>JARCFY010000008.1:7647500-8985886 GCA_029233225.1 Lepidodactylus listeri | reverse complement strand
TGGCTGCAAGATTTTGACAGCTTTTTACCTTTGAGAGAAAGGGGCGCAGTCTTGGGAACTGGGATCCAGAGAAAACATTTGAATGATAACTGACATGAAAAAATATTCTTACCTGTTATAATTCAGCTATTTTCTCTGAATAATAAGTGTCGTTGTTAGAATTAATAAATGATTTAATTTATTTACAGGGTCATGGAGGAATTAGTAACATTTAATGAAAGAAAATACAAATAAGTTATGTTTTTAAAAACAGATAATTTAAAACCTATAGTTCATCACCCCCTCCTATTCCAGGGCAGTAAAGATTCAGCCAAAACAGAAAGATTTTGTGTCCAAAAACTAAGCAGTTTGAAGAAGATATTTCCAGATCTAAGAGGCCAAGAAGGCATGTCTGCAGGACTTTTTGGCTCTTTACGTGTCGGTCTCCATGGCTGGTGTCCTTTGGAGAGAGTTATCAGGGTTAAGCTGGATGTGACACCAGGAAATTCATGAATGGTTCTCCCACAGACATTTTTGAAAAAGAAAGCTCTGATTTGGATCAAGGCTACAGCACAATGGTGCAGCTTTTCCCCTCCACCATTTCTCAACCGCAGTCATCTTCCTGGAGTTGCTATATATGCCCCACTTGGGAAAACAAGTTGCCCATTGATGCCTGCAATAGGCCCAGAGGAGGGGAGGAAGTATGTAAGTATATTGGAGGGTGAGGCTGTATAACTTCCAGAATCATGCTCATTTCTCCTCCAAACCACAGCTCACACGCTGCACAGTCTGAACAGCCCAATCTTTAGAAACACTCCAGCCTTCTAAGCCTATAGGCTTCCTTGGATGTAGACAAGCATAACTCCTCTTTGGATGGCACCGTGTGCTGCCAGGGACCTAGGGCTGCCAAGTCCAACTTGGGAAATATCTGGGGACTTTGGGGGTGGAGCCAGGAGACTTTGGGGGTGGAGCCAGGAGAAAGGAAGTGACATCATTTTGTGATGTCAGATCCTGTGATGTTGCTTCCACATGCTGACACATGAACTCATGAAGTTTCCTAATACTGAATCAGGCCATTGGTCCATCAAGGTCAGTATTGACTACTCAGGCTGGTAGTGGCTCTCCAGGGTCTCAGGCTGAGATCTTTAATGTCACCTATTACCTGATCCTTTTTTAGCTGAAGAGGCTGATACCTCCTGCATGTCAAGCAGATGCTCTATCACTGAGCGACGGCCCTACTGAATCCTTCCTCATCTCGGCAGAATATGAAGCACTAAGTGCTACACAAGTGCTAAATATGATTTTCATATCATAAGAACAGGAGAGAAGCCACAGTGGATCGGGCCAACAGCCCATCCAGTACAACACTCTGTGTCACACAGTGGCCAAAAATACCAGGTGCCCTCAGGAGGTCCAGCAGCGGGGCCAGGACTCCGGAAGCCCTCCCACTATTGCCCCCCAAGCACCAAGAATGCAGAGCATCACTGCCCCAGACAAAGTGTTCCATTTAGACCTTGTGGCTAATAATAGCCACTGACAGACCTCTGCTGGATGGGAACAGAGAGAGAGAGACAGACAGACAGAAAGAAAGAAAAAAGAAAGAAAGAGGGAGAGAGAGAGAGGGCAGAGGCACTTACTTCCATTTAGACCTTGTGGCTAATAATAGCCACTGATAGACCTCTGCTGGATGGGGACAGAGAGAGACAGACAGACAGACAGAAAAAAGAAAGAGGGAGAGAGAATGAAAAGAGCTGGAAGAGAAACTTACTACTTACGTTGCCAGCCACATGCAAAAGCAGCTCCTTCAGTCCCTCCTTAATCTCTGGGCGGACCTCTCTTGCTGTGGAAGCTCTCTTGCTGATTTCTTAAAGGGGAAATGTCTGGTGAGGCTTTTTACTGCAGGGCAGGCTCTCTGCAGACATTTCCCTTTTAAGGCAGGGCAGGAAAGAGTTCCCCTGCCTTCCTGCTGGTAGCCATTTTCTCCCCCGGTGGCCAATTTTGAAAAGGCGGGGGTGAGTATTTAAAACCGGTGTTTCCCCCGCCCTACCGGGGGACTTGGCAGCCCTACAGGGACCAAAGAGGCACTAGTAGAACCTGTTGTTCAAAAGCTAAGGCCAGTCTAGCAATTGGCCGGCAACATAGCAGGCCACAAACCAAGAAGGGTGGTAAAGAATAAGATGCCAACTCAAGTAAGATGGTCAAACTGCAGGAAAAAGCAAGCCCTCTTGCCAATTCCAGCTGAAGAAAAACTTCTTTTGAACTCCCACAATGATTAAACCAGATCCCACATGTGAGTACTGTCCATTTCTTGTGTCTTTTGTACTCTAGAACCTGACTCCTAAATATGCACTCCTCTGGAATGGAAGGAACAACCTTCAGAACACATACAAGAAATAAGATAAACTGAACACTGGGTAGTCAAGATTATTTTGAGGTCACCTCTGCAGTGTTTTGGGAAGTGGGGCTGTGTTGTGTGATCCTGCCTGCCTGAGGCCATTCAGATGTAGGCAGCATCAGTATCCAGCGCTACATTCTAATTACATTGCGCATACCCACAAAAAACTAATGCTCATACCAGGCAAAACATTTGCCATGGAAGAAAATCAGTATCGTTTATGCTGCCTATCTGATTTATACAGGAAGAACTGAGGCCAATATGCCTGAGCCAATGTACATCTTACAGCCCCCGAGGAAATCTCGACAAACCTGGAAGAATCCAATAACAACCACTTCTGCTGCCTTGATGAATGCATCTGTGGCTGCCACATCCTCCAAAAGGACTGGTTCCTTCACGTCTTCAGCAGTGCCTAGAGAATGGAAGAGACCCCCCCAGTATGCTCTCAGAGAAAGAAATCTCAACATACCCACACAGCCCACACCCATTCTTTCTGAACATCAGCACCTGACTTGTCGTCTCATTGGTCTCCTCATATTTTGGCCTGAGCGTAACCCGTCCTCTGGGAACACCTTCCTTAGTTAAGGTGATTCTGCACAATGATCCTTTTGCTTTCCTGAAGAATCCTTTTTCCACGTTAAGGTGGCCACAGGAATTGAAACAAGGGTTTCTGATTACAGCTGGTTTTTAAGAGCCCTGACCTGGATAGCCCAGTCCTATCAGATCTCAGAAGCTAAGCAGATTAGGCCTTGGCTAGTATTTGGAAAGGCGATCTCCAAGGAATACCAGGGTTGTGACACAGAGGCAGGCAATGGTAAACCATCTCTGAAGCATCTCTTACCTTAAAAATTAGTCTAGTTTGCCACATAGTGGTGCATAATGCTAAGAGCTATAACTTCTGGCTGCCAGACAATTTTAGGATCTCCTAGCTATTCTATACACAATGTCGTATGATAATTAATTGGTTTTTAAGAGATAGTTTGATGGGGCATATTGGGCTTCAGTC
Organism: Lepidodactylus listeri; assembly: GCA_029233225.1. Taxonomy (NCBI): domain Eukaryota; kingdom Metazoa; phylum Chordata; class Lepidosauria; order Squamata; family Gekkonidae; genus Lepidodactylus; species Lepidodactylus listeri. The sequence continues at coordinate 8,982,506 of JARCFY010000008.1, read as the reverse complement.
AAATTCTGTATTGCATTGCTCATTTTAGGCAACTGAATTTTTTAATTTTTCAGATAAGCCTCTTTGGACTTCCAGATGGAAAGGAAGATAGGCACAAACTATCTCCATCCACTGCAGCTAAGAGAAGCTAGCTACTGTTCCGGCCATACCCATATGGTGGCCTTGATGAAGCAGAAAGGCAAGATATAATGGTACATAAACTTTTTAAAAATCTAACTCTCAGGCCATGGCAACGTATCTCATTGAGTTGGGGGGGCGGGGATCTGGAATACTATTTTAGTGCTTGAATTCTCTGCAGGACAGGACAGGAGAGCTCTCTGATCCAGTCAGACGACACATGAACACACATGAAAGCTGCCTTCTACTGAATCAGACCCTTGGTCCATCAAGGCCAGTACTGTCTACTCAGACTGGCAGCAGCTCTCCAGGGTCTCAGGCTGAGGTCACATCACTTGTTCCCTGATCCTTTTAAATGAAGATGCCAAGGACTGAACCTCAGACCTTGTGTGTGCCAAGTGGACACTGAGCCAAAGCCCCTCCCCAGTTACACACAGTCACAGAGGGCAACCAGTTGACACTGCTGTCTTAGAAGGCAGGATTATATTTTAATATTACTACTTTGAGTAGTAAGGAAAAGCAGTATGGAAATGTTTTCAATAAACAAGCAATCTTGGGGGAAATATACCTCCTCTTTTCCCCAGGGATACCCCAACATTCTTAGTCGAGTGACGCAGTGCCCCAGTTAGTAGAAGAGCTGACCACCATCTGGATGAACTTTCCTTCTCTCTAGGCTGATGCATTCAGTGTCCCGACTGCCCAACTCACTCTTTGTTTGAAATTCGCAGCTTTGATTTCTTACCTTGTGGCATTGGCTCCTTCCCAGCACATCCCAAAAGGAAGACACAGCTGAAGAGAAATACAAGGAAACCCTGCAAGATGCAGATCTCCATTGCCCTGCCTCTCCCTCTCCTTGCCATGCCTTCTGCTTTGCGCTTTGCAGACGACTCACCAGATGCTTACTCCAGATGCGTCAACACCTTCAACTGTGAGAGTGAAACACCTGGGAATGGTCAAATGTGCTACGGAGATAAGCACCTGGTGGGAATGTAGGTAGCAAAGCCTTTCCTTTGATCACAGCCCAAAATGTGTGTGTCATTTCTTTAGCAATAACATGCCTGTATATGTACTGCACAGAAACACCATGGCGCGTGTAGCACAAATGCCTCAATCATTCATTAATCTGGCTACTCTGCAGCTAAGAGTGAATAGGCTGCACCTAAGCTGGTTTTAGAAGAGTTGCCTCTCGATTCAAGAAACAGTGGTGGATCAATCTGAATAAATGCTGAAAATTATAATGGGGAAAAGCCTTCACTCTTTGTTTTGCACATGTCACACCAGGTGCCAGCCCAGAAGAAGCATTCCCTCCTGAGTGAAGGGAAATGCCTCATCTTAGAATATGACTGAACAAAGTTTGAGTCCAGGGGCACCTTTAAGACCAATAAAGTTTAGTTCTGGGTATAAGCCTTTGTGCGCATGCACATCTTCAAGTACACTGAAACAGACTTCGCCAACCATTACATATAGGTGTGGGGGGTCAGTTGCCGGGAAGGGCAAATTAGAGTCAAGATGCATAAATAACTGAGTGATAAGTATAGCTAAGATTGGATTAAAGAAGTTGGTAAGACCTGTGAATAGCAGCAAATTAGCTTACAGATAACAAGAGTTAACAGATACGAGAACTAAGTGCTTTAGCATGTGTAGCAAGAGAGGAAACCAATATCTCTGTTAAGCCCTGGGGGTTCCATTGTCCTGAGTGTTGTAACAACATGCAATTCAGTAATCTCACATTCTAGTCTGTTTCTGACATTCCTTTACAATAAAAGTTACTTTGAGATCTCCAATTGAGTGTCCTGGGAGGTTGCAGAGTTCTTCTACAGGCTTCTCAATTTGTGGTTTTTGATATCAGATTTGTGTCCATTTATCATTTGGTGTAAGGTATGACCTATTTGCCCTTCGTAGATAACCAAAGGGCATTGTTGGCCTTTACTGGCATATACAACGTTAGAAGATGAGCGAGTGAATGAGTCTGAGAAGGTGTAGTTGATGTTGTCAGGTCCAGTGATTGTGCGGTCCTGGTGTATGTGGCAGCAAAGTTGGTATGTGGGTTTATTGCAAGCTCTGGTACCAGTGTCCATGCTCAAATTAGATGTTGTATTATTGTGGGTGATGAGTTGTTTGAGATTGGGGGGCTCTCTGTGTGCAAGAAAAGGTTTGCCCCCCAGTGCTTGTGAAAGAGAACTGTCATTATCCAATAGAAGTTGTAAGTCACTGATGATGCATTGAACTGTTTTGAGCGGAGAGCTGTATGTGACCATTAGTGGTGTTCGTTTATTGTTTCTTTTGGGCCTGTCTTGCAACAGGTTTTCTCTAGGTATGGTTTTGCAGGGAGCAGAAAGCAGGGGTTTCCCCACCAAAAAAAAGTGGTGGGGAGCAGAAAGAAGGGTTTCAAGGGCTTGGAGCCATTTAAACCCCTGCTTTCTGCTCCCTGCCACTCAGCTTTTTTTCATGAGAAGCAGAAAGCAGGGGTTTAAATGACTCCAAACCATTTAAACCCCTGCTTTCTGCTCCTCGTGAACCACCACAAATTGCCTTACATTCATGGAAGTTAGTGGTGGTTCTTCAAATTGCGAATATCACTTCACAAACCACAAACCAGCCAAATTCATCATGAACTTTCATTTGTGAGCCAGTTCGTGCCCATCCCTATGAATAACATTTAAAGAGTTCAATTTTTTAAAAAACGTTGCCTTATCAGGAACATCTTTGTAAATTACCAAAAAACCCACTCATTAACAGTGCAGTCCTAAGCAGAGTTGCACCACTCTATGTCCACTGAAATCACTGGGACTAGAAGAATGCAACTCTGTTTAGGATTGTGCTGCAAAACAACTAAACATTACTATTCTAGGATTGGATCCAGATTAAATTTCCCATCAGCAGAACTTTCCTGCCTCCCACTTCCAACTACAGCCCACTTCATGAAAAGCTGTTCTTGAGGGATAGGGAACTTTGAGGAATGATTTGGTGGCAGGGTCTAGAGTCAGAAGGAGAAATTGATGGAACTTGCTCATTTAAATGGATCCAACCAATACTTTTGGCACTTAATGAATGTTTTCTACAACTAAAAGTGAGTTTAACTAACCAAGGACCTACATAAGATGGCCTCTTTTATTAATACCCTCGTAAGTACATGATATTTTAAAATCAAACCCACAACACTGAAAATACTTCCGACCATTCTTTGCAAGTTTTTTTTCCTGAAGTGTCTCCCTCATAGTTCTTAAATTCCAATTCTCTCTGACCCCCCCCCCCCCCCCAATTATAGTTTTGGTTTCTGTAAAGCAACTCTGTCCTTAAGCAGATGAGATTTCTGCCTACCTACAGAAGCAAACACCCTGATCCGGATGGCCCAGGCTAGCCCAATCTTGTCAGATCTCAGAAGCTAAGTAGGGTCGGCCCTGGTTAGTATTTCTATGGGAGATCACTAAGAAAGTCCAGGGTCAGGACACAAAGGCAGGCAATGGCCAAGCCACCTCTGAATATCTCTTGCCTTGAAAAACCCCATGGGGTCCCCATAAGTCTGCTTCAACTTGACAGCCCTTTCCACTGCCACCACCATAGCTGAGAACAAACAAAATGTAGACAGTTGGAATCCAAAACCTGCTGCCCTTTAACTGGACGTACCAGGCAGGGACTGAATCTTGGGCCTTCTCCACACAAAGCATGTTCTCTGCCACTGAGACACAGCACATCTCCCATCTTGTACTGTGGTGTACAAAAACAGCACCATAATACATAAGGTCAAGTGTGCTATTGAATCACAACTGACTAATGGCAACCCCATTTTCAACACAATAGATGAGTACAGGTGGTTTGCCATTGCCTTCTTCCGCTTAACAATCCTAGTCTTCCCTGGTGGTCTCCTATGCAATTATATTGACCTTGCTTAACTTTTAAGCTATGTGTCATAGCCTCCCTGATAGCCAGCCTAAATGGATGAATGACCAGCCTGATAACGAAAACTCTAAAGATGAGGAATACCCAGCTGAGACAGAGCCCATCAGTCTTCAAGGCCAGGAGATGCAGGCTGTTGACAACACACCAGCTACAGCCGATCTGCCTTCTCCTCCAGCTGCAAGCAATTTACCAGAGTCCATAGCAGACATGGAGGAGAGGGAGGAGGCTGGGCCCACTGTTTCTCCAACACCCCTTGAGTGCCGGCGCTGTCAGTGGAGATCAGACCTAAGAGCCTGTTGCAGTGAGTGTCTGATGAATCGCAGACACCTGTCACCAGATGAGTACTTGCAGGGATGAGTGCCACAATTAGCAGCATGGAGGGCCAGCTATAAATCCAGGCCAGGGGAAGCTGCTAATTGTGGGTGCAAGTTGTACTACAGCTGTATAACCACCAACCTTGTCTCCTGAATCTCTGCTGCTCTGAACCTGGATGGAACCCTGGACCATTGGACTTCTGGACCCCCAAAACTTAGACTACCTGACAACGCCCCTTTCTGGATACCTGAACCTTGGACTGTCTCTTCACCAGTCTCCTGCCTGAACCCTTGCTGTGAGTGACTACCTGGTACTTTCTGCCTGTTTGTTCTGTGGAACTTCTGCCTGCTCCTGCACCAGACCCACCAGGGCCAGTGCACTATGATGAAATTAGGCTAATAGGGCTGTTAAGGCTGCTACATCACTACAATGCCAACTACTGTAGGTGTGTCTGTGTCAAGTGCCGTCAAGCCGAACCCAAGGGGCTTTCAAGACAAGCGAGAAGCAGAGGTGATTGGCCATTGCCTTCCTCTGCAGTCTTCCTTGGAAGGGTGGAAACAATCATTCTTAAAATTCTCCCTCCCGGTCTCCCTTCCTACCAATGACCCCACAGCTTCCGAGATCTGACAAGATTGGGCTTTTCCATGACACCTTCCCTCCTGTGTCAACTAATAATAATTTATAAAAGTAATAAGGAATATACCACAGCTTATTTAGAACCCCATAATAAATACAGGATGACACCAATAGGCATGTTTAAACCACGTCATGAAACAAACCATAGCAAGACAACATGTACTGATGATGTAAACACAACACCTACACACTATACTACATAGTATAGTACGTTTTTCCCGCTAATCTGGAGCCAATCAAAAGGCACGACTGATGACGTTATCCACTATGCATCAATGTTCCAAGCATCTGCTCTAAATGAAAAGATGACAATATCAAAATATGTGCTTTGACCCGTTTTACCTTAAGTTGACAGTTCATAGAAGTGCATTGAAAGAGCCCCAGTGGATCAGAACCCTAGTCTTTCCAGTCCACTTCTCCTGCCCTGGAACCACTTTTATCATCATTTGACCAGTTCCTCCAATGCCATCTGACTCTCCCTGACAGCATCCCTCCCTGCACACGTCAATCCATGATGTCACCCGTCCACTCCAGTCTTGGCTATCTAACAGACTACAAGCCCTCCGGACACAGACAGTGTCACGTCGATCAGACAGCACCTTCAGACAGTTAGCATTCAATACAAATCAATTGGGAGCAACAGAAGGTCATACAAACACTGCAGAACACAGTGGTGACACTCAGAGCCAGTTTCTCTAAATTCGGTCCCTAAAAGACAGTTTATGCCTTCGTCTGTTAAAGTGACATATATGTCAAAAGAAGTATCTAGATCTATTTTTTGAAATTTATTGTACAACTGCCCGGGCTTGACACTCAATATTTATAGAGGACAGAACATGATACTGTTAACACTGTATGAAACATGAGAGGCCCACTCGGAGGTAAAGAACAAAAAACTGGCTTTATTTTCAAAGACACTGAAAATGTGACCGGCCAGGCCAGGAACTGTGTCTCCTGTTACCTCTGAAGGCAAGATTTCCAAATACAGTTTTGGGAATTGCACTTAAAACGTTTAAGCTGAATGGAAACAGAGTCCACTTAGAGGCAAAGACGTGTCCAGTGAATGCAGGCTATGGGGGGGGGGGGGCAGGGAAGGCTAACAGTAAACTATCTTTTTATTGGGAGGGAGGGAGGTGTCATCAATCTATTTGCCCTGATAGCCTGTTGGGTGGGCGTGTCTTCCTAGCAAAGGCACTTCAAGGACAGACCCTGTGCAAACACAAGCAAGGAGGATGTTCAATCTCCATTTGAATCCCTTGCAGTTATTTCCATTGCAGCAGCAGGAGAGACAGAGCCTGTTCAAAGGCCTGTGTTAACAGAATTCCTTGAGACAGGAAAAGGGCTGGGTGGACTAAATGTGGCATGCAGGTGCCAAGGACTGACACACGAGGAATAATACAGCGCAATAAGCAGGAGGAAGCAAGGGCAGCAAACGAGGAGGAACTCATTCTGTCCACTCCTTCTTGATGGCCAAGTTCCATTCCCAGGTGAGGTGGTCGTGCTTATCGTCGTCGGTGAAGAAGGACTTGTTGCGATAGTTTCCTCGAGCCACCAGGCCCTTGGGAGCCTCCTCAAGAGGTGTCATGAATTCATATTCCTCTGGCCGTGGCCCATAGCTGCCCACCATGAACGTAGCTTTGTCCACTAGAAGAAAACAGCCCACAAGAAAAGAGTCTGTCATGGGGCAACGACAGGGCAGGAGAGATCCAAACACAGGCTGCTGAGCGACCTTGCGTCCTCCAGCAAGTGGACCTGATGCCACAGACTGAAATCAGTCCCCATGAGCTTTTGGCACGCTTCCCATAACCATGGCTTGCAGCGGCACACCACGAAGCCCTCTTCAGTATATAGCAGTGTGCACACATAGACTGGCGCAAGTAATGATCAGCACTGTCCAGCCAGGGGACCGGCATACTGCATGGACAGGCCTACAGGAAACCGAAGAGTATAACGTTTGGCCCGCTCTTAAACTTTGTAATTTTTAATGCGATCACATCAGGCCATATAGATCAGATGACTGGTACCCCTTTGTCTCCGATGGGCCCTCACTTGCATTTATTTTATTCTTTGTTATTGGGTTTATATCCCGCCCTCCCCATGAGTGGGCTCAGGGTGGGTCACAGCGGTTAAAACACAACGTAATAACAAATACAGTTCATACAGAGTTTAAACATTTTTTAAACTGACAAGACTGCCAGAAACCAAGTCCACAAATGCCTCCCACAAGGGCAGGGCGTACGGTGACTAAAACAGGGGCCCCTTCAATGGATGCCATAGCCATCTGTAAGGAAGGGCAGCTAACCCAGGCGGTATACGCAAGAACAGCTCTGATTTGCAGGCCCTGTGAAATGGCAACAAATCCCACAGGGCCCTGATCTCAGGCAGGAGCATGTGCCACTAGGCAGGGGCCAGGGCAGAAAAGGCCCTGGCCAAGGCTACGTGGACTACTTTCGGGCCAGGGACTACCAGCAGATGTTGCTCGGTAGAGTGCAAGGCTCTTTGGGGCACGTAGCAGGAGGAGTGGTCCAGCAGATATGTTGCGTAATAAACATGAACTCTATATGCAAGAACGGAGAAGATGGCTTTATAAAGACCCTTCTAATTCCTTTAAGATGGCTTTATAAAGACCCTTCTAATCCCTTTCATCCCTTCTACAATTTTGTTAAATAAGCGAGACCAGATTTGGGCAGAGAAAATGTCGCTTGGAACTAGGGTTGCCCACAGGTGGGAGGATGTCTCCCGCCCCGCTGCCCCCGGCTACTCCCCACTGTTGCTCAGCTGGGCAGCAGGGGGAAAAATGCCAAGCAAAATGTGGGGCACAGTTGGCACCCCTGGTATGATTATGCGACTTCCAGCATGACCTGAAAGTGACATCATCATGTCAGGTGATGCTCCAGCATTTGCCCCAAACCCTGGTTGAACCACAGAGTTTTGGGTGATTGCTAGCATGCTGCCCCCTGCACAATGACATCACTTCCATGCCATGCCAGAAGTTGGGTCGTCATGCTGGGGGTGCTGATCGGGCTCCCACACGCACCCTAAGTCCCTGCCTCCTCCATCTCCTGTCAAAACAGTATACTGAGACGAGAGGAGTATGGTATTGCTAGCTGTAGGGAAACTGGGGAGTGGGGAAAGGTGCCTGAAGACAAGGGGGAAATAGGGGAAATAGTCCATTTTTACTCACCCTTCACCCCTGTCCGGTAAGTGTGCTGTACATATTTCAGGCCAGATACAATTTCCCTATTTACCTGCAAGAGAAAAGTACAGCTCATTGAAGCAGCTCTTAAAGTCATATTTCTGCTGTCCTACTTTCCCCACCACTTCAACTTTCCCTCCTCCTCTTCTCCTTTCTTGGGGCATGTCTTGCTATCCTTGATCCACCCTTTTGGGATGCTGGAGCAGCAGACTGCAACAGACAGCTCATGCCCTGCACCAGGGGTGGTCTATCCCAAGAAAGAGGCCCCCCAAAATTACCTCTGAACCTCCAAAAGCAGTGCCTTCATGAAGTCAGGCTTGGCTTAAATAGGGAGCCTAAGAAAATCTCATTTTGGTCCAAACATAGGCCAAGTGGGAACACAAGGCCGACAGTGCTGCCAAATATCCTCCATGCAAGCAACCCCCCCCCCCCCACCACACACATACACACACTCTTCTCTGCTTATTCCATAAGGGCTAGAATGGACAAATCTCTGCTCTTGCCTCAGGCATCTCCTCCTGACCAAATGGCCAGTCTTTTGTCTGTCAAATGTACAGGCAGGCAGAGACAAAGACAAAGAGCCACTGGTCTGTGTCTTTCTCATGAATGGAGTATGTTGCATGTTACCTGCCCCCAAATCCTGTCCCACCTGTATGTCAGGAAATACCTTCTGGATAATCTTCTCATTCCTGTCTCCATATCTTGGTCTAAAATATCTGCATTCTGTATACCTATGCCAGACCCATCAAGGTGAACCTTAACTCTTCATGTCAAGTGAACAGTCACTCATTCAGCTTCATCCTGCCACACATTAAGAAACCTTACCTCCATTGTCTGGCAGCAGGGAAACGCCAGATCACACTATTGTTCTGCAATGGGAATCCCATCAATCCATTGTGAAACTAGACACCACATTTTAACAAAACTCCAGAATACATTTTGGGGTATAAATATACCCAGTCCCCCGCACACATAGTGTGATTGAGCTAGGCGTGCATAAAGTCATCACCCCTGATCATAACTTAGGTCCTCTGTGGTCTCGCTGGTCAGGTCCATGTACCTTCTCTCTCCAACCTCTGGACCTCCTCACCTCTTCAGGATAGGAGCCAGCATACCTTCAAGATCACCTCTCCCCATATGAGCCCCATAGGACAGTGAGGTCCACCAAACATCTTCTGGCAGTCCCCGGCCCCAGGATCGTCTGTCTAGCCCCGACCAGGGCCAGGGCTTTTTCAGCCCTAGCCCCAATCTGGTGGAATGAGCTCCCATATGAGATCAGGGCCCTGTGGGATTTACTACAGTTCTTCAGGGCCCGCAAGACTGAGCTCTTCCACTGGGCTTTTGGTTGAGGCAGCGGATGTCTCTCTTTTCCCGGTCAATGCACAAACACACACACCAGTGGCCTGGATCTAATTTGACATCGGGGCACCACTGCTATATTCAAATTAATCTGACTGACATCTGAACAAATTGCTTTACATGGTATTTTATGATTTTATGATCTGTGATTCTATGTTGTTTTAATCTGTTATTAGATTATTGTTTAACAGTTTTGATGTAAACTGCTCTGAGCCCCCTCGCAGGGAGGGTGGCATATAAATCAAATAAATAAATAAATATTGCCCTGACCCCTCAACAGTCTGTCAGCTAACTCCTTTTTATGTCTTCTTGTAAGCTTGTGATCCTTTATTTGAGTGTAAATATCCAAATTACTATTTTTCCTTAATAAAACCCATTTCTCTTCAACATTTGGACTGGTTAGTGACTCAGTCAAGGGTCTAAAAGGGGACTGCCTCCATAAACACTGACAGCAGGCTCCTGTTCCTACCCCAGCCTCTCACTAGCTCTACCTTTGCAGCTAATCTCCCCAATTAAACCAAAGGCAAGAATTTATTTAATAAAGCTGGTAGGGGTAACAAGACAGACAAAACAACCCTTTCACTAAATGAGCATTTAAAATGCCTCACCCTCCAGGCAGCTGTGATATATGAATCTGTGCTTTGACCAGGTTTTCCAATGTATTTTTACCTGTACTAGCATTTTTCCTTTTCTTTGTCAGATGTTTACCATGGGCCAGTGCTAAGTTCAAGCTGGTTCTATCTACCTATCGCATTTTTATTCCATCCTTCCTCAAGGAGCTGAGTGTAACAAGTCTCTTCTCTCTTTTGTCTTCACAACCATCCTGTGAGGTAGGTTAGGCTGAGAGAGGGTAATTGGCCCAAGATCACCCAGTAAGCTTCATGGGTGCATGGGGATTTGAACCTGGATGTTCTTAGTATAACACTGCTGAATAGGGCTGCCAAGTCCCCCGGTGGGGCGGGGGAAACACTGATTTTTAGTGCTTATCTCCCGCTTTTCCAAAGTTGGCCACCGGGGGGACAAAATGGCTGCCTTAAAAGGGAAATGTCTGCAGAGAGCCTGCCCTGCAGTAAAAAGCCTCACCAGACATTTCCCCTTTAAGAAGTCAGCAAGAGAGCTTCTTCCACAGCAAGACAGGTCCGCCCAGAGATTAAGGAGGGACTGAAGGAGCTGCTTTTGCATGTGGCTGGCAAGGTGAGTTTCTCTTCCAGCTCTTTTCATTCTCTCTCCCTCTTTCTTTTTTCTGTCTGTCTGTCTGTCTGTCTGTCTCTCTGTCCCCATCCAGCAGAGGTCTATCAGTGGCTATTATAGCCACAAGGTCTAAATGGAAGTAAGTGCCTCTGCCAGTTTTTTCCCCTTCTCTCTCTCTCCCTCTTTCTTTCTTTTTTCTGTCTGTCTGTCTGTCTCTCTCTGTCCCCATCCAGCAGAGGTCTATCAGTGGCTATTATTAGCCACAAGGTCTAAATGGAGCCCTTTGTCTGGGGCAGTGAGGCTCTGAATTCTTGGTGCTTGGGGGGCAACAGTGGGAGGGCTTCTGGAGTTCTGGCCCCGCTGCTGGACCTCCTGAGGGCACCTGGTATTTTTGGCCACTGTTGTGACACAGAGTGTTGTACTGGATGGGCTGTACTGGATGGGCTGATCCACTGTGGCTTCTCTCCTGTTCTTATGATATGAAAATCATATTTCGCACTTGTGTAGCACTTAGTGCTTCATATTCTGCCGAGATGAGGAAGGATTCAGTAGGGCCGTTGCTCAGTGATAGAGCATCTGCTTGACATGCAGGAGGTATCAGCCTCTTCAGCTAAAAAAGGATCAGGTAATAGGTGACATTAAAGATCTCAGCCTGAGACCCTGGAGAGCCACTACCAGTCTGAGTAGTCAATACTGACCTTGATGGACCAATGGCCTGATTCAGTATTAGGAAACTTCATGAGTTCATGTGTCAGCTTGTAGATGCAACATCACAGGATGTGACATCACAAAATGATGTCACTTCCTTTCTCCTGGCTCCACCCCCAAAGTCCCCAGATATTTCCCAAGTTGGACTTGGCAGCCCTACTGCTGAATGCACTGCATTGCAGTGATTCTCTGGTTTAAACAGCAGCTCATGTGGAATGCCTAAAAACAAATAATCTCCACCACAACTAGACACTGATAGTGCACAGGCCAGATTGCTACTTTTTGAAGCACAGCAGAGTCATATGATACACTTTAGGAAAAGTGAAGAGGCACATCAATGCCAGTCTTGGCCATCCTGGTTTCTATTTTTCATCAAGCCTGATGAACTCTGCCTTCCTCATTTTGACTTTCTCCATCCAGGGCAGCATTTCAGATTTCAGTGGTAGAGCAAGACATTTTCTTGTGGAAAAGAGTGGGATACAAGAAAATGGCTACTTTCCCCACCACTGAAATCTTAACAAGATGAAGGTGTTGGGCTGGATCCAGACAGCTTTTTCACTCAATCTCACCTAACTGTCCAAATTACAACAGACCATGTCCCACCTGGCTTTTCTCCACGTATGCCCCATGACCCCCAGCATAGCCCTTTTGGAGGTCAAAGGGACCCCCCCCCCTTCCTCCCTTTTTCATCAGGGGAAAAATCCATTTAATATTATATTGTGCAGAAGGGAGCAGGATGTAGTCTAAAATAATTGGGGGAAATGGAGAATTATTCCTTGTAATAGCTATACTACAATAGCAATGTTATCAACACAGAGCAGCCCCCTTTCTTCTTAAAGCTCAGGGGTTTATGCCGGTGTATATATGCAGAACACTGGTCAGTTTAATTGTCTATAAAAACAACAGTCATGCAGGCAGTAGACTCAGTGAGCTGACCAAAAGTATAAGTGGTCCCAAGGAATAATCATACTGCCTACCCACACAACCTCATTTTCCCACCTGATTCATTGTTTTGGATTTAAGCAGTTTAAAGAGCAATCCTCTGAAATCAACGGACCTTAGACTGGAGTAATTCTGCAGGGGATTACACTGCTTAGAGAGTAATTGTGCCTTTCTCTGAGCCATTCCCCTGTGACTTTTATACCACTGTAAAATTCTCCATTACATGTTATTACTGTGTAACATTAAAGGAGTGGGGGGAAACTATGCAGGTCGACAAACAAATAATTCAACAGCCCACTGATGAGATTTAAAAACACTCAGAGCCCATGAAAAATCATTCCAGAATGGAATGATCCATTACTGAGGATACACAATAAGTGCTTAGAATTTGGCAGCAGTATTGAAGAGGCAGTACAAAACACATGCACCAAGACCATGCAGATTTGCGCTACCAGATTTGCACAAGCTAGCACTCTAACTGTGGGAGACACCAATAGAAAAGCAATGGACTCACTTTGAAATGGATCTTGACGCAGTATTCAGCACCTTCCTTTAGCACATAGGTCTCTTTCTTGAGAGCGTCACGGTCCCCTGTAGAAGGGCAAAAACAAACAACACTTCATTTAACCTTGCCACAGACAAAAGAATAAATTCCCCCACTCTCTCCTCTGACTATAGCTAAGCTGAAGCATTGTCCACAGATTTGCAGGTCTAAGCATACCTATGCTACAAGCACATATTGTTTTATACCAGCTTAACTGTTAAGGCTTCCCCTAAAGAATTGTTAAGTGTGGAGATAGTGGTAAGACTTCTCTGCTAGATGTGTCTAACACTCCCACATACACACACACACACAAAAAAACACACCCAAAAACTAGAGTTCCCAGCAGGAGTGGATTGGCCATTAAGACCACCAGGGAAAACCCCAATGGGCCAATGTGAAGTGGGTGGCAGCCACTGTGGCTGTGAGGTGGTGGCCCCTGCATGGGGGTAGGAGCTGCCACAGCTATGAGCTGGTAGTCCACATTCCACAGAATGTGGCTGGGCATAAGCTGGGCGGAAGCTGCAGCAATTTTGTACCTTCCCTCCTCCCTCCATTCCCCTCTCCCTTGGGATTGTGGGCTAAGGGCAGACTGCCATTTCCAGAGCTGTTTTTGCTTTTCAGTACACACTTGGTTCTCAGGGTTCCCACAGAAAAGATTGCTATTGAGCTAGCTAAAATCTATAGTGTAAAGGTGCCTTAAGTGTCTATGGTGTCTTCCATGTGGGTCATCTTGCATGAAATCAGTGCTTCTGGATAGTGTGGTTTTTTCATGTTTCTTCACAGGATCACGCTGCCTTTGCACACCTCCAGAGGTTTCCCTCGCTTTTCTCCAGTCTCTCTCAAACCTGCTTTTCTCCAAAGTTTTGGTAAAGATCACAGTAAAACCTGGATGGTTGCTGTGTGGGTGGGAAAATTCAGATCTTCTGGCCCACATGGCAACCATTTTCCCCATTCTGTCCCCATGGCAGCTATTTCTTCCACCTGCCACTGGGGGGGACTTTTATTTTTTTTAATCAGCTCTGGGATATCATTGTATCAATATACCATTTTTCTGATAGGTATAGCAGTTTTTCCAAATTCCCAGCTCTCTTTTTTTTAAAAGTAAATCTCTAGCATCTTCCCTTGAGGCAATATAAGGAAAAAGACCTATCTCCATAAGAGAAGCAGATAAGAGCCTTGCTTTAAAAAAAAAAATGCTGGGAATTCAATTATATCAATATAATGATATTCTAGTGCAGATTTCAGGGGGGAAACTGCAAAAGCCCCAGTGGGGTGGCCACTTCCAAGTGACTGGGACAGGGGAACCTGCCATGTGGAATCCCCATTGCTGCTGTACTTTATTTGCAGCCACACCAGCAACAAGGAAACCATGAAATCTTGTCCCTGTGTGGAAGACACATGTGTTTATCTGAAGACAGATGAAAGCATGTAAACATATATTTGAATGTCCATGTATGATTGACCATGTTCAGTTTCTGGAACCATTTATGCCTGCCTACTAATGTGTCTGTGCCCACATGGACTACTTTTGTGTCATTCCAGTGGACTTCAAGACACAGCTCACTGAGAGATTCTCTTACAGTTTCCTCTAGGACAAAAGGAAGCTGTGCAAGAGGATGGCCGTTGCTAGGCGAGCATAAGATGAACGTAGGCGTGTCACACAAGCTGACTGCATAACATGATTTTTAAAAAAAAAATAATAACTGCTTGCAGGTTGCTTCTCTCAGAGATTTCAGCCTAAAGAGGAAGCTTCGAAGCTCTGCTAAGCTGTGACTTCCTGTTGCAAATAAGAAGCCCATATAAGGTGAAGCCTGACTCTCTTGCTAGTGCTGAATTTAGGAACACAAACGGCTGCTTGACTCCGCAGTTTCTAAGGGACTGTTGCTGTAGTCTGAACCAGAAACTGTCCCCTAAGAAAAGCCACTAGACCAAGCACTAGACTGTGCAAAACCTGAAACTCTGATTTGGGGACATTTCTACAACCTGTTACTTTATTGTCACTTTATACGGTAGTTTCTTTAAAAAAAAATTAAAAATAGGACAGAACACATAGGATGTGCTTGGGAATTAGTGGATCATACTGGGTAAGAAGGAAGTCTCCAGTTTGTAGCCACAAACTCACTGTGGCCATTGACAATCCACTATCGCTCTACAAATATCAGCTCCTCCTCAAACCTGTATTACTTATTCATTTTTATTTTACAAAATTTATATCATGCTCTTCTGTCCTTACAGGACCATCAAGGCAGCTATCAAATTAAAACATACACAATGAAATCACATCTTAAAACCCTTAAAACCAACCAAAATCATTAAAACAATTAAAATCAGAGCTAAAATACACACAAAACATTTTTTTTTTAAATTAACAACATTGGGCAAGAAGGCAGGATTACTGAGGGAACACCAAATGAAACAAAAGTCTTCACTTGCTGGCAAGAGATAGCAATCGATGCGACAGGTAACTGTCCCTTGGGGAGAGAGTTCCACCGTTGGGTGCCACTGCTGAAAAGGCCCTCTCAGACTGACCTCCATCTAATCTCAGAAGACAGGGACACCTGAAGCAGGGCCTACAAAGATGACTGTAGTGGACAGGGAGGTTCAGAAGGGTGAACTTTCAGGTATGTTGGCCCCAAACCATACAGGGCTTTAAAGGTCAGCACTAGCACCTTGAATTGTGCCTGTAATCAAATTGAAAGCCAGTTTAGATGGGCCAAGACTAGAGAAATATGGTCCCTATGACCCACTTCCATCAATATTCTGGTGGCAGCATTCATTTCTGAACACTTCTCAAGGGCAGCCTCACAAAGAATGCATTACAGTAATCTATATACAAATAGCGAAGGTGCCCCCTGTGTGCGGATATCTAAATCCACGGGGGGCACCTGGGGGACAGGGAGATTTTTCTACACACTTGGGGGACTCCCCAGGTGTGTAGAAAAATCCGAAAAGTAAAAAAATATATTGGGGGATAGTTAAATCCCCCCCAAAAGTAAAAAGTTCCCTGCGCACCCGCACTTAACTTGATGTCGTGGCTGCTGTTGGTGGCAGTGGCTGGAGAGGCCCTTGCCGGGTCTCGCCATCGCTGGGGGGGGCGGGGTAAGGAGCTGGGGGAGCTGGCGAGGGGAAGCTGGTGAGCAAGAGCGAGCCGGGGGGTGGGAGGGAGGGAAACGCCGGGCCAACCGGGGGGTGGGGGGAGAGCAGCGAGGCCCGGTGGCTCCGTGCCACGTGGACCTCACGTGGGGCAGGCTGGAGTGGGGGGGGGGGGGGAAGGATGGCAAGGCCTGTCTGATGCAGAGCCACAGGCCTCGCTGGGGCAGCGGGGAGAGAAGGATTGGCTCCTTCTCTCTCTGCCCCCCCGCGGATCCCGCAGGTCCCGCCTCTTGTCTGATCTAAATGCAACAATGGAAAGGATCCAAACAATTTGCCTCATCCAGGAAAGGTTGAGGTTGTCCAGCCACCACCTTTTCAATCTCCTTGCTCAGGAACAGAACATTTGAGACTGGTTGATGGTTATTGAGATCTCCTGGGTCTAGGGTAGGCTCCTTTAGAAGTGGATGCACCGCAGCCTGTCTCAAGGCTCTCTCTCAATGAGGTACTAAATACCCCTCAGACCCTGTGAGCCACCACCAGCACCACCTCGCAGATTTAAGTAGCCAGGAAGGGTAAGGGTTATATAAGGTGATGGTAGGCATCAAACTTTCAAGGTTCCTGTCCACATCTTCAGATTGAATAAACGGAAAGTATCCCAAACAACCACACAGGCAGGCACCCTGACACCATCTGACTCCATCACTGTTAATGGAGGGTCCAAGTCATAATGGATGTGAGACATTTCATGTGCAAAGTGCTGAGCAGGACAGTCACAGTGAACTAGGGATGCCAGTCACCAGATGGGGGCAGGGAATCCCCCGATTTTGCAGGCTCCTGCCTGCCACTGGCCAGCTGGGCTGGCAGGGGAAGCCCCACGTCCAATCCCCACCCCCAGCAGTGACTACCAGCAGCCACCCCTCTCCCTCCCCTTCTGTGAGATTTAAAGGGCCCTCCAGCTGACTGGCCTGCTGATCTGCTGGAAGGCCCTTTAAATCCTGCAGGAGGGGAGGGAGAGGGGCAGCCACAGGCTGCACACCTGCACATGGACCCCACTTCTCGCAAAAGCATTTAAAGTGTTTATTAACTGCTCTGAATACTTGAAATGCATTATACAAAAGAAGATGGTTAGCTATTACTACTGCTCCAGGGAATACTATTCCCCTTAGTTTTCATAGGACAAACGTCAAACAGGAAAATGGCTTCAGACACAGTTCTTGGTCTGAAACTTGGGCCACGAGTCCCATTCACTCCATTATGTGGCAAAAGGAAGAGAATTCCACTTACCAGTGAGATCCATGGTGATTGGCCCAGGAGCAGAGGCACATACCAGTGTAAGCCGAGTGACAGTCACATTGGGGACGGTGGGGTCTGTGGAGTCAGGAAGCAGAGACAGTCAGTTTGTCAATCAGTCAGAAAAACTTGCATTGTGACCGTATTAAAACAGAAGCATTTGTATGGTTATGTTTAACACCGTGGAACACGGGCTGCAAGAGGCCACATGTTTCTGTCAGCCTGGCTTGCTGAGGCTGTCTAGGATCTTGAGCACTGTTCAGATTTACAAAATATTTCCCACTAATTGTAAATGCTGAGGACCAGGGTTTTTCACATGCTAAGTGAAAACAAAGGCCATTAATCAAGAGGAGAAAACAGAGTGTGGATTTTAATATAAGAAACAGTAAACAATAAGCCATCAGTTCAGAAGGTGATCTTCCCTTCTTTGTGATACCAAACCTAAACAAGTAAAACAGGGCTCCATTCCCCACTTATCAGACAGCACCTGGATACTCTCTATTTGAAACAATACTGGTCTCCCTGCTCAATGCATGCCAGTATGGCCAGGGGCCTGCCTACCTAAGGGATTGCCTTTCCCCATACATACCCCAGAGAGCACTACGGTCGGGCACGCAACATCGCCTGGCCCTTCCTGGCCCAAGAGAGGCCAGGTTGTCTACCACTCGGAACAGAGCCTTCTCAGTAGCGGCCCCCTACTGGTGGAACGAGCTCCCGGAAGACATCAGGGCCCTGCGGGACCTTTTGCAGTTCCGCAGGGCCTGCAAGACGGAGCTCTTCCGCCAGGCTTTTGGGGCCGCTGCTGGGGGAAATGGCCACCCATAGGTGGCCAGAGAAGCACACAGGCCCGGAATAACAGAGAGTGGTAGCTTCCTGGCGGGGGGAGCTGTTGTTGCCCTGGTATCGGCACCTTAAATTATTGCCAATTATATCTGGAATTTGCCGCCAACTGAAATTAAATTATATTGTATTTTATGCCGCCAGTTGAAACTGAAAGTGGAATTTTATTGTATTTTAGAGTATTAATTTATTGTTGTACTGTTTTAATGCTGTGAGCCGCCTAGAGCCACTATGGTGGTTAGGCGGGATATAAATTTAAATAAATAAATAAATAAATAAATAAATACTGGCTTCTTCCCAACTCTGAAGGATCTTCTGCTACAGGCCCTGACCTGGATAGCCCAGGGTAGCCTAATCTCATCAGATCTCAGAAGCTAAGCAGGGTCAGCCCTGGCTAATAAATGGAAGGGAGACCTCCAAGGATTACCAGGGTCATGATGCAGAGTCAGGCAATGGCAAACCACCTCTGAATGTCTCTTCCTTTGGAAACCCTATGGGGGTCGCCATAAAGTCAACTGTGAGTTCTACCACCACTAGTGATCCATACCTGCCACTACAGGTGCATCTCCCAGCAGGGACTTCTTGTACTTTGCAAGGCTCTCATCATCTTTGTCCAGCTCCTGCAGTTCCTGAAGCGTCTTCTGAGGTGGGGGCTTGTAGTTCAGTTTGCTGTCAAGCTCATCATCATCTTCTTCCACATGCACTTCTGGGTCTTTCTCAGTCATGGTCACCTAGACTCCGTAGAGGAAGCTGCCACACAGCAGAAGTATGAATCTGGTGAGGCTCGTAAGTGCTTAGTTGAGCTTCTGTTGGAAAAGGAGCAATTAAATCAGAGATACAGCTATCTAAATATTTTCATAAGCATAAAAGTGAGTGACGCTGGTAGCAAAGGAAAAATCTGTTGAGTACAGAGGTACAAAAGCTGGACTGTCATTTTTGTATACAGTGAGTAACAGCAGCCTAGGATAATCACAGTCATCTAGTCCTGTATCCCCTGTATAGGATTTGCCATCCCCAGAGGAAGGGGAAATTAGCATAGAGTGTCACTCTAGTATATGAATTGCAACAATCAAGGAGTCCAGCAGTGTGCAACAGACGCAACTAGAGGATGTATGCCCTGCCCTCCTTAACAGCCACTAACATTCCCATCTATGAATTTATTTAGTGCCACGGAAAGCATAATCTGTTAAAATATGTATCCCACCAACACTACCCACATTTCTCTTGGCAGAAAACTATAAAAGCAATAAAAGCAACCATATGCCAACAGTTTGCACGTAGGCCAGCATCTGAGGCTGTGACCCAAGCCCTTCTCTACCTTCTGAGAAATCCACATCACTACAGGTTAGTAACATTAAGGGTCTTCTCTCTCCTCCTCCGCTCCCCCATCTCTACTTGTAGCCTGCCTGAGCCACAGGCTGACTTCAGCCTGTAACTGGATCCAGCACTAATTTGGTTTTTACATTTTGGTTTTAATCATTTGACTAATGGAACTGGATAAACCTCTATGCTGATGATGAAAATGGACAGTTCTGAGTGTGAATTATGTTCACCCACTCACACATTCTCTGCCCTACTTTATGCCTATCCTGAATCTTGGGAATTTCCTACTTGAAGCAACACCATGTTTGTGTGGACACACTCCACTAAGAAGCAATTACTCTGTATGCCTATCATGGGTCTCATAGTGAGTCAACTACATGACAGTCATCTATGGGGATTTGGCCTGCAGCTGGTTCTAGGATTTTTAAAAACCATTAACAGCATTGATCACTGCAAGGTTTGTGTTGTTCTTTTTTAAGAACGTATAAGCTGGTATGCAGGACTGGAACAGCTTGAGCCAAAATATTGCTATGTTCAGACTTACCATCTTTTCTAAAAGAAAATGCTTCACAATGCTGTAGCATTAAGCAGTACCACTTGGATAGCAAGCCACCTGTAGTGGTCTTTAGGTAACAAACTTATTTTCATGCCACACCAACACAAGAACACAGTGCTTCAATAATAAACCATCACATGCCATTCTGTTACTGAACAGCTACTACCTCAACCCACTCCAGCCTTGAACAGTCCCACTACAATCATATCAATCCGATATCGCAGGCAGTAGATTATAAGAATTTAGATCTGCAAAATACAGGCAAGAGATGTCATTTTGAAAGGCATGCAATGGAAGAAAAGAACCTGAATGTACTTTTTTAACATAATGTTGAAAATCAAGAAAACAAATGCCGATAATTCCAGCTGCAAATGTCATGAAATTTCTCCACTGCACAACACTTAAAATAGCTGTTGCCTGCTACAATGAGGTGCCCCTTCCTGCGCAGGAAGGAAGCAAGTGGCTTGTTCATATGACAACCCAGGCCCTGGCTGCAGACTCCTTTGAGCAGCAACCCTTAAGTGTTGAAACTTCTCAGAAAGAGAAGGGAGTCCATTCTTACTTCCACAAGCAGTATTTTCAACAATGGCTTAAAGGGGTCACATAAGAACAACCAATCTGCCCCTGTGGCAATCACAGAGGAAAGAATGATAGGAGAGTTTGTTAGTAAGCAGGTGAAACAAGAAGGAGGAGTGAATAAAAGGAAAGGGAGGAAGGGCCACTGGAATCCCCAGCTATTCAGACCACAGAGGCTGTGAGTGGCCCACAGTCACCCAGCAAGCGTCCATGGTAGAACGGGGGGCATTGACCAGGTTCTCACAGATCCCACGCTGGGGATTATTAGGAAAGGAACTGAAAATACAACAGCCAATATGGTAATGTCCTTGTATAGAGTTATGGTGCAACCTCATTTGGAATACTGTGTGCAGTTCCGGTTATCACATCATGAAAAGTACTTTGCAGTTCTGGAAAAAGTACAGAAGAGGGAAACCAACGTGAGTAAGGGGCTGGAGCACCTTTTGTATGAGAAAAGCTGAAGAGTCTGGGATTTCTTAATTTAGAAAAAAGATGCCGAAGAGGGGACATGATAGAGGTTTGTAAAGTTATGCATGGGGCAGAAAAAGTGTAAAGAGATCATCTCTTCTTCCATAATACTAATACTCATGGGCATCCAATGACAAACAAAAGGAAATAGTCCTTTACTGAAGAAATAAATTAATTGTGAAATTCACTGCTGGTGGATGTAATGACAGCCAGAAGGATAGCTTTAACAGGAAGTTAGACAGATTCATGGCGAATAGGTCCATCAGTGGCTTCTAGTCTGACTCCTTGTGACTAAAAAGAACCAGAAGCAGCAAACCTTTGTATACTTGTGCTAAGAAGTGGCATCAAGGTAAGGCCTTCTTTGTTGCCACAAAGTTGGCCACTGTGTGAAATGTTGTTGGACTGGATGGACCACTGGTCTGATTTAACAGGGCTCTTCTTATGTTCTTAGGGAAACTAACACAGCCTTCAAATAACCTTCATTACTCACAAATGGCTTTTATAGAAACTGGCAGGCTGTAACAATGTATTTTCCTTTTCTTGTC
This sequence comes from Lepidodactylus listeri, assembly GCA_029233225.1. Lineage (NCBI taxonomy): Eukaryota > Metazoa > Chordata > Lepidosauria > Squamata > Gekkonidae > Lepidodactylus > Lepidodactylus listeri. The sequence continues at coordinate 8,960,907 of JARCFY010000008.1, read as the reverse complement.
TAAAAAAGCATGTGGATAGTTTCTTTCTTGAGGCTCCATCATGCCAGTCTGGTGACAGCCAGGCTCACATTAAAATAATCACATTACCCACACCAGACAAGCAAAGCCAATGACAACATTATGATTTTTCATGTCCCCCTGTCTGCTCATACTTTGCCTTGAATGTACAAATGGTCATTTCCAGTTTTCTAGCACTAAACAAGTAAACTGAGTGAACTCTCATAGTACATTCAAAAATCTATTCTTAATCAATCGAGCCCTCTATGAAGTACACTCAAAGCATTCTGAGCCGGCAAACAATTTCCTGGCTAGGATCAAGCTCAGAGGGAACTAATTCTGTCAATCTGCAGCACAAGGGAGGTGTGTCCAGTGCCGATTGGCTGACAACTGTAGTGTCTCAACCCATCCTCACTAAGCCACCCCCTCAATGATCCTGTAACTCTTCTTAAATTGATTTTTAAACCAAAACAAAGCTAATTAAACGGTGAACACATGTTTTGATTAATAAACCTCATGCGGCACTAGAAAAAGAACAACAAAATGCAGACAGCATGCCTAAAGCCTGGGCAGATGTCAAAGCTCAGAGAAGCATTTGAACTGTTGAATACATTCTGAATTATGACTGGCTAAGGCTGGTCAAAAATGGCCTTTTGATCATCCATCACTGACAGCAGCCAAATACTGTCAAATACTCCCCAAAGCCAAGAATGCCACTATATCAATGACAGTAAAGCTAAAGGTTTCCCTTGCTCTTAAGAATTCGACTCTAAAGAGCAGTGCTCATTTCCGTTTCCAAGTCGAAGAGCCAGCGCTGTCTGAAGACGTTTTTGTGGTCATGTGGCCGGCATGACTACATGTTGAGGCGCACGGAACACTGTTACCTTCCGATTGAAGCAGTACCTATTTATCTACTTGCAATTCCTTGCTTTCAAACTGCTAGGTTGGCAGGAGCTGGGGCCAGAGACAGGAGATCACTCTGTCACACGGCACTTGGGTCTTGAACTGCCGAACTACTTATCTTCCAGTCTACAGTTCAGTGACTTAATCACTGAGCCACCGGGGCCCCTATCGCTGACAGTACACCTGACTTATTTCATAACAGAGTCATTTGTTAGCAAGGGTAGCAGTGTATTAGACAGGGGCAGGTCCAGAAGCATAGCCAAGCTTTACCTAGTAGACACCAGCTAAGACTGCAGGCCCTTCTAAGTAGATTTTTGTTTTATGTTTTAGTAGTTGTCACTAGGTATCTAGACTGAGTGACGGCTGAGCATTTTGCTCAGAGAAGAAAGGAACTTAAAAGCAGACTAATATGGCTGGCTTTTTCCTTGTTTCATCAAGTTCTTTAGCCAACACAAATATACCATAAATGAAACAACCTAAAAATTATTACCAAGAATTCACCTTATGAGCTCCTTTCATGAGGCAGAGGACGTGGGCAATATTATCCAAGCTATAAATCAATATGAAAAGTATACCTAAAGCATGTGCAATTTCTGAACTGGATCTTACGCTGCCTTGGATCCTTTTCCTGGCTCCCTTGGATCCTACGCTGAACAACAAGCACTTCTGCTCAGAGAAGAGGGGAAGGGGGATTTGTGCTGATCCCCCTCCCCCCAGCAAGGGGGATTTGTGCTGATCCCCCTCCCCCCACAGCTGTTGCTCACTTTGACGCCCTTGATGTTCCTGGTGGGTCACATGACCCACAGGGATACCTTTTAAGGGGGCAACAATGACTGCATCTGAATGTGGAAGGCAGGAGAGTATAGTTACATAGTACAGCTCTGTGCATAGGATTCAAACCTAGGTCTTTTACAAACAGCCACTGTATTAGTGTTCCAACTCTTCAAAGAGCCAAAATGCAAAGTAAACCTCCTCCTAAAGGTCAACAAACAGCAAAGGGCAGCAGACTTCAGGCTGTCACAGAATTCAAGAGAATGCCTTGCTTTCTAATCTCACCAGAAGTTTAATTAGAGACAGAAAAACAAAAGTGCCCAGCTGTGCAATCCTGAGAGAGTCTACTCAGGCCCACCATTTGGTGTGGCTTCCTCCCAGAAAAGCGTATTCAGGATTGCAGCGTAACCATCAGCAAACAATACTTAGCCCTCAGAGGATATCCCTGTGCTGTACCTTCCTTCAGCCCATTAACGTATGCTATAAGAAGGGAAACAAATAGAAAGCACTGATAAGAGGAGCTCTCCAGCCAGATTCAAATGAACAAGATGCCATGTTGTGACCACCTGAAATCCAAACCGTACAGAGGCTGCACCATCTGGATGAGGAGCTACACCCTTCATAGACACGCCTCACAGATGGATGCATGCGGTAAGTGGTCATATGTTAACAGCTTGCAGATGTGAAGCAGTCTTGTCAAACAGTCTGGATACCCACAGGCCTCTGCTTTATGCAAATATAGCTTTAAACATGGTTTGCCTGGAACTGCAGAACTACTAGGCCACATAATAGGCCACAAACAATTTGCAGTACAATGTGCCATGCTAAGGCAGACTCTCATCAAATATAAAACCAGCAGCCACAAAAACAAAAAGACATAAAGATGCTCCACCCAAATGACAGCTTGGAGTGGTATTACTTCCATTACCACCCATATAATCTGCTCTTCCCTTGGCCCAGAAGTCCAAAAGAACTTGGCCCCATATTTAAATCAAATGCCCTCATCTATTAGGCCGCCATGTATCCCAGTAAAAATCAGCTCTCCCCAGAGTTTTTTTAAAAAGCATAACCAAAAGCACAAAGACGAAGGACTCAGCACACAAAGTATAACCAAGAACAACTATGTGAGCTCAGCCAGAAAGGACAGCGTGAAACACAGAAGCAGAGACACTTAAAACAGATGTGTGCATACAGAGAGAGAGAGAGAGAGAACGAACACACTGTACAAAAGGAGGGCAAGAACACAAAGCCAACACACCGGCACTCACCCTGTACAAGTGCTTCTTTTAAAAGCCAGGCTGCTTCTCAGTGTCTTTCCCTATGAAACTAGCAATTGATCACAGCCTGGTCTGATTCACAGAGGCTGACATGTGCAGCACCTCTTGATTGCTCCTTCAAACCACCCCCCTCTATTTTTAAAAGTGCAGCACAGGGATATGAGAGACAGAAACTACAGCCTCTTACAAAAATGAAGGGTTGGGGGGATCTATCATTGCTGCCTACCATTACCGCTTCCGAGGAAAGCAATTCCATCCTTATTCCTAGACAATTAAAAAAACCCTGGCTTGGGCCTTTAGAAAGCCCAACTTGAGTGTGAAATTCATCTGTTCTGGGCTCCCACACCCCTGATTCTCACTCCAATTCCTATACTTTCCCCCATTAATCCAGAGCCTGGCCCCAGAGGAGAAGTGTGTGTCCAGTCACCCAGCCTACCCCACGGTTACCCACAGGCTCTTCAGCCATTTTAATTGGCTCTCAGTAGGGCTTAGGATTCCAGCCACAATGTTTCAGGCATCTTATTTCTGTTTCTGAAGGAAACAGGCTGCAATTGCAGAAGATTCCTGAGTCCAAACTTGAACAGCCCATTCACACATGCATGTCTTACATGAACAAATTACCACAAGAGTCCTTTCCCCTCAGTTTTAGTGTAGTGAATGTTACCGCCAATGGCCTCCCTTGTTTGGGGAAATTAGCTGAGGGGTACAGGGACCACACACCAATTGTATACCAAGGTCCGGTACAGTAGGAAGACCCCAGATCTGAAGAGTAAATTAAATAGATTTTATTAAAGGATTCCCCTAATTACATGAACACTAAGCATTTGAAAAGAACAAGCAATAAAGAACTAAGAAAGCAGAGGTGATTGACAGGGAATAGAGGGGTGAGTTACGGGGTGATACGACCTGTCCAAATGTGCAGAGGACCATGGAGACAGGATTGTGACCCAAACAAAAGTCTGGGGGTGAACTGCCGGTTGGTTTCAGGGCAGGGGCTCACACTGAGGCCGTGTGTGTGGATGGATACAGACATTAGAGAACAATGCTGACCAATGGAAGGTCTTGAGGGGCTTGCCCCAGGTGAAGACAAAAGATTACATGGACCAATCAGATGCCCTGGGAGTGCAGTTGTCAGGAGGGGCATGGCCTAGGTGTGACCAATGAGGTCCCAGAGGGGCAGGGTCTGGATTCACAATGGCATTGATAGATTTAGGCAGGTACCAGTTAGCTATTTTAATGAGTTTTCTGACCACTAATGGTCCAGTCAAGGCCGTTTGAAAAGGTTCCCAGGTTAACACAAAAGGTGGGAGATGGGTCCCTCAGTTGCAGCAGGAAGGGTGGCTAAACATTTGAATGTATGATTTGTTTATCTCAGTATCCTGAGGGAAGGAGCAGAAAAGACAGTTGTGAAGACAAAGGATTTTCACATAGACATAGGTGCACACAAAAGGTATGGTGAAGTTCTTGAAACAGAAGGGTTATTCACCAGGTGGCCTTTGAATAGCCTTTAGAAATGTAGATACTTGACCTGGTAGAACTGACAATATTTCATATGCATGCCTTTGTTGGGGAGGTTTGCTCTGAGGGCTGCCTTTATGCCACCAGAAAATGGAGAGCCTTTTCCAGCGCCATGGCCTGCTCTGTGTTTCAGAACCAGAAGTGTTTTCCTTGACCTGAGTTTGTGGGTCTCTGGTTCAGGTTAGAAAGTGGGGTGCCCCTGCTGTCGGGACTACCCTAGAGTAAGGCAGTGCCTCTGGGCTACATGAAGTTGATACACTTTAATGGGTTTTCCCAGCCTGGGATCTATGGGGACCATGGTGCATACAAGCAGTACCCCAGACATCCACCATGTGCTTCAGAAAAGCTGGCCGGGCCATTGTAAAGGCAGAACCTCCATTCATACAAAGAAAGGGACTTTTTATGGTTCCTCCCCATAGCTCACTTGAGAAAGATCCAGGAGCTTGTAAACAGAACGCAAAGGGGATGCTTGGCTCCACCTCCAGTGGCAGCCATTTTGTAGGTGCACCTACCATCCTGCTTCAAAATTCCAAAAATGCCTGCAGGCTCTAAAATGATGGGAACCCCTGTTTTAATGAACAACTTCATACAGTATGATTGTCATATCCAGAAAAAGGTAGCTGAACAGCCCAACTAGCCAGACTCCCTCCTTTGAATATTAGTCCCTTCAGGAATTTGGTGTGTTAGCCGAGTTTTTCCAAATCCCCCACAACATTTTTTTAACTGTTGGCATGTAAGAATGGATAGGAACAGCACTGTGAGCCAATCATGGAGTTCTGGGTTCAGATCTTAAGTCTGAGATTTTAGAAATTATGTTGGGAAAAATATTTTTTGTTGCCTCAATGCTCCATCTGCATTCCTGCCAATTCGACCACTTTGCCAGTAAACTAGCGATTGATTTAAGTTAAGAGAAGCAAAAGTTGTGATTAGCATAATTGCATTTACCAGTCTTAGTTCCAGGGAAAATTCACCTAGAATGCAGAACCAACATCACACTGACCAATCACATCTTTTTGCTTCCCACCTCATCAGTCCCTGGGACTTACCAGACAGGAAGTTCAACCAGTAAGAATGCCCTCTTTCCGAGGCTTGTGGTACAAACAAGATAAAGACTGAAACATATATATGAAGTGCTACATAAAAATTAATAGCACATCAACTAAAGACAAAAACTTTATGACTAGGTACCTCAAAAACTAAGGGGGAGGGGCTTAGGGTTACACAGCTTCTGTTTTTCCTCAGCCATCCCAATACTGGATTAATTCCAACCACATGGAACAATCAAAATGACATGAAATAACATTGAAAGCATCTGGGTGTATCTAGATCACAACCATATGCTGCTGCTGCTGCTGCTGCTACTATTACTACTACTACTACTACTAATATGCCACCAAGTGACAACTGACTGATAGCGAACCCTCATGGGGTTTTCAAGGCTAGAGATGAACAGAGGTGGCTTACCACTGCCTTCCTTTTTTTAATACTAGTTTTACACCAGCTTCATTGTCATGGCTTCCCAAAAGTAATCCCGACTATAACTTGGTGCAGTTACTAGAATTCTGTTAAGTGACCCTTAGCCATCTTCACAGAACTGCACATTTATACCCCATTTTCCTCCCCAGTGGAGACCCAAAGTAGCTTTCAACATCATTCTCACCTCCTCCATTTTATCCTCACAACCATGCTGTGAGCTAGGGTAGACAGAGAGACCTTAACCTAAGGTTATCAAGAAAGCTTCCATGGTAGAGTGGGGGCTTGAACCTCCATCTCTCAGATCCTCATCCAACACTCTAACCACTATATCAGTTCCCCAGCTGGCTAGAAAGGCCATTGGTTATCAAGATAGTTTGGTCATTTGCAAGTGCTACAGTGAAACAAAAGAGGGAAGTATACATAGAGACAGTAGTTTATGAAGAGAAAAAACTATGCTCCGGTATTCCTTCATGAGAGACTCCACTCTGCTACTAGGCCTGGACATCCCACCACTATCACACTGACACACAGCATCAAGATATTTTGTTCAGCATTGCATTAATTCATTAATTCAGAATACTGGCCTTGGACATATGAAAATAAGGTCCAAATTCCTACTCAATCAGGAAGAGCAGTGCGGACCGAAGGCAAGTTACCATCTCTCAGCCTAACCTTCCGCAAAGCGTTGTAACCTGTTAGGTTAAACCTGTGCTCTGATTTCCCTGGAGGAAAAGCCAGATATAAATGTAGTACATCAAAGCCACACAGGACACAAAGGAAACAGTGAGACTGAGAACTTACCTTTCTCAACCTAGCTCCTTCCGTTCCCTGTTTTAATGAAAACTAAAATTGTGTCTTCTCTGTTGCTATGGCTTCACCTCAACCAGGAATAATGGTACAAGGCAAATTGTGTCTTTCAAAGCAGGATTCATGCAGTGTGTGACATCACGTGGGACTGTACCATATACCTCACTTTTCTTGCAGGGAGGGAAGACAGAGGATGCACAACATATTATAGGTTCTACAGGTTGGTTGCACATCACAGCTACAGCCTGAAGAAAGCTGGCCGCCTAAACACGCTGTAAAAGTCTATAGAGATTAACCTTTGCAGCTCCTGGGCTGCAAAGCAGCACTTACAATGCAGAATACTGAAATAATCTAAAAGAGATGGATCAAGATTCACACGCCCATAGAAAGATTCCGCACATGGGACCAGGGCATACATTGTCTAAGCCTTTTGTTTTTCTAACCTGAATAAAAAGTGTCAAAATAACTTATTTTTAAAAAACACCACCACCAAGATTTCTCTCTCTTATGCTAATGATTATGCTTGCCTCATCCATTATTGCCCTCCTCTCTACCCTTCTCCCATAGCGCTCCTTTGTTCACACCCCAGATTTCAAATTCTTTCCATAGTACTTCAATGTTCCCAGAGCAGAAATACACCATTAACACTCCTGAACTGCTGCTATAAAGAAAGCTTCATCTTTAAGTGGGGATTTCTTTAAAAAAATCATTATTGATAGCAATTTCTTGCCACACCATATTGTTGGGGGTGGGGGGGTGGGGAGGACTTTTGAACTGTGTCAAACACCCAGTGACTGCATTAAAAATTTTTTAAAATACTATGGCACAACAAATGAACACTGCAAACAAATAGGCCTCAGGACTGCCATTTGACTCCCTGCTATCTGTCCATATTAGAAATAAATCTGGTGAAGACCATATTTGTCCTCACAGCATGGCAGTTTAAGTAAAGAAGACCAATTCATCCCATTTTACAGAGAGGAATGTTTAATAAAACTAAGGACAGATGCTACATAAAAAGTCATTTTGTTCTGTATTAATCTGGAATAATTTCCATGCTCCTAGTTTTACACTCTCAATCACCAACACAGTGATTACAAACTCCAGTTCCTCCAAACCCCTTTGCTAAACAAGGTTGGCAGATTTTTTTTTCCTGGTGGGACTCTTGACCTCCATATTCAATCTTTGATCACTTTCATCACCTTGGCTGTAAATTCAAAGTAGGGTTAAAAGTAATAAGATGTCACTAAATATGTGTTGAATCTTGTAACTTTTTCAGATAAACCAGTTACCTCAGGAGGATCTTCATTGTAAGCCACTGCCCTTCTTTGAAGGAGATCCAGGAATGTGAGGAAAAATAATTCACTATTGGTAACATGGGACAGCCTGGGGGTCACTCAACCCAGCCCAGTAAGTTGAATACAACAGACTTTACCTTCCACATGGTATGGTTTCAGAACTATCCCAGACTAGTTGTTGTAGATTTTCCGGGCTGTATGTCCATGGTCTTGGCATTGTAGCACCTGATGTTTTGCCAGCAGCTCTGACTGGCATCCTCAGAGGTATAACACAGAAAGATGGAGTACTCTCTGTGTCAATGTGAGAAGAAAAAAATGTGAGAAGAAAAAAATGGTAGGCAGGTAATTTATATTTATTCAGGAAGGTGGGGTAGGGCTGAGTCATTATCTTGTAGGAGTTTCCCAGGCTGTGATATGCTAATAGAGGAGCTTTCCTAAGGAGGCTCTTTTGCATATGGAATGGCTGATGAAATTCTAACCTTATCTGTAGTACTGTTGTAAGATGTAGAGCATGTTGTGTTTTTTAGGACTGGAAACTATGCCCTATTTATTTTTAAACTCTCTTCTTTCCTGTGTCCTGTTTCACTTAGGAAATGTTTTTGCCATATATCAAAGGACTCACTGATCAAATGTGAAAACTTATGAAAAAACACAGCCTACAAACAGTATTCGGACCCACCAGAAAAGTACAACAGATGCTACAATCAGCAAAAGGCAGAAAAGACACCCTCACTTCTACAGGAGTATACTACATACCCTGCAGTTGTGGACAGGTTTACATTGGGACCACACAATGTAGCATCCACTCAAGAAAAAAAGAACATGAAAGACACTGCAGACTTGGCCAATCTGAAAAATCAGCAGTGGTTGAACATAGCCTAACTCAAACAGGACACAGTATCTTATTCCAAAACACTGAAGTGCTGGACAGCACATCCAATTACCATGTCAGATTACACAGGGAAGCCATTGAAATTCATAAACATAAACACAATTTCAACAGGAAAGAAGAGCATTTAAAAATACATACGCATGGTTTCCAGTCCTAAAAAACACAACATGCTCTACATCTTACAAGAGTACTACAAATAAGATTAGAATTTCATCAGTCAATCCATATGCAAAAGAGCTTCCTCAGGAAAGCTCCTCCATTAGCATACCACAGCCTGGGAAACTCCTACAAGATAATGACTCAGTCCTACCCCACCTTCCTGAGTAGATATAAATTACCTGTCTACCACTTTTTTTCTTCTCACATTTTTTTCTTCTCACACTGACACAGAGTGCTCCATCTGAGGATGCCAGTCACAGCTGCTCGCAAAACGTCAGGTACTACAATGCCAAAACCATGGCCACTCAACCCAGAAAATCTACAACAACGAATGAACTCCAGCTGTGAAAGCCTTCAACAACACTATCCCACACTCATAGTGCTTAGCTAAAAATGTTATTAGTCTGTAAGGTACCACTGGACTCCTGTTTCACCTTACCTAAAAAAAAATACTGTTCATTAAGCAGCTTTTTAAAAAAAATTAATGCCCTCTGAGGCATGAGGCTATTATACAACAGCCACAGAGCGTACTTCCACTTCATGTATGGTACTTCCAGGGCCCAAGTGGTGGAATTTTCCATACTGTGGATGGAAGCTCTGGCCTGCAAGGCACCCACCCTCATGTGGAAACTATTCATTCATTCATTCAATTTATACCCCACCCTTCAGACAGAGGCAGGCTCAGGGCAGCTAGGGAGGCTCAGGGCAGTAGACTTGTGGTAGGGAAGTGGATTGTGTAGCTGGAATGAAGTAATTAGGACTGGCTAAGGTCTTGTAGCTGGGGTGAGAATTTCCCGCTCGGTAAGGGCAGTGGGAGGTGAAACTGGAACAATGCTACAATATGTACTTGAATCAATTATTTGCAAAAGAAGGCAATGTCTAAAAAGACCAAGAAATGTTCTTCCACCATGACAGAAGGTGCCTTTCTGTCCAGATGGTGGCTTCCTGAATCCCTAATTTGGGAACTGCACAAAGCATAGTAAACCACACGGAAAGTGCTCTGCCAAGCCTTCTGTACTTCTCACGGAGGCCCACGTGGGCTGCAGAAACCACCCACTCATCCTGCACTGATCCCTGCACACTGGCTGAAAGCAGCCTGGACCAGCTGTCCCACATGTCCTTACTCCTTAACCACAGGGCTGAACCCCAAAACGAGATACCTCCGTGTACGCCCTCGCGCTATGCAACTAATGTGTCAATACAGTACCTGCACCAAGTTCACACTGGAAACCTGTGGCAGAAGAGGCCACCCTCAAACTTCCCTAAACTGGAGACCTGCATCCTGAAACAAACAGCAACACACACACACCCATGAACGCATAGCCTCCAGAGTCCATGTGGACGACAGAGGAAGAGAAACAGGAATGGAATTTTCCACTGAGCAAAGAAAGGGGGGGGGGAATTGCACGCTCCTATATTCGACAGAGCAAAGTGTTAAAGTATGCCGTTGCTAGACCAGTTTCTTGGGGGAGCGGGGAGCTCTGAAGAAAGCCCCCTCTCCTCCATAAAGTGACCCTCCCATCCCCCTGCACTGCAGACTCCTCGGTCTGAAATACTCACTTCCCCTTTCGGTGTAGCCATACTTATATGACTGGCCTTGCCCTCGCCTTTTGTGAGCCTGGCGGGATGAATCGCCCTTCCATCGCCTCGAGCCGGCGGAGAGCTCCACGGACGAGTCTGGAAGGGAAGCTGCCCTCCTTTTCGGCCTCCTTCCCACTTCTCCGCCGCCCTCCCCTCTCCCCGAAAGCGTACTCACACTGGCGTCTCGGTCCGGGGTCCCCCTGCTGCGCGCTCTCCTTTCGCCTTTGAGCATCGGCAGTTAAAAGCAGGAAGGAAGTTGGTGAAAAAAATAATCGTAAAAAATCCGACCCGAAGAGGAAGCCTCTGACTGCGGTCTCGCTGCTTTTCCTGCCTAGCAATCTGATCTGGAGCCTTTATCTGCTGGGTGAAACATCCTTGCCCCCAAGTTGATATATTTCTGGATTCCTTTAGTGCCCTTGCATGTTGGCGCAAGAATATTCCTTTGCCTCTCCGCTTGCTTCTGATGCTTTCTGCATGCCTGGCCACCTATCCAAATATGTAAGCGTATAGAACAGCGGTAGGCTTCCCCCTGATATACTTGGCAATGATGTTACATTACTGAGCTCAGCAGAGTGCTCCTGATAGATACGATTTCAAGTGAGAGGGAAAGCAAACCACAGGATATTGATCTCTCCTTTGCTTTTCTCATACAGTTGATTGCTGGAACTTGCCTATATCGAAATAACTAGCGCAGTGTAGTGGTCAGAATACCAGACAAGGACATGTGGGAGACCCCAGTTTGAACCCCCACTCTGTCATGGAAGTTCTCCCAGTGCCTTTGCACCAGTCATTCTTCCTACAACACAGGGTTGTTGTTATGAGCATTAAATGCAGGAAGGGAGAATGAGGACATCATTAGTGGGGGGGGCAAGTGGTAGATATTAGATATTATTTAGATATTTATCTAAATAAATGAAATAGCCTTTAAGCAATGGAAGAAACTGCTTTGGGAAATGATGGTCTCCTCCTTTGGAAAAGAATTCGGCATCTGTTAAGGTAGTTGTGCAGCTCTATCAAACACAAGTAAATTCTATTTTCTTTATGGGATAATTTCACGCAAGTTGAATTTACAGAGATGTAACTTTCAGTATCTTGCAATGGACTGATTCTCTCCTTTGCTTCCCCCTTACATCTCACATGGCAAGGATGCATGACAAGCCCTTACAGAAGCTGACATGCACATTGCAGTAGCAACTTAACAACTTGCTTTTCATAATCAGGTGGTGATAAGAACAGCAGATTATACTGACATCCTTCTGATGCTGATGTACCACATAAAGCGTATGGCATGCGTAGTTTAATGTTTTGCTTTTCTCAAACAGTCTAAATTAAATAAAATACTTTTATTAGATCTGAAATCAAAAGAAACAGTAGAACAAAACTGAACATTCACTGAGTGCGGGAAAAAGACACTGCTCACAAAAAATATTGTGGACTTGACACCATGTCTACTCCCTTTGGTCATAGTAAAGCTAGCGTTCTAAAGATATTTTCCATATCACAGGAAGCCAGATTAATGAAAAAGTAGAAGTGAATCAACAGACGACAAAGACTGAGAAGCTTGACAGAGTCTTTTGTCAAGATGTACAGTGGAAATGTCACTGGTCCTTTGAGGACTGTTATGCAGGGGTCCTTTCGTAAAAAAAAGAGGTGCAGGAGCTCATTAGAATAACTTATTTGCATATGCCACACCCCCTGACGTCACCGGAAGGGTCAAAAGGCCACACATCCCTGACGTCATGGGCAGTGTGTCATAAGGCAAGAAGGGAGGGAGTGAGGGAGGGGGAAGGAAGGAAGGAAAGGAACAGGAAGGAAGGTAGGTAGGTAGGTGGGGGAGAGAGAGAAAAGAAAGAAAGAAAGAAAGAAAGAGAAAGAAAGAAAGAGAAAGGAAGGAGGGAGGGAGGAAGAAAGGGGGGAAGGAAGAAAGAAAGAAAGGAACAGTAAGGTAGGTAGGTAGTTGGGGGGAGAGAGAGAGAAGAAAGGAAGGAAGGGGGAGAGAGGGAGGAAGGGGGGAAAGAAGGAAGAGGAAGGTAGGTAGGTAGGTAGGGGGGGAGAGAGAGAAGGAAGGAAGGGGGGAAGAGGAAGGGAGGGGGAAATGAAGGAACAGGAAGGTAGGTAGGTAGGTGGGGGGAGGGAAGGAAGGAAGGAAGGAAGGGGGGGCGCTTCTCCCCTCACTGGGGCTGGCATTTCCCTCCCTCCCCCCCCTTGCTTGGGCCTGAGTGGCATTAAGCCACTCAGGCCCGGCTTCTCCCTCCCTTGCGCCCCGGGAATAGGTGAGTGGGGGAGGGAGGGGGTTCTTCCCGGCTGGCAGCCTGCCACAGCAACGAGAGCAGTGAGTGGGGGAGGGAGGAGGCTTCTCCCGGGCGAACGGCGCTTGCCGCCTGGCCCGGGATGGCTCTGCTGGGTGGGGGGCAAGGGACTTCTCCTGGCCGACGGCGCTTGCCCGGGATGGCTCTGCTGGGGGGGGCGCGAGGGACTTCTCCCCGGCCAGTGGCGCTTGCTGCCGAGCCCGGGATAGATCTGCGGGGGGGGAGGCCAGGGGCTTCTGCGGGGGGGGGGGGAGGCCAGGGGCTTCTCCTGGGCCGGCGGCCCTTGCCACCGAGCCCGGGATGGATCTGCGGGGGGGGGAGGCCAGGGGCTTCTGCGGGGGGGGGGGGGAGGCCAGGGGCTTCTCCCGGGCCGGCGCTTGCTGCTGAGCCCAGGATAGATCTGCGGGGGGGGGGGGGAGGCCAGGGGCTTCTGTGGGGGGGGAGGCCAGGGGCTTCTCCCGGGCCGGCGGCCCTTGCCACCGAGCCCGGGATAGCTCTGCGGGGGGGGGGGGAGGCCAGGGGCTTCTGCGGGGGGGGAGGCCAGGGGCTTCTCCCGGGCCAGTGGCGCTTGCCGCCGCGCCCAGGATGGATCTGCGGGGGGGGGGGGAGGCCAGGGGCTTCTCCCGGGCTGGTGCTTGCCGCCGAGCCCAGGATAGATCTGCGGGGGGGGGGGAGGCCAGGGGCTTCTCCCGGGCCAGCGGCCCTTGCCGCCGAGCCCGAGATGGATCTGCGGGGGGGAGGCCAGGAGCTTCTGCGGGGGGGGGGAGGCCAAGGGCCGCCGAGCCCGGGATGAATCTGCGGGGGGGGAGGCCAGGGGCTTCTGCGGGGGGGGGGGGAGGCCAAGGGCCGCCGAGCCCAGGATGGATCTGCGGGGGGGGAGGCCAGGGGCTTCTGCAGGGGGGGGAGGCCAGGGGCTTCTCCTGGGCCGGCGGCCCTTGCCGCCGAGCCCGGGATGGATCTACGGGGGGTGGGTGGGCGCGAGGGACTTCTCCCAGGCCGGCGCTTGCCGCCGAGCCCGGGATGGATCTGCGGGGGGGGGGGGGAGGCCAGGGGCTTCTGCGGGGGGGGAGGCCAGGGGCTTCTCCCAGGCCGGCGGCCCTTGCTGCCAAGCCCGGGATGGATCTGCGGGGGGGGGGAGGCCAGGGGCTTCTGCGGGGGGGGAGGCCAGGGGCTTCTGCGGGGGGGGGAGGCCCGGGATGGATCTGCGGGGGGGGGGGGCGTGAGGGACTTCTCCCAGGCCGGCGCTTGCCGCCGAGCCCGGGATGGATCTGCGGGGGGGGGGAGGCCAGCTGCCGAGCCCGGGATGGATCTGCGGGGGGGGGAGGCCAGGGGCTTCTCCCGGGCCGGTGCTTGCCGCCGAGCCCGGGATGGATCTGCGGGGGGGGGGGGGGGGAGGCCAGGGGCTTCTCCCGGGCCGGCGGCCCTTGCGGCCGAGCCCGGGATAGATCTGCGGGGGGGGGGGGAGGCCAGGGGCTTCTGCGGGGGGGGAGGCCAGGGGCTTCTCCCGGGCCGGCGGCCCTTGCTGCCAAGCCCGGGATGGATCTGCGGGGGGGGGGGAGGCCAGGGGCTTCTCCCAGGCCGGCGCTTGCCGCTGAGCCCGGGATAGATCTGCGGGGGGGGGGGGGGAGGCCAGGGGCTTCTGCGGGGGGGGAGGCCAGCGGCTTTTCCCAGGCCGGCGGCGCTTGCCGCCGAGCCCGGGATGGATCTGCGGGGGGGGGGGGAGGCCAGGGGCTTCTCCCAGGCCGGCGCTTGCCGCTGAGCCCGGGATAGATCTGCGGGGGGGGGGGGGGAGGCCAGGGGCTTCTGCGGGGGGGGAGGCCAGCGGCTTTTCCCAGGCCGGCGGCGCTTGCCGCCGAGCCCGGGATGGATCTACGGGGAGGGGTGGGCGCGAGGGACTTCTCCCAGGCCGGCGCTTGCCGCCGAGCCCGGGATGGATCTGCGGGAGGGGGGCCAGGGGCTTCTGCGGGGGGGGGGAGGCCAGGGGCCGAGCCCGGGATGGATCTGCGGGGGGGGGAGGCCAGGGGCTTCTCCCGGGCCGGTGCTTGCCGCCGAGCCCGGGATGGATCTGCGGGGGGGGGGGGGAGGCCAGGGGCTTCTCCCGGGCCGGCGGCCCTTGCGGCCGAGCCCGGGATAGATCTGCGGGGGGGGGGGGGGGAGGCCAGGGGCTTCTCCCGGGCCGGCGGCCCTTGCTGCCAAGCCCGGGATGGATCTGCGGGGGGGGGGAGGCCAGGGGCTTCTCCCAGGCCGGCGCTTGCCGCTGAGCCCGGGATAGATCTGCGGGGGGGGGGGAGGCCAGGGGCTTCTGTGGGGGGGGGAGGCCAGGGGCTTCTCCCGGGCCGGCGGCCCTTGCCACCGAGCCCGGGATGGCTCTGCGGGGGGGGGGAGGCCAGGGGCTTCTGCGGGGGGGGGGGAGGCCAGGGACTTTTCTCGGGCCCGCGGCGCTTGCCGCGCACCCGGAAAGGATCTGCTGGGGGGGAGGGAAGGGGCTTCTCCCGGCCGGCGGCAAGCGCCGCGGCCCGGGAAGGTTGAGCGGGGGAGGAGGCTTTTGTTCCGGCTCCGCGGAAGTGCGGCCCGGGAAAGCGAGCTGGGGGGCGGGGCTTTGTCATGTGCCCACCCCCCGTCCTCCTCTCACCCGGAGCGGCGCTCCGGCGCGCTCTGGCCCCAACGGAGCCCTGATGTTATGAAATTTGGCATTCATGAGAGCAACTGCAGCAGGCAAGCCACGGAAACTTTCCCTCAACAGAAAAGGCCACATTCTTCCACAGCCTCAGAGAGCACTTCCAAGTAGTTTCGAGGCAGCATTCTGAACTACCTGCACTAAGGCTAAGACAGGACAGCTGGAAATGTTAAAGGCAGAAGTTTGCTCCTGTTATGTGTTCTCTATGAAATATCAACAAGGCATTTGTGTGGTATGTGGTTACATCACAAACATATTATAATATGTAATGGGTAACTGTGGACATTGCCATGATGAAGAGTGTGAGAACATGGGCAACACTGTTGACAACCCTGAAGAAGACTTTGATACCAGTAATATGTAGAACAGATTATGATGTTGTTTAATAATATCATAAAGAATTATCATTTTGCTCTTTTTCTTATGTAGACTGAACTTTTAAGAGGTTTTATAAAAGTAATTGAAGTAATGTATGCACTGTGTTTAAATCAAATGTCTGTCTTTGCTTGTCAGCCCAAAGATTTTTGGTAGATTTGTAATGACTGAGGGACCTCCCTAGGATGTGACACCTCTGCTTTTGTAATACAAAGGTCTTTGCAGCCACATGTTATGCATGATTATTAAAAATTAAGTATTACTCACTTCAGTGGGACCTGCTCCCAAGTACAGGTGCAGGAATTTCAGACAACCGCTTCAGTCTAAGAAATCTTACTTCTTTGTTTCCTCTCCACTACAATGCCCATGTATCAGTCATTCCCTACTCCTCACAGCAGATACATATACACATTCTCCAAAACTGTTAATACTTCATTGACAAATTAGCTAGGATTCAAAGAACTGAGGGCTAAATGTCACATGACTAAGGGATCCTTAATAAGATCCCCAAATGTAAATTTTTCCAGCAAAAATCAATTGTGGGGCCGTATATTAATTGGGATCATAGCACTGGGAAGCACACATTGTTTCCCTGATTAAAAAAAAATGCCTCTCAGGCTGTTTTTAGCATTAGACAGGAAAAGACAGCCACAATACAAGTTCCTGTCTTTTTCCCTGTTGGGGCTAAAACTTGCCTGTGGGAATGGTTTTTGCTTGGGGAACCCCATCCCCTCCCACCCCATTACATACACACACCTTGCACAGGGCCATGGCTCAGATCCATACTGCTTTTTGCAGCAAAATTACATATTGGGGGAAGTTAATCATAGATCACCCACAATAAATATAATTTGGCCCTTAAGCACATAAAGGCCATGCCAAGTGGAATTATTGATTTCTTTAAAAAAAAACCCACCATATTATGAGCTGTTTTTGACAATCAATTTGCCACGGAGCAAATACAGGGGAGAGATTACCATTCATTAAAAAAAAAACCCACCAGGTCTCAGTTCCTTTGTACTTACAAGACTAATGGTTAGGGTTGCCAACAGGTCTGGACAAAAATGTCCTATTGTTTTAGTAGAGGTTTAATGTGCGGAAATGGATGACTGAAGCTTTTTATGGCATGGAAGTCAATAATATCCCATTAACCTTTAAGAGACAGAACATTTTCCTCTAGGCCTGTTGCCAATCCTGCTAATTGTGTAGGTCTTGTATTCTGGCTATTATCCCTAAAATCATATCAGCCTCAAGACTAACCACTACGATTTAACTTGTGATTTGTTTCAGAACCTTCATTCTAATTTAGGGTTCCAATCATTTTCAGGGAGAGGAACTCAGTTTCTGTGGTCGCTCGACTTCCTATAATTTTCCAGTAACTTCCCCTCTCTCAACTGTACAAGTAAGAATGGTTAGGCTGCCTCTCCCAAAATGACAACTGGAAATGAAAACCTGTCACCCACGTGTTTTAGAATCTGAATTTATACTGTATTCAAGGTTTTGGCAAACATTGTCACAGCCATGCTGATCTGTTGTATAAACCAAAGGGATGGCCTCCCTGGAGATTTTTGAACAGCCTGGTTCTTGACCGTGAACAGTATGTCTTGTGTAAGTGGCAATTTAGCTGCTGTTGTATAAAAATCCTTGGGTATCCCTTGAGTCATCACCATCTGCATGGCACTAGGGGGAGGAAACCAGTGTTCAGGCATGGATGTGAAGGCATACCTGTGGCTCCTCCCCCACTAGAACACTTTTCCATGGCTCAGACATTTATTTCATTAAACATCAGCAAGCAGAACTGAAGCAAGGGGTCCACATGACACTTTACTGATTTCTTTAGATAAATGTGTATTCTACTTTTCTGTGTCTAAAGCAAACTCAAGGTGGCTTGCAAAACATAAAATATAGTATTACACAAAATCGCAGCAGGCATAACAACTAAAGGAGAAAGTTTTGGGGAGGGAGTTGTCCTTGTAAATAAATTTATTGTCTTAGCCATAGGCCATAACATAACATAACATAACATAACACATCATAGCTGAGTAGAAATACATCAGACTATTAAATGATAATGTAAACAATAAGATATCAGTAACTTAATCCTATATTCATTCTGTTTTGCATTAAATACTAAACTCATTCTAATTTCCTTGTTGCCATGGCAAATAATGCCATTCTACTAGAGACATAGTGGTCAAGGTCCAAGAGTAAAAATCTGACCAGATCCAAAGAGAGTCCATTACACGGCAGAATAATGGAAATGGTGTACTTTAACCTAGGAGCTTCATGCCACAGGCATCTCAGAATATAATGTACTATGCCATCTACTTCCCCCATATCAAAAAGACAAAGTCTAAGGGGGGGCAGGGATACCAAAAAAGTGTCCAGTCCTGATTATTGAGGGCATGGATTGAAATCTTAAAGCCGTAAAAACCAATCTTAATTCCAGGATGGTTAACTTCTCTAAATAAAGGGACCTACAATGATCATCCCTTTTAAAAACTTAAATAAGGGTGCCGTAAGACAACATACCATCACATCCTGATCCATAAGCCCATCCTTTTTAAACACCCATTTTTTCAATTCCCCTGCTTGGGTTTTATTCATTAATAAATTATCAGGAATTGAAAATTTCAATTGAATCGAAGCCAAGTAGTCACCTAGTCTCTTGGAGGCTTTCAGGAGCAACCTAATCCTGGGGTCGTTCTAAACATTTTCTCCAATAGGATAGAATTCTAACAATGACTCTGGCATTTAATGAGGTAATTCCCAGTTCAGCCCTCATTAATGCCACTGGTGTACCCCTTGGCAAAGCGAGAATCTGCCTCATAAAATAATTCTGTACTATTTCTAATGAGGACAATATCTGATCTCCCCAGCCTATATTACATGGCTGGAATTATCTTATTCTCGTACAGTTTGAGAACTGAGTCTACCGTGCATTCGGGAAGGGAGTTCTAAAGTTCAGGGCCAGCGGCCACAGAAGACCTTTGCATGGGTCCCTGCCAAACATACCTGTGAAATTGTAGGTTCCCACAGCACAGGCCCCTCAGCCAACTCCAGAGCATGGGCAGTTACATCTGGGCAGAGGTGGTCCTTCAGGTGCTTTGGACCCAAATCATTTAGGGATTTGAAGGTCAAAACCTGTATTTTGTACCGAGCCTGAAAACATCCTGCAAACCTGTGGAGCTGGCACAACATAGGCTGCTGAGACACTGATTATTTCCTCTCAAGAATAAAAATGTAAGATGCCTCTTGTAATCAAAACAGAATAATTGGATGTCACTGTGCAAATGGAATGGTGGGTGGGGAGAGTTATTTCTTTGCCATCATTACTGCCACAAAGTTAGCGCTAAAAAAACCCCTCTGGCTTGTGTTCGGTTGATTTCGGCATGAGTCTCTTCAACAGCACTCCTGGCATCTTCCATATACTTTCATTTCATTTCCCAGTTCTTCTGGGAATTGAGAAATGAGATGTAATTTACTGGACGGGAGAGGGTGTCTACAAGAAACTCTTGTCTATTGCAATCTATTGATTACAGAGGCTCATATTATTGATTATATTGATTACAGAGGCCATACCACCACAAATTTTCTCAAAGCTGGCAGAAAGCCATTTGTATCCATGTTTCTCTGAGGGCAGACCATCCTAATTGGTTCCCACCTCTGCAGGCGCTATGTGTTACTATTGGTTTAAACCAGGGGTGGGCAATTGTTTTGGCTTGGGGGCCACTTTGTGGGAGTGGAGGTTAGCGGAGGGCCGCACCTTTTAAAATGATTGCATTCATTAGTTAACTTTGCATTTCAGAAACGGTATAAATTGTATCATAAAAATCAATACATATAAATTAAATTAAATAGTGGTAGTTTTATTCAATTTATTTATTGTTCTAATTTCATATCATCTATAGCTGCAAGCACATTTAATTCTAGAATCAGTTTAATGAGACAAATGTGCCCTATCACACCACATGGCCGACTGTCTTGGCGGGCCGCAAAAAACTCGGTGGCGGGCTGCATGTGGCCCCCGGGCCGCAACTTGCCCACCCCTGCCCCAGAGCATTCTGGAAATCAGTTGGATCCATAAGTCTATAAGGGTGGATCATCTTGATGGGTCCTCCATCTGTTAAGATGGTCCACAACTGGAGACTTGCTAGGTAGTATTTTTACCACCCTAAATTGAAAAGTGGGGTGACATTGTCCCAAGAAGCTCAGGGCAGAGGGAGAGGAATGATAAAACTTCATTTTTAATCTTTTACAACTCAGTACTTCATATATTCCTCAGCCTTAATGAGATCAATTACCCTGTAGTGTTTCATGCTTTGCCCCTTTCCCCCATGAACGTTTTGGTAAACCACAGTATCTAGTGGGATTGTATTGTGGTTATGTTTATTCCCAGGCCCACTGAATGGGAAACTGAAATGAGTTTAGAGCAGGGGTGGGCAATTGTTTTGGCTCTGGGGCCACTTTGTGAGAGGGAAGGTTAGCGGAGGGCCGCACCTTTTAAAATGATTGCATGCATTAGTTAACTTTGCATTTCAGAAAAGGTATAAATTGTTTCATAAAAATCAATAAATCAATAAATATAAATAAAATAAAATAATGGTAGTGGACTCTCATGCCTTATACTCTGCAGAGGTTCCTCCCCTCCCCCAATGCTGCAATCCTCATTCAGGCTCCCCCCCCCCCCTTCCAGGTATTTCCACACCCGGAGCTGGCAACCCCAGGCAAAGAGACAGGGAGGAAAGAAGGAAGGAAGAGAAAGAGCTCTCCCACCCCCCATCAAGCTTTTTGCTTCCCATTTCTTTAGCAAATTTTGTAACCAGTTCCTTCAGGTCAAGTGCTAATGCTTCACACACAGTAGAAAAGAGCAAGAGTCCAGGAGCACCTTAAAGACTAACAAAATCAACAAAACTCACTTCTTCAGTGACTCACCAAAGCTCTTCCCCTGCCACAAATGTTAGTTTCTAAGATGTTACTGGAGTCTTGCTCTTTCCTGCTGCTACAGACAGACTCACAGGGCTACCCCTCTTGATCTACACCCACAGCGGTTCTGTTGGGAGAAAGAAACCAGTGCTGGCCTCCTTCAGTCCCAGACACCCTCGGAGGCAGACGAGTCAGGGAGGGGCGCTTGTCCCACCCACTTTAGTGCTGGGAGGCATCTCCATCAGCACTCTCCAGAGGAGAGGCAGACACCTTTGAAGAGCATCGCAAGCAAAACTCCTGTAGATTCTTGGATTTAAAGTCAGATTTTACAGTGGCATCCCAGGAGGATGAGACATGCTGTACATCCCCCCCTCCCTCCCCTAAAGCATTGCTTGATGCACATCCAAAATGACAGCACGGGATGGAAAGTACGAGTTGTAGCCCAAGAAGTGCACAGGCAGGTTTCCTCCTGCAAGGGAAAAGCAGCTCCACTGGGGGAAAGTGCCTAGAAACTCCTAGTGGCCCAGGAGAGCCCACCCCGTTTCTCTGGAAGAGGGGGGGGGGGAAATACTGAGGCCAGAGGCATTGGCAGATCTTGGGATTTCCTCCCTCCACACCAGCCCTGTAGCTAGGGATTTTGGGGGAGGGGACCTTAGGGGGGGCTGCAGCTAATTCAATAAAAGTTAAATACATTAATTTTAATTTGGGGACAGCCCGAGGAAGGGATGGAAGCCTGGAGCAAAGCAGAGCTGCTCCAACTGGTCCGTCAGGGAGGGAGGCTTGTTGACACCGTTATTTTTGCAGCACGCAAGCTCCCCGTCCCCCCCGCCCACCAACCATCCAGCCAAGTTTCCTGGTGGGGGTGGCCGGGAGGGCGGCTGGGCTCTGGCGGCGGAGGGAAGTTGGGGGCTGGAGCCTAGGGGGGCACCCATCGCGGAGGAGCAGGGGAAGGGACGCGCAGCTGCTCTGCTGCCGTCGGGGCAGCCAGCCCCGAGCACGTGCCCGGCCTCGAGGGGCCCAGAGAGGATGGCCAGGCGCCATGACTTTCAGGTGAAAAGGAGGATCCCACTGCATGCCTGTCAGGCGCAACTGGGACAAGCTGGGACGAGAAGCACGCCGACAGGAACAGGGCTTGGTTGGGGCGAGGCGGGGAAGGGAGAGGAGTTATCGGCAGGCCAGTGGTCTCTTGGAGGGATGAAAGAGAAACATGCTGCCTCTATCTGACAGAGCCGGCCTGGCCCATGACCCTCCTTCCCTCCCACTGCGGGGACTAGCCAGAGCAGAACAGCGAGCCGAGCAGGGCTGACGAGGCGACTCAGGCGAGGGAGGGGAGAGGGGGGGGGGCGGCAGGCAGGCCGTGCAGCAGCCCAGGAAAGACAAGCGGGGGGGGGGGGGGGCGAGCAGGGAACTTATCTTCCTTCTTCTTTCTCCTCATGGCCCGACTGAGGCTCCTACCTCCGACTGAGGCTCCCCCACCCTCCCCACTCACCTCCGCCACTGGCCACTCCGAGCCCTTGAGGGCTCTCGCGGCTGACTGGCGTGGGGAAAGAGGGCCTGGATCCTACCCCCACCCTCCCCGCTCACCTCCTCCACCGGCCGCTGGCTGCTCTGAGCCCTTGAGGGTTCGCACAGCCGGCTGGCAAGGGGAAGGAGGACCTAGAGCCTCCCCCTCCCACCCTCCCTGCTAGCCTCTGCTGCCGGCTGCTCCAAGCCATTGAGGGCTCGCGTGGCCGGCTAGCACAGGTGAGGAGGGCCTGGACCCCTCCCTCCCTTCGCCCGCTCCCCCTCGGATGGTTAACCTACCTTCCGAGTCCTTTCGGTGGGGAGGCAGAGCAGCAGCTGGCAGCAACACCACGTGCTGAGCACTTGTTGTGGCTGACGCTTCTTCCACTGAGGGAGGGGCCGGGAGGAGAGGGGCGGGGTGGGCAGGGGCGAGGTGGCCTCGGAAGCCAGCTGGAACGCCATTCTCGTGCCTTCCGGCTGAAAAAGAGCCCTGGGTTTGGTGAAGCGGAGGACTCCTCAGAGAGTTGACAGTGGCCGACTGTCTTGGCGGGCCGCCAGAAACTCTGTGGCGGGCCGCATGTGGCCCGCGGGCCGCCATTTGCCCAGCCCTGGTTTAAACCCTACTAGTTATTTATTTACTTACTTTATTTATACCCCACCTCACTGTCCAATGGGCACCCAAAGTGGCTTACATCATTCTCATCACCTCCATTTTATCCTCACAACAATCCTGTGAGGTAGGTTAGGCTGAGAGTGCATGACCGGCCCAAGGTCACCTAGCAAGCTTCCATGGCACAGTCTGACCATGACAACCAAGTCACATTTAACTCCTCCACCTCCAGATCATTAACTGTTCCTTAAGACTTTAATTCCAGCTCCAAAATGAAACAGCACACCACAGAATACGATGACAGACGCTAATGTCACTTCCAGGTTGGCTACAGTCCAAGTCTGAAGATAGAGGCTATTCAGGCTAGCAGACATCATGGCCCTTTCTGCCCCCGTATTTTGCCTCAGTTTCTGAGCACATCCTAGTAGGAAGAACTTCCTGACAGAGCGGTTCCTCAGTGGAACAAGCTTCCTCGGGAGGTGGTGGGCTCTCCTCTTGAGGGTTTTCAAACAGAGGCTAGATGGCCATCTGACAGCAATGCTGATTGTGTGAACTTAGGCAGATCATGAGAGGGAGGGCAGGAAGGGTTGCCTCAGTGCTTAATTCTTGTGGCCCTTTCTTACACACCCAGGGAAATGCTGATTGCCACTTTGGGGTCAGGAAGCAATTTTTCTTCAGGCCAGTTTGGCTGGAGATCCTGGAGGTTTCTTATCTTCTGGGTATGGAACAGCTGTCACTGGGGGTATGGGGGGAGCTAATTGTGAATTTCCTGCCTTTTTCAGGGGGCTGGACTAGATGACCCTGGAGGTCCCTTCCAACTGTATGATTCTATTCTTCCATTCTGCATTCCCTCCCGCTTTCACTTCCAATTTGTGTTGGGTCTTTTTCTTGTTTCTGCATTTGTTTTGCACAAATCTGCATTCAAACCGCTTCCAGCACACTGTTGCCCCGCAGTTTAGGGCTGCCAAGTCCAACTTGGGAAATATCTGGGACTTTGGGGGTGGAGCCAGGATACTTTGGGGGTGGAGCCAGGAGAAAGGAAGTGACATCATTTTGTGAAGTCACATCCTGTGATGTTGCTTCCACATGAACTCATGAAGTTTCCTAATACTGAATCAGGCCATTGGTCCATCAAGGTCAGTACTGACTACTCAGACTGGTAGTGGCTCTCCAGGGTCTCAGGCTGAGATCTTTAATATCACCTATTACCTGATCCTTTTTTAGCTGAAGAGGCTGATACCTCCTGCATGTCAAGCAGATGCTCTATCACTGAGCAACGGCCCTACTGAATCCTTCCTCATCTCAGCAGAATATGATTTTCATATCATAAGAACAGGAGAGAAGCCACAGTGGATCGGCCCATCCAGTACAGCCCATCCAGTACAACACTCTGTGTCACAACAGTGGCCAAAAATACCAGGTGCCCTCAGGAGGTCCAGCAGCGGGGCCAGAACTCCAGAAGCCCTCCCACTGTTGCCCCCCCAAGCACCAAGAATGCAGAGCATCACTGCCCCAGACAAAGTGTTCCATTTAGACCTTGTGGCTAATAATAGCCACTGACAGACCTCTGCTGGATGGGGACAGAGAGAGAGAGACAGACAGACAGAAAAAAGAAAGAGGGAGAGAGAGAGAAGGAAAAGAGCTGGCACAGGCACTTACTTCCATTTAGACCTTGTGGCTAATAACAGCCACTGATAGACCTCTGCTGGATGGGGACAGAGAGAGAGAGAGAGAGAGAAAAAAGAAAGAAAGGGGAGGGGGAGAGAGAGAGAAGGAAAAGAGCTGGCAGATGGACTTACCCCAGGCCCAGCAGCAGCAACCTTTCAATCTTACACCAGCCGCATGCAAAAGCAGGCCCTTCAGTAAGAGCTTAGTCCCTCGTTAATCTCTGGGCGGGGCTCTCTTGCTAACTCTTAAAGGGGAAATGTCTGGTGAGGCTTTTCACTGCAGGCTCTTCAGACATTTCCCTTTAAGAGGCCTGGAAGGGAGAGGGCCCGGCAGGCTCCGACGTTCCCCTCCTGTTGGCAGCCATTGCCTCCCCCCGGTGGCCAGTTTTGAAAAAGCGGGGGGGAAGCATGAAAAATCGCTGTTTCCCCCGCCCTACTGGGGGACTTGGCAGCCCTACTGCAGTTACCAGAACTCCTTTTGCTGTGATTCTTTGTTCTCATCTGCTTTTGAATCGCTAATCCTTTGTTTCTGTGGATATTTAAGTACTGTCCACTGCCCTCCCCCATTTCCGCCTTTCTCTCTTTAGGTTGACGTTCCCTCCCTGTTCTGTTTTCTTTCCCTCCTTCTCCAAAGACAAAAGAGGATGTGTCCTCCTGCTCAGGTACACTTTTAAAAAGCCAGAGACAGCATAAGAAGGAATCAGTAAATATAAAGGACTAGGGGATTTCCTGCTCCAAAATGTGCTAGTCTTGCATGTGTGGGCCTGAATTCCCACCTCCCTTTCCTTTCTTTTTGCAGAATCACAGAGGGAGAGAGGGAGGGATTGGGTCTGCAGTTAAAAGTTTTGAAAGATTTTTGCCTTTCTCTTCATCTTTGATTAAGCCACCCACACAACATCATGTGACTTTCCATATTAATTTGGCAAAAATATGGGTTTTGCTTATAGATGCAGAATGCATACAGAATACACAAATAAATCAAAGTGGGGGGGGGAACAGTGCAGAGGGAATGCAAGCAACTGCAAATCAACCCTTAAGGCTTGAATCCTCGGATTCTCTGGAGCAAGCCATTAGTGCAGAAAGGGCCAAGGTGAGGGAGGGACAAAGAAAAGCAAAGATGAGGAGTGGGGAGCTGAAGTCACCTCACCATGCTTCCTGTTTTATCCAAATATAACAATATGTTATGAATAGGGCCATATTTCCCATAAAAATCCAATAGTATTTATTCCCATGGACAAGATCTTGCTATATGTTAACTCAGAAGTAAGTCCTGTTCATCTAAGGTTTTGCTTCTCCATGTAATTTTCTTTTGTTTCAAACTCTTGAATTAATTGCTAATTATCAGTTCTTATTCACCTATTACTTTATTAATCATTAATACTCTTAATACTTTTTATTTTGTGGCCCAAACCACTGCTCATTCATTAAAAAAAATTATTTATTATACTGAAATGTTGTAACAGCCCTATAATGGCTATATAAATAATGCGTGGTTTTGACAACAAACGGATAAAATGTACTAAATTTTCCCCCTCCCCCCCCCCCCAAACCTAAAAGAACTGGACATTAGCGATTGATTGAGGAATTCTGTCACTGGCAGTGGGAATAGGAAGTAATGAATTACAATGGAACCAGAAGGAAGAGAGGAAAGTTTAAAGAGGAAGATTTGAGTGCTGTAGCACTTCAGAGACCAACAAGATTTTCAGAGTATGAGCATCTAAGAGGCAAAACTCTGTCCGTCAGATACCTCCAGATCTCCCATATCTGACAAAGGGAGCTTAGACTCTCCAAAGCTTATACCCCAAAACTCTTGTTGGTCTCTAACATGCTATTGCAGTCCTCTAGCTCTACTGCAGACCAACACAACTACTCTCTGAAACTATCTTTAATAGGGCAGTACCCCTGAGAATCCTCAGTAGTATTTTATCTGAGAAGGACAACACGGGGAAAAGAATACTGGAATACAACATGTTAATAACACCCTCTAGTTTTGTTGGTGTTGTTAAAACTGTGAGAACAAACCAAAGTAATTCCAAACTAAAGGCTGGTGTGAAAGCAACTTTCAAATGCCAGTATAAGCCCATCAGGGAGCCATCGCCCAATTAGGGTTCCAAGGCTCCGTGTTTATACAAAGTACACAATAGCTCTTAAGCTCCTTTTAAATCAACTGCTCAGAAAATAGCAGTGACTCGCTTACTGCAAGAGAGGAGAGCAAGGGCCATGCTTTAAATAATAGTGGGGGGAATCAAAAATTTCCACAATCCATCCAGCATGAATACCTTCTCCATAAGGTACAAATTCAAGTTCCATATGATTATCCAGAAATATATGCACCCATGTAAGGGGGAAGAGAACAGTATGTGACATAATACAGACTAAAGTGGCTGAATACCTCGGAGATCCGGTGTGGTGCAGTGGACACTGCCACTGACTTCAGCTGGAAAGCTGTGGGTTCAAATCCTTGCTCAGTCATGAAACTTACCAGGTGACCTTGGCTAGCCAAGACTCTCTCTGTCAGCTGTGCCTGCCTTCCAAGATTCCTGTGAAGATCAAATGGAGAGAAGAGTACCATGTATGCTCTCTGAGTCAAGTGGGAAAATACTGGGATAAGCCTGTAATAAATAAGATCAAGCTGTGGGCCTATGAAGAACTACCAACGGGACAGTTTGTAAACCCTCACTCTGCCCTCCCTCCAAATTTCACACAAGGGACTGAGCAGCCTGATTTCTCCTCCTCTTTTCATTTTCTGTCATCTCTCAACTGCTGGCAACATTCTGTCCCTTGTGGAGTAAATGCAGTTCTCCTCAGGATGTTTTTTGAGAGGGCTTTTTTCCCCTTTTCATGCGGTTAATTTATAATTATAATGTATCAATTTTTTGCATACCAAGTAGTCCCCTGAGTGCGTAGAGACCATTACTTTGTCCGTGTGTAAATCCATTGTATAGCTTTCATTATCCACACAGGGGCCAGCCAGTTTACTATTAGAAAGACTGATCAGGCTCCCTATACCAGTTGTTTAAGAGGAGAGGATCATCAATGCATCACAGAACAGTGGGTAGATTGTGACTACTCCAAGCAACCTTTCACGTGAATGTTGTCAGCAGGGGTCATTTCGTAGAAAAAAAGGTGCAGGAGCTCATTAGCATAACTCATTTGCATATGCTAAACCACCTGACATCACTGGAAGTCTGTCAGAAGGCAAGAGGGAGGGAGGGAGAGAGAAAGAAAGAGAGAGAGAGAGAGAGAAAGAAAGAAAGAAAGAAAGAAAGAGGACAGTTACTAATCCAAGCCTCAGAAATACCACTATTCTGGGAGGATAGCTTCAGTGGTGGCTGAAGCCTTCAGAAGGCTGGTTGGAGAAACAAGGACCTTTCCAAGGGATGGGGTCATTTTGCTGCCGCCATGACACAAGCAGGCATTCCCCGCGGGGGGGGGGGGGGGCTGGCACCAACTCCTGGAGCTGAGCTCCCCCGAGCTCCTGCTCAAAATGACCCCTGGTTGTCAGTGATCACAGATATGGAAAACAGTGCTGAAGTGGACATTACTTGGGTAGGATGTTGGTCTTGTCTGGTGACAGCCCATCATGGGGAGGGTGAATGCCTGCTTAATCTGCTTTCAGCCTGCTAATCGCATAAGCCCTGTCCCTAGCTCAGAGGTGAGAAAAATAAGACTCAGAGACTCTGAGCAAGTTCTGATTGGATACGCCAGGCTGAGGTAAAGACGCTTCAAGACAAGAAAAGGCACATAAGAAACAGAAACTTCATTTTTTGTTTCTCAGTCTTTTTAATTCTTGTCAGCTCCCTCATTACACCAAATGTTAAGATTAAATTTTTTTAAAGTCTTCTTTTCAATTTTTTACGTTCAAAATTCTAATAAAAACCATTAAAATTATACAAAATAGAACAACATTCATTTGTTTTTTAAAAAGGTTTCCTAGAACATAAAAGCAAAAATCTGGGATACATGATATTTTAAACAGTGATGGTGTATTTTATAGGTCACATTTTGGAACTAAATAGATCTTCTTCGTGGTCTCTGTGCATCACACCTCTGGGATAAAGTGCGCCTGCGCCGATCCCGATCGGTAATCTTCAAAGCCTAACGGATTTTCGCGCCAGCTCCCCGGTCACGTGCACGCCCCACTGCGCATGACCCGGGGAGAGGCACGAGGATCCCGCCAGTTCTCTTCTGACCGCCGCGTCGTGAGGACCCCCTCTCCGCTCCGGTCGGTAGTTAACTTTCGTTTCTTTTTCCAACTTTGGAAAGGCCTTTCGGACTGATTTCTTGGACTTTACTTGACCTACAGACTGTTTTTCCTGGACTCTCTTTTGGATTCTCCTCCTTCTACTCCCCGCCCGGCCTATGGCCCAGCGGTGGGGTTTCTTTAAACGCTGCCTTAAGTATGGGAGTAAAATCCCCCCCCCAGACAAGCACTCCCTCTGCTTGCTGTGCCTAGGCGAGTCGCATCGCGTCGACTCCTGTTCGAGTTGCGCCGCGTTCTCCAAACAAACTCGGAAGAACCGGGCGGCCCGACTCCGAGTGGCTCTCTTGGAGGCAGCGTTGTCACCGAAGATGTCCGCAGCCGACGCCTCGGCAACATCCCCATCGGTACCGACGGGCCCGACGTCGCCACCGATGCAAAGCCCTTCCGGCACCGAGAAATCGGCATCGAAAAGACCCCTCTCACTGCCACGAACTCCCGCTAAGAAGCGTAAGGAGGGCAAAGAGGGTAAGGGCAAGCTGAAGCACAAAACCTCGAGTGCTTCGTCGACGCATCCCGCGTCCGACATGACCCAGCACGGGTCTCCACAGCTTGACCCTCCTGGGCGCGAGCGACCCCGGGGCAGCCCCGTCTCCCCGATGCCGCGACCCATCCAGCTCACAGATTCGGAACCCGACATCGAGCTGACGCAGATCCCTCACAGCAGTCCCGAGACAGGGCCTGACCCGATGCCGGCACCGAGAGGCGAGCGAGACTGGCGCCTTCCCCCATCTTCGGTGCCGTGGGACGTCCGTCAATGGCGATACCTGTATGGTTCCTCCTACCCGCCACCTCCACAATGGTACCCAGCGGAGTGGGATCGCCAATCGACGTCGTCAAGAGTCTCCCGATGCCGAGATCCCCCGGCCCCGACTCTGATACCGAAACTAACGATGCCGATACCCACATCACCCGATATCGACCTCCCTCCTTATCAGCCAGATCCGTCGACCCCTATGTCTCCCTCCGAACATTCCGACCATTCGATGCCCGAATCTCCCGAATCATCCGATGACGAATCTCCCATCCAGCCGTCACCATCCCCTGATGTGGCTGAAAATCTACCAATCTCCCCCTCCGAGGACGTGAAATCCTATGGAGAACTTATCAAACGAATGGCACATTCCTTGGCGCTTGCCACGGTCCAACCAACGCCTACCGCTACCGATGCCATCTTCGATATCGTACAGATGGACACATCCACCGCGGTAGCGTTGCCACTAATTTCGGTGCTCTTGAGCACTGCCAAAGAATCCTGGGGCCACCCTTCCTCAACCCCAATTTCCAACAAAAGGTTGGACCACATGTACAGGCTCCAAGAGCCAGGGGCAGAATTCCTATTCATCCACCCAAAGCCCAACTCAGTCGTTGTGACCCCCTCCGCTAGGGGACGTAGCGGACATTCCTCCCCCTTGGACAAGGAGGGATGGAAGCTAGATTCTTTCGGAAGACGATTTTATTCAGCCGGTGCATTGGGCATAAAAACGGCAAACTACACAGCCTGCATGAGCAGGTACCAGTACTCCCTATGGGAACAGATGACACCACTTCTGGCTCAGCTCCCTGAGGATAAGCAACGTCTTGCTAGGAAGATCCAGAGGGAAGGCATGGTGCTAGCAAAGCATCAGCTTAACGCATCCAAGCATGCTGCGGACGTCACGTCCAAGACACTCACTTCAGCAGTCGCCCTTCGTCGCCACGCCTGGCTGAGGTCGACTTCGCTTCCACAAGACACTAAGTCCTTAGTGGAAGATCTCCCTTTCGAGGGTGAAGGACTGTTCAGCTCCACGACGGACACAGTTCTTCATGATTTAGATAAGAGCATCAAAACATCTCGTAACTTGGGTGTCTCACAACCGAGACAACAGAAGCAGAAAACATGGCAGAGATCTTGGTCCAAACAGCAACCGCGAAGATCTCCCACTGAACCCCAATGGCAGAGACCACCGTCTACTGTCTATCAACAGAAACCTTATGGCCATAAGCCACGATTCCCATCCGCTTCCGCTTCCAAGACTAAACCACCCAAGCCGAACAAGCAGAGTCTTTGACTCTCCCATTCGCTCCGATATTCCCACCCGTCTATCCCCCTTCCTACTAGCATGGCAACGTATCACGACAGACAAATGGGCACTGTCGGTTGTAGCAGAAGGCTACAGAATAGAATTTTTCCAGATTCCACAAGAATCGTACTTCGTAACCACCCCTCCCTCCGACACCCTATCGTCGGAAGTCGAAGCCCTCCTCTCAAAAGATGCCATAGAACAGGTACCAACAAAACACCTTCAGCGGGGGTTCTACTCCCGCTACTTCACGGTCCCAAAAAAGGATGGCGGACTTCGTCCCATATTAGATCTGCGGAACCTCAATGCGTTCATCACCTACAAGAAATTCCGTATGACCACTCTACAGACCATCCTACCGCTACTAGAAGCCAACGCGTGGATGGTGACGCTGGACTTAAAGGACGCATACTTTCATGTGACGATCCACCCGTCACACAGACAGTACCTACGCTTTGCAATCGGTCCGCGTCACTTCCAGTACAAGGCCCTACCCTTCGGCCTCTCTACAGCTCCTCGTGTCTTCACGAAGCTTATGGCAGTAGTAGCGGCACATCTGAGACTCCAAGGTGTCCACCTTTACCCCTACCTGGACGACTGGCTTCTAGTCGCCCCCTCTACGACGGAACTACAGAACCACATCTCTACTACCCTTCACACCCTAGAATTACTAGGGTTGACTATAAACCTCAAAAAGTCCATGCTTATCCCTTCCAGACGGGTTCAGTTTATCGGAGCTATCCTGGACTCCTTGCAATGCAGGGCATTCCTACCCCCCAACAGAGCAGCGGATATAGTCTCCCTTCTCCAGGCTATCCTAGAGACCAAGGAGGCTACAGCCAAACAAATCCTTCGCCTGCTAGGCCTGATGGCCGCGACAACGGCAGTAATTCCCTTCGCCAAATTGCGAATGAGACCACTGCAGCTTTGGTTCTTGAGGCGTTTCCGCCCCAAATTCCACTCCCTCTCCAAACGTTTCCAGATATCTACCCAGGTCCTGGAGACCCTGAATTGGTGGCTTGTGCCCCAGAATTTACATTCAGGTGCACCTTTCCGGCTTCCACCCCCCTCAGCGACCGTCACCACGGACGCATCCCTATGGGGCTGGGGAGCTCACCTGGAAGGTGTAGGTGTGGGAGACAGGTGGCACCCCTCTGTGGCACACAACCATATCAATTTCTTAGAGCTGCTGGCAGTTCTCTATGCAGTGAGATCTTTCCGCCAATCCCTAACGGGGAAAACGGTGACTGTCCTTACAGACAACACCACCACTATGTTTTACATCAACCGCCAGGGCGGGACGGTCTCCCGTGGACTTTGCCGGTTAGCGATAGAGCTGTGGAACGAGTGCCAGGCGCTAGATGTTCACCTGGTGGCGACTCATCTCCCAGGACTACTCAACGTCCAAGCGGACTTCCTAAGCAGAGGAGGAGCATCCCTACACGAGTGGGAGCTGAACCCCCTCTACCTGACTCCGATCTTCGACCATTGGGGACATCCATCCGTGGATGTATTCGCCTCTCGGGAGAACAAGAAGTGCCATCTATTCTGTTCCAGAGCAGGAACGGACCCGACCTCTCTCGGAGATGGTCTCCTCTTCCGGTGGACAGGGAAACGGTTGTACCTATTTCCCCCAATCCCTCTCATTCCGAGAGTAGTCCACAAACTATTGACAGAGCGACCGTGGGCAATTCTAGTTACCCCATGGTGGCCGAGACAACCCTGGTTCCCCACGCTCCTCAGCCTCTCACGGGGGACGTATCTCCATCTCCCGACGGACCCGGACCTCCTCGGGATGCGCGGGGGCCGAGTACTGCACCACGATGTGCCCAGGCTAAAATTGACAGCGTGGCTGATCCAAACTTAGGGTTAGAATCACGCATTGCTCAAGTTCTACTGAACTCACGCAAACTCTCCACTCGACGTTCGTATGAGTCAAAATGGACTAAATTTTTAACTTTCCTGGCGTCTGTAGGACGACCCTCAGTCCCCGCTGGACTTAAAGATGTTTTTGGTTTCCTCCTGTCATGTAAGGACAGGGGACTGTGTCACTCATCTATCCGAGTCTACTTGTCAGCCATCTCAGTCAATCATCCTAAGATTGATGGTTATTCGGTGTTTTCCCACCCAACAACGAAACAATTCCTCAAGGGAATGAATCGCCTCTATCCCCCAGTGCGGACACCAGTCCCGGCATGGGACTTGCCCCTGGTTCTCACTAAGCTGATGGGAAAACCCTTCGAACCCATGGCCTCATGCAGTCTTCAGCTTTTGTCATGGAAGGTTACATTTTTAGTGGCCATCACGTCTACTCGACGCGTGAGTGAGCTCTCGGCGTTCCGTTGCGACCCACCATACCTCACGTTTCATCATAATGCCGTCACTTTGGCTCCAGATGTCGCTTTCCTGCCTAAGATAGTTTCGGACTTCCATATAGGGGCAGATATCACCTTGCTGGTATTTTTTCCTGATCCCCAGGACCCGACGCAACGTAGTCTACACACTTTAGATGTCAAGAGAGCCCTGTCTTTCTACTTGCACCGGACAAAATCCTTTCGCAAGTCTCCAGCTCTCTTCATTTCTTATGCCTTGCCCAGGCAGGGACAGAAACTGTCGTCTCAAAGACTCTCGAAGTGGATAGTTGAGACGATAAAACTCGCCTATCTTCTGGCCAAAAGGCCACTGCCGGCGTCCCTCCGGGCACACTCCACTCGAGCCGTGGCTACTTCCACAGCATTCCTCAAGGGCATTCCCCTGGGAGACATCTGCAATGCTGCAACGTGGGCGTCCCCTCACACGTTTGTGAAGCACTACGCCCTAGATGTCCGTGTCCATCAGCGTACTGTGGTGGGCCGTGCAGTCCTGCAAGCAGCTCAGTTGTGAGACCTCCAGCACCCACCTCCAGGTATGTGGTGTTTATTGCTCGCTATTCTCCCAGAGGTGTGATGCACAGAGACCACGAAGAAGATATACAGGTTGCTTACCTGTAATTGGAGATCTTCGAGTGGTCATCTGTGCATTCACACCACCCGCCCTCCTTCCCCTCTGCTTTCGGTCTCCCTCACCTTTTTCCTTGGGGGCTGTTAGCAGCGGTCAGAAGGAACTGGCGGGATCCTCATGCCTCTCCCCGGGTCATGCGCAGTGGGGCGTGCACGTGACCGGGGAGCTGGCGCGAAAATCCGTTAGGCTTTGAAGATTACCGATCGGGATCGGCGCAGGCGCACTTTATCCCAGAGGTGTGAATGCACAGATGACCACTCGAAGATCTCCAATTACAGGTAAGCAACCTGTATATTTGCCAACCTCCAGGACTGAAGATCTCTCAGAATTACAACTGATCTTCAGACCACAGTTTCTCTGGAGAAAATGGCTGATTTGGACTCTGGCATTACACCTCTCTACAGTCCCCAAATCTAGCCCTCCCCAGTCTCCACCCCCAATTCTCCAGGAATTTTCCAACTGGAGTTGGTAACCCCACAACTAAAATAGTCTTTAGAAATGATGAAAAGGGCAAACACAAATTACCATTCTCATATAAAATATTTTTACAATATATCAGATATACCTCTTGTCATTCCCTGTTCTTCCAGTCTTACCGTTACTGCAGTTATTTAATTATTTAATTAATTCAGCAAAATGCACAACAGCATTAACCAATCTTCTCTAGATAATATGCACCACTTGTATCAGTGCTGGTACTGTTGAAATCTCTCATTTGTCATTGTTATCTCTACAAAACAGAAAGAGGGCACAGCTATTTAAAAATCTGGACTGCTAGGGAATTCTGAGAACCAAAAAAATCATTTTCTACCTTAACACTCTACTATTAGTTGTCCATCTTCTTAAAAATTATTCCCCCTATTGCTTTCCCTGGTTTTTAACCAACTACCTTCACAGTGACCTTTGTCTAGAACTGATGAGAAAGGGAAATTCCATCTTATCGACACCAAATGTTTAAAGCTCCCAGTCAATTTCCACGTAAGGATCTGAAGTGTATTACTATAGTCTGCATTTCACAGGGTTTAGTGTTTCATGGAGGGGGGAGGGACAGATGAAGGGCAAAGTTAAATAAAACCTAATGAATGTGAGATATGATCAGCTTTCTCTTGGCAAGAGGTTACCTGTGAAAGGTAGTATTAAGAATATATTGGCCCTCCCTATAAGCTTGCCACAGACAGCAGGATATTAAGTTATAACAGACATTGTTAAACAAAGAGCATTAGTTGCCCCAGGAAACTGTTGCTGTTACAAATTCCTGACCATTAAAAAAAACCCACCTATTCTAATCAGATATGACAAACATTTGAGAAATGCAGAAATTTCAGGTACATGCAGTACAAAATGCTGCATCAACATGTATGTGTGCGTATGTGTGAAGTGCCATCAAGTCACAGCTGACCTATGGCAGCCCCCATCGGGTTTTCAAGTAATTAAGCAGAAGTGGTTTGCCACTGCTTCCCTCTACAAAGTCTTCCTTGGTGGTCTCCCATCCAGGTACTGACCCTGCTTAGCTTCCAAGATCTGAAGATCTCTCAGGCTATACTATACCATTCCATATCCTGCATCAACAGCTAGACCTTGGTAAATGTGACAAGTGTAGGAAGCCAGTACAGTGGTTAGAGTGTTGTAATAGAACAGGAAGAAATGAATTCCTGTCCCTACTGCTAGGAAATCCACCAAGTGATCTTAGGCCAGTTACTTTCTCTCAGCCTCACCTACATCACAGGGCTGTTGTGAAGATAAGATGGAGAAGGGCAGCATACCGGAAGAAAGAGCAGCATTCTCATTTAACAAAGATGAAATGCTGCTTAACAGATTAACTAGGAGATGTTTTCAGTCATCATTTTTCAAAATGGTCACCATCCTAAGCAGTGGTCTGTGAAAGAGATGAATTTACCAGATCAATAAAGTGTTGGTACCTTAGGTGATCCAGACTGGTAACACTAATGCTTATACCGTGAATAAAACTTTGTTGGTCTTAAAGATGCCACTCGACTCAAACTTTGTTCTGGTAACGCTAATGTAAGTCTTCCTCTTTGTTCTATTTCCTTACTTTAGGAATTCCTCCTATACTCAATTAAGAGGATTCTAACAGATCAATCATATGCATGTTCACTGATGGAAATCGCACTGAAAGCAATAGGTTTTCTTATCTGACTAAGCATTACTATAGAACTGTTGTGTGGCTAGGGTTGCCAACAGGCCTGGAGAAAAATGTCCTGTCCCTTTAATAGAGCCTTAATGTGCAGAAATCTCCAGGTAAAGCTTTTAATTGGCAAGGAAGTAAATATCACCTGGTAAATAACATTTTCAGTTAAAGAGCTTTCCCTCCAGGCAGTTTGCAACCCTATGCTGTTATCCTATGGCCAGTTATTTGGTAGTGAGTCCTATTGGACTTAAGAATGTAACAACCTAAGAGAAGCCAATGTTGGATCAGGCCAGTGGCCCATCCAGTCCAACAATCTGTCCCACAGTGGCCAAAAACACCAGGTGCCCTCACGAGATCCACCAGTGGGGCCAGGACACTAGAAGCCCTCCCACTATTGTCCCCCCCCCCCCAAGCACCAAGAATACAGAGCATCACTTGCCCCAGACTGAGAGTTCCTATCTATACATTGTGGCTAATAGCCACTGATGGACCTCTGCTCCATATGTTTATCTAATTCCCTCTTGAAGCCGTCCATGCTTGTAGCCGCCGCCACCTCCTGTGACAGTGAATTCCATGTGTTAATCACTCTTTGGGTGAAGAAGTACTTCCTTTTATCTGTTCTAACCCAACTGCTCAGCAATTTCATGGAGTGCCCACGAGTTCTTGTATTGTGAGAAAGGGAGAAAAGGACTTCTTTCTCTACCTGCTCTATCCCATGCATAATCTTATAAACCTCGATCATGTCACCCCTCAGCCGTCGTTTCTCCAAGCTAAAGAGCCCCAAGTGCTTCAACCTTTCTTCATAGGGATAGTGTTCCAACCCTTTTATCATTCTAGTTGCCCTCCTCTGCACTTTTTCCAATGCTATAATATCTTTTTTGAGGTGTGGCGACCAGAACTGTACACAGTACTCCAAATGAGGTCACACCATTGATTTATACAGGGACATTATGATACTGGCTGATTTGTTTTCAGTTCCCTTCCTAATAACCCCCAGCATAGCGTTGGCCTTTTTCACTGCAGTTGCACACTGTCTCAACATTTTCATTGAGTTATCTACTACGACTCCAAGATCTCTCACTTAGTCAGTTTCTGCCAGTTCAGACCCCATCAATGTGTATTTATGGTTAGGGTTTTTGGCTCCACTGTGCATCACTTTGCACTTGGCCACATTGAACCCCATTTGCCACGTTGATGCCCACTCACCCATCCTCGACAGATCCCTTTGGAGTGCCTCACAATCCTCCCTGGTTCTCACCACCCTGAACAACTTCATGTCATCTGCAAATTTAGCCAATAGATGTTGTTTACTTACATCTGAGTAATTATAATGAGGATTGGGCTATAAAGGCAAAGGTTTCCCTTGCTGAAAAGCCAGTCGAATCAGGGACTGTTTAATGGTAGGACAGGAGAGATATAACTCTTGTATATATTTAGTACATTTTTATCCCACAGTTCCTCCAAAGAGCTCAGAGTGGGGACTTTAAAGGAGGTGGTGTGAGGCCACTCTTTAAAAAACCACCCTTGGATATACTGATCCATCCAACTGCCACTTAGTGTCAAATCTTTTGTTCCTGGGCAAAGTAGTTGAAAGAGCAGCAGCAGAGCAGCTCCAGGTATTCCTGGAAGAAACCTCAATACTAGACCCATTCCAGTATATATACAATATATACAAAAATATATACACAAAAATATATACAAAGTGTTTTTTAGATGGCATTGGACGCCGGAGAGAATTGCTAGATGTCATGACAATGGCTCTAACGTCTGTTGGAAGTGTGGTAAAAACATAGGGACTTTTTTCCATATGTGGTGGCGTTGTTCGAAAGCCCGGAAGTTTTGGTTTAGGATTCAGAAACTAATAATAGATGTTTTAGATATTAACATCCCTTTTGTTCCAGAAAACTTTTTGTTGAACTTATTGGATAAGAACTATAGTAAAGGTGATTATGCTTTTATAATATATTCTTTTACGGCTGCCAGAATTTGTATTGGAAATTGGAGAAAGTCCCCTCCATAGATGAAATTATAAGTAAACTATATGATTTAGCAGAAATGGTTAAGTTAAATAATATCATCCATAGGAAAGATGAAACTATGTTTAATAGTATATGGTCAAAGTTTTATAAATGGTTGGAAAATAATTGTAGGACTCAATAACAAGAAATAGAGTTATCTATGTAGTTTGTAATTTGTATTATGTAAGAAAATCCTCTGAAAAGATTTTGATTTTGTTCCTATTGAAAAAAATTGAATAAAAATAATTTTTAAAAAAATACTAGGCCCATTCCAGTCCAGCTTCCGCCCTAGCTATGGAGTGGAGATGGCATTGGTCACTCTCACAGATGACCTCCGCAGACACCTGGATTGAGGCGGGTCAGCATTGCTGTTTCTACTCAGTCTTACAGCAGCATTTGACATGGTCAGTTATGACCTAATAGCCCACCCTCTCGCTGATGTGGGGGTTTGAGGGACAGCCTTGAAATGGTTCATCTCATTTCTCCATGGCTGGGAGGGTAGCACACAGTGAGAGAGTCTCTCTACGATACCCTTTGGTATGGGGTGATCCTCTCCCCAATGTTATTTAACATCTATATGCACCCTCTTGCCCATCTGGTGTGGAGCGTCGGGCTAGGATGTCACCAGTATGCTGATGACACCCAGCTATATCTGTTGGTGGATGGCCAGCCAAACACTGCCCCAGATGTCTTAGCCGAGG
The DNA here is from genome assembly GCA_029233225.1 of Lepidodactylus listeri. Lineage (NCBI taxonomy): Eukaryota > Metazoa > Chordata > Lepidosauria > Squamata > Gekkonidae > Lepidodactylus > Lepidodactylus listeri. The sequence goes on along the minus strand of JARCFY010000008.1, from coordinate 8,921,969 downwards.
GCTTGCAGGCTGCGTGGTTGGCTGGTTGAAGCAGAATCGGCTGAAGTCAAACCCATCAGAGATGAAGGTCCTGTGGTGGGGGGGGATCCCAGAATGGGGTGCCAAATCCCAGCTCTTGGCAATGCGCTCCTAACACCAATGCCAGCTGTGAAGAGTCTGGGTGTGATCTTAAGATGCCTGCCTTTCAGCGGAGGCTCAGATCACAGATACTGCCACATACAACCGGTGCTCCACCAGCGGCACTGGCTCCAAGTGGAACACTGATCAGGTTCAAGATGTTAGTTTTGACCTTTAAAGCCCTACAGTCTGGGACCAGCATATCTATGGGATGGTCTCTCCTGACATGCCCTTCAAAGAGTGTTATGCTCGATGGATAGCAATCACCTGGTGATCCCTGGCCCAAAAAACATCCATCTTACCTCAACCCAAGACAGGTGGAATGCTCTTCCAAATGAGATCCAGGCCCTATGGGATCTGATGCAGCTCCGCAGGGCCTGTAAAACTAAAATGTTTTGCCAGGCTTTTGATTGAGGCAATGACAGGTGCACCTGGACAGGCCTCCCCTCGTCTTCTCCTTTTGTTAGCCACCCACCCTGTCTTTAACACCAGCATTAACATCAGCTTACTGTCCACAGACACACATGAGGGATAGTTACCCTGAGTAAGAGGTTCATTTTGTCCTCCATATGCCATCTATTTGATGTCAATTAGTGTGACAGAAATTGTTTTTAATGGCTAATTAAAAGCCAGTTTGGTGTAGTGGTTAAGTGCGCGGACTCTAATCTGGGAGAACCGGGTTTGATTCCCCACTCCTCCACTTGCACCTGGCTGGATGACCTTGGGCAAGCCATAGCTCTGTACCAGTTGTTCCCTCAAGGACAGCTTGGGAAAGAGTTCTCTCAGCCCCACCTACCTCACAGGGTGTCTGTTGTGGGGAGGGGAGGGGAAAGGAGTTTGTAAGCCGCTCTGAGACTCTTAAGTGAGTGAAGGGCGGGATATAAATCCAATCTCTTCTTCTTCTTCTCTTCTAATTTATAATTATTATTTTAATATTGCTGTTACCCACCCTGAGCCCTGCTGTGCAGGGGAGCGTGGGCTAGACATCCAATAAAATAAAAAAATAAAATAAAACATCATTCTCCGTTCCTGTATTTTATTTTTACAACAATCCTTTGAGGTAGGCTAGGCTGAGAGATGGTGACTGTTCCAAGGCCACCCAGCAAGCTTCATGACTGAATGGAGATTTGAACCTGGGTCACCTGGATTCCATTCTAACATCCCAATCACGACATCACACTGGCTCTCTAAATACCTAGAAGTAAATCCCACTGTAATCTGAGTAAACTTGGCTCCACCCATAAAAGCTTTATTTCTTACACAAAGCATGTGTAATGCATGGATCTTTGAAACATTAGCTTTTAGAGGCAATTACAGGATTTTTTTAAACAATACATACAGTAGTCAAACACAGTGCTTAGCCAAAAGGGAAAAAATGACTGACCTGCTGGATAAAATTTATCTAAAAAGATTTTCCAGAACAAAATACAGATAGCATAGAGGGCTACAGCCCAGGCTGTCAAGGGTATAAATGCAAGCTAAAATTATTAAGCTGAAATGCTGTGGGAAATCAGTTTGAACCTCTCCCCCAGAATAGATTGCACTATAATGCCACATGGTGGCTGTTTTTCCTACTCCCCTGCAGTTTGAAGGAAATGGCAAGATTTCTATAAATAAGCACAGACCAAAAAATATTCAAAAGCATTTAACATAGAACATTAAGCTTTGGTCCCAGTCATTCAATTAATTACAAATACCTGTGCTTTCCCAGCCTTACCAACTATGATAAATAACAAGAACATATATTTCTTTCTGTGCTGCATGACTGTTTGCTTGACTGGGGCCCTATTCTTTCTTTGGGTTTCCTCCACCTTTTGATTAGTTGTTTTACTCTTTCAGCGCAACATTCAGTAAAGACAGTTATCCCCTTGGGCTGTGGGGGAAGCACTGTCTGTTCTGTCTGTCTGTTACAGAGGTGAGGGCAGCAAGGATGTGAAGTAGGGCTCCTCCTCCTTATGGAACTCGTCCCCTCCCCTTTATGGGAGTTTGCCCCCAGCCCACTAACTAGATGGCCCTCAGTTTCTCCATGTAAGTGCTTGGCTTTTCCAGACAGCGGCTCCTGGCTGGATGCATTTTAAACTGCAGAGTGCTTTCAGTTAGGCATCTCAGCTTCCTTCAGACTGTTTTATTAAGATTTTATTCTGGTTTTATAAATGATGCTCTGTTTTAGATTTGTGGGGGCTGTTGTTTTAATCTATGCATCTTTAAATGCCTTTGAAGGCCAAGAACACAAATTCTAACTATCCAGATAAATTAATTAGCATGTCCAAAGAATAGGCTAAAATGTGATTCCACCAAAAACTATACTAGATCTCTCTCACTCTGTGTGTGTGTGTGTATGTGCACCACCCACCCACCCACCCACACACACACCCACACACACACACACACACACATGCGCGCAGACATTCCAACATTCCAACTCTGGAGCCTTTTCTTGCTTTCCAGGTTGTCCATGGTAAAGTTCTCAAATTATGCTTTTCAACAAAGGTTTGCCTCTCTCTCTCTCTCTCTCACACACACACACACTCAAGCACCTGGCACAAAAGGACACGTTAAGTGGCTCTCCATAAAAGATACAATTCCTTTAGTGCTCAAAGTGATACCTTCCCATAAAGGCTTCTTACACAGAGTTGCAAACTAACTGCAATGCTGTAAAAGAATGCTAAAAAGAAGGGCTATTTTAAGCAAACTGTGCAATGAATAGCCTCACTAATGGAGTTTAGAGGCCAGGCCTTGAGGTTTTACCACAGAAAGTTCCAGTCTCCCCAGTCAGTCCAAACAATCCATATTTGTTGATATTCCTGGTCCTGCCAACATGGCAGCCATTTTCCCCACAGTGGCCATTTCCTCCCCCTTCCATAGGCGTCAGCCACGGGGTGGCTCGAGGGCCTGAGCCACCCCCGAAATTTCCCGGGGGGGGGGACTGAGCCCCTCCTGGGAAAATGGAGCACCCGCCACCGTGCCTCCCTGGGCCCTTCCTAGGGCCGCCGCCATCTCTCTCTCTCTCCACCCCCCGCCTGGCTGCCTCTGTCCCTCCGTCCCTCCAGGGGCCAGCTAAGCAAATGCCCAGCTGGCCCCTGGATGGAGGGAGGGAGGGACGGAAGCAGGAGTGGCCAGGGGGGTGGAGAGGCAGCAGCAGCAGCAGGGACATGGTCCCGGCATGTGCACGAGCTTTGTGCGCGTGCATGCAAGAGCCCCCGCCCCCCCCCCGATTTTAAAACTCAACGCCCCTGCCACTGGAAGGCTTTTGTCTAATTAACTGAATACTATAATATCAATATAATCCCACAACAATATGTGTGATAGGTTTGCTGAATTCCCAGCTTTCATTTTTTAAAGTAAGTATCCCCTTTTATTCTGGACATAGAAGGCAAAAGTCAAATTTCCACAATGAACTTACTTTTTAAAAAAAGAATTCTTGGAATTCAGAAAACCTGTTATAGATATAACATATAGATATAATGACCCTCAAATGCCAATTTGTTTGTTTGTTTATTTTTAGAAAAGAAGCAGAAGTAGCTCTGGTGGTTGTGGGAAGGGGTAATGGGCTGCTATTGGGAGACCAAGGCAGGGAATGTATGGGGATATCAGCTTGTGGAAGTAGGGCTGCCAAGTCCAACTTGGGAAATATCTGGGGACTTTGGGGGTGGAGCCAGGAGACAGGAAGTGACATTATTTTGTGAAGTCACATCCTGTGATGTTGCTTCCACATGAACTCATGAAGTTTCCTAATACTGAATCAGGCCATTGGTCCATCAAGGTCAGTACTGGCTACTCAGACTGGTAGTGGCTCTCCAGGGTCTCAGGCTGAGATCTTTAATGTCACCTATGACCTGATCCTTTTTTAGCTGAAGAGGCTGATACCTCCTGCATGTCAAGCAGATGCTCTATCACTGAGCAACGGCCCTACTGAATCCTTCCTCATCTCGGCAGAATATGAAGCACTAAGTGCTACACAAGTGCGAAATATGATTTTCATATCATAAGAACAGGAGCGAAGCCACAGTGGATCGGGCTAACAGCCCATCCAGTACAACACTCTGTGTCACAACAGTGGCCAAAAATACCAGGTGCCCTCAGGAGGTCCAGCAGCGGGGCCAGAACTCCAGAAGCCCTCCCACTGTTGCCCCCCAAGCACCAAGAATGCAGAGCATCACTGCCCCAGACAAAGGGTTCCATTTAGACCTTGTGGCTAATAATAGCCACTGACAGGCCTCTGCTGCATGGGGACAGAGAGAGAGAGACAGACAGACAGACAGAAAAAAGAAAGAAGGAGAGAGAGAGAAGGAAAAGAGCTGGCACAGGCACTTACTTCCATTTAGACCTTGTGGCTAATAGTAGCCACTGATAGACCTCTGCTGGATGGGGACAGAGAGAGAGAGAGAGAGAGAGAGAGAGAGAAAAGAAAGGGGGAGGGGGAGAGAGAGAAGGAAAAGAGCTGGCAGATGGATTTACCCCAGGCCCAGCAGCAGCAACCTTTCAATCTTACACCAGCCGCATGCAAAAGCAGGCCCTTCAGTAAGAGCTTAGTCCCACGGGGCTCTCTTGCTAACTCTTAAAGGGGAAATGTCTGGTGAGGCTTTTCACTGCAGGCTCTTCAGACATTTCCCGTTAAGAGGCCTGGAAGGGAGAGGGCCCAGCAGGCTCTAACGTTCCCCTCCTGTTGGCAGCCATTGCCTCCCCCCGGTGGCCAGTTTTGAAAAAGCGGGAGGGAAGCATGAAAAATCGGTGTTTCCCCCGCCCTACCGGGGGACTTGGCAGCCCTATGTGGAAGCCCCATTGCTACTGCACTATACTGACAGCAGCAACAGGAAACTTCCTGTGGCTGTTGTTTGGAAGTATATATTGAACAGTTTGGTGTGCGCGCGCGCACACACACACACTGTAGAATAGCATGCTGAACTGTAGAGCCAGATGAGGAGCTTCCTGTTTACCTAAACCTCCATTTATACTTGCCCAGCTGAGGTTCAGGGCTAGGTGAGAGCAAAACTGTTCATCTAACTCTGAAATAAGTATCCTCAAAAGGACATTTTATTTTTAATGTGGGGAGTGGGTGGAATTGAGCTTGTGAAAGGCATGCCTCACTGTATGCACTTCTTTATTGTAATTTAACTCCCTGATTGCAGGACAAAATTTTAAATGTTGCAGTTTATAGCACCCTGGACTGGGGGGAGGGAACAATCAGGGTTGGCAGAATAGATGCTTTGTAGCATTTATCCTTCAGCTCTAGGACACTGTAATCATTAAGTAGGCCAATAATCCCCTCCTTTTGTCCCTCCTCCCTGCTCAACTGTCAAGCAGTCCATTTCTCCTGGGAGATAACAAGCATGCTCAGTGCTTGCAGAGCTGCCTCTGTTGTTGTTGTTGTCCTCTTTTTAATTTATGAGCTAATATATTTCTACCTACCTGGATGACCTGGGAATATAGTTTAGTTTATTCGACTTATATCCCGCCCTCCCCACCAAAGCAGGCTGGCAACCCCTGTCTTGTCTGCAACATTGCCTCATTTCACGGCCCTGCTGATATTACCAATAGCATCACTCTGGTCTTAGGAATGAGCAGTAGGGAGTGAGAAATTGCAGGAGACAATTTAGAAATCCATGTCCCTCTCTCTTTGTGACAAAGTTTATAAAATTATCTGCAGAACTGAGAGAGCAGAGAGAATTTTTTCTCCCTCCCTTATAATAATAGAGTCTGTTAAATAGACCTTGAGTTCACAGTCACCCAATGAAGATGATGTACAGTAAGCTCAGAACAGAAAAAGCATTAAGTAGTATGTGACGTAAAGAAATCACTGCTTTGAGATGTAATGATGGCCCAAGCTTAAAGGGCTTTAAAAGTATTTGACACATTCATGTCTAGCAACAGCTAATAGGTGTGAAAGCTTAAGTGGATGTAAAGAGAAGGGAACGGAGGAGGAAAAGCATGGGAGAGCCAGGGCTGGTGAGTGAGTGAGTGTGAGAGCCTGTGGCCGGTTGGAGGAGCGCTGATTGTCCGTTTCTGCACTCCTCTGAGGTCTGTGCCCTAGGCGGTCGCCTAACTTGGCCTAATGGTAGCACCAGCCCTGCCCACCCTCCACCATCAGCAGCCAGTGATGTGGAGCTGGGTCAGAGAAATGTGATACTTCATGTGATACATGTAGGGTTGCCAGCTCCACGTTGGGAAATACCTGTAGATTTTGGGGGTAGAGCCTGAGGAGGGCAGGGTTTGGGCAGGGAAGGAACTCCAATGGGGTATAATGACATAAAGTACACCTTCCAAAGCAGCCATTTTGTTGCCTGGAAATCAGTTGTAATAGCAGGAGATCTCCAGCCACTACCTGGAGGGTTGGCAACCCTAACATCAGTACATGAGGTAAGTTACAGCAGACAATATGCAGGGGGAACTACATGCATGGTTACCAGTTTTAGTGGCATTTAATATAGTAATGGTCCTTAGCAATGTAGAAGAAGGACTACTAGAACAAAGTAAGAAAGCAATAATAAAAGATACAGGGAACCAAGAATTGTTTTTAGAAGAAAGGAAACTGAATCCTATATGGAAAGGAACAATGCAAAGAAGAAAGCCTCTGTGTGCGTAAGGCAGATGGAGATTTGGAGGTAAGCAGACATGTGGGAGGGGAGGCTGCTGCAATCCTGCTAATTCCACCAGCTAATTGAAGTCTGTATTAATCACAGGCGCTCTCACTGAACACGAATCATCTCATGGTGTTAGGCCTGTTGGTTCCAGACACTGCAGCAGGGAGACTTCAACTTGAGATGCCTTTGCACATGTACACACACAAAGGCAGATGACTGTGACATCAGCCACAGTCTCTTTCCACTAGGATTGACACTTTTTAATGGTCCTACTTGTGTTTAATTAATAGAAGACAGAACTTGATGGAATTTAGCTCGTGTACAGTAGATAGAAATAGCGCCCTGGACAAAGAACAGGGGTATACTGAATAGCAGGGGTGGGGTGGGGTGGGGTAGGGTGCAGGGGCAAGTTATGCCCCTCCCACAGCCTCTGCACATTCAGTGGGTGATCTGAACAGCACACATGCAGTTGAATGTGAGTAGGCACCACGTGCCATCAAGACACTGCCTTTTGCAAGGTACTGATTGGATGGAAGAGCCTGTGTGCGTATTGTTGTATGCATTGCATAAGGCTTTATTCATACCACCTGCTGAACATGCAGAGGCTACTGGTACTTGTGTAATCCCTTTTTCACGTTTTCATTTTATACATGAAGCCACTTGGGGTACAATTTATAAAGGAAGACTGGTGCATATGTGTGTGTGTGGGGGGTCTACTTAACATTTTCACTTTGGTCTTTTCCACAAGCTTGACATACTCATGATTTTCTTGGCAGCTGATCCACAGTCATTGGAATTAGTCTGTGCATGGGTCTTCTGCACATCTGCTCTCCTGTATTTTTACAGTCGTAGAGTCAGTTTATCTTCCTGCACACATGCCTTAAATCAGGGGTGGGCAAATTGCGGCCCAGGGACCACATGCGGCCCGCCACAGAGTTTTTTGCGGCCCGCCAAGACAGTCAGCCACGTGGTGTGATAGGGTACATTTGTCTCACTAAACTGATTCTAAAATTAAATGTGCTTGCAGCTATAGATGATATGAAATTAGTACAATAAATAAATTGAATAAAACTACCACTTATTTTATTTAATTTATATTTATTGATTTTTATGATACAATTTATACCGTTTCTGAAATGCAAAGTTAACTAATGAATGCAATCGTTTTAAAAGGTGCGGCCCTCCGCTAACCTCCGCTCCTACAAAGTGGCCCCTGAGCCAAAACAATTGCCCACCCCTGACCTACTGGATTCCCCTATCAGGGAACCCAATGCCAAACTGCCAGAAGATATTATCGATACCCAAGCATTCTCAGGGGCTGCCTACCCCGTGACTTCTCCGAGTCGGGACCGATCACACCTGGGGTCCTCCCCATCGAGGCATTCAGCATCTTCGGAGGATAGAGAGCCACCTCACCGGCCACCCACCAACACGAGGCATTTCTCCCCGAGACCGAGATCTCCATATCGACCTCCATTCGAACCGATCCAGCGCTTCGACCGCCAAGCCAGGTCTCCGCGCACACACGCTCAATATGGATACCCCTCGCCCCCATGCTGGGACCATGGGCACCATCGATATGGAGCTTATCCTCTCTCCTCCACTGTGCAGTGGCTCTCACCCTATTACCACGCCTGGGATCGGCCCCACTCACATCGATCCCGTTCTCCTAGATACGCTTACCCCTCTGCGGTGGCTTCCAAACCACCGGAGGTAGCGGTTCGACCACAGGATTCCCATCGACATCGATCACCTTCTCCGGTTCCATGGGCATTTGACTTTCGCCAACCTTGAGCTCCTACACCGAGGGCACCTACATCGACCCCCACACCGATACAGCTCCAAACGTTCCTTCCCTACCGCATCCATCATCGGAATCGTTGGATGCGGACTCGGATTCTGAGGCCTCCTCCACACACAGCTCACCTGAACGTCAGTCTCCCAAGCCGGACATCACGGAGAACCTCCCAATTTCTCCTTCGGAGGACATTTCGACATACGGGGACCTAGTGAAAAGGATGGCTCACACTCTCGGGATTGCCATCGTTCAACCGGCCGCAGTTGTCACCGACCCCATCTTTGACATGGTCCAGATGGACACCTCGACATTGATATCCCTACCGATGTTTTCAGTCCTCCTGCAAGCTACAAAATCCCAGTGGGATAAACCAGCCTCTGCACCAGTCTCCTCCAGGAGGCTTGTTCATATGTATCGACTTCAAGAGTCAGGCCTTGAATTCCCACACAGCCACCCTAAACCAAACTCGATGGTAGTCACCTCTTCCACTAGAACCAAGAAGACCCACTCTGCACCCCCAGATAGAGAGAGTTGCAGGCTAGACTCCTTTGGTCGGCGCTTCTATTCCATGGGGGTCCTAGGTCTGAAAACCGCAAACTACCTTGCCTGTATGGGGTGGTATCAATATGCCCTTTGGGAGCAGTTGTCAGAGTTCATCACTACCCTTCCTGATGATAAGCGCCCACAAGCACGAAAACTTCAGAAGGAGGGTTTACTGCTAGCAAAGCAGCAGATTAATTTAGCAAAGCACGCCCTGGATGCTGCCTCCAAAATGATGTCCTCGGCGATAGCCTTGAGAAGGCACTCTTGGTTGCGCACAACCACCCTACAACAAGACACGAAATCTCTCATTGAGGATTTGCCATTCGATGGTCAAGGTCTATTCCATTCAACCACAGACGCGGTGCTGCAGGACCTTGACAAAAGTATTAAGGCGTCCTGCACTCTGGGAGTCTCTGCCCCACTACCTTACCCTTATAAGCAGCGTTCCTGGTCAAGGGCATGGTCCAGAAGGCCTTCATCCAGATCATCCCCAGAGTGCACATGGCGTCCACAGACCTCTCCAAACACTCAGAGACCACCGTACCCTCATAAGCAAAAATCCGCTTCAGGCCAACAGACCGGTCGTCAGAAGTTCCCCTGCCAATCCAAGCAGGGCCTTTGACTGTCTGGCGCCTCCCCCGCAACACACCCACCTGGCCCCCTTTTTCCACTCCTGGCAGATGATAACATCAGACACATGGGTCCTGTCCATAATCACAGAGGGCTATTTCCTGGAGCTCACGCACCGTCCTCTTCCAGTGTTTTTCGTGGCCACACTTCCTTTTCCAGCTCTCCTCGAGGAGATAAACATCCTCCTACAGAAGGACGCTATAAAACCAGTTGCGTCATTCCAACAAGGGAAAGGTTTCTTCTCCCGCTACTTCACCATCCCCAAGCGGGACGGAGGTACAAGACCTATCTTGGACCTCAGGAACCTCAATCGCTACGTGAGATACTCGCGTTTCCGCATGGTCACGCTTTGATCAATTCTCCCTCTGCTCAAATGGCATGCTTGGATGGCTACCCTGGACCTCCAAGATGCATATTTCCATGTCACCATTGCTCCATCCCACAGAAAGTTCCTCAGATTTACGGTAGGACCGAACCAATATCAGTACAAGGTCCTCCCGTTCGGCTTGGCCACAGCACCGAGGGTATTCACCAAAGTTGTAGTGGTAGTCATCGCCTTCCTACGTCTTCAAGGCATCAAGATCTTTCCATACCTGGACGATTGGCTAATCGTGGCGGACTCTCAAGACCTTTTAAAACACCACGTCCAGCGCACTCTGGACCTCCTTTCACAACTAGGGCTCAGGATCAACAGCAAGAAGTCTCAACTCACTCCTTCCCAAAACGTAAAGTTAATTAGGGCAATCCTGGACTCAAGATCTCTGATGGCATACCTTCTGGAGGACAGAGCCTTGCCCATCATCACCTTCTTGGAGAAAATCCGAACGCAGCCCTCATCAACAGCTCTTGCAATTTAACGCCTCTTACGCCTGATGGCTGCTACCACTTCGGTCATACCATTCGCAAGACTCAGGATGCGGCCCCTCCAGATGTGGTTCATCAAAGAGTTCCGCCCTCTGGTAGACCCTGAAACCACTCTTCTCTCCCCTCCCAGGCGGGTTCAGGACACACTCGTATGGTGGTCAAAGGACACCAGTCTATTCCAAGGATCCCCTTTCCATCTCCCCTCACCCAAGTGGACTTTGACTACGGACGCCTCCAGCTGGGGTTGGGGTGCACATCTCCAAGGCCAAACAACAGGAGGTCCTTGGGAGCCCACACTCCATTCCAAGCATATCAATTTCTTGGAAATGCTGGCAGTAATCTTCGCTCTTCATTCCTTCCTCCCCCGGATAACAGGAACTTGTGTAGCAGTATTGTCCGACAACATGACTGTGGTGGCCTACATCAATCGTCAGGGCGGGACAGTTTCCAGGTCGGTCTGCAACCTGGCCCTGCGTCTCTGGGATTGGTGTATACAGGAAGGGATCTTTCTCTGAGCGACCCATATCCTGGGAGTTTCGAACACCACAGCGGACAGTCTGAGCAGAGGGCAAGTCCGCCCACACGATTGGGAACTTTCCCTTTGCTACCTCCTTCCCATCTTCCATCTCTGGGGACACCCAGAGATAGACGTGTTCGCAACCAGAAGCAATGCGAAGTGTTCCCTCTTCTGCCCCCAAGGAGGTTCCGACCCCACCTCCCTGGGAGACGGTCTCCTTGTCCCATGGTCCCAGAGCTTCCTATACCTCTTTCCACCGCTCCCACTACTGAACAGAGTAGTATGGAAAATACTTCACGAGGAAGCAGATTGTATTCTTATAGCCCCATGGTGGCTGAGGCAACCATGGTTCCCCATTCTTCTGTCACTCTCCCAAGGTCGCTTCCTTCACTTCCCTCCAACAACGGACCTCCTGAAAGTGTCCAACTCAGTATTACTCCACCACGACGTCCCACATCTCAAATTGATGGCGTGGAGAATTTCCCCTATGGGTTCTCAGACAAAGTATCCAATGTTCTACTAAACTCAAGGAAATCATCTACCAGACAGTCTTACACGTACAAATGGTCATGCTTTGCGGCCTCAGTGAGAGATTCCTCTATATCTCTGACTTCTGCTGGCCTACCACACATATTCGATTTCCTTTTGTTGCTGGCTGAATCAGGCCTATCCCACTCGTCTATCAGAGTATATCTAGCGGCCATTTCAGCGTTCCACAATAGGGTGGACAACTTCACAATCTTCGCACACCCCCTCTCCAAATGTTTTCTTCCGAGGCCTTCTCCACCTATACCCTCCGGTTAAGCCTCCAGTTCCCCTATGGGAACTTCCTTTAGTGTTGCGCCAATTAACCAGGAAACCGTTCGAGCCTCTCTCTGCTTGCGAACTACGTCTGCTGGCCTGGAAAACGGCTTTCCTGGTAGCAATCACCTCGGCTAGAAGGGTCGGTGAGATCATGGTTTTAGACACGATAAGCCTTACCTTTCATTCCTCCCGGATGGCGTCCGGCTGGTCCCAGATGTTTCCTTCCTTCCTAAGGTGCTATCGGAATTCCACCTGCACTCGGAAGTCTTCCTGCCGGATTTCTTCCCAAATTACTCCTCCGAGCAAGAACGTATACTACACTCCCTGGACGTTAAGAGGGTGATCCTTTTTTATCTCCAGCGCACCAAACCGACTCAGAAAACACCTTGTTTGTTTGTTTCATACACACCTAACCGACGGAATGCAAATCACCTCTAGAAGACTATCTCGGATAGTTGAGCTGATAACTCTCTGTTACAAGTTGGCACAAACCCCGTTACCGGGTCCCTTGTGAGCTCATTCCACCAGAGCCATCTCTGCTTCCACAGCGTTTCTGAAGGGAGCTGCATTATCAGACATTTGCAGAGCTGCCACTTGGGCTTCCCCAAATACATTTATAAAACACTATGCCCTGGACTCTAGGGCATCGGGACACTCTGCTATTGGGAGAATCATCCTAACAACAGCCTCTCAGTGACAGCCGGCCTGCACCCTCCTCCAGGTATGTCACTGCTTGTTAATCTCCCATCAGTGTAAAGCACAGAGACCACGTCGAAGATAAACAGGTTTCTTACCTGTAACTGATGATTTTCAAGTGGTCATCTGTGCATTCACAATACCCGCCCATTCTTCCCCTCTGCTGCCAGGCTGTCCCTTAAACACTGGTAGTGGCGGTCAGAAGGAACTGGCGGGATGTCCACTCCCAGCTCCTCTGGGCATGTGCGAAGGGGCCCCGCGCATGCCTGGAGGCTCTGGGCGCGAAAATCCGTTAAGCTTTCCAGATATCGACGAGTTTCAGCGCAGGCGCAGAAACCCATCAGTGTGAATGCACAGATGACCACTCGAAGATCATCAGTTACAGGTAAGAAACCTGTTTTTTCTTTCCACCCTCTTTCCCCAAAGAGATCTCCCCTCCCTCCCCTCGATCGTTTTGCTTCTCCTGTTTGGAAGACAAAACGGGATCTGGATTCTGGAAAACGGTTTCTCAATTCTTGTCCTAAGAGTTTTCTGGCCCACCGTCTGCCTGCGCAGAGAGCCTCCTTCCAAGAGCCTGTTCCTGCCTGGGCACCTCTCTTTAACCAGCTGGGAAGAGAAACCCCTCTGCTTCCCGAGTCGGCCACTTGTTCCTTCCAACCCATGCGTGCGCCCTTCAAAGCACGCATCTCGACAGGTCCATCCACCTGCTGCTTACTTCAAAGGACACCTCTTCACTCTTCTCCCCCTCCCCACCAAAAAAGAAGTGAGAGAGGGAAGAAGGAGATCCTTGCGGTGGCTGAGCACTTTAAAGGGTGTGCAGTTATTTCAGGATGCTCCTTTGCTCCCCCACCCCCAGAAAAAAAAGAGGCAGGAGGGAACAAAGGGGAGACTTCTGGCTGCCTGTCTTTCTGGCTGCCTTCCTTCCTATTGTCCTTTTTTCTGTCTGTGACAGTCTGCTTTTCTTCTTTCTTTCCTTTGGTTTTTCTGTCTTTTACTCCTCGCCCCAATTTTTTCTACCTCTCCCTTCCTTTCTTTATCTCTTTCTGTCTTTGGGGGAGGGGCAGACAGTGGGAGGGCTTCTAGTGTCCTGGCCCCACTGCTGGACCTCCTGATGGCACCTGGTATTTTTTGGCCACTGTGTGACAGAGTGTTGGACTGGATGGGCCACTGGCCTGATCCAACATGGCTTCTCTTATGTTCTTATGGCCCCACTGGTGGACCTCCTGATGGCACCTGGTATTTTTTGGCCACTGTGTGACAGAGTGTTGGACTGGATGGGCCACTGGCCTGATCCAACATTGGCTTCTCTGATGTTCTTACGTTCTGTAATCATATTGCTGGCTTATTGGCTTGGGAAGGATCCTTATACTTCATAAGCTGCAGTACACCCTGCATAAGCCAATATAGCTATTTGGAATTTTCAGGGCTTGGGGGGGGGGGGTGTTCCAGAACATTTAAGACGGAAATGAAGTTTTCAATATGTATACTGAAAAATCATGAACTTTATAACATTTTTAAAATAAATTTGTCAAAGAAAAAAAGCCCTGGGAATTATCTTGCTCACAAAAATTTTAATTTTTGAAAGGGAGAGGCGGGTTTGGGGGAGTACCTGGAAAGTGACATCACAGGAAGAGGTGGGGTTTTGGTGCAGTGTACTGGAAGTGACATCCTCTGAAGGGGAAGTGACATCACTTGCCATTTGACCTGGAAGTGACACCACTGGAAGTGACGTCACAAAAGTCTCCTGGCTCCACCCCCAAAGTCCTCAGGTATTTCCAGAGTTGAACTTGGCAACCCTAGTGTTGGGGGAAGGCTCCAGACCCGCCTTTCCCCCTTTAGCTGGCTGTGCAAGCCCTCAAGGGGTCGGGGCAGTTGGCATCATCGAAGGAGGAGGTGGGGGGGGTGTTGGGGGAGGCTCCAGGCCCGCCTTTCCCCCTTTAGTTGGCTACGCAAGCCCTCAAGCAGTTGGTGTAGCCGGCGCAGTTGTAGTAGGCGAACCGAGTGGGGTGTGTTTGTGTGTGTGGGAAGGCCAAGACACCCTCCTTTCCCTCGCCCACCTCATCTTCCCCCTGGTCTCCCCTCCCCTTCATGCCACCTCTGCCCGCTTTGGCATGCCACCGATCCTGGACTCCTCCCCCCCCATGCATTTTACTGTATATTCAGGCTCTTCGACTTACCCTCCCTGCAGCTTTCCCCCAACTATGCCTTTGATCTTCTTTTCATTCCCATTTCCGAGCTCTTTCTGTTCTCTTTCCTTCTCCCCCCCCCCCTGCATTTCACTGTATTTCCAGGCTCTTCTCCTTACCCACCCCTCAGTTTTTACATCCTCCCCCCCCAATAGGTGGGATATAGGAAGGATGGCTCCACAGCAATCTAATTTATGCAGCAGCCAAATCGCTCACTCACAACTTTAATGCCAGTGGCTCACAAAGTTTAGATTCTGGCTCACAAGACTCCACAGCTTAGGGAGCAGCCCCCAACTATGTCTTTTGATTTTCTGCTCTCTCCCAGTTCCAACTTTCCAAGCCCGTTCTGTTCTTTTTCCTTCTCTTCTCCCCTCCCGTGCATTTCAGGCTCCTTTTTTGTATACTGTGTTCTGTATGTTCTGTATACTGCATAATTCAGGCTCCTTTTCTTTCCCCACCCCAACTTTTATACCCCCCCCCCAAACTATGCCTTTTGGTCATCTAAAATATCATTTGGCGAGGCGTCAGGGTATTCCCACTGCACGGCTGCTCCTCTGTGCCTATTTGGTTTACCTGCTGCTGGGCAGTGCTGCGTTTCGGGCCATGAAGTGGCTGGCGGAATGTGACAGGGCACTGAAGTAGCTGCAACAGAAGTGGGAGTTGTTGGGAAAATCCTGTATGTGCACTCTTGCCTTGTAAGCTTAAACCAGTTGTGGACCAGAGGGGTTGTAGTTGAAATGAAAGAGCAGGCCACCCCGTTGCTGAAAGACCTGGTAATTGGAGCAGTTAGCCGGGGAGAGCATGAAGGATATTTTGAACTGGGATAGTTTGAACTGTTCAATTTGTAACAATGAAAATACATCCTGCATATCAGATATCTATATTACGATTTATAACAGTAGCAAAATTACAGTTACGAAGCAGCAACGAAAATAATTTTATGGTTGGGGGTCACCACAACATGAGGAACTGTATTAAAGGGTTGTGGCATTAGGAAGGTTGAGAACCGAGGCAGCTAGGGGGCGCCCGATGGAGATAGCTGCCTGAATCTTCTGCTCTCCCACCCTCTCTCCTCACAGACGAAGCTGACACGACAGAAACACTCCAAATCTCTCCCAACTGCATGGGGACGGTAGGTGAAACCCCCCCCCCCCAAATTACCAAAAAATCCAAGCCGAACGGGCCGGGAAAGCCCTCAGATCGATCCTTTTCTAAAACGGCCCGGGTGACAGAAGAAGCACTCAAAATGGCTGCCGAGCATAACAGTGGGGAGGTGGCTAAGCAGACAATCACCCCAACTGAATTTAATGCGGCACTAGCTAACATGGAAAAAAACTTCCTAGACCAAATGGCGAAAATGTTCCAACCTGTTTATGACAGGCTTGACTCTCTACATTTAAATATAACAGAGACTAAAAATATTGCAGAAGCAGCCATGAGCAATAGCTTAGCTAACCAGTCTGCAATCCAGACGCTCCAAGTCACTGATGATCTTTTAGCGGAAAGAACAATGCGCCTAGATCTCTCAGCCAGACAAAATAATTTAAAATTGAGAGGGATAGGAGAAAAATCTGAAGGCCATGAAGATTTATCCCAACACATTGCAAAATGGCTAAGAAAGCAAATCGCCGCTGACGGGGACATTTCCACAGCTATCACTAAGGCCTACAGACTGGGCTCCCCTGCTATTTTAAAAGTACGACCGGCTCGAGATATTATGATCACACTAATGGACCTCAGATACAGAAGACTCATTCTCAACACAGTAAAGCAAAAGGGTAACCTCAAATACAATGGTTTTGAAGTAGAAGTTTACCCAGACTTACCGAAAGAGGCATTGCAAAAAAGGCGGGAGCTCAAACCAATAACCTCCCAGCTACTTGAAGCGGACATTAAGTATACATGGATCTCTCCCCTTGTTATCCAAGTCGTCTACAAAGGCAAGGCCATTAAGATCGCATCAGTGGAGGAAGGCTTATCGGCACTACGATCTCTCGACATAGCCATCCCAATGGAACTCAGCAAGAGATCAAACAAAAGAAGACTCTCATCGTCGTCGTCACCACCGGAGGACATGAGGCCGCACCAACGCCTAGCAAGCTGAAAAACTCTGCCCAACTTCTGCTTCTGAAACAAGATTTCTTTTACCTCTAGAACACTACTCTCTTCCAAACGGGTCTACCAGAAAAAAGAAGGTTCACATTTGGTTCCTCACATTTCTTAAGGAGGGTTCTTACATTTCTAATGTTCTAAGCTTTTAAAACTAGACTAAGGTTATAACAAATCATCTTATTATTGTGTATTTAATCAGTACAAAAGTTCATTGATTTATTAAAGTTTTAAGTATTTGGGGAGGAGGGAGGGTCGGGGATAGAGGGGGATTTATATTAGTTCACTGTAGCTGGTGTCTCTCAATAATTGGTGCTGGGACAAGGAGAGGAAGAAAAGGGTTGTTTTCTCAGCCTCCTGCAGGGACCCTATACCCTCAGGAGAACAGAGAGACGCATAGTATTAAGCTACTTGTTTCATCGACTTAATTAATTGTTTACTGTTAATTGATTGAATTAAACTATTTATAGGTTTACAAAATTAATTTATACTTAATTACCTCACTACTCTTATACTCATAGAACTATCAGACAGTGATTATAATAACTGCCATCAACTTGTTCTGTCATCATATTTTGATTCTGTGCAGGGTTTACAATTTTAATTGTTATAACAAAAATCAATTATCAAATTTTACTATTATCTAAAGGTTATAAAGTATTTTTAAGCAACAAAAGTGTTTTCAGTGCTTGAGAAAATCCAGGCTCGCAATTTATAGGGAAAGAAAACAGCGCACTCTAGTGGACACTCTAGGGAACAAAGATCTCATTACACAAAAGCTGGAATTCTAGAGGTAGCATTTTACCTGAAGGAGAAGCCACTATTATAAATATGTCAGGTGAACTGAATATCATTTCATCCAATGTAAATGGTCTGAACCATGTTTTCAAAAGAAAGCGAGTACTTACAAATTTACTGAAGCTAAAACCATCAATAATTCTGCTGCAAGAAACACATCTTAAAAAATCAGATGTAAAAATATTTAACTCTAACCAATTTTTATCCCAATATACCGCAGCAGGAAGTTCCAAATCCAGAGGGGTAGCAATACTGTTCAACCACACAGTTCGTTTTGACTTATTGGGCAAAAAGCAGGATCCAGAAGGCAGATTCCTCTTTGTAAAAGGGCATCTAGAAGGTAAGCTGACAACCATTGCCACACTATATGCTCCAAATGATGGCCAAACAACATTCTTAGAAAATACATTGAAAACTCTTAACAATTTTACAGAAGGGGACTTAATCCTGGGAGGCGATTTCAACCTAGTACCAGACAATGAGTTGGACAAATCCAGGACTTTCACAACTCTTTCAAAACACATAACCAGATTCACTGCTTTAGCACATCTGCTTGAGAAACACAGTCTAATCGATATATGGAGAACAACACACCCAACAGAAAAAGACTATACCTTTTTCTCAGAACGCCATAAAACATATTCCAGAATAGACCTGCTCTTGCTGTCCGAATCACTTCAAGACAGAGTTATCACATCCACTATAGGCCCATTCCAGTGGTCTGACCACGCCTGGGTGAGCTGCAAACTAGCATCAGGAGAACAAAATAATAGACACACACAGTGGTCCTTAAACACCTCTTTATTAAACAACCCAGACCTTAGATCTGAAATTGTACAAGCCATAAAACTTTATTTTGAAGAAAACGAGACACATGAGGTCTCCCCTGTAATTTGCTGGGACGTGATGAAACCGTCTCTTAGAAGAGTAATCATCTCTAAAGCCACATTCCTGAAAAAACAAAAACAAAAACAGCTTAAGGACATTTTAGACAGAATCAAGTCACTAGAACAGGAGTACAAAAGAACAGGCTCTAATAAAATTCTACAACAATTACACCTGGAAAGGAAAGCTCTACAAATGTTAGAAATCTCTTTAATTAAGAGACAGCTCAGCTACACAAAGCAAAAATATTGGCAAAAAACACCCAGATCATTGAAACTTCTTTCTCACAAGGTAAAGGAGATTAGGAAAAGGTCTCAGATCACTGCTTTAAAGGATATCTCAAACAAGGTGATCACAAACTCTAAAGATATACTCTCTACTCTGGAGGACTTTTATCTCAGGCTATACACATCTCTGACAGTAAATAAGGAAACTTTTGAAGACTCTTTGAAGAATTTTCCCATACATACAATCTTAGACCCCCACCACAAGACGTTAATGGAGGAAACTATAACTACAGAGGAAGTACAGCAGGCCATCAAATCACTTAAGAACAATAAGTCCCCTGGCCCTGACGGGCTACCTGCCGAATACTATAAAGCTTTCTCAGAACACTTAATACAACCTATCACGAAGGCCTTCAACCACATACTAAACACAGGTGAAATGCCAGTTTCCTGGAAACACCCTACTACTGTGGTTCTACTAAAACCCGGTAAGGACCCACTACTTCCCAAGTCATATCGTCCTATCTCCCTTCTTAATCAGGATCTAAAATTATTCACATCCATTCTAGTCAAACGCATCAACACTTTTATTCCTCGCTACATACACAGCAACCAGGCAGGGTTTATACCACACAGGGATCTTGCAGATAATACTATAAAAACACTCAACATAATCCATTACTGCAAAAAACAGAAAATCCCAGCTGCATTTTTATCTTTAGACGTTGAAAAGGCGTTTGATTCTGTCTCATTTAATTACCTTTTCTCTGTACTAAAAAGGATGGATTTTGGCCCTAAATTCATCCGAACCATCCACAGCCTCTACAACAATCCAATGACATCTATTAAAGCAAACGGCCATAGATCCGAATACTTTGTACTGGGCAGAGGCACGAGGCAGGGCTGCCCATTATCCCCTCTGCTCTTCGCCATGGCGATAGAGCCCTTGGCACAGGCGATTAGATCAGACCCGCTAATCTCTGGAATAAAAATTAAGGATACAGAACACAAAATCTCTTTATTCGCAGATGACATGCTGCTACACCTCTCAAACCCAACTACCTCGATTACAGAGTTAATGCAGCTACTACACTCCTTTGGCTCAATCTCAGGCCTACATGTAAATAATGCTACATCACAATTACTACCTATTAACATCACACCAGGAGAAAAAAAATCCATACAAGACAAGTTCAATTTCGAATGGGTTACCACCCATATGAACTATCTAGGAATCAATCTCACTGGAAATTTATCTAAGCTCCTGGCATCAAATTTCACTGTTGCCCGTTCCAAAATCTGCACACTCACTTTGAAATGGTCAAAGCTGAACCTTTCCTGGTTAGAAAGATTCAACTTAATCAAGTCTTTTATTTTGCCCAAATACCTTTTCTTATTCAGAACTCTTCCCATACACCTTCCAGACTCATTACTCAAACGCTGGCAACACAACATATGGGATTTCCTATGGGAGGGGAAAAAAGCCAGAATTAGCCTAAGAGTACTCAAAAGACCTAAATCCAAAGGAGGCTTTGGCATGCCAGACCTATCAACCTATTACAAAGCAACACTCTTGGCAAACGTAACCAAACTGTTGAGACATACAACCCATATCGACTGGATCTCTATAGGTAATGACCTATTTGCACCATGTTCCATAGACTCAATGTTATGGGACTCAAAATCTATATCCCAACTAACCAGGGAGCACAATCCTTATCTGACACCAATGCTTAAACTATGGAGATCCAAACGTCACCAACTCACTAACAAAACTTCTAAATTCGCTGACTTTACATACCAGACATGGTTTAAACAAATGACTAGTGACTCACTCAGACTAAAGTGGAAGAAGGCCAAACTTTCTAGATTAGTAGACATTACAAATAGGAGAGGTCTATTAAGCAAAGCAGACATGGAAAAGAAGCTGGGAACATCGATCCCATGGTTTCTCTATCTGGCCATTCAACATTATAGCACCCAAATAGGTCTGACAACCATATTAACTCAAAAGTCTACAGACTTTGAACTCATGTTACAGCTATTTGAAAACCGAAATAAAGGGCTGATCTCTGCCACATACTCTTTATTAAATAATATGCAAAACACATCCCCGCTGCCCTATCAGACAGCTTGGGGCAAAGATTGCACAACAGTTCTAGATGATAACCTCTGGTTGAGTATTTGGACAACAAGAGCAGGTTTCCCAGTTCCAAACTCTCTGGAATTACAAAAGCTCAAACTACTCACAAGGTGGTACCTCACCCCACAGAAAATCTCATACAGAAATCCCTCCTATTCGCCCTGGTGCTGGAAAGGCTGCCACCAGGTAGGCACATTCACACACTGCTGGTGGACATGCGACAAAATTTCTATGTTTTGGGACCAAATAAAAGCAAAAGTCAAGGAAATAACACACATTGAGATCGAAATATGCCCTGAATCATTATTTCTGGACCACTGGCCACAACCAATTCAATCCCATAAGTCAAAACGAACTCTGGAGGTTATGGTATTTGCTGCCCGCACTGCAATTGCAACATATTGGAAAAATCCAAAACCCCCACCTTTAACATTGTGGTACGAAAAACTTTGGGACCAGTACCTAATGGAGAATATCACGAATAGATTAAATGACTCTTCTATGAACCCGGTCAAGTCCAACTTCAAGGAAAAATGGAAACCAATATTAGACTTCCTCTCTCATGAAAAAGCTATTCCGAAATGCTGGGAAGAGCTTCAGAAATGGATGTAAGTGCTTGTCTTCTACCTAGGGGTACTCTCCATCACTACGCTTTCTGTGGAAATATATTTTAACATTGCTCATCTGATTTTTAGTTCTTAATGACTCGGAATTATTGTCGGACAATCTGTATACAAAGCAAAAACAAAATGCTTCATTGGTTTCTCTAATGTTTATATATTTAGCTGTTAATATTTACTTTCACCTGTAACATAACATGAAAAATGTTCAAAAGTTGTATTGTACCAGAAACAAAAGCCACAAACTGGTAATATCTGTAAGGACAATAATTGTTTCTAGTTAAAAATATCATATTTGCACTACCATTGTTATTTAGAAAAGATTTCTCTTTGTTCAATTTTTACACTGTTTTAAATTGTATTCACATTGTAAAAATAAAATAAAATATTAATGAAAAAAAAAAGGAAGGTTGAGAACCACTGCAATAGGGAATAACCAGATCAAAATCAAGTCTCTTTGCAGATGACATGGTGGTCATGGCAATTGATCCAGACACCACACTACCAGAACTTGAAAATCTACTCAACACCTTTGGAGCTATCTCTGGTCTCCATGCCAACCCTACTAAAACACAGTTATAATCCATATCCTTAACACAATCACAAAAAGATCACATCAAAAAAAGAATACAACTATAAATGGATTTCCAAAGCATGGCACTATTCAGGCATTGACATACCTCCCAGCCTTACGGACATTATCAAGTATAATTTTGCCCCACTAAGTAAAAAGTTAAAGACTTAACATCTCACAGGAACACAACGCTGTCCTCCTGGATCGAAAACATTCAGAAACCACCACCATCCCGACACTCGTATATGGTAATGCTGGGCAATGTAGTCTACATGGCTTCCTTTGCAGTGGAAACAAAGCAGAGGGCAAGAAAATCCCAGCCAGCCAGTCCCAGGGAGAAATTGAGCACGGGGGGGGGGGGGGCTCTCTGCTACACCCAGCAGTTTTGCAGGCAGCCTGGAGAGATGACTGGATGAAGGAATGGGGGAAGGGGAAGAGATACAATCCATGTATGAAGAACTGCTGCAAACAATTCATAGTTTTTTTAAAAGCAACCAAAAAGTCCAGTTCTCATTTGAAGGTGGGTCAAAATTGGGGGGGGGGAGCTTAAAATACAGTTCATGTATAAGAGCTACTGCAAACAATTCATGATCTTTAAAAAGCAACCAAAAAGTCCAGTTCTCATTTGAAGGTGGGTCAAAACTGGGGGGGGGGGGGGGGGCGGGCGCCAGAAGGTAGCCTCACCTAGTGTGCAAAAAAACCTGGCACCAGCCCTGTTCGGAGGTCATTCCAGCTCGTGGTCACTATGGCTTGTGCACCTCTCCAAATGACAGAGAGGGGCGTAAGCTCGATACCTTGGGGCGCAGGGTGTATTCCTCTGGCACTGCAGGGCTCCTTGTTTTTAATTTTTGTGCGGTCATGGGCCTCTATAATAGGTTACCGTAGGAGAAACTAATGCCTTATGTAGATTGCTTACCTCAAGACAAGCAACTCTTTGCTAAGGCGTTAATAGAGGCGGGCATGCGTTTAGGCAAACAACAGGTAACTGCGGCTCAACATGACGCTGATTGCCACAGTCGTTCCACGGGGTCAACGTTGGTCATTCGATGTCATGCTTGGCTCCACTCATCTGCCTTACCCCGACACCAGAACTAAACTAGAGGACCTGCCATTTGAAGGAAAAGAACTATTTAGTGAAGAAATGGATGACGTTCTAGAATGCATCCGTAAATATAAGTTACAGGTCAAATCACTGGGCATCACTTCCGACTTCCTCTGCTCCACTTAAAACCAGGTATTGGTCCAGACCCTTTCAGAGGTCTAGTTATAATAAGCCTTTTCAGTATACTGGTAATAGGTACCACTCCCAACCATTTCAGGAGTCTTCCAGGTCCCTGTACCATCCTTCCTCAACTAGGCGTCCATCCAAGCCTAAACCTGGTCAGAGTGGGAAACAATTCAAGGACTCCTCTACTAGGGGTACTGACCTCACCTGACTAGATTCTCAGCCACAGTTTGGAGACTGCTTGTCTCACTATTACGAGGTTTGGTTGTCCATTACCGATGACTTTCGTATTTTGTCTATGTGGAGAAACACCATTTTGTATGTTTGTTGGTGGGGGCTGGATAGGAGGGGGCCATCAAAATTGAGGTAGGCCTGGGCCTAGTCTCCTCTACCCCCTCCCCTCCTGTTTCCAACCAGCAATCTGAGGGCAGCTCCCTAGAGAGGACAGGAAGTCAATCAAGGCAATGAGGAGATCTGCCCCAGAAGGCTGCAGGAGGGAGAGGGTGTTCCTGGGCGGGAAGCCAGTCTGAGGGGGAAGCCTGAAGCCTGTCAGACAGTTGGGCTGGAGTCGGCAGCAGGCAGAGAGATGTGGATCTGACCATCTCCCCTGGGATGGAGTGATGGGCCTGCCCTGCTGAATATCTAGATAGGGTACGAGTTTAGGAAAGGGAAAGCGGTTTTATTTCACGTTTATTTTTGATCAGTTCACTGCCTGCCTGTAAATAGTTCTGTTTTAAAACAAATCCTTTAAATGACAAAGGAGTGAGGTCCCTCTGTACCACCGAGTCCCCCAGCCGCTTGGACACGCCAGGAGTGGGTCGGGGAATCCCTGGGGAGAGAAGGGACAAAACGGTTAGTCGCCAACTCTCCAGGGGAGCCCCGAAGACTCCCAGGAAGCCCCAGGGTGGGTTCCTGGTGACTGTGGAGAGGCAGGTTAGGAGTCTGTCCCGCCTAACTAGAGCCCCAGAGAGGGACAGTGGTGGCAGCCATACCCGGAGCAGTAGGGAAGAACTGCCCCTTCAGGTGCCAGATCAAGCAAAAGGAGGGGTGGGCAGAGCGGGGCCTGGCAGCTAAATCAGGCCCATTCCACCACAACTTGGTGGCAGCGGTGGGATAGGACAGATAGAGGGGACAGAAGACTGAGCTTAGTGTCTGACTGAACAGGCATTTAAAAATTGGTGTACCCACCAGACAGTGACAGAAGATTTATTTTATTTTCTCGGGTCGACGGATATAGGGAAAGCTTAGTTTAGTTAGGATGGAGCGTGCCAAGACATGGGACATTTTGAAAATGACAAAGCCACAGCTCCAGGAAGAATGTGTAAAGCGACAGCTGGGCTGTGAAAATATGACAGTGGCAGAGATGCAAGCTCTCCTGATAGACCATAATCAGCAGGCAGTGCCATCCACAGAAGTGCGCCTAAACCAGTCAGAGGTGAACTTCCAGATGCAACTGGAACTGGAGCGGATGCGAATCCAGGCTGCGAAGGAACAAGCAGAAGCCCGCAGGCAGGAGCTGGACGCCCAGTGGAGAATGGAAAAAGAGAAAGCAGAAGCCCGCAGGCAGGAGCTGGAAACCCAGCGGAGGATGGCAGAGGAGCAACAGAAGCATGAGCTTGAGATGCTGCGTCTGAAAGCTGCACAAAGCCAAAAGATAAAAGTCACCCCCAAGGACTTTGTCGCCTACAAGGAGGGAGAAGACCCCTCTGTATACCTTTCCAACTTTGAGAAGGCAGCCAAGCAGTGGGGAGTTGCAGAGGAAGACTATATGGCTTACCTCTGTAGCATCTTGACTGGGGAACTCGCATCCATTTATCACAGTATGCCTATGGAGGGTGGGGTGATAACTTTTGCAGCCTTTAAAGCCACTGTGTTTAAAAGATTTAAACTAGGAGCGGACCACTTTCGGAAGCAGTTTCGGGGCTTGGGCCCACAACAGTGTAAATCGTATTTCGAATTTGGGGTAAAGCTGAATGAGTTGGGGAGGAGATGGGTAGAGGAGGCAAAAGCCCGGGATTATGAGGCCTTGTTCCAGTTGCTGGTCCTAGACCAATTCTACTTCAAACTCCCCAAAGAGTTGAAATGCCTGGTAAAAGATAAGAAGTCTAAAAACGTTGAAGAGGCCTCAGAACTGGCGGATGAGCTGGTGCTGAACAGGGAGGAGTTGGATGGGAGGACTTCCCATTTGGGAAGGGAAGGGAAAGGTCCCCAGAGGGATGGGAAAGTACAACCTCCCCCCAAGAGGGAAGGGGCACCTGCTCAAGCAGAGGGTAGGAAGTCCCCTGATTTGACTAATTGGAATCAGCCCCAGGTTCGAAAGTGTTACAGCTGTGGGGAGGCTGGGCACATAAAATCAGCCTGCCCAAAGCTGCAAGCCGAGATCTCCAAACCCACTCCAGCAGCACCAGTTACTCAAAAGGGGAAGGAGGAACACGTTGCAGTGGTAAGCCATGAGTGTCTCTTCACCAAAATGGAACCAGCAGAAGCCTGGGGTAATTTTGTGGAACCAGTAAGGTTAAAAGACCAGTTGGTTTTGGGACATGCTGACACTGGCTCCTCAGTAACTTTAGTAAGGGCAGATCTGGTGTCAGAAACTGATATTGTACCAGATATGGCATTCAGAATCAAGGGGATTCTGGGACCACCTGCCACGATTCCTGTGGCCCGGATACCAGTGGAATGGCGAGGGTCAGTAGGGCTCACAGAAGTGGGGGTAATGAAGGAACAAGCAGTTCCAGTGTTGTTAGGCCGGGATCTGTTAGCTGGCCGGTACACTATTAATGCCGTAACACGCAGCCAAACCCTCGGAGGGAGGTGGGAGGAGGAAGGCAACTTCAAGGAAGCCAACTCACCACCAACCAGGGAGGGGGAAGTAGCCCAGGTTACTGAGCATGAGGAAAGGGTGGTCACCCAGGTGGGGGAGAACCAGCCCATCTCAAGCCCTGAGGGAGGGCCTTCCCAAGGGGAAGAAGGGAGCCATATCACCCAAGAGGAGCTGGAAGCTGTGGAACCTTCCAGGCAGGAAGGGGTTCAGTTGAGCAATGCTGAAAAGCCAACTGAGGGAACTGAGAACACAAACCAGACCTTAGCAGGAGGTTCTGGAAACAGTGGGACTAGGGATGGCTTGGGGGAACCGATGGCAGAAAGTCTGGGGGAACCAGAATTGTTCTTGTCAGAGGTTCAAAGTGACCCTAGTCTGGAACCACTGCGCAATGTGGCAAAAGACCAGGAAGTGGAGTTCTCAGGAGCTCTTACTGAGCAAGTAGTATGGAAGCAGGGTCGGTTATATAGGCTCCGGTTGCCACCTGATAAACAAGAGTCCTGGGAAGTGGTTCAACAGCTCGTAGTTCCCAGGAAATACAGGCTAAAACTCTTAGAATTGGCACATGACATACCCTGTGCAGGGCACTTAGGAGTTAACAAGACCAGACAGAGATTGTTGCTAAACTTTTACTGGCCAAAGCTGGCTCAGGATGTGAGGGGCTATTGCAAGTCTTGTCCAACATGTCAAAAGGTGGGCAAGAGTGGGTGCAAAACCCGAGCTCCTTTGCAGTCCCTTCCTATCATGGGAGAAGCATTCCAGCGGGTAGGAATTGACATAGTGGGCCCCTTCCCAAAACCTACTCAGAGAGGCAAACGGTTTATTCTGACTTTAGTGGACCATGCAACAAGGTACCCAGAAGCAATACCTCTGGCCTCCACTGAGGCTCCAGTGGTAGCGGAGGCCCTGATCAAGGTATTTTGTCAATTGGGGTTTCCTACTGAAATTCTGACAGACAGGGGGCGCAACTTTTTGTCTGAACTGATGGAGTGTTTATGGAAATGCTGTGGGGTGAAGCACCTGAAGACTACAGCTTACCATCCTCAATCAAATGGGTTGACTGAGAGGTTTAATGGGACATTAAAGGGAATGTTAAGAACCTATGTAGACACTCATCCCCAGGACTGGGATGAAAAACTGCCACAACTATTATTTGCTTATAGGGAGGTACCCCAAGAATCTACAGGATTCTCCCCTTTTGAACTTATGTTTGGCAGAAAGGTCAGGGGACCTCTAGACCTAGTCAAGGAAAGCTGGGAAGAGAAAATCCCAAAGGCAAAGAAATCAGTGGTGGACTATGTATTGTCCTTCAGAGAACGACTGAAAGGGATGATGCAGGTTGTTAAAGAGAACTTGGCCAAAGCTCAAAGCAATCAGAGCAGTTGGTATGACAAAACAGCTAGGTCTCGAACTTTTGAGATAGGGGACAGGGTGATGGTTTTCCTGCCCCTTCGCACAAATAAACTTAAAGCTGCATGGGAGGGACCCCATGTAATTGTGGATAAACTGGATGATGTTACATACGCAGTGGCCAGGGAGAGGTCTGGAAAAAAACCTATAGTGGTGCATGTAAATATGCTGAAACCATTCCTCGAGAGGCCCATGGTGCTGCATATAACTAGAACAGAAGGAGAAAATGAGATACTGGATGATGACCCATTGGATGTTCTGGCTCACTTCTCAGAACCCACCCAGTGGGAAGAACTGGTGTGGCCTATGGGAATGTCCAGGCAAGACAAGGAGAATATCCTTTTGGTGTTACATCATTTTGGGGACATTTTCCAGAAAGAGCCGGGGAGGACAGATCTGGCAAAGCACGGAATTGACACTGGCTCTCATGGACCCATCAGGTGCCCTCCTTACAGAGTCAACGGTAAGGTGTTGGCAGATATTCGAAGAGAGGTAGAAGAAATGATGAGGATGGGAGTTATACAACCCTCAGTAAGTCCCTGGGCAGCTCCTGTTGTGCTAGTGGTCAAACCTGATGGCTCAATTAGGTTTTGTGTGGACTACCGAAAGTTAAACAGTATCACAAAACCGGACGCCTATCCTATGCCCAGGATAGATGCCCTGGGCTCAGCCAGGGTGATATCTACTGTGGATTTGTGCAAGGGTTATTGGCAGATGGAACTAGAGCCCGAGGCAAGGGCTAAATCGGCCTTCATTACCCCAGATGGACTGTATGAGTTCATGGTGATGCCCTTTGGCCTTAGGAATGCCCCAGCATCCTTCCAAAGGCTAGTGAACAATTTGTTATGTGGCATGTCGGACTGTGCAGTGGCTTATATTGATGACATTGCCATTTTTAGCAAGGACATGGATTTGCATCTGGAACATTTAGCTAGAGTGTTGGAGGCCATTCGAAAAGCAGGCCTCACCATCAAACTGAACAAATGCCAGTTTGGTATGCCAGAGGTGGTATACCTTGGACATAAGGTTGGGAGTGGGAGAATCGCTCCAATGTGGGACAAGGTGGAGTCTATCCAAAGGTGGGAGGCCCCAAAGACAAAGAGGCAGGTCAGAGCCTTCTTAGGACTGGCTAACTACTACAGACGGTTTGTCCCAAATTTTGGAGCTGTTGCAGACCCACTCTCCTCTCTCACCAGGAAACATTTACCCGACAAGGTGGCTTGGACTCCTAGTTGTCAGGAGGCTTTTGAGTGGCTGAAGGCAGCTCTGGTTTCTATGCCGGTACTCAGAGCTCCGGATTTTGACAAGAGGTTCTTTGTTGCCACAGATGCCTCAGATCATGGGATTGGAGCTGTCCTGATGCAGGACTGGGAAGGAACCAAACATCCTGTAGCCTACCTGAGTAGGGAGCTCATTCCCTGAGAGAGGAACCTGTCCTCCGTGCAGAAAGAATGTTTGGCGGTTGTATGGGCTCTGGACAGACTTCGGCCTTATTTGTGGGGACAAGAGTTCACCCTCCTGACTGACCACTCCTCTTTGCAGTGGTTGCAGACAATGAAAAACAGCAACTCGAAGTTGCAGAGGTGGTCTTTGAGGATTCAGGAATACAGTATGAAGATTGAGCACATTGCTGGACGTCACAATGTGATTGCAGACTTTCTGTCCAGAAAGGACATAGATACTTAAGATGGGGACACTTAGACTGTGTGTGTTGCGGAATTTCCTAATCTTTCCACTGGTTATGTTTTGTTCAATGGGTTTCTCCCAGGTTATTTTGATTCTGCTACAGGGTAATCTCTGAGTGAGGATACCCCTCCGACTCAGAATCTAAGGAGGGGGAGGTGTGGAGAAACACCATTTTGTATGTTTGTTGGTGGGGGCTGGATAGGAGGGGGCCATCAAAATTGAGGTAGGCCTGGGCCTAGTCTCCTCTACTCCCTCCGCTCCTGTTTCCCACCAGCAATCTGAGGGCAGCTCCCTAGAGAGGACAGGAAGTCCATAAAGGAATGAGGAGATCTGCCCCAGAATGCTGCAGGAGGGAGAGGGAGTTCCTGGGCGGGAAGCCAGTGTGAGGTAAAAAAAAAAAAAAGCCTGAAGCCTGTCAGACTGTGGGGGGAGAGTCAGCAGCAGGCAGAGAGATGTGGATCTGACCATCTCCCCTGGAATGAAGTGATGGGCCTGCCCTGCTGAAAATCTAGACAGGGTATGAGTTTAGGAAAGGGAAAGCTGGAGCGGTTTTATTTCACGTTTATTTTTGATCAGTTCACTGCATGCCTGTAAATAGCTCTGTTTTAAAATAAATCCTTTGAATGACAAAGGAATGAGGTCCCTCTGTACCACCGAGTCCCCCAGCCGCTTGGACACGCCAGGAGTGGGTCAGAGAATCCCTGGGGAGGAGAGAAGGGGCAAAACGGTTAGTCGCCTACTCTCCAGGGGAGCCCCGAAGACTCCCAGGAAGCCCCAGGGTGGGTTCCTGGTGACTGTGGAGAGGCAGGTTAGGAGTCTGTCCCGCCTAACTAGAGCCCCAGAGAGGGACAGTGGTGGCAGCCATACCCGGAGCAGTAGGGAAGAACTGCCCCTTCAGGTGCCAGATCAAGCAAAAGGAGGGGTGGGCAGAGCGGGGCCTGGCAGCTAAATCAGGCCCATTCCACCACAGTCTACAATAAAGAATGCTTACTATTTGGAGTTTGATCGCTATCCCTTGTGTCATGAGTTCACACCACCGCAATTGTGCTCTCCCATGCACATCTCTCCAGAGCTACAGGCCCTGGTCAATAAAGGTTGCTGTCGCCCAGCCTCCCGAAAGCAGAACACTCCTGGGCCCCTCCACGCAGGGCCCACCCTTCCGTGTCTTCTTGCATCTCTCCTCTCCGGTGGAGGTCCTGCTGGGCCCATCCCTGGCCGGGGCGCACTGCCTAAAAGCATTTCATGGTCGGTCGTCATCACCCAGCCCTCCAAAAGCAGGGCTGCTAGAAGGGGAAACCAACTGTCATGTCATGTTACTCCTGTCCTTTTTGAGCTGTCTTCTTTGGTACATTCCACTTGTTTCACCACCAGGCTGTCTGTCCGTGGCTTTGGATGACTGGAACGTAATTGCAATTATTGAATGAAGCGTATATCGGCTTTTGGATGTTAAATATATGAAGGCTGGCCATTACCGCTTTGTGCCTGACTTGTGAACACTATCCTGTGTTTTGGTTATTTATGTTATGGTTCGGATGAAGATCTTTGGATTCGAAACGGGACGACGTTCCGGAGACTCTCGTCTACCTACCAACATACCAGCATGATATCAACAGTTCTATAATGGTTATGTTTGTATAGATTTTACGATTTATAATAGGTTTTCTTTATTATTGTCATATAAAATCTTTAGCAGCATACACACGGCTTCATTTTTGTTGTCTCTAGCTTAGTCTACCAGCTGTGTTCCTCTAATGTATCATCTCTCCAGAGCTACAGGCCCTGGTGAATAAAGGTTGTTGTCGCCCAATCTCCCGAAAGCAGGTCACTCGTGGGTCCCTCCCCCGGGAACCAATCACAACCCAAGCCCAAGGGGGGGAACCAGAGTGCATGGGATGCGTGGCCAAAAAACGGTGCCTACCATAGAGGTTGCCCAACGTGATTAACATCCCCACAGTGGTCAGTAATCATCGCAGACAAGGAGAGGGAGTTGCAGGCTTTACTAGGAGAGCAGAAACATAAGCAGCCATGTCATTCCTGCGTTAATAGTGCCGTTCAGAACCGTAGCGCCACGTTCCTGCAGATGGCGCCCACGTTCAGGTAGCGGCATTCCATCAACGCATTACAACGCACCAAGGCTTGAAATTTAAAAAAATATAAGGATCATACCCGGGATTAAAAAAACCCCCCCCACAGAGAATAGCTTGGTTAGGAAACTAGATGAGAGTCCACTCGAGGTTATGTAGTCTCCGAATGCTGGCACCGCGTGAAGCAGCTGTGCAGTTTTAAACCCCTTTGCGGCAACACTTACCAGTAGTTGCTGGTGACAAAGGGTCTTCATCTCCCCGGCAACTGTCCATATCCTGAGGCTGACTGTCAGGAATGTTGTCTCCATCCCCTGGAAGTTAACATCGGGGGAACATAAGTAGACCGCATGCACGAAAAGTTTATCTTTTCCACTGCCCCTCCACGCTTACCCTGATGGTCATTAGGAGCGGAAGTCCTCAGATCATCCTGATTAATGGTTAGAAGATCTGGGTCGGGACTGAATATTTCCTATGATCCAGGGGCTGGCTCTGTCTCTCGAATCAATCGCGGCTTCACGTACTGTGCCTTCATGCTCAGCTTAACTCTCTTTGGTTTCGCGGCCACAAGGTGCGGTCAAGCAGCTCATAGGAGGGACAATTGATTGGATCTGCACCAGATTTCTGGTTGTGGCTAACAACTCTATTGTAATCTTGGTGGAGAGCCTTCGATTTGGTCCTGCACTCCTCCACAGACCATTTATGGCCCAGCGCCTGCATTCTCTTAGCAATTTCCTCAAACACATCTATATTTCTGAGGCAGTTTCCTAGAGTATCCTGGACCTTAACCTGGCCCCAGATCACTATAAGATTGACTGTCTCCTTCTTCCACCATGAGACTCCATGGACACCGGCCATCTTCAGCCTCCCACACATTGTTGAACGGCTAAAGGGCAGGAGGTTCCTACTAACCTGGGGAATAGGACACAAAATGGCAAGCTGCCCTTTAATTCAAAAGCTTCTGTGCAGGTCCAGCTGTGAGATTGTCCCAATAGATACGGTCCACAACAGGTCTCCTTAAGCAGAAAGTCCTTTATTTGTAGAAAAGATCATGTTGGTCAAACACTTTTCCTGTTAGTAATGCTCAAGCTTGGAATTGCAGTTACAATTATACATGATATGAAATATGGCCTAACTACCCTCCACAAATCAATAGAGAGAATTCTTGGCGCCCAATTACACTGGCTCAATATTCCCATGGAAAGCGCGGCAAAATGAGTTCTCAGGGAGAAACAATGCTGAAGATTTGGAGGGGAAAAGTTCCCAGAGAAAACTAAGCAAATGGAATACATAACACCTGTGATTCTTGTAACACATAACAGGATACACTTTTGTTCAAGGTTGTGAGCTAAGGAACAGGCAGCTAGAGATAAAAGGGAAAAGAAAGCAAATGAGTAATGAGCATGTGCAAAGCAAAGCAAGCGAGGCGAGCATTCCAAAGGTGGGAGTCGGTTCCCTGATGCTATCTCCCAGGCTGGACCTACAGAGGTTGAATGAAACCTTGGAACATAAAGCATTGTGAACTGAACAGTAAACGTAATGGTAACATTGCAACATATAACTCAGCAACTTCATTGATCATGGCAAGACAGTCACCCCAGCCTATGGCAGTTAGCCTACAGTTAACTGACACCAGGTGACCCCTCCTAGAATTGAAATGTTTTCCGATTGGATGAACCACTTTCTGGACACTGCTCATCCAGTGAGGGAGCCAGTGGTGTAAAAGGGACAGCCCCCCCCCCCCTTTTGACCACAGGCGCAGCTCTGTGCACACCTCCATGTGATAGGGGTGTGCATTCGGCATTCTGAAAACCTGGAAAAACCTGTTTCGGGATTTTTTTGGCTTTCTGGATACAGGGAAGGCTCCAGAGAGCCCTCCTAGTATCCCAGAAACCCCCCTCCCCCGGAAAAAATCCGTGTTTTTCTGGCTTTTCGGCCAGGCCCCCGGGCTGACTGCTCCTCCGCATGCTGGTTCCCTTCCAGCCAGGCAGTCTTGGCCGGCTGCACTGCACGCCCCCATTGGCTCCTGCTGCCCTTGTCTGCCTCCCATTGGCTCCCGCTGACCCGTCCGTCACAGGGAGGTTTTTTCTTGGTGAGCACCCGCCCCCGCAGCGATCAGGCTAGTGTGTGCCGCGGCGCGTCCGTGTGTTGTTGAGGGCTTCCGAGAGGACTCGAAGACTGAGGCGAGCTGGGTGAGTGCTCAAAGTCCCTCTTGGTGTCCTCGTGTGCTGGCTTTGGTCTGCCGCGCCGGGAGGGGAGACGGAGCCAGGCCAGCCTCCTGCAGAACTGCCAGGCAGGGACATGGTCCTGGTGAAGAAAAGGGAATGCAGCTACTCACCCCATAGCCTTAGGGTACAATGGACCCGATTTTTTTCAGGAATCCCAAAAAATTTCATATATCTATACTATACCAGTATAGGTATGGGTTTTTCCGGGTTTCCCCAAAAAAATCAGGTCCGATATACCCGAATCCAAAAAAAACCTGGTTTGTTTTTTTTTTGCACACCCCTACATGTGATTACTGGCTCTATTTTCATAGGAAAAGGGGAAAAGGATTATGGCTGCAGCTCTGGTGAACAATGGAGGCCAAAACTGTTGATTGCAAAAGGGGGGGGCACCGGAAATGGGGCAGGGACTATAGGGAACATTAAAGTAGAGGTTTTCAGTAATGGCCAATGCAAAAGTAAATCAAAACACAACACTAGTGAAAGGAGTCTTTAACGATGGTTTCAGTCCTGCGTGGCACTGCAATACACCAATCAATAATCATTCCATCAAAGTAGCGTTGATGCATTTAAAAAACAAACCATCCGAAGAGCCAGAAATATAGACAGAACATGTCATCGAATTGGTTGGGAAAGTGGTGGAAGTTCCCCCCACGTTCAGACAAAACTCGGTGGGAAAAATTTAAAAGAAAATGGGGATGAGTGTGTGTGTTCTGTTCGAAACAGCAACACAAATACATTTATGGTGATCATAGACGGATAAGTGTTGCGTCATTGTGTTGCAACACAATGGCGGGTGAAAAAAAATAGCTCGTGCCAGGGCGGGAATGGGAGGGGACAGGGAAAGGGAGATGAAAGGCGAGAAAGGGGAGAGAAAAAAGCAAAGGGGCATTAAAGGGGTGGAGCTATCAAGCCCGATTATGGAGTTCCCCACTCGAATGCCCCGACTTCACTCCTGTGGCAAAACCCCCCCCTGAAAATCCAGGAAACGGAAGATCCAGGGCAAACAGGGATTAGATTCGGGTCAATTGCAGACCCGGAGCAACAAGTGGGGAATTGTTGCTCTGGTGCGGATTTTAATGGGGAGTGATGCCGGGACAACAACTAGTGTGGAATCAGCCCAGGTATTTCCCAACTCAGAGCTGATGAGCCAGCTTTACACTTTAACTGAAGACACTTTAGCTTTCCTTTGCTCTTGCAGGGAAGCTACCCTACAAAAAGCATGAAAATACAGACCAAGTTAGTCTGCTTTTGCTTTTTCCCACAGCTCATCACCATATGTGCCCGTTCCTGGGCTTGTTACACCCAGAACGGCGCTCCTGTTCAAAATGACCTCTGTACATAACCCCCACCTGTGCACCAGGAGAACCCCTTTCATTCTAAGAGGATGAAAGCAAATTGGATGCACCAAAGAAGCGTCCAGTGTTTATGATTCTACTGATTACCTTTGTCTTTTCAAAAGGTGGTGAAAGGCCACCAGTAAACCCTGCTGCCATTGGCAACTTGGTGGAATCCCTGGAGTCCATGCGGGCCCAAATAAGAAGGATTTGTGAGTTAATGATGCATGTTTTCTTTACAGCGGATACAGTAGATGGAATACCGTAAAGCCCAGCAACAGACACTTGCAAACGATCCTTTCCCGTAACGGTTGCAGCCTTTGACCATCACATAAGGGGCCTGGAAGACTGTTTAGTCAGTGGCAGGCAGTGGGGGAACCAACCAGAGGGGGGAGCCGGTGGGCAGTAAACTGTATACAGTTTTTCCTGTTTTATACATAGTCTTACATTTGTAATGTTGATATTTATTTCTCTACTAATTGTTTTATTTAAAAAACTGATAAGCATCGTTTCATGGTTGATGTTAGAGAAATATCCCTTGAGATGTGTTCATTTCTGCTGCGCAAAGACCGCTCTTGCACCTGTCCAGTGAATTCCTGAGAAGACTTCATGCAGTCACAAAGGCTTGATTAAGAGACAGAGAACCCAATGAATGTGATCTAACCCAACTAACCATCTAAATTAACCATCTAAAAAAGGGGGGGTTTTTTGTGTCGTGGAAATTATTCCAAATAATTACACATTTGTGAAAAAGCATGGCTTCTGCTAATGTTTAAAAGACAATGAATCGCTTCTAGAGAATTTGATGCATTTTTGTCTTACAGAAAGGATACGGTGGCCTTATCTATAAATTAAAAAGGCACTATGGTTTTGATATTGTGTGATAGTGCTGTCAGACATAATCTGGACCCCTTATTTCTCTGGTGTTACATTCAGAATTGAGGCCATGGCTCTGAAAAGAGGGAGGAACCCCCCCCCCCCCCCAATAATTTATCCATTATCCACCAATATTGTTTGTGGGATCCTCCTGGAAAGGAAATAAAGATAACAGACTTGGAAATATTAATTTGTATACAGTTCCAAAATTTGATTTATAATTGTGTTCCTAAACCCCCCCTCCAAAGATTCTTTATCTAAAAAGGTATACTGTAGGGCCCCCCCCCCCCGGTCATAAAATTTAAAATTTTTAATCTTCTGTCTCACCGTTGGATATTTTTACGGGAAAATATGTTTAAAGTGCTTTTGTATGTTATTCCTTGCTAGTTTTAATAGCTACGTGGGTTTTTTTAAGTTTCTTGGCACGTAGCTTCAGCCTGTACAGCAGAATGTGTGTCCCGTTCCCGGAGGTCCGAGCCTGGGGGGGGGCCTCCCCCAGAGGTCCCGACAGACT
Organism: Lepidodactylus listeri; assembly: GCA_029233225.1. Classification (NCBI taxonomy): domain Eukaryota; kingdom Metazoa; phylum Chordata; class Lepidosauria; order Squamata; family Gekkonidae; genus Lepidodactylus; species Lepidodactylus listeri. Next base: position 8,885,702 of record JARCFY010000008.1, on the reverse strand, counting down.
CTGGGTCGGCCAAGGGAGCAGAGTTGGGGAAGGAGAAAGCCCCCGCGAGCCCGCCAACCCCGGCGGGGGAGTCAGCACCGGAGTACGTTGGGCCCAGCAGGCAGCCGCTGCACGCCCACCCCTCCCTCAGGGAACCCCGACCCAGCCGTGGCGCCCTACATGTCTTCCCCGGGAGGGCGTGGAGACGCCCGGAAGACGGGCCTGCAGAAGCGACATGGCCTGAAGCACGCCGGTGGAAACAGGCCGCGGGCCCGCTGGGCCGAAGGATCAGCGCAGTGCAGTGCAACGGCAAAGAGAGGGCGGTGCCGGCCCATAACCCGGGTGGAAGACATGCTGAAACTGGATGTAATTAATCCCTCCCAAAGCGCGTGGAGGAGCCCCGTGGTTCTCGTCCCAAAGCCCGACGGCTCTGCCCGATTTTGCGTCAACTATCGGGAGGTTAACAAACTGGCACAATTCGCCGCCTATCCTATGCCCCAGGCCGACCTGATCAACCAGCTGGGGGAATCCCGATTCCTATCGGCCCTCGACTTAACCAAGGAGTACTGGCAAGTCCCCATACACCCCGCTGATCAGGACAAGACCGCTTTCGCCACCCCAGGGGGGTTATATCAGTTCAAGCGAATGCCGTTTGGGCTGCATGGGGCCGCGGCCACTTTCCAGTGGGTGGTGGACCGGGCCCTAGCCAGTTGCATGGCTTTCGCCGGGCGTACCTAGACGACATCGTCTGCAGCCCTGATTGGGGCTCGCACCTGGCCCACCTCGAGCAGGTACTTCAGGCTTGTACGCCAATCCCACGAAGAGCCGCCTCAGCTTCCAGGAGTTAAAATATTTAGGGTTTCTGGTCGGGAAGGGCCAGTTGCGGCCCTTGCCCGATAAGGTCGACTCGCTATTGTACCATCCCCAGCCCCGCACCAAAAAGCAGCTACGGGGTTTTTTGGGGTTCGTGGGCTACTACAGCCAATTCATCCCCCAGTTCGCCTCCCTCGCCAGCCCACTGACCGACATGCTAAGGAAGGGCTGCCCGAATCAGCTCCAGTGGACACCCCGGGAAGAAGCGGCTTTCCAGCAGTTCCACGAGCCGGTCCACCACAACCAGGACTTTAACAGACTTTTCGTCCTGCAGACAGATGCCTTGGGGACAGGTCTAGGCACCATGTTGGCCCAGGAGTCAGCTGAGGGCCTTCGGCTGGTCTTGTTCCTCAGCCGAAAGCTACAGGGGACGGAGTGGAACTACGCAACCATAGAGAAGGAGGCCCTAGCGGTCAAGTGGGCGGTGGGGGCCCTGCAATATTACCTAACTAACAACCCCTTTCACCTCGTGGTGGATCACGCCCCTCTCCTCTAGCTAGCGCATATGAAAGATACTAATCCCCGCATCCTCCGTTGGTACCTTTCACTTCTCCCCTTTTCCTTTACAGTGCGACACCAAGCGAGGAAGGACCACTGTGAAACGGATTACCTGTCTCGCCTTTTCGAGGAGGCCCGCTCCCGAGCAGGGGCAAGGGAGGGGGAGTGTCCCGTTCCCAGAGGTCTGGGCCGGGGGGGCTCCCCCACAGGTTCCAACAGACTCTGGGTCGGCCAAGGGAGCAAAGTCGGGGAAAGAGAAAGCCCCCGCAAGCCCAACCCCAGCGGGGGAGTCAGCACTGGAGCACATTGGGCCCAGCAGGCGGCCGCTGCGCACCCGCCCCTCCCTCAGGGAACCCCGACCTGGACGCAGCGCCCTACCTGTCTTCCCCAGGAGGGCGCGGAGACGCCTGGAAGACAGGCCCGCAGAAGTGACACGGCCTGAAGCACACCAGTGGAAACAGGCCGCGGGCACGCTGGGCCGAAGGATCAGCACAGTGCAGCCAGGGCAGAGCGACAGCAGAGAGAGGGCAGTGCTGGCCCACGGGGAACACCTCGGCATCAGCATAGAAGAAGGGATGGGGCCGAGGAGGGGGGAGGTGAAAGGGCGGTCCTGGAGGAGCGAGTGGGAAATAAAAGGGGGAATTGGGAGGGGTCGAGGAGGAAAAAGCCGGAGATGGAGCATGACTGCTGAGTGCAGGAGAGAGAGAGCGGAGCTAGCGAAAGAGAGGGAGTGAGGTGGTCAGAGGGAGGCAATGGAGTGAGCCCCCTCAGCGCTCATCAACGGAGGCCAGGAGGCAGTACAGGGTGCGGTAAACCCCTGCCCCAGCCAAACTGAGACCCCAGGAAGCTCCTCTTGGTGTCCCCAGACTCCTCCAGGGCCCCCCGCAGCGGGGAACAGGATGGCCACAGGGGGTGCCAGCGGGGGGGACAAGGCGGGGCCTCACAATGTGTTATTAATATTTTATTTATGCGACTAAGCGCAACTAATAAATAAATAATATACAATGCTTCTAATTTTAGAAACCAGCTAGGGATTTACATATGTGCTATTATACATTCTTATTTTATGTTACTGCTTATAAGATCAATAAAATGTCTCATGTGACCAGAAACGGGGATATGATAGGACACAGTAGATACAGGGCATAGTTGACTCTTTGAGTTCCAGGCCACAAACATTGAGAAAGGCTGCCCTTATATAACACGATACTGGAAGACCAAACAGCAAACAAAGAGACAATGAATAAAAATGCAATGGAACACAAATTCAATCTGAATATACCATGGTGACAATACCCTTTAATTCAACCATCTCTGCTTGAAAATAAAACTTAAGAGAAATTTTACAAAAACCCATAACTCCCTTTGAAGCTCTCGTAAGAAATGCAGATGAAAGCAAAAAAGGGGTTATATCCAAGATATACACCATTTTAACATCATTACAAGAGAACACAACACTCACCCATTGTTAGCACTACTTGACTCCTTTAAACTTATCTCAGGACTCGCAATCAACACCTCCAAATTGCAAATACTTCCTATACACGTTAGTAATATATAATGGAAAAAATTTCAGATATAATGAAACCGATAAAAACTAATGGAGGGCATAATGATATTATGTGTATATGGCTACCTATTAAATCTCACCTAATTAGTTAAGAAACAATATCTGATCTAAGAAATGATCTTCATCTATCATTCTTTCCTATACTGTCTGGGATAGATTTGTTAACTGACTGGGGGGCAAAGGCTAAATCATCCCTTCTAGCCACCTAACCTGCTCCAACACTGACAAAATTATAGACGAAGAAGATACTAACAGTGGTACCAGTTCTCAGGGCACTTATTTGAAAATAACCTGTTCTTTCTACAGAGAACTACTTTGGAATGAGCAAGCTGCATATCACAGCCTGAATGTCTTATAATGTAATCCTAAAGAAAGTTATATCCTTTTAAGTTCACTGTAGTCAATGGATGTAGAAAGGTGTAACTGTTTTAAGAGTATACTATGAGTCATGGACATTGACTCAGTTTCTCATGATTTAATGTAACTCTGAATCTGAGGATCATGTCCTACCAACAGACATTCTAATAGCTCCAGTTCTGTAATACCATGGCTGTGCGTAAATATCATCACCCTCTTTGCAGGTTAGCAACATCTTAAAAGTCTATTACCCACCATGAAAAGGAAGAGAATTTTGGACTATTTTGTTGGGACCCTAGTGAAATGTGGAGTGATTGAAGATTGTCCCTCAGCATCAAGGGAATCATCAAGCAATCCAGATGGAATGTCAACTTCTGACAATAATCCAGGTATGGAACTTGAAAATCCATTGACCGGTGAGTCAAGACATTGCATTTTTTCCTCTGCAGTTAATGAGAGCTTCTGTCCCACTTGTTAAGATTGTAGAGGAGAAGAATGATCATCTCCAAAAAAATGACCGGTTATTTTTCAATGGTGGCAAGTTAGGTTTGCTCAGTGGGTAAAAATATTGGAGCCTTAGGGACAGAGAAGACGACTGTGGGCATGCATCTTTCTGAAGGGTGAATACGTGGCGATGTGTCATTTAATGGAGAAGTGAAGAAACAGCAGCTATCATCTCTCAGGGAAAAATTTTGTGAACATAGAGAAAGTACAGGTCATAAAGCTGCAGTTAAAATCACAGCTGAAGCAAGGAAAGACTGAAAACAGTGTGTTTGAGGTCCCAAGAAAGAGAGATGGAAATCACCAAGAAAATATTCCATACAGCATGTAAGGTGGCTAGAAAGAACAAGACCTTTAATGATTTTGAGGCTGACATTGATTTGCAAGAATTAAACGGTGTTGATGTGGGGAGAATCTTGCATTCGGCTACTTCTTGTGCACATACTGCAACCACATTGACAGCAAAATGAGAATCATACTGATTAAGAAGAACAGCAAATGGAATATTCAGAAGTTTGATGTCTACCCTTGAGTCACTAAGGATCACTGAGGAAGTCTTAAAGGAAAGTTTGGTTTCGTTGACTTGTGATGGGGGGCTGGAGTGATGACAGGATCTTGTGGAAGAGTCACAAAACTTTTCAAAGATAGATTCCCTTCCATTATTGCATGGCATTGTGCTAGACACAGGCTGGAATTATCAGTCCACAATGTCATGAAAGAGGTGTGTGGCATCAATAAATTTAAGATGTTTATGAACAAGTTATATGTCATGTACCATTCATCTCCAAAAAAATGCAAGGGAGCTCAAGGCATGTGCGGCCATGTTAGAGATGGAGATTTTTTGATGGACTCCCCTCAGAATTTTATAAAACATTCACTGAAATCCCAGAAGCTCCCCTTAAAATCTGTAATGATTTACTTTTAAACAGACTCATATCAAAATCCTGGATCGAATCAACCATCACAGTTATTCATAAAGAGGGCAAAGATCCTACGAATACAACTTCTTACAGACCCATAGCCCTACTCAATCACGACAATAAAATCTTCAAACCACAATAATCGCTAACAGATTGAAAAAAATAATCACAAATTACATCCACCTTAATCAAACTGGTTTCAAACCAAATCAGCAAATGTTTGATAATGATTGAAGAACACTAGATGTCATCATTTACAAGAAGAAATCGCAAGATGAAACACTAATCCTTGCACTTGATTTTGAAAAGGCCTTCGATTCAGTGGAAATAACATACATCACTCCGCTATACAAAAGATTAGGGTTTGGAAGTACTTTCCAAAGAATGCTACAAACCATCTACACAAACAGGGCAAAAATAACGGTCAATGGAACTTCTCCCTTCTTCAAGCTCAACAGAGGAACTAGACAGGGGCACCCACTCCCCACACTAATTTTCGCATTAGCCATAGAGCCATTAGCAGAAAATCTCCGTCGAAATGAAAATTTTATAGGAATATCCATTAATGATCAAGAGCATAAAACTAGTCTGCATGCTGATGACCTCATGTTATACATCTCAGACTCTCTAAGCTACATGCATACAATAAATCAAGAACTAGCATGATTCGGATCCGTCTCTGGACTACAAATGATAACCACAATAAATCCAAAATATTCCCAATTCATAACAACCGAGCAACAGAAGCAGAACTACAAGATCTATATACCTTTAAATGGATAAAAGGAACACGAAGATATCTAGGAGTGCACATCCCATTAAAACTAAAGAACCTGGCAAAATCAAATTACCATACATTGTTCTTAAAAGTAAAAAAGGACCTAGACAGCTAGAGAGCTCTACAACCATCACTCCCTGACGGATTCCACCTAATTGAAAGTTTTATTGCCCCTTATCTATTTGCATCACAAAAAGAGATCTACACTCTTGGTAAATGGCTTTGGCACATTTTTTATGGGATGGGGAAAAACCAAGAGTAAACTGTTAACATCCTTTACATAGTAACTAAACAAGGAGGCCTCAACTTTTCACTGCTAAGTGCATATCACCAAGTGGCAATCCTATCACAGGTTATACAAATGAAAGATAGAAATGAAAATAAACACTGGGTAAACATTGAAAAAGCTTATACAGCTTCATATGATCTCCAATAATTTTTTTGGATTTAAACCAAAAATAGACTAAAAAACAACAACAATATGCTTCTTGTCACAGCACTAAAAACTTGGGACTATAATAAGAAACTCCTTCCAAACCCAGGCATATCACAACTCTCCCTATGCGCATCAAAACTGGTTTGAGCCGGGGGCGGAGCCTGGCGATCGGCGAGGACGGACGCATAGCGATTTAGCTCCCTCTCTCCCCTCTGGAATTAACTCTCTTATCTTCTGCAAACCTCTACTTTTCTAAAACAAATTTACCACGCTGGGCATGGGGAAGTCAGGCAACGCTAAAACGCGCAAATCAACGGCTACTCCCCATCAACTTACTCAATTTTTTGCAAAGGACGACTCTAGGCCTATACAGAACAACTCAACTCTAACCACCCACAAAATGGCCGCCACTCAGTGCGATAGTGGAAGTGAAGATGATAGAACACTCCTTTCTCGTAGTGAGTTTCTTTCTGCAATCAACCATCTAGAAACTACAATAGCAGAACAGATACACACGGCATACAGATGAACTCAAATCAATAAATGAGACTTTATCAGAAGTGGCCCCAGCTGCAGAGACTGCACTCGAGAACTCTATTGTTTCTCAAGAAGAAATCAGATCACTACAAGCGCACGAGGTCTGGTCCAAAAATAAAATAATGGCGCTGGAAAATAAATCGAAAGAGCGTAACCTTAAGATTCGTGGCCTGCCTGAACACAGCGAAGGTGAGTCTGACCTAAAAATCTTCCTTTCCACCTTACTTTCGGAGACCTTGGGCCTGGAAGTGTTTTTCTCCCCATATTTAGACAGCGCCTATCGGGTGGGCTCTATTCAGAAACATTCAGACTCATTTCATCGGGATATAATTATAACCCTTCGCGAAACTGCATTAAGATCGGCAATCCTCAACAAAGCACGGCAAAATGACGGGATTACTTACCAGAATCGCAAGCTGCAAATCCTGCTCGACCTATCCGCCAAAACGCTTCAACATCGACGTGCTCTTAAACCGATCACACAAAAGCTGTTCGAACACCATCTTCGCTACCAGTGGACATCTCCCTCGGAAATACTCGTAATTCACCAAGGCCTATGACTCTCAGCCTCAGACCTCGCTAGTGGACAGAAGCTACTGACGACCCTTGGCATTTCTTCTGATCGACCTGTCTCGTCCCCTCGCCTAGACTCGGAGAGTCCCAGCCTCTCGCCAGCCGAAAGAGCCGACCTCCACTGGAAGAGAGCTAACAACCGCACCAGGAAACATCCATGATTGTAACACCCTTTTCTATTTTTTAACAAGGCCATGGTAAAACCTTGGACTTTCCTATATTGTGAGCTAGCAAGGGTGTATCTAAAACACAAAGCTATAGTCATAAGGAAATGCACAATGGGTTAGTGAGTGGAAATTTAAAACAAAACGGTGAAGTCAACTTACTATCTCATTTTACCTATTTAAATTGTTTTATAAGTTGAAGAGTGATGTTCAACTCTTTTTTATTTGTTTAATAATTACCTATTTTTAGTGGATTTTAGTATAATTTGAGGCGGTTAGCCAGTAATCTTATTTCATAAGTACTTTGCTTCTAAAATATTTTTCTAGAGCTGATCAGTAATTGAAGTTATAGTGAAATGAAAGATTAAACTGAATGGGTAACTCTTATTAATGATGTGAATTAAATTTAATACTGCAAAGTTCATTATTATTTGGTGAAGAAACCTTAATAATTCATTTTATTTCAGGGGAATTTTTATTAAGACTGAGTGAAATTTAACTCTCTATATTTATTTAAATTTTATTTAACTGTCTTAAATAACAAAATAGTTTGAGGCAGCTAGTTAGGAAACTTATATTAAAACTAATAGGATTTTAAAATCTCTATTACTGTTAATAGACAAAGCAAGATACAAAATTTGGTGCAATTAACATAATTTGTTAAATTGGAAATGACCAAAATACTTTAGATAATATTAATTTTGCTATGGAGATTAAATAGCATGAATATTATTTATATTCCAGAGGGGATAGGGGTTTGTTAGTCAAACTTTCCCCCATATACAGATAAGTGAACTGTGTGTTTAACAGCTCACTAGCTTGGTTCCTAGTGTACTGGGACAAGCAATTTGTTTAAAACCCCATGGGGGTGTTTATTTTTATTATGTGGATATATGTTCTTTTTATAGGATATCATCCTTATTATAGTGATGGAGGGGTATTTCATTTGAATGGACTTATTTGTTTATATGGTTATTGCATGGATTTCTTTGATTGCTCTGGAAGAGATGCTGCCAATGATTATGTAATGTTCAATTTTAATAAGTCATTACAATTTGATTCCTGATGTCAAGAGATATGTTAAAAGTTATTTCTTTGAACTGTAGGGGATTGAACAACAATTCCAAACGCAAAAAATTGGCACAGGCTATGTCCCGAATGCAAACTGATATTCTTCTACTACAAGAAACTCATTTGAAAGATCCTAATTCTTTAGTATTCAAACACAAGAGATTTCCTTTGCAATTTAATGCGGCCGGCTCCTCAAAATCTAGAGGCGTAGCGATAATTTTTTCTAAGAATTTGAATTTTGTTAGTCAGGCCCAAATGATTGATCCCTCCGGGAGATTTATTTTTGTAAAGGGTCTTTTGAATGATCAGCTTTTCACAATTGTCTCTATATATGCCCCCAATGAAAATCAGGAAGTTTTTTTGAATGACATTTTAACCAAATTAGATTCTTTCGAGGAAGGACACTTATTAATTGGCGGGGATTTTAATTTAATTTCGGACTCTTTTTGGGACCGATCATACAAACCTGGAGCCCAAAGGGCAAATTACCAAAAGAAAACTGTTTTGACACCTTTAAATAAATTAATGCAACAATACAATTTACAAGATGTCTGGAGACTACATCATCCTGGGGTAAAAGATTATACCTACTATTCTCCTAGACATGACATTTTTACCAGAATAGACTATATTTTTTCTTCTATTTCTTTAGTCAGTCAAATTCAAAGAACAGAAATTGGTCTTAGGACATTATCAGACCATGCCTGGACTGAATGCTATCTAAACCCAAACCCAGAAATAAATACAGCACGTTCATGGTCTTTTAACAAAAGTTTATTGTCTAATCAGCTCTATTCTGAAGATATAGCAAAGGCACTTGATATTTTCAATTCAATTCTTTCTGTGGAGTTCCCGTCCACACGGTATGGGATGCTATGAAGGCAGTAATGCGGGGCAAATTGATTTCTTTGTCAGCATCCTATGTGAAAAATAAGAAACAAACAATTCAAGAAATTTTGGCTAATATCAAATCTTTAGAACAACGTCACAAACAAACTTGTTCGAAAAAATTTACAAGCTCCTCCTTATAGAAAGGAAAAAGCTTGACTCACTGGAAACTACCCAAATACAAAAAAAACCTTTTATACCTAAAACATAAGTATTGGTTCTGGCACCCCAAGTCACTTAAACTCCTGGCTTGGAAGCTAAAGAAACAGCAAGCCTCCAGAAAAGTCTCTGTTTTATTAGACTGCGGGTAATAGAGTCACTACTAACAAAAACATCCTTAAAATTTTAAAAACTTTTTACCAATCTCTGTATACTTCTGATTTCCCGGATTTAGAAAAGATTAAGTCGTATTTATCATTTTAATTCTTAACACAGGTACAAAAATAGTGGTTATTCCAAAAAAGGTCCAGATTCTTTAACCCCTCAACATTTTCGACCAATTTCTTTGTTGAATTGTGATTATAAATTATTTTCAACAATTATGACCCTTCGTTTAAATAAAGTTATAGGTAAATATATTCATTTAGATCAGACCGGATTTATACCTGGGAGAGACATCGCAGACAATATTCGTAAGACGTTAGATATTATTTATTTTGGTAAATCCCACCCAAGAGATATGTGTATTTTAGCACTGGACATCGAGAAAGCCTTCGACAAAGTGGAACCTCTTTTTTTAAAATCAGTATTAAATACGATGGAATTTGGTCCTAAATTTTTAAATGTAATTCAAGCTTTATATTCATCTCCTAAGGCCCAAGTAGCAGTAAATAATTTGATTTCAGACGACTTTTGTCTGACCAGGGGCACGAGACAGGGATGCCCATTATCCCCACTACTTTTTGCTCTATGTATTGACACTTATTTTCATTTAAATATCTGCCCCCCACACCGCAAATATCTCCGCTTTGCCATTGGTCAAGACCACTACCAGTACAAGGTGCTCCCATTTGGCCTCTCTGCGGCTCCAAGAGTCTTTACAAAGACTATGGTAGTGGTCGCAACATTCTTCGCCTCCAGAGAATCATCGTCTTTCCTATATAGATGATTGGCTACTAGTCGCATATTCTCCAGAAGCTCTCCTCAAAAACATAGATGTCACATGCTCTCTTTTACAGGACTTGGGTCTCAAGATCAACAGGGACAAGTCCCACCTCTCCCCGGCCCAACGGGTCCAATATATAGCTGCCGAACTGGACTCTGTCGCCCTATGAGCCTACCTTACAGAGGACAGGGCACTTCCCATCATTGCCTTCACCCAACAAGTCCGATCCCAGCCCCTTTCCACCACCCTCACCATACAACATCTCCTCAGCTTCATGGCAGCCACGATGGCAGCGCTTTTGCAAAGCTAAAGATGCGCCCTCTACAAATGTGGTTCCTCCGTTCCTTCCATTCACACTCCCAACCACAATCAACTCATCTCGCACCACCCACAGCAGTCAGGGATTCTCTAGCATGGTGGACCCAAAGGTCGAACCTGCTTCAAGGAGCACCATTCCATCACCCCGTACCTCCGATGACTCTGACCATCGACACTTTCAGATGGGGGTGGGGAGCACACCTCAACGGCTTCAAAACTGGCAGGAGGTGTGACTCCTACCTATTGGCCTACCACATCAACTATTTGGAACTATTGGCGATTCTGTTCATACTTCGCGCCTTCCTACCTCTGGTAAAGGGCCAATGTGTAGCTGTCTTGACTGACAACACCACTGCAGTCAGTTACATAACCCGCCAAGGGGGCACAGTGTCCCATCACCTCTGCTGACTAGCCATCCAGCTTTGGGACTGGTGCACCGACAATGGAATCTTTCTACATGCCACACATATTCGGGGCTCCCTCAACGTACGGGTGTACCTCCTCAGAAGGGGTCATGCTCGACTCCACGACTGGGAACTCACTTGGACCTACCTAATTCCAGTGCTCCATTGGCTTCCCTGAGGTCGACGTATTTGCAACATGGAGCAACAAGAAATGCAGCCAGGGAGGGATCGACCCCCTTTCCCTGGGGGATGGAGTCCTCTACCCCTGGACCCATAACTTCCTCTACGTGTTCCCCCCGCTTCCCTTGCTCACTTGTGTGGTTCACAAGGTCATCCAAGATGGGGCAAATTGCATCTTGATATCCCCATGGTGGCGCAGGCAATCCTGGCTCCTGATTCTACTCTCCCTAGCCGATGGGAGATACCATCACTTCCCTCCGCATTCAGACCTACTCAGTATCTCTGACACCCCTCTACTGTACCACGACGTCCCACGACTCAAACTCACTGAATAGAGACTCTTCCCTTCGTGTTCTCTGACCAAGTAGCTAATGTCATCCTTCCTCCCCAAGATTCTCTCTGAGTTTCCATCTGTCACCCCCCGACCCCCTCCCGGGGGTCGCACCCCGTCGCCATGGTCCTGGAGGGAGTGGAGGAACGTGCAGCCCGGCTGGGGCGAAAGGGGTGCGATCACGGCCTCAGATAGACGGGGGATGAGGGTTGACAATACCCTTGCCCACCCTCCCGTCACCGGGGGCAACACTCTCTCGCAGGCTCCCCAGCACTTCTCTCTCTGGGCTCTGCCTGTATCTGTCTCTCTCGGCTCCTTGTGTTTGCCTCCCAGCTTCTCCTCCCCGGCCGGATACTATGCACCTCCTTTTATTTGCCTTCCCCCGTGCCGCACCTCCCTCCACCAAGCCCCACCCCCCTATATCAGTAGAGACACCCGAGGGCGCTTCCGGCCCCGAGCCGCGCCTCTGCGGAGCGCTGCTAAGGGATTTTAAGTCGGTCGCCGCCTCTCTCTCCTCCCGTCCGGCGTTCCGGGCGCTTCTCCCCTCTGGGCCGGCGGGGCTTCGCTCCTCCGCTCGCGCTTTGCCCCTTCTTCCGAGCGGCGGGGTCCAGCCTCCGCCGCTGCCGGCACCGTCCCACAGACGCGGGCCTGGTAGGTGTACAGGGAATGGCTCCCGGGGCGTGTGCGGCCCGTCGGGGCTTGGGGCTGTCCCGCGGCAGGTCGCTGGCCCTCACTCGGACCGTGAGGGCCAGCCGGGCCGCTCCCGAGGAGCGTGGCGGGATCAGGGGGGAGCTCCGGGGGCCTTTCGGCTGGTTCCCCCCGGGGAGTTGGGTCCCGCGGGGGTAGCGGTTGTTGGCAAACGGCCCGGGACGGGACACCATCTCCACTCAGAGGTAATTCTTCCAGACTTCATTCCCACTTACACATCAGAAGAAGAACGTCTCTGGCATACATTCTATGTCAAAAGAGCTCTTCAGTTCTATCTCGCACGCACCAAGCCGACGAGACTTTCTACAGTACTGGTAGATTTCTGCGCAGGCGCAGTAAACCCCTAGGTGTGAATGCACAGATGACCACTCAAAGATCATCAGTTACTGGTAGGCAACCTGTTTTTAATCCAACTCTATTTTAGCATTAAGATAAATTTGGAGGGAATTGAAGAGTAAGCCTAGTACTTAATAAAATCCATAGTAAAATGAGCGTTTTATTGGTTGTTGAAAAAAAATACACTTTTTGTTTATACTACTAACACTTATACATTTAGAGTAATATTTAGAGTAGCTTTAAACTATGTCTAACCTGGCTCTAACAGATAGCAGACTGCAGGGATGGATGGAGGGGGCCTCTTTTGCACACAAGGATAGAGGCCTGTGTTTTGGGGGAGAATGCTTAAGAATGGAGGCGGAGCCACGAGAGGAGGTAAGGGAGGAGCCGGGGTGGTGGAGTGAGACAGGAAGGAAGCATATAAATGGGCCGTGATGGGTCAAGGAGGACCACCCTGATGCTGCTATGGGACCCACCTGAGAAAGATAGCACGTATGACAAAGGCACTTGGGACAAAAGGGCAGTGACATAACCCACTTTGCCCGTACATGTTGGACTGAGATCCTAACCCAAGGGGAGGAAAGACCAGGAAAAGGCTGAGAGCCCTAGAGAAAGACCCCAGGACGCCCTGGAGGGCAGGGATACAGACAGCAGTGGGGAGGGGTCCGACAGCTCGTGCAACCAATATTTAATCTAGTAAACTGTATTACCTAATGGAATTATTTTCCTTTTTTGTTATTGTGATGGACTCGAAGGACTGTTGATAAACAGCAGCGAAGCAAGAGAGCTGCTAGGTCACATGACGGAGAGTGGTGGGGGCCAGTTGCTTGGAATTCTCAGTGAAGTGACAGTTAAGAGTTAAAGGTTGACAGTTAGTAAGAGAAAGTTAGCTGGAGAGCTCTTGAGAGAGGAGCCTCAGAAGCTGAGTGATACAGCAAGTTGTCGGTTTGAGGAAAACTGGGGCTAGATAGCACTCCCATTGGTCTTCTCTAAGAAGAGAGGGTAGTGAGTAAAGAGGAGAAATTGAAGAACTCCTCAGTAGCCACAAAGCAACGACATAGGGTGCATTCAGACGGCGTGCTTGTGGCGGTTTAAATCGACCTGCTTCGATGCATTTTTTTACTCCAGACAACAGCGGTCCCACTTACCCCACTTCATTTCATCCCATCTCACCATTCAGTCACACCGCTCCCTGGCGTCTATTTTTTCTCTGCACGTTTGCATAACCGCTCGTATGTGGAATAAATTTTTTTTTACCTTGCGGATGCGCTGAACCACTACAGTGAATCACAGCCTTTGTTTGGCAGTTCCGCAGGGCACCGTGATTTCGCTCACATAACTATCAATCCGCCTGAGCAGTTCACTCCTCTTTAAAAAACCTTTTTCCCGCTTTTTCCTGACACTTGCACTGAGGGAGCAACATGAATCCTCAGGAGCAGTGCTTGGTGGCCTTTCTGACTGCCCAGATCTGCCTCACAGTGGCCTGTCACCTGCACCACAGGTTGACAGCCATTAGAGTGAGGGGGCTGGCATATGTCAGACGTCATAGGAGAGCCAGACTGAGGGACTTTGGGTTTACAGATTCCCTTAACATGGCACATCTCCTCAGGATGGCAGAGCAAAGGGCCCCACGGAGGTGGTGGGTCTATCTTCGGCCAGCTAAACTCTGGACTATCTATGCCCGGGTCATCTGGGAGGACGAGCAGTGGATCCAGAACTTTCGGATGAACAAGGCTACCTTCATGTGGCTGGTGGACTCTCTGAGGCCACATCTGCAGCGTAAGGGGACAGCCATGATGGACCCCATTCCAGTCGAGAAGCGTGTGGCCACTGCCATATCTTGGCTGGCCAACACCACATGCGACTGTGTGGTTGGCGTCCTATTCGGATTGGCAAGATCGACTGTGGGGGGAATTGTGGTGGAGGTCTGCCTGGCTATCAAGGCACAATTGTTGAGCCGCACTGTCTGTCTGTGATCACCTGGACGGGTAAGCATCTCCCCTGTAAAGCAGAAGCATGACATAAATGAGGTGTTATATAACATATGTCCTTTCAGGCACAGGGAATGTGATGGTGACCAGTCAGTGACATCTTAGGATGGCCACTACTGTGGTCCAGACAGCAATTTCTACATAAGAGAGCTGGAAGTGATAAATGTCAAGAGTTAAATCAGGACCGCACCGGGTGGTTTTTCTACCTCCAAGAGTCTCAAAGCAGCTTACAATCATGTTCTCTTCCGGTCCCCACAACAGGCATCTTGTGAGCAGTGTTTCCTCTAGCTTGTGTTAGTGTGAGTGAGTCTTCGCTCAGGAAGGATGGCACCAGTAATTACACTGTAATTTTAAATCACTGTAGATATTATGTACGATTGTTATTGATAAATCTGGGTAGAGCAAGGGACTGTGGGCCTGAACACTGATGGTATCCTTTACATTTGTCAGGTGATGCTGGGATTTGAGGAGCTGGGCTTCCCACACTGTGTGGGTGCCATGGATGGCTGCCACATACAGATCAGGGCACCACCACATCAGGCAGCAGAGTATTATAATCGGAAGCATGACCATTCTGTACTCCTGCAAGGGACCATCGACTACCAGGGGCAGTTCACTGACATCACCGTTGGGGAAGCCGGCAGGAACCACAACGCACACATGCTGAGGCAGTCAAAAATAAGAGATGCAATGGACCATGGTGTTTTCATGCTGGGAATCCAACACTGACCTTTGAGTGGGTACAGATCCCCGCTCTAATAATAGCTGATGCCGCCTAATCCATCTGACAATGGCTAATAATGCCATATATCGGGGCACTAACACCGCAGCAGGCCACACTCAACCGGGCTCACAGCAGGGCCAGATGCGTAGTAGAGCGGGCCTCTGGATGCCTGAAGGCTCGCTGGAGGTGTCTGGGGGCCAAGCTGCCATTGATGGAACACAATTTTAATTGTGTTCTCTGTGCGTGTGCTGTGTTGCACAACGTATGTGAGAAGCATGGCCACCCGGTCACAGTGGAAGGCTCACAGCAACACAGCACTCCTCATGCGCAGCAACCCCAGCCATGGGGGAATGACGGTCCCCGTGAGGAGGGGAGGACGGTGCATGCTGTACTAACCCTCTGGTTTTCACAGGCGTCAAGAGACGCTGACATCCACGCACACCCACGCCCCATAGGTGTAAAAATCAGTTTATGTAAATGTTTCACCGTATTGATTTCATTGATAAAAATGTTGTGTTGTTGTTGCTGTTGTTCCCTAAAAATGCTGTTGATGTTGTTCAGTAAAAACTTTAATCACAAGAACTGCTAAACTGCATTTTCCTCTTCTCCCCATTCAAGAACAACAAATCAGAGCTGCCTATCTTTTTTTTTTTTTTTTTTAAAGGCACCCTCTGGTTGTTGCGGCTCACATTCCACCCTTCCTTGCACCATTATACCAAAGGAAAAAAACCCTGCTATCGGGGGGTGGTGCAAAAATGGCCCCAGAAATTATTTCTCTTGAGGAGGGGAGGGGCCAGTTACCATTGAAAACAAGATCGCTACTGATAATTGACTAAAGGCAGAGTGTTTACCTTAAAAAATAGCCAATTAGCTCCATGGTCACTGCCAAAAGAACTTTGAAAAACACCTCCCATTCCAGTGCGTTCAGTTGCGCCAGGCACATGTTTTTTTGGGCGCCCGTGCATTTCTTTTGACCATGCATGCATGCCCACAAACACTCCGGCTGAAAACCCCTGTGAGGATGGACACCAGTCTGAAGAAAGGAGTTTGCTGGCAGGATGAGCTTGAGCTCATGCTCAAGTTCCTCATAGACAACGAGCACGGGGAGAGGGTGATGGCTAGCACCCATATGGAGACTCTCTCCATTTCTGAGGAGGTGGCCACCGCACTAGCAGAGGCTGGCCACCCAAGAAGTGCCTCACAATACAGGGCCAAGTTCAAACGGGACAAGGCTGCATTATTCTTCGATTGGGGGGGATACCGCCCATCAGCAGAAGGCCCCCCCGATTCCATCTCCTCCGCAGGTTGTGGGACCAGGCAGGGTATCCAAGCTGGGAGAGGAGACCAACAAGTAAGTGCCATAAATCCCTTCTCCCCTGTACTGGAGTGCACCATAAGTTGTCATTTGCATGCACTAAATTTTTTTTTACATGCCTTCCCATAGAATCATATCAGCCCAAAAGGAGCTGCAGGCAGGCAGCACTGGAGGAATCCCCAAGCAAATATAGCCTCCAGTGCTTTGTTATGGGGACTGGCTATTGCATCAACCCCTTCTTTTCTCCTCTGGTAAAAGGAACCAAAGTATCTAGTATTTTCCCTATGAATGAATCCGGTAGTTTCCCCTACTGTGTGGGAGCTGGGGTTCCCCCACTGTGTGGGAGCCATGGATGGCTGCCACATAGAGATCCAGATACCACCACATCAGGCAGCAGAGTACTACAACAGGAAATACAACTATTCTGTGCTGCTGCAAGGGACCGTCGACCACCAGGAGCAGTTCATTGATGTCACCATCGGGGAAGCGGGAAGGAGCCACAATGCACACATGCTGCATCGTTCCAAAATAACTGACGTGATGGACCGTGGCATATTCGTCCTGGAGAACCCGACGGTGACCATTGAGGGGGTAAAGATCCCCCCTCTAATAACAGCCTGTCTAAGAAAGCATCATCCTTTTGTACATACAATTGGGCACTCAGAAGGACACTTGCAAATTACCTCTAGCAAAATTAATAGTTTTTTATAATTTTCTCCAATGTTTGTATACCTCTAACAACCCTGATAAAGGGAAGATTAAGAAATATCTAGATTCTATCAAATTTAGTACTAAATTAACTAGGGAGCACCAATAACTCTTGGAACAACCAGTTACATCATTGGAGATCTCAGAGGTTATTAATAAAATCAAAAACAATAAAATGCCCAGAAAAGATGGGATCCCAATAGAATTCCACAAGAAATTCCAGCCAATATTACTGGAAAATCTTGCCCAACGTATGAACTCGGTGCTCACTAGTGGAAATATGCCTAAATCTTGGACAGAAGCTTGCATAATGGTTCTCCCAAAGCCAGGAAAGGATAAATTGTCTTCTGAATTCGCATAGACCCATTTCTATCCTAAATCACGATTTAAAAATTTTTTCAACCATATTGGCAAGGAAATTATGCAGAATTATAACAAATTATATACATACTGACCGAACGGGATTTATGCCTGGTAGAACTATTAATGAAAGTATTAGAAAAACATTGAATATTATTAATTTCTGCAAACTAAATAAAATAAATTCAATTCTTTTGTCAACAGATGCCAAGAAGGCCTTTGACAGAGTAGAACCTTTATATTTATTAAGAACTCCTTTCAGAAATGGGTTGTCATATTTTTAGACAAACAATTCAAACATTATATTGAAAGCCAATAGCACAGTTAACCACTATAGATCAGAAGATTTACATTTAACAAGATTTACATTTAACAAGAGGTACCAGACAAGGGTGCTCTCTTTCACCTCTATTGTTTGCACTCTCTAAAAGAACCCCCAGCTCATGCTATTAGGAACGATTTGAGTATTAAAGGTATACAGATAGGTAAAGAACAATACAAAGTCAGCTTGTACGCTGATGATGTAATATTTTATATTAAGCACCCTGAAACCAATTTACATAGTCTATTAATCCATTTTTAAAAATTTGGCTTAATTTCAGGATTTTCAGTAAATTATACTAAATCAGAAATTTATCCTACTTTCAAAAGGAAAGCCTTCAAAAGACATGTCCCTTTAAATGGGTGGAAAGTAGATGGAGACATCTCAGAATATTCCCTTGAATTTGGGGAAATTATATTCCTATAACTATAATCCACTAGCAGAACAAGTCAGGTCTACTTTGGAGGAGTGGGAAAAAAATCAGATTTAACATTAACAGAAAAAACTATTCTCTTCAAATCTATTTTTTTTACCCAAATATTTATTTCTATTTCAAAATCTTCCTATTCCTCTGCCTCTGAAGGATCCCAAAAGTTGGCACCAAAAAATACTCAAATTTTTATGGGATGGTAGGCGAGCAAGAATTTTGCTACACTTACAAAACCCACTAAATTAGGAGGCTTAGGGTTCCCTAATATTAAACATCTGGCGTCCCAAATAAATTATTATGCTACCCCGTTCTGTAATAATCATGGTTGCAGATTGAACAAATGGAATTGCTACCAAATCCCATATATGAAGTTCTGTAGGACTCTTCCCAAGCCTGGTAAAGGTTGCAAAATTAACCAATCTTTACTTGAAACACACCTTACAACTATGGCACAAACATCAAGCCTTGGTACTGGGTTTGTCACCTATGGCAGCATTAACAGCACAGTCATGGTTTCTGCCAGGAAAAGAGCAGCAGTTCTTATCAAATATGAGGGGGAAAGGGATCTTTAGAATAAGTGATTTTATGGTTGGTGGGAATATAGGAACACAACAGCAATTGGAAATGAAATATGACTTAAAACTATCATGGATGCATTATTAATAAATCCATCACAAACTGAAAGAATTTAGCAATTTATCGGATTTAAGTCGACCCTTAACACTCTTTTGAATTTTTTCTGAAAAAACAATTTCCTACTGTGAAGGGTCTAATGGCAATAATTTATAAGTTGCTAAATGAAAAAAATTGGTCAGGTCAAACATCAATCCAGAGGGCACTGCACTGCTGAGTATACAGCAAAACAATGGTTGAAAATTTGGTCATCTCCTATGCTTTTAACCAAATCCATAAATTTGAAGTTACAACAATTTAAATTATATGCGAGATGGTATCTAACTCCAGAACGACTATAAAAATATAAATTTAAACCTACACCTACATGTTGGAAGGGATGTCATAAAACCGGGACTTTTGTCCGTTGCTGGTAGGCATGTCCTGGAATCAATGCCTTTTGGAAGGATGTGATAGAAGAAGTAAAGAAAATCACAGGTCATGAAATACCCAGTTCTCCAGAATCAGTACTATTGCATTACTGGCTGGGGTTAGCATTAACCAAGCAAACATTGAACTAGGAACATGGATATTTTCAGGGAAATCTCCAACGGTTTGACTGCCAGTTCAGGAAGAAAGTTCAAGAAGAAATTAAATCTTCCAGTAGGAATATTCATGTATTCCATAAAATATCCAAGGGTTTGGCTGCTGCCAAGGGCTATAAGCAGAGTGCGGAGGAAAGCCATACCAAAACCAAGGGCCTTCGCCTAAAATTCAAGGTGATGGCAAACAACGCAAAATCTGGCAACTCACGGCAGATCTGCCCCTATTATGACGAGCTCAGCCAGATCCTTCCATGGGAGAGCCAGTGTGACAGGAAGGAGGCTATCACACAGCTTTCAGGAGAGGACAGCACCAAGCACAAACCAGGAAAGCATCTCTCCCTCCCGAGAAGTTACCCTGGATCTCTTTCCCCTCGACCAGCAGGCAGTACAGGATGGATCAGAGCCACCATCAGGAGCGAGTAGCACTTGGGCTTCTGCAGCAGCTTTCTGAGTGGGGAGGGGATTTAAACACTTGGAAGTGGCTCAACACAAGAGGAGCGATCGCACAGGGAAAACTGCAGCTTTAACCGGTAGAGCTGAGAAAACACCACTTGGGACCTGGTAACAAAATACTCCAGTTTAAAGGGGGTTTTGATCTGGAAATCAATGGCTGGGGACGGGAGGCAGATGCTGCTGTGTAAATGCGCATATAAGGTCTGTTCTTGAACAGTGACAAAACAGGATCAAACGGCACATCTGAACATACCCTAAAAGGGTGTAATACTGAAAAAAAAAAACTCTTGAAATAAAAGGCCAAGAAACTATACCTTGGTATCAATACCTAGAAATACATCATTGTTTAAACAAAAAAACTACCCAGACACGTTTAAAAGCAAATCTTACATTTGAAATCCTAATTAAACAACACTCTGCTTATAAACATTGCATATCTTTTATTTATAAAATACTACTTTTCAGCAACAGATGATAAAATGCCATCCTATACTAAATACTGGCACAAAGATTGTAATATAAATCTCACTTCAGACCAATGGAGTAGAAACTGGAATTCTTATACTTTACAAGCTTAAGAGTATTTCTATTCACACTCAACTTTTTCAAGTAATCACTGAATCAGGGGTGCCAAACATACGGCCCGCGGGCCGGATCCAGCCCAACCAGGTCTCTAATTTGGCCCACGAGCAGAGACAAGTATGGTAAGTACAGTAGAAAAGTCAGAGCAGAATAAATTACTGAATTGGAGCAGTCATTGAAGAAACAACAATCATTTTTCAAAAAGTCAGATCAAGTGAGTGAAGCTGCTGTGAAGGCAAGTTATATTGTGTCTTCAAAACCCTTTTCAGAAGAGGAATTTGTCAAAAAGTGTATGCTCATGGTTGCAGAAGTAGTCTGCCCAGATCAGCAGCACAGTCGTAGAATCCCGATCAGTAAGCACGTAAGTAGGGATTACAGAGCTATCCCTAACAGAAACTTATCCAGGGCAGGAGTTGTGGCTAAATCACAATGGCAGATGGGAACATCGAGAATCAGGAAATCCTCACCCCACTCTTAAAACTTGATTTAATGGAAACAGAGGACAGATGGCTTTTAAAAATTGGATCCTTACTCAGACCTGCTCAAGATCAACTCTCAGAAATAAAAAATAGAATATTTCAAAAACACACGAAAAAAGTGAAATGCGCATTTGCACTTGCTGAAACAATACAGGACGAAACATGTAATTTGGAAGTGGAAAATTAGTTAATGCAAAATAAAATCCTCTATCTGGAAATGGAACAGCGTAAAAATAACATTAAATTTTGAGGTTTTCCGGAACAACTTCATACAAATGAAGATTTCCCAGCATTTATGACAAATTGGCTGGCACTAATTTTAAACTTGGAAAATGATACAGTACCAGTGATTGTAAAAGCGTATCATTTGAAATTTCCAAGAAACACCCAAAGAAAAGGTCCAAGAGACATAGTTATGTCTGCCTTAGACTACAGAATTCAGAAAAGAATTTTAACAGAAGAAAGGCTGAAAGCGGCATTTGAATATGAAGGGCATAGAATTGAAACATTTCCAGACTTACCTCCAGAGGCTATACATAAAATGACTAAAACAAATTACTACATCATTGGACCTTGAGCTTGTTTGGAGGTTCTAGCAGGGGAGCGCAGCTATCGTATATCCTTGACCGAAGAACGGTTCACTCCTTCTATCTGGGATGGTCATCCTCTTCGACCGAGCACGCAGCTTCAGGAGGGACGCACATGGAGCGGCGAGGGAGGTAGGGGACACCCGCCTAGCCAGCCAGATCAGCCAAATCAACCCTGGGGTGACAGATGTCGCAGCCAGATCGCCCTCACATCCTACATCATTGCAAGAAGCGAAATATAAATACAAATGGATTGGTCCACCAACTTTACAAGTTATACACAAGGTGGAACAACTGCAAGCAACAAGCCTAGGAATGGGTGTAACACTTTTAGAAAAATTAGGATTGAAAGTCCCAGAAGATTCCAGTAAGAGACAACCAAAGAGAACATTACAGTTCTCCGCAACTCCACCCAGGGAAAGTAAAATCCCAGTATCTCATGTAAGAAGAAATACAGAGCGTTGGTTCTGGTCAATGTTTTAAGAGTATCTTAATTAACAGATGGTTTTCTATTGCTTTTTGTTAATAATAGTAAAGTCTGTATAATGTAAAAAGTATATTAAAATGATATTGATGGAAAATATTGAAAGAGTTGGGGGGAAGAGAAAAGTATTTTTTTTAAATAAAGTTCATTAGGTTTTTTATCCATTTCACATTTCTATCATTTATACTAACATAATCAAAAAAGGAAAAAGCAACTTAACAAGCAAACAAACAAGTTCTTTATGACGATATTTTTTTCCTAGAATGAGTATGTCTCTACATTTTCACATTGATCCATTTGTATACTCTCTTCCAACCTTCGGTAATATAACTCTTGTGTTTGGTTTAGTAGTCTCATATTTAACTTATCCATTTCTGCAACCTCAAAATTTTTTGCTTTAATTTCTTCTCTGGATGGGAACTTATGTCCTTTCCAGTTTTTCACTATCAAGATCCTGGTTAATGTTATAATGTAAGTAATAACATATTTATCCTGGTCAATATCTTCTGGTAGTATATTTAATAAAAATATTTCCAGAGTTACGGAGTAAATTCACTGTAAAAAATCTCTACAATTATTCTCTGAACCATACGACAGCACTTGAGTCTTCTTGCATTTCCACCATATATGATAAAAGGTTCCAACACTAGTTTTACACTTCCAACAGTTTATAGATGCATTGGAATAACATTTAGCAATCCTATCCGGAGACCTATGAAAAATCTATGAAAAATCTTAAAGATATTTTCCTTATATGCCACTGATCTCATATATTTAGCCAATTTCCATATTTTATTCGACTCATCAGTATCAATTGTATGAGAAAAATATTTAGGACAGTAGAGAGTATAAATGAGGTTGCCTTAAAAGGAGACAGGATATTTTCATGCCTTCCTGCTTCTTATTGCAGGAACCTTTTTTTAAATTTTAAATAAAATTTATTAAGAGAAATAACAAATTTACATAAAAAAAGCTTCAAGCAAAGGTTCATATAACAGTTATACAGTAGAGATAATACAAGCATTAAGCCTGTTAACATTCCTAACTCTTCTTAACCATCATAACTTCGCTATTTCTCTGGTTTTCACAAAAGGTGATGGGTTGTCTAGAAACGAAAGAAGGAAACAGGGTGCTCAGATCTTAAAGAGAATTTAAAACTGGAGCCATTTGATGTAATGTGGGTTAGAAGGGATAATGTTATGTTCAACCATATATGTGATAAAAGGGAACCATTTGCCTACAAAGGACAAAGGTGTTTTTTTTAGATTTGGCCAAAGGCCCTTCAATGCTGTCTGCTATTTTGTCCATAATAAAATGATCCCAGCATTTACTTCTCCATGCCTCCATGCTTGGTGGAGTAGGGGATTTCCAGGAGGCTGCTATGGTCAGGCAAGCGGTTGCTAAGAGAGTGGAAACGAGTGTGTCTTAATCTCTTTGTGGGTCTTCCCTTTCGTCCAGATTAAGGAGAAGCACCTTAGGGTCAAGTGGCAGGTATTGAGACGTGATGTTTTCTATTTCTGCTATAATTTGCCTCCAGAAAGATTGGATAACTATGCAAGACCACCAACAGTGAAAGAAATCACTGGATTCCCCACACCCCTTCCAACATTTCGAGCTGTGATTCGAATGCATGTGATGGAGACGTGTCGGAGATAAGTACCATCACGGCTGGAGTTTAAAAAATTGTAAGCAAATGGGAAAAATTCTTGTCTTGCCTGTATGTGAGTTCCAGATAGTTGACCATTGCTCAGATGTTAAGTCTTGTTGCAGGGTCTATGTGCCATGTGGATTTATTCTTTAATGTTTGTTCTTTTTCAGAGGCCACTAGAATTTTGTAAATGCTGGACATAAGACCTTTCCGTAGATCCGCAAATTTGATTAGGGTGAGTTCGAAAGGAGTTTTAGGGGATATCTGCTCCCCAAACCCATGCCCAGAAGGGTCTTCCTCCCTGAGTGGATAAGACAACTACGTCTGTGGCCAGAGGACACCCAGTGCCAGAAAATTCAAGAGCCGCACCCGGGAGGGGTGTACCCAAGGGGCTCCTGTACACCGTCCTGCCTCTGGCTCTGCTCCTGGCGGTTCCCGTCTCAGCACTGCTCGTGTTGTGGATCAACTGCAAATCCCGCGAGACCCCGCCGTACCACTGGATCCTGCAGCCAGATGCCGTTCATCTCATCTGTAACATCACCCATGGCGATGCCGAGTTGGGGCTGAAGACGGTGGGCAAAACGGGGCTGCCCCTGGCCTTGCCCTCCCCTTGTGGACTCCCAAAGACAGACATCTCCAATGAGGAGAGGGCCAAACTGAACCGACTGAACACCTCCCCAGCCTTTGCTCTGACCCCGTGAGGAGGATGGCAGAGCTGCTTAAATAGGGGATTCCCTCTTGGTGCTGGGATCAGGGCCTTCGGAGGCCAGAGCACCCCAGCAATTTCAGGGTTAAGCCCCCCCAATGCACCTTACCGGCCTATCTTGCCTATTACAACAAGGTCTCTCTCCATGTCTAAAGTATTATCAACTGTAGTTCTACAAGAGGGACAGCTTGATTCTGAAAGTGCCCCCTGAAGACAGGGCGGACCAGGAGTGCCGTGTGCTGCCAGGCTGAAGTTCAACAGGTCAGGTTGTTGACCGATCGCTGACGGACAGTTGAGGAGGGTATAAATCGATGGTGCGATCTCATTTGGAGTACTGTGTACAGTTCTGGTCACCACACCTCAAAAAAAGATATTACAGCATTGGAAAAAGTGCAGAAAAGGGCAACTAGAATGCTAAAAGGGTTGGAACACACAGTTTCATCTTTTATATGATATGCAGACTTTCCTTTTAAGCTTTGGTATATTAGAAGTTATAGCTAACCATGCAGAATTGATAAAATATATACCATAGAATATGCACTAATGATGAAATTTAAAAATAGCTGCAAGATAGATTAGTTATGAAACTTGAAATTCAAAATGTTTGAATTAAGGACCATTGTATCCTATAGAAAATGTCTTAAAAACAATAATCAATGGGGTGTTGCGGAAAAATATTTATTTTTCTGTTCTACATGTCCTGCAATGCATAACACGATCTTGATATATAAGAACATAAGAGAAGCCAATGTTGGATCAGGGCCATGGCCCATTCAGTCCAACACTCTGTGTCACACAGTGGCCAAAAATACCAGGTGCCGTCAGGAGGCCCAGCAGTGGGGCCAGGACACTAGAAGCCCTCCCACTGTTCCCCCCCCCCAAGCACCAAGAATACAGAGCATCACTTGCCCCAGACCAAGAGTTCCTATACTTTGTGGCTATTAGCCACTGATGGACCTCTGCTCCATATATCTAATTTCCTCTTGAAGCCGTTTATGCTTGTAGCCGCCTCCGCCTCCTGTGGCAGTGAATTCCATGTGTTAACCACTCTTTGGGCGAAGAAGTACTTCCTTTTATCTGTTCTAACCCAAATGCTCAGCAATTTCATGAGTTCTTGAATTGTGAGAAAGGGAGAAACTAATCCCTTTTCTTTTGTATCCCCTTATATTACATACTTTGCTTTCTAAAATAAAAATACAGAACAAAAAAGTTACTATATGCTGGAGTACACTGCTTACAGATAAATATGGTGGTATAATTTGTACATACAAAGTATTATGGTATTTCCCATTACTGTGAATAACAGAGGCGAAAGTTGGACAATGAAGAAAGGTGACAGGGGGAAAAAAGATTCAGTTGAAATATAGTGTTAGGCCAATTTTACTGGTACCATGGACCACCAAAAATAACAAGCAAGTGGGCTCTAGATCAAATCCCTAGAAGCTAAAATGACCAAACTGAGGCTACTGTAATTTGTCTTAAAACAACAGGACTAACTGGAATGGACAATAATGCTAAGATGTTCAAGGCAGTATGAAAAAAAAAGGAAAACCCAATATGAGATTGATTTACTCAAAGGAAGCTATGACCTTCAGTTTGCAAGACCTGGGCAAGGGTGTTTTATTAAGTCATAGGGTCACTATAAATTGGAAATGACCAGATAGCACATAATACATGGAACTAGTTGGTGAATTTCCATAGAATCTCAAGAGCTATGACATCTGACAGAGAAAGACATAAGAATAGCGCAGGTAATCTGGAAGATCTCCAGGACTCAGTCCTCCCAGATCTAATACGCCATTATATGAACCAAATATGGATTCAACAGTGGGCATTTTAGAACCTAGAAATGATGCTGCAGATGTGATTAGAATTCCAGGGGGAGAAGAGAAATTGCAGAAAAATACAAGTTTTTGGATATTATTATGGATGCTGGCTGAATGGGCAACTGTCATATTGAATTTTTTGAAACCTTTGGAAAGATGAGAAGAACCAGGTTTTCTGAACATAAAAATGGGTGCATCTGAAAAACCTCAATTGGAAGCTATTCAGGATTAATTCAATTCCATACATTTTAATATAACTTTATCAGATGAGCACATAGCTTTGTTAGAACAGCCAATAACTCCTAAAGAACTTCAGGACATTTTGATAAAAGCAAAAAATAATAAGGCAGTAGGTACAGATGGTATCCCTAGCGAATTTTATAGGACATTTAAAGAAATACTAGTGCAACCATTAGTGGATACATGTAATAATATTATGACAACCAGCCAAATTCCAAAAACTTGGTTGGAAGCTAAGATAATATTTCTTCACAAACCTGGTAAAGACAAACTCAATCCAGCCTCATATAGACTGATTTCATTATTGAATCATGACTCAAAATTATTTTCTTCATTATTAGCTTCTCGTTTAAACTCAATTATAGCAACCTATATAAATTCAGACCAATCCAGCTTTATACCTAATAGATCTCTTACTGATAATATAAGAAGGACCCTTAATATTATTGAATATGGAAGATTCAACAAAATTAGCTCTTTGATTTTAGCTTGACACAGAAAAAGCGTTTGATAGGGTAGAAATTTCCTATCTCAGAATATTTCAAAAAATTAAATTTGGTATGAAATTTTTAAATTCATTTAATGCTATGTATAGTGACCCTTTAGCTCAAATAATTACCAACAATTTTAGATCAGATTTTATACATCTTACTCGAGGAACACGTCAAGGGTGTCCTCTATCCCCTATATTTTTTGCAATTTTTCTTGAACCCTTGGACCATGCTATTAGAACAAACGAGGCAATCACTGGATATAATACAGGTGACTCCTCACACAAAGTGAGCTTATTTGCTGACGACGCAGCTCTTGATATAACACATCCAGAACAAGTTTTACCACAAGTAATGTCCCAAATAGCTAATTTTAGTATGATTTCTGGTTATAAAATAAATGTTTCTAAATCAGAAATCTATCCGATATTTGTTTCATCGTCTTTGAAATCATCATTAACAAAGGCCTATCCCTTTAAATGGGTTACCAAAAGTTGGAGATATCTTGGTATTTTTTCCCCATTAAACTTGAAAGATCTTTTTGATACCAATTATTTACCACTATTGAAGGATGTGAACTCTATGTTTGAAAACTGGGGGAATTTGTGACCTTAACTAAACCAACTAAACTTGGCGGACTAAGCTTACCGATTTTGGAAGTTTATTATAAAGCTGCACAACTTAAAAATATATTATTTTATGCTCAACCGAATTGTCAAAAAGATTGGCTTTTAATAGAACAAACCTATCTGAAAACAGGATTTTTGTATGAGAGTATTTGGAACTACCCCAAAACAACGACCTTCATTAGCCAGTGTCAAAACCCTTATTTATTATTCACCTTAGAAATTTGGGACAATTATCGCTCAGTGTTAGCTCCATTAGTGTCTCCGATGACGGTCTTTTTAGGCCAACCCTGGTTTTTACCAGGTAAAGATATATGTGCATTTGCAACCTGGAAAAAACAAGGCGTTATCCGTTTAAATGATTTATATATCCAGGGAAAAATGCTTACTAAACAGCAATTAGAGACAAAGTACCATATCTCTATTTCATGGTTACAGTATACACAATTGTATCATTTATTACATACTCCTAATATAATTTCTTCTTTGAATAGACCATTAACCAAATTAGAATCATATATTAAAACTGACCACTCTGCTAAAGGTTTAATATCTTCAGACTATCAGATGTTAAATCAAAAAATGTGGAACTTAATTTCTACTATTCAAACCTCGTGGCATAGAGATTGTGGTTTTGAATTGACGAATGATCAGTGGCAAAAAATATGGTCTAATAAACTTTACACAACTGCCTCATTGAATATAAAACTTCAAAATTTTAAACTTTATGCCAGATGGTACTTAACACCTCAAAGAATTGCTCACCTATCTTCGGTACCAACACTGAAATGTCGGAAAACATGTGGGAACCCAGGCACTTTTTTACATTGTTGGTGGTCTTGTCCGTTTTTAGCACCTTTTTGGTTAGATGTTTTGAAATATATAGATAAAATCTTAAATGTATCTATCCCTTCTACACCAGAATCAGTTCTTTTGAATTACTGGCCAAATACTTCAATGACAACGTACTGTATTGAAATAGTATCTTTATTTTTGTTGGCAGCCAAAACTCTTATAGCACAATACTGGAAATCTAAGCATATTCCAATGACAGGTCAATGGTTTGCGAAATTTTGGGACTTGGCCATAATGGACAAATTGGCATTACAAATTACAACAATAGAATCGCCCAAAACACTAAATAACTTTTTAGAAAAATGGTATCCCTTTTTTGTATATGTTAATAAAAAACAACCAAAACAGGGTAAACTCCCTAAGAAATATTTAGATTTTGTATTTTATTAGTGATGGATAAGACTTTGATTGTATTGTTTATACAGATTAATATCTTTTTAACTGCTTTATTAGTTTTCTTTCTGCTAGCTGTTTTGTGGTTTGGAGTTTATAGTTTAATGCTTTATTGTTTACTGTTAAATATGCACTGTTGTATAAGTATTGTTTTACACTAAAAATTTATTGAAAATAAAAATTTAAGTTATTAAAAAATGGGTGCATCTTCTTTGTATTTGTGAAATCTGACTCCACTAACGCTATGCAATGAAACCAGATCAGTGGTAAAACAGCTTTTTAATACGCTATCAAAGAGGACAATAGCTACAGAGACTACACAACAGGCAAGGATGTATTTAGCTCAAGAATTCCTGTGGTACCTACAGATTTTCCATTTCAATTTAAGAGGCCTCAATTTCCCATTCAACTAAGTTTTGCAGAAGCAGGGAATGGCAAACCACCTCTTCCTGTCTCTTGACTTGAAAACGCCATGGGGTCTCCATAAGTCAGCTGTGACTTGAAGGCAATTTTATGTTTTAAAAAATATTTTAAGTGCAGTATTCAATGCCGTCTCAGCCATGGGAGCTTACTGGGTGACCTTGGGCTAGCCACACTCTCACCCTAACCCTACTTCACAGGATTGTTGTGAGGATAAAATGTAGAAGAGAACAACATAAGCCACTTTGGGTACCCATTGGCGAGAAAAGCTGGATAGAAATAAAGTAAATATATCGAACAATTACAGTCCAAATGCTATTTCTTTTTAAATGGGGGTGTGTTCCAATTGATTTTTTTCACTGAATGATTTTTTTTTGTCCCTAGATTCAATTTTATATGTAGAAAGAAACAGGGGAAAGAGTCTAAAATAGAGACACCTGTTTAACGCCAACAGAATGGACTGAAAAAGTTTGAGAAACTACTTAGTCACAAAGTTTGGAAATAGACATAAAGACCTGAACCCTAATAACAGAAAATTTTCAATAGCCACAGGGCATGAGTAGAACACACAAAAGCACAGGGCTTTATAAAGAACCCCTAGCAGCTATTCAGATGAACAAGCTTGGAGGCAGTGATACATACCCACCCGCCCGCCCCTGGTCTTGCTGCTTAGTTTCCTGAAAGGTAGCAAAAAGATTCTTTTGTAAGTAAATATTTAATTTGCAATCCACAAAAGATGCAGGGAAAGCCTGTGCCAGAAAAGGTTTTAAACCAGGATGCATGTTCCCTCTAAGCTGAGTTAGTGTGAGCTAGCTCATGGTTTTTTAGCCTCTGGCTCACACATTTTTGTCTTAGCTCAGGAAGGATGGCTCCGGAGCAAGCTAATGTATGCAGCAGCCAAATCACTCGCTCACAACTTTAATGCCAGTAGCTCACAAAGTAGAATTTTTGCTCACAAAACTCCACAGTTTAGAGGGAGCATTACTCCAGATTATCCAAACTGACTGCCAGCAGATTAGACTGTAAATAAAAACCAATAAAATATCCTGTCACACAGTGGCCAAAAATACTAGGTGCCATTAGGAGGTCCACCAGCGGGGCCAAATGACTAGCCAAATTTTGCCAGTTCTAAATGAAGGGGGGGGGGGCACAGTAGAGAAAAACTCTACAATGGTTTTCTTGCATTTTCTTCAGTAAAAGTCACCTGTGAAAACTGTGGACATCTCACAGCAACCACGAGGCTTTCCTCACTAACCCCAGGACTTATTCTGGGAGCAGCCAGCCTTAGACCTCCGAGATGCTCCAGAGCACAGTGTAAAGATAGCAACTTCCCCCCTCTGCTCCCACATCAAGATTTAATAGGTATACTGCTCCTGCACGCACAGGCTCCGTTCTTGTTATTTAGTAAGTACTGGCTACTTTTAAAATAATTATATATGCATGTCATGTAACCCCGGGTGCGATCTGATGGCTTGCCTAAATTCCACTTATGTAAAATTTTACTGTGTACCGCCCCATTTCCCTTTCCTCATTGAAACCAGCACAGATCCCAGAAAGGAAAAGGCCCTGATCTTTTGAAGTACAAATAGGAAGAATAACCCCCAACAAATACAAGAACTTGAACCTATTATTGCTAGTCTGGGCTAGGAAGTATTCAGAGAAAACTCCTGTGTAGAAAGTATAATAAGGACAGGCATTCCAAACGGGTCTGGAAGACGCACGGCTTATTTATGACCCAGCATTTTTTTCTTTTAAAGTTCCTTTTCTAAAGTCTTCTAAAAAGCAGCCCAAGCTCCAAAACTGCCTATATTGAATTAAACAAATTAGTTCTCCCACGCCCAAGGCACGCAATCCGTTTTAGATAGCTAAGCACGACTCCAGCCTAACCACCCGAAGTCTCCCCCCAACGTTGCAACACTAACTGCAAACGGGCTGCTTCCCGCGCAGATATCTCCCGAGAACATACCAATCCCACAAGAAAGAGGGGTGGAGAGGAAAGACCCTCACCATTTGTTTTAACAGACAACGCACGCCAAATTCGTTTTAACAGACAAGCTCCCAATTGCACAGTGCACTGCAGACTTCCCAAGCACTGCATCTGATATAACTGTTAAGTTCAGAACATTTTCCATTCCTCCCCAGGTGCAGTTTTAACAAGATTTCTGCTCCCCCGGCTTGTCTGCATTTGGAACAACCCTCCCCTCAAACGGTTTGCATAAAGCACCGGGAACTTTGCTACGGGGTTTCCCTCACACTTCCAGGGGGGTAGCAGACCCATCAGCCTTTTATTTGCTGATCAGTAATGCGAAGGTTTTGCAGAGGGGCCTGGGAAGTTCATTTATAGACTAGGACTGTAAGGTTGCAATTCAGTTTTGCAATGCTTTTGAACCTTAGTCCGTCAAAATACCGAAAAATGGCAAGCAAACTTTCAGATTTAGCAGAACTCTTCATCAGTATGGGGAGGGGGGGGGGGGGGATGCATAGCATCTTGGAAGAAATCCGTAATATGTAGCTCTCATAAAATGGGGCTTTTCTATTAATTGCTCTTCTTCTCTCCTGTTCTTTTCCCCCCAACATCCAACCTGGAGGAGAGTTATTAGGAAGTCAAAAGCTTGCACTCATTGAGTTACAGCAATTGGGTCTTTTCCCCCCTATGCAGTAACAGCTAACCGCAGTTTTTGTCCGTGACCATTAAAATTGACTCTGCCTTCGACCAGGTTCACATTGCAAATCTGAAACCTACCCTGGCCAGCATGCTCACTCGCATGACAAATGTCTTTGCCTTCGTTTCTGCATGAACAGGCGTCAGGAATTCATGGTCATTCTTAACCAGTGGCTCAAAGACAGTTTATGCCTCATGGGCCTGAATATACCATAATAATACCATAATACAATCCAGGGCATGTTACTCAAAAGTAAATATTGTTTACTTTGAGAGGCGGGGCTTACAAGTAAGTGTGCATAGCAACCTCAAGCAAGTCTATTCTATACGGGGCTCCCTACAGCTAGTTTGTGGGAGGTGAAGGGGTTACCAACCTCCAGGTGACCAAGATCAGTTCCCATGGAGAAAAATGGCTGCTTTGGAGGGTGGACTCTATGGCATTATACCCTGCTGATGTCCCTCCCCAAACCCTGCCCTCATCAGGCTCCACCCCCAAAATCTTCAGGTATTTCCCAACGCAGTGGCACCTCGCAATAGCCACTGTGTGACACAGAGTGTTAAGAGTGGATGGGCCATTGGCCTGATCCAACATGGCTTCTCTTATGTTCTTGTGGCCCTGCTGCTGGACCTCCTGAGGGCACCTGGTGTTTTTGGCCGCTGTATGACACAGAGTGTTGGACTGGATGGACCACTGGCCTGATCCAACACGGCTTCTCTTATGTTCTTAACCTGGAGCTGGCAACCCTAGGGAGGAGTCGGCAGTCGTGGTGCACATTGGCACTAAAGACATTGGGAAATATAGTCATGTGGTCCTGAAAGAAAGAAAAAATTAGATTACTGAGTGGAAGGCTAAAGGCCAGGACCTCCAAGGCAGTGTTCTTTCAACTGCTACCGCTTCCACATGCAGGCCTAGCTAGACAGGCACAGATTAGGGGTCTCAACGTGTGGATGAGAAGTTGGTGCCCAGAGAAAGAGTTTAGATTTGTGAGGCACTGGGGAACTTTCTGGGACAAACTGAAGCTGTACAAAAGAGAGAGCCTTCATTTGAACCAAAAGGGAAACAGGTTGCTGGCACTTAGTATCAAAAAGATGTCTGGGCAGTTTTCAAACAAATTTCTGGGGAAAGCCCAGAGGAGCCTGGGAGCTTGTTGTTTGGAAATAACTCACGCTAAAGGGATGTTGTGGTGAATTCCTGGAGAAACATTGGTGGGGGAGGGCTAGAACTGGAGAATGAGAATAGGGCTGGAAAGGAGAGGCCCATAAAGAAACCTGAGGGCTGAGGGAGGCAGGGATCATTACGGAGGGAAACAAAGTACAGGTCCCTGTATACCAATGCTAGAAGTTTCTGAGTCGAGGTCGAGGAGCTGGAGTCTGGAGTTCTTGGTGCTAAATGACGATGTACGAATTATGGGCATTTCCGAAACCTGGTGGAATGGGGAAAATAAATGGGGTGCTGTTATGTCTGGATATAAATTCTGAGAGTAGCCAGCAGATGGCAACCCTGAAATTCTGTAGATGGGACAGTGTGGGGTGTGTAGGAGGTGGTGTTCCTCTGGATATGAAAGACAGCATAGTCAAATGAGGTAGAAAACATTAAGGTAATAAAAAATGCCCCATACAATCACTATGGGTGGAGATACCAGAGCCTTTGGGTCGCTTGAAAGTGGGGGTGTACTGTCAACATCCCTGATTAAAAAAACAAGGGGGCAGGTCTCAAGATGGAGAGGGAAATAAGGGAGGTGAGCAGAGGGGAGAATGTTGTAATAGTGGGTGATTTCAACTATCTTTGGTTAAATATGTGCTGGAGTCATGCCATAAAAACAAGCTTTCTAAACATCATAAATGGCTGTGCGTTGGAGCAGTTGGTCTCAGAACCAACCAAAGGTATTGCAGTTCTGGAATTAGTTCTTAGCAGGGCTCAAGACCTGGTACAGGAATTCAGAGTTGCCAGGGGTGAGGGATCGCTAGCTCCCATTTCCTGCTGCTGCTCAGAGCAGTGGCAGGAGAGATGAACAAAAAAGCTGCCAGTCCTCTCTAGGAGCCACTGAAAACTCTGTGGATTTACCGCGGAGTTTCCAGAGATTCCTAGAGAGGTGTGACATCTCTTCCAGGTTTTCCTGGGAGTGACGTCTTGTTGGTGTTGCCTGCCATACCCCATATCCACTCATGGCCTCCCTTATGCATGAGGTAAATGTTTTTGACCTGACTAGAAACAATTACCGCAGTGCTATTAAGTTCGGCACAAATGTCACAAGGAAGCTGCCCCCAAAGTCCAAAACAATCACTTTTGAGTTCAGTAAAGGGAAACAGAAATGAAGGAACTAGGCAGAAGGAAGTTAAAAGGGAGAATTAAGAGAGTCCAGTCCCTCCTTGATGCCTGGAAACTATTTGACAACATTAGCAGAGGCTCAGATAGAATGGCATAACTCAAATCATGAATCGTGCCAAGAAATTTAAAAAAAGTATCTGCATGGTTAATAGCTAAAGTCAAGGAATCCATAAGAGGCAAAAATAAAAATTAAAAATTAAAGTTTGCCCAGTCAAGGTGAGCAGAAAGGTAAAAATTCTGGCAAAATAATTGTAAGTTTTATTAATGTATTTAATTTTTTTAGCTGTCTTTCTTCCTTATGGGGCTCAAGGTGCTTACAAACATAAATAAAGTTTTTTAAAAAATCAAAATTTAAACTCAAAATTCAAGAGCTGCTAGTAAACCTAACTCAGTGTGGTCATAAATAAAACCATCGTCAGTGGCCTCCTAAAAATCAGAACTGGGTGGCCGCTGTGTGAGTCCAGATGCTGGACTAGATGGACCACTGGTCGGATCCAGCAGGGCTCTTCTGATGTTCTTAGACTGCTGGACTAGATGGACCACTGGTCTGATCCAGCAGGGCTCTTCTTATGTTCTTAAGATGCTGGACTAGGTGGACCACTGGTCTGAACCAGCAGGGCTCCTCTTATATACTTAGTATGCTAGTCTGATCCAGCAGGACTCATCTTATGTTCTTAGAATGCTGCACTAGACAGACTACTGGCCTGATCCAACAGGACTTGTCTTAGAATGCTGGACTAGATGGACCACTGGTATGATCCAGCAGGCCTCTTCTTATGTTCTTAAGATGTTGGACTAGATGGACCACTGGTCTGACCCAGAAGGGCTCTTCTTATGTTCTTAGGATGCTGGACTAGATGGACCACTGGTCTGATCCAGAAGGGCTCTTCATATGTTCTTAGGATCCTGGACTAGGTGGACCACTGGTCTGATTCAGCAGGGGTCTCCTTATGTTCTTAGGATGCTGGACTAGATGGACCACTGGTCTGATCCAGAAGGGCTCTTCGTATGTTCTTAGGATCATGGAATAGGTGGACCACTGGTCTGATCCAGAAGGGCTCTTCTTATGTTCTTAGGATGCTGGACTAGATGGACCACTGGTCTGATCCAGAAGGGCTCTTCATATGTTCTTAGGATCCTGGACTAGGTGGACCACTGGTCTGATTCAGCAGGGGTCTCCTTATGTTCTTAGGATGCTGGACTAGATGGACCACTGGTCTGATCCAGAAGGGCTCTTCGTATGTTCTTAGGATCATGGAATAGGTGGACCACTGGTCTGATCCAGAAGGGCTCTTCTTATGTTCTTAGGATGCTGGACTAGGTGGACCACTGGTCTGAACCAGCAGGGCTCCTCTTATATACTTAGTATGCTAGTCTGATCCAGCAGGACTCATCTTATGTTCTTAGAATGCTGCACTAGACAGACTACTGGCCTGATCCAACAGGACTTGTCTTAGAATGCTGGACTAGATGGACCACTGGTATGATCCAGCAGGCCTCTTCTTATGTTCTTAAGATGTTGGACTAGATGGACCACTGGTCTGACCCAGAAGGGCTCTTCTTATGTTCTTAGGATGCTGGACTAGATGGACCACTGGTCTGATCCAGAAGGGCTCTTCATATGTTCTTAGGATCCTGGACTAGGTGGACCACTGGTCTGATTCAGCAGGGGTCTCCTTATGTTCTTAGGATGCTGGACTAGATGGACCACTGGTCTGATCCAGAAGGGCTCTTCGTATGTTCTTAGGATCATGGAATAGGTGGACCACTGGTCTGATCCAGAAGGGCTCTTCTTATGTTCTTAGGATGCTGGACTAGATGGACCACTGGTCTGATCCAGAAGGGCTCTTCATATGTTCTTAGGATCCTGGACTAGGTGGACCACTGGTCTGATTCAGCAGGGGTCTCCTTATGTTCTTAGGATGCTGGACTAGATGGACCACTGGTCTGATCCAGAAGGGCTCTTCGTATGTTCTTAGGATCATGGAATAGGTGGACCACTGATCTGATCCAGAAGGGCTCTTCTTATGTTCTTAGGATGCTGGACTAGGTGGACCACTGGTCTGAACCAGCAGGGCTCCTCTTATATACTTAGTATGCTAGTCTGATCCAGCAGGACTCATCTTATGTTCTTAGAATGCTGCACTAGACAGACTACTGGCCTGATCCAACAGGACTTGACTTAGAATGCTGGACTAGATGGACCACTGGTATGATCCAGCAGGCCTCTTCTTATGTTCTTAAGATGTTGGACTAGATGGACCACTGGTCTGATCCAGCAGGGCTCTTCTTATGTTCTTAGGATGCTAGACTAGATGGACCACTGGTGTGATCCAGCAGGGCTCTTCTTATGTTCTTAAGATGCTGGACTAGGTGGACCACTGGTCTGATCCAGCAGGGCTCTTCTTATGTTCTTAAGATGCTGGACTAGGTGGACCACTGGTCTGATCCAGCAGGGCTCTTCTTATGTTCTTAGGATGCTGGACTAGGTGGACCACTGGTCTGATCCAGCAGGGCTCTTCTTATGTTCTTAGGATCCTGGACTAGGTGGGCCACTGGTCTGATCCAGCAAGGCTCTTCCTATGTTCTTAGGATGCTGGACTAGATGGACCACTGGTCTGATCCAGAAGGGCTCTTCATATGTTCTTAGGATCCTGGAATAGGTGGACCACTGGTCTGATCCAGAAGGGCTCTTCTTATGTTCTTAGGATGCTGGACTAGATGGACCACTGGTCTGATCCAGAAGGGCTCTTCAGATGTTCTTAGAATCCTGGACTAGGTGGACCACTGGTCTAATTCACCAGGGCTCTTCTTATGTTCTTAGGATGCTGGACTAGATGGACCACTGGTCTGATCCAGAAGGGCTCTTCATATGTTCTTAGGATCATGGACTAGGTGGACCACTGGTCTGATCCAGAAGGGCTCTTCTTATGTTCTTGGGATGCTGGACTAGATGGACCACTGGTCTGATCCAGAAGGGCTCTTCATATGTTCTTAGGATCCTGGACTAGATGGACCACTGGTCTGATCCAGAAGGGCTCTTCATATGTTCTTAGGATCCTGGACTAGGTGGACCACTGGTCTAATCTGACAGGGCTCTTTTTATGTCCTCAGTGTTCTTAGGATTTCACTGTTAATTAGATTGGGTTGACTTTATAGCTAGTACGCCATTTAATCATCCTACTGGTTTGGCTTCCAGAGCTTTCAGAATTGACATTCTGTGGTGTGTGGAATGCGTCATACTTGAAATGAGCTTATGTCTCTCTCCTCCGCTGTCACCAGTGTCCCCTCTAAGCTGAGTCAGTGTGAGCCAGCTCAGTTTTTTCAGCCTCCGGCTCACACATTGTTGTCTTCGCTCAGGAACAAACTGATTTAGGCAGTAGCCAATTCGCTCGCTCACAACTTTAATGCCAGTAGCTCACAAAGTAGAATTTTTGCACACAGGATTCCACAACTTAGAGGGAGCATTGCCTGTCACTACCTGGCTGTGACCTCTGTGATTGTGGCCGCCAAAACAAAGGAAATGATTATAAGCTTAAGCACGGGACGCACAGTGTTTTAAAACTGGGGAAGCCAAAAATGGACAAGTTCCTTTGACTCATGCAAACAGTATATGCCTGTGTGTAGCAATACGCAAATGAGCCTGTGTTTGATGCTTTTGCCCTGGGAATTCCTCCATTCCTCGGACGTGGGAAAGGGAAACCAAGACATCGTTTTCTTGTAAGGACATGTGACTGTATTGTGCAAATTCAGCAGTTATCCATTTCCAGAAATATATAATTCCCTTTTGTCGTTGTTCCTCATCCGCAAGAAGGAATTGCTGGTTTTGCATTCTGCAAGCTGGCAAGAAAATCCTTGCAACTTATACATGCTCATTGGCGATTCCAGAAGGAATTTTGGTCAGTGGCTCAAGTGGTTAAGACGCTAAACTGCAAACAGTTCAGCAGTTTGAGACCCGAGTGCTGCATGATGGAGTGAGCTCCCGTCTCTGGTCCCAGCTCCTGCCAACCTAGCCGTTCGAAAGCAAGAAATTGCAAGGAGATAAATAGGTTCTGCTTCGGTGGGAAAGCAACAGTGTTCTGTGCGCCTCGGCATCTAGTCATGCCGGCCACATGACTACCGAGAAGTCTTCGGACAGCGCAGGCTCTTCGGCTTGGAAACGGAGATGAGCACCGCATTCCTAGAGTCGTATTCGACTGGCTTTCGAGCAAGGGATACCTTTACCTTTACCTAGAGCATCTGCTTTGCTGTCAGAAGATTCCAGGTTCACCTGAAACTCTGTGAATTTCAGAGTTCACCTGAAACTCGGTCAAAATGTGTGAATGAATAACTGGCCATCAAGTCGGAGCTAACTCCTGCCAACCTTGTTTGCGGGGTGTTCAAGGCCAGAGGTGAGCAGAGGTGGCTTGCCATTGCCTTCCTCTGCGTAGCGGCCGTGGTCTTCTTTAGAAAAGACGAAGAGTCCAGTAGTACCTTGAAGACTAACAAAATACGTGGCATGGTAAGTCTTTGAGGTGCTACTGGACTCTTGGCTCTTTTCTACTGCTACAGACAGACTAACACAGCTACCCAGCTCGATCTGGTCTTCTTTGGTGGTCTCCCATCCAAGTACTGACCAGGGCCAACCCTGGCTAGCTTCTGAGATCTGACGAGTACATTATACAGTTTTGTTTCAGATGGCTTTCTAAAATAAGTGTCAGGTGTTCGGCCAGAGTTGGCTGACTTTTCAATCTGTGCAGGAGGGAAGGTGGAGTAGGATAGCCCAATCCCATCAGATCTTGGCTGCTCAGCAGGGTCAGTGCTTGGATGGGAGACCACCAAGAAAGGCTCTGCAAAGGAAGGCAATGGCATGGCAAATGACCTCTGCCTCTCACTTGCCTTGAAAGCCCCTTGCTGGGGTCACCATAAGGCGTGGATGAGAGACCACCAAGGAAGGCTCTGCAGGGGAAGGCAATGGCCAACCACCTCTGCTTCTCACTTGCCTTGAAACCCCCCTGCTGGGGTCGCCATAAGGCTTGGGTGAGAGACCACCAAGGAAGGCTCTGTAGAGGAAGGCAAAAGCCAACCACCTCTGCTTCTCACTTGCCTTGAAAGCTCCTTGCTGGGGTCGCCATAAGGCTTGGGTGAGAGACCACCAAGGAAGGCTCTGCAGAGGAAGGCCATGGCCAACCACCTCTGCTTCTCACTTGCCTTGAAAGCCCCCTGCTGGGGTCGCCATAAGGCATGGATGAGAGACCACCAAGGAAGGCTCTGCAGAGGAAGGCCATGGCCAACCACCTCTGCTTCTCCCTTGCCTTGAAAGCCCCCTGCTGGGGTCGCCATAAGGCATGGATGAGAGACCACCAAGGAAGGCTCTGCAGGGGAAGGCCATGGCCAACCAGCTCTGCTTCTCACTTGCCTTGAAACCCCCCTGCTGGGGTCACCATAAGGCTTGAATGAGAGACCACCAAGGAAGGCTCTGTAGAGGAAGGCAATGGCAAACCACCTCTGCTTCTCACTTGCCTTGAAAGCCCCTTGCTGGGGTCGCCATAAGGCTTGGGTGAGAGACCACCAAGGAAAGCTCTGCAGGGGAAGGCAATGGCCAACCACCTTTGCTTCTCACTTGCCTTGAAAGCCCCTTCCTGGAGTCACCATAAGGCTTGGGTGAGAGACCACCAAGGAAGGCTCTGCAGAGGAAGGCCATGGCAAACCACCTCTGCTTCTCCCTTGCCTTGAAAGCCACTGGCTGAGGTCCCCATAACTCTGTTGTGACTAAATGGCACATGTATGTATGTCCATCTGTGGATTTGTGATCTTGCTAATGGACGGTAAGATCATTGTGTGTCCTTTCTGTTTGGAGCCAGGGGTCATTTCGAGGGGGAACGAGCAGGAATGGCGTTCCAGGAGTAACAAGTCCAGGAGTAGGAAACCCAGGCATGCTTACATGCCTGCCCTTTGCTTCCCCAGCCAACCCACCGCTGCGGGTTTGGGTGTGTGTGTGGAGGATTTAAATGCCTTTCTTTCCCTTCCCCATCTGGTGGGAAGAAAGGCATTTTAAACATGTCTGGGTTCCCTGCATGCCTGCCCTTTGTCATGGGGTGTGGCATATGCTAATGAGTTATGCTAATGAGCTCTTGCACCTCTTTCTCTATGAAATGACCCCTGCTTGGAGCCAGTTTGTTGTAGCGGTTAAGAGCGGCAGATTCTCATCTGGAGAACCGGGTTTGATTCCCCCCTCCTCCACATGCAGCTGCTGGTGTGTCCTTGGGCCAGTCAAAGTTTTATGAGAGCTGTTCTCTCATGAGCAGTTCTTGAAAGAACTCTCTCAGCCCCAACTACCTCACAGGGTGTCTGTTGTGGGGAGGGGAAGGGAAAGGAGACTGAAAGCTGCTCAGAGACTCCCGAGTGAAGGGCAGGGGATAAATCATATCTCTTCCTCCTCCTCCTCTTCTTCTCTTGCTGTTATATTGTGAGCCACCTTGGCTTATAGGGAAGACAGAATGGAAATATTTTTTACTAAATAATGTCCAATTTCATTGACTATATTTATAGCCCACCTTTCTAGCTGTGACTCAAGGCAAATTACATGGCGTAAACCATGGCTGCTGGGGAAAGTGTAGCCAGCCGCAGAATTCGAGAGGTGCCCGCAATCTCAAAAAGGTTGGGGACCCCTGGTGTAAACAATGCAGTCCAAAGCATGAGTTATCCAACAAACAATGCAATGGGACCAGGATTACAAAATGTAGGAAAGAATGCAACAAGAAAATGTGTGATAATACATTTTGTTGTGAACGATGCACATCTTCTCCCAAACAACCTGACTTTCGTGGGTATGCGTGAACCAAAAGCTTAAGCAATAGGCGACCAATTTCCAACCGCTTCTGTTCTGTCTTCCTCCAGACTGTCTTTGCCACGATGCTTCGAGCAGCATTTTCAGTTCTAAATTATTAATCGGCATAAAGCACTCCCTGTTTAGCCGTTTCCCAGACACTTATGCAAAAGACCCTCATAGACACCTTGGCCAGTTTACCCATGATTTGCTTAACTTCTCTTTTCTTACTTCTGGATACCCGTTTCTTACTTCTAGATACTTATCAGAAGGTCTTCCAGTAAACTGTCCGGTTTTTCACTGCAACATCTTGGTCTAGGGTAGCCAACAGACCTGTAGAACAACATCCAAGCCGATGGGCAGTAGATACAGTACAGACAAAAAGACATCTTTACACAGGGAGTGTCTAAAATGTGGAATCTGCTGCCAGGGGATGCAGTGACTGCCACAAGAATAAACAGCTTTAAAAAGGGATTGGACAGATTCATGGAGGACGGGTCTATCAGTGGCTCCTAGCCATGGTAACTGAGGGGAACCAGAGCCAGGAGGCAACATCAGGGGAAGGCCTTGGCCTCTATGCCCTGTTGTTGGCCTTTCAGAGAAACTGGTTGGCCACTGTGTGAGAGAGAAGAGAGAGAGAGGAGATTGGATTTTTATAACCTGCCCTTCACTACCCGGAGGAGTCTCAGAGCGGTTTACAATCTCCTTTCCCTTCCCCTCCCCACAGCAGACACCCTGTGAGGTAGGTGGGGCTGAGAGAGCTCTTTCGAGGACTGCCCTTGAGAGAACAGCTCTGAAACAACTTCTGACTGACCCAAGGTCACACCAGCAGCTGCATGTGGAGGAGCGGGGAATCAAAAGGGGTTCTTCCAGATTAGAGTCCCCACACTTAACCGCTACACCAAACTGGCTCAGAAGAGGAAGAGGAGGAGGAGGAAGGCAAGTCTAATCTCCGTACCCTTTTCCTCTGCTGCCATTTGGCTGTTTCAACTCCCCCTTCCAGGAGCACCTCTTCTCCTCTGCCCCTTGACAAAGATCGGTTTGAGGCAGGGGTGGGGGTGGCTTTGAATGGGAAAACAGAAGGAAGAGAGACTCCAAAGTGGCTGTGCTGTTTAAAAACAACTTGGGAGACTGTTAACGTGTTCTTTATTTACTTTGGCCCCTCGCCTTCTGCCTTTTCACTTAAAAAAGAGATGGGGGGGGAAAGGAGCAAATACCCTGCACAGGCTGTATTACAAGTACTTACTCTGTAAGTAAACTTGCCTCTCTGGTTTGCAGTGCCCCAGGCAAATGTAGCAAAAGCAATGGTACACATGATGGGCACTTGGCCCTCTTCAATGTTTGGTTTATTGCAGCAGCATAATGAATTGACAATGCACCTTTTAGCATCCCACATGAACACACACACACACACACACAGATATGTCCATAATCAAGGGGGGTGGGGAGCT
Organism: Lepidodactylus listeri; assembly: GCA_029233225.1. NCBI lineage: Eukaryota > Metazoa > Chordata > Lepidosauria > Squamata > Gekkonidae > Lepidodactylus > Lepidodactylus listeri. Next base: position 8,843,068 of record JARCFY010000008.1, on the reverse strand, counting down.
AAAGGGAACCTCCATGTTCAGAGGCAGTCAACCGCTGAATCCCAGTGCTGGAAGTCGACACTCACGCTCCATGCCCTGTTGTTGGCCCTACAGAGGAACTGATTGGCCACTGTGTGAGACAGGATGGTGGACTAGATGGACCAATGTGGTCTGATCCAATAAGGCGGCTGTTCTTACTGTTTTAAGATGCTGGACAAGAAGGACCACTGGTCTGATCCAGCAGGGCTCTTCTGATGTTCTTAGGATGCTGGACTAGAAGGACCCCTGGTCTGATCCAGCAGGGCTCTTCTGATGTTCTTAGGATGTTGGAGTAGACGGACCATTGGTCTAATCCAACAGGGCTCTTCTGATGTTCTTAGGATGCTGGACTAGACAGACCACTGGGCTGATCCAGGAGGCCTCTTCTGATGTTCTTAGGAAGCTGGACTAGGAGGACCAATGCTCTGAACCAACAGGGCTCTTCTGATGTTCTTAGGAAGCTGGACTAGGAGGACCAATGCTCTGAACCAACAGGGCTCTTCTGATGTTGTTAGGAAGCTGGACTAGGTGGACCAATGCTCTGATCCAGCAGGGCTCTTCTGATGTTCTTAGGATGTTGGAGTAGATGGACCACTGGGCTGAACCAACAGGGCTCTTCTGATGTTGTTAGGAAGCTGGACTAGGTGGACCAATGCTCTGATCCAGCAGGTCTCTTCTGATGTTCTTAGGAAGCTGGAGTAGATGGGCCACTGGTCTGATCCGGCAGGGCTCTTCTTATGTTCTTAAATCCACACACAGTTTTCAGTCAAGAGTTTGCATGTTTCTTGGCACCATCATACACCTTCACTGTGAGTATCAGGATACCATCCTGTCCTTTTCCATTGTCTGCCACTCTATGCCATTGCATATGGACACCAACTTTTCAAGCGTCATTGTAGGAAGGTTTCCCTTTCCTTTGGCGCCCACCTCTTAGAATTGGACACAGTGATATTATGGGCAGCTCTGTCTGTCTGTCCGTCCATCCGTCTGTCTGTCACATTAATTCACTCAACCCCACCACTACCAAAGGCCTCTTGGTCTTTCGCAATAAAAACATCAGCCGTAGAATATCTTTGTATCAATATACAGTCATTAAAACCATCTCATCCCTGCTCCCCAGTTCTCTCCTGAAAACGTCCTCGCTCAATGTTGCCATCTAAAAAAATCTACAGATGGTGCGGAGTTGGTTAGAACAGGCGTCCCCAACGTGGTGCCCATGCATGGTGCCCGCTGACACTTTTTCTGGTGCTTTTTAGGAAGTGGGCGGGCCCAGGTAGGGCTTTTGCCACCAAGGCTCCCGATTGGCCATTGTAAATTTGATTGACAGTGCAGATTTTTAAAAAAAATGTTGCTTTGGCAGCAGCTGCCGCCACCACAACAAAAGGATCTACACTGTGTGACGGAATTTAAGCTGTGGCCACCATTTTGTAGCTGGCTCCGCCACCTGCAGCAGCCATTTTGCATTGCACCCACCCTGCCGTGTCAGACTTCCAAATGTGGCCTCAGGCTCGAAAAGATTGGGGACACCTGGGTTAGAGTGTTGGGCTAGACTCTAAGGGAGAGCCGGGTTCGAATCCCCACCTTGGGCCAGTCACATGCTCTCAGCCTAACCTCTACCTCACAGGGTTGTTGTGAGGATAAAACAGGCAATGAAGCTACATAGCTCTCTTACCTCCTTGGAGGAAGCGTATGATAGTAACACAGTCGATAAAAAGACACAGAGAGTCTAGCCATCTCTCTCCTACATCCACTCCAGTATTCTCCCTGGGCCACCGGCGAGGGGTGGGGGGTGGGATGGGATTGCCAGCTCCAGGTTGGGAAACTCCTGGAGATTTGGGGGTGGAGCCTGGGGAGAACGGGGACCTCAGTGGGGTACAATGCCACGTAGAGTCCACCCTCCAAAGCATCCATTTTCTCTGTAGTCTGGAGATGAGCTGTAATTCCGGGGGATCCCCAGGTCCCACCTGGAGGCTGGCGTCCCTGAATAACAATTCAGTAGCATGATGCTAGATGAGAAAGAAAACTGTTACAGCTGATGATAGCTATACAACATTTGCCTCATTTTCAGGTCAGGGTTGAGATAAAACAGAAGGCTGAAAAGAATCGATTGTTAGGACTCTTAGGAGATATATTTGGTGGCCAGCTCATCTGTGCAGTTTCTCACCCGAGTGGCAACAGGTGTTAAATACACACCTTCCTCCCATAGAAAAGGGTTTCTCCCCTTGAGAAATCCCTGTGGAAGAGCCACTTTCTAACTTGGACCACAGCTCCACCCACGGTGGGACGATCTTCAAACAACCAGTAGAGGAAGTTCGTCGTGTTCGATAGCCACCTGCTACCCTGCCAAAATGCTATTTAAGCTGTGCCAGAGTCAAAACCCTATCCTTTCGGGCTCTCCCTGCAGGCGAAATCAACCAGCCCGGTATAAACCTTCTGAGAGGTAAAACAGTTTCCTTCTCTTTAAAAATAACTAACAACTTGTTTGAGTCTGATCTAAAAATGAGAAGCGACAGAGAGTCAAAGAAGTGAGATTTTTAGGAAGCGGGCAGTTGGAGGAGGAAAAGGGGCATTGGTTTAGCGGGACCCACAACGGCTGTCATTAAGATAGAGGTGTTGTTTTCTTCTGATAAACCTGGCAAACTGTTAAGCGTGCCGGCCGTGATCGGAACCTCAGAGGGGTTAGCTGCGTGATTCTGTTGTAGCGAGACAACAGAGAAATCAGGGAATGAGCTGTGGCTCAGTGGAAGAGCCTCTGCTTTTCCTGCAGAAGGTCCCAGGTTCAGTCCCCCTCAGCTGTGCTACATGGGAGATTTTTAAAAATACCATTCTTGGATAGGTTGTGCCCCTGTGGGTTAAAGGAGATTGAAGGCACGGACCATGTACTTCTCTCTTGTAGACTTTACCAGGATTTACGTGCTTTTCACCTCATTCCTATACTGCGATCCTTGGAGGGCAAATCTGAGGAAAGTAAGATAATGAACTTCCTAGCCTCAAATAGGGCTGTTACCCTCGAAGCGGTGGCCAACTTCCTTTATAGTGTGTATAGGAGGAGAAGTTTGTTCGGTCAGAACTGTTTTGTCTTCTTTCCTTTTTGTATACCTGAGGTAAGGCTGTTGTTGTTGTCCCAATAAAGGTCTGTGGTTGTAGGTTCAGTCCCCGGGCATCTCCAGTTAGAAAAGTCCAGACCGCAGGTGATGGGGAAGACTTCTACGTGAGACCCTGGACAGCGCCTGCCACTTTGAGTAGACAATATTGACTTTGGGGGACAGAGGGTCTGACTCAGAATAAGGCGGCTTCATGTGGGTTCAGATCCTGTGGCAGCTACAGGCATCAACAGCTTCAAGAGGGGGATGGATAAACATATGGAGCAGAGGTCCCTCAATGGCTATTAGCCACAAGGTGTAGATGGAACTCTCAGTCTGGGGCAAGTGATACTCTGTATTCTTGGTGTCTGGAGGGCAATAGTGGGAGGGCTTCTGGATTTCTGGCCCTGCTGGTGGACCTCCTGAGGGCACCTGGGTTTTGGCCACTGTGTGACACAGAGTGTTGGACTGGATGGACCATTGGCCTGATCCAACATGGCTTCTCTTAGGTTCTTCTGTGCCACCTGAAAAGACTATCAAGATTTATTCCCACATGGGTAGCCGCGATGATCTGAAGCAGCAGAACAAAGTTTGACTCCAGTGGCACCTTTAAGACCAGCGAAGTTTTATTCCATGTATAAGCTTGCACACAAAAGCTTGTACCTTGAATAAAACCGTGTCGGTCTTAAAGGTGCCGCCGGACTCAAACTTTGTTCCAAGATTTATTCCAGCTTGCGGAAGTTCATACTGGAATAAATGTTAGTCTTGAGTCCCTCCCCTCCCCAAACCCCAACCGTCTCAGGCTCCCCCCCGACCTCCAGGTATTTCTCCAACCTGCACCTGGCAACCCTATCTTAGCTCCATGCTTTGTGACATCTCAAAACTTTGGCTCTTTGCCTATGTATATATTATTTGTTTGACACTGTAAATCCATCTGTTCCACTTCTGAAAAGGTCAGTCCTTCATAAAAAGCTGTTGCTTAGGAAGACACTGTGCTGCGCCTTGGGTTGCCAAGCTCCAGGTGGTGACTGGAGAGCTCCTAGGATTACAACTGATCTCCAGTCAGTAGAGATCAGTTCCCCTGGAGAAAATGTCAGCTTCCCTGGCTTCTTTTTGCCAAGGAGATCAGTCAGTGGCAAGGCCAACTTGCTGTAGTCAGGAACAAACTTTCTGTAGTATCCAGCCAGCCCCAGAAAAGCCCAGACCTGAGTTTTGGTCCTGGGAACAGGCCAATCCCAGATAGCCTCAACCTTGGCTTGCCCAGGAGAGATTGTTCCTGCCCCGGCCTTGTGTCCTAAAGAAGTCACTTGGTTAAGGCCAATCCGGCACTTCTTGGCCTTCAAAGTGAACCCAGCAGCTTTGATTCTCTCCAGCACCTGGCAAAGGTGTTTTGGGTGCTGTGTGAGAACACAGCCGCGTCATCCCGATAGGAATCAGCAAACTCCTCCGGCCCCCTCAAAAGTTTATTAATAGCCCTCTGAAAGGTAGCTGGGGCGTTTCTTAATCCAAAAGGGAGTACATTAAATTCATACAGGCCCTTGTGGGTCACAAAGGCAGACCATCCCGGGCCTGCTCATCCAGCTCAAGCTGCCAATAGCCTCGGGTGAGGCCTAAAGTTGAAATGTACTTAGCCGGGGACAATTGATCAAGCAAATCATCTGTTCGAGGCATAGAATACTAGTCAGGCTTTGTGAATTCACTGCCACAGGAGGTGGCGGTGGCTACAAGCATGGACGGCTTCAAGAGGGAATTGGATAAACATATGGAGCAGAAGTCCATCAGTGGCTATTAGCCACAAGGTATAGATAGGAACTCTCAGTCTGGGGCAAGTGATGCCCTGTATTCTTGGTGCAGGGGGGGGGGGGGGCAACAGTGGGAGGGCTTCTAGTGTCCTGGTCCCTCTGCTGGACCTCCTGAGGGCACCTGGTGTTTTTGGCCACTATGTGACAGAGTGTTGGACTGGATGGGCCACTGGCCTGATCCAACATGGCTTCTCTTATGCTCTTAAGAGCAGAGGTCCATCAGTGGCTATTAGCCACAAGGTATAGGGACTCTCGGCCTGGGGCAAGTGATGCCCTGTATTCTTGGTGGTTGTGGGGAGGAGGGCAACAGTGGGAGGGCTTCTAGTGTCCTGGCCCCACTGCTGGACCATTGGCTTCTCTTATGTTCTTATGATCTTGTTGAGCCTCCTGTAGTCAACACAAAACCTGATTTCCCCATCTGGCTCGCTTACCAACACCACCGGTGAAGCCCGGGCACCTCCGGAAGACCTGATGTTTCCTTCAGCTAGAATCTCTGACAGTTCCTTCTCGATGGTTTGTCTCTGCGTTTGGGGAACCCTCCTCAGAAGGGTCCAGGGAGGCGTGGCGGCAGGCGCTATGTTTTCCCGGGGGGGCTCAAGCCCCCCCGTAGTCTACGCCTATGCCCGGAGGGTACCATTAAACCTTTCCACCAACCCACTGGATTGATGATGGTAAGGGAGAGTCACTAAGTATTGTACCCCATGGCTACTCCACAGCTTCTCCATCACCCCCGAAAGAAAATTGGTCCCAGAGTCTGTGAGCACCTCTAGGGGCCAACCCACCATTGCAAACACATCCCCGGAGCTACATGCAAACAGGCAAGAATAACTCTGCTCAGATGCAGATTGCCGAGCGCAACTTGCTGGAGCGCAACATTTCAAGGGTATCCGCACATTACGGGGGTTGAGAAGGGAATGGCTTAGTGAATTGACAGTGTGGCTGTCACGTGACGACTGCAGGGATTTGTATTTCTTTGCACTGAAGAGTCACTGAACCTAACCTAATCTCAGCAGGGTATAATGCTATACAGTCCGCCTTACAAAACAGCCATTTTCTCCGGGGGAACTGATCTTGGTTGTCTGGAGGTCAGTTGTAATAGCTGGTGGTCCCCATGCCCCACCTGGAAGTTGGCAACCCTAATATGAACACATGAAGCTGCCATCCACAGAATCAGGCTTTTGGTCCTTCAAGACCAGTTTTGTCGCTGCAGACTAGCAGCGGCTCTCCAGGGTCTCAGGCGGAGGTCTTTCACATCACCCGCTGCCTGGTCCTTTCAACTGGAGATGCCGGGGACTGAACCGGGGCATTCTGCATGCCAAGCAGAATTGCTGCCGCTGAGCTACGGGTCCACTTCATGGCTCTCCAGGGTCTCAGGGTGAAGTCTTCCACATCACCTACTGCCTGGTCCTTTCGCCTGGAGAGGCCGGGGACTGAACCTGGGACCTTCTGCATGGCAAGCAGATGCTCTACCATTGCTGTACCACGCTCTACCATTGAGCCACAGCCTCTCTCAGATTCTGGAGTCTGCAGGATCTAAATCTTCCAAATACATCATCAGTTCTACCCAATCTTTCTTTCATCCTGGAATGTAAGATGTCATTCATCAGGTGTCTACAATCCAAGCTTTGAACCCACCTGAGCCGTCCCCTACCGATATTGCCGAATGCTGTATGTACCTGTTCCATGATAAATCTTCCCCTTCCCCAGTTCCATGGCCCTAATCCATATTAAGACAACCCCCCCCCCCCAATGGTTGCTTCTTAAATGGCCAAATTGCACATTGGGACAACCAATCACAGAAGTCCAAGGTCATCAGTAATTTAACTCTCACAGATTGACTTTGCCTGGCCTCGGCCAACATAGACCTCTGAATTTTGGCCAGATTGGCAGCAGAGCAGTCCACCGCCATGCTGAGAGTGTTGGAGGTTGTCTTCTTGCAGAGTGTCTACCATACATGACACATGAGCCTGCCTTATACTGCATCAGACCCCTGGTCCACCAAGGTCAGTAATGTCTTCTCACAGCTCTGCAGGGTCTCAGGCCAAGGTCTTTCCCATCACCTCCTGCCTGGTCCTTTTAACTGGAGATGCCGGGGACTGAACCTGGGACCTTCTGCATGCCAAGCAGATGCTCTACCACTGAGCCACAGCCCCACTTCATGGCTCTCCAGGGTCTCAGGCGGAGGTCTTTCCCATCACCTCCTGCCTGGTCCTTTTAACTGGAGATGCCGGGGATTGAACCTGGGACCTTCTGCATGCCCAGCAGAGGCTCTGCCACGGAGCCATGGCTCCTCCCTATTCACATTCAAAGCAGCCAGTAGCAAGAAAGATCTTTTAGAAGGAGAAGAGACTGGATTTATTCCCTGTCCTTCACTCGGAGTCTCAAGAGCGGCTTCCAATCTCCTTTCCCTTCCCCTCCCCACAACAGACACCCTGTGAGGTAGGCGGGGCTGAGAGAGCTCTGACAGAAACTGCTCTTTTGAGGACACATCTAACAGAACTGTGGCTTGCCCAAGGTCATCCAGCAGGTGCAAGTGGAGGAGTGGGGAATCAAACCTGGTTCTCCCAGATTAGAGTCCAGGCACTTAACCACTGCACCAAATCTCCCCCAGAGGCTGCTGGAGGAGTGGTTGAGCAGCTGGTACTAATCAATGCTTATCTTATCTCTGCTTTGCAGCTTGCTATACTATATCCTCCTCTTCCTCCCTCTGAAAAATTAAGCCCTTGAGAAGAGATAAGCATGGATGGGGGAGGGACAGAGAAAGGCCACCAGGTGTTTATGGTCCCTTCCAGCTTTCTCTGCCAGGAACGTCAGCATCCACAGACAGCTGAACCCAAATCTTTCAAGAAATGAGTTTTGAAAATGATTGAATGAGGAAACACCCCCACCTTTGGTGTCGTGGTTAGGAGCACGGACTCTAATCTGGGAGAATTGGGTTTGATTTCCCTGCTCCTCCACATGCAGCTGCTGGTGCGACCTTGGGTCAGTCACAAGTTCTCTCAGAGCTGTTCTCTCGAGAGCAGTTCTCGAAAGAGCTCTCTCAGCCCCACCTGCCTCACAGGGTGCCTGTTGTGGGGAGGGGAAGGGAAAGGAGACTGTAAGCTGCTCAGAGATTCCTTCGGGTAGTGAAGGGCGGGGTATAAATCCAATCTCTTCTTCTATTTCAGCACTTAGAAAGTGATGCACTATGAAAATACAAGAGGGACTCAGTCCACCATTGTGTGGGCCCTCATAGCATTTCAAAATGACTTTAAAATGGTGGCCCTGTCCTTGTGGAAGCCATCACATCTAGTTTGGCCTCTGGAAAAGAAAAGGACAAAAATAATCTTACTCGGGACAACTGTCTGCCCCAGATACATGCCCTGCTTCCGGAAGCCATATATTGTTGAATTTGTCGTTTCTTGCCTCTCTCCCTAAACTCTAGCAGTCGGTGTCCACAATGCTACCGGTTCTCCTCTTCGTCTTCCTGGGCTGGCACACCAGGCCGGGGGACGCAGAGGTGGTCGCCTCGTTCGAAGAAACCTGCCCCCAGTTTTTCTTCAGGGAAACCCCTCCTAGAATCGGACTCACGCCCGCACGCCCAGTTCGAATCTGCCAGCGTTACAGAAACCAGTACCGGTACGCCACGATGTACGACCAAGCAAACCGCATCCCCATCTACTCGGCCTACATTTACAACCCCGGGAAGGCAAAGAGACCCAGTACCTGGATGGTGGAACCCCAGGTAAGACCAGGGGGAGAGGTTTGAAGCCTTTGCACACCTCTAGCCTTTCTCTGCCCTGACTTAGGGTTGCCAATCTCCAGGTGGCACCTGGAGATCTGCTATTACAGCTGAACTCCAGACGATCAAGATCAGTCCCCCCTGGAGAAAATGGCTGCTTTGGAAAGTGGACTCTAGGGCATTATACTCTATCGAAGTCCCTCCCCTCACCAAACCTGACTCTCTTTAGGCTCCACCCCCATCCCCAAAATCTCCAGGTATTTCTCAACCTGGAGCTGGCAACCTTAGAAGACGGGCAGAAGGGGCCTGAAGCACTGGCAGAACCTCACTTTTCTCTGTCTTCCTAAGAGGGAGAAAAAGCACCAGTCACACACATTACACACAATACACAACCTTTATTGGCATACAAAGCACCAGTCTCTTACGTTGTGTCTCTTACGGTGTGTTGACTAGTGGTGAACAAAGATCCGGGAGACCCGAATTCAGATCCATGGAAGCCCGCTGGGTGACCTTGGGCCAGTCACACACCTTCAGCCTAAACTACCTGACAGGGTTGTTGTGAGGGTAAAATGAGGAAGGGACAACAATGGACAATGCCCTGAGCAATCCTTGGAAGAAGGAGGAAATAACTATGTCATGTGATAGACAGACCATTTCCTTGGAGACAGGATGTAGGATTAGATGGACCACTGGTCTGATCCAGCAGGGCTCTTCTGATGTTCTTATGAAGCCTCAGCCTCTCTGCCCTGTTGTCGGCCCTCCAGAGGAACTGTTTGGCCACTGAGTGAGACCGGATGCTGGACTAGATGGACCACTGGTCTGATCCAGCAGGGCTCTTCTGATGTTCTTATGAAGGCCTCGGCCTCTGTGCCCTGCTGTTGGCTGTCCAGAGGAACTGATTGGCCACTGTGGGAGACAGGAGGCTGGACTAGATGGACCACTGGTCTGATCCAGCAGGGCTCTTCTGATGTTCTTATGAAGGCCTCGGCCTCTGTGCCCTGCTGTTGGCTGTCCAGAGGAACTGATTGGCCACTGTGGGAGACAGGAGGCTGGACTAGATGGACCACTGGTCTGATCCAGCAGGGCTTTTCTGATGTTCTTAGGAAGGCCTTGGCCTCTGTGCCCTGCTGTTGGCTGTCCAGAGGAACTGGCTGGCCACGGTGGGAGACAGGATGCTGGACTAGATGCACCCCATTGGTTTCATCCAGCAGGGCCCATTTTATGTTCTTAAAAGGACCACAGGCTTGCAGAACAATGTGAAATCTAAAAAATATTCACTGGGCTGCTTTAAAAAAATCCAAAAATGATGACCTTGGAATGGTAAAGGAGAGGCTGGGGCATTTGGAAGAGAGGGTGGAGAGAGGCATCCAGACAATATCTCTGCTCTCCAATTTTCCCCAGACTGTTTTAAATGGTTCTTTCCCCCAACCAGACTCCAAAACAAGAAATCCACTTTGGAGAAAGCAGAAGAGGGCAGCTGGGAGAGGAAAATCTGTGTGGTGCAGTGGTTAGGAGCACGGACTCTAATCTGGGAGAACCGGGTTTGATACCCCACTCCTCCACATGCAGCCAGCTGGGTGACCTTGGGTCAGTCACAGCTGTTCTCTCAAGGGCAGTTCTCAAGAGAGCGCTCTCAGCCCCACCTACCTCACAGGGTGTCTGTTGTGGGGAGGGAAAGGAGTTTGTAAGCCACTCTGAGTGAAGGGCGGGGTATAAATCCAATCTCCTCCTCCTCCTTTTCTTCTTCTTCTGTTGTTTCAGGGGTATGTGTTTCTGTTGCGCATGTGTTTTGCTCTCTCTAGTAGTCGATTCAATATTACATTGGTTTATGTTCAGCATATCTCCCTGCAGATTTAAACTGCAGGTATTTATGCCAGACATAAAGCAATGTAATATTAAAACTACCACTAGAGGAAGCAGAACATGTGCAGAACAGAAAAAAAAACCCCCATTAAGTCCCAGGACCTCACAGGCAAGAAAAATTAGAACACGGGAAAGCTCTTACTTTCCGTCGTCATTTTAACTCTGGCTTTCTGTGACTCTCCCATCTTTCAAAGCTTGTCGATTTATCGCTGCAACCTGAAATGACTCCGGAAGGGTCCCTCCTGCAAAAATCCCGTGCCACGCAGGCAGAACTTGAGAAAAGTCAGGCCGTCCTGCAAGATTACAAGAACCTGAACGATTACAACAGGGGCCACCTGAACCCCAACAGCCACCAGCCCGACCTGGATGCCAAAAAGTCCACCTTCACCTTGACCAACATCGTGCCTCAATATATCAAGCTCAACGGCGGCTCCTGGAACAACTACGAGCAACAGACAATGCAGAGCAACACCCAAGGGTGCAAGGAGACCTTTGCCGTTGTGGGCGCAGTGCCAGGGAACAACTACGTAGCCGGCGGGAGGGTGAACAAACCCAGCCACCTCTGGTCTGCGGCCTGCTGTTACGTAGACAACAACCACATAAGGTCCTGGGCCATCATCGCCAGAAACGATAAGGACGTGGTGGAACAACTCACTCTGGGGGAGCTGGAAGAGCAACTGGCTGAGATGTATCAGCAGAACAGCATCGCCCTGTTTCACAATGACTGTCCCCGGGAGTAAGACATCGGCTGCATCCGTCAAGCGGTAACGGGCTCCATATAGGGTCGCCAACTTCCAGGTGGCACCTGGCGATTGCCCGCTATTACAGTTGATCTCCAGACAACCAAGATCAGTTCCCCTGGAGAAAATGGCTGCTTTGACGGGTGGACTCTACGGAGTTATACCCAGCTGAGTTCCCTCCTCTCCTCTCCCCATACCCCGCCCTCCCCAGGCTCCACTCAAAATATCTCCAGGTATCTCCCAACCCAGAGCTGGCAACCATAGCGCCATCCCAGAGTGTACACCAGGGGTCATTTCGTAGAAAAAGAGGTGCAGGAGCTCATTAGCATAGCTCATTAGCATAACCAGGGCTCATTTCGTAGCAGGAGCTCCTTTGTATATTAGGTCACACACCCCTAATGTAGCCAATTCTCCAAGAGCTTACAGTAGCCCCTGTAAGAAGAGCTCTGTTAGCTCTTGGAGGATTGGCTACATTAGGGGTGTGTGGCCTAATATGCAAAGGAGCACCTGCTATGAAATGAGCCCTGAGCATAAATTATTGGCATATGCCACACCCCCTGACATCACTGGAAGTGTGTCAGAAGGCAACACCCACTGCTCAGGCTCCACCCCCAAAATCTCCAGGTATTTCTCAACTCAGAGCTGGCGAGCCAGCTAGATATTTTAGGATTCCTTTGCTCTTGCAGGGGAGCTACCCTACAACAAGCATGAACAGACAGACCAAGTTTGTATGCATTTGCTTTTTGCCACAGCGCATCCCCGTATGTGCCCACTCCTGGGCTTGTTACTCCTGGAACGGCGTTCCGGCGCGCTCCTGCTCGAAATGACCTCTGCATTAAACTGATTCGGCAACCTCCTCTTTCCAAACTTGTTTGCTCCAAATATTTAGTGGTTTGGCATAGTGGTTAATTGCGTGGACTCTAATCTGGAAGAGCCAGGTTTGATTCCCCGCTTCTCCACATGTAGCCAGCTGGGTGACCTTGGGTCAGTCACAAGTTCTCTCAGAGCTGTTCTCTCAAGGGCAGTTCTTGAAAGAGCTCTCTGAGCCCCACCTACCTCACAGGGTGTCTGTTGTGGGGAGGGGAAAAGAAAGGGATTGTAAGCTGCTTTGAGACTCCTTCGGGTAGTGAAGGGCGGGGTATAAATCCAATTTCCTCCTCCTGTTCCTCCTCCTCCTCTTCTTCTTCTATCTCTTCTTCTTCTCAAATTGAAGTCAGAAATCCATATTTAGGAATAGGGCTGGTTAACGTCTTTGCTCTGGATTTAGGGTTACCAACTCTGGGTTGCGAAATTCCTGGAGATTTTAGAGGTGGAGCTTGGGATGGGCAAAGTTTGGGGATGGAAGGGACCTCAGCTGGGTACACCACCATAGACACCACCCTCCAAAGCAGCCATTTTCTCCAGGGGAACTGATGCCTGTAGCCTAGGGATGCCAGCCTCCAGGAGGGACCTGGGGATCTCTTGAAATTACAGTTTATCTCCAGACGACTGTAGTTTGGTGGTCAGTTGTTACCTTGGAGATCTCCAGGTCACACATGGAGGTTGGCAACCTTATCTGGGTCCATTTGCAATATCTTTATGGCTTATAAATGAACAGGTCAGCATTCTCCCCCCAACCCCAGTATCCCTCGAGCAATTCCTTGCAGGCATAAATGCTCTGATGCAAGTCAAGTCAAGTTTATTATAACAGTCATAGACCAGATAAAAATAGTTTTACACATGAATTGCGTAAAAACCTTTGTGGCTAATAAAACATTTTCTATATAACACGTACAGGTTAAATGGAACAGGAGCACAACTAATAGTAACATTTCACTTATGGGGCATCCAGTCCTGATGGCATTGTAAGAGACTTGTAAAATGAGAATAAAAGTTGTATCCTCCCTGCACCTAAAAGTAATAGAGGCTTAAAAGAGCAATCAAACGACAATAAAAGAAGGTTAAAACAGGAATAAAATACATTAAAAAATTTACAAAAGGCAAACGGTAAAATGCATTTTAGATTCTTAAGAGACAGGCAGTTAACAATTAGGTGATTTGATTTCCTCTATTATAAATTTTCTAGTTCTTAGAGCTAGCCATCCGTATCTAGCCACTAAAAGTGTTACCTCTGGATATCTGTCTGCCAGGAGATTTTTCATAATATGGACTCTTTGCCTGCTACTAAGAGGTAAAGATTTAGAGAATGGAAGTGAGTTCCGGAGATTATCATATGCCTTACAATCGAAAATGATATGTTCTAAATTTTCAATACCATTATTACAGCAGGGACAAATGCGTTCCTCAAATGGGATTTTCTTATACTTTCCCTCTGTAACTGCTAGAGGAAGGGCGATTCATTATTGGCTGAAATTAGTTTTTCTACCCAAAGGGCTCACATGTTTAATTTTGCAAGACGCCTTTATACCTCCCTGGCTTAAGGCCATAGAAGAAAAACTCCCTCACTTTGGCCTCACAAAACAATATCTATGCTCTCTTGCATATGATAAAGCTAGAGAATTGACAAAACAGAGGATTATAGATACTGATAGGCAGAACGATATTGGCAGAGGGGAGAAATGGAATAGACTTCTGGACCCTTCTAACAGAATTAGTCCTATGGCTTATCTCCACCAATTGTCAAACAATGCTCTGATGCATGTGGAGATCTCCCCTGCTGTTCACTCCGATAGAGGATCTAGAACAAAGTTTGAGTCTAGTGCACCAAGATACAAGCTTTCGTGCGCATGCACACTTCGTCAGATACATTGAAGTGGAAGTTAACAGTATGTGTATATAGAGGCAGATTTCTCTACATAGGTGAATCGCAAATTAGCACACAATTTAACAAAGATGTTTTGATATATGCAAAGGCCAAATAGGAATAACAAGCTAAGTTTATATGGTGGTCACCATGAGTTTGGATTTAATGGGGGGACAGTGAAGCAATAAATACGTCATAGTATGAGACAGATGTGTAAAAGAGCCAGTTTGGTTTAATGGTTAGGAGCGTGGACTCTAATCTGGGCGAAGCGAGTTTGATTCCCCACTCCTCCACATGTAGCCAGTGGGGGACCTTGGGTCAGTCACAAGTTCTTTCAGAGCTATTGTCTCACGAGCAGTTCTCGAAAGAGCTCTCTCAGCCCCACCTACCTCACAGGGTGTCTGTCATGGGGAGGGGGAGGGGAAGAAGACTGTAAGCTGCTCTAAGACTCCTTTGGGTAGTGAAGGGTGGAGTATAAATCCAGTCTTCACCATTTGTTTGGATTTAATTGGGGGGGGGGGGCGGGGACAGTGAAGAAGAGAAGAGAAGAAGATATTGGATTTATACCCCGCCCTTCACTACCCAAGGGAGTCTCAGAGTGGCTTACAAACTCCTTTCCCTTCCCCTCCCCACAACAGACACCCTGGGAGGTAGGTGGGGCTGAGAGAGCTCTGACAGAAACTGCTGTGCCAGAACTACATCCAGCAGGTGCAAGTGGAGGAGTGGGGAATCAAATCTGGTTCTCCCAGATTAGAGTCCACGCACTTAGCCACTGCACCAAGCAAACAATAAATATGTCAAAATAGGCGACAGATGTGTAAAAGTATCCTTCTTAATTGTTAAGAGGGTCTGTTTGTATTGGAGGTGTGTGTGCCCTGAATAAGGAAGCATGCATGTGCAGGAGTTTAGACGTAAAGGTGCCAAGCTCCAGGTGGGGCCTGGAGATCTCCTGGATTTGCAACTGATCTCCAGACGACAAAGATCAGTTCCCCTGCAGGAAATCGCTGATTTTGGAGGGTGGACTCTATGGCATTCCATCTCTGCTGACGTCCCTCCCCAAACCCCACTCTGCCCCAAGGCTCCACCCCCAAATCTCCAGGAATTCCCAGTCCCAGAGCTGGCAATCCTACTTAGATGCATGCACTTGATAGGGTTGCCAACTCTGGGTTGGGAAATGCCTGGAGATTTGGGGGGAGTAGAGCCTGGGGAGGGTGGGGTTTGGGGTGCGGAGGGACCTCAGCAGGGTACCATGCCATAGAGTCCCCCCTCCAAAGCAGCCATTTTCTCCAGGAGAACTGATCTCTGTCGTCTGGAAATCAGTTGCTATTCCAAATCTCCAGATCCCCCCTGGAGGCTGGCAACCCTCACACTGAAGCCCTCACCAAACTCTCCGGATCAGAGCAGGGCATGGCATTGGGGTAGGGGAGGTCTGCTATTTCTCCACTTTTGTTGTCTGCAAAATGGGAATGCTTCCCGACCGACCTCACAGGGTTGTTGTGAGCACCAGCACAATAAAGACTGCAAAGCACCTTGCCTGCGTTTCCATGGACCGGACCGCAACATGATGAACTGCAGCCTTAACGCTGAATGGAGGTAAGAAGGGGCCAGGCGAGAAAGCCCCCGCGGCTCGTGCGTCCCTCTCATGAACATGGACCCACAGCACTCGCATCTTAGAGGACGGCAGAGAATTCCCTCTCTCTGGGGGGTCGCATCCTGCCCCCCAAAAGCATGAGGAAGAGGCATCTCATTATGAAGGGCTTTGTTTCTTTTCTTTTTATCGCACTTTTCCCTTCCAAGGAAGTCAAGGACCAATTTCCCACAAGCGCCGCCCCAGCGTCGGTCTTCCCTTTGCCCGGATTGCCTGCTTGAATTTCCCACCGTTTGCCGCGGGGCGCATTTTCACCTGCGGCTCCTCCCGATTTCCTCCGATTTCCGCTCCTCAAAAAACAGGATCACTGGAGCCGCAGGGGGGAATCGCGTGAAGCCGCGGGTCAAAATGCGCCCTGTGGCAAATAGTGGGAAATTCAAGCAGGCAATCAGGGCAAAGGGAAGGACGACACCGGGGCGGCACTTGTGGGAAATCGGTCAAGGCGATGTACCTGGTTCTCCCGTCTTCTGTTCAGTCTTATGGTGAGAGGGCTGGAATCCAAGTCTTATAAAGAAAGGCTGAAGGGTATGTTTCGCCTGGGAAAGAGAAGGCTTTGAGGGGACACGATTGCAGTCTTCAAATATCTGAAGGGCTGTCATGTAGCAGATGGCGCAGATCTATTCTCTCTTGCTCTGGATTGCAAGACTAGATCGAATGGGTGGAAGTTACAAGGGAGTCGATGCCGGCTAAATATCAGGGGGAACTTCCTTACAGTAAGAGTGGTTCAGCAGCAGAACGGACTGTCTTGGGAGGTGGTGGACGCTCCTTCGCTGGACGTTTTCAAGCGGAGGCTGGACCACCATCTTTCAGGTATGTTGTAGGGCTATCTTTCGTCTGTGCTCCTGCAGAGTGCAGGGGGTTGGACTAGATGACCTAGAAGATCCTTTCCAACTCTAGCATTCTGTGATTCACGACAACACTGCAAGGCAGATTAAGTTGAGAGGAGGTGACTGGGCCACGTGAGGATGAAGTGATAGCTGCAGGCATAGGCAGCTTTAAAAAGTCATTTACCATATTTGTGGAGGACTATCGGGCTACTAACCTCAGTGACTAAAGGGAGCCTCCCCATTCAGGGCAGTCAACCTTTGAGTGCCAGAGCCAGAAGGCAACATCAGGGGAAGGCCTCGGCCTCTCTGCCCTGTGGCTGGCCCTCCAGAGGAACTGGCTGGCCACTGTGAGAGACAGGATGCTGGACTAGATGAACCCTCACTGGTCTGATCCATCAGGGCTCTTTCTGATGTTCTTTTGAGCTTCATGGCTAAGTGGGGATTTGAACGTGGGTCTCCCCGGTCCTAGGCCGCCCTTCTAACCATTGGACAACTACTGGTCAAGCAGCAGGGATGCCAGCCTCCAGGTGGGACCTGGGGATACCCTGGAATTGCAGCTTATGTCTATCATCTATCTAAACTATCCATCTATCTATCCATTCTATCTATCATCTACCTATCTATCTATCATGGAAGGGGCCACACAGACCATCTGGTCCACCCCCCTGCCCAATGCAGGACCAGACTAAAAGCATCTCTGACAAATATTCGTCCAGCCTCTTCTTGAAAGCTGCCAGTGAAGGGGAGCTCACCCCCTCCCTAGGCAGCTGATCCCACCTTTGAACCACTCTGTCCGTGAAAAAGTTTTTCCTAATATCCCAGCCGATACCTCTCAGCATGTAATCTAAACCCGTTGCTTTGGGTCCTTTCCCCTGCTGCCAACTGGAACAGCTCCTTGCCCTCCTCCAGATGACAGCCTTTCAGATATTTAAAGAGAGCAATCATGTCCTCCCTCAGTTCCCCTGCAGAAAAATGGCTGCTTTGGGGGGTGGACTCTATGGCATTGTACCCTGCTGAGGTCCCTCCCCTCCCCTCCCCGAACCCCGCCCTCCCCTGGCTCCACCCCCAAAAGCTCCAGGTATTTCTCCATCCAGCGCTGGCAACCCAATGGAACAGCAAGAAGACAATACAAAAGAGAGACCAGGCCAGGTCTGTCTGTCTGTCCTGATTTTTTTTTTCATCTGGTCGAGGTCAGTACTCTCAAAAGAAAGGGTCGGAGGGCTTTAGACTTGTTACGATTAGTTTTTTACTTTCAGTTTATGGTAACAAAACTACTGTAAGTGATATCTTACTTTAAGCATTTGTATAATCTACTTGACCACTGCTACTTGGGATTTCAGTGGTTTTCTTTTCTTTCTCCCTTAGATATTAGTTTCCCCTCCCTTTTGATTTCTATGTAGTTTTTAGAATTAAAGCAATAAAAATTTAAGAAAGAAAGAGAGCGAGAGAGGGAGGGAGGGAAGGTCAGAGGGCTTAGGAAGTACGCGTGGGACCTTTTCTGACCCTAACGGGTCCCAAGGGAGATGACAAAACGTGAACTTCACTTCTTTATTGAAAAGAATTATAGCCTTCATAACTCAATTTTGTTATTTTTTATATGTTTTCACAAAAAACGCCTGATAAAACTAGCATCAAACGCATTTACATAAATGAATAAGATCATACATTACACAACAAAGAAAAGTTATCCAATATTACATAAGAACTCGACAAAAACGAAAATTTCAACCGGAGTTTGATACTAAAAGAAAAATATTTACCAGTTTAACCACCTTTCCGGATTCAGGATTCCGAATTCTCATAACCCTCTCCAAATTTTGCAATACAGTTAACTTTAATAACTTATATACATTCCTGTAATTTTATTTAGCCAGTCTTCTTTTTAGCAGTCTAAACTTCCATTTCAGGACTTGGAGAAAAACCAGCCTTGCTGCCGTCAATAAGTACAAAGCAACGGTTTGATATATCTATATATTTAATAGATACGATATAGCTCAAGCAAAGTGAGTTCAACCATTTTTCTCACATTCACCGACACTCTGTCCCCTTGGAATACAGTTACCGGGTCTCTCCCTGCAACAGGCAGGGGATTGGGGGGGGGGGGCTTATCAGGAGCAGCAAGGAGGCCCACCTGACATACATCAGTGAGTCTACATCACTGCCCACATAACCTGGAAGTGACATCATCCCGTTCAGGACGTCAGGTGATGCTCTGGTATTTGGGCAAAAACTTGGAATCTTAGAGCGGCTTACAAACTCCTTTCCCTTCCCCTCCCCACAACAGACACCCTGTGAGGTAGGTGGGGCTGAGAGAGCTCTGACAGAAACTGCTCTTTTTCAAGAACAGCTGTGTCAGAACTATGGCTTGCCCAAGGTCACCCAGCAGGTGCAAGTGGAGGAGTGGGGAATCAAACTCGGTTCTCCCAGATTGAGAGTCCGCGCACTTAACCACTGCACCAAACTGGCTTTCCAAACAGTGGGGGATCTCCACCAGGGGTGTGTATGTCTGGCTACCCTACTTTG
Organism: Lepidodactylus listeri; assembly: GCA_029233225.1. Classification (NCBI taxonomy): domain Eukaryota; kingdom Metazoa; phylum Chordata; class Lepidosauria; order Squamata; family Gekkonidae; genus Lepidodactylus; species Lepidodactylus listeri. The sequence goes on along the minus strand of JARCFY010000008.1, from coordinate 8,824,100 downwards.
GACAGCTTACATTAAGAGCAAGAACAAAATCAGCAGTTTTTTAAAAATGCACCAAGAATTAGCAACAGAGAAGAAAACTCACATATCCTACACCAGGGGTTTCGAACTCATTTGTTATGAGGGCCGGATCTGACATAAATGAGACCTTGTTGGGCTGGGCCCTGTGTGTCATAAAATGTAATGCCAGATAACGGAGATATAAACTTTATAAACGTTATAAAGGACACAAACACAATTAAAGATTTTTTAAAACTTAAAATAAAACATGCATCTCTTCTGTGTGACTGAGAGCGACTGGTAAAGCAAGCTGTGATATGGCAGCAACCGCAGAACTGGAAAAGGAAGCAGGAAACAGCCAGGGCCTCAAGGGCTGGATTGGGGCCCTCCACGGGCCTGATCCGGCCCTCAGGGCGCATGTTTGGCACCCCTGTCCTACACCTGATGACGTTAGCCAGTAATACAGAACGGATCAGAAAACTTCCACAAATTGATGCAACAAAAACTGCAAAGTTGACCTTTGAGTCAAAAGAAAAATAAGATCAGAAAGAACAAAATGAGCAGCAATTGAAAAAGCCTGAAAGAAGACAAATATTTTCACCTGTATTCAATACATGATTTGCTAGGCAACGGAGAGGCACAGCTGTAGGGCGTTCCGGAGTCAAGGGGCCACCCCGAAAAAAGGCCCTGGCGGTTAGCCTCCTTGCCTTTGAAGGTGGAGGAACACACCGCAAGAGAGCTGGCAGCCACGCTCCTATGGGAGCCAGAGGTCCTTTTGACCATCTAGAGAGAACAAAAATTTTGAACTCTCTGTACCTAATAATAAACTGGCTGGCCCATTGGTAGACAGTGAAAGCTACAATACAGACTTGGAGGCCTTCCCATATAAACTTTGCAAATCAACCAGAAGAAAATAAAAATCCTAATAAGACGGAGTATTCGCCAAGAGGCAACTGAGGTTCAATAAAAGGAAAGGAAAAGGCGAATGGTAGGGAGGCTTGCTTGTTTGGGGAGTCCTGGAGAGGGAAATTTTCAGGGGCAGGATTGGATTTCTAAATGTCCCCCCTTGTAGGGTTGCCAACTTCCAGGTGGGCCTGGAGATCTTCCAAAATAAGAATAAATCTCTGGACTACAGAGTTGAGTTTTCCCTAGACAAAATGGATGGCATTATACCCTGCCAAGGTCTCTCCCCACCCCAAACCCCAGCCTCCCCAGCCTCCACACCCCCAAATCTCCAGGGCTTTTCCCAACCCAGAATTGACAACCCTAGAATTCTGTGTAGAATCTATGAAGTTTTTTCCACAGTGTAGATATGTGTGTGTGTGTGTGTGTACAGTTTCCTTTTTCCTATAGCATCATGGTCATCGCTTTATTACAGTTCATACAGCTCTTCCTACATTGGGACGCAGGCTTCCAGGTTTCATTTTGTTATGTATGTTTTGCCGATGTGGAATCCTGGGGATGAATCATGTCGCTTTTCCTCAGTCATGGATCTCTTCTTTACTCTAGAGCAATACATGAAATTATTGGGGGGAGGGGAACGCCTGACAACAATTTTTCTCCAAATAACAACCTTTAACCCATATGTCTTTTCTGAAATCTGTGGTCCGGAGACTGACCTTGGGCCGGTCACAAGTTTTCTCAGAGCTGTTCTCTCAAGGGCAGTTCTCGAGAGAGCTCTCTCAGCCCCACCTACCTCACAGGGCGTCTGTTGTGGGGAGGGGAAGGGAAAAGCGATTGTAAGCCACTGAGATTCCCTTGGGTAGTGAAGGGCAGGGTATAAATCCAATCTCCTCTTCTTCTTCTTCTCTTACTTGCCTATGTTTTGAGGCTGGGAGGGGTTTATGCATAGTAAGAGAAAAATCACTTTTTATATTGATCATGAGCACCAGCCTTTTAAAACTCTTCAGCCGGACGAACCAAAATAACACAAAACTGTGCAAGCTTCCGGATGCAACAGAACTCTTTGTCAGGCTGGACAGTACAAAAATTTAAAAAGAGGTGGGTCAGGGGAAATGAAGTATTTTGGGTCATCATGATTCCATCCTGCCCATGCCCTTCAGACTGCAGGAGGCAGATCATTATTTTAACTTAATTTAAACATTCATGAGCCACTTTTCTTTCTTAACAGAGCTCGAAGAGGCTTACAGACACAGATAAAACATGTCAGATAAAGTAGATTTAAAAACATACAACCGAAATTTAAAATCGCTACTCAGGACGGCTAGTGAACATAACCAAATGTGGTCCTGGGTACAGTTGTCTTCAGCTGCCACCTGAAGACCATCAATAGAGGGGCCAGGGACACCTGCCTGGAGAGGTTGTGTCACAGTTATGGGACTGCCACTGAAAAGGCCCTGTGTCGTGTGCCCACCAAATGAGCTTCTTTACTTGTATTGTACCCGTGGTACAGTCTGTTCTACCACCTCAGGGCTCCACCATCTAATCCCCCCCCCACATGTGTTAACCTGGCCTATCTTCGGAAGCAACAGTTTAAGAACTTCTAGGTAGGCACAGGCCCATAGCTATGGTGGGGCATCTCAGGGCTAGGCCCCCCTGACTTACTCGCAAGGCCCCCCCCCACTTCCCATCCAGCCCAGGCCTGAGCAACGGTAAGTGTGGGGAAGGTGCCCAGCTATCTGGCACGAAGGGCTGGCTATGGTGGCCCTGTTGAGCCAGACAGCGCTTCTCTATTTCCCCCAGAAAGTGTACTTTAATTAAATTACCAGTGCCCCCTAAGAAACCTCAATGCCCCCCGACTAAAAAAATCCTGGCCACTTCTCTGAATGTCCTCTGTGCCCCAGGAGTGCGTGCGTGCGTGCGTGTGCGTACACACACAAATACCAAAAAAAAAAAAAAAAGAATTTCTACCAAAATCATGGGATTTTTTTTAAACATGAAAGTCACTATTCTTAGACACTTACCACAGATTTCTTAAGGCCGCTCTTCACCAAATGACAACCGTAGCCATCATGGCGATTGCAAAAACAGCTGCTAAGACATAAAACAATTTCAATATATACCAGATCATATAAGTGGTTAGAGCATTGGGGCATTTCTTATTCTGCCTATATTCTACATACTTAAATATTAGCTTTTTATAGGACTGAGCGGGAGAAGAAAAGGAAGGAAGCACTCAGGCTAAATTTTGCCTCTTCGCCTCTGGGCCTATGATTCTAAACATCTATGAACACACAGTGGGGATATCCAGACACATGTGCCTCATTATTTAACCCCCCAGCTCCCCCGCCCAACAGAACATGTTTTCCACAGTTTACAGTGGGGCTGCCCACATTAACAGCTAAAGGATATCAAAGGCCCATTACGCATCTAGCATTCGCTCCGCCCATGTTGGAGAAGAAATTCCCCTCTGCATTGCATGCCACTTTCACTTTGATTGATTGTCGGATTTTATGGCCGCCTCCCCACTGTGCGCCGCTTTCACTTTCTTTGATCTCTCGGTTTTAGGGTACCGTCTGCATAGGTCTATGGCCGTTATATGGCCGTTCAGGGGTGACTCTGCAGTCAGTACGGTGTTGGCCCTGGGGTATTTGACTTTGGTTTTGAGCGGCATCTTTTCCTGTTCCAGTGTGGGTTTGATAAAACAACAGAGCGAATGCTAGATGCAGAATGAACCAAGGAGGAGGAGACTGGATTTCTACCCTGCCCTTTACTACCTGAAGGCATCTCGGAGGAGGAGGAGGAGGAGAAAATAGGTGGTTTTTATTCCTTGCTCTACATTACCCGAAGGAGCCTCAGAGCGGCTTACAATCTCCTTTCCCTTTCCCTCCCCACAACAGACACCCTGTGAGGTAGGTTGAGGGGCTGAGAGAGCTCTTTCCAGAACTGCCCTTGAGAGAACAGCTCTGAGAGAACTTGTGACTGACCCAAGGTCGCCCAGCTGGCTGCATGCGGAGGAGTGGGGAATCAAACCCAGTCCCCCAAATTAGAGTCCACCGCCCTTAACCACTTCACCAAGCCGGCTCACCTGAAAATGGGAGAACTGCCCCCAACTACATCATGTGTACCTGCAAAACTGGAGACGGGTGAGTGTCCTCCAGTCGAAGTTTGAGGATGGGTGACAGCTTCACAGCTGGGGACATCTGTCGTGCCTAAAGAGAGAAAGAAGTATCACCCATGCTTGTGGCAAGCTTCCAAATGCTGACCTTCGTAAGAACATCAGAAGAGCTCTGCTGGATCAGACCAGTGGTTCATCTAGTTCAGCATCCTGACTCACACAGTGGCCAGCCAGTTCCTCTGGAGGGCCAACAACAGGGCAGAGAGGCTGAGGCCTTCATAAGAACATCAGAAGAGCCCTGCTGGATCAGACCAGTGGTTCATCTAGTTCAGCATCCTGTCTCACACAGTGGCCAGCCAGTTCCTCTAGAGGACCAACAGTGGGACATAGAAGCCAAGGCCTTCTCCTGATGTTGCCTCCTGGCTCTGGGATTTAGAGGCTGACTGCCTCTGAACCCAGAGCTTCCCTTCAGTCACCAGCTTGGTGTAGTGGTTAAGAGAAGTGGACTCTAATCTGGAGAACCTGGTTCAATTCTCAACTCCTCCACTTGAAGCCAGCTGGGTGACCTTGGGTCAATCACAATTCTCCCAGCCCCAAAAAACAAACCTAGCTCACCACAAAAAGAACTAGATTGTCAGGCTGCCAGACAGTCTTCAGATCTCCTGGCTATACTACACGCACTGCCATATGATAATTAGTTAGTTAATTAACCATGGCTAACAGCCACTAATAGACCGCTCCTCCACAAATCTGACGAATCGCCATTTAAAGCCGTCTATGCCTGTGGCCATCACTACATCCTCTGGCAGAGCATTCTACATTTTAATAACTCGTGTAAAGAAGGATTTCCCTTTGGCTGTCCTAAATCTTGTACTCTGAGCGCCACCCGGTGCTCTCTGGGATCTCAGAGAACACACGTGCTCTTGGATGAAGAAGAGAAATAAAAGAAGAGATTGGATTTCTATCCCGCCCTTCACTACCCAAAGGAGTCTCAGAGTGGCTTACAAACTCCTTCTCCTTCCCCTTTCCACAACAAACACCCTGTGAGGTAGGTGGGGCTGAGAGAGCTCTCTCGAGGACTGCCCTTGAGAGAACAGCTCTGACAGAACTTATGACGGACCCAAGGTCACGCCAGCAGCTGCATGTGGAGGAGTGGGGAATCAAACCCGGTTCCCCCGGATTAAAGTCCGCACTCCTAACCTCTACACCAAACCAAATTCTGGCTCACTGTAATCCTCATTTTACCTGTTCTTGGGGTGGTGTCCTCTTCTATGGGCGTGGTGTCATTCGTACACCGTAGATGTAACTCGCTCCAATCAGGTTTCCCGTTGGAATTCTGACACGTGCTCTTTTCAGAGACAGGACTCCTGGCTTGGTAGCCATCCATGCACCAGTACTGCAGTTCTTGCCCCACTGTGTAGGTCATCGACCCAGCCCGGACATGCTTTGGGGGTTTGAGGACTCCGCAGAAACCTATCGGGGAACATGGTGAAGGCGGGAAAGATGTGTTAATGTTTCTTGCGGTTGTGACTTGCTGACGCTTCTTTAGGGTTGCCAAGGGGTACTCACAATTTAGCGGGGGGAGTCCTTGCCCGGTCCAGGAGTGTTCTGGGAGTGTTCCGGGAGCGATGTCACCCGGAAGTGATGTCATTGCGTCTGGCGCATTGGGTGCGGTACCGCTGTAATTCAAGGGGAAAGCATAGAGTTTTCCCTCGAGTTACAGAGCGCGCGCCCCCCAAACATGCCCAACGCAATGATGTCACCTCTGGGTGATGTCATTACGCCGGGCACATCTCTGCAGCCCAGCAATTTGGGGGTGGGGTTCCCCCTGGCAGCCCGATCTGGGCTGGCGGGGAGCAGGCCGATCGAGTGGGGTTTTCCCCGCCCCCCCAGGAGGACTTGGCAACCCTACACTTCTTGAGCGTTGCACCTGCACATCCTTGGTTATTGCACAGTCACAGTGCAACAGCAATCCTCAACTGGGCTATCTAGTTTGAGCAGGGGCCGTAGGTCACTGTTAGAGCCTCTGCTAATCATGCAGACGGTCCCAATCCCCAGCATCTCCAATTAAAAGGACCAGGCAGGAGGGGATGTGAAAGAACGCCATCAAAGATCCTGGAGAGCCGCTGCCAGTCTGAGTAGACAGTACTGGCACCTTGATGGGCCAATGGTCTGATTCAGTGTAAGGCGGCTTCATGTGTCCATGTGTGGACCAACCAATCCAGTTACGACTGCTGTGACGCAACGTGCAATATGTGCATGCAGCCCTAAGTTTCCTGCCAGTTCTTTTGCCCCAATTCCATACCACTGTCATGGACTACTGACAGCGCCCAGTTGTATATTATGGAACTGCAATAAAGCTCTCGCTTTCGTCTCCTTGGGGTCTTTCTTTTCAAAGACTTCCCACATCATCTCCAACTCCTCAATCCCACCTTCCAAACGGATTTTATAAAATACTTGGTTTCTTCTTTCCTCAAGTCCTTCAACTTTCGCGTGCTTTTAAAAAAATACTTGAACTGGTTGGCCATGGTGTGAGAGAGGATATTGGACTAGATGGACCACTGGTCTGATCCAGCAGGGCTCTTCTGATGTTCTTCTGAAGGCCTCGGCCTTTGTGCCCTGTTCTTGGCCGTCCAGAGAAACCATTTGACCACTGTGTGAGACAGGATGCTGGACTAGATGGACCTCTGGTCTGACCCAGCAGTGCTCTTCTGATGTTCTTATGAAGGCCTCAACCTCTGTGCCCTGTTGCTGGCTGTCCAGTGGAACCGGTTGACCACTGTGTGAGACCGGATGCTGGACTGGGTGGACCACTGGTCTGACCCAGCAGGGCTCTTCTTTCTTTCTTTCTTTCTTTCTTTCTTTCTTTCTTTCAGGGCTGCCAGCCTCCAGGTGGGGCCTGGAGATCTCCCGCTTTCACAACTGATCTCCAGCCGACAGAGATCAGCTCTCCTGGAGAAAATGGCTGCTTTGAAGGGTGGACTCTATGGCATTGTACCCTGCTGAGGCCCCTCCCCTCCCCAAACCCCACCACCTCCTGGCTCCACCCCCAAAGTCCCCAGGTATTTTCCAACCCAGACTTGGCAACCCAACTTTCTTTGGTATTTTGTGTGTGTGTGTGTGTGTGTGTGTGTACAGATGTGCATCTGCACCTGGAACTTACGATGACCTCTGGTGACTGACCGCTACTGGAGGCCTGGAGGATATTCAGAGAGGTGGCTGAATAAAGCCTGCCTCTGTTCTCCCGACTTTGTATTCCAAGGAAGTCTCCCATCCAAGTACTAACCACAGTCAACCCTGCTTAGCTTCCGAGATCTGATGAGATCGGGCTTGCCTGGGCGATCCAGGTCAGGGCTTCTTATACTCTTATAAAGGCCTCCCATGCCCTGCTGTTGGCCCTCCAGAGGAACTGGCTGGCCACTGTGTGATACAGGATGCTGGACTGGATGGACCCTCTCTGGTCTGATCCAGCAGGGCTCTTCATATGTTCTAATGAAGGCCTCGGCCTCTCTGCCCTGTTGTTGGCCATCCAAAGGAACTGGTTGGCCACTGTGTGAGACAAGATGCTGGACTAGATGGACCACTGGACTGATCCAGCAGGACTCTTATTATGATCTTATGAAGGCTTCCCTGCTGCTGGACCTCCAGAGGAGAAGGAGGAAGAAGAAGAAGACATTGGATTTATACCCCACCTTTCACTTGGAGTCTCAGAGCAGCTAACAAACTCCCTCCCCTCCCCACAACAGACACCCTGTGAGGTAGGTGGGGCTGAGGGAGCTCTTCCAAGAACTGCTCTTTCAAGGACAGCTCTTGTCAGAACTATGACTTGCCCAGGGTCATCCAGCAGCTGCAAGTGGAGGAGTGGGGAATCAAACCCGGTTCTCCCAGATTAGAGTCCGCGCACTTAAACACCACACCAAACTGGCTGAACCACTTCTTATGTTCTTAAGAAGGGCAGACAATAAATAAAGCAAAACAATAAAGTAAAATAAACAAGGCGGTCTGTAGGGATTGCTATGGCAGTCGTTGGAATAGCTGGTCCCCAAAACGTGTCAACATCCTTCCATAGTTCACGCAGCAAAGGCAAACGACGGGGGACGCGATTTCACCTTTCATAAGAGGCTGTGCTGTTGTTAGGGGTCCATCCGTCCTTCCAGTCTCCTCCCCAATTTGTGTCGCAGGCTGTGTTGAAGGACGAAGAGGCAATCTAGGATCCACTGTATAGAGAGAGAAAAGAAGCAAAATCATTTCTGTAAGCAAGGCGGGTATTCTGGCCTGATTAAGGCCAGGGTAGGGCTGTCCGTGGCATCATTTCGGGTAAGGGGGGATTGTGGGAAGCAAAGGGCGCTAGGAGATAAGGTTGCTAGCTCTGAATTGGGAAATATCTGGAGATTCTGGTGCCTAGGGAGGGCAGGGTTCAGGGGAAAGAGGGGAGGGTATAATGCCACAGAGCCCACCCTCCAAAGCAGCCGTTTTCTCCAAGGGAATTGATCTTGGCCATCTGGAAACAGGCCTGTAGCCAGGATTCTGTGGCTCGTGGGGCAGATCTTTTTTCTGGTGGGGCTGAAGTTCTCCGTGCAGAAAGAAAAGCCATTTAGCCAATAGAAAGCTGTTACCAGGACAGATCTCTAAATTGCAAGCTGTCAACCACTTTAGATGACAGTTCTCAGCTGCTGCAAGTTAATTGCTTCTGCCAGCCTAAGCAACAATTCTGAGAACAAGCGGGTGGCGGGGGGGCGGGGGGGCGGGGGGGGATGACTTCTATCATCAAGAAAACTAACAGGCAGAAAAACTCAAAGGAGACCAGTTTCTTGACACAGAGTTAGAAGGGATCCTAGAGGTCACCTACTCCAACCCCCTTGCTCAGTGCAGGCATTAGCCAATTACAGCATCCCACTCTGCTTAAAGGAGTGCATGCCTTTTAAGAAAACGTTTAAAAATGATTGGGGGAAAAGCATTTACAGGAGAAATTCTTGAGGGGCTGTGCCTTTAAGAAAGGGGGCAGAGCCCCCAAAAGCCCCACTGTAGCCACCAGCCTGATTGCACCTTTGCATCATTTACAAGCTTCCTTTACAACATCCCTCCCACCTTTTGAATGGGATACAAAGACTAGAGATCTTCCTTCCTGCTCGTATCTGATGAAGGGAGCTTTGACCATTGAAAACTCGTTGGTCTTTAAGGCGCTACAGGACTCGAGCCTAACTCTTCTCCTCCAGAGCAACACGGCTACCCTCAGAAACGAGTGACAGTCATGGACAGGAAGGTGACCACAACAGATGGTCTCTCTCTCTGCCCCCCCCCCCCCCCCCGCTTTAACAAACCGGCCTGTGGACTCCAAAGGGGAGGACGGAGCACCGAAATCCACTTTGAATTGCAGTTCCTCACCTATGCATGCCACGGAGCTCCACCGGCCAAAACCATCCTGGTCAGCATTGCATTTAATGGTCCAGCCCTGCCCGCTTGGCCTCGTGTACCCTTGATCGCATTTGTACTTCACCTGGGTGCCAACCGGATACGACTCCGCAAAGAACTCCGCAAACTCAGCCACGAGGGGAGGGGGGCACCTCTCTGCAAAGGGAGAGAAAGGCGGGCGAGTGGGAACACGACACAGAGCATTAAGGGCATAAGAGAAGCCAATGTTGGATCAGGCCAGTGGCCCATCGAAAGCTTTTAGCCTTTCCTCGTAGGAATGATGCTCCGAATCAGAGCAGCTGATTTTCAGGTGCTGAGGGCTCACAGTTGAACTACAGCTTCTGGACCTCACGCATGAACGTACATGGAAGGTGCTTTCTGTTGAATCAGACAACTGGACCATCAAGCTGAGGAAAGTACACAGGAAGGCAACCAAGGTGATGGGGGGGTTGGAGAACCTTCCCTGTGAGGAAAGCCTGAAGATTCTGGGACTGTTCAGTTTAGAAAAGAGACAACTGCGGGGACTGCGACACGATAGGGGTTTATAAAATTATCATGAGATGGACAGAGTTGACCAAGAGAACTGTTTCTCCCTCTCCCGAAAGACTAGCACTCGAAGCCATCCAGTGAAGCTGAGGGGAAGTAGTACTTGACACAGAGAGTAATTAAAATGTGGAATTCACTGCCGGAGGATGTTATGATGGCCTTGGGAATAAACAGCTTTAAAGGGGATTTGATAGATTCATGGAGGATCAGTCTATCAGTGGCTCCTAGCCATGGTGACTGAGGGGAACCTCCACATTCAGAGGCACTAAACCTCTGAATCCCAAAGCCAGGAGGCAACCTCAGGGGAAGGCCTTGGACTCTATGCCCTGTAGCTGGCTGTCCAGAAGAACTGGTTAGCCACAGTGTGAGACAGGATGCTGGACTAGGTGGACTATTGGCCTGATCCAGCAAGGCTCTTCTTATATTCTTATTGTCGACTGGGTGACCTAGGATCAGTCACAGTTCTCTCAGACTGGCAGTGGCTTTCCAGGGTCTCAGGTATTCCACACCACCTACTACCTGATCCTCTTAATAGGGGACATGATAGAGGTTTATAAAATTATGCAAGGGGTGGAGAGTGTTGACAAAAAGAGCTTTTTTTCTCAGCCAGACCTACCTCACAAGGTCGTTGTGAGGCCAAAGTGAGGCAGAGGAATGGATTACGCTTGTATGAGCTTTGGGGCAGGAAAGGCAGGGCACCAATGCACTGAATAGATATCAGGTGTTCAAATGAAGAACATCTGACTGCCTTTCGCATGTCACAGCACAGTCTAAACAGGATGCTATGTCAAGTTAGACACACAAAAATGCCTCCTTACCAACTTCACATCTAAATATATAGCCGTGTTATACCTTTTCCTTACGCTTGGGGTCCCCAACACATTGTCATGCCTCCAGTTTGATGTGGTGGTTAAGAGCGGCGGACTCTAATCTGGAGAACTGGGTTTGATTCCCCACTTCTCCACATGTAGCCAACTGGGTGATCTTGGGTCAGTCACACGTTCTCTCAGAGCTGTTCTCTCATGAGCAGTTCTCAAAAGAGCTCTCTCAGCCCCACCTACCTCACAGGGTCTCTGTTGTGGGGAGGGGAAGGGAAGGAGATTGTAAGACTCTCTGAGACTCCAAGTGAAGGGTGGGGTATAAATTCAACTCCTCCTCCTCCACTCCCCCCCCCCACATCTCCAGGAATTTCTCTTCCCTGAGTTGGCACCCCATAACCACTGAAGGCCCTCTTGTCCACACATTTGTCCTTTCAAGCCAACTAACTTCTCTCCATTAGGAGTTCTGGTGGCAGCTGTTTCCACAGGCTGACTTTGTATCACATTGACCCAGACATTTTTCTTGCTTGTTCACAATCTGCATCATAACTAAGCGAATTCCCCCGATATTATGGGAGAGGGAGAGCCACGTCCCTCTGTCCACCTTCTCCATCCCTCTTTCGTTTTGTAAGCCTCCATCATAGAATCATAGAGTTGGAAGGGACCTCCAGGGTCATCTAGTCCAACCCCCCCCCCAGACAATGCAGGAGATTCACAAATACCTCCCCCACACACACCCCGTGACCCTTGGGAGCCAGTTTGGTGTAGTGGTTAAGAGCGCAGACTCTAATCTGGGAGAATCGGGTTTGATTCCCCACTCCTCCACTTGCACCTGGCTGGGTGACCTAGGCTCAGTCACAAGTTCTCTCAGAGCTGTTCTCTCAAGGGCAGTTCTCAGGAGAGCTCTCTCAGCCCCACCTACCTCACAGGGTGTCTGTTGTGAGGAGGGGAAGGGAAAGGAGGTTGGAAGCCACTCTGAGATGAGTGAAGGGCAGGGTATAAATCCAGTCTCATCCCCCTCCCCCTCATCGGCTCTCAAGGTCAGGAGGGATTTTTATTTCCTTTTTTTGGTGTGTGCTCTGTTCTGAGAACCTCTTCTGAGTCATTTAATTCAGTTTCCCTTCACAGTTGGTTGTGGTTTCGGGGGAGCTAGGAGGGAGGGGAGAGACGGGACAACCCCAAGTTTTCAAAGGTTGAGGGTTCCAAGAACCAGAGAAAAGGAGATTCCCATCTCCCACCTCTTCGAAAGAAACGTTTGAAGTCTGAACAAACACACCTCTGGGCTGCAGAGGACATTTGCTCGCCGAGCACTTTTACGTTTTGTAATACTTTTGTTTTCTCCCCTGTGGTTAAGATGTGTGGTTAATCATTTCGAATAAAGTTGTCACTAAAGAAACCACAACCTGCTGACGGACTGCAGAAAGAAGATGGGGGGGGGGGGGGGAACCGGACCAGTCTGGTGATACATTCACACGTTGGGACGCCTGCTAGCCAACCATTTCTTGTTAGGCTATTTGTGGTAAGTAGTCCAATAGAACTTATTAGGATTCCACGGGGAGCTAACAGGACAAGCCACAAGGGAGCATGCAGTCTTGAGGTGGCGGGCATATACTGTCCAATAACTGGGTGTGTATATGTCCCATCCAGTGTTCCCTCTAAGCTGAGTTAGTGTAAGCTAGCTCACAGTTTCTTAGCCTCCAGTTCACACTGGAGCTTTTGTCTTAGCTCAGGAAGGATGGCTCCGGAGCAAACTGATTTATGCAGGAGCCAAATCGCTCGCTCACAACTTTAATGCCAGTAGCTCACAAAGTAGAATTTTTGCTCACAAGACTCCACAGCTTAGAGGGAACATTGGACTCCCATCATGCCCAGAATTTAAAAAATCCATATGCTTCAAAGTTGTCCCTTTTTTCGGACTGAAAATGCACTGCATTTCTGTTTCCTAGCCTATCAGGAATCCTGGTATTTCAGGTTTCGTATTTCTAACTGGGGAAAAACGTGGCCAACGTCTCAGGAAGGTTATGTTCTTTGGAGCTCATCCCCAGAATTAAAAAATCCGGATGCTTCAGAGTCTTCTCCTTTTGGACTCTGAAAATATGTCATGGTTCGGTTTCCTAGCCTATTAGGAATCCTGGTAAGAGTTTTAACAGTCCTAAAATGGAAAAACAGGGACACCCTATCAGGAAGATGGTTGAAATGCAGGCCTGCAAACTTACAGATGTGAGGATTTCACATGGGAAAGGTGGGAAATTGGGTCCAAGAAAAAGGTCACCTTCTTTGGGGCTCATTTCCTCCAAAGCTTTTTGGGGGTGAAGAAGTAGCCCCCCCCCCTGCCCTTCTTTAAGGATCTTGTGCATATGTTGGGCTTGGAGGATACAGATAATGCAGTGTGCACCCACCCAAAGAATGCCTCTTGCAATTCACCCAAGCTGAAGGGTGCAATTCACCTTTTACCACCCCACCCAACCCCCAAGACTCCAGGTCAGTGTAGTGGTTAGGAACACAGACTCTAATCTGAGAGAACCGGGTTTGATTCCCCACTCCTCCACATGCAGCTGCTGGTGTGACCTTGGGTCAGTTACAAGTTCTTTCAGAGCTGTTCTCTCAAGACCAGTCCTCAAAAGAGCTCTCTCGGCACCTCCTACCTCACAGGGTGTCTGTTGTGGGGGAAGGGAAGGGAAAGGAGATTGTAAACCACTCTGAGACTCCTCCAAGTAGTGAAGGGTAGGATATAAATCCAATCTCCTCCTCCTCCTCCTCCTCTTCTAATTCTAATTATTATTATTCTGAGCCAGGTGAAAACTACCCTCTGAATGATTCTGATAGGAGGCCTGAGGCCAGCATCCATCCACAACTCCTGACCTTTAATTTTATTTTTTTGCTATGTGTGCATATTTCGATACACCCCCCCACCCCCATGTTTTTTCCCGCAAGAGTAGGAGATCTTTTCTGGTAGTAGAAACCCGCACTTGACCCAGCAAAGCTCAGGACAGGGTATACTTTTTAAATAAATGAAAATGAAAATAAATGCTTAGCTTTCCCACCAGTGCTTGCCAAAGGAAATACGATACAAAATTAGAACCGCACAAGAATAAAATGCAAAACAAGAGACTGTATAGAACCCCACACTTCGGTGAGACCCAGTGGGTCACATTAGGTCAGTCTAACCTACCTTACAGGGTTGTTGTGAAGATAAAACAGGGAGGGAAGAACCGTCTATCCCACCACAGGTTCTTTTGCAGAAAGGTAGGATAAAATGTCCATAGGTGGATATCAGAGAAGAAGAAGAGGACGAGAAAGAGGAGGAGATATTGGATTTATATCCTGCCCTTAACTCACTTGGAGTCTCAGAGCGGCTTACAAACTCCTTTTCCCTTCCCCACCCCACAACAGACACCCTGTGAGGTAGGTGGGGCTGAGAGAGCTCTGAGACAATTGTCCTTGAGAGAACAGCTGGGACAGAGCTATGGCTTGCCCAAGGTCATCCAGCAGGTGCAAGTGGAGGAGTGGGAAATCAAACCCAGTTCTCCCAGATTAGAGTCCGTGCACTTAACCAGTACACCAAAAAACAAGAATTAAAAAAAAAAGCTATTCATATAGCATCAAACATCACTCCCCAAAAAAACATAGGTACACAATTGATCTATCAAATCCATATTCAACCATGATGTTCACTGGATCAGTTTGGGCTAGTTACTTTCCATTGGGGAAGGGCTATGGCTCAGTGGAAGAGCATCTGCCTCGAATGCAGAAGGTCCCAGGTTCAGTCCCCTCCACTGCTGGATGGGTAACGGGCACGGCGTCCTGGAGAGCTGCTATCAGTTACAGTGTACAATACATTTTCCACTTAACCTACCTGTCAAGATCGTTGTGAGGATAAGATGGAAGAGGGAGAACCACTGGAAAAAGTACAGAGGAAGGCAACCAAGAGGATGAGGGGGTTTGGAGCACCTTTCCTACGGGCTGAAGAGTCTGGGACTTTTCGGTTTAGGGAGAACTTCAGGGACTAAGGGAGAACATGAGAGAGATTTATAACATTATGCCTGGGGTGGACAGAGTTGAGAAAAAGAATTTTTTCTCCCTCTCCCAAAAGACTAGAACTCGAGGGCACCCAGTGAAACTGATGGGCAGTAGGTTCAGGGTGGACAAAAGGAAATTCTCCTTTACACAGAGAGTGACTAAAATGTGGGATTCGCTGCCGGAGGATGTTACGATGGCCACAGGAATAAACAGCTTTCAAAGGGGATTCGAAAGATTCATGGAGGATACGTCTGTCAAAGGCTACTAGCCGTGGTGACTGAGGGAAACCTCCACATTCAGAAGCACTAATCTGAATCCCAGAGCCAGGAGGTAACCTCAGGGGAAGGCTTTGTCTTCTATGCCCTGTTGTTGGCCCCGCAGAGGAACTGGTTGGCCACTGTGTGAGACGGGATGCTGGACTAGATGGACCCCTGGTCTGATCCAGAAGGGCTCTTCTGATGTTCTTATGAAGGCCTCTGCCTCTATGCCCTGTTGTTGGCCCTCCAGAGGAACGGGCTGGCCCCTGTGTGAGACAGGATGCTGGACTAGATGGACCCTCACTGGTCTGATCCAGCAGGGCTCTTCTGATGTTCTTATGAATTCCTTGGACAAAGGGCAGGGTAAGCGTTTGGTAGATCAATATTTACTTATTTATTTGCAGTGCTGATATACCACTGCCCCGCTTCAAGTTTCCAGTCTGGTTGACACTAAAGAGTTAAACTAACATCATACAACACGCAAGAAGGAAGCAGAGACAACAACTGATAATTAAAAAGTGAAAGGCTCAGTAGAATGATAAACTGATGGTTTCATTTCCAAAAGCTGAGGTCGGTGGCCCTCCGGACTTCTTCAGAAGAGACATTTCCACCAAGAACTACCAGTCTTTTTGACAATGTGCCAGATCCATGAACATCTGTGTGGAACGGAGAGAAGCCGCAAAGATCGTTTTCCTTGTTCTGGAGCTACAGGAATGGGGAAAGTTGCCCGTTCTTTTGCAGACCTTTAAAAATCAGATTTCTGGAAGCCATATCCTCTTTCCCTTACTATACTGTCCATTTTTTTACCCCACCCACTCTAAGAAGAGGAAGAAGAGATTGGATTTATACCCGCCTTTCACTACCCAAAGGAGTCTCAGAGCAATCTCCTTTCCCTTCCCCTCCCCACAACAGACACCTTGTGAGGTAGGTGAGACTGAAAGAGCTCTTTTGAGAACTGCTCTTTTGAGAACAGTTCTAAGACAACTGTGACTGACCCAAGGTCCCACCAGCAGCTGCATGTGAAGGAGTGGGGAATCAAACCCACTTCTCCCAGATTAGAGTCCATGCTCCTAACCACTACACCAAACTGGCTCTTGGAGCTTCGAGCAGCACACACCATCCTCCCTTTCCCATTTTATCTTCACAGCAGCCCTGTGAGGTAGGACAGACTGAGAGACTGACCTGCCCAAGGTCACCAAGAGAGATTCCTGGCAGAATTTGAAACCCAGACTGTAACCACAATTGAGACACTTACTCTAAATGACATCAGAGCAATGCCTGAATTCAAACCATCTAGAATACGCTGCATATTTTTTTTAACAGCTAGATGCCAACAGCAATCCGGTTGGGTCTTACCTCTGGCCCCTTCAGTGGTTCGGAAAGTTCTCCACATCAGAATGAGCAATCCCAACCAAAAGCAGTTCATGTCTTTTCAATGAATGTAAGAGGACAGGAGTTTTCTCTCTCTCCTTCGCCGAAAGCCCTCCGTCTGACTAATGGCAGATGAGGCTTTCGATAACCATCTGAGCGTTGTCACCAGTTCAGTCAGACTATCTAACGCCCACCCCAGCCTTTCGAGTCTGCAAAGGGCTCGAAGTGTTTCTCCTCAGGTGTGAAGCTGCACTCCCTCCAGGAAGTTAAGTTTCTGCCCAAGAGTTATTAGCAGACATTTGCAGGAAGTGGCATGAACCTGTGACGAACACCTTTTTGGTAAGCTTAGCCCCAAGTGGACATTTCTGCCCATTTCTGGACTGCTAAAAAGACAAATAAGCGGAGACCAGCGCTCCCTCTAAGCTGGTGAGCCTTGTGAGCAAAAAAATTATGCTTTGTGAGCAACTTTGTGAGCAACTTTGTGAGCTAAAGTTGTGAGGGAGCGATACGGCTGCTGCATAAATTGGTTTGCTCTGGAGCCATCCTTTCTGAGCCAAGACAAAAATGTGTGAGCCGGAGGCTAAAAAACTGGGTGCTAGCTCACACTCACTCAGCTTAGAGGGAACACTGGTGGAGACCAAGATCAAGTTAATTCCTGAGGCCGATTCTGCACCAGCACTTTGCTGCCCTTTCCACCCGAATTGCATTGCCCCAACTCTGTTTGCATGGTTCCGCACTACAGAATTCTGCCCCATGTCTTCATTTCCGCATTTGCTCTTGCCCCGGCTCTTGATCCCCCGCCCCTCCTTTGCCCAATTTTTTTAAAAAAAGTAGACGGAGTTGCGTTGTAACGTTATAACGTCGTGACATTCTCACAACCCACCCCTTCTCCTTTTAGGGAACCCTCCCAGTAAGCTACAGGCATGAGCATGCATGCGCAGATTTCTTTTCTTTCTTTTTTTGCACATGCATGGTTTTATTGTGATGTAACGACGTCACAACATTGTCGTGTCCACACCTCCAAGACGCCATTTACCTCATAGTCTAGTAGCTGCTGCTATTTGCATACTAAGTTGGGGGGGCAGGGAAATGGCCACTGTGCCAACAGCACATGTGTATTTCAGCATTGCAGACAACTTGAGGTCATTGTTGCGTTGCAACGAAACCAAAACATTGATGTCTCATTTCATGCCAGCAACCGTGGAGGTTTGGGGAGGGGAGGGGCCTCAGCAGGGTCCAGTGCCATAGAGTCCACCCTTCAAAGCAGCCATTTTCTCCAGGGGAGCTGATCTCTGTCGACTGGGGATCAGTTGTAAAAGCGGGAGATCCCCAGGCCCAACCTGGAGGCTGGCAACCCTAGGTTTAAGGTAACTCGTGACTAATCCTATCAGGAAGTTTGGGCGTAATCTTATCAGGGAGTAATCCTATCAGGGAGTGGGCGTAATCTTATCAGGGTAATCCTATCAGGGAGTAATCCTATCAGGGAGTTTGGGCAAGGCTGGGTGGGGTGCGGTTTAGACATGTATTTAAGCAGACCCCCGAGCCCCGTTCAGTATCCTGGAATTGTACCATCAATAAACTTATGATGAATAAACTCACCCCTGTAATTATCTCGGAATATTTTTACATTCTACACTACACGCGAGTTCCCCTCTGTAATTATCTCGGAATATTTTTACATTCTACACTACACGTGAGTTCCCCCCTGTAATTATCTCGGAGTATTTTTACATTCTACACTACACGCGAGTTCCCCTCTGTAATTATCGCGGGGTATTTCCCGTTTCCACTTGACACTGAGGTCACCCCAGTTTCACCCCACACTTGTCCTGGGATAAACGGATGTTATTATAACCCCGGGGTAAATGCAAGGTATTGTGTCGTGAGCTGAACTCTGATCAAACCAGGGATGAGATCCAAATGCGGAAAGGACCTTTGTGAGTCTTTAAGGGGCTACTGGACGCTTGCTCTTTTCTATTGCTACACGGCTACCCATCGTGATCTACCTACAGAAAAAGGATGCTTTGGAGGGTGGAGTCTATGGCATCATCCCCCACTGAGGTCCCTGTCCTCCCCAGGCTCCACCCCCAAATCTCCAGGAGTTTCCCAGCCTGGATCTGGTAACCCCACACCGCCCAACCAGTGGCCAGTGGAGTCCTGGCAGCTGTACTGTCCAACTCTGTAAAACCACTTTTAACATGGGACTGCTGGTCATTCATTTTCTTAGACATGTCTGAGGTGTACATCGCTGGCCTACTAAAACACACACAGAGAAGAGAAGGAAGTTCCTTTCAAGCGCAGCAAGAAAGTGATGAGTGGTTCATTTTCTTCCCCTCTGATCTGCCATCACTGTGGTATTTTGATAAAGCGCCTGCTGGACATGCAGTTTGGAGACATGGCGGAGAGAGATAAAAATGGTAGAAATCCCGTGACTGCTGATTAAAGTAGTTAACTGAAATGTGTTATTTATAGTCTACCAGGAACATGATAAAAGCCATGTATCTGAAGACCCTGTTTGTAAATGCTACAGCAATCTTAGTATAAATACCCAAACACTCCCTAGAAGCTAAAATGACTAAACTAAGGCTATGGTACTTTGGTCACATCAAGAGTCACCTGAAAAGACAATAATGCTAGGAAAAGTGGAAGAAGAAGAAGAAGAGGAGGAGATTGGATTTATACCTAGCCCTTCACTTGTAGTCTCAGAGCGGCTTACGAACTCCTTTCCCTTCCCCTCCCCACAACAGACATCCTGTGAGGTAGGTGGGGCTGAGAGAGCTCTGAGACAACTGTCCTTGAGAGAACAGCTGGTGCAGAGCTATGGCTTGACCAAGGTCATCCAGCAGGTGCAAGTGGAGGAGTGGGGAATCCAACCTGGTTAGAGAGTCCTCACACTTAACCACTGCACCAAACTGGGAAGACCCAACCTGAGATGAATGGACTCCATCAAGGAAGCCACAAAGGCCCTCAGTTTGCAAGACTGGAGTGAGGTGGTTAACAAAAGGAAGTTTTGAAGGTCATTAATTCATGGGGACATTGTAAGTCAGAAGTAACCTTATGGTATTTAACACGCACACATACACCAATATTAATCAGAGCCGGTTTGGTATAGTAGTTAGGAGCACTGACTCTAATCTGGGAGAACCAGGTTTGATTCCCCACTCCTCCCCATTCAGCTGTAGGAGTGACCTCGGGTCAGTCACAGTTCTCTCAGAGCTGTTCTCTCAGGAGCAGTTCTGGAAAGAGCTCTCTCAGCCCCGCCTACCTCACAAGGTGTCTGTTGTGGGGAGGGGAAGGGAAACGAGTTTGTAAGCCGCTCTGAGACTCCTTTGGGTAGTGAAGGGCAGGGTATAAATCCAGTCTCCTCCTATTCTTGGTTGGGGGGGAGGGAAAACGTAAGTACTGGGAAACAGCACAAATAATCTGACTGATACTGGAAGCCACCAAGCTGATATTAGGTTGAGTTTATTTTAGGTTATATAAATGACATATGAATATTTCATAACACCTTGAGGAACCTGAAGATAGGTATTAATTTTCTTACTTCTGTATAACAATCAGAAAACAATTATCCAAAGGGAACGACTTGTAGTACTACCCCCGTGATGAATATGTCTGTATGTGTTTGAGTGTGTATGCCTTCAAGAGGGGCTGTGGCTCAGTGGTAGCGCATCTGCTTGACAGGCAAAGTCCCAGGTTCAATCCCCGGCATCTCCAGTTAAAAGGACCGGGAAGTAGGTGGTGTGAAGGACCTCAGCCTGAGACCCTGGAGACCCATGAACTGGGGCCGTCTGCTTGGGATCTAGGTGTGATCCCTGGAATTACAGCTTATCTCCAGACTAGAGAGATCAGTTCCCCTGGAGAAAATGGTTGCTTGGGAGGGCGGATTCTATGGTATTGGACCCCAGTTAGGTCCCTGTCCTCCCCAGGCTCCATCCCCAAATCTCGAGGAGTTCCCCAACCCGGATCTGGCAACCCTTCCCCCCCATACCCCACCAGCGGTTGGGGGGGGGGACATCTGGTAATGTTCTTCCCAGTGAGGAGTTTCTCCAAAGCCCCTCAAACTTTTTCTGAATAGAGAAATCTTTGGGTAAGTTCAAACAGACTTACTCCCAAGTCAATAAAACAAAGTTTGAGTCCCGTGGCACCTTTAAGACCAACAAAGTTTATTTCTGGGTATAAGCTTTCACGTGCACACATGTATCTGAAGAAGTATGCATGCACATGAAAGCTTATACCCAGAATTAAACTTTGTTGGTCTTAAAGGTACCACGGGACTCAAACTTTATTCTATTGCTTCAGACCAAAATGGCAACCCACCTGAATCTAACCCGAGTAAGTAAGTGTAGGATTGCTCACTCCACTGAAATCAGAGGGTCTAGTGATTAATAGATTACTGTAATAACGGTACCAAAATCTGGCATCACCAGCATTCAGTAAGCTTTCCAGAAAAGAGTGTCTAAAACTATTTTCTAAAGCTGGTCGTCCTGTGTCACCAGACACAGTTCACTCTGTTCACGAAATCTGTTCCAGTTCATTCTGTGTCATGAGAAAACCACAAGAGAACTGTTTATCATTGATCTATATAGTACATTCTTATCTTGGCCTTCTTCAACGCAGCTGCTATGCCAGGTTGTTCCACTTAAAAAAAAATTCATATCAGTAGCTTAGGCCAAGATAGAATGTACCCAAAGGCACCCAGTGAACTTAGAACCATAGAGTTGGAAGGGGCCTCCAGGGTCATCTAGTCAGGAGATTTACAACTACCTCCCTCACAGACCCTCAGTGACTCCTGCTCCATGCCTAGAAGATGGCAAAAAACCCTCCAGGATTCCTACCCAAAAAGGCCAGGAGAAAAGTGCTTCCTGACCCCAAAGTGGTGAGCGGCATTTCCCTGGGCGTGTAAGAAAGGGCCACGAGAACTAAGCACTGATGCAACCCTCCCTGCCCTCCCTCTCACGATCTACCAGTTTGGTGTAGTGGTTAAGTGCACTGACTCTAATCTGGGAGAAGCGGGTTTGATTCCCCACTCCTCCACTTGCACCTGCTGGATGACGTTGGGCAATCCATAGCTCTGTCCCAGCTGTTCTCTCAAGGACAGTTGTCTCAGAGCTCTCGCAGCCCCACCTACCCCACAGGGTGTCTGTTGTGGGGAGGGGGAGGGAAAGGAGTTTGTGAGCCACTCTGAGACTCCCTTGGGTAGTGAAGGGCGGGTATAAACCCAGTCTCCTCTTCTTCTTCTCTTCTTTTGAGGTTTAAAGCCACTGAAGAAGAGAATTTAGGAAACAAGGGGTGCTCTGCTGGGACCTTGTTTTGCTGTTATGGGCTATTATTACTGTTACCGGCTGCTATGAGTTTTTGTTTCCACGCTGTTATAATCATTGTTCCTTATTATGACTACTTTGTTTGTGTCTTGGTCTTTCGACAATCCTCCATGAATCTATCTAATCCCATCTGAAAGCTGCTGATCACTATGGCCATCACAACATCCTCCAGCAGCAAATCCCACATTTGAATCACTCTCTGTGTAAGGAAGAAGATACACACCACCACCTAAATTTTGGGTATTGCTCCTGGGACCTTCTGCATGCCAAGCAGGGCTCTGCCAACTGAGCCACAGTCCCTCCCCTGAACGAAACTCTCACACGTAGCTGTCTTATATGGAATGAGACCCTTGGTCCATTCAGGTCAGAACTGTCTATTGAGACTGGCAGCGGCTCTCCAAGGTTTTACGCCGAGGTCTTTCACAACACCTGCTGCCTGATCCTTAACTGGAGACCCCAGGGATTGAACCGGGGACCTTCTGCATGCAAAGTGGATGCTCTAACACTGGGCCACAGACCTACCCCCTATGACCTTGGTCATGCTGGCTAGCTAGCAACCTTAAACAATTTCCAGTTTAAACTCCTCTTGAACAGAGGCTAAATAGGCTGTGCAATTTACCTCCATGACATAAAAAGCTTTGTGGACTGTTTCTCAACACATTTTGGTGCAGCAGGTAAGATTGCAGACTCTAATCTGGGAGAACCAGGTTTGATTCCCCACGCCTCCCCATGCAGCTGCTGCTGTGACCTTGGGTCAGTCACAAGTTCTCTCAAGGGCAGTTCTTGAGAGAGCTCTCTCAGACCCACCTACCTCATGGGATGTCTGTTGTGGGGCGCAGAAGGGAAAGGAGATTGTAAGTGCTCGGAGACTTCAGGTAGTAAAGGGCAGGGTATAAATCCAATCTCCTCCTCCTCCTCCTCTTCTTCCAGTTTGGTGTCGTGGTTAAGCGCGCGGACTCTAATCTGGGAGAACCGGGTTTGATTCCCCACTCCTCCACTTGCACCTGGCTGGATGACCTTGGGCAAGCCATAGCTCTGTACCAGCTGTTCTCTCAAGGACAGTTGTCTCAGGGCTCTCTCAGCTCCACCCACCTCACAGGGTGTCTGTTGTGGGGAGGGGAAGGGAAAGGAGTTCGTAAGCCGCTCTGAGACTACAAGTGAAGGGCTAGGTATAAATCCATTCTCCTCCTCTTCTTCTTCTTCTTCTTCCACTTTTCCTAGCATTATTGTCTTTTCAGGTGACTCTTGATGTGACCAAAGTACCATAGCCTTAGTTTAGTCATTTTAGCTTCTAGGGAGTGTTTGGGTATTTATACTAAGATTGCTGTAGCATTTACAAACAGGGTCTTCAGATACATGGCTTTTATCATGTTCCTGGTAGATTATAAATAACACATTTCAGGGAAAAGGAGTTTGAGACTCCGAATGAAGGGCGGGGTATAAATCCAATCTCCTCTTCTTCTTCTCTCTTCTTCTTGGTAGGGAGGGTGGGGTATAAATGAAATAAATAAACAAACAAACACTCTATTAAAGGGATAAGATACACATGAACACACATGAAGCTGCCTTCAGTCCATCAAGGTTGGTATTGTCTACTCAGACGGGCAGCCACTGTCCAGGGTCTCAGGCAGAGGTCTTTCCCCATCACCTACCGCCTGGTCCTTTTAACTGGAGATGCCGGGGATTGAACCTGGGACTTTCTGCCTGCCAAGCAGCGGCTCTGCCACTGAGCCACCGCCCCACTTCATGTCTCTCCAGGGTCTCAGGCGGAGGTCTTTCCCATCACCTCCTGCCTGGTTCTTTTTCCTGGCGATGCCTGGGATTGAACCTAGGACCTTCTGCATGCCAAGCAGATGCTCTGCCATATAAATAAAAATAAAAAAAAATATTTATTAAGTTTATTTCTGGAAGTTCATGAGGCTGCAAGAGAAACGGAGAAGCAGAGAAAGATCTGCTGTGCTTGGGGGCCAGCCCTTGGTCTGCCCCTGGTCTGCCCCAGCCATACTGTCTATTGACTGGGCAGCCATAACTGCTTTAGCTAATTTGAAAGTGGTCCCAAAGAACATCTGTTGTAAAATAAAAATTTTCTAGCAGTTTCCCAAGATCTCAGGCTACTGGAACGGCTTGTTATTGTAAACTTTTTAATCGTTAATATAATCACCGACGGTACAAATAATATTTTTATCTATCTGGGGGTGCGTTCATACGGCTCTTTTGAGCCGCGCCAGGCACAAGGGCCCGTTGGGTTTAAAGTGCGTGTCCAGACCTCAACATCTGGGAATCGTGCCGCTTTTGTTAGTAGCCCACTGATCCCCGTCAGGGATCCGTATCTAAAAGATGCTAGTTAAAGTCCAGTCTAAAGCTGGCCGATGGGCCAATACCAGACTTCCCACTGTCATGTCGTACCTCCAGACTATCCTGAACGGCCGCCATTTTAAAAAAACTCTTAGCGATGCGCACATAACTGCTTAAACAAGTGACGTCCCCAGAGCTCTGCTCAAGCGATCCAAACAATGTTAGGTTTCTGACGGTCCCCTGAACTTTGTCAACTTAAGAAGAAGAAGAAGAGGAGATTGGATTTATACCCCGCCCTCCACTCCCCAAGGGAGTCTCAGAGCGGCTTACAAACTCCTTTTCCCTTCCCCTCCCCACAACAGACACCCTGTGAGGTAGGTATGGCTGAGAGAGCTCTGAGACAACTGTCCTTGAGAGAACAGCTCTGCCAGAGCTATGGCTTGCCCAAGGTCATCCAGCCAGGTGCAAGTGGAGGAGTGGGGAATCAAACCCGGTTCTCCCAGATTAGAGTCCGCGCACTTAACCACTACACCAGACTGGCTCTCCTACACCAAACTGGCTCTTAAGTGAAACAGTACCTAGAGGAAGGTACCGCTGGGCATGTTTTTACCATTTTTAGTTCACATGTGCACTGAAAAACAAGTATATGCTGAGGCGCCTATGCAAATGCGCAGACAGGATTTTTTTTTTTTTAAAGCCAACCGCACGGCTCCTTGCGGTAGATGTCATCTAGACAATCCACCACGGGAGTCACGCACGGTGAAGCACTTCACAGGCGGGTTGTCTGGTCATACAACGCTGGATCAAAAAGATCTGGCTCAAATGACAGCCGGGCCAATGGCAGGATTAGCTGCCCGTCTGAACAAACTCTGTATCTGAAGAAGTGAGCTTTGACTGGGAAAAACTTATACTCTGGGCAATTTTGCGGGTCCTTTTAAGGTGCTACTGGACTCAAATTTTGTTCTACAAAGAACATGGTACTTTTTTTGCAGTTTGAAACTAAGTTAACCCAAAACGCTGCACAGGACATTACTGACATAGTTATGGCGGGTTTACTGACATCTGGAGACAAATATAATAGAGCCACATCTCTGTCGAAGTCCGGATTGTCTAAGGAAGTGTATACTTCTCTGTCAGCTTCTTGGTTTGACTATCTGGAGCTGCAGCTTGCGCTGCCATGGCTGTTGTCTAACTCCTAGCAAATCCTACAGCACATTCCATTGTGATTTGTGGCACTTGCATACAGCACCAGGGGTCATTTCGAGCAGGAGCGCGCCGGAATGCTGTTCCGGGAGTAACAAGCCCAGGAGCGGGCACATATGGTGATGCGCTGTGGGAAAAAAGCAAAAGCAGACTAACCTGACCTGTATTTTCATGCTTGTTGTAGGGTCACTTCCCGGCGAGAGCAAAGGAAGCCTAAAGTGTCTTTAGTCAAAGTGTCAAGCTGACTCGCCAGCTCTGAGTTGGGAAAGACCTGGAGATTTTGAGGGTGGAGCCTGAGCGGTGGGTGTTGTCTTCTGACACACTTCCGGTGATGTCAGGGTGTGTGGCATATGCAAATAAGTTATGTGAATGAGTTAGGCGAATAAGCTCCTGCCCCTCTCTTTCTATGAAATGACCCGTTTAAATGGAGATGGAAAAGCAGTTCAGAGAAATTGCTCTGGCAAAAAAAAAAATCAATATATAGTTTTTTTAATCCAACACATGGAATGGATGCAAGAGTGCTTGTAAGTAAATACCTTTTGTCATTTAAACATACAGTGAATGGGCAGGGGAAGAGCAGAAATTTCAGATTCAGTTGCTGGACGAGTCGTCTTTTTTTTGGATCTTTCGACAAGGCTCCAGTAAAATTGAGCTAACCAGCTCCATGTTTAATAATGAAAGGACCGAGTCTTTCTTAAACGTAACCATTTCCACGCTGATATGGAGTTGGCAGGCATCAATCCTGTACCTTTGAAAATGTCTGAAATAGGGAGCCCCCCCCCCCCCCACACTGCAGCAAACAGGACTAGCTGCCTCTCCCTGTAACCTCCCCCCCCCCAAAAAAAAAAGAGAAGAAAGGTTTGCAGAAAGGGATTTTTTTTCTGTTATAGCCAATTAGCACAGAACTGACTAAATTTTATGGACTCTTAAAAAGAAAAGAAAATGCAATTCTCTCCCTGTGTTCATTAACATAGCAGAATGCTCCTTATAATTAAGCAGAAAGCTATTCTACATTGCAGTTCACATTATACATAGTCATGAATTCACTTTTTTGGCACATGCACTGGAAGCATACACTGAATACTGCAGCACAACTACTATGTTAAATGGGGAAATTATATTAAATAAGCATGTGCAGTGGTACGGTGTGGTGATATAACAAGTGTTCTTTTTCTTTAAGGTATGAAAAATATGGGAACTCTCCCCCTATTGAGGAACTAAGTTATTCATTCAACGTATTTCCCCTGTTCCCAATGAGATTGCTGACTTACTTCCATCTTTCTTGTCTGTCTTTCCCTTATGTATACTGGAAAGTGTTAACATTTATAGACATAAGGGGGGGGTGGCTTAACCTTACCAGTGTAAGGAGGCCTGGGTTCAAAAACAATAGAATATTAGCATAAGCAACTACTAATTTAATATTTCCTGCTGCCTAAAAGCAAAAATTGATATAAAAAAAAAAGAGATTGGAAAGCCATATCTGGACTGCTTGGAAAGTCTCGGTTCTCACTGAACCCCTAAGTTTCTCTACCACTTTATACAGTATTGCCGTACATTTACATGTCAGAGGCACAAAATAACAAGAAGGTATAAACAGTTCTTAGAAGTTACAGGAAGAGTCGATAGAAACTGAATAACATTGTTACTTGATACAGAAAGTGAATTACAAATAGGAAAGACCAATCAACTCAAAACAAGATTTATTTCACTGTCCCTTTTTTGTTAGTTATCAAAACTATAAAGGCATATAAATCAATATTAATAAAATATGCAAATACCATTTCGATACACTGCCATGATTTTTTTTTTTTTTTTGGTGCAAAGCAAAAAAAAACCAAAGTGGAATGTCGATCACGCTCAGTCTCTTCCTTCATTGCGGATTAGATGCTCATGATACACTGAATGAACTGCAAAAAGACAAAAACAAAACGACAAGGTGTGTGTTAAATCCCGTGCAGGATCACACGTCTTTCTCCAGTGCTGAAGCGTTTTCCTTAGGACCTGCTGACGAGTGCTGGTAGAAAGGTCTTTGAACACAAGGGCTTTCCAATTGTATGCCTTAAGTTCTGAGAATCCTTGAAGGGTCGCTTAACACTACCAGACAACCTTCCACGAAAGACATCTCTCTTCCATTTTTGATCTTCCCCTGCATAAAGGGGACACTAAGCATATTGGGGCGGGGGGAAACAAGGACCCTCAATCGGGCAGGTGCAGTTCCATGTGCACTGAGGGCATAACCCAGCATATGTCCCATTCAGTGTTCCCTCAAAGCTGAGTTAGTGTGAGCTAGCTCACAGTGTTTTTTAGCCTCCGGCTCACACATTTTTGCCTCAGCTCAGGAAGGAGGGCTTCAGAGCAAACTAACTGCTGTGCGGGGAGAGCGGCCTAGAAATTGAATTAAACAAACAAATAAATAAATAAAACTGATGCAATAGCCAAATCGCCTGCTCACAACTTTAATGCCAACAGCTCACAAAGTAGAATGCTTGCTCACAAGACTCTACAGCTTAGCTGGAGCACCCATTTCTTCTGCAACGTCTCGTTCCGTGAGTACAGGGGTTCCCCAGCATTATAGCACTGGAGACAAGGGATCTTGGAAAAGGTGAGAGACAGGTGAGTTAAGCACCTGTGTGGGAAGATAACTGCCACTTTAATTTGGTTTACACTAAACTAATGGGCAACATGAAGGGCTGAGGAGGGAATTGTGTAATGTCTGCTCTTTCAGCTTTGCGAATCAGTTACTTAGGCCCAGCTCTAAATCAGGCTTCAGCCTCTGTGAGCTGCTTGTGAGGCCTTTCAGGGACGAGATGAGGACGAGATGAGGGATGAGATAGAACCACTGGCCTGCTCCAGCTGCCATGTTCTTATTTTAGCATGCCCAGGAGTTCCATGGAAAACACTCGTGAGCTTGGACAAGTTAATACGGATAAGGTTCTCCACGGATGGAAAAGTCTGGGCACCTCCCAGACACTCCCTACACATAGCAACGTGCTAATTCCCACACACCTTCAAAAGGGTTCAGTTGTTGACGTGATGAAGCTGAGAACTTTTAGTCGTCTAATTATTTTTCAGCAAACAGGCTGACAGACCAGACGTGCCGTAAAAGGGCAGGATATATCCCGATATTTAACAGGGGGTCCAGAAGGGACCCATCCTGCTATCGACCTATCAGCCTTTTCCCTTCTCTAGGAAAACTATGTTCTGGTTACTTAGTAAAGAAGCTCCTGGATTGGATGGAATCAGAAACCATACTGGGGCATGAACAGATAGAATTTAGGCAGGGTTCCTCAACACATGACCATTGCCTAGTTCTCTATCACCTGGCTGAGAAATATTCATCTTTTGGGGGGAGGGGATTAGATGCAGCTTTTATTGACTTCAAGGGGGGCTTTGACTCCATAAATCACCCTAGCTTGTGGAACAAACTTAAACTACCATAGACAAAAGGCTCCAGGATTTACTCAACGTATATACTCTGGTTTGACCACCCAAGTGTGTTGTGGGTACGGTGGGAATTTAACAAATCCATTTAATTTGGAAAAGGGGGTTCATCAGGGGTGCTTGTTGGCACCTTTCTCGTTTAATTTATATTGAAACAACGTTGCATCAATTCTTGATGATTATTGCCATGCATCAAAATTAGCTGAGACTGGTGTACCCTATTTTGCTATATGTGGATCACGCCGTGATCTTGTCCCAAACCAGGATCAAGCTAAAAAGGGCCTTGCAGTCTTTCTCCAGTTATTGTTGTTGAGAAAGCCTGGTGATTAACAACCCAAAATCTAACATCTTAGTTTTCACCAAGACCAGAAAATGGAACCTGTCTCATTGGTCTATCAATGGTTCCAATACTGAGCAAACTGAGGCCTTCTCCTGTTTGGGGATTCTGTTCTCGGCAGATCTATCTTGCCCCCCCCCCCCCTTTAGAACAGCGCTTAATAAAGCAAAACCTTGCGCAAGCACCATAAATAGGTTCTTCCACAATTGGGGGGGGGGGGGCATATTCCTGGAGCAGTGCAAGCCTTTGATTTGAAAGTGTCTCCACTCATTCTCTATGGTTCGGCTATTTGGATTAAAGCTATCTCTGATAATATTGATCAACCACTTGCCCAGTGGTTTTTCTTATGGAAAATATTGAACATTTCCTGCTGCGTGTCAAACGTATTATGGGCAGAATTTGAACAGATATCCTTGGAAGTAAGAGCACAGCTATTTGCCTTCAAACTGAGATTAAAACAGCTCTGTGCTGAAGATGTTTTGTTAGCTGCTTTACATCGGGGTGAGAAACTGATGGAAGTTGGAATGTTGATTGATGATATTTTTGAGACAGGGCAGAACCGAAGCATTTCCTCTGATCAAAAAGGGAGTCCTGGAAATCGACCATAGTACCCCCCATATGTACGATTTTACTATCCCATGCTATTGCAGAGCATTTTTTATTTGCAAGACTAAACATTGTACCTACAATGGTTTTGCAAGGGAGATTTCTGAATAGACCCTACACTGACAGAATTTGCCCTTAACAAGACTGACACATCCTTTCACGTCCTGCTGGAATGCAGGTTTCTTGAGATTATTGATTGATTGATTGATTTTATTGATTTCTACCCCACCCATTCCAGCCTAGACTGGCTCAGGGTGGCTTACAACAAGATAAAACTTTCAAATACATAAGACGTATACATTCCACTCTGGTGGAATGAGCTCCTGGAGGAGATTAGGGCCCTGCGGGACCTTTTACAGTTCTGCAGGGCCTGCAAGACAGAGCTCTTCCACCAGGCCTTCAATTAGGAGCCGCCATACCATTAACACCACCCCTATTGACATTTGTGCTTATGGGTCGGCCCTGGCCTGGAGATTGAGCCACACACACCATCACGCAAGCCTGAAGATCAATGAACTGGCAGAACTTGTTGGATATCATACAGCATGCCATCTTTAGTACTGGAAGATGACTTCTACTACTAGCACTTTAAAGAATTCTTGTGATTGTTTTAACGTTGAAGGTTTTAACTTTTGTGTATGGTTTTACGGTGCTGGTTACCGATTCTTGTAAGCCGCCCTGAGCCTATTCGCAGGGAGGGCACGGTATAAATAAAATTAATCATCATCGTCATCATATTTAAAACAATGTTAAAATCAACAAGAATAAAGTGCTAGTGCTTCCAGTGTTTACAGTAATTCTATTGGTCCGCTTCAGTTGAGAGGAAGGAGGGAGGGGGGGACTAAGCCAGGCAATAATCATGGGGACTTGTGGTCCAGGGCTGCCACCACAGCTGTCAGTTCTTACTAATAGCGCTACCGCTAGTTATAGCTGTAGTGATGGCAGTGGCGGTCATGGTGGCAGCTCCAAAAGCCTGGCGGAAGAGCTCCATTTAGCAGGCCCTGCAGAACTGTAAAAGGTCCCGCAGGGCCCTGATCACCTCTGGGAGCTCATTCCACCAGAGTGGAGCCGCCACCAAAAAAGCCCTGGCCCTAGTCATTACCAATCTGGCCTCCTCGATGCTCGGGAGGACCAGTCAGTGCCAGGTCCTTGAACGCAGCGCTCTCCGGGGCATATACGGGGAAAGGCGGTCCCTCAGGTATCACTATATTAAGCCTTTATTCAACCAACCGTCCCCCTGGACTCTGGGAAACCTGGCTCTTTTGCTCAGGGATAAGAATCCTAAGATCACTCTAGCAGCCGCAAAATCTGTCTCAGTCCTTTCCACCCTTGCGTCTAAAAAATAAGAAGTGTTTTCTGCTGCTCAAGATTCATGAAACAATGAGCTTCCCAGGGTACAAAAGGAAAAGGGCAGGCCACAAGCGACAGCAAATGAACGGAAGCTTCGAGCTCCGGTTGGCATACAATAAAAGGCTGTTAAGCATGTACAGGTAACTGTTCTTTCTGCCCCTCTCCTAGCCAACCCAGATTTAGATTCACTTACATCATCATACTGGAAGTTCACCATTCCCTGCTGAGCTGCATCTCTTCTTCGAAAGCTATCTGCAAGAACATATAGGAAGAACTGTGTATTGAGAAAGGATTCAGTGTATATAAAGCGCCACCCACAAAAAGATGTAACATATAAGGCAGGGGTGTCAAACATGTGGCCTGGGGGCCGCATCAGGCCCCCAGAGGGCTTCTATCAGGCCTGCAAGGGACTGGCTGTCTCCTGCTTCTTCCTCCAGTTCTGCTGCTGCTGTTGCGTCACAGCTTGCTTTCCTAGACTCCCTCAATCGCTCAGGAGAAACAGATAGGCAAGCTTCTGCTCCCTGCACTGGGCTGAGGCTCCTCCCCCTCCCAGATCGCTACAGCACAGACATTTTGATGCAGTACTTCAGAGCAAGGAGTGTCAGTTATCAGAGACTGTTAAAATAAACAAAATATTGCAAGAATGCTAATGTGTTAAGCATGTTATTTTAAGTAAAAAAAAATTCTTTGTGTTTGTGTCCTTTATAAAGTTTATATCTCTGCTACCGGGCATTACATTTTATGACACACATGGCCTGACTCAACAAGGTCTCATTTACATCAGAATCACAAGTGAGTTCACAAGTGAGTTCGACACCCCTGATATAAGGCGTCCTGCTGTGTTATTAAAATACTTGCCTCAAAGTGTCACAAAGTTCCTGTTCGCAATCTTTTCCTAGTGGCAAGGTGTTTACCTTGCTTGTTTTCTCTAACGGCCCCTCTTTCCTTAGAAATGGGTGGGGCAACTTCAATACACTTTTGAAAACCATTCTGTGAACTGATCACATGATGTTGCAGAACCACAAACCCATAGGTAAAAGTGCGGGTTCACCAACATGTATACAAGATAGTAGGATGAACAGGCATAAGGACAGTGCGGCGGTGGCGGTGGGGGGGGAGTACTAGGATTGAAATGCCAGTATCGGGCTGCTAACACTAACTTTATTTGATGGTTTCTGTGCTTGCAGCCTCTCTCTTTCTCTCTCTCTCTCTCTCTCTCTCTCTCTCTCTCTCTCACATATTTATTTATTTATTGGATTTATATCCCGCCCTCCCCGCGAACGGGCTCAGGGCGGACTGAATAAGATGGACTGAATATTCAGTCCATAGATGGACTGAATATTCAGTCCATAGATGGACTGAATAAGCAGCAGCTAGTTACCAGGTTCACTTATGTGAACCGCTACCAGTGTTCCCTCTAAGCTGAGTTAGTGAGCTAGCTCACAGTTTTCCAGCCTCCGGCTCACAGATTTTTGCCTTAGCTCGGGGAGGACGGCTCCAGAGCAAACTAATTGATGCAGTCGCCAAATCGCTCGCTCGCAACTTTAACGCCAGTAATTTGCAAAGAAGAATTTTTGCTCACAAGACTTCACAGCTTAGAGGGAGCATTAATTCCACTACCTATATGAAACGCACTGAAAATTAGAAAAGGAGATCCAGGGTTTAGAATATATATATATATATATATCTCCATTAATTTCAGTACGTACCAGTGAGAGCTCTGAGTTTAACACAGCAGGCAATGTAGTCGTCAAAGGTAATCTTTCCATGAGAACTATACCGTTTTGCGATAGTGTTGATTGCTTGTGGACTCAGCCGAAATCCTAAATGGAAAAACAGAGGACAGAATACAACTTTTAAGAGTCATCATTTATTTTCTTGTGTGTGCTTTGTATGACTTACTAACGGAGTCCAGCCCACCAAAAATGGTCCACAAGTGCCAATCAAGTCAAATGGGGCAGGATGGGGTTGGGTTTTTTTTTGCTCATTTGCCTAATGTCCAGTCCAGAGGAAACTCTCAGCTCCCTCTCTCATATTGCTAGCACTCAGGGGTACCCAGTGAGGCTGATGGACAGTAACAGATTCTTTCCTCAACAATTAACTTGTGAAATTCACTGTCCGTGGATATAGCAGTAGCCACCAGCACGGATGGCTTTAACAGGGGGTTAGATAGATGGAGGAATGGCTAATAGCTGGGGTGACTAAAGGGAACCTCCATATTCTGAAGCAGCAAACCTCTGAACACCAGAGGCTAGGAGGCAACATCAGGGGAGAGCCTTGACTTCTATGTCCTGTTCGTTGGCCCTCCTGCGTTGGCAGCTGTGTGACTCAGGCTGCTGGACTAGATGGACCATTGGTCTGTTCCAGCAGGGCTCTTCTGATGTTCGCAGCTTACCCATGCTCGCCAAGGCTTTCTGCATCTCCTGAGAATCCACCGTGCCACTGTGGTCTGAGTCAACACTCATGAAATGCTGCCTCCAGCCATTCAGCACAGCCCAGAGCTCTTTGAATTCATTAAATCCCATCGTGCCAGACATGTCTCTCTGAACAGTGGCTAAGGATCACGCCATTTAGTAGCAGAAAAAATGAAAGATAAATATTACTTAATGCAGTGTTGTAAGATGCAGGAAAACAAGGAAGGCCAGCTGTAAGATTCTGCACAGGTCTCCTAGAATTGTATTTCTGTCGTTCCAGGACTAGTCTTTTTAGACAAAATTCTAATCAATTACTTTGTTTCCAAGGTCATGAGAAAACTGCACTGCCAGTTTATTCCTGTGCTAAGACAGATACCAAACTGCATCTTAATTTACTCATTTCAGGTTCACATGCCTTGTCATTTCATTATCGCAACCCTCTAGGTCAGAGGTGGGCAAACTGTGGCTTGGGAGCCACATGCGGCTCTTTCACATATATTATGTGGCTCCCGGCAGGGCGGCTGGGGAAGCTAAATATCATTAGCAAACAAATATCATTGGACAAATTAATATCATTATCAATATCTGCTTTTACCCCTTTTGTTTTTATTTTTGGCAGTCTCATTTAATGTTAATAAAAAGCAAATCTGCTTATTTTCCAATAAAAGCAGGTAATATTTGTTCATGTCTTGTGGCTCTCAAACATCTGATGTTTATTCTGTGCGGCTCTTATGTTAAGCCAGTTTGGCCACCCCTATTCTAAGTGGCTCTTACGCTGAGCAAGTTTGCCCACCCTTGCTCTAGGTAGATTAACTTTTTTTTTTTAACAATTCATCTACAAAGAAGTCACACAGCCACTTGGCACTAATACATCTAAAAGTACATGCAATCACGGTCTCATACATTTAAAAAGGGCCGCAGAACAAAGGCTGAGATCCGAAGGACACTATCCTGGGAACAATCCCCACAGAACAAAATGGGATGGGCGATTGCTCCCACAATATGTCAAGATCTACTTCAACACAGCAGATCAGTTGGCTGAATCTATACACAAAGCTTACAACAACCCCCCCCCCCCAAGGTATCTACATTTCTGTCTGGATATTCTACTTCTCAGATTGACATCATGTCTTATACACTTCATATGCAGGAAAAACTTCTGCAGAAAATGCAAAAAAGGTGTCATGACCCCCATCAAAAACTTACCGAGCAATTTTGAATGGCGTTTAAAAACAAACAAACATTACAAGTCATTTCAGCCGTCAAAACTTCCTCAAGCAACATGGTTCCCAATGGTTTCATATCTTTCAGAGAGAAACTTTATTCCTAATAGAGCCAGTTTGGTGTAGTGGTGTAGTGTGAGCCAGTTTGGTGTAGTGGTTAAGTGCGCGGACTCTAATCTGGGAGAACCGGGTTTGATTCCCCACTCCTCCACTTGTAACCTGCTGGATGACCTTGGGCAAGCCATAGCTCTGTACCAGCTGTTCTCTCAAGGAAAGTTGTCTCAGAGCTCTCTCAGCCCCACCTACCTCACAGGGTGTCTGTTGTGGGAGGGGGAAGGGAAAGGAGTTCGTAAGCCGCTCTGAGACTCCAAGTGAGTGAAGGGCGGGGTATAAATCCAATCTCTTCTTCTTCTTCTTCTAATAATAGTTATTACCGGGAATTTATATACTTTTAAGACACCTTAGACTGTATTGAAAATCTGGTTGATATACAGCTTGATACTTTTGTAAGGTGTAAATGACATTTCTACATTCCTGTCATTCTACGGCTATACAGGTTATTGATCGCTGAGTTATGCTAGGCTATGAGAAATTTTATAAACAAACTCTTTAAAGAAAACACAAAACTTTCTCCGCAACCTCAAAGCAAAAAAAGTACGGCAAGTCAGATAATTCAAAGGATACGTCAAGCATGGAGATCATGAGCCTGCACGTCTCTAAGTTGAAAGCTGTTGCAGAGGTGTGGGGGGAGAGAGAATACATTAGTCAACAGCAACATCTACGCTCTTAGCCAATATGCATTATTCCCCCCTCCCCATGCTTCCATTTCCCCGCCACTTCCTGAGAAAAGTTTTGAAGGCTGGGAATTACTTATTTATTTATTAGATTTCTAGGCCGCTCTTCCTGCTGTAGCAGGCCCAGAGCGGCTTATAGGACTTGGACAAGCCATAAATACAAAAATACAATAAGAATTAAAACAGATTAAAACATTATAAAACATAGCAGTGTTCATACAGCACTCAGTAGAGTTAGATGGCAAACCGTCTGCTCCAGCATTTCGAGGCCCCAATGACAAACGGCAATGTCAGGAGCTAGATAATATTCTCTGAGGCCCCTTGTAGATGGTAATAACGTGGGGGAGAAAAAGAGGGGTGGCCTGGCGGAAGAGCTCCGTCTTACAGGCCATGCGGAACTGCATCAGGTCCCGCAGGGCCCTGATTTCTTCTGGGAGCTCATTCCACCAGGAAGGGGCCGCCACCAAGAAGACTCTTCCCCTAGTGGCAGCGAGCCTGGCTTCTCTGGGGCCTGGTACAACAAGGCAGTGTTGGGCCCCAGACCATAGTGCTCTCTGGGGTATATACGGGGAAAGGTGGTCCCGCAGGTAGGTCGGACCCAGGCCAATTAAACAGTATGAAGGCACTGACTCGTGTCTCAGAAAGTCCACTCTGCCAAGGTTATTATTTCCCAACGAGAGCCAGTTTGGCGTAGTGGTTAGTGCGCTGACTTTAATCTGGGAAAACCAGGTTTGATTCCCCATTCCTCCACTTGCACCTGCTGGATGACCTTGGGCAAGCCATAGTTCTGCCAGAGCTGTTTTTGAAAAACAGCAGTTTGTCAGAGCTCTCTCAGCCTCACCTACCTCACAGGGTGTCTGTTGTGGGGAGGGGAAGGGTGGGGTAGAAATCCAATCTCTTCTCTTCTTCTTCTCTTCTATGCAGTCTTGTGAGCAAAAATTCTGCTTTGTGAGCTACTGGCATTAAAGTTGTGAGCGAGCGATTTGGTTGCTGCATAAGTTAGTTTGCTCTGGAGCCCTCCTTCCTGAGCTAAGACCAAAATGTGTGAGCCGAAGGCTAAAAACCTGTGAGCTAGTTCACACTAACTCAGCTTAGAGGAAACATTGCTCACAGGGTGTCTGTTGTGGGGAGGGGAAGGGAAAGGAGTTTGTGAGCCGCTCTGAGACTTCCTTGGGGAGTGAAGGGTGGGGTATAAATTCAATCTCTTCTCTTCTCTGGATTTATATGATTTCAGACTCTTCAATATGTTACAACATGTGAATAACTGCAGAGGATTGTGTTGTGTGCTTCAATTATCGTTTCAATACTGAACTAAATGAAGCCTCTTAACAGTTTTGCTGTATTAAAGATGTAAATTTTTAAACCTGCTAAACTTACGTTTATACGCTCCTGCAATGCCTGATTGGGTCAGACACCTTTGAAGCTCATCAGCATCTATTTGCCCATCCTTTGGAAAACAGAAGAATAGTTACTCCAGTTTTTACTTACTTTACACCCAATTTACTATTTACCTATTTTAAAATGTTTGTAGGCCACCTTTCTGCCTAATTAGAGCCCCTAACTTGAGTCCTCAAAGCAGCAAAGAATTAAAAGCAATTGAAATCCATTTTTAAAAACAGTAAAAAAATTAAAAACCAACAAGGATGCGGGTTGATATTCAGTATTAAAGAACACTCAGTCTGGGAGAAACAAATGAACACCAATATTGACCGCAAATTACTGGGATTGATTATGGCCCTTTATTCTAACACATCTGCTTCGGTCCGGGTGAATCCTACTGGAATCCGGACAGACTCTTTCTCAGTGCAGAAGGGTTTTAGGCAGGGATGTTTACTTGCCCCCTCCTTGTTTAACATTTACATTAACGACTTGGTGCCGTTTCTCAAAAAGAGAGCCATACATTCCCCGCATCTAGCTGGTCTTTCTATACCACTTCTACTTTATGCGGACGATGCTGTTCTGTTGGCACCATCTGAAGTCGGACTGAGGTCTATTGTTAATGCCTTTTTGGACTATTGTCAACAAGAAGAACTCACTGTGAACTATGCAAAGTCTAAGGTTCTCCGTTTTTCTGCTACTAAAAGAAGAGGCCCTCATCATTTTAAAGTCAGAGATGGTCAACTAGAATGGGTTTCCCCTTTTCGCTACCTTGGCATTGTTTTTAACTACAATTTATCGTGGTCCGCTCACCTGACGTACGTTAAAAAGACATCTAGATTTGCTACGGCAATGGTTGAGAGATTTTTCCGTACAAAGGGGGCCGAGCGGATTCCTCCTGCCATCGAGGTGTATAATGCTAAGGTGGTCTCTCAAATTCTATATGGTGTAGAAATTTGGATTGCTGGTGTGGATGAGAAATTGGACTCCCATTTAAATTCATTTCTCAGAGGAATTACTGGAACACCACGGTGTGTTGCTGGGACTGTCCTTCGTATGGAATTGGTTCAACCTTCGTTGGAAGCGCGTGCTTGGAAAAGGGCATTTAAGCTGAGATTCAAGTTATCTGATCCAAGTTACCATCCCCAAGCAGGCTTTCTTCGTCTTATTTTAAAGGATTCGGCATCTAACCCCTGGTTGTCCCTTCTTGCCTGTAAACTTAGGGCATTGGGAGTTCCAAATGCCTCACCTACTGGAGAGCTTGTACCTTCTCAGCTAGTGGAAACTTTGAAGAAACTTAAGCAGCTGGATTGGGCCAGTACTGTGGCTAGGGCCAGACGCACCTGTTCACCTCTGGCCTGGGGCTGCCTCCACCTGAGAAACTTCCTGACTTCCATTCAATGCTTCCAATTTCATCCCACCGACGCGCCTTTCTAATGGCTCGCTTAAATGTATTTCCGACAATGGTAACATTGGGCAGATTTGGAGGATTTCCTTACTCGGATCGCCTCTGCCCTTGCAACTCAGGCGAAATTGAAACTTTAGATCATCTTATGCTCTGCTGCCCCCTCTGGACACAAGACAGAGGGACATATATCACTCCCATCCTTACTAAGATGAATCTTCCTCTGCAGTCTTGGGTGCTCTCAGTACTACTATGTGACTCAAATGCTGATGGACTTATAACAGCTCGGTTCTTGGCCAAGGTAGCTGCCCTTAAGAGACATTGAAAACTTTATCATCATTGACAATATTCTCATAAGCTAATATGGCCTAATATGCAAAGGAGCTCCTGCTACGAAATGAGCCCTGAGTACAGCCCTCCACTGCTATCTCTCCACAG
This sequence comes from Lepidodactylus listeri, assembly GCA_029233225.1. Lineage (NCBI taxonomy): Eukaryota > Metazoa > Chordata > Lepidosauria > Squamata > Gekkonidae > Lepidodactylus > Lepidodactylus listeri. The sequence continues at coordinate 8,785,454 of JARCFY010000008.1, read as the reverse complement.
CTACTTAGCTTATTACAGTAGTAGTACTGACTACACAGAGTACATCATGTGAAATGCCGGCCTGGATGGATCACAAGCCGGAATTAAGATTGCTGGGAAAAACTTTAATAACCTCAGGTATGCAGACGATACCACTCTAATGGCAGAAAGTGAAGAGGACCTCAAGAGCCTCTTGCAAAGGGTGAAAGAGGAGAGCGTAAAAGTTGGCTTGAAACTCAACATCAAAAGAAACTAAGATCATGGCCTCACTCCTTGGCAAACAGAAGGGGAAGTCACGGAAGCAGGGACAGACTTCACCTTCCTGGGATCCAAGATTACTGCAGAGGGTGACTGCAGCCATGAAATTAAAAGATGCCTGCTCCTTGGGAGGAAAGCTATGGCAAATCTAGACAGCATGATAAAAAGGAGAGACATCACCCTGCCAATAAAAGTCCGTATGGTCAAAGCGATGGTTTTCCCAGTAGTGATGTAGGGCTGCAAGAGTTGGCCTATAAGGAAGGCTGAGCGCCGAAGAATAGATTATTTTGAATTATGGTGCTGGAGAAGACTCTTGAGAGTCCCATGGACTGCAAGGAGATCAAATCAGTCAGTCCTAAAAGAAAGCAACCCTGACTGCTCCCTGGAAGGCCGAATGCTGAAGCTGTGGCTCAAATACTTTGAAGAAGGGAGAAGGGAGCACTCCCTGGAGAAGACCCTGATGCTGCTGGAAAAGGCTGAAGGTCAAAGAAGAAGGGGGCGGCAAAGGATGAGATGGTTAGACAGTGTCGTCGATGCAACAAAAGTGAAATTAAGCAACCTCCACAGCACTACGGAAGACAGGAGCGCCTGGCGTGATGTGGTCCATGGGGTCACAAAGAGTTGGACTCGACTGTGCGACTGAACAACAACAACAACTGACCAGTAATCTCAGTCCAAGCATCTACATAAAGCTGCTAAAGGAACGGCACCAGCAGAACAAAGTTCTAGTGGCTCGGGTCTCCTTGAAGTCACGGAGTCAGGCATTTGATTTCTTTTGATGTGATGTTTGGGTTGGATCTGGGAACAGAAGGTAAGCCCAGATGGAATCTATGGTGGCTTTTAAGACAGCCCTGTTTTTGCCCAGGAATGGCTACCAATATTCATTCTGCTCCATTTTATTATACCCACATAACGTACCCATTTTCTAATACAGAAACATTTGCTGAACAGTCAGGTTTGAACAGATAAAAGGAAGTACTCAAAGAGTGATTAACACATGGAATTCCCTGCCACAGGAGGTGGTGGTGGCTACAAGCATGGACGGCTTTAAGAGGGAATTACAGTATTTTTTGCTCCATAAGACTCACTTTTTCTCCCAAAAAAAGTGGGGGGGAAAGTGTGTGCATCTTAAACCCCCCTCACCTTTCCCAAGCCACGGCACCAAGCGGAGCTAGGTGCGTCTTATGGTCAGGTGCGTCTTATGGAGCGAAAAATACGGTAGATAAACATCTGCAGAGGAGGTCCATCAGTGGCTATTAGCCACAAGGTATAGATAGGAACTCTCAGTCTGGGGCAACAGTGGGAGGGCTTCTAGTGTCCTGGCCCCACTGCTGGACCTCCTGAGGGCACCTGGTGTTTTTGGCCACTGTGCGACACAGAGTGTTGGACTGGATGGGCCATTGGCTTCTTAGGTTCTTAAGCCCAATTTTCATGCACAGTAGAACTCTTGTAAATATTTGACTTGCGATAATGCATTATAACAGCTTAACAGATGTTCAAAAACAAGAAGGGAGGAAATTCATGTTGCCTTTTCTGCAACAACACGAATATCTAGAATAATGATGGATTAAGGAACATCACACCGTTAGGTCAGCAAGAAAGAGAAACCAGCATGGTCATTTCAAACAAAAAAGGGGAACATACCTGGCCAGCAACAGCAGCAAAATAGCCATATAAGGGATCTTGGGCTTGAGCAGGAAATGCCGGACCTCCAGGAGCACTCCCATACTAGTTAAGAAGAAGAAACAGTAAAGTCAATACTTTTGTGGTCCTTCAGTTATGCCATACTTCTCCTCAAACCTTTCCACAAGGCCTGTTTTTGAAGGGGGAAAAGGTGAAATGTGAGTGCACCATTGTGTAGCCACGGCTGTGAAGGCCAAGGACAGGACTGAAGGAAGCGTTTGACCTGCTGCTGATCCAGCACTGTTACCTGTGTTGATTGTTTATTTGTCGTATTTATATCCCGCCCTTCCCTCAAGCTGGCTCAGGGAGGGTAACAACGTTCTAACAATACAATAAATAGAACTAAAAGTTTAGAACACAGTAATGTACATTAAAACGGCGGTCACATCCCAGGAGTAGAATTGGCTGATTGTGAGGGATTCCTTGGCCCTTTAATAACAAAAGAGAGGTAGCCAGCTGTAGATAAATGGGAGACGACAACCTCTGGAAGGCTATACATGGACGCCCGCTGCCTCAACCATAGGCCTGGTGGAACAGCTCCGTCTTACAGGCCCTGTGGAATTGAAGATCCCGCAGGGCCCTAATCTCAATGGGGAGAATGGCGGGGGCCAGGACAGAAAAGACCCTTTCAGGCCAGGGACCACTAGGAGATTTTGATCCACAGAAGAAGAAGAAGAAGAAGAAGAAGAAGAAGAAGAGATTGGATTTATACCCCGCCCTCCACTCCCCAAGGGAGTCTCAGAGCGGCTTACAAACTCCTTTCCCTTCCCCTCCCCACAACAGACACCCTGTGAGGTAGGTGGGGCTGAGAGAGCTTTTTCCCAAGCTGTCCTTGAGGGAACAGCTGGTACAGAGCTATGGCTTGCCCAAGGTCATCCAGCCAGGTGCAAGTGGAGGAGTGGGGAATCAAACCCGGTTCTCCCAGATTAGAGTCCGCGCACTTAACCACTACACCAAACTGGCTCTCAATGGAGTGTAAAGTCCTTTGAGGCGTAAACGGGAAGAGGCGGTCCCTCAGATATGTTGGTCCCAGGCTGTGTAAGACCTTAAAGGTTATTACCAACACCCTGAAGTGAATCCAGAAATCAACCAGTAGCCAATGCAATTGGTGGTGGAGCACCTGCTGGACGTGAACCCGCGCAGGCATCGCCGTGGGCAGGCGCGCCACCGCATTGTGCACCAGCTGTAATTTCCAGGTCAGCCTGAAGGGCAAGCCTGCATAGAGTGAATTGCTGTAATCAAGCCCGGAAGTGACCACTGCATGGGTCACCGTAGCTAAATCCTGGGTGGAGAGACCGGTAACTCAATCTGCCTAAGATGGAAAAAGGCAGACCTGGTGATTGTAGCCACCTGGGCCTCCATAGAGAGAGAGGCCTCCAGCGCTACCCCTAGACTTGTCACTTTCTGGGCCGGCAACAATGGCCCCCCTTCCGGAGTGGGGAGCTTAATACCCATATCCATTTCCCCCCTAGCTCAGGTACAGGACCTCCGACTTTGATGGATTAAGCTTCAGCTGGCTCTGCCGCAACCATCCAGCCCCAGCCTCCAAAGCCCCGGCTAAGTTATCAGGGGCAGAGGGCCGAATGGATGTGAGCCAGTTTGGTGTAGTGGTTAAGTGCATGGACTCTAATCTGGGAGAACTGGGTTTGATTCCCCGCTCCTCCACTTGCACCTGCTGGATGACCTTGGGCAAGCCATAGTTCTGGCACAGCTGTTCTTGAAAAAGAGCCGTTTCTGTCGGAGCTCTCTCAGCCCCACCTACCTCCGTTGTACGGAGGGGAAGGGAAAGGAGTCTGTAAGCCGCTCTGAGACTCCTTTGGGTAGTGAAGGGCGGGGTATAAATCCAATCTCTTCCCTTCTTCTCTTCTCAATAACAGAGCTGGGTGTCATCTGCATATTGATGACAACGCAGCCCATTCCTGGAGACTAACTGGGCAAGGGGGCGCATGTCAATGTTAAATAACATTGGCGGGAGGATCGCCCCCTGCAGAACTCCACATTCCAGTGGGCATCGCGGGGAGACCCCTCTCGCCAAGCGCCACCCTCTGTCCCCGACCATGGAGAAAGGAGGAAAGCCACTGCAAGGCCGTCCCCCGAACGCCTACAATGGCAAGGCAGTGGGTCGACAGATCACAGTCGACCATGTCAAACATGGCCGTTAAATCAAAAAGCAACAGCAGCACCAACCCGCCCCAATCCAGATGTCTGCAGAGGTCATCTGTAAGGGCGACCAGAGCCGTCTCTGTGTTCTAACTGAAGAAAAAGAATTTATTTATTTATTTTGCATTTGTATCCCACCCTCCCCGCAAGCGGGCTCAGGGCGGCTCACAACAGTATGGCAACTTATGCCTAAAACACATAAAATCATTTAAAACACATTAAACATTAAACAACATTAAATAATAAGAAGAAGAGATTGGATTTATATCCCGCCATTCACTCACTTGGAGTCTCAGAGCGGCTTACCAACTCCTTTCCCTTCCCCTCCCCACAACAGACACCCTGTGAGGCAGGTGGGGCTGAGAGAGCTCTGACAGAGACGGCTCTTTTTCAAGAACAGCTGTGCAAGAACTATGGCTTGCCCAAGGTCATCCAGCAGGTGCAAGTGGAGGAGTGGGGGATCAAACCCGGTTCTCCCAGATTAGAGTTCGCGCACTTAGCCCCTACACCAAACTGAAGTCTGCAAAACTCTGCATTCCTTGCTTTATATGGGTAAACTAGCTTTTAACCTATATCCTGTTTTCTTAACTGCAGTAATCAGCAATTCTTGTAATGCTTGTAGCACATAATAGATAAGGTGGCGGAATTCTGAAAATTATGTTGAGAAGGCAGTATAGATCACGTGCGTACTGATGTAGATTTGGTGCAGGACAGAGTACATTTATTATTTTATTGATTTATTAGTGACATTTATATCCCGTCCTCCCCGCGAGCAGCTCAGGGTGGCTTGCATTGCTTGGCATGACGTACCAAGTACATACAAAACATTTAAAACTAAAACAATCAAAACGACACAGTTAAAGTGCTCACAATGTTATTAAATCAAGATGGCGTACTGTATAATGCAGACCCCCCCCAAGTCTCCCAACACCTCAGGATGGAATGGCTCAATCTCAACTACAACCAGCCCTACACCACTGGTGTTAATAGTGGCTGTTGATGGTAGTGGGGGGCGGCTCCTCGTTGAAGGCCTGGTGGAAGAGCTCTGTCTTACAGGCCCTGCGGAACTGCTCAAGATCCCGCAGGGCCCTGATCTCCTCCGGGAGCTCATTCCACCAGTAAGAAGCCGCCGCTGAAAAGGCATCCCTGAGGCCTGGAATGACTCGTCGGTGTTGGGACCCCAACCATAGTGCTCTCTGGGGTATGTATGGGGAAAGGCAGTCCCTCAGGTATGTCGGACCCTGGCCATATAGGGTTTTAAAGGTAAGTACCAGCACCTTGAGGCGAATTCGGTATGCTATTGACAGCCAGTGCAGTGCCTTCAGAGCCGGCCGGATGTGTTCCCATCTAGGGAGGCACATCAACAGCCTGGCTGCAACATTCTGCACTAGCTGCAGCCTCCGGGTTTGCGACAAGGGCAGCCCCATGTAGAGAGCGTTACAGTAGTCTAATCTCAAAGTGACCATCGTGTGGATCACTGTAGTCAAGTTGTTGCGATTGAGGAAGGGGGCCAACCTCCAAACCAGCCAAAGGTGGTAAAAGGCCGACTTCGCCGTGGCTGCTACCTGGGCCTCCATTGCCAAGGAGGGATCCGGGAACACTCCCAAGTGCCTAACCACTGACGCAGGCACCAGTGGCGCCCCATCGAAGGTCGGGAGCACGAGCCCCAACCCGAACCGCCCCGACTTAGGCACAGGACCTCGGTCTTCGACAGATTTAGATTCAGCCGACTCATGCTGAACCAACCAGCCATGGCATGCAGTGCCCGGCCCAGATCTTCCAGTCTGGAGCCCGAATGGCCACCCCAAATCAGATAGAGCTGGGTGTCATCAGCGTACTGGCACCCCAGCCCATACCTCCAGCCAATCTGGGCAAGGGGGCGCATGTAGATGTTAAAGAGCATTGGGGAAAGCACCGCCTCCCAAGGCACTCCTCAATCAAGCAGGTGCCTCCGAGACTGATGTTCCCCTAGCGCCACCCTTTGTCCCCGACCACGGAGAAAGGAAGCAAGCCACTGCAAGGCCAGCTCCTATATCTCCATGTCGGAGTAGACTGGCTATATGTTACTGCATTTTGTGACGTAACAGTTGCTATCAGTACCAAAGATGAACAATTGGGGTTAGTGTCTTGAACGCCTATGGGGACAGATATTTTCCGTGATCATGATCAACTAATAAAGAGCTTTCTTCTGTTGGTTAGTTGTTCCCTTATTTGGACACCTTGGACTGAACCCAGCAAAAATTTTATTTTCTCCATCATTTTGAAGGCTGTTCCATAGCAACTGTGGTACAACATGCTAACTATAAACTGTCAACAGTGGTTTGGAACTAGGCCTGACTGATATGACAAGCAGAAGAGATTGGATTTATACCCCACCCTTCACTACCCAAGGGAGTCTCACAGCGGCTTACAATCTCCTTTTCCTTCCCCTCCCCACAACAGACACCCTGGGAGGTAGGGGGGCTGAGAGAGCTCTGACAGAAACAGCTCTTTTTCAAGAACAGCTGTGCCAGAACTATGGCTTGCCCAAGGTCATCCAGCAGGTGCAAGTGGAGGCGTGGGGAATCAAACCCGGTTCTCCCAGATTAGAGCCTGCACACTTAGCCAGTACACCAAACTGGCTCTGTCTAACCACTAAAATGTTAATTCACAATGAGATTTAGCATTTCTTCTATTTAGGAGTGCCCACAGGAAATGGGGGAAAGGCAACAAGCTACACACCGAAGATGGTGGTTGCTGCTTTCTATTTCACTTCTGCTCTCTCTTGAACGGCATAGGTACTGCCTTGCCCTCAGCCCACAGCAGAGACTCATTGTAACTAGCAATTCAAAACTTTTTGTTTACTGCTGGCCATGAATCTTTGCACATATGCCTTTGTTTATAGGCAGCCCAGAAGTTTCCAAAAGCAAGGGGCAAGTAATTGTTGGACAGAACAGTGCCTTTTCATATAATGAAAAGGAGTCGACCTTGCCGCAGATCTCAAACAGCATTCTGGAAAATACAAGATCCCTCAGGTGGGCACAGGTAGTTTCTATTTCACACTGTGCGTGACCCAGAGTGTTGGGCTGGATGTAGCCCCCCGGCCTGATCCAACATGGCTTCGCTTCTGTTCTTATGTCAGGTGGGCACAGGTAGTTTCTATTTCACACTGTGCGTGACCCAGAGTGTTGGGCTGGATGTAGCCCCCCGGCCTGCTCCAACATGGCTTCTCTTCTGTTCTTATGTCAGGTGGGCACAGGTAGTTTCTATTTCACACTGTGCGTGACCCAGAGTGTTGGGCTGGATGTAGCCTCCCGGCCTGATCCAACATGGCTTCTCTTCTGTTCTTATGTCAGGTGGGCACAGGTAGTTTCTATTTCACACTGTGCGTGACCCAGAGTGTTGGGCTGGATGTAGCCCCCCTGGCCTGCTCCAACATGGCTTCTCTTCTGTTCTTATGTCAGGTGGGCACAGGTAGTTTCTATTTCACACTGTGCGTGACCCAGAGTGTTGGGCTGGATGTAGCCCCCCTGGCCTGCTCCAACATGGCTTCTCTTCTGTTCTTATGTCAGGTGGGCACAGGTAGTTTCTATTTCACACTGTGCGTGACCCAGACTGTTGGGCTGGATGTAGCCTCCCGGCCTGATCCAACATGGCTTCTCTTCTGTTCTTATGTCAGGTGGGCACAGGTAGTTTCTATTTCACACTGTGCGTGACCCAGAGTGTTGGGCTGGATGTAGCCTCCCGGCCTGATCCAACATGGCTTCTCTTCTGTTCTTATGTCAGGTGGGCACAGGTAGTTTCTATTTCACACTGTGCGTGACCCAGAGTGTTGGGCTGGATGTAGCCCCCCTGGCCTGCTCCAACATGGCTTCTCTTCTGTTCTTATGTCAGGTGGGCACAGGTAGTTTCTATTTCACACTGTGCGTGACCCAGAGTGTTGGGCTGGATGTAGCCCCCCGGCCTGATCCAACATGGCTTCTCTTCTGTTCTTATGTCAGGTGGGCACAGGTAGTTTCTATTTCACACTGTGCGTGACCCAGAGTGTTGGGCTGGATGTAGCCCCCCCGGCCTGCTCCAACATGGCTTCTCTTCTGTTCTTATGTCTGGGGCAAGGGATGCTCTGTATTCCTGGTGCTTGGGGGGGGGGCAACAGTGGGAGGGCTTCTCGTGTCCTGGCCCCGCTGCCGGACCTCCTGGGGGCACCTAGTGTTTTTGGCCGCTGCGTGACCCAGAGTGTCGGACTGGAGGGGCCACTGGCCTGATCCCACACTGGCTTCTCTTACGCCCAATTTTCATGCACGGTAGAACCCCTTGTAAAGATCTGACTTGCCATAATGCATTATTGGCTCCTCTGATGTTCTCTTAGGGGCTTGCCGCCACCCCCCCCCCCCCCAAAACCAAGCCCTTCCACTGCACGAGTCAGCAGCACAAATCCTTCCCACCCACCCCCGTCCACCCTCCCAGCTAAAGGAAAGTGGAAGCCCCCTCCGGTCTCCCCTTTACGCAGGTCTCCCCGGGCCTGTCGGAGCGCGCGCAGGGCAGGGCGAGCCCCGGGGCGGGGGGGGGGGGGGCCCTGCAGCAGCGCCGAGCCCCGCGGGGACTGCCCGTGCTCGCCCCCCGCCCCCCCCCAGTGCCCCCCGCCCCGGGCCCGCTCACCCCGCCCTGGTAGTAGCCGCCTCCAGCGCCGGGATGCCCGGGATACGCCATGATGCTTTGCAGCAGCAGCAACAACAGCGCGCAAAACCTCCCCTCCGCCTGACCTCAGCGGCACCAAGAGGGAGGAAATCCGGGTCCGCCCATTCTCACGGGAAGGGGGGGGTGGAGAGGAGGAAGGGGCGTGTCTCTCGCTCCCCCCCTCCCCCCCCGGCATTCACAAGGAATGTGTCCTGGGGGCTTTCCAAGACTGGCGCTCCACCCCCTGGGCGAGAGCGATGGGACGGGCTGGATTGCCAAACGACAGTCCAATCTTGTCTGCGCGTTTGGAAGCCCCTGCGCTGTAGGGGGGAATGGGGGAATGGGGAAAGCGGGGGGGGGGGGGGGGGACGGGCTGGGCTGGGCTGGGCTGGGCTGGGCTGAGCTCCGGGACTGGCGCTGGAGCCATCAGAACAGAAGAGAACCCAATGTGGGGAGGAATCGGTTGCTAGACGTGCAGTGCAAACTGGGAAGAGCACCTGAATTCACCATAGCATTCCTGCTGCAGGAGGGCTGTTTTATTCTACGCGCAGAGGATTTGGGTTGTCGTCTCTTCGACTGCTTATGTGGGGTGTTGATTGCCCCCCCTCCCCCCAGCACCAAGGCTACAGAGCATCACTTGCCCCGACTAAAGACAAAACATTCAAGGGGGGGGGGGGGAGCACTACTGTTCGGCTGGGAAGCATGCAAGAGGCTTGTGATTGCGACTAACCGCGGGGACTCAGCATAAAGATAGGTAACCCTGCGCCTTAAGAGTTACAAACCAACCAAAATTCAAACGCGAGGGTGCTTCAAGCTGTAAAACTAAAGCATGTATAGTAATAATTCTCATAAGAACATAAAAGAAGTCGATGTGGGATCAGGCCAGTGGCCCATCCAGTCCAACACTCTGTCACACAGTGGCCAAAAACACCAGGTGCCCTCAGGAGGTCCAGCAGTGTGGCCAGGACACTAGAAGCCCTCCCACTGTTGCCCCCCCCCCCCCAAGCACCAAGAATACAGAGCATCACTTGCCTCAAATGGAGAGTTCCTCCCTGAGCCAGCTTGAGGGAAGGGTGGGATATAAATACGATAAATACACAATCAACACAGGTAACAGTGCTGGATCAGCAGCAGGTCAAACGCTTCCTTCAGTTCTGTCCTTGGCCTTCACAGCCGTGGCTACACAATGGTGCACTCACATTTCACCTTTTCCCCCTTCAAAAACAGGCCTTGTGGAAAGGTTTAAGGAGAAGTATGACATACCTAAAGTACCTAAAGACTTTACTGTTTCTTCTTACTAGTATGGGAGTGCTGGAGGTCCAGCATTTCCTGCTCAAGCCCAAGATCCCTTATATGGCTATTTTGCTGCTGTTGCTGGCCAGGTACATTCTCCTTTTTTGTTTGAAATGACCATGCTGGTTTCTCTTTCTCGCTGACATGACGGTGTGATGTTCCTCAATTCATCATTATTCTAGATATATGTGTTGTTGCAGAATAGGCAACATGAGTCTCCTTCCTTCTTGTTTTTGAACATCTGTTAAGCTGTTATAATGCATTATCGCAAGTCAAATATTTACAGGAGTTCTACTGTGCATGAAAATTGGGCTTAAGAACATAAGAGAAGCCAGTGTTGGATCAGGCCAGTGGCCCATCCAGTCCAGCACTCTGTGTCACACAGTGGCCAAAAATACCAGGTGCCCTCAGAAGGTCCAGCAGTGGGGCCAGGACACTAGAAGCCCTCCCGCTGTTCCCCCCCAAGCACCAAGAATACAGAGCATCACTTGCCCCAGACCGAGAGTTCCTATCTATAACTTGTGGCTAATAGCCACTGATGGACCTCTGCTCTAGATGTTTATCTAATTCCCTCTGAAAGCCATCCATATTTGTAGCCGCCGCCACCTCCTGTGGCAGTGAATTCCACGTGTTAATCAATCTCTTTGGGTGAAGAAGTATTTCCTTTTATCTGTTCTAATCTGACTGCTCAGCATTTTCATGGAGTGCCCACGAGTTCTTGTCTTGTGAGAAAGGGAGAAAAGGACTTCTTTCTCCACCTGCTCTATCCCATGCATAATCTTGTAAACCTCGATCATGTCACCCCTCAGCCATCATTTCTCCCAGCTAAAGAGCCCCAAGCGCTTCAACCTTTCTTCAGAGGGAAAGTGTTCCAACCCTTTTATCATCCTAGTTGCCCTTTTCTGCACTTTCCCCAATGCTATAATATCTTTTTGGAGCTGTGGCGACCAGAACTGTACACAGTACTCCAAATGAGGGCGCACCATCGATTTACACAGGGGCATGATGATACTGGCTGGGCTTCCTCAAAGCCTGGACTGAGGAGTACCTGGGAATGTTGGGTGTTCGTCCTTCAGCTTTGTGAGGAAGGAGGATGTGTGATTTTTATATCCAGACTTGGCCATACGCTGCCAGAGGAAACAAGCCTAGGGAAGCGACATCATTGAATTCTTACGTATACACACATCCTACATGCACAGCTCCGATATGGAACAAGCACAGTCTCATGTGGTACAGTTTGGTTGTACTAGATCTTAACTCGCTCCCTCCAAAACAAACAGGAACCCTTATGTTGATTGATTGCTGTATTTCTGGATTCCTGTTCCAGCGACTGTTCATTGGAAGTGTGTCGTAGCTGTGCTGCTTGAATAGTGCTCGTTTGAAGTCTGTATTCATCCGTTTGTGCTTGTGACACACCTGCAGACACCTCTGGGCATAGAGTAGGGTTCACTGGGGGGTAGCAGTGAATTTCTTGCATTGTGCAGGGGGTTGGACTAAATGACCCCTGGGGTTCCCTTGCAGCTCTGCTTTTATATCGGAGTTAAATGAGTGGTACATGAGAGCAAACCTGATTCAGCCTGCAAGAAACCGTGGGTGTGCCAAGGCTACAGATTCTTCGCCTCTGGTGTGAACCAGTTTTCCTCACTTGCCTCTAAACCTGCTTGTTTCAACATCTGTTGCTAAGTAATGCTTAATTGTCTTGGAGTGGAGTTCATTAGAGCAATTTAAATGAGTGAAATGAAGCAATAACTCATCCTGCTCTGTTCACCCACACAACAAAACATATATGACCCTACCCTCCTATAAGTATTTAGATACACAAACTGTTCTTTTTGCTTTACAAAAGCGTTGGGAGTAGTACTCATCCGAGGAAAATAATGTACCACAAACAAAGAGGCTTTCCCCACCCCCTTTGTTGCAAGTGTGTGTTACTCTTGGTTACACTACATGGGTGCAGAAGCTATATACCTTAAGTATGCAATCTCTCAGAAGTTGACTTTGCGACGTTCCAGATCTAGAAACAAGAAAACACTAAGTAATTAAATACACACTTGTAACTGCTATATATGAGCTGGGCCCTGATCACACCCAGAATTAGCCGCGCAATAGGCATGAATGCCATGCGGATTTTAAGGGCGCGATCACACCAGAACATCTGACAAGCGTCCCACACCCGTCGACAACCTGTTTCTCCCCGCTGAAGGAGGAATGCACCTTCTGACCGATCCATGCTTTGGCTTACTCTGTGTGCTGGATGCTTTTACAAGGACTTTATGATATTTTATGTCACAAGTTTCAAGTGAGAAAGGTGCAAATGTTGCATTTTGATATGTTCCATTTATATGCACATGGAATATCTACCTAGGGCTCACATCACATCACAAAGCCTTTATTGGTATAACAGCACAGATCCATATAAATTACAATAGGATCTGTGGTCAAAATGAACATCTCCTAGAGGCTTAGTAGAGGAATTTTGCTACAGATTCAATAATTTCGCTCTTATTTGATGCTAAACCTATAAAGATCTTACAGTTTTCAGATCGACCCTGCAAAGGTAGCAAAAAAGGCTTTAAAAATACAGCACGAAGGTCATCATAAAATTTACAATACAAAATAACATGAATGTTATCTTCAGTCTCACTCATCCCACATACAGCCTATCTGTATATGGAATTTTCTTAAATCTCCCATATAACACCATTGATGGGACCAGAATACATGCACACAAACACAAAAAAACAGTCCACTAAAGCGTTTAACACCTAAGACAGTCAAACCCGGTTTTAAAACATGATCATAAAATGATGAATGAACAGCAGCAAGAAGGATAACTAGAGCAGTCAGTCTAGAATCTACAACCAATGCACGTGGCAGTATTTATTTTAAAGGTTTAAGGTGCCTGAAGCAGTTCCCACATCAAGGAAGAGATCTTGCCTATGTGATGAGGATGTCTATTCTGTTACTGGGCTCTGATCACTCTTGATGTGCAATATCAGTGCAATCAGGGGAGCCAGTCTGGTGTAGTGGTTAAGTGCGTGGACTCTAATCTAGGAAAACCGGGTTGGATTCCCCACTCCTCCACATGCAGCCGCTGGGTGACCCTGGGTCAGCCACAGTTCTCGCAGAGCTCTCTCAGCCCCATGTACCTCAAAGGGTTTGAAACCTTTTTCTTTTGCCATTCTACGTATTTGATCAAGTGTGCTGTGCACACGAACGCTCATACCTTGAATAAACCTTTGTTGATCGTAAATAGGGTTGCCAAGTCCAAGTTGGAAAATACCTGGGGACTTTGGGGGTGGAGCCAGGAGAGGGCGGGGTTTGGGGAGGGGAGGGGCCTCAGCATGGTCCAATGCCATAGAGGCCACCCTTCTAAGCAGCCATTTTCTCCGGTGGAATTACCTCTGTCAGCTGGAGATCAGCTGTAAAAGCAGGGAATCCCCAGGTCCCACCTGGAGGTTGGCAACCCTAATCTTAAAGGTGCCACTGGACTCTAAATTTGTTTTATGGCTTCAGCGCAGCACGGCTGACCAGGCCCGTAGCTAACAGGGAGCCCAGAGGGCCTGGCCCCCTAGCATTTCTTCTGGGCTCCCTCCCTCCAGGGCTGGCCCCAAATTGAATTAACACAATTAACTTTTATTTCCCAAACCCATACCATACAGTTTAGTTTATTTAATTAGCTGCCCCCGGCCCCCTTACGCCAAAAACCCTAGCTATGGGGCTGCGGCTGACTACCTCGGTCGACTTGCCATGGCGTCACTGGAGAGCCTCCACATTCAGAGGCAGTGACACACACACACACACACACACACACACACACACATACGACACAGCCCCCTTCACTGGACATGGCATGCAGTGAATTGCAACCTTACAGCCCTATCCTATGAATGAAATTTCTTGGTCCCTATGCAAAATCTTTCAGGAAATAAAAGGTTAATAGGTCTCCAGCCCCTGGAAGTGGGAGGGGAACCCCGTAGCAAGTTCCATGTGCTTTATGCAAGCGCTGGGCTTGTTGGCGTGGAGGGTTGTTCCAAACACAGATAAGCGGGGGGGGAGCAGAAATCTTGTAAAACCTGCATCTGGGAGGAATGGAAGATGTTCAAGCGGAACGGTTGTATCAGGGGCAGTGTTTGCAAAGTCTACAGCGAAGTGTGCAATTGGGAGGTTTGGGTTGGATGCTTCTGAAGGCGAATGGAGAGAGGCTCTTTCCTTTGCACCCCTCTTCGTCGTGGGGTTGGTATGTTCCCTGGAGATATCTGTGCGGGAAGCCGCCCATCTTCCGTTAGTTTTGCCACGTCGGGGGAAGGTTGTGTTGGTGGGGATTGTATTTCAATATATGCAAACTATTTGCGTGCTTCAGGGCTGCGAGAGCTGATTTTTAAAAAAGAATTTAAGCAGTTTTGCAAGCATTTGGAAAAGGAAGTTTTACAAAAATGCTCCGTTATAAAATAAGCTGCGCGTGTTGCAGACCCATTTGGAACGCCTGTCCTGTTTGGTTTATACTTTATAAGCAGGATTTTTCTCTAAAATACTTTCTAGCACAGACTAGCAAACATAAGTTATCGTAGTTGTTAGGTTCTTTCTGTTTCTAACTTAAAAGTGGGGGGAGTTTTCCCTTCTGGAATCCATTCTGGTTTCAATAAGGAAAGGAAAATAGGGGGTGGAAGGAAAACATCAGTAAAACTTAGGCAGAGCCCTGCGATTGCACCCAGTACTACAGGACGTGCATTCATAGCTAGGCAATTATTTTAAAAGCAGCCAGAACTTACTAAATCACAAGAATGGCGTCTGTTCGTACAGGAGCAGTATATCTGTTAAAGCTGATGTGGGAGTTGAGAAGGGGAGTTACTAGGCTGTGCCTGGGAGTTTCTTAGAGGGCTATCTATGGCTGGCTGCTTCCAGAATTTAGTCCTGGGGTTAGTGAGGAAAACCTGCTGCTTTGAGAGGTCAACAGTTTTTGCAGGTGGCTTTCACTGAAGAAAATGCAAGAAGAAGGTTGCAGAGTTTACCCCCCCCCCCCCCCCCCGATTTTGAATGGGTAAAATTTGGCTAGTCATTTCCTTTGCTTTTATTCACAATCTAATCTGCTGGCAACCGGCTTGGATAATCTCGAGTACCATGCATCCTGGTTTAAAACCCTTTCTGAAACAGGATATTCCTGCCACCTTTGTGCGCTGCAACTTAAATATTTACTTTAAAAAAATTCTTTTTGCAACCTTCCAGGAAATTTAAGCAGAGAGACGGGTGTGTGAGTTGTATAGCTACCTCCAAGCTTGCTCATCTGAATAGCAGCTAAGGGGTTCTTTAAGCCCTGTTCTACTCATGCCCTGCAGATATTGAAAATTTTCTGTTGTTAGGGTTCACGTCTTAATATTTATTTTTAGACTTGTGACTAAGGAGTTCCTCAAACTGTTTCAGTCCATGCTGTTGGCATTAAACAGGTGTCTCCATTTTAGAATCTTTTTCCTTTTACCTACAAAATTGAATCTAGTGACAAAAAATAATAGGAAGGGCAGGATTGCCCATTGGAAACAATGGGAGTGGCTGGATTGCCCATAGGAAATAATGGGAGAGAAGACTGCGTAGAAAATATTCTGTTTTATGGTTCAGGGCTTTATACCTAACTTAAATTTGTGAATAAGCTTCAACATCTTTTTTCCGTCCTTCTGCTGGTGTTAGACAGGTGTCTCCATCTTAGAATCTTTTTCTTCCTGTAGATAAAAAATTGAATCTAGTGACAAAAAAATAATCATTCTGTGAAAGAAGGCAATCAGAACACCCACATTTAAAAGCAAATAGCATTTGGACTATAATTACTTATCTATATCCCGCCTTGCTCACAAATGGGCACCCAAGGTGGCTTACATCATTCTTTTTCTCCATTGCAGCTTCACGTCCTGTTATTTACTTCTAGCTCACAAAGTAGAGTTTCTGCTCACAGGACTCCACAGTTTAGAGGGCGCATTGGTCACAGCTGACTTATGGCGACCCCATGGGCTTTTCAAGTTGAGAGAAAATGAAGAGGTGGTTTGCCATTGCCTGCCCCTGCAAAACTTAGTTGAATAGGAAATGGAGGTGTCTTAAATTGAAATGGAAAGTGTAGGTACTGTAGGAATTCTTGAGTTAAATACATCTTTGCCTGTTGTGTAGCCTCTGTGGCTATTTTCCTCTTTAATAACATTAAAAAGCTGTTTTACCAGCAATCTACACCCCTTTGCATGGTGTTGGTGGAGTCAGGTTTCACAAATACAGAAGAGATGCACCCATTTTTATGTTCAGAAAACCTGGTTCTTCTTCTGATCTTACCAAAGAATTCAAATAGTTCAGTTTAACAATTGACAGTCCAGTCAGCATCCATAATTATACTCACCAACTTGTATTCTTCTTCAGTCCCTCAATTCCCTCCAGGGATAGGTTCTAAAATGGCCTCCTGATGTAACCATATTGGGTCCATATAATAGCGTATTAGATTTGAAAGGACTGAGGAGATGAACACTGCCACCTATAGTTGGATTCAACTGGATTTTGAGCAAGGGAAACCGTTACCTTTACTTTATATCTTTCTCTGTCCGGTGTCATAAATCTCTTGAAGTTCTGTGCAAATTCACAAACTAGGTACCTGCATTAATGTGCTGTGTTTTTCCCCTACTACCTTCAACTTTGTCATAGCATTATTGTCCTTTCCAGTTAGTCTTGGGCTGTGGCTACAGGAGCGAGACAATCCGGGGGGGAAGCGAGGCTATTTTGCCCCGGAACAATTTGCCCCGCAGTTGCACGATCACACAGGTCCGGTGAAGCTGCCGGCACAACTCGCCGCTCTGTGATCAGACACAAGCACCGGCGAGGGTCCCCCTCCCTGGTTCATTTCCTATTTGCTTATTCACTTAAACGGGATTGATGAATCACCTATCCAACCTGGGGTCTTCTGCTGGCAGTATGCGATGATATGAGAAGGGGAAAAAACAACAGACACGGCGTTGGGATAGCCTGATCAGACTATACCCGATGCCACAAGTTTGTGCTGGCGCACTCACACAGGGAAAGTCTGGCTGTGGCCCACAGACCACCGTTTGATACTGGAGTTTCCCTAGTAGTTTTTTACTCTGCTTCTCTGGTGGATCAAGATGGCTGCTTCAGATGTGGTGGGAAACCACCAATACAAGATAAAAGCAAGACTATACAAATAGAACAAAATGTTATATAATACGGAAAAAAGGATTTGTATAAAACAAATGTATTAATTTTAATGTTTTGAAAAATAAAAACTTCCTTACAAAAAAAAAAAAAGACTGCTTGCCAACGGTTGCAGGACGCTTTCCAGATGTGCTGGTGTGATCATGCCGCTTTGATCCACTGGTGAATCGTCCCTCGCGTGGCTAATGGGTGTGTATGATCGCACCCTTGGTGTCTTAAGGCAAATGACAAAAGCTTCAGTTTGTTCATTTTAGCCTCAAGGGATTTGATCTAGAGCCCACTTGTTATTTTTGGTGGTCCATGGTACCAGTAAAACTCTGGTCTACCACTATATTTCAGATGAACCATTTCCCCCCCCCCCATCACCTTTCTTCACTGTCCAATTTTTGCTTCTGTTATTCATAGTAACCTGGATACCTGCATATTTTCCTGCAAATAGCATACTCCCTGAATAAGAACTTGTAGGGAAACTAATAAAGCGCTATACACATTAAACAGAATGATTATTACATGTATTCATACATCAAGGTACCAAAAGCATATACAAAGTGCAGAAGAGGTCCATATATAATTGTGATGGTTGATGTTCTCTGGAATGTCTTTTTGTTTTGTGGCGCTTCATCCGAACAAAGACCATAATTACAATAGTGTCTTCTGTTTCTTATTCATCATTGAATGAATTGAAAATGACAATGTTTTCACATGGGAAAAAAATCCCCATTGATCATACAAGGTAAATTCAGACGGGCAAGATAGAAATGCTAAAGTCTATAGCGTACTCCAGCATACAATAACTTGATGGAGGATTTGTGATTTATTTATTAAATTTCTATTCAACCCTTTCCAGAATGCTCAGGGCGGATTACAGCAATAAAACAACTGCATATTAGAAAACATATATAAGATTTTGTGTGTGTGTGTACATACATATATAAGTAATATATATATAATATGTAACACATAAAATATATTTTATATATAGCGTACAAATATCGTCAGCTTCAGTTCCTCCCAGAATAACAGGACGTGTTTGTCTGAAGTACCCACAAGTATGAGGCTGACCCCCCCCCCCCAATTGTTACTTTTCTTCACAAATCCTGGGGATGTAACGCTTCGAATGCCTTATGAAACGTAAGACACACCTTCCATTATTTGAATCTGCACTCTTGTAAAATTCTGCTTTTGGCTGTTCTTCCAGTATTGCAAGTTGCTCGGCCAGCGCTTGACACATTTAATGGTAGTTTGAATTCTGAATGAGCCGTTCTGGTTCTTGCCAGAAGAGTTACAATAATATTTTTTTTTAAAAAACCCTTTAATTTTGGTAATAACATGAACAAGAAACAAACAATGAACATCAAACAAGAATCCCTGAACAATACAATGGAGTGGTAGAAGATAACTATCTTGGTTGAAATATTAAAATAAAGCTATAAGTTTCTCAGGAATCCTCTGTTGCATTTGCACATCACCCTCTATATTAATTTAAAAATAAAAGAGTCTACTATTGCCCTATTTAGTTTCTGCAGCATATGAAGCCACTATTACTGTTATCAGTGAAGATCAGAATTATTGGGTGGTAATGTTTCCTGAACCATTCAAGTGATTTTTACTTATCTTTGGGTAAGTCATTCTGGAAGATTTGTTGACTCCTAAAAGTTGTAGGCCAACTTGGGCGGCGGGGGGAGCTTTGAGGAAGACCTTGGAAAGCAGTCTTTGCTCTGCCCCTCCCCTGTATAATGGGGCTTTCTGCCAGGGCTTCCATCCAGCTGACTATGGCGTCCCCCTCCCAACTTCCCTTAAGTTTTTCATGTCATGGGCCGTGTGGTGCAGTTTCTTGTTTGTAGTTCTGGCAGGAAAGAGTTAGAGATCTATAGAATATCTTCAAACGAGCTCTGGCTTTGTGGCATTCATCGTCCAACCAGGCTGAATTTTTATTTTGTTAGATGCCCGCTATTCTTTTTTTTAAAAAACTGAAATGGAGCTGAAAGAATTTAATAATTTCCCCATGTTTTCAATACTGGACTTAATATCCTGTGACTGCATGATGCTAGTTTTCCATCTGTCAACATATGGAAGTGCCATCAGTCTAGAGACACCCCCTTCCAAGACCTGGGCTGGTCCCATTTCTTTCTTATACACTGGTTGTGTATATCAATTTGAAATATTAATCTGGCTGGCAAATGTATCTTCAGCCTAAGCCCCAGTCAGATAGGTTGATGATCACTAGCTACCAGATCTTATACAGTTAAACTAAGTGCACTTCCCTTTGAAAAGTCGGAAATCGGTTGGATTTTGCTGCAGATCCAAACTCTTGATTTCATACTCTTGCAAAAAAGTTA
The DNA here is from genome assembly GCA_029233225.1 of Lepidodactylus listeri. Taxonomy (NCBI): domain Eukaryota; kingdom Metazoa; phylum Chordata; class Lepidosauria; order Squamata; family Gekkonidae; genus Lepidodactylus; species Lepidodactylus listeri. Next base: position 8,765,889 of record JARCFY010000008.1, on the reverse strand, counting down.
AGAGAACTGTTTTAGGGGTGTCAAACATAAGGCCCGGGGGCCGGAACCCACCCACAAGCAACTAGTGCAAGGGAGGAAACAAAAGACTGGTCGGAGGAAGTGGGCAGAGTCACTCCCGACTGTGGCTTCAGCATGGCGGAACAAATTCGTCTGCAGCAGTCAAGCAGTGTGGGAGCGTCTGCCCAATGCTGCACCGGTGGCTCTCTAGTCCACCCATACAGGTTTTCCTTTGCACCCCCCTCCCAGTCCATGGGGCCTTGCAGTGAGGATACACCAACTTGGAGTTTATCAGCTGCTGTCCTTTATATACAGTTCATGTCTCCAATACCCGGTATTACTATTTATGGCACACATGGCTTGGCCCAACAAAGTGACATTTATGTCAGTTCCGGCCCTCCTAGCAAATGAGTTCAGCACCTCTGGGGAATTATTATAAGCTGTTATTTTTAAAAAAAACACGCAGTACAACTTGGGTCAATAGCAAAAATCCAACCAGTCTAGCCAACGGGGGCTCCTTCCCAGCAAAGTCTTAAGGATGGCTCTGAAGTTGAATGATAATCTAGCATGAACAAAAGGTACTAGCTTGTTGCCTAAAATTACTGGCCAAGCGTCCAAATGCAATAGAAATTTGAACGTTATAAAGTTTTCCAAAACTGAAGAGTTTGACTGCAATAGAAAGTGGTAATTATCTACCGGCACAATTCATGATGGGTGCATTTTATGCTCGCATCGCAACATCTCTACGGTTGGAGAAGGAAAGAAGTCTGTTACCACCCATATGTGGTCCCACACAGGGTATTACTCTGCTCTGACCATTGAAACCTTGGGTGGTTGCAATCACACGCACAATTAGCCCTGACATAGTTGTGAATGTCGAGCAGATTAAACGAGCATGATCACATACGAGTGCCCCGCAGCCGTCAGCAACCCATTTTGCTCTGCCGCACAACTGGAAAATATTGGAAAGTGGAGTGAATTCAGATGCTGGAAAACATTGACAGGCAAATGACAACAGCAGGTGGATGACAACAGCAGGCATGATTGGATGAGGTATGGTACACAGAGCAGTAGTAGACATGGAGAAATCAGCATTGATAATGAGACTGGAAACCTAGGTCTCAGTTCAGTCCAGGAGGATGCATTTTCCTTAGCTTTGTTACCACTTGCAATTTAGCAGTCTTTTAGCAGACTTAACATGGCTTCCCATCTTTATTTATTTAATTATTAAACTTATATCCTGTCCTCCCCACCTCTCGGCAGGCTCAGGGCAGCTAACAACATGTGCTATAAACAGTTAAAACCATAAAATACAATTTAAAACATCACATAGTAGACATTATACAGTGTCCATCTTACCAAGATGGCGCTACTTCACCCCATCCCAACAGCGTCCACAGGTGCAGATGGTCTGGACGACGATATTTAATATTTGGCCAGGGCTACAAAAGGACCTGGCGGCAACCCCACTTATAAGCCTGGTGGAAGAGTTCCGTCTTGCAGGCTCTGCGGAACTGTACTAAGTCCCGAAGGGCCCTGATGTTCTTCGGGAGCTCATTCCACCAGTACGGGGCCGTCACCAAAAAAGCCCTGGCCCTTGTTGCCGCCAGTCAGGCCTCCCTGGGCCCTGGTAGGATCAGGCGGTTTTGAGAACCTGATCGAAGAGCTCGCTGGGGTATATACGTGGAGAGGCGGTCCCTCAGGTAAACAGGTCCCTGGCCATACAGGGCTTTATAGGCAAGCACTAGCAAGCACCTTGAACCGGATCCGGTGTGCTATAGGCAGCCAGTGTGGTGCCTTTAGGGCAGGCTGGATGTGTTCCCCCATAGGGAGTCCCAACATCAGCCTAGCCGCTGCATTCTGCACTAACTGCAGCTTCCGGATCTAGCACAAGGGCAGCCCATGTAGAGAGCGTTACAGTAATCCAATCTTGAGGTGACCAACGCATGGATCAGGTCATTGCGTTCGAGAAAGGGAACCAACTGCTTAATCAGCCGTAGTTGGTAAAAGGCTGAGCTTGCAGTGGCTGCTACCTGGACCTCCATTGTTAGCGAGGGGTCCAGGAGCACTCCCAAACTCCTAACCTCCAGTGCTGGCACCAGTAGCGCACCATCGAAGGTTGAGAGAGGGGTCCCTAATCTCGGCCTGCTCCAACTCAGGCACAGGACCTCCGTCTTTGTTGGATTCAATTTCAATCGACTCTGTCTAAGCCATCAAGCCATGGCCTTCAGCGCCAGGTCCAGATCTTCCGAGTTAGAGTCTGACTGGACACCCAACAACAGATAGAGCTGGGTGTCATCTGCATATTGATGGCAACCCAGCCCATGCCTCCGAGCAATCTGGGCGAGGGGGCACATGTAGATGATAAACAGCATCAGGGAGAGCATTGCACCCTGTGGCACCCCGCACACCAGCGGGCGCCTTTGGGACAGTTGCTCTCCTGTCGCCACTCTCTGTCCCCAGTCTTGGAGAAATGAGGAAAGCCACTGTAAGGCCAACCCCTGAATCCCAGTGTCGGTGAGGCGGTGGGCCAGTAGCTGGTGGTTGACCGTGTCGTACGCTGCTGACAGGTCTAAAAACACCAGCACTGTCGTTCCGCCTCGATCCAGATGCCTCCGGAGGTCATCTGCGAGGGTGACCACCACCGTCTCTGTCCCGTGGCCTGGCCAGAAGCTGGACTGGAAGGGATCTAGAATGGATGCATCATCCAAGAAGCCCTGCAACTGATTTGCCACCACCTTCTTCTACCCAAATAGCTCGCTGGGGTATATAGGTATCCAAATAGGGTAAGTTGGATACTGGCCGATAGTTGGCCAATTTGGCCGGATCCAATTCTGGTTTTTTTAGGAGGGGGCGAATAACTGCCTCCTTCAGGGCCTTTGGAAACACACCCTCCAGGAGGGACGTGTTGATGATGTCCATTAAGGCCCCTCACAGCCCATCCTGACTGGCTTTCACCAGCCACGATGGGCACGGATGGAGACTACAGGTGGTTGGACGGTCCGAGAGGAGCAACTTGTCGACCCCCCTCTAGGCAGAGTGGATTGAAATAACCCAGAATGTGACTAGAAGACGCGCGTGGAGCCTCAAGTTCCGTTACTGTATCAGCTGTGGCAGGGAGTGTCGGGGTGCGTGTGTTGAGCTGGCGTGTTAGCACCAGAGCAGAGATAAACAGCAACGTGCACAGTAAAGTGCAGCGTTTACGTCCCACGGAGTCCAATGTCCACACAGCCAAGTAGGGAAGGAATATATACAGGGTTTATTTACAAAGTCCTGTTGTTAAATGCAGGTATACGCAGTTCAGCAGAATCACTATACAAACTGACAAAGCGCTTCGCCCACACTGGAATACATAGAAGAGAAAGATCCACTGTACAATAATCACACATATACATTGACCAGCCAATCAGCACTGGCTGCTGAGTCACTCTGACTGCTGTGTAACAGTGCCAGTCAGAACCTGTTTGCTCCAACTAGAACTGCTGGCTATGGAGCTCTTAGCTGTCACTTAGATCTGTACCATCTAAAATCTGGAACCCATATCTTCAAGCCCTGTCAGGGAGGTCCTGGCGGAGCAGCAAGATTTTGTCTGCAAAATAGTTCCCAATCTTGATCTGCCTCCACCTTGTATTTATTTATTTTTCATATTTATAGCCCGCCCTCCCTGCAAGCAGGCTCAGGGTGGGTAACAACGTTTCATTTATACAATACATGTTTCCTTAATACAATAAAATTTTAAATTTTAAAACATAATCACATATATTAAAATGGTGTTCACAAGCTGATAACATTATTTATTTATTTATATTTATTTATTGGTTCTCTGGCTTGTTGGTAAAATATAAATAATGGCCAGCAGTTATGTGGGTGACAAGAATCTCAGGGGGGCTATACATGGTCATCTGCAGCCTCAGCCAAAGGCCTGGCGGAACAGCTCCGTCTTGCAGGCCCTGCAGAATTGAAGAAGATCCTGTAAGGCCCTGCTCTCAATAGGGAGCATCTTCCACCAGGTGGGGGCAGGGCAGAAAAAGCCCCAGCCCTGGTCAAGGCAAGATGGACAGACAGACTACCAGGAGGTGTTGATCCATAGAGTGTAACGCTCTTCGGGGTCTATATGGGAAGAAGTGGTCTCTCAGGTATGCTGGTATTGAGACCTTGTAGGATTTCCACAGACAGACCTCTTAGAAGAAACAGCTAACCAAGCACAGAATTCCAAGAATGGGTAAAACTCCTACACAAAATCTTTTCTGAGAACAGAAAAGCTTTTCTGTCTCCTTTGCCATCCTTTGCAAAATAAAAGTTAATCCCGGTCTTTCTGATGAATAAATATCCTTGTTTGGCGACTGTCTGCTCTGAAACGAATAAGCAAATAAAACTGATTCCTGTTTCCACCGCTGTCCCTTATAAAAGTACATCCCCTCAGCTCTGCGGAAGAAATATCCTTGATTTCAATATCCGTATTAAGCTACTGTTTATTTATCATGTGGCAGAGTTACACACAGGAAGCTTATAATAATATAAAATACATAACCACGGAGAGAGCTCCGGAGGCAGGCTGCAAGGCAAATGAAGAGCTGGGTGGGGGGCTCCGAGGAGCGCAGTTAGAGTGGCCCGGACTGTGGGGGGCTCTGCATGTGATCTCCCCATGGAAACAGACTGCTCCATTGATGCTGTGACGAAACAGGGACCTGCCCTCAGCTGTGGGGAGACTAAGCAGCCATTCTGTGGCTCGCAAGCCTGTTTTCGTCTGCCCACCCTATCTGGTGGGACTATTTCCCTTCCTCAGTCGCTGCCGCCACTCACTGGATTTATTTCCCTTCCTCAGTCGCTGCCGCCACTCACTGGATTTATTTCTCTTTCTCGGTCGCTGCCGCCACTCACTGGATTTATTTCCCTTCCTCGGTCGCTGCCACCACTCACTGGATTTATTTCCCTTCCTCGGTCGCTGCCGCCACTCACTGGATTTACATTCCCTTCCTAGAAGGACAGTGAGACCCTTCTGGCTGATTCCCCAACCCAGGAAAGTGGATACCCCAATCTTTGGGCGCCCCAGGAGAGTTTGCAACCCCTCCAATTTGGACCTCTTTGGGTTCCCTGCCTCCCCCCCCCCCCCCATTTGCCTGTGTTAATGTGCTGAGCCGGGAGGACTATGTGATCAAGGCACTGCCAGGTCTTATAACTCTAAAAAGGTTTATTTAAACTATGTAGAAGGTTAGGCCCAGAAAATAACACAGGCATTTCAACACAACCTGGCATAAAGTAAACAGGATCAAAACTTCAGCTCCTCCCTCAGGACTGGTCACCAAGACTGCCACCCTCCTGGCTCTCCACCACTGGATCGTCCACGGAGTCTGAGGTAGCAAGAGTCCACCTGTACACCCCCCCTTGAAGCGGTTGGCGAAGGCCAAGACTAAAAACTCCCCCTCATGGGCCGAAGCCTTTATCTGGCTGGCCCCGTCCCTGGGGTGGGTCCATACTTTCCTGCACTTTTCCCCCAAAGCTTCTGGGAAATGTAGGCAGGGAGGTATGGCAGCTCCATTGTTCCCTGTGGAGCACCTCCCCCCTCCAGAGGACTACCAGACTGGCAGCCATTTGAAAATAAGCTGCAGCCTTTGCCTGGCAGCCATTTTGTTACAGATGCCAAGGAGCTAAAGGAGACGCCTGAACTCTGGCAGCTGTGTTGTACGCATAGTTTATGAAATGCTGTTATACACTCTGTACTCTGCCACTGACTTGGCATGACTAACCTTGGTGAGCACATTTAGCTTCTGAAGAGCATCTTTGGTTCCCTGACCCCACAAACAAAAGCCGACTGTGAGCCGGCGGAGCTCAGCCAGGAAGGCGGCCAAGAAGGGTGTGGCTAAAAACATCACCCTTTGGGTGAGTTTGGATGGTTTGGGGTTGAAGTACTTGTTTAAGGCCTCCATGATCTTGTCATAGGAGACCTCGGTAGGGGTGCGGGGGAAAGTAAACTTCTTACCAGGCGCATGGTGGCGACCCCTGAAAAATATAACAGCTTCTTTCTGGCATAGATAGATGTACGTATGCTAAGTGCCACTGATGATCCTAACCGCTGAAACAGAATTCAATCATGAATACATATTCAGAAGTAAACTTTGGTTCATTGATTAAATGCATTCTGGGAAATGACTAAATGCTGACAAGTTGCTATTCATCCAAGACCTGTGGCCTTGTTCTGGCCAGCTACAACTACGCATGTTTCTGATGTCAGTTAGTTTAGTTAAATGAAGAACATCAGCACCCTGTACCTATATCTGCTACAATAGATACTTTCTAGAGCTTTCGAAAGAGCTCTCTCAGCCCCACCTACCCCACAGGGTATCTGTTGTGGGGAAGGGAAAGGAGCTTGCAAGCGCTCTGAGACTCCGAGTGAAGGGCGGGTTATAAATCCAATCTCCTCTGCCTTCTTCATAGATAGGATTCAAGAATGAAATTAAATGGTGTTAGGATGAAGTTCTTAGAGACGTGCTATTTGTTTTAATAAAAGCTTGGATGCCTGACCGTTTCCCACCCACCCCTTCGTTTACTGAGGGTTTTTTGCATTTTCCTCCCTGTAGTATGTTTCCTGTGCATGCCACTTTTTGCTTTCTGAAGGCAGAAGGTAGGCTCGTGGAGGGAAAGAGGCGGTTTGGATTTTGTGGCTTAACATTGTGCTGAAAACTGCAGTCCACTTTGGAAGTTACAAGATGAAGGAAGAGTTCGGGGGGGGGGGGCTGTTAGCAGCTGGCTTTCGCCTGCTGGGGTTAGTTTTTTCATTTACAAGGCGTTCCTCGACACGTGCTGCTACACTACATGAGGCAGAAAGTCTTGCAGAGTTCAGCCGGGCATGCTCCTCGGAAAGCATGCCTGGAATTGCATCCTTTCCCTCTCCAGCGAATGCTTTCGGGGTTTTTTTGCTCCACTCTATTTAACTTTAATGCCAGGTCCTCTGTGCAGCAGCTGGGAACGCTTGCGGGCTCCCATCAAACAGCTGATCCGAACTCAAGATCCCAGCATGGAGAGCCCCATCGCCTCCCTGCTGGCGTGGGAAAGCCCAGCCCGGCTTGGTTTGTTTGTGCACGCAGCTGGGAGGTGGGACTGGCCCACGCAGGCAAGGAAGTGAGCTCGGCTCTCGCCAGGAGTTGCAGCCTCCTTCCTTAAGCGACAACTTTTTGAGCAAACCGCTGCTGATGAGGAAGTGCCTGGGGGAGGGCTTTGTCCCGGAGAAGAGGAGAGGAGGAAGGGACGGAGGCCAAGGGGGAGGGAAGAAGAGAAGGGTGTGCGCTTCCTCGGTTTGGGCTGCTGCCTCTCTGCAGTCCAGAAAGAGGGAAGAGCCCCGAAAACTGCTCTCTGCCCAGGTTTCCAAGAAGCAACAGCTGAGCCACGGCAAGCTAAACTCTTCTTTGCTATGTCAGCCATGAGGGTGCGGCTGGCCAGACGCTGGCCCTGGTTTGGCAGAGTGTGCTTTTTCCTCTGTCTCCTGACGGCTGCTGCCTTCTTACTGGAGCTGTCCATCTCCAGTCTCCAGGATGCTTCTTCTGGGAGCAGTGTCACCGGCAGGCGATGGGAGAGGCGCTTCTCGGACAGGGCTGAAAGCCCCGAGGAACTGGCCCGGCCCCTCTACGAGAAATCTCCCCCGGATTCCTACGCTCTAGGGGAGTGGGGCAAGCCAGCCCACCTGCAGCTGAACCCTGAGGAGAAGAAGCTGGAAGAAGAGCTGCTAGAAAAGTACGCCATCAACATCTACCTGAGTGACAAGATCTCTCTGCACCGCCACATCCAAGATGGCAGGATGTCGGAGTGCAAGTCCAAGGCATACGATTACCGGGGGCTGCCCACCACGTCGGTCATCATCGCCTTCTACAACGAGGCCTGGTCTACACTGCTGCGCACCATCCACAGCGTCCTGGAGACATCGCCCGCCATTCTGCTGAAAGAGATTATCTTAGTGGATGACTTGAGCGACAAGGTGTACCTGAAGGCGGAGCTGGAGCGGTACATCAGCGATCTGAAAAGGGTCCGTTTGATAAGGACCAACAAGCGGGAAGGACTGGTTCGGGCTCGCCTGATCGGGGCTACCTATGCCACTGGGGACGTGCTCACCTTCCTCGACTGCCACTGCGAGTGTGTTCCCGGATGGCTGGAGCCCCTGCTGCAGCGGATTTCGGAGAACGAGAGTGTGATCATTTGCCCGGTTATCGACACCATCGATTGGAATACCTTTGAGTTCTATATGCAGTCAGCGGAGCCGATGATTGGGGGCTTTGATTGGCGGCTGACGTTCCAGTGGCACTCGGTGCCGGGCTATGAGCGGGAAAGGCGCAAATCCAGAATCGATTCGATCAGGTCCCCGACAATGGCCGGCGGATTGTTTGCCGTGAGCAAGAAATATTTTGAGTACCTTGGGACGTACGACATGGGGATGGATGTGTGGGGAGGGGAGAATCTAGAACTTTCTTTCCGAGTGTGGCAGTGTGGGGGCATCTTGGAGATCCATCCTTGTTCCCATGTTGGGCACGTGTTTCCTAAACGGGCCCCATATGCCAGGCCGAATTTCCTCCAGAATACTGCCCGTGCTGCTGAAGTGTGGATGGATGGCTATAAAGAGCATTTCTACAACAGAAACCCTCCGGCCCGAAAAGAAAACTACGGCGATATTTCTGAAAGGAAGCTCCTGAGGGAGCGTCTGAAGTGCCAGAACTTCGATTGGTATTTGAAAAATATATTTCCTAACCTGCATGTGCCGGAAGACCGGCCCGGCTGGCACGGCGCCATCCACAGTATGGGCATCTCTTCGGAATGTCTAGACTACAACTCGCCGGAACACAACCCTACCGGGGCCCACCTTTCTCTCTTCGGATGTCACGGTCAAGGAGGCAATCAGTTTTTCGAATACACCTCCAATAAAGAAATCCGGTTCAACTCCGTGACGGAGCTCTGTGCGGAAGTTCCCGAGGCAAAGGACTTTGTGGGCATGAGAAATTGTCCCAAAGATGGCTCTGCCGTCCCAGAAAGCATTCTATGGCATTTTAAAGAGGATGGAACTATTTATCATCCTCACTCAGGGATGTGCCTTAGTGCTTACCGTACTCCGGAGGGGAAACCTGATGTGCAAATGAGGACATGTAATGCGGCAGATAAAAATCAGATCTGGAGGTTTGAGAAATAAAAAAAGCCTGTGATCCAGGAATTCTCCCTCACGAAGAATATGAATATGCATCCCAAGAGGCATGACTTTTAGGCCTGGTGAGGCCTAGAAAACAATTTTTATAAACTGTTCATATGAGAACTACCATAAACTGGGTATTTTCTTTTGTTAAGAATTTTTATTTGGTAACATGCAGTTTAAGTGCCTTTTTTTCTAAACTATAAAGTGTTCACTTTGGGGGGGGGGGAAACCACTTTGCCTTTCCGTAGGATTGGGAGCTTCAAAGTCTCGGTTAAAATGCACATTTATTAAGGTTAAGTGCAAAAATGTAACATCAAGGAGGGGAACCATTTCAAAGGTGGGGGGGGGGGTGTTTACAGAGCCAAGGTATATCTTTCCTGTTTTAAGTAATGGTCATAGTATATGAAGTGCTATTTATCCCTGTCAGCCTAAAGAAACTGGTGACTCTGGGGGGAAAGATGATTTTTTTTAAAAAAAAACCTGGCTTAAAAATCAGGTTTAATTGGCCTTACTTGGGTCACCTCTGGTTTTCGTGATGCTTTGTTGGATGCATCCAGTGTTCAGCTGGGAACAGCATTTGTACGTTAACCCCTGGTAAGAAGGCAGAGTAAACTGGTTGTAGGAGGAGGTGTGTTAATCACAAGCAATGATGTTGGAAAGAAGAGCTTTCTGAAAAACTGTGTTTCTTTCACCAAAAACATGAGCTGAGCATAACTCGGATGCATTCAGGGTTTTTTTTTTTTTTTTTTTTAAAGGTTTTGGCAATTGGGCATAGTTCTATTTATGATACCTTTTATAGCACTGTTTGTATAAACCCCGGCAAAGCTGTTGTTTTAAAAACCTGTCTTGAGGGCTGAAGGAAATACGGATCCTGGCAGCGTGTCTTAACTTGGATCGAATTCAGATTCCTTTCCCCCCTGAAGTCCAAAACAACTATTTGGAAAGGGTGATGCTGTCTTAGTGAAGGTGTTGCCCTACTTGCTTAGATCAATCAAACACAGGTTTCTTGTACGTGGCAATGAACGGTGACATTCCAAATTTGGACTTTGGCCTGGCAGGTAGCACAGCTGCAGCTAAGTAGCAGCAGGAAAGAATCTGTGAAAAGGGATGAGGCTGTTGTAGCACACCTGTGCAGGTCTGGGAGTCTCTTACTTTGGGGTGCCTTTAAATAACCCTGTGCCCAGGTCTGGGAGTCTCTTAATTTTGAGTGCCTTTAAATAACCCAGCTCCAACTGAGATGGCCAAGGAGTATGGCTAGAGTGGCAGTGATAGAGGGACTTGAATGAGCAGGAAATGACATTGCGAGGTGTTAACCTGTCTAGGCATTTTAATTAGCGATGCGTGAGTGCCCACCAAAGATGCATCGACTGCTCTTCTTCTCTGCCAAAAGATTTATAAAAACAGCCCTTTAGACATACAACATTGGTTAGATTGTGTATATTGATGGTATTGGCAAGGATCTTGAGCATCCATTCAGATTTCTCTTCCCTGATGTTATCTAGCCAGCTTCCCATTAGGTTTGCTTTGTTCTCACTGGAAGAAATCCAGGGGCGATTCTGCATTGGCTTTTCCCTCTGTTGTTTTATGAAACCCACATTGGAACAGAAATCCCCCTCTGCATTGCATGCCGCTTTCACTTCCTTTGGCCATCGGATTTTATGGTACCCTCTGCATTGCATGCCGCTTTCACTTCCTTTGAGCATCGGATTTTATGGGATCCTCCACACTCCATCCCGCTTTTGCTTTCTTTGATCATTGGGCTTTATGGTACCTTCTGCATAGATTTGTGGCTGTTCAGGGGTGACTTTGCAGTCAATACGGCGTTGCCCCGAGGTCCGTGAATGTGGTTTTGAGCTGCACTTTTCCCTCCCAGTCGAGAAAACGTGGAGCAAATACTAGATGCAGAATCGCCCTAGGAAATGGAATTTTATTCTCAAGGATGGGGTGGCTATTCCCGGCTGGTTGTTAGAAGCCATTGCAAATGGGGAGAAGAAGACCCCCAAAGTCTCACAAAATCCCCCCCTCCCCCAAAGTTCCTAATGCCTCCAAAAACTTGTAAATTGTCCTTCAGGGGCAAACTGCTGGACCTAAGCAAACTGTTCTGAATCGCCTGTTTAAAATGGTTGCCAGGGGAAAAAAAATCAGAGATAACCAGATCATGCCGGGGATTTGTATGTATTGGATGTAGCCGATCCATGAGTTGCTTCTGGATGCAGCTGGTGGAAATGGAACTCAGATGTTAAGTGATTGGTTTTGTCGTATGTGTTTCTAGGTCAAATCCATTGTCTTATTACTGTTATTTTCATCGTAGGCAGTTGAGGTTGTCAGGTCTTGGTGAGGGCTCTCAACACAAAGGATCCTTGCACAGCTGAAGGCTACCCAGTTCATTTATTATTTTTATTTCGTTTATTGCATTTTTATACCGCATCCTCTTCTGTGCGCCCTCAGAGCTGTTTACAACAAAACATGCCACCAACAACATACCGTAAACTGTAAACCTTACAATAGCACGGGCTGAAAATACAGTTCCGGTAAAAATCTATAAAACATCAATAGTGTAAGAACAAATCCCTAAGAAATAATCCAGCGGACAATGACTGGGCTCAGTCTTTGGACAGTTGCTCAAGATGTAGCTGGAGGCTAAATAGATAGCAAAATATACAAAATACCTGGGTCAGAAAAGATACAAGGCTATTGCAAACCAGCAATTTTTTTTTAAAGGTTTCTGAGGTAAGGCTATCACTCCATATGTTAAGCGTGGGAGCAAGCTTCGTGGCGCTGTCGATTCCCCCCCCCCCCCCAATCCTCGTGTCCCACAAAATCCAGGTCCCCGTCACAGGTAGAGGCCAGTTCCCCACTGTGCAACTTCCCAATCTTCACATTCCCCTTTCCCACTAAGGCTTGTAATAAAAATACAGCAATTTCTCAAAAGGGGAGGACCCTGGCTTCGGCACCAGGCTTTATTTTCAGCTTAACACCAGGCGTTTGAAAGTTTGGAACGAGCTTGCTGAGATTGTGAGCAAGCATTAAAGCAGGGGTGGCCAACCTTGCTTAACGTAAGAGCCACATAGAATAAACGTCACATGTCTGAGAGCCGCAAGACAGGAACAAATATCACACACACGTTTTTATTTTTAAAAATATGCAAATTTGCTTTTTATTAACGTTAAATGGGACTGCCAAAAACAAAAACAAACGAGGAAAACCAGTTATAAGAAAGAGAGAGAGAGAAACTAGGAAAGCAAATAGATGGGAGGGAGGAGGGAAGGAAGGAAGGGAGAAAGAGAGAAAAAGCATGCCTCCCCTTTGCTTCCCCAGCCGCCCTGCCAGGAGCCACACAATATGTGTGAAAGAGCCGCATGTGGCTCCCGAGCCACAGGTTGGCCACCCCTGATTAAAGAGTCTGATTCAGGTGTTTCAAGGAACAGGAATCCAGATGGGCGGCAGAGTCACTGCCTGGTACAGCCACACCCATTCCTAGGGCATGAGGAGTCCTAAACACGGTCTGAGAACAGGGCATTCCCGTTCTAGGGGGCAAAAGGTTTAAGAGAAGCCAAGGTGTATTTTAAAATTCCCTTCCTGTGCCTTCTTCCCCTGCAGTTTAATGCACAAAAATGGAAAGAGGGCGTTTCTAGTCTTGGTGCTTGAAAGGAAAGTTACTAGGAAACATTGGTGGGAGATGGATCCCACCCCCCCCCTCAGGCATGATTGCCCTTGGTATACTCATTTCATTGTAATGTCGTAAGAACATTAGAAGAGGTGAGATCTGATCAGTGGTCCATCTAGTCCAGCATTTTGTTTCCCACAGTAGTCCCCCAGATAGCTGTGGGGAAGGTGCATAGCAGCTGTTGTGCAGAGGTATACTGCCTCTGAACATGGAGGTTCCATTTAGCTACCGTGTCTGATTGCCGTCGGACAGGTCCTGAATTAATGTCTGTCCCTGTTTAAACCAATTGGCACATATTGTGGTGTGCGAAATCCTGTTGGTCAATTTAAGATCTAGTTAAGGGTTTTTCCCTTCCTTACCATATGTAATTCCATAAATTTCTATCGTATCGCCTTGTCTAAACCTCCCCTCCAGTCCTAAAGGTGGTCATCTGTGAATTCTCGGCTTCATAAAAAAACCATTGCCTGTTTTTGGACTTGAAAAACCACAAGTGGGCGGAGTTTTATATTCTCCGAGGGAAGGGGGGAAACACCTCAAACGATTCCCCCCCCCCCGCTTCTTTCTGTCTTGTCGCTTTTATTCTCTGGTTCTGTGTTTCTAATTGTCGTTTCTTGTAATTTCTTCACCACCCCTCCTCAGAAAATTGTTTCCTTAATCTTACGTTACAAGTGCCATGCTTGAGGTTCAGAACAGATGGTACTAGGTAGCGACAGATAGCTTTTAAATTTGTCTGGTGTGTAGTTGTTGCCTCGGCTACAACTGTGTGAATCTTCCAAAGAGGTTCAAAATTACCCTGGACATTGTTAGACTGTCTAGTTCCATGATGAACCTATTGCCTTGACGCCTGTCAGTCTTATGTCACAAAATGATCACTTGAATCCAGTTTTGTGATGTGGCGTGCGCCAATCAGCCCTGACTATCCTGGAGATAGAATGGTCAGGATGCCTTTCAGGGGTGGTTTTCTATGCACATTTAACTCAGAATGACGTGCCTTAGGAATTGTGATGCTACTTTTGATGTTAAGCGTTAATAATGTGGCTAGGTTGGGCTGCGGGAAAGTACTTGCGTAGACACACAAGTGACCTTCTTAAAAATGTTAAAATACCTGTGCCCATAGCTGGATTTATGCTCAACTCTGCACTATGCACCATTTTCACTTACCTATGCAGCGTCTATGTGCCTTTTTTCTTACAGAAATCAGGAAATGGTTGTACTTCCGATAGGGAACTAGTTACATGACATGTTTTAAGATTCTTCTTAAAAACCCCTCTTATTTAAGCAAAAACCTGTGGATGGCAATGAGTGAATACTCCTTTTTTTAAAAAAAAATTATTAAAGTTGGGCAGTGTTGAAAAATCCCGTTTTTCAGTGGTCAACTAATTTTATAAAGTGCTTATAACTTCTTTGTTAAAAAAGAATATTTTTGTATTAAGCATTTGCAGTGGCAGTCTTCTTAGCTGTCGCATTGTGTTCTTAACGCTACTTGAGGGCTAAAAGCAAAAATACTACATTGTTTACAGGTTTTGGAAACAGTCGGATACGTGTACTAATTACACTCTTACTTCATCAGTGATTTAAGACTTGATTGGGGGAATCTTTCTGAGGGATTTAAACTACTGATCTTCCACTGTGTATGTTTTTAGGGAAATAACTTCATAATGTATACATATGATTGGTTTCCTGGGGGGAAAAGAAATAAACGTGTTCCTTTTTAAGATGTGCACGCTTCAGTTCATTCATAGCATTTATAGTGTGGCTCTTAAGCATTTATAAGCCTTGGAGCAGATGTCCAAGATTGATGGATTTTACAAAGTATTACCACACGGGCATATATTGGCCTCAAGATTTCTTCAGGTGTCCGCTTACAGCCACTCTTGAACATCTCATCTGAAATCCTCTTACGATGGTTCTAATTCCTGTGAGATGATCTCAGGACTTGTGAATCAGAGTTTGGATGGCCGGACGCAAGTAATCTCAGCACTGGCTATTCTGTAAAAGAAGGAAACCTTATCGATGTTCAGAGAGTGGAGGGCAGGGATATCAGAATTGGAGGTTCTGTACAGGAGAGAAACTGTATCAATGTTCAGACAGCTGGGGGCAACCTTCAGTTACAGAAAACTCGACCTTCCGGCCTACCAAAATATTTCCAATATGGGGTACTCTTTTGAGATCTAGACCTGTCTAGTATTGATTAAATTAAATTTGTAGATCACCCTCTCTTGTAAACAGGGCCCAGGGTGGTGCAAGAGAAATAAAGCAAAATTATAAATTCACAGTTAAAAGCAATTAAAATGCAACAGTCTAGCCTCGATTCTGAAATGCAAACAAACGGACCTAGAAATCATTATACAATTGTTTGAACATAATAATAAAGGATTAATCTCAGCGTTAAAAACCAAGGAATAGATCCTTGAAACTTTTGCTCCAATTCTGTTTTTGTAAGTATTCCGTTTTTATTAGTAATATCACAAATTCTGGATAGATTGGCTTTTTTCCATTTTGTCCTGAATGCTTTGTCTGTCAGCTGAAGAAACCACGGTTGGTGTGTATACACTGAAAGCCTAGATATTTCTTTCGTGATGTTCTCCATTAATTGTAGCATTGGAGATATAAAAGGGTAGTAACCTTGTAAGAGTTTAGAGATGGGTTTAGAGTCCCAAATAGGGAATCTAGTGTGCATGGCAAAATCATGTCTTGACTTAATAAAATCCAATCCAAGTCAGCGTTGTTTCTCAGAATTTTTATCATGCTGGCTAAGAGTGTAGCTTTATTGTAAATAATTAAGTCAGGGAATCCAAATCCACCTTTTGATCGTGGTCGCTTGAGAACTGGAAAGGTAATTCTGGCTTTTTTCCCATTCCATAGGAATTTCCATAAGGTGGATTGCCATTTTTTCAAATAAGAATTTGGAATTGAAATGGGGATTGTTCTAAACATAAAAAGATATTTGGGCAATAGAAAAGATTTTATTAGGTGAAAACGTTCCATCCATGAAGGATTCAGTTTTGACCATTTTGTAATTAAGTTGCAGACTTCAGTATGGATGTTGTTATGATTTAAGTGAATAAGTTTAGAAATGTCAGAATTGAGATGTATTCCTAAGTAAGTCAGGTGTGTTGTAATCCACTCAAAATCAAAATTTTCCTGAAGGTGCTTGCAATCCTCTGGGCTAATATTTATTGGGAGAAGTTGTGACTTAGAGTTATTAATACATAAGCCTGATATGACTCCAAATTCCCTCAATGTCGTGAGTAAAGCTGGAATTGATAATGTAGGTTGTGTTATATAAAGCAGCATGTCATCTGCAAACAGCATTATTTTATGTTCTGTTTCATTAACCTTTACTCCCTTAATGTGAGGGTTTGACCGAATTGCTTGAGCCAGTGGTTCCACTGCCATGGCAAAGAGCAGTGGGGAAAGAGGGCAGCCTTGCCTAGTCCCCCTTCCCAGAAGCAGCGTCTTTGATTTGCAGCCATTCGCTTTGATGTTTGTTGTTGGTTTTTCATACAGACTTTCAATTGTCCTAAGAAACTTGGGGCCAAATCCCATACGTCTGAGAGTTGAAAATAGATATGGGAATGAGACCGAATTGAAGGCCTTTTCCACATCTAGCGAAAGAAGAGACATTGGTATGTTCTGTTTTTTACAATAATGTAGTATATTGAGTGTTTTGAATGTATTATCTGCCAAATCTCTATTTGGGATGAATCCCACCTGATTGGGGTGAATATATTTTGGGATAAAGGTAATTTATACGTCTAGCTAATATGGATGTGAGTAACTTCATGTCTTGGTTGAGGAGAGATATTGGGCGGTAGGATTTAGCCAATTGTGGGTCTCTCCCTGGTTTTGGGATGACCGTTGTTGTCGCCTGCCTCCAAGATGGTGGGATTTCTCCTGAATTCAAGACATAGTTAAATGCATTTGTGAGGGGTTGAAGTAGCTGTTTTGTGAATGTCTTATAGTACTCCGCTGGTAGACCATCTGGTCCTGGTGTCTTGCCGTTCTTTAGTGCTTTAATTGCCTGCAATACTTCCTCGGATGAAATGGATTCCTCCATCAGAGTTTTATGGTGTTGGCAAAGTTCAGTATGTATTGGGAATTTGGACAGTGTCTCTTGAAAGATTTCCTCCTCCACTGGTTGGGCTGTATACAACTTGGAGTAGAAGTCTTCCAAGATGGTCATGATGTGATTTGAATTTGTGACCACTTGGTTTGTGTTTGATTTGAGTGCTTTGATCTGATTTTGTTTTCTACTTTCTTTTTTAACCTTGTGTGAGAGTAATTTTAAGTTTTTAGATGATTTTATCCAGTATTTTTGTTTGGTAAAAATTAATTGTTTTTTAATTGTGGATGTGTCTATCAATATCAAGTTTTTCCTTTCCAATTCAAGTTCTTTCAGAACACGTTGGGAGCCTGTCTCTTTATGTTTTTTTTCTAGGTCTTGAATCTTGTTTAAAGTGTCTGTAAGTAATAATTGTTTATTTTTTTTCAGTTGAGCTGCTTTGGATATGAGCTTCCCTCTCAATGTCGGCTTCATAGCATCCCAACAGGTTGTTGGGGAAACTTCATCATTATCATTTTCCTTGAAATACTGGATAATTCCTTGTGCTATTTCTGTTCTAAGTTCTATGTTGTTTAATAAAGAAGTGTTTAAATTCCATTGTGTGGATTTTTTGGATTGATCAAAAGCCGAAAATACACATTTAAGCCAGGCATGATCTGACCACTGGAATGGTCCAATTTGAGATGTGATTACTCGGTCCAGGAGAGATTTGGAAATCAAAACCAGATCAGTTCTGGAATAGGTGTTATGACGGTCTGAGAAGAATGTATAATCTTTTTCTAGAGGGTGTAAGAGTCTCCAAATATCTGTTAACTCATGATCTGTGATTAATTTAGCCAGTTTGGTGAAACATGGCATTTGTTTTGAATTAGTTGAGTTATGGTGTGATTTGTCTAGTGTTTGATCTATAACAAGATTAAAGTCACCTCCCAAGATAACATCACCTTCAGAAAAATCATGCAGCTCTTGTAATGCGTGCTCTAAGAAAGGTACCTGACCATCATTTGGTGCATAAAGGGTAGCCAAGGTAGTCATTCTGCCTTCCAGACATCCCTTGATGAATAAGAATCTGCCCACTGGATCCTGTTTTTTTGCTGTGAGATCAAATCTGACATGTTGCCCAAGAAGAATCGCCACCCCACGGGACTTTGAGGAACCTGCAGCTGAGAATTGAGAGTGAAATTTTTTAGTGTTTAAAAATTATAGAATCCTCACGCTTGAGATGTGTTTCCTGTAGGAAGACAATAGAAGGGTTAAGCTTTAAGAGGTTGGTGAGCACTCGTCTTCTTTTCCAGACAGTATTTAATCCATTAACATTGGTTGAAATAATAATAAAATCATTAGACATATTGAAAAGCTTTCAGTTGTCAATCTGGAAGGGAAGGTATAAATAACAGAAGGCACAAAAGGTATTATTCAGTTCAGTATTATAACACTGCTGCCAAATGAAAGTTATCTTAGTGTTTCTTATTTTACTAAGGCTTAAATTCAAAAATTTATCTCATTTATCAAGTTTAAACAGAACTTGTATTTTCTTACAGTTAACTATGAAGCAGTAAAATAGTAAAACAATACCAACGTTCACCACACGAGTGCGCTAGTGTAGTGGAGATATCAAGTATATAACAGAGCTATATGTACTTTAGCCTTTGGGTTCAAGAAATAAAAATATAATTTTCCTAAGTATCTACAGAAGTTTAGATAAATGATAAACCTTAATACTAACCAGTTAGCGTCAGCAATGAAAGAAGCCCTTAAATTGTTGTAAAAAAGAAAACCAACAACTTCTACAATGTGATTAGAAATGTAAATATTGATTCCTAACTAAGTCCCAACAGTATCTGGGAATGTTCTATTACATTCAAGAAATATATCAAATGTTTTGGTGAAGTAAAAACAAGTAATTAATTATCGTAAGATTAGAGTTATTTTTTTCTGTATTATAATTAATGTTCTATAATTTACTAAGGATACAAGTTAATTAATAGCTTATTTTGTAACAATTAATTTACTAATACAAGATATAAAATTAAGTTGGCTCTAATATCTCCCGGAAAAGCTTTTGGTACCCGGGAGGCTGGGGAATAAAATATAGGTCTCTCTTCTTCCCAGCTCTGAATTTCTAGAGCCAAACACTTTTTTATAAAAAGGACTCTGGAAAACCTCCCTCGTTCCCCCCTCCCCCCTCCCTAAATATCAATATAGCAAACATTTTGAAAACACTCATGAACATCAATAACAAAGATCCTATGTGACTTATAAATTAAAACATCATCAGGAAGTGTAATTGTAATCTGAAGTATCTAACAACATTTCTAAATAAATAAGCTATTATGAACAAACCACAATAAGAATTCCATTTATAAGTAGAAGTGCCCGAAGAAGTCTTCCAAGTAAAGTCTGCGTGTCTTTATGCGGTCGTTGTTATCTGTTCTTTTTCTCTGTGTGGCAGCCTAGACTCTGGTGGTGGTGGTGAGGGAGAGAGACGTCTCTTGTATGACCGCTTGTTAAGATCCATCGGAGTTTCAATCTCTATTGTTCTCAGTAGTGCTAATCCATCTTCTACATTAGAGAGTTTGTGCGTTTTGCCCTTATAGTTCACTTGTAGGACTAGTGGTGAAAACCATGAGTACTTTATATCAGCTTCCATAAGTTGTCTCGTGACAGGTTGCATCAAATCTAATTGGTCATAGACTGGTTTGAACATTTTTGACATTTGGTCGACAAAGTTCTTCTCTAAATTAGCTAGCACTTTGTTAAATTCCGCAGAAGTTACCGTAGTCATCTTCACGTCTCCCACGCTGGTCCCAGTTGCCATTTTGGATGGTTTCGTCGTCAGCAGGCTTGTGGAATATAAAGAGGCAGATTTCTTCGCCGTTAGGTCTCGATTAGGTTTTGTTTTCTTGTAAGTAGTTGCAGCTTTATTTTCTTCTTCAGTCTCCATGCAGCAAGTAAGGATCAGAGTGCTTTTCAGTTGTTTAATTCGCTTGTAAGGAGGAGGGAAGGTGGAGCTCACAGTTTAGGCAGCCATTTCCTTCGAGCGCCCCCTGGAGTCCAATATTTCTTTTCTTTTTATACTTGGTGGCAGAGCAAAGAAGCAAAACAGAAACTCCAGGTCACGTTCCCCCAAAAGGACACCAGGTACGGGAGTCGACCACAGGAACCTGCGCGGAACGAGAAGACGGAACGTCAGCTCCTCGGGGAGCTCTACGTCGATAAAGCTTTCCTGGAGAAACTCATCCATCTTTTTTTTTTTTACCACGTCTTTCATTGTTCGTAACAACAGATTATGATCTGCAAATGTCATTGGCAGTATATTCATATCTACCGTTTCTAGCGTAACTGACATTGATGCCCAAATCACGTCAATCCTCGACCATGTTTGGTGTCTAGCTGAATAATAAGTAAAACCTTTCTCCCTCTGGGGGTGGTGGGACTCTTGAGAGGAGACATTCCATACAGGGGAGAAACCTTATGAATGCTCAGATCGATTGGCTTGATTGGAGCTTGTCTGCTGGGCCTTTTTTGTGGGCGCTTCAGATATTCCATGCCTTGTGACAGGAAGTGGTACCCCTGGGGGCTTTTCTGTACCTCCAAGCCTTCCTCTCTTGGTGGAAGGGAATAGGCCACTGTTGGCAAAGATTGATAGGGTTTTGGTCATGGACATAAATATAATGGGACAGTGATTTGTCATTTAGCTGGCAAACGGAGATTCAAGTTTTATTTATTCCTTAATAATATAATGTATGAATTGGAAGGGACCACAGGATGATCTACTCCAACTCCCTGCCAGCACAGGAACTACAATATCCATGGCAAGTAGTATCCCAACAATATTTTAAAACCTATAATGACAAAGAATCCACTGTCCCAGTATTTGAATGCACCTCAGTGTCGGGGATTTTTTCTTCAAATTTAGATGAAACCTCCTTTGCTGTAGTTTATATCCATAGGTCTGAGTTCTGTCATCCAACATGAAAGAAAGCATATCTGTCCCGCTTTCTGCATAGCTTCCCTTTAGGTATCGGAAGGAAGGCAGCCATCGTATTACCTCATGAACATCCTTTCTCCAATGTAGAGATTCCCAGCTCCTTCAGCTTTGCTCATAAGACGTGTTTCTAGACATTCTTCCCATTCTCAGGAAAGTTTTTTTCGTTCTATTTAGTTGATTTAATCGGAGAGGAGGTCAGGAGTTTACTATTCACACATCTGCCATGCTCCAGCAATGCGCTGCCCCCCCCTTGTCAAAGGTTTTAATAAAGCAATCACCTATTAGAACAAGAAATATCAAAATGTCAAAATCAGAAGTATGTACTAAAGAAAACATGCATCTGTAACTCACAGTTCCTTCGGTATTCGGCCCGCATGGACTCCAGGAACTCCATTAGTTCTGCGTTGCTCACTGGGGGCCGTTCCCCCCCTTTTGAAAATGCAATCAATAGGTACATGAATTCAGGGAGCTCCTTTGGTGTATCCAATTCACTTCCATCCTCTTAGAATGGAAGAGGTTCTCATGGTGCACAGGTGGGGCTTAGGTAGCATCACTTGACACCTTAGGATGGTACCTCTGGAATGTTCAGTGTGCCCTGCACAGGCTGTCCTGCCACCTTCCCCTCAATAACCTGACTGCTGATGGATGCTTACCAAGTGCTGGAGCTCCCTGCACAGGCACCTCTTCAGCTTGTGCTGGCCGCTCTTCCTCTTGTACATCTGCATGGAAGACCAGGTCAGACCAGTGACTGGCGTGACCAGTTTTATTTCCCTTAGCTGTCCTGTCTACCAACCTGCTTAACATTTGCATACCTTCAGCTGCAGGCATATCCTGTCCTGGAGGGGGGGGGGGCCCTCTTCAGCTGCTTCCTGCACCTCCTCCTCTTCCTCCTGTGCCTGCTGCTCCCTCCTTTCCTATCTTCTTCCTCAGCGTGCAGCTACAGAGGATTACAGAAGTGGTATATGCAAATGAATTGAAGCACCAGTTATATTTTTTGAGGAGGGACCACAACCACCTTATAGCTGAAAGCTCGTTATAGTTGACTCCTTACTAGGGTTGCCATCTGGTTTTGAAAATTTTCCATACATGTTGTTCTAATTCAGGTGGGGTAGTTGGTCTGAAGCAGCAGAACATATCTTCATTCCAGAGGCACCTTTAAAACCCGCAAAGTTTTAGTTAAGGTAGAAGCTTTCATGGGCATGCACACTTCACTGTATCTGAGGAAGTGTGCATACACAAAAAAGCTTCTACCTTGACTAAAACTTTGTGGGTCTTAAAGGCGCCACTGGACTGAAGATTTGTTATGTACTTTTAACGTTTGTTGACTAAATTTACAAAAAAATCTATACATGGCCCACCTTGGGTCCTGAGATAAGGGAAAGGCAAGCATTTACATATGTTAAATGGATGTCCTCCCAGTGAAGTCCCTGTTCTGCCCAGGCTCGAGCACCAATTCTCCAGCAGATTAACCCCCCCCCCCCCCTTCCATACCAACATGGGATCAAAGTTTTTTGGATCTACCTTGCATTTTAGGGAAGGAGACATATTTTCCCAACGCAAGATCAAGATGGGGGAAAGGACAGTAGATCATTTAATTCTTATTTCAACCCCCCCCCCCCGACAACTGTCAGGAGATACATTGGGGGTGGGGGGCATACTTACACGCATGTCTGCGCTCTGCCCAGTGAGGTGTCCCCGCTTGTTCCCACAATTGCCTCATCTGGTCGAAGTATGGTGGCCTGGTCCCTGTGGGAGGGTAGCCTCTCCAGACCCCCAAGGCATTGTAGAAGTCACATTTCACCCTCTTAAATTTAGAATGGCACTGCTGTGCCGTTCTAATGTATCCCCTGGCCTCCGGAGATACAGCCACCCTGGAGAACAGCCTTAGGTTCTCCAAGTAGGTGCTGTGCATCACAGTGCAGCCCAGCTGGCCAGTAATAAGAATGTGGAGCATGGCTTCCACTTCTTGGTCATCCCAGAAAGCTCCTCTCCTTCCCTGAGCTGCCATACTACTCAGCACATTGTGGCGATAGCGCGTTTCCCCCTACAGCGTCATAGCGCTCCTATTGGGTGTGCGTGGAACTCTGTGGTTTTATTGGAAGATTTAAAAATAGGAGGGATACCCAGGCATTCCAGTGGGGTCACTATGACGCTGTTTTGGTGTCCTGTTACAGCGTCAGAGTGCTCTAAATTGTTAGGGAACCGGTACTAATATGGTTCTGTGTGAAATGCCTGACAGAAACCGTTACTGAAGAGTTCCTGAAACGCAACATATTGGCTGTGTGAAATTCCTTCACGGAGTGTGTATCGCTCTTATAAAGTTAGAGCCGAATCCGAAAGAGTCCAGAACAGCTGTTAAATATCTAGGTTCCACAGTATCAATGGCTTTCTCAATGTCAATCGAGAGTATAAATGATGATTCAGTCTTCCTCTACCGGCATAGTTGAATACGGATAACACCAAAAAAGCTCTCAACCTTATCCAGTGGACAGTTACCAAAAACGAGCAGTGGGCAGTTATATGAAATGTAGCCCAAGGCTAAATGTAATTGATTTAAAAAAATATTAAATACCTGGGACAGAGGAGACACAAGGCTATAGCAAACCAGGAACTTGTTTACGAGTCAGATTATTGCAATGTACAGTAGCGTGGGAGCAAGCTTGGGGCTGTCGCTTCCCTCCCCCCCCGTCCTTGTGTCCAACAGAATCTTGGGCTGTGTCACAGGTAGAGCCCAAATTCCCACTGTGTAACTTTGCAGTCCTCTAATTACTACATTCCCAATTCTCGCTAAGGCTTGAAATAAAAACATGATAATTTCTCAGAGGGGACTCTGGCCTTAAGCAGCAGGCTTAATTTTCAGTTTAACAACCGGCTTTTGAAAGTTAACTGAGGTTGGAACGAGCTCGCTGAGATTGTGAGCAAGCATTAGAGAGTCTGATTCGGGTGTTTCAACGAACAGGAATCCAGATGGGCGGCGGAGTCACTATGTGGTAGAGCCACACCCATTCCTAGGGCATGAGGGGCTGCTATCCTAAACACTGTCCTAGGCCACGATATTCCTATTCTTGGGGGCAAGAGGTTTAGGAGAAGCCAAGGTGTATTTTAAAATTCCCTTCCAGCGCCATCTTCCCCTGCAGTTTAATGCACAAAAATGGAAAGAGGGCATTTCTAGTCTTGGAGCTTGAAAGGAAAGTTGCTAGGAAATGTCGGTGGGCGATGAGATACCCCCCCCACGTGTTTGAAGTTGGTACGGCGGGAAGCATGATTGTCATCGGTACACTCAATTCGTCATAACATCGTAAGAACATTAAAAGAGCTGGATCTGGTCAGTGGTCCATCTAGTCCAGCATTTTGTTTCCCACAGTGGTCCCCCAGATAGCTTTGGGGGAAGGGGCATAGCAGCTGCTGTGTACAGGTATACTGTCTTTGAACATGGAGGTTCTGTTTAGCTATCACGTCTGATTGCCCTTGGGATAGGTCCTAAATTTATGTCCATCCCTTTTTAAAAACAATGAGCGGGTTAGTGTTTGGATGGCTAGATCTCAGCATTGGAGATTCTGTACAGGAGAGAAACCATATCAATGTTCGGACAGTCGGGGCAATCTTCAGTTCCATAAAACTCTACCTTCCGGCCTATGAAAATATTTCCAATGTAGAGTATTCTTTTGAGATCTAGACCTGTCTACTATTTATTTAGTATTTATTAAATTAAATTTGTAGATCACCCTCTCCTGTAAACAGGGCCCAGGGTGATGCAATAGAAATAAAGCAAAATCATAAATTAAAATACAACAGTCCAACAATTGACCTAATTAGATGGCGCTAGGCAAGTTCAGGTTGTGCCACTGCCCCGCGGTGTGTTCTTGGAGTCTGGGGGTGGTGGGACTCTTGAGAGGAGACATTCCATACAGGGGAGAAACCTTATGAATGCTCAGATCGATTGGCTTGCTTGGAGCTTGTCTCCTTTTTAAGATGTGCACGCTTCTGTTCATTCATAGCATTTATAGTGTGGCTCTTAAGCATTTATAAGCCTTGGAGCAGATGTCCAAGATTGATGGATTTTACAAAGTATTACCACACGGGCATATATTGGCCTCAAGATTTCTTCAGGTGTCCGCTTACAGCCACTCGTGAACATCTCATCTGAAATCCTCTTACGATTTCAGCCTGGGGGCTTTTCTGTACCGCCAAGCCTTCCTCTCTTGGTGGAAGGGGTAGGAATAGGCCACTGTTGGCAAAGACTGCAGTTAACGGTGGTCAAGATTATAAGGTTTGGGTCACGGGCATAAATATAATGGGACAGTGATTTGTCATTTAGCTGCTAAAGGGAGATTCAAGTTTTATTTATTCATTAATAATATAATTTATTTATATTTATTTATTTATACACTCTATTTATTGATCGCTGCTTCCCACACGCAGGCGGGCTCGCAGCGATTTACAATTTGTTGAAGACAAGGGACTAACAATTCAATTCAGTGGGGGAAGGGAAGACAACACATATAACTGAGTCTTTCTGTTGGCTTTTTGACGAGTCATGTTCCGGGCTCAGTGTTCGTTCCGTTCCTTCTCAGCTCCACACCGCCACCGCCTGGCAGGCTGCTTCATTGCAGGACATCGGGATGAATTCCTGTGCGAGATCTTCCAACTTAATTAGCCAGCGCTGACAGATGAAACTCAGATACTAACACCTAATTATCCAAGGATTAGGTGTGCCCACTTTCTTAACAGTGGTTCCCAATTTTATCTACTTGCCGAAGCTTTCGAATCGCTGGGTGGACGATGAGCTGGGGACGAAGCTGGCTGCTCAAACCAGCGCGGGGCTTGAACCGGCAGAGGTCTGCTTAGATCCATGGCAAGTAGTATCCCAACAATATTTTAAAACCCATAATGACAAAGAATCCACTGTTCCAGTATTGAAGGGGGGGGGGGTAGTGGGAGGTGCTATTAGTGTTTGCATGTGAGCAAAATGACCAACATGCGCTGGGAGATGTAGTAGTGATGTTATGCAACACTGATAGCCCTTGTGCAATTATGCACTGGGGGTCAGGATGAAATGCATCCCCTGTTGTTTTTTGAGAACATAACCATGGGGGCATTGACAAGTCTTGAATCAGTGGACTACTTCTGTATGACTGAGCCCGCAACTGGCATTACTGGTCAGGAAGCAACTGGGTATGATTTCAAACAAGTGATTAAGCAGGGAAACTTGTGTACACCGTATCCGAGTAGAACTTTTCCTCTTGTATAATTGGAAAGAAAAAAAAGTAAAGAGTGCAGTGAAAAAAAGGGAATTTGGGATAGGGACAGCTCAGGTTGGTGTCCACAGCTCATTGTAATGGGAAACTTACCTGGGTGATGCCTCCTAGTCTAGCTTGGCCGTCCTCCCTGTTGCCAAAGGCGGGCAAGGAGGTGAAATCGGGGAGGACGGTGACTGGAAGGTGGGTGTCCCTCCCAATCCTCCAGGGCATCGAAAAAAGCTCCTTTTTCTCTTTTAAATTTACCCTGCACTGGGGAGGCGCTCCTACTGACGCCCTCCTGTGCGATCAGCATAGAGACCTCTTCAAAAACCGAGAGGGTCTCTAGGTGGGTGCTAGGCATCACTCGAGGTCCTGTCTCAAGTTGTAGCAGGACCTCGAGCATTTTTTCGACTTCCTCCTCCTGCCAATACACGCCTAGGCTTGGGGCCGTCGTCGAGGTTCAGATCGTATGAGCGCTTGCAGTACCAAGCGCTTACAGTAGGGGAATTTTTGAACCAGACCATTCCATCTCACAACGTACGGAAGCTTGGCGTGAAGGACAGCAGTAGCTTTATTATTGTTCTCTGAAGGACGGCAGCTGACCCACGGCACTGAGGCAACCAGGAAATTGAGGATATCAGCACCATCCATTTCACTGCTTGAGGGTCTCCTACTCATTTGCTTGTGCTTTGCTTGAGCACTCTCCCCCTCCCCCCGGGTCAGTTGCTCCAAAGCTCGTTCTGCTGTCGTGGGGCAGAACAACAGTTGTGGGGAAGGCAAACAACGCTGTTTCATGTAATAAACCCTTTTGGGACTTCAACCTAACCCCACTACCTTGCCCTAATCTTTGCTGCAGCCACCAAAGTGATTCTGTTTTGGGAACTAAACTTGCAGGTGTCCTACCTTGCAGGGCTGATGTCTTGCGGGTTTGATGGGTCCATCAGTCTCTCAGCTGAAGTGTTATCCTGAGGTGCTGGGCAGTCAGGATTCACTCCCCAGTCTTGTTTGTCTGACCTGTCATTATTATTTCTTGATTCACTGCCAGCAGTTCATGCATTTAATGTCATTTTCACTCTCTTGTTTACAAAAAATTTTTATTGAGAGTGTTGTGTATTATGTTTGCGCATGTGGGTATATGAGTGCCCCTCGAGACGGCCTCCATCTGTTTGCTACAAAGTTTGTTGGTATTTAAGTTGCCGGCAGACTTTGATTAATTTTCACTTTTAGTGGGACATTTTTCCGGAGCTGCCTCTCAGCTGCCCGTTTGTTATTTCTTTTTCTTCCTATCTATGGTTCTCTCCCCCCCATAAGCCCCCCCCCCCCGGCAATCATCACCAGTCTTCAGTAATCCATAATCCGTAAAAGGATGGGCGGGGGGACGGGACTTTCCATCCTTTTTGAAGATCTTGTGCTGCTCATACCCAAACTTTCGTGTTTGGAGGCAGTGAGGCATTGATTGTCATTACTTGGTGATGCCAATCACCCGGGGGTCATACCATAGAAGACGAGGCACTGGAACTCAGTAGCATAACTCATTAGAATAACTTACATATGCCACAACGCCTGACCTCACCGGAATTATGTCCAAAGGAAGAAAGGGGGGGGGGGACCGCTACTACTCCAAGCCTCAGAAATACCACTGTTCAGGGAGGATGGATTCAGTGGTTGCTGAAGCCTTCAGAAGGCTGGTTGGAGGAACAAGGACCTTTACAGAGGGGATGGGTTAATTTTGCTGCGGACATGACACAAGCAGGCATCCCCCCCCCCCGGGGGGGGGGGCTGGCACCAACTCCTGGAGCTGAGCTGAGCACAGACGAGGTCCTGCTCGAAATGACACCTGCAGTCACCAATTGGGCCCTGGGGAACTCAAAAAAACGAATAAACTTCTCCGCGTACCGAAAGCTCCTATGGAGTGCATGGATGCCTTAATGGGTGGACTCCAAAATAATGAACCATGCAGATTTGCCTTTCCCGCTCGAGATCCCACAGACTCAAGGCTACAACCCTTAAAGAGTAAAGGAATTTTACACTCTAACCCAGACCATGACCTTTCTCTAAGCCGGGCACTGTCTACATGGATCAAAACTTTTGCTTTAAGGAATGCACAACGCCACACAGGCATGATTGTGGTGCTTTGTTGCTCATCCAGGAATAGGCAACAAACGCCACTGTGGAAGGTCCCGTCCTTACAAATGAGAAATTTGTACCCCAACCAAACCAAGACTGCCATTAGTTCCCAAAATAAAACATTTTGCATGCCACAGGGAACATACTCCCAAACGTGGCTTTCTGCATGTTTTCTCCTTGCGAGACCCAGGCGTGCAATGATCCCCTTTCGTCTAGGGTGGGGATGTGGTTCGTGTTGGAGTAAAATACACCATTGGGTGTTGACACAAAGACCAGAGATTTTCTCAAAGCCGTTTAATATTCGACAGATGGTTGGTATGCAGTCGGTTTGTGTATGGCAGTTTTACTCTTTAGCAGTAGATGGCGCTTTCATGCCATTTAACAGTTTGTCCTTAACTGGAGGGCAATTGACCTTACCGGGACGTTTTAACAGACATCGGTTACCTACCGCCTAAAGTTTGCAGACTGGGTTTTAGCTCAAACCATAATTGTCAACATGTTGGGATTCGAGTCGTGTGCACTGAAAAACCAAACAGACTGTGGTGCCCAGCGGTGCAAAATTAAAAGGAATGGACCAACAGAATATGAATTTAAAAAGAAAACCATTATTCAAAATACAAGATTCAGTGGGGGGATTGAACTCTGATCCTCTGGATCATGGAGCTAAACCCTAGCAGTGCATGCCACAGCTCTCTCTTTGCAAAATGGAGTTATTTGGGTTATAGCTTAACATTTGTCCTGTACTATGAATCAAGACAATTCCCAGGGATGTACCAAAAGGAATAACAGGATTGCTCATTGGAAACAATGGGATAGATTTGAAGGCCTATTGGAAATAATGGGAGCCAGGAATGCTAATTGACTTGCATGGGCACCATTGAAATATATTACAGTACAAGTAGAGTTGCAAAGAAAATGCAGAATGGATTTTTCACTAAGGTCTCTGGGCCCAAATGGACTAGGTTTGGAATGACAAGCCCCAGATTGGAATGACAGCCCCTAGGAGTAGCAGAAGTGTTCTGGGACTGGAATGAGAGCCCCCAGAGTGGAATAACAACCCCCAGGGGTAGCAGAAGCATTCTTGGACTGGGATGACCAGGTTTTAGAAGGCTTCAGTCTGGCTTCATTTTTGTTTGACTGCAGGCACTTCAACAAACTGGAATTTCTTCCTTCCCAGTAACTGGGATTCTAAACCAAGATTCTGGTTTAGAATTCAGTTACCAGGAAGACCCTAGCTGTAGAATGTAGGTATCCAGAAAGAAAGAAACCTTAACTAGTTGTAGTTAGGGCTGCCAAGTCAGCCCGGGGGGCGGGGGATCCCCCGCTAAAGGGGTTCCCGATCCGCAGCATTCGGCCGGCGGGGGAAAACCCACCCCCAAAGTCGTCCAGCCCGGACGACGTAATGACGTCACTTCTGGTGACGTCGCCGGGAGTGCGCGCACCAGAGAAACTCCTGGACGGAGGAGGACTCCCCCCCGCCGGTGAGTTCTTTAGACTTGGCAACCCTAGTTGTAGTGGCTGCATTTGAAGAGGAAAACAAATGAGTTAAATCAAAGAAGACTTCTCAAACCAGAAACCACCATGTAATAAAGTCTGAGCCCAGTAAACATACTCCAGTTTGTTATTCATGACTGAATGCAGCCACATCGAACGCCCCTTCTTCAGGATGACTCTTCTTCCTATTCACATTTATAGACAAAACCAATTGATCAATTGAAATGCATAGGATTCGTTACCAGATTACTGGAGATAATCATGTAACTTGTGGGTTTTTTGCAATTAATATTTTTTATTTCCCCCCCCGAAAAACCCAATAAAAATAACAATAAAACATAGTTCAGTATTTAACAATAGATAATACATCATATTTCGTTGCTCTATATCCCCTATTATTGTTTCATGTATCATATAGCAATGAACTATTAAATAATTGCAATAAGAAAACTATAACATAAAACTTTACTTAAACTATTAGCTGTACAATAAATGGAACTCACCAATCTGTTTTTATATGTCTAAACAGCTTTGAATCAAATTTTTAATAAAACATGAAATCTTTGTTTATTTGGACGTTCATGTAACGTAGGTTGACTTTTTTTACATATTCAAAGAAATCAAACCATTTTTCTAAAAAATTGTTCACTTGTGGATTATCAAATACTGTTAGTTGTGTTGCTATTTTATCTGAAATCACTACATCCCACACCTTCGCTCTCCAAAATGTAAGGGATGGGATTTTCTTTAACTTACAGTTGATAGCAATTAAATATTTTGCAGCCATTAATAATAATGAAATAATTTCTGTTGATTGTTTAGTTAGTGATAAATCTGGCGAATAATGCAGTAGTACTGATTCTGGAAAATTAGGTATTTCATAATCCATGATTTTTTTCACTTCTTCTGTCACATCTTTCCAAAAGGCATTTATTTTAGGACATGACCACCAGCAATGGACAAAAGTCCTGATCTGATGACATCCCTTCGAGCATGTAGGAGTAGGTTTATATCTACATTTATATAAACATTCTGGGGTTAAATACCATCTCGCATATATTTTAAATTGTTGTAGCTTCAGATTTGTCGATTTACTTAATAACGTAGGAGATGACCAAATTTTTAACCATTGTATTTCTATATATTCAGTGGTACACTCTTTGTGCCACACCTTTTGGATTGATGATTGACCTGACCAATTTTTTTTCATTTAGTAACTTGTAAATTATTGCTAATAAACCCTTCACTATAGGGAATTGTTTCTTCAAAAAGTTTTCAAAAGGTGTCAGTGATCGATTTCAGTCAGCTGAATTACTGAGTTCTTTCAATTTGCGGTGGATCTGATCAGGCCTCCGTTCGAGCCGGGGTGTGACGGAGCGTTGCTCCGGAAGTGAACATAAGGCCCGCCCCCTTCTCCCAGCAGCCCTGAATCAGCGACCAGAGGAGCAAGCAGGTAAGGGCTCTGTGCTCCGGGGAGGGCCTAGGAGGAGGCCTCCAGAGGCCAGGCCATCTCTCCGCCCCCTGCTGGCTGCTGCCTCTCCTGGGCTCTGGCGAGGGCCTAGGAGGAGGCCTCTAGAGGCCTTTTGTGTTTTTTTCCCTCCTGGCTGTGCAGGTGGGGGGGCGGCAAGTGGAGCCTCTGGCTTTCCCCCCCTCATTCCGTGCAGGCGGGGGGCGGCGGCGAGTGGAGCCTCTGGCTTTCCCTCCCCTCGTGCCATGCAGGCGGGGGGGCAAGTGGAGCCTCTGGTTTTCCCCCCCCTCGTGCCGTGCAGGCGGGGGGGGCAGTGGAGCCTCTGGCTTTCCCCCCTCTCGTGCAGTGCAGGCAGGGGGGCGAGTGGAGCCTCTTTGGCTTCCCCCCCCTTATGCCGTGCAGGTGGGGGGGGCGGCAAGTGGAGCGTCTGTGGCTTCCCCCTCCCCCTCGTGCTGTGCAGGCAGGGGGTGTGTGGTGGCGAGTGGAGCGTCTGGCTTTTTTCCCCTCCCAGCTGCCCACTCTCCCCCCCCCCCCTTAGCTTGCTCGCTCGCTCACTCTGCCCGCTCGCCACTGCCACTGTCTCTCCTGCAAGGCTGGCTTGGGGCTCCGGTCCCAAAGCCAGCTGCCCACTCTCCTCTCCCTACCCGTTCACTCGCTTGCTCCACCCACTCATCCTGGCTTGGGACTCTGACTCGCAAAGTTACAAAAATGATCCTGTGATTCTGGAAGGAGAAGGCTCCTCTCTCTCTCTCTCTCACTCACTTTGTTTATCTTTCTCCTTCTTTGGAGGTTTTTAAACAGAGGCTGGATGGCCATTTGACAGCAATTCTGATCCTGTGAACTTAGCCAGCTCTGAGTTGGGAAATACCTTGCAGAATTTTTGGGGTGGAGCCTGAGTGGTGGGTGCGGCCTTCTGACACACTTCCGGTGATGTCAGGGGGTGTGGCATATGCTAATGACTTATGCTAATGAGCTCCTGCAGCTCTTTTTCTACGAAAGGACCCCTGGGTCTGATAATAAAAGATCCAAGGTAATTTTAAATTAAATTTATTTTCCAAATGCTGCTGTGTTTCAGTTTTCCCATTAACAATAAAGTCACTTATCCTATAGATCCCTTGTGTTCTCATTTCTTTTTTTTGTACGATATATTTTATTGATTTTGTTGTAATAAAGCAATTGATAACAACAAACAACTAGAGAGAGAATAATAATGTAGAATTGCATAGAACAAATAATCTTGTTTTGAAGTAAAAAGAGTACAAGTGTAAAATTATAACAAGTTATACATCCGGGGAGAATACATTAAGCTATCTAACAGCAACAACCATTACTCACCTTAATGTTAATAATCAGCATCTTTACCACAGCCATAAGTCATCCATTATGGAGGGGATGTCTTGTTGTTTGGTTAAGTATTCTAAGATGGGGAACCATGTAAGGTAAAGGTAGTGAGAGTAGGACATTTATCAAATGGTGTAAGATTATCCGAGAGTATAGCCATAATGTATAAATCCCACAACTTTTTATGCCATTGAGAAAGAGTGGGCATCATTGTCATTTTCCAGTTCTTGGCAATGACTGGCCCACCACCCAGAAGCCTCAAGGCCTGCTAAGATAGACGAGGCCAGGTTGTTCCAAATGCAGAACCTCCTTTCCCGGCCCTGAGCCACCAGGCCCGAAAGCCGTTCTTGGAAGCCCACTATTTAAAAAACAATGCCTAGGTGTTCACCGTTTTAACTTACCAATTGCTCTACCCCGCCATAGCAAAGGCCAAGCCTCTGCTTAGGCCCTCGCCCCCACCAAGCGATCCAGCGCTAACAAAACCCTTTGCCTTAAATCTGCAGTGACTGGACAAAGGTCCTGGTCGTCACACCTACCCAATGATACCACCATCCAATGCCGTCCTTTATCCATCTTAGATCACCTGTGATGTGCATCTTGCTCCACTTGAACATCCCGAAGGTAGAGTCCAAACTCTGACCTATCATTCCATGAGCGGGCAACCAACTCACTAATCCTGAAGGCACCGAAGAAAGCAACCAACGTGGCCGCATGAAATAATGCTGCTTCAAAAGCATCCTTGCATAAGGAAACCCACTGAAACCGTAAACCCTTTAGAACACAAGGGTGAAAGGTTCCCTATCATCTTTAGGAGTCCCATCTTCCTGTGCCCAGACTTCTAATATTTTTCTATCCCTGAAGACAGTGGAATCGTCTCGAAAGCCCCCAGCTTTGCTTGCAAAAGCAAGGGCTGACAGCTTGCCCCATATGGAACGAACAGACAATCCCTTACCTTTCAAGGATACACAGAATTGGAGCAGGTGTGACACAGGGATAGGCCAGAGCTGTTGAAGGCCTTCCAATTGCCTAAATGTCACAAACTGCTGGCCAGCCCTCATTTAAGACTGGCATGTGCTGGGTGCCAGAGCTAATCCCATTGCCCTGTCAGCTTCAGCCCTCCAATTTCCCACAGGAACTCGGGCATCCTTACCAGGCACAGATTGGCATCCAGAGCCAACTGACGGAATCTCTTCATCTGTTTTTGAGATAGAGCATCAGCAACTCTGTTATTAACCCCCGGCACATGCCTAGCCTTAAACAAGTTATTAAACTTCAAACATTTAAGGGT
Source organism: Lepidodactylus listeri (assembly GCA_029233225.1). Taxonomy (NCBI): domain Eukaryota; kingdom Metazoa; phylum Chordata; class Lepidosauria; order Squamata; family Gekkonidae; genus Lepidodactylus; species Lepidodactylus listeri. The sequence goes on along the minus strand of JARCFY010000008.1, from coordinate 8,732,041 downwards.
AAAGGTTCTAACCAGTGCCATTACCCTAGGTGACCTAGATGATAAGGAATTGATAACTTGTATCGCAGCCAAGTTTTCGCACCAAAAGTGAACGGTCGGGTTAGAAAGGGCCTCTGCCCATATGTAAACTGCTACCATAACGGGAAAAATTCAAGAAACGTCAGGTCACGCATCCATCCAGCTTGGATCCACTGATGAGGCCAATCCTCTGCACACCAGTGTCCCCTAAAGTAGACACCGAAGTCCGAAGAGCCAGCTGCATCTGAAGTGACCTGCTTCCAATCGAAGAGCCAATTGAAGATCATTTCTCCAAAAGGATATCCCATTATAAGTAGCCAAAAAGTCTCACCATACCCATAAATCCTCATGGATTCCCTGGGTCACTCTGGTTCAATGATGTGATCATTTAAAACCTATCGTAGAATCGCACAGCCTGCGCAAAAAGGCGCACCCTGGGGCAACAACTCTACAACCAAAATTGAGGTGCCCAATTAGCTGTTGCAACTCATGAAGTGTCACTTTAGGTTTCATGCACATCTCCTCAACCAACCCTAGCGAGTTTGCAAGTTTATCCTGTGGAAGGTGGGAAACCTGTTGTATGGTATCCAATTCAATGCCCAGAAAAGTTAAAATAACACTGGGCCCCTCATTTTTTTTCAACCGCTAAGGTGAACCCCAAGTTCTCCAGCCAACTGTTCAAAGCTATGCAGCAGCTGTGCAGACACCCCAGATCCAGCAGGTCCAGCAAATAGAAAATCATCCAAATAATGGACCCGTGTGTGCATGCAAGGCCCACTCTAAAAAGGTGCTGAACCTTTCAAATGCAGCGCAGGATACAGAGCACCCCATAGGGCAGGGGTGGGCAATTGTTTTGGCTCGGGGGCCACTTTGTGGGAGCGGAGGTTAGCGGAGGGCCGCACCTTTTAAAATGATTGCATTCATTAGTTAACTTTGCATTTCAGAAAAGGTATAAATTGTATCATAAAAATCAATAAATATAAATTAAATAAAATGGTAGTTTTATTCAATTTATTTATTGTGCTAATTTCATATCATCTGTAGCTGCAAGCACATTTAATTTTAGAATCAGTTTAATGAGACAAATGTACCCTATCACACTGTCCTACAATTTTCTTGAAATCAGGAGTGAGATTGCTTGTTGAGATTCTCATCACAGCCTGCAAGTTAATGTCTGTCAAAGAGCATCTATATTTACTCTTGTTGATCTTCATGCAAGAAAAACTTTGCTCACAAATATATGTAGACCCAAATATAGAGAACATTTTCCCAGCAAATTTCTTCATACATGGAAATTTTTTCAGCAAAGATTTGTAAAAGTCAACTAATGTCACAGCATTAAACATTTCTTTCACAGTGTGATCTGACTGCATGTCAATAAGTTCAAGCTGCAGCTCCTCAGGAGCTGTATCAATATCAGCAGTGATGGGATAAGAGAGCAAATTGAATTTAGGCTCAATTTTCTTGAAGTCCTGAAATCTTCTTGGCGGGCTGCAAAAAACTCTGTGGTGGACCGCATGTGGCCCCCGGGCCGCAATTTGCCCACCCCTGCCATAGGGAAAGCTCTGTCCATATAGTACTGCCCATCAAAGGAGAAACCAAGAAGAACAAAATTCCGGGTGTTCAGGAAGAAGGTGGAAGGCTGACTTAATGTCACATTTAGCCAGCTCAGCCCTTCACCCACAACCCCGCACCATACTAACTGCCTCATCAAAGGATGTGTACCTAACTGAGCTCAGCTCACTGGGATCCCATCAGTCACCAAGCTGCCCCGTGGGTAGGACAGATGGTGAATGAAGCAATACTCCCCTGGCGTCTTCGGAACCACACCTAGAGGTGATACCCAAAGATTAGGCACCATAGGCGAAGGGAAAGGGCCCAAGACTCTACCTTCGGAGCACTCTTTATGAATCTTAGCCCTAACTACATGCTCCATACCTCTAACAGGGCAAATTGGGAGCCAAGTAGGACTGCCTCTCACCCATGAACGGAATGTGAAAACCGAACTTAAAACCATTTAACAAATATTGCATATCAACAAACCTTGGGTATATGCGCAACCAGCGTTCTAATATAGGAACCTTAATTGGACTGGGCCCCTTTATCAGGTAAGGCCTGACCGCCTACCCCACCTGGTCATTTACTGCCTCTGCCATCCTTTGCACCCGAGTTGGCTTTTGCTTTGGAGCAGGCTGGAAAGGAATCGGGGCCTGAGCAAAGAGGGCACTCATGCTGAAAATTGCACGTCCTCCAATTGCAAAACCCCTGTATGGAGAGTTCCCAAGATAGGGGGTGCTTTTGATCCTGCTGTCCACCCTGAAAGCGTGAAGCCACCACATTACTATTGGTGGAACGCTTCACAACATGCCTGCTATCCAGGGCTCTTCTTGTAGAAAAAGCCCAGCAGGAACTCATTAGCATAATAGGCCACACACCCATGTTACCAGACCTGTAATCGTCCAGCCACACTCATCTTTTGCATCTTATTCTGTTTACCTTTGTTGTCAAAATGGTTTTGACAAAACCCAATAAATTTTTTTTAAAAAAATTCCAATTCCATACTTTTATTAATTAATATTATATTTATTTTAAAAGTAACATTAATAATAACATAAGCAAACATCTCAATAAACACTCTGGAACTTGGAAAACTATACTGAGATGGGTGAGATAAGTCTTTAAATCTAAGTTGAATTCATCCTTCCAAAAGTTTCCAAAACGGTGACAGGTCACCAGTTGCCTCTGGGCTGCTCAATTTCCCAAGGACTTTTGGTTCACAATTTTACATACAGAGGTGGAAAGGGAGAGGGAAAGTGTGTTTACTATGGAAGTCGGTGGCATCCAGATATTTATGTATGAGCCATTAAGTCACAACGGATTTGTGGTGACCCCAGCAAGGGACTTTTAAGGCACTTGAGAAGCAGTGGTGGTTTGTAATTGCCTTCCTCTGTCTTTGTTGGAGATCCCTGATGCAACTACTGACCCTGATAAGCTTCTGGGAGATTATAAGATAGGGCTGAACCATACCACTCCACATCCCAGCATCCAGACAGTGAGGGAAAAAAGGATAGAACAAGGTGATGCATTGTGGAATGGGGGTGAGAAGATGAAAAACAGGTTGCTTACCTGTAACTGATGATCTTCGAGTGGTCATCTGTGCATTCACACCAATGGGGTTTCTGCGCCTGCGCCGAAACTCGTCGGTGTATGGAAAGCTCAACGGATTTTCGCACCCAGGAGGCTCCGGGCATGCGCGCTGCTCCTCCGCGCATGCTCAGAGGCGACCGGGCTCGAGGATCCCGCCAGTTCCTCCTGACCGCTGCAAACCCGGCTGAGGAAGTATCGCCTGGCAGCAGAGGGGAAGGTGGGCGGGAGGTGTGAATGCACAGATGACCACTCGAAGATCATCAGTTACAGGTAAGCAACCTGTTTATCTTCGACGTGGTCTCTGTGCTTCACACCAATGGAAGACTAGCTAGCAGTGACCTACCTGGAGGAGGGTGCAGGCAGGCGATTACTGCGAAGCAGTAGACAGGACCAGTCTTCCCATGGTCGCACGGGCGGATGCCCTAGTGTCCAGAGCGTTGTGTTTTATGAAGGTATTTGCAGTAGTCCACGTGGCTGCTCTGCATATATCAGTTAGTGTGGCACCCCTGAGGAATGCCATCGATGTAGCCATGGCTCTGGTGGAGTGGGCCCTCAAAGGCCCCGGCAGTGGTGTGCGTGCCAGTTCATAGCATAGAGTGATTAACTGGACTATCCAGCGGGAAAGTCTCTGCGAAGTGATCTGCATGCCCAGGCACCGTGGAGCATATGAAACGAAGAGACTGGGCAATTTCCTAGTAGCCCGAGTCCATTGGAGGTAAAAAAGGAGTGCTTGTTTCACGTCCAGGGAGTGGAGAAGGCACTCTTCCTCCAAAGTATACTCTGGGTAGAAGTCCGGGAGAAAAACTTCGGCGTGAAGATGGAATTCTGATAAGACCTTTGGCAGGAAAGAAATGTCCGGCATCAGCCTAACTCCATTGGGTAGGAATGATAAGTACGGGGCATTGTGCCGAAAGGCCATGATTTCCCCCACTCTCCTGGCTGAGGTGATGGTGACTAAAAAGGCCGTTTTCCAGGCCAGTAAATGGAGTTCGCAAGAGTAGAGCGGCTCAAATGGCCTTCTGGTGAGTTGCCTAAGGACTAGAGGGAGGTCCCATACCGTGACAGGCTGCTTCACTGGAGGGTAGAGGTGGAGCAACCCTCTAAGGAAACGTTTGGTGAGTGGGTGGGCAAAAACAGAAAACGTTTCCACCCTATTATGAAAAGCCGAAATAGCGGCTAGGTAGACTCTGGCCGAGGAATGCGACAGGCCCGACTCCATCAGGGAGACGATAAAGTCGAATATGTGGGCTAAGCCCGCCGAAGTGGGTGCTGCCATAGTAGTTGACAAAAAGTCCGTAAACTTGGCTCATTTAAACGCATAGGACCTCCGGGTAGAGGCCTTTCGAGAATTCAGAAGGACGTTTACTCTGGCAGAGAAACCCGAGGGAAAATCCTCCAGGCCGTCAACTTCAGGTGGGGGACGTCGTGATGGAGGAGCGGGGAGTTGGGCAGCCTGAAGAGGTCCGGGTAGGGTGGCAGATGCACGAAGTGCCCGTGGGCTAAGGACAGCACTACCCGAAACCACTGTTGCCTGGGCCACCACGGGGCTATAAGGATGCAATCCGTGTTGTCTTGCAGTACCTTTGTCACTACCCTGGTGAGTAAGGGTAGGGGGGGAAACAGATATATGAATTCCCCGGTCCAGGGGTACAGCAGGCCGTCCCCTAGGGAGGTGGGATCCACTCCTCCTTGAGAGCAGAAGCGGGCGCATTTCGCGTTGTCTCGAGTGGCGAAGGCGTCCACCTCTGGGGTGCCCCACAGACTGAAGATGGGGCGGAGATAGGCATCGGAGAGCTCCCACTCGTGGGGGCATGCCTGTCCCCTGCTCAGCGAGTCTGCAGTGACATTGAGCGAGCCTGGAATGTGTGTGGCTCTGATGAAGATGCCGTGTAGTAGGCACCATTCCCACAGATGAAGAGCAAAGGAACAGACTGACCGAGATACCGTTCCTCCTTGTTGATTGACGTACGCCACCGCAGTCGTGTTGTCCGAAAGGACCGCTACGCAGGTGTTTGTCACGAGGGGCAGGAATGAACGGAGGGCATACAAGATTGCTAGAAGCTCTAGATCAGGGGTGGCCAACCTGTGGCTCAGGAGCCACATGCGGCTCTTTCACACATATTGTGTGGCTCCTGGCAGGGCGGCTGGGGAAGCAAAGGGGAGGCATGCTTTTTCTCTCTTTCTCCCTTCCTTCCTTCCTTCCTCCCTCCCTCCCATCTATTTGCTTTCCTAGTTTCTCTCTCTCTCTTTCTTTCCACTTCTTTAATTCTTTCTTTCCATCTCTCTCTTTTTTTTTCTCTCTCAATATCATTAGCAAACAAGTAATATCATTATCAATAACTGGTTTTCCTCGTTTGTTTTTATTTTTGGCAGTCCCATTTAACGTTAATAAAAAGCAAATGTGCATATTTTTAAAAATAAAAACAGGTGTGTGATATTTGTTCCTGTCTTGCGGCTCTCAGATATCTCTATGTGGCTCTTACGTTTATTCTATGTGGCTCTTACGTTAAGCAAGGTTGGCCACCCCTGCTCTAGATAATTTATGTTTCATGGCTAGACTGGTGTCCCAAGGGCCTCCTGCTTTGTGACTTCCGAGATGGGCTCCCCGCTTCAGGGAGCACTTGGATGAATTCAGAAAGGCATTCCCACAGGGCATATTGATAATGCCCCATGCAGGCAAGGTAATTACAGGTCTTAAGGCCTAGGGCTCCGGCGAATAAAAACGTCTGCTAAACGTGTCTAGTTTACGGCTTTCTCTGTCAGGTGGAGCAGAATGGGACCTTTTGGATCTGGTGGCAGAGGTAACGACCATAGAGTTCGGTCGTGGATGTGTGCAAAGAAACTCTACACCAGACTCTTGTAACCTGTACATATGATCTAGTCTTCGTGAAGACACAGGTGCTGAAGATGGTTTGTTCCATTGAGATTTTGCTGCTTGGAGAAGAACTGGGGACATGGGCAACACGACCGACGTTGAGGTGTCCATCTGTACGATGTCGAACACCGGGTAGACAACAACAGGAGTGGGCTGGGCGACTGGCATGCCAAGGGAGTGAGCCATTCTCTTTATGAGCTCCCCGTAAGAGGCCACGTCCTCCGAAGGGGAGATTGGTAGATTATCCGAAACATCCTGAGTGGGGGAGGGATGTTCTGGGGAACTATGAGAGGCCGATGTTGCATCTTCAGACTCCACTTCCGAGGACTCAGAGTCCGAAGGGGGAGGATGCTGAGGTGGGATGTGCGTCGGTGGCGGGGGCGGTGGAGGCTGTCGCTGTCGAGTGACCTGTTCAGTTGGTCTCTGCACCGGAGGTGAGGGCGAACGACGTCGGGAGGAGCGATGCTGAGCATATGCAGGAACAGCCGTCGACGTGGGGTACCGATACCGAGGTGATCGAGATCAATAAGATGGAGGTCAATCCCACACCGTGTGCACTGGAGATGGCCAGGGCGTTGTGGGGGGGGGGGGTAGGCTCCGTACTGAAAATAGTGTTGACGCTCCCAATGAGTTGGCTAGTAGTCTTGGCGAGTGTCTCTTGGCGACCTAGGACGCGCATATCGATGCGCGCGGTCCTCCGGATGGGCAGTGGATCGGGATGGAGAGCGAGTTCCCATATCCCTATGCCGGTCTCGGGATCGAGCCCTGTCGACGTCCTCGCGCTCACTCAGAGACTCAAAGCGATGCGAGATCAAAGCGGAGGATGCAGCTGGTGAACGATCTCGAGATCGTGTGGGAGGGTCCATGTCGACAAAGTCCTCTGTCTGGAGGACCTGTTCCGGTGGATGGGGACCCATAGGGTGGATGGGAGAGTCCAGGAGTTGTATGATCTCCGGTGGGGCCATCTGCATCGGGGCTTCCGAAGTGGAGGCCTGTTCAAAGGCGGTCGGTATTGAGGACGGTTGGTCCGCGACTGCCTGCCCCTGCTCCGAGCCCTTGTGGCGGGACTTGCCGGTAGCGGGGAGTTTGGAACGTTTCTCCGCCTTGTCCTTCTTCTTCCTCTTTAGAGGAGTCGAGGATGAAGAGTGCGCCGGCGCTGCATGTTTCGCTGTCCGGTGTCCAGCATTGGAGGCCGCCTTAGAGGGCGGCTTCGATATCGTTGACGCCGATGGAGACGTTGACGCGGAAGGTGGCACCGACGTTTCCATGTGGCCGGTACCGGTCTTTTGGGGGGAAAGAGCAGACTCAAGAAGTGCCACCTTTAGCCGAGCGGCTCTGTTCTTGCGAGTTTGATTTGAGTGGACACACGAGTCAGGTCTATGGGCTTCCCCGAGGCACAGGATACAAAGAGTGTGTCCGTCGGGAGCAGCGAGCTTGCTGCCACAAGCGGTGCACCTTTTGAAGCACCCCCAACGCTGAGCCATACAACTTTGCGGGGAGGGGGCTCAAGGCAAAGGACGAGGGGGGGGAAGAGTCCGAAGACCCCCAAAGATAGGTTCACCAAATCCGACGTCCGTTATCCAAATAGCGAAGAAGAAAAAACAGTCCGAAGTCAAGTTAGGTAGAAGGCTTTCCAAAAGTTTCTCCGACTGACGAAAAAGCTGTGAATAGCGTGGCGGTCAGAAGAGAACTGGCGGGATCCTCGAGCCCGGTCGCCTCTGAGCACGCGCGGAGGAGCAGCGCGCATGCCCAGAGCCTCCTGGGCGTGAAAATCCGTTGAGCTTTCCATACACCGACGAGTTTTGGCACAGGCGCAGAAACCCCATTGGTGTGAAGTGGTGGAGGAGGATGTGCTGTCTAATCACAGCTGACATATGGCAACCCCCATAGGGTTTTCAAGGCAATAGATGTCATTGCCTGCCCCTGCCTGGACTTCCTTGGCGGTTTCCAACCCTACTTAGCTTCCGAGATCTGATGAGTCAGGCTAGCTAGTCTGGGCCATCCAAATGAGGGCAAAAAACCCCCACAACCAGATTAGGGGAGCTTTATTTGGTCATCAAATTCCTAAAACAAAGAATCTGTTAGAATCCACCCCTCCCCCAATTCCCCATTTCTCAGGCATCAAAACTTATTCCTTCTAGGCAATTCAGTTACCTTCCTTCCTTTGGGATATGTTGCACTATCAAAATCACCCTTCTGAATTCAGTGGCTAGGGAAGTCATCATGAAGCCAGGTAACTGGCAGACGTGTGTGAAGCAGAGAACGTGGATTACATAGTCAGCTGGACAAGTGATGTTTAAGATATGCTTTTTGCAACCTTAACACTCAAAGTCAGCAGGCCTCAATTTGGTCATAGGGTGACTTTCTACCTCAGCATGTCCTCGAGTTTATTTATTTATTTACTTAAAATATATATTAGCTGTCTTTCTTCCTTACAGAGTTCAGCAGCTTGCATTATAGATAAAATATATAAAATAGAATATAGAAATGCATAAAACCCAAAACCAGTTCTGAGATCAAATGATGTCTTTTGCAGTATCTCTCAGCATCACATACACTCTACAAATGCCCGTTGGGTTCAACACTTGTACTACTAAACTCAGAAGAAAAGTCATTTGAATTAACGAGAATAAACAGGCATTGTTCTGGGACTGGAATGAAAGTCCACAATGTGGAATGACTTTCCACTCTGGGGCCTGTCAATCCATTCCCAGAATACTCTTTCTACCCCCAGGGGCTGTCATTCCACTCTCGTGGTCTCTCATTCTAATCACAGAACACTCCTGCTACCCCCACTGGCTGTCATTCCACTCTGGGACCTGACATTCCAGTCCCAGAATACTCCTGCTACCCCCAGTGGCTGTCATTCCACTCCATGGTCTCTCATTCCAGTCCCAGAATTCCTGCTACTCCCAGGTCCTCTCATTCCACTCCATGGTCTCTCATTCCAGTCCCAGAATTCCTGCTACCCCCAGGCCCTCTCATTCCACTCCATGGTCTCTCATTCCAGTCCCAGAAGGCTTCTGCTACCCCCTGGGGCTGTCATTCCAGTCCCAGAGTAGTCTATATGGGCCCAGAGACCCTAATGGAAAATCCATTCCACATTTTCTTTGCAACTCTACTTGTACTGTAATGCATTTCAGTGGAGCCCATGCAAATCAATTGGCATTCCTGGCTCCCATTATTTCCAGTGGGCCTTCAAGTGTTTCCCATTGTTTCCAGTGGGCAATCCTGTCCTTCCTTTTAGGCATGAGCAGTCAGAAACAGGAAAAAAAATTGATTTCTTTCTTTTTAAAAAAAAAAAAGCTAAGAAGAACCAAAGAGCGGGAAAGCTGGAGAAATTCAAAAAGGACTGGGGGTGGGGGAGAGGAGATGAGAGCTGGGTGGGAACCAAAACTTTGCGGTTGGAGCAGGAGAGGGAAACGGAAGCCACATTTTTGCTTCAACTTTTTGGGCACTGAAAATAGTAAGAAGCCTGATTGAAGATATATATTGTTTTTAATCCACAGTTTTTTCTCTCTTCCTCTGTCCGTACACACACATACACACCACCTTTCTTTCTGCTTTGGTGTTCAAAATAAAAGGGAGGGGGGGCGGCCACCGGAGGAGGGATATCTCACCCTGTTCCCCAAGGATTTCCACATTTACAACACAAAAGCTTACCAGAAGACGCAGAAGTTGTGCAACCTGGAGGAGCAAAACTTTAGAACTGGCAAATAGCGTCCTCTGCTAACGGCCAGAGCAGACTACACAGCTTTAAAAAAAAAAATCTCTGAGACCAAACGGCTTTTGGGTAGAGGACTCTGAAACAAACCCCCCCCCCCCACACACACACACTGTAAGGAAGCTACAGCGTGCTCTGCTGGGACTTCTGGGTGAGCGGAGCAGGGCTTTTGGTGAGGGAGGGGTGGGAAGGGGAGGGGAAGGCTCGGAAGCCAGCTGGAACTTTGTTCCTGCGCCTTCCAGTAGAAAAATAGCCCTGCGTTTGCTCAAAAGGAAGCTTCAGTGAATACGATGAGATCGACTCCCAGGCAAGTGCGAGCAATGACTTAAGATCCTATGCACGTTTACTCACAGGAAGGTGTCGGAGCTTAAAAACCGCAGCCTAGATATGACGTTGTGGTTTTAGAACAACAGAACAAGTCTCAGGACTGTGGCGCGATTTGTCGGCTTGGGGGTCTTTGCTACGTTTTTTCCTCCGCCCTACTCCGCTTCCCTACCTTTTCCTTTTCCACATCCCCCCCACTTACTGAGAAACGCCTATGCTCCGCCCACTCCCCGTCATTATGACGTCAACACGTTCCGCCCCAGTCCACTTTCTCTCCCGCTGCACCATCACACCTGCACTGTAGTATCGCGAGAAAAGAAGGAATGAGTAGATTCCTTTCCCCACCTTCCTAAGCACAGCCTGCTGAAGAGGCGGGACTAGGCACGCACAGTAGGCGGTGCCTTCCGGCCAGGTTTGACACTGACGTGGAGGGGGGGGGGCGTTCTGAGTGACAGGTGGAGAAGAAGAGAAGACCAGAGGCAGGTGGATTCGGATGCTGAGCTCGAGCCAGGCGCTTCCGGTGAAGGAGAGGGCAGGCAAAAAAAACCCCCTTCTCTGAGGTGGGTGTGGAGATAAAAGCTGCTCCCTTTTTTATGGGTGTCCCAGAGAGCTGCAGGGAACCTCCTGATTGCCCCCACCCCTGCCACAGAAGGAGGGACCGATCTGCCCACATCTCTCTCTCTCTCTCTCTCCTGTAAATAAACCGACCCCAGTTTTCCCCTCCCGCAGTGACAGGTGACTCCTCCTGGGGGGATTTTTTTGCCCCAGGTTGCCATCTGGGTGGGGGAGATGAGAGGCAAAACCACGCTAGCCTCTCTTTTGGCTTGGTATACAGAAGCCAGGCTTTTCACGGCATGAAGAGATGCATCACCATCTGCCAACGCACATTTCCATCCTCCAAGAAACTCAGGGCAGCACACTCGTTTCTCCCAATATAAACTTGGAAGAAAGTAACAGTTAAATCAAGTGTGTGATCTAGGATGTTTTTCCGTTTGGTTTATATGCATTATAAAAAGGTAAAGGTTTCCTTGGCTTGAAAGCCAGTCGAATCCAACTCTAGGGGGTTACCAATGCACACACACAAAAAGATTACTACAGTGTTCGTTAGCATCTCTATACTGATATGATCTCCGTGACCACATGTTACATCCTTGCAGGCGCATTAACATGCATACAAATCTGAAGTGGGAACAAAGGTTCAAATCCCTTTTCCTGTGTACTGGATCCTATTGCAAAACTGCTGTTTGGTGATAGCTGCATCCACCAGCCAATCAGATCTGGTTCTGATGTTCTTTTGAACACTGGAATTAAGAAACACAATGTGTATTTCAGGGTGCGAGACGGTATTTACCTGTAGTGAGACTTACGTATTTGGGAGCCCTTATTCTACATAGAAATCAAATAGGTAGTCACTGGTATTGACTTCTTGGATGATTAGTACTTCCTTCTTCTATAGAATATTGAACAAAAAAAATCCGTTTTGGTAGGAGAGAAGTATTTTACCAATATTGATGATGGGCTTTTCTGCTTTCTAGGTATATCAGGGCAATCAGCATCTCCCTCAACTGGCCTTCAGTCAACTGGAACAATGTTTACAGATTTGGACTTCGACATTGAGGAGGATAAGCTGTAAGTGCTTCGTTCCCCCCTGCTTTCTTTTTTTGCCAATGGTACAAAAAAGGGCTGGTTTAAATAAGGGGTTATTCTTGCATACTTCTGGACAGTGCCCCTTCACGGCAAGCGTCCCTCTGCTGGAAAAGAGTAAAATAAAGACACTGAAAAGTAGCACTAAAAAAACCCAACCAGTTTCTAGACTGATTCACAAACAACTTCTTGAATGGGTAAGTGTACTTGAAGGAGAGTGTGGTGCTGATGAGCATTTTGTGTGTGTATATACACACATATATATGGCACTTGCTGTGTTATTGTAAGCTATGTGGATATTATAATAACTACAAGCCGGTGGACCTGCGATACTCGCAGGGGGGGGCAGGTGAGCCTCTCTCCCCTCCCTCCCCCCGTTCCCCCCCGGAAAATCGGCGGTGGCAGCAAGAACCGCCGCTCGCTGAGGCACTCCCCCCTGGCCCGCTCTAGCTTGGGCCCGAGTGGCGTTAAGCCACTCGGGCCCGGCGTTTCCCTCCCTCCTGCCCCCTCCCCCGGCCCACTCACCCGGCCCACTCACCCCCGGCTCCCAGGCCTGAGCGGCCAAGCGCTACTCGGGCCGCAGTTTCTCCCCACCATTCACCGCCTCCCCGCCCCCTCCCCCCTTCCAGAGTCGGTGGCGCAGCTAGACCTGAGGCCCACTGCGCTGCCTCCCCCCTCCCCCGTTTCTGAGCCGGCGGCTTGGCCGCAGACCCCCGCCACCACCGCCCGGCAGCTTGTCCGTTGCTGCCGCCGCTGCCACTCAGGTAAGTCCGTTCCCTGCGCATGCGCAGGGAACAGGGTTTTTTACTTTTGGGGGGATTTGAGTATCCCCCTGAAATTTTTCTTAAGTTTTTAGATTTTTTTGCAGACGTGGGGACCGCCCCACGTCTGCAGAACAATCTCCTTGCCCCCCCCCGGTGCAGATTTAGGTATCCGCACGGGGGGGGGGCACTTGGGAATTAGATATATAGATTTCAATAAATAAGCACGTTAAGTGTATCCTACTCTGTTGTGTTATGTTTCCTGTGTGAATGTGAAGGCCTGGAGAAAAGAACCAGAAAAATTCAGGGGCGGGGAAACACTTTTCCCGTTTTTCCCTGAGGTATTTTTAAAACATTTCCATTGGAAACATTGGGAAGTACTGAAAAAACTCCTATGAAATATATTTTTTCCTGAAATAGTGAAATGCTTTTAAAGACAAGTTAGGCATGCCATAGACAAATCCAGCTTTTAAATTCAAGATTCATTTCTGCACCTAGAAGGATACCTAATCTTCATGAGGGAAGCACGCGAGGCTTTCATTGCTTCTCAACAGTTGCACGCCTCCTGTTGACCTTTTCGCCTCTCCCAAAATTTCCTTTCCTCCCTGGGAAAAATTGGGGAAACCCCAGGGTTTTTTCCCGTGCTTTCAAGACTTCTGATTTTAACATGTACAAAAATGTATAAGAACATAAGAAAAGCCAATGTTGGATCAGGCCAATGGCCCATCCAGTATATTAGAAACAGTTGTGGGTAACAATTGTTATATGTTTGTGTATCTCTGTCTCATTGTAGGGGTATTCCCACTGTCCCTGGGACCGTCACCTTGAAGAAGGACAGTCAGAATCTGATTGGCATCAGCATAGGGGGAGGGGCTCAGTACTGTCCCTGCCTTTATATTGTTCAGGTTTGTATTTATGGGAAAGGAGCACTTCCCCTTTGTGAAGGAAAAAGTAGCAGTTGCAGGCAGGATACCAGGGAACCTGGCATTGTTTTTGGTGTTTTTCCATGTGTGTGTGTGTGTGTACGCAGGCACCTGTGCCTGGAAGTCGTGGCAACCTCTGATGACGTCTACTGGGCACAGAGAAGTGGGTTGATTGCCTGCTTCTGGCCTCCCGGCCCTGGTATTCCCTGGAGGTCTCCCATCCAAATACTTGCAAGGGTCAACCCTGCTTAGCTTCCAAGATCTGTCGAGATCAGGCTTGCCTGGGCTACCCAGGTCAGGTCATGAACCTGGCATTTTTGAAGACAGATTGGAATTCATGTTTGCACTGGAACTCTGCGGCCGATTTCGCACTGGCCAGTTGCCTCTCGTTCTCTCCGGAATTTCCCCTCCCAGTTTCCTCCGGAGTATTTTCTTCATTTTCCCACTTGGAACCTCAGCCCTTTCAATATAGCATGTCGAAGGGTTTTCTCCAAAAATAAATTAGAAACTCCCACAGTGGGGTGGCCCTGATGAATGGCGGGTGAGTGGGCGTGTTTTCATTTTGGGTTCTCCCCCGAAGCAAACAGGAAAATCCTCTAAAAACAGGATTTGTTTGCTCCAGGGAAACTCCGGTGCAGCAGCGTGATACTCCAGAGCAAAACGTGAGCCCGGAGCAACTGGTGTGAAATTGACCAGAAGCTCCGGTGCAAGCATGAGGGCAAACCTGGGGCAAATGCTAGTGCGAAATCAGCTGCCAGTAACAGTCTTTCACCTAAATACAAAAAAACCCGTATCTGTATGCCCCTGTCTGCTCTAGGCACCTTCAGTGATGGCTCTGGCAACCTAACAGTACCTGGCCCAGTTGGAGCACAGTGGAATGGGGGTCTTACCAGTTTTTCTGCTCATGAAAGAGGGAGGAAGTACCATTTTTTATTAATGAAAAGGCTGTGCCAGGGACCGTAGCACTCACAAGGACCAAAGCCACAAAGGCAGGGCGGTGAAGAAGGGAATCGAGCAAGAAGCAAAAAGCTGGTAGGGTCTGGCCCCATAGATGCACTTAGTTGCTGCTTGTTTCCTTCCTGCTTTGACCTTCCATTCTGTGTTGGCTTCCTTAGGTGTTTGACAACACTCCTGCGGCTCTGGAGGGAACGTTAGCAGCAGGGGATGAAATCACAGGCGTGAATGGGAAGTCGGTCAAAGGAAAAACCAAAGTGGAAGTGGCCAAAATGATACAGGTGGTGAAGGTGAGAGGAAGGGGTTATTGGGGAGCAAAGTACACATTCTTCCTCACCCCACAAAAGCAAGTACATTATCTTAATCCCAGAATTATAGCTCTGGTTTCTGCTGTTCCAGGGAGAAGTGACAATTCACTACAACAAACTCCAGGCTGACCCAAAGCAGGGCAAGACCTTGGATATAGGTATGTATGTCATTCTGGTTTCCTATGCCCCCCCCCCCCCAATGTGAATGCAGTAAACAGTGGCTTGCCCCTCTGTTCTGCAGTCTCTGTGACATTTTTCTGTTATCAGCCAAGTTACGGCTTTCCTCTGAGCTAGTTTCATTCTGAACAGTGGAAGCCTGAGCAATTTGGCTGCATGTTGTTGCAATGATCCTGCTCGTGTGTTGTTTATATCTTTCCTGGAATACAGTGCTGAAGAAAGTAAAACACCGCCTGGTAGAGAACATGAGTTCAGGGACAGCAGATGCTCTAGGGCTGAGCCGAGCCATCCTCTGCAATGGTAAGCAAGCATGCAAGAAGGAGCTTTGGGCTTGCAGCCCAGCAATGCCAAGAACTCTTGTCAACATTTCCTGCATCTACATAGTGTGCATTCTCCTCAAACCGGTCTTCATCATAGCATCTCTACTTGTTGTTGGATTGAAAGAGTTACAAGGTCGTTGAAAGGATTGCTGATACATCGTGAAGCGTCCGAACACAAATTTGCACTAAGTATTTTACTATTTTCCTGTGTTGCCGAGCTTTTGTTCTTGGATAGATCTGATGTGTGGGAGGTCTATTCTCTTTTGATTCTTTGGTTGTCAGATCAGTATCAATTTTCAGTGTTATGGGCTGTGGTCATACAGCAAGGTTTTCGCGATTTGTTCCCGCGATAAATTTGATCGGGAATATTTTTTCCTGGGTTGGGATGACCACACATCCCTCCCTGAACTGCAAGCTTTGTGTGACAAAGCTCTGGGCACTGTCTAGATAGCTTTGCTGCCGTTTGGGTGGTGTGGTGTGAGTTTTTTTTTTAATTGCTTTGTGCATGCGCACATGCACACGGCCAAATCACCGCCCCCACCTGGACTCGCCGTACCCCCTTGTTTTTACAGGTCCCCCCCCCCCCAACAGCAAACAAAGTGAACCGGTGACATACTACCAAGCACTGGAGTCTAAATATGTGCTTGAACGTTTAAACACTGAATTTATTCAGTGCAGGATTGCTCATGCGCACAAAGGCAGAAGTTGGGGGGGGGGGGGGGGAACCTCATCGCGTGAAGAACGTTCAGATGACCCGAATCGCAATTCATGCGAGAGGTGGCTGCCCAGATCGGTGAAATCACAGATTTAAAGCGCAAACACCTGGAAAGTACTTGATTTCCCCAGTGTTGGGAGACTCGGTAGGGAACCGGGAGGATTGCGTGAGTGAGCCTGCTTCAGTGGCGGAGAGGTGGATGCGGGCGTCTGATCAGCAATTTTAAATGCGAGAGGGAACAGCGGTGAAACCCGGTCAAACTGACCGTGTGACCATAGCCTTGGTTGCTGCCTGTGGACTGTGCTACAAAGGGTTGGTTATGCAAGATGGTGGCTTCTGTTGCGCTGTTGTTGTTGCGCTGTAGTAGAAATCTCAGCAGCAGTGTGTACACCTGTGTGGAGGTGGCCATTGGATTCCTGAGGGGCTGCCACTGAATACTGTAGTTTTTGCCATTGTAGTCATCAGGGGTCCTTTTGTAGAAAAAGAGGTGCAGGAGCTCATTAGCATAACTCATTAGCATACCTCATTAGCATATGCCACATCCCCTGACATCACCAGAAGTGTGTCAGAAAGGGAATGTCAGTTTCAGCCCCATTCTACCCTATGGGCCATTGAAATCAATGGCAAAAACTCATAGGGTATATGAGGGGCTGGAGGAAAGGGGGTTTGAGGGTAGCTGCTGGGGCCTCTCCTCAAAATACCCACCAAGTTTCAAGAAGATTGGACCAGGGGGTCCAATTCTATGGGCCCCCAAACAGGTTGCCCCCATCCCCTCCATTGTTTTCTATGGTGGGAAAAAAAAAGTTAACTTTTTTCCTCCCATAGAGAACAATGGAGGGAATGGGGGCAACCTGTTTGGGGGCCTGTAGAATTGGACCCCCTGGTCCAATCTTCTTGAAACTTGGGTATTTCGAGAAGAGGCCCCAGCAGCTACCCTGCAAGTTTGGAGCCTCTCCCTCAAATCCCCTCCCGTCCAGTTGTTTTTAAAGTTGCCGCCGAATTTCAGCGGCAATTTGGCAGCGGGCTGAATCAGATTAGAGAATCTAATTCAGCCCGTGGCTGCCCTAGTGGCCAATCCTGAGCTGGCAGAGCTTCGCTCCGCCTTGCTCCAGCCCCAACGGACCCCTGCTCTCCCCTATAATAGAAACTTGGCATCCTGATATTTACAAAAATTGTAGTTTTGACTAAGAAGCCATTGAACATACTTTATCAAAGTTTTAAGGGCTTTGAAACGTGTAACATGTCAAATAAGTAAACTGTACACGTACAGTTATAAGCAAAGCATTGCAGTCACAGGTGTTTAAGTTTACACAGCTATCAGTATAACGTATTTATAGTTCAGAGATCGGGACCTCCACATAGATGTGCAATTCATTGTACAGGTGGTCTAAGAGAGATACACTATTTCATATGGTTATGCTGTATGTATGAATTCAACGCTGTCGGGAAAAATATAGGCAAAATATTTCTGGTTATGTCCTCTTGAGTTAATCCACCCCAATGTGAGTGAAACACACACGCACAAATATATTCATGTAGATTCTGTATGCTTTAATGGTTAATGTATGCTTTAATCCTACAGTTTTGCAAATATTAACTTGATTTTAGAGTAGCTAGAAATAGAAAAACTGAACGCTTTAAAAAAAGCAGTAAATAAAAGCAGTGTAAAAGAGTTGTACAGGCAGCTTTGCATGGAGGTGTTTTTGTTTTTGATAAGAGGTTAAGATACCATCAGTTACTCGCCAAGAAAATAAAAATTAACAGTCTTCCCTGATTCTTCTTGTACATGGTGTTCAACCAAATAGCCCTGTACCTAGCACAATGTCCTTGATCTGGGGGGGAGGGGGGGGAAACTAGTACAGAGATGTCATTATAATCTTAACATAATCTCCCAACCTCAGTTTTGGTACATCCCCACTTGCAACACATTTCAGCCACCCCCATAGAGTAGTCACGTTTTCTGCGGGGACTATTGACCCAGGGGAAGTTATTTGTTTTCATCAGTTTTGCCAGTCCAGGTCCACCTCTGCTTTGCCGAACAGCATTCTCTATTTGGCGGAAGTATTCACTCAGGTTATCAGAAGTAGGAACGTATGCATTATAATCGCCATAAAAATTAAGCAGAAGTTTCCGTGGTTGCTGTCCAGTCAGTTGACCAATGTGTTGTAGCTGCTCCAGTCCAGGATCTAAGAGTGACTGCAGCTTTATATCCTCTATCCCTTTGTCACTGTTAGATTGAAGAACCTCTGTTAAGATAAAAGAAATCACCAGAAGGTTACTCTTAGTGCTATGCCAACCAAGGTTCCTGGATGACAATTTTCTTAACATTATTGAATGTCTGTAATTTTGCAGTACAAACTGCATAGATCTTCTTTGAAATATACATGACAAACTGGATTTGCCTTTCTATGATGTCATGTGCATTCTATGAATTTTCAAACTAATTGAGAACTGGGTATTAAACCTTTTCAAATTTCCTGACTAAATTTCACTACAAGGCCAGGGAATTTGGGGACCAAATGTGATTCCATGAAACTCTATCTAGGTTGTAATGTGAAGAGTACGAATAGGTTGTTTGATTATTCTAAAAAAAATTATCTCACCCTTTAGAAAATCAATTGAGTTTCAGAAAACTACAAATGCCTCATGATCTTGTACTAACCTCCCTGACAGTAGGCGGATGTGTCAGGTGGTAAAAACTGAATGCAAGGCATTCCTAATTCCTTTTTCTATACCTAGAATTACCTTCTGGTTGCAATGGCAAATACTACCAATACTAATGTACCAATACTAATATTTAGGGAAGGCAAAGAAGAGGCCATCTCCCCATGTTTATGACTCTCCACGTTTATTCCTTAGGAACACCTGCATTTCTGGTCAGCTTCTTGGTTTTGCAGTACAAAATGAGGGCCCAAAGTAATCAATGACTGACTCTCATAAGATGATGTAAAAAGCAGCCAGGGTGGGGGTGGTATTTAGCTGCAGCACAGAAAATGTCAACCTTTCTGCCAGGTGCCCTTTTCCTAAGGCAATCCCCCCCCCCCCATCATCTGTTATTACTCCTAGTTACAGATATGGACCCCTTCCCCCCAAAAAAACCTTGTGGAAGGAGAACAAATTTTTTTGCCCCTTGAAAGTTTTCTGGGGGGAAATGAGAAAAACTAAAACATCCTTTTAAATGCATGTTTTAAAATATAGTTATATCTGTCCTTTATCCTCTTTCAACATCTATATATCTAATAGCCAAGTGCCCCCCCCGCGTGCGAATACCTAATTCCGCACGGGGGGGGCACTTGGAGGGCAGAGGGGGGGTTCTGCAGGTGGGGAGTGACCCCCCCCCCCGCCGCCTGCAGAAAAATCCAAAAAGTTTGAAAAACTTTTCAGGGGATATTTAAATTCCCTGAAAAGTTAAAGCGTTCTCTGCACACGCGCAGAGAACACTTTAGCTGTGGGTGGGTTGGCGTGCGGTGGGCCTTGCTGCTGCCGCCGTTGTTGAAGACGGCAGGGGGAGGGAGGGGAAGAGGCTCGGAGTGCGGTGGGTCTCGCCGCCGCCGTTTTCGGGGAGGGCAGGGGGGGAGGAGAGAGAGGCTCGCCCGAGGAGTGAATGGGGGACAGGGTCTGGGGGGGGGGAGGCGGCGAGGCCTGCCAAGCCGCCATCTGGAGAACGGGGGAGGGGGTTGGGGGGAGAGAACAAGAATGGGCCAAGAGAGAGGGAGGGAGGGAAGCGCCGGGGGGGCCAAAATGCCGTGCCCGAGTGGCTTAGCACCACTCGGGCCCGAACGAGAACAGGCCGAGGGGGCGGGAGAGAGGGAAGCGCCGGGGGGGAACGCCGGGTCCGAGTGGCTTATCGCCACTTAGGCCCGAACGAGCCGGGAGGGAGGGAGAAGCACCGGGGGCCCCCCGAAACACTGGGCCTGAGTGGCTTAGCGCCACTTGGACCCAAACGAGAATGGGGTGGATGGGAGGGAAAAAGCGGGGGGGGGGGGGCGAAATGCCAGGTTCCGCAGGTCCCCCCATCTTGTACTTTCTAATAACTATGCCAAGACAATCTCTAGCATCATATAATTTCTGTTTACTATAGCTATGTGCAGCTCTCACAGTCGTTTTGCTTCCGATTGCATCATATTCTGTAGCATCTGAAAGAAACCAGTGTTATGTTACGAAACAAACATCCCAAAGCCAGAAACAAGTTAACATAAGAAAGAGTAAAAAAGCATCTTTCAGTCCAGACAGGTCTTCTGGTTCTTGAAATCCATGGAGATAAAAGTTGAAATTCAAAACAGGAAGTTATTGATCTTTCAAAAGCAGTGAAATTCTATGTAGTTGCTGCAGTTCAAGCCCATTGAAATCAATACATTTAGACTGGAGAAACTCTGCACAGGAGTGTACTTGTAGCCTGATTGTTTTACTTTGATAAATTATTTATTGTTTAAATTATATTAAATAGATTTCAAGTGGTTAATTTTGTCCACTTATCCTTTCATTACTAAGTAGATAAATGTTTTATATTTTTTTTAAAAAAGAATAGTTAGGCAATTTATTAGGCAAGAGACAGACACTAGTTTTGTTCTGTGTCCAGAAATTACAACTGGTCCAGAATACTGCGACTAGAATGCTGACTGGAGTGGGTCATAGGGACTGTACCATTCCAGTCTTGTTCCACCTATGCTGCTTCCTGATTTTTTTCCAGGCATAACTCAAGATACTGGCACTGACTTTTGAAGCCCTATACAGTTTAGGATCGACTGATCTTTACCACCTACTCCCAAATGAATCCACCCAACCACAAAAGTCATCCTCAGGGGCCCTTAGGGTAGCTGTGGCACCTGAAGCTGGATGCGTAGCAACCCAAGAAAGGGTCTTCTTGGTTGCAGCACCAAATTTATGGAACTCCCTTCCCATATCATTTTCTTCTGCTAGTAGGTAAAGTCTTTTTTGTTTCATTTGGCTTTCCCTTACTTACCCATCCCTGGTGGTGGAAATTGCTGTCCCGTCGCAACCAATGTATGGTGACCCCCTCGGGTTTTCAAGGCAAGAGACAGAGGTGGTTTGCCTTTGACTGCCTCTGCACAGCAACCCTGGAATTCTTTGATCATATCCCATCCATGTACTAACCAGGACCTACCCTGCATAGCTTCCAAAATCTGACAAGACCAATCTAGCCTGGGCCATCCATCTGGCAGGGCAATCCACCCTCCTTCCCATTGATGTATTCTGTCTGTTTTTAATTATTGTAAGAGTCAGTTTTGAATCTTAGCCACCCTCAAATGGAAATGTGTTTGTTATGACTACCACACTTGCTACAAAATAAATGTATACAGCTAAGTAACTTTGCAATAGCATGTGGTAATTTAGGGCAGAAAATGAGATTGTGCCAGCGCGTATTGGGGAAGAGCAGAACACTGTACAAGTGCTCAGGATGGCCAAGGAAATGTAGCAGCAGTGCAAACAATGGTGTTTTTTCCCCCCCTCAAAAGAATAGCTTGGGGTACATTGCACATGAGTATGTAATTCCATAACTATTTTAGCTAATATTACCTTTCTTATCTTCTGTTTATAAGTTGGATAAACTAATGCCCTTCTAGAGAGAGAATAGTTTATTTGCTTTGGCTCTGGGCCAGCGTAAGTTAGTTGCTTAAATCCTATTGAAAGCAATAGCTAATTAGTTGCAACTTAAGTTAGTTGCAGCTAACAGGCACCGGTCATTTTGTTAAGTTACTCAGAAAAGTGCTATATATTTGATTACTAAGGGGTAGCAGAGGGAACATGGCTTATTTCAACCTCATGTTCAACAAGCACAAGCGTGTTGGTAGACTGATAATTTTTCCTCTTGTGGGGAGAAATGTGGGCTAGAAAACTTTCCAGTACTTTACTTTCTCATAGAAGATTTGCTATTTTATAACATTAATGGATGCCATTGCCAACAAAGGATGAGGCAAGCCTGACAGCTTCAAAGTTGTAATTAATGTTTTTCATGTGATTATTCATAGGACTGGTATGAGAGAGTACATGTATGTTTTATTGATTTGTAAACAGGGTGGGAGAATACAACAATAAATAAAGAGAGAGTGAGAGAGTAATCTGAATTAAAAAAAATTCACCAGTATAGGTCAGCAGGTCAAATAAAAAGTAAAACTAAATTTTTTATTTATATTCCTCCTCTTGCATGATGGAAGAGATATTTTAATCACCATTCTGAGAGGGAACTAAGTGGTGCAGAGGATGCCATGGGGAATGATAATTAAACTGAGATGATCTTCAGCGCTGTCATAAACAGAGCTGCACCCTTTTAAACCCACTGGATTGCAATGTATGTGACCTCCATGGAAGAGAGTTAAGTTCTTTTGAAATGGATGAGTGGACAAACATGTCCATGTCTTGAACATGCTAAAGTTAGTGTCTGAACAGTTTTAGACCCTTTTGTTTCCCTCAATGTAAGAGAAGTACGTGCTATATTGTCTTTAAATTTATATAGCATTATTTCAATAGCCCTGACCTGGTTGGCCCAGGCTAACTCAATCTCATCAGCTGTTGGAAGCTAAGCAAGGGCAGCCCTGGTTAGTACTTGGAAGAGTTAACAACCTCTAGGTGGAGCTTAGATCAGTTCTTTTAAAGAAAATAGCAGCTTTGGCAGGTAGGGAAGCCAGCCTTCAGGTGGGACCTGGGGATCCCCTGGAATCGCACCTCATTTCCAGACTACAGAGATCAGTTCCCCTGGAGAAAATGGATGCTTTGTAGGGTGGACTCTATGGCATTGCACCCCAATGAGGTCCCTGTCCTCCACAGGCTCCATCCCAGATCTCCAGGAGTTCCCCAACCTAGTTCAGGCAACCCTACCTCCCCCCAACCCCTGCCAGTAACAAGGGGGCAGCTGGCAGCCCTACCTATAGCATCACATCCTCAAACTCTGCCCTCTTCAGGCACTGCCCCCAAATCTCCAGGAATTTCCCAAACTGGAATTGGCTACGCTAGTACTCGGAAGACCACCAAGGAAGTCCACGATCGGGATGCAGAGGCAGACAATAGCAAACTACCTCTGTCTCTTGCCTTGAAAACCCCATGGGGTCATCACCGTAAGTCGGCTGTGACTTGATGGCACTTTCTAACCACCATCATTCCCTAAACCCCCATTTCCCCTCCCATGGCAGTTCATGGAGCACGGAAAGAGAAAGGGGGGGGGGACGGACAGGGCATGCATAACAGCCTGGGGTGGGAGCCGCCTTCAAGTTGTCAGAGCAAAAATGCCCCCAGGGAAAGGGGAGGGGACAGAATCCCAGAGACCTGCCGAGCAAAGAGGTTTTTTTAAAAAATTTTTTAGCGCCAAGCGCAACTCCCCGCTTGCTGGGAAAGGAGGGAAGCCGGAGAGCGCGTGCAGACCACGTCTTTTCCCACCAGCTGCCCACTCACCTGCGCTCGCGCCGCCACCACCGCCGAGCAGCGGTTCTTCTTCCGCCCTGCGTCCTTCTGAAAGCCTCTTCCAGCGGGACCCTCCGCAGATAAAGATGACGGCGCGGATGAATTCACGCCCGCACAGCTTCATCCCGTACGCGCCCTTGGGGTTGCTTCCCCGGAGCGCTTGGGCGCCAGTTCCTGGAGCCTTCTGCGCCTCCAGCTCAGCCGCCGCCGCCAGTAGGAAGAGCAGCAGGAGCGGCTTCTCCAGCCTCATGACTGACGCGCCGTCACACCCCTTCGCCCGCCTTGGTGCTCGGCAGGCGCGCCAGTCAAAGCAGAGCCCTGGCGTGGAGCAGCTGGTGACAGACGCTGAGCTTCGCCCTGCCTTCACCTGCCCCGCTTTATGCAGCGAGGGGAGCCCCCTCTGACTCACCACCCTCCTCGCGGGGAGGCGGGGCTGGGTACCCGATTTTGTGCTTCTAATTTCCTTCCTCCACATCCCCGCCCACCTACTTTATCAATTTACCAGGACATAGAGAAGCCCCTTGCCAGATGGCAATTTACTTAAAGGAGGCGCCATCACTCATAGCAGCGTATTTATTATCTTAATACTGGTCTGTGAAGTAAAAACGAAAAAGTAATTGACTGTTTTGCTGCTGTCCTACCTGGACCCCTCTGGTTTTTCTCATTTCCTCACTATCTTCTGTTAAACTGAGTTATTTGCTCTAGAGACCACTTCACTTTTATGATAAAAAGACCATCCAGGAGTAGTTCAGGAATGATGGCTGCTGCAACTGTGTCTGGATAGAGAGGGAGGCCAAGACAGGTATGTTTGCCTTTTCAGTCTGTAAACTCCCCCTTGCCCAGGGATCGTGGCCCAGTAACAGCCAGATTAGACTGTTGTAACAAATTCTGTGTAGGGGGTACCCTTTTGAAAGGGACATTGCCACTGCAGTTGGTACAGAATACAGTTGCAAAAATCATAACCGGATTAGTCGTGGGAACATGCAATAGCAACTGTAGCATCTTTCCTGGTTCTCACTGATTTTAGGTCAAATCCAAAGGACTGATGATGACCCTGTGAAGACTGTGAGACACTTGGCCACATGAATGGTGGCCTCCATGCCCTTATGAACCTCCCCATCATTTTGGCCCTGTATATCCACATAGGACAAGTGAACACACAGGACTCGGCATTTCCAGCAAGTGTACGCAGGCTCTAGCTAAAACTATTTTGATCCTGTTCTTAGACCCTTGCTTTTGTTATCTAATTGTATTATGTTAACCTGTTAATGTTCTGTTCAGCACTACGTAGCCCTACCCAGAGATCACGCTGGCATGTGCAAAATCTTTTAGCCGCAACCTACAGAATTCATAAACAGTATGTAAAGATGTGATATAGATTGTATATTTCATTCTAATTACTTGTAAACGCTTCTGTTTTGTTCTGTCACTACATTAGCATCTAAATTTCATATTAGGATAGTTATATTCTGATAGCCAGTTTTTGATATATCTGGACTGTTTTGTGCTGGCACTGCACGAAGTGTAATAAAGCAATGGTGATGATGACTATGTAGCCCTAAAGCAGGATGTAAATAAGCATCTCAGTCCAAGTTCAGGAAAACCTTCTGTAGTGCCTATAACAGAAAATATGCATCTTAAAAGTAGTGGTTTGAGACCTAGTTACATATTACGTCTTCTAGTTGGGGGGGGGGGGGGGGAGGTTAGATTGTTGCAGCAAAAATAAACAAGCACACTGAAGAATCTTAAAAACCTAACATTTTATTTGCTCCAAAAGTTTTCTACTGCCCCCCTTTTCAGCTTTGCTTTGCTTGTTATTTTGCAATCTTAACAGCAGTCCTGTAAGACAACAGGAATGCTTTATCACCCCCGTGTTCCACATAGGAAGTAGTCCTGCTCAAGACTTCCCATAAATTCATTCCGCCCAGAGTCAAGTTTCATAGCTCAGGCTCTTGGCTACTGTATTACACTAATCTGATATGCTAGCAAATAAAGTTTATCATAGCTTACATATTTTAACAAACCTTGACAGTTGTTCAAATGAAAGGTCATTGTTTTATCTACTAGGTAAAAAGCTGATGTCCGTGCACGTAACTGGTTTGCTGTATTTTAAAAAGAGTTGCTACTTTCCCTGATCTTGAATGACCCAAGCACCATTAAAGGTAATATGCAACACAATCACACCAGAATGAGCTGGCGGTTTTGACACTGGTAAGAAGATCACAAAGCTTTGACTGTGTGGATCATGTAAAGCATGATATCAGACAACTTTAGTACAATTATTTTGAAAAAGTGAACAATGTGCATAAGAGAACCTTGCTATAATACTAAGGAAGCCCTCTTGTTCAATTTCCTTTTCCTGGATCCAACCCGTAATTTCTAAACCAGCTTCTCAACCTGTTATTTAACGTGAAAATTTTAAGAATGTTTCTCAAATATGAATTTTAATCCCTTAACTTATTCTTTTAAAGCCTCTAAAATAGCACCAATCATCCTTGTTAAAGATGAACAAGAAATCAGTCTTGTGAATATAGCTTCCTGCTTTCCTGCAGGCATCTATTGGGGTAGTAATTCCACATGGACACTTCTCTCTTCTGACCCACATCCTAAAGCTACATGCAGGGAAATATAAAAAGCTGCAGTTCTTTCCAAACCTTATTAGAATGATGGGACAGTAAAATCCTTGCCATGTGAGTGGACATTGCTCCAGTTTGTGCCATTGCTGACTCGGGAGCACACCATGTGTGAACAGAGGAAGTGTCTAAATGTACATTCCCTCCCTATGATCAGATATGTGGCTTTCCAAAATCGCCTGCTCCTGCTCTCCACTTGTTTAGTCAATACAGAAGGGGTCATGTGTAAAGGGCTTAAGTGTACAGGAACCCGCACAAATCTAAAGTGAATTAGAGGCATCTGTTACTGGAAGGTGTTTAGTTTACCTAAACCCTGGATACAGGGGAGAAAGGCACTATCTGCTCCAGGATCTTCTCTCTTTTTAATACTTTGCATCCTTTCTCCAGGTGCCCCACAGTCCTCACAGGAGTTGACAAACACTATTTGAAAACAACTGTAATGCATGCCCGGAAAACAAGGCACAGATTACATTTACAAGTTCAGGAAGATGTTCTGTAGCACCTATAAAATATAAATACAAATTTGAAGAAAAACAATCAGTTTTATTCCCATAGAGCACATTGTATTCTGACAATTCCAATCAATCAATAAAAAAACAACGTTTTCACTCAGATCCAGCTAGGAGTTATATGTGCATAATAGCCCCTCTGATCCAAACAGCCGGGGGTACATGCAGGCGCCCATCAAAAATTAAACTCTTCATCTACCGGGGGGGGGGGGGAATGGCCTGATTAACAGGTTTCTAGCTCTTTTGAAGGGGCTGTATGCATGCTCTGTTGGATCATATCATTTAAGTCAGCAACATGATTACAAATACGTGCCTTTCTTCTCTGCAGCACTGCTGTGTGAGGAAATTATCTTTCGATAAAAAACTTGCTCTGTGCTCTTCTGGCTTTTTCAAGGCCTTCAAAAGTGAGAGGTCCTTTTGGCATTTCTAGCATAGTGCAGTCTGTGTCGAGTATGTTCTCTGCTTCACCTTGAGAAAAAAAAAATCACATGTACAGAAAATTTACATAATGACTGTACATCAAAGATGACAAATTGATATTATGTATGTATTGTTTAAGGTCTAGGTTTACCTTTCATTCTTTGTAAAAGCGATCCATAACCCATATCATATTGGTAGGCAAATATAAAGCTTAAAGGAACCATCGGAATGAAAAGTCCAGGCTTCTTCTTTCTAATGGCCCTATTTAAAAAAATTACAAATAAATATCACCCCAAATGTCAGGCAAAAATAAAACCAACATGTTAAGATTACTTGCAATAAATATGCAGAGACTATAAATATACATTGTTGCAACTAAGAATTTCTCTATTTGTGACTCAATTGACACACATAAATTTGTGTTGCTTCTACAAGCTATTTAAACGTTTGTTTTCTGTAGACTTTTGTTATCTGCCTTTAGTATTATTACATTCACTATCAGATATTGTGAACAGCTGCAAGCTCCATTTCCTGGTTAGTTGTTAATTGGGATCATACTACACTACATTATAGAAATGCCACTGCTTCCAGATAATCAGTTTGAACACACAACAAATGTAAAGTTAGTCATTTGTTGCATGAGATCCTTAGTGAGAGCCAGTCTGGCGTAGTGGTTAGGAGTGTGGACTCTAATCTGGGAGAACCGGGTTTAATTTCCCTCTCCTCCACATGCAGCTGGTGGTGTGACCTTGGGTCGGTCATAAGTTCTTTCAGAGCTGTTATCTCAAGGGCAGTTCTCAGGAGAGCTCTCTCAGCCTCACCTACCTCACAGGGTGTCTGTTGTGGGGAGGGGAAGGGAAAGGAGATTGTAAGCCACTCTGAGACTCCTTTGGGTAGTGAAGGGCAGAAAATCCTCTTCTATTTTCCGTGCTCAAAATGCAAAAGGTTCTTAACAGATGGCAGCAGGACGGGGCTGCAATTTCTATCTTGCACATATATTTTCAACATGGTGATATGTGGACAGTACTGTGGACAGTATTGTGGTTATTACCAGTGCCAAGTGAAACAGCTACCAGAATGCTATTTTGTAAACTTTTAAACAGTTGGACATAACAAAATCCAACTTTTTACACTGGAGTACCTCCACTCCATACCACTCAAACACTGAAACACATAAATTACATATCCAATGAGCCAGTTTGTGTTTCTTAGTTTAGCTAGGGCTTCTTTGAAAATAGAAGTTGGAACACATAAAGCAAAGAGTAAGTATAGTTAAAATACTGTATCTTAGCTATTTATTATAAACTTTCCCATACCCAGCTGTAAGACCCACAGCTGCAAGTCCAAAAAATGCCCCAAAGTACTTGAGGAATTCTCTTGACCAAGCAATTTGCATAGCCATCTGCCTCTCTCGCATCTGATTCTGCATCAGGAGTTGCCTTTCCAGCTGAATGTAAAGAGAGAAAACAATTCACGTGTACATTTGAATAACCTTGCTATTAAAAATTTCTCACAAAGGACGTTTAGACTTTTCAAACTCTTCCAATATTTGGTACATCCCACAGCAACATAAGTGTAATTTATTGCCACTTTCAGATCTCAGTTATGCAAGTATGAATTATAATCAGAATGAATTCATTAACAAATCCAGAAAACTGTGATCTCAGTAGATATAAATGGATAGACAGAATAATTGCAGTTAGTTCACTTTCACAACTTTTTTCAAGAATTTTTTTACTACTTACTAATTTAGCACTCATTATTGATACTTAACACTTTAATTTCTAAAGCAGTAGTTAAACACTGGCTTACAAATGATTGCCTAAAGATTATAACATGGTCAGTCTGTGTTCTGGGCCAAACAATGATATTCATTGCTTAGTTCAATACTGGATAAGGGCTCAAGTGGTGGTAAGAATGTGGATCATCACTGCAACAACCTATTTTTCTTTTACATGTTTGGTAATTTATTGGGGTGGGGATGCAAGTCTATGACATGCAAAAGGTGTCTGAAGAAAACAACAACAAATCTAATATGCTTTAATGTGTACCATGCTACAGGTGAAATGTCTAATCTGTAAAAAAGGAAGTAGGATGATAACAGCATAAACATATTACAGCCCATGGGTAATAAATATTAGTATATACAGCAGCACATGTAAGTAAGCGCAGGGGTTTTAAGAGGCATCTTAACATTAAATCATGAGCTTGTACTCTTGTGCTTTATGAAGAAGGTAATATAAAGATAGTAATAACACTTCAGGTCTGTTTATATTTCAATAACTCAGAGGTACCATTTACTCACTCTGGGTTTTTATTGCATGATGGCAACTCAGGATGATTTCACAGTTTATGAAGACGGTGGTAAGTCCTCTGTTTGTCCCTAGCACTTGATCTTTACAGTACAATATGGAAGAAACTTTAAGCTTCATAACTAACAATGGATTAGGTTTATCCTTCATAAATGTAGCCTTTTTAAAAAGTCCTCTTAAGATGGTAGACATTACTATACCTTACAGCAGTGTATTCCATTAATTAGGGCATTGCATAAAGAAGCAATATCTTATTTATTTTATTAATAGCTTGCTTTTCTTGCCAAGATTCAAGGCAGATTATAAAATATACAAACAATGCAATCAGACAGCATAAGACATCCAGTGAAGAATGCAATAAGACTATGACTACAAAATTAGAAGACAATGTAGCCAAAAAAGTGTAAGATGACATACCATAGACAGTGCAGAAAATCAAGGTAATATAAACAGTTCAAGAGATTATACTCCTATACCCTTATAAGAACATTCTCATGAACCATTCCATTACTACAGCCTTAACTGCACCATTGTTATGTAATCCTGCCCAAATCTGTTTATCCTGAGAAGTTTGAGGGAGTAGGAAGAAGGAATTCAGAGCATGGCATAGCACAGCATTGGTGAAAATGTTGATCAAAGGACTAATTGGTATTTAAGATTAAGACTCCCACCTCAGCCTGTAGTACAGGCCAAGTCACTCATCTCTCGGCTTCACTTGTTTGTCTTCTATGGCCGAGGACAGATTGGCAGTCTCGGCCGCTCTGCCTCCGCTTCAAAAGTGGAGGCAGAGCGGCCGTTCAGATGGCCGCATCTACCCCGAGGATCTACCCCGCATCTACCCCGTCTGGCGCCACGCTCCTCCTGCAGCAGCCGAGCACCACTTAAAAGTGGTGCTCCGGCTGCTGCGGCGCGTGTTCCACCCGCCTCCGGCAGGTGTGAACGTGCACCAGGACGGGGAGCCGCGCAGCATTCGCACACACCGCCGTCGGAAGCTGTCCGCAGTCTGAACGCTGCGGGCGGCTTCCTTCCGGCGGCGTGCAAATGCCGTGTGGCGGGGGCAATTCCCCAGGCCTTAGTCTGTCCTCAGCCTATGAAACAGACATTGCCACAGTAAACATAAATGCAAATGCAGTGGTAACTGGTGTCCAGTTCAGGGCCTAGACAGACCTCTTCCTTTATTTAGTGTCCTATGGCCTCCATCTGGTTCCAAGAAGGTTCATACAAATCATTCTGGGAAGCTTCCAAGTGGGTACAAATGCAGCCACCACAAAAAGGAAGACTTCCCATAGGCAGAACTGATGTAGAACAGGTCATACCCTGTCACTTTTTACTTTAAGTGTATAATGCACTCTATACAATTGCTCAATTTAGAAGTACAAATCAACGCACCAAAGTAGGCTTATGACTCAGAAGCAGCGATAAAGGGTTACTGTAACCACTGTACACTTTGTTTTGTTGCAAGGTCACTGAGCTTCACTGAAGACCTGCATCAGGTGTTAGTATTCTGAGCTTGCAGCGCCTGTCCCTCTTCATCTACAACTATAAGCAAAGAAAGCTCACGGACTGACTAGCTTGAACAACACACTACTAGAAATAGCAGAGTATAAAGTACATATACCCAGACACACCTAATTTTGTATAAAGATTTAGTACAAATATTTGCCCTACCTTGTCTCAAAAGCAATTAAGTCTGAACCATAGCCAACTCTATTAAATATGGCAGCTCAAGGTTGTACTGTGATTGCTACACCAGCATCCTATACCTAACAAGACATTCAGGTCTACCTCCCAGTCAGGTACATCCTTCATACTCTTATTACCCATTGAGGCTTAACACACCATTGCACTAGTTTACACAGCTCAGAAGGCTCTGTCTGAAGACCCTGGAAAGCTACTGCCAGCCAGAGTAGGCAATACCCTACATCAGGACTAGTATCAGGACCAGAGGGGACCCTGCCCGTTCCTTGTCAACATGGTGCAACTGTCCATATTACTTATTAGCAAAATGTATACCTTCTCTTTTTGCTCTCATCAACAAAGCAGTTAACAAATAAAAGACACAGATAATTAAAACACATCGTAAAAACCACTGACAACTATAATAAACATAATAAACATAAAATACACATGCAAAAGCATAAAAATATTAACTAAAACAAGGCAGGAATACCTGTCTGAGGGAACATCTCCTTCCTTTCTCATTGATAGCATTACTGTACTGCTGACAATACAGCAATGCCACCAGGAAGACGAGTTAAATCCCAGCACCTAGGGCATTATACTTCATTATATTAAGCAAAGCACAGAATTGTTACATGAAGCCTCATTAAAGTACTTAACAATTTTTCATACTTTGATAAATTGCCTCATCCTCACTTTTCTCTAATTGAGAATGCTAGCTACATATCTAGTTTTAATTCCTCTGCTTTAGTGCTCTACAAAACTATATTTACTGGCATAGTTGTATGGCAAAGTTATCTAGATTCTAACTAGGAGAAGGTAACATAATCGGTACTTTTGAAATATAAAAGGTTGGGGAATAATCTAATGACTTTCATATATTACTCTTTGGCACAAGCTTGTTAACTGGGCCGGGCAAAAAGTATAAGGCCATACCAATTTGTTTTGCCTGAAATTGAGTAGAATATAGTTTTAGTTAAGCTTGATAAATAAATCTTACTCTGTTCCTTTAATATATTTTTCCAGTACGAGATTTACTGTCCGTAGTATTATACGTAACATCGAAATAAATTCTAGTTAAAACAGTATTTGCCCACATAGATCAAGCTGCCACAAGATAATGCCGCCAGATACAGCATTATGAAAATATTCACATTGGAACTATGTACACACTCACACACTTCTTTTAGCACTTGACAGAACATTACTAAATGATATATTAGGTATAGGTGAAATCACAGAAATGTTAAAACTCTTACTTTCCACAGGCAGCAAAGGGGTGAGACATTACTCAGTGATCAATAAACAGCACCCTAAAATCTAATCAACAACACATTTTGCTTCCAGCTCTGAAGTCACCAACAGCGTGTTTTTGCTCTAGCCCAATATTTGCAAATTAGTTTTAAATTCCATAAACCATTTTTTAAATATGAAATGCTGTAAGGCTGTTACTCTTAGCCTTGTAAGTGATTATTGGAACATACAATATCAAAAGATAGAAGCCTGGGAAGCGTTTTATAATACATCCCTTTTGTCCATGGTGGAAATCATTTTGCAGCTAACAACAGTTGGTAATGTTCCCAAATATTAGGCTCTGACCAGTATTCCAGCACCAATTTAGATTTCAAGAAGGTTGTGGTCGATGGGTTAAGAGAGTGAATCTGCAGATATGCAACTTATATTTACATTACATCAGCAGAATCACACACACATTTTGCAAAAGAGGATCGCGCAGAGAAGTTTATATTTTCAAATTATGTCAATCATATTTTTTGGCATACTGGCTCATGGAGAGAGCTTCAACTTGACTAAATATAAGCAGCAATGACTCTTGCTTGCTTGTTATACTCTTTACCTCCCCCCCCCCCCCCATATGTACTATCTTATCATTCCATGTTATTGCTATACTCTCCTCCTTGGGACTGTGCCTATGTGGCATGAGGGGAAATGTTTGGCAAGTGACACACACAACATAGACAGCACTGCTAATTATCAGACAGAGAAATAACTCCCTCTCTCCCGTCCCTTCCGACTATTCAGGATAGTTTTAGTACCTTTATGAATATGAAAGCGAGGCGGCTTATCGACAGCACATGCAGTCTTTTATAAATGGACTGAGAGGGTTATAGTATTTTCACCCCAAAACACTTGTTTTCTTTAAGTTTTCCTTTGGTGTGAAATTGACTAGAACAGAAAATGCAACTGAGTTTAGTCAATTTCACTATCCGTAGGCCAGTATGGCACATAAAAACTGGTTACAATACGAAAAACTGAACAAGCGTGCTTACCCTGAAAGCCTTCATTTCTTCAGTTATATGTGCAACTATTGTGTTGGTGCTCAGTCAGGGAAATGCTGCATACCTTTCCCCACAGTAACAATTATATGTACCAACCAAGTATTATATAAGAAACACAAAACAGTGGATTGATGTGAGGTAGACAAGAGCATCCTAGAAGTTTATAAAGAGATGCCAGCTGCTATGTGGGGCATCATGCTTTTTTTTTATTTAACAAGATTTTTACTCTCGCTTTCTGCCCTCATAGGGCCACAAAGATAGCCAACAAATTAAAACATGAAAATTAAAATCTTATCTTTACTCCACTAAAACCAACATACAAATATATCATTAAAGGAATGTAAAACCAGTGGTTAAAATAAATATAAAAGAAAAACAATACTTAAAACTCTGGGGAGGGAGGAAGGATGACTGAAGGAATTCCAAGACCGATTTCCCACTAGTGCTGCCTCGGAGTTCTTCCTTCGTTTGCCCTGGTGCTGTGCTTGAATTTCACACTATTTGCTGCGGGGCACATTCTGACCCGCGGCTCCGCCCGATCTTCCCTGCGGTTTCTGTGATCCTGTTTTTTGAAGATCACTGAAGCTGTGGGGAAGATCAGGTGGTGCCACGGGTCAAAATGTGCCCCGCAGCAAATAGTGTGAAATTCAAGCACAGCACCGGGGCAAACAGAGGAAGAACACCGGGGCAGCGCCTGTGCGAGATCGATCCAAGTGAAACAAAAAAGTCTTTGCCTGACACAGGAGACAGCAACAGAAAGGGACAGCAAGTCTACATGGGGAGAGGTTTTCCATAGTTTTGGTGCCACTATTGGGAAGATCCTCTTTCAGGATGCCATCTACCTAATCTCAGAAGGGCCTCTCCCAGTACAGTTGCTAACCTCCAGGTTGGGCCTGGAGATCTCTTGGAATTTTAGCTGATCTCCAGATGACAGATCAGTTCTCCTGGAGAAAATGGCAACTTCAGAGGCTGTTGCTCTGCCCCTAGGCTAATGCCCTTAAAGGATGGACTTCTGAGTAGGCAGAAAATAAGCCAGAAGTAATTCTCAGCCATGGTTTGCTTGTTGGCTTGGCAGTTAACACCATGGCTGAGACGCTAAATTCCATTAACTCAAGCCATGATTTGGCATGATGTCTGACTCAAATTGGTTTAGAAAAATGAAACAGATCTTAGAACCAGGCTTATCTGTTTGATATTAATACTTTACTAAAAGCTTAAGTGCAGCAAGAAAACATACTAATGTGATCAGATCTTGAGATATCAGCTCAGTGACTGCGTTTCTATTCCTCATATGCACAGAGAAACTCCAAGATACATCCTAAAAATCCCTGAATATAAAAGGAAATGTTAACACTCACTATATACATATTTAGTGATGGTGAAATTTTGAAGACACATTTGACATCAAGTAGGTCAAAATGCAATGATGTTTAATTCCGAGTAGAGGACATAATTGTTATTGTTATTACTACTGAGGTTTAACCACCATAATTTTGTTATTGCTCCTAATTATCATTGACATCTGCTAAAAAGAGACACTATAGCTGCAGCTGTATAACAATAACAGCTGTATATCAAAGTTTCTGTGATTAATATATTTAGCTGATAACAACCACTTTGCTGGACAAATTAAACTGGATAATCTAAGCACTGTTAAAGCCAGATTTCCTTTATTTTAGATAACAGCTTTAAATTTATCCTATAGAACTGTACTTGGTATAATGTAAAAATAAATTCTTTGTCAGTCAATAGCACGATATCAAATAATAACAGAATGGTTATGAGGACATACAGCAAGCTAAAGATTGCTATAAAAACTAGCATTACATTTCTACTAATCAGTGAGTTATGGGATACCACTAGCAGAGAATGTATATTACTTTTTTTTAAGAGGAAGAGAATATATATTACTTTTTTTAAGAGGAAGAGAATGTATATTACTTTTTTTAAAGAGGAAGAAGATTTATATTTCATACAGTACACAGATCTGATTTCAAAAGCATCACTCCCCATCCTTTTAAAGTTATCACCTTACTAATACCAGATGAAGCTAACAGTTATGTGTGAAACCATTGCAATTACTACTACAGGGATCATATAGTCAGGAAACAGGAAGCTGCGAATAAGCCCTTACATTCATTCTCTCCTACTTGTGCCACTATTTATTATATTCAGCAATAAAACTGGTAAAAGGTCTGAGCAATTAAAAATCAAGTCTCTTGAAACAATTATTGTAAAAGCTGCATAGTGAAAATATTTGTTACATAAGCAGACTCTCTTGTGTTTCTCCAGAATCTAAATATCCCAGTCTTGCTATATATTCTCTTAACTGAAGAGACAGAGAACAGAAAATAAACACATATTTGTTGACAATGTTTCTCCTTTAAAAGTTCATATTTGTAACAGCCTGCATCCTACTGCTCAGCTAAGCAAAGTCTGAAGCCTTCCTCCAGCCTAAGGAGCCTTCTCCCAGCTTACAGAGGATATTACCCATTTCTCTTTTTTTTGTATTGGAATCAGAAGTGTTGACATAAAGAAGTATTGGACTTATCATGGAAGTTCCTTCTGCTCTGAGAAAGGGAGGTCATCTTAGCAAGGACAATCGCTACCAGTCAGTCAAGGAGGCAGGTCTTAATTCTAAACTTCCTGTCTCCAACGGGGGGGATTACCCTACTCCTCAATTCCGGTGTACCCAAAGCTGTAAACTTCTCCTAAAACTTAAGAGAGAAATCATGTATTCTAGCATGGCCCTATCTGTGGATATCTAAATCTACATCTACAAATCGGGACCACAGAGGGAAAAAAAGCAGGTCCTTCTGCAAACTTGGGAGATTCCCCAGATTTGCAGAAAAATCCAAAAATGTTTTTAAAAATACAGTAGATTTAACCTCCCGCCCCCTAAGTAAAGTATTGTCTGCACAATGCAGATGATGCACATACCTCCTTCTCGAGGGGGGGAGGGA
Source organism: Lepidodactylus listeri (assembly GCA_029233225.1). Classification (NCBI taxonomy): domain Eukaryota; kingdom Metazoa; phylum Chordata; class Lepidosauria; order Squamata; family Gekkonidae; genus Lepidodactylus; species Lepidodactylus listeri. The sequence continues at coordinate 8,695,921 of JARCFY010000008.1, read as the reverse complement.
GCTGCACCAGACCCACTGGTGAGTCCAGGAGGCATGCAAGGCTAGCCAGTGGTGACTGCGATGGCATGTGTGGAGGTGGCCGGGAGCCCCAGCAGCAGTAAGGCAGAGGGAAGAAGAAGCTGTGGTGGGCCTGACTAAGGAGGCCAGGAGCCACACCAAGCCCATAGACAATGGGAGGGGAGTTGCCATGAGCCACAGCAGTGGCAAGGGTGGGAAGCTAAGAGGGGGAGTGGGATCTCCCTGCAAGTATTGGGGGTCCCCATTTGTACTGTATAACTCTGATCAGAACAGATAATGAACAAGAACACAGGAACATAATTAACAACATGAAGAGAATACAGTCAGCCCAAATTGTTGGGGGAACAATATGGGCTGACTGTATTCTCCTTGCCCTTACCTGAACAGACCATGCTAGCCTGATCTCTTCAGATCGTGGAAGATAAGCAGGGTCAGCCCTGGCTAGTATTTGTATGGGAGACCACCAAGGAATACCATGGTTGTGATGTGGAGGCAGACAATGGCAAACCACCTCTGAATATCTCTTGCCTTGAAACCTCTACGGGGTCACCATAAGTCAGCTGTGATTTGGCGGCAAAAAAATTGCTCCTTATGTTGTTATTTATCTTCCTGTCTTCTTCTAATAAAGGGTGGGGTAAAATGCCCCCTTTTCCTCAGAGGAAGTTCAATGTTCCTTTCTCATTCTGAAGGGGAGGGCATCTTAACACCTTCACCTTATACTATATGGGAGCAATACAACAGATGTGTAAAGTGGAATTTCCTAGTACTACTGCTAGATTTAGGTTCATATTTTTCCCATTTCAACTGTGGTACTTTCTGGAAACCACATGCCACAGACAACCAATTGTATTTTTTTACTGACTTTCTCAAGAATAAAAGAGAATGTATAAGGATTCCCCCCACCCCAGAATGGAAGTCTCTGTCCTCATACCTCATCCCCCACGTACTTAATTCTATTCAAAATATCAAGCTCCCATGAAGTGCTACCAAGTATATTATCATAATGAATAATAGTGCAAATAGTTGATGAACAAAGGGCAGACCCTTACCTAAATAGGAGGATGGCAACAAAATTATTGGAAGAAGTGAGAGTGCCGTATTAAAACCCATTATGGTGACTACTCATTATTTTAGAACACTAAACTAAAGAACACGGTTATTTTAAGGCAGAGGCTGCAATTCAGTGGTAGAGCGATTGCTTCCCACGTGCAAGATCCTAGATTGAATTCCTGGTATTTTTGGATAAAAAACATTTCAGATAGTAGCCAAGTAAAAGGCCTCTGATTGGTACCTACTGCCCACCAAAGTAGACAGTACTAGAATAGATGGATCAATGGTCTGGTTCAGTCCATTACCTTCATAGTTCATGCTTTGAAGCTGTAACAGCCACTGATCAGTCAGAATTGCAAACATGGATAGAGGGATAATTCAGGAATTAGCATCTTGTTTATTTTAGAGTCTACAGACTTTTTAATGAGGTACTAAATAATACTGTTATTTTAGTGTAATTTGCTCATATTGTCTCTGCAAGAGTAATGTAAATCAGTTGAAATTAACTTCATAGATGACCCCTTTAAGATGAGACAGCTTGTTCTGTCCAAGATGCTGGGGGTTGAACTTGGGACCTTCTGCATGCAAGGTCTATGCTCTACGATCCATGGCCTCTCCCTAAATCCAAACTTCAGATATTTAGATTGCAGTGGGTTGTTTGAAAAACAAGAAGATGAGGAGGAGGGCAGGCAGTGCTTCTTAGCCTGCCTGGGCCATCCAGGTCTTACATTCTAAGAGTAGTGTCATCACCTCCCATGTTTGTAATCTCCCTTCCTTCAAGGCACATAAACATCTGCAGGGACCCTTTGTTGGCCAGCAAGGCACTCCAAGTGCTCTTATGAATTGTGATATTCATAACCCTGAACTTTGGGCTGCCTTGAATGGAAGGGCCATGTGCTTTCTTCATAATAGGAGCCAGCTCCAGCCCACGCCAGGAGGCTGACACCCTAGACAAGTTCACCAGAGACAAAGGACTCCTCTTGCCATGAGGTTTCTTTCTGTTTCAGCGATCGCTGGCCAAACCCCTGCCCCCTCTCCTACACATCTGGATAGTTATGCTAACGAAGCTGCCTAGCAACTAATGTGCCAGACATTAACCAACAGGCCAAAGTCATTGATTAACAACGGACTTGGCCAGGTGAGTCATCGGACCCCAGACTGAGTGTCTGTTTCCTGATGAGATCATGCTCTTGCAACACTGCCCAACCCCTGGACCTCCTCCCTTTGTTCACCTTTAACCTATAGAAAGGTCCAAGAGGGACGGACCGCCTAGTAGGTGTGTTAGTGGGTTGTGGTCTGCAAAGCCCGCCCCAAGACCCCCAATAAAAGCCCAAACCGAGAGTCACTCGGCCTCTTGAGCCGTCGCCCTCTGTCTATTCTATTGACCCTTCAGTCCAGCTTGCTGTCCCCAACCCTTGCCTCCATCTTTGAACCCCCATTTTCTCTCTCTGGAATAGCTACCCAGGAGAACCACGTGGTCTTGCTGGTTCAAGCCTCGTGGCCCCATAGTCTTTTATACCTTTCTCCCCATCCAATTCAGCCTGACATCGGACAACGCATCTAAGGTACTGTGCTTTTCCCCATCAACGATAACCTGCTCATGCGAGTGCTATTTTCTCTCTTTATTTCATTAGGCCTGTAAGATTGTGTGTGTGATTACGTTTTTTGTATGCTTGACAACATTATCCAGTAAACATCATTGAACTTGGAACCTGCCTCACGTGCCTCTTTCCTTGAGAACTCCCGGGAGGGGTGGGACCCTGGTATAGTTGGCAAGAACCCGTGTATTTTGCTGATTGCTAAACATAAATTAAAGCAATTCGGCTAACACCTTTTGATCCTTAGAATATGCTAGCATGAGAAATTAAACTAGGGGTTGGTGACTTGCCCATGACCATCCTCTGAGCTCCAGGACTTAGTAGCAATTTGAACTCCAGGCAAAGCCCAGTACTCTTTTTTGACTTCACCACCAAGCTTTTCTTCTATTTGACACTGGCCTTTAGAGAGCCAGTCTGGTGTAGTGGTTAAGTGCGCAGACTCTAATCTGGGAGAACCGGGTTTGATTCCTCACTCCTCCACTTGCACCTGCTGGATAACCTTGGGCAAGCCATAGCTCTGTACCAGCTGTTCTCTCAAGGACAGCTTGGGAAAGAGCTCTCTCAGCCCCACCTACCTCACAGGGTGCCTGTTGTGAGGAGGAGAAGGGAAAGGAGTTTGTAAGCCGCTCTGAGACTTCAAGTGAGTGAAGGGCGGGATATAAATCCAATCTCTTCCCGTCTCTTTTTCTTCTTAATTGTGATGCAAACCTGTTACAAACAACCTCTTGAGTATGAGTATTTTTCATACTACAAGTGCAGGAAAAGCTTTGTCTCACCAGGCTGATACGGCATCCTAGCTCACTTTTACAGATAATCCCTGGTTCCTGAACAATTCAGGCCTGCCAAAAAAACCCATATGTTGTAGACTACCAGGCTCATTATCACTGACCAGCCTTGCCCATAGTATGTAATGGGCTACTATGCATCTTGCAAGCACTGCAGACCTGCAAACATTCTTCAAGGACTAAGCTTTCTTCCCAGTTTTTATCTACACTGCTGTAGTGTCTCATAACTTCAACTAGCTCAACAGTCAGTTCTTACAGTAGCTCCCCCCCCCCCCCCCCGGCCCTGTATGAAATAACTTACCACCTCCTAAAATCTCTAACAGTGATCAAACTCCCGTCTTGTGTCTCATCAGCTCTCTTACTTTCCACACTGATTTCAAGCACTGGATACTGACATTTTAGGCTCTGCATCACAGTTTGTTGTAGAGCAATGCCATTCCTGCAAGGAACTCAGGGAGGCTTACATGGGTAAACCCTTTGACATTAAGCATTTAGCAGTAATCATCTTATAACTTGGGAAGGAGGAGGAGGAGGAGACTGGATTTATACACCGCCCTTCACTACCCAAGGGAGTCTCAGAGTGGCTTACAAACAGAGTGGCTGAGAGAGCTCTGACAGAACTGTCCTTGAGAGAACAGCTCTGACAGAACTATGGCTTGACCAAGGTCATCCAGCCAGGTGCAAGTGGAGGAGTGAGGAATCAAACCCGGTTCTCCCAGATTAGAGTCCGTGCACTTAACCACTACACCAAACTGGCTCTCTAAACCTGGAACACAAGCATATATACAGAGTCCAACCAGCTTTTTGAGGTTTACACTTTTGAGAGCCAAAGCTCCCTTCCTCAGACCTTCATCTGACAAAGGGAGTTTTGATTCTCGAAAGTCTAGACCCTGAAAATCTGGTTGGTCTCTAAGGGGCTGTTGGATGCGAATGTAGCTCTTCTACTGCAGACCAACATGGCTGCCCTCTTTCCCTGGCAATTTAAACTAAAAATAACCTTCAGAGGCTGCAACACTGAAGGAAGCAATGCCCAGGGAAGATGATTCCCCTCTGCTATTTCATCCATTCATCATTACCCCCCTCCAGGACACTGACAATTCTGGGCAGAAAGCCACTGCAGGGCCAGGATCATACACCTTATTATGCATGTTTCCCACCTATCCTCCAGGGTGCTCAGAGCATTTTTTTAAAAGCCTCTTAACAGCCTTGGGAAGCATAAAACCCCAGCTCAGCTTATGAAGCTCTGAAGGACCTTGGACAAATCACTACCACTCAGCTTGACCCAACCAAGGCTTTTTAGAGAGCCAGTCTGGTGTAGTGGTTAAGTGCGCGGACTCTAATCTGGGAGAACCGGGTTTGATTCCCCACTCCTCCACTTGCACCTGGCTGGATGACCTTGGGCAAGCCATAGCTCTGTACCAGCTGTTCCCTCAAGGACAGCTTGGGAAAGAGCTCTCTCAGCCCCACCTACCTCACAGGGTGTCTGTTGTGGGGAGGGGAGTGGAAAGGAGTTTGTAAGCCGCTCTGAGACTCTTAAGTGAGTGAAGGGCGGGATATAAATCCAATCTCTTCCTCTCTTCTTCTTCTTTTAGAGGCCAGAAGGCGGCTATGAGCTCCTTGAAAGGAGGTCAGGACGCAGTGTAATAAGAACTCAAAATTATTTCAGAAGCAAGCACAAAATTTAAAGTGTTGTGTCGTTCCTTTACAACATTTCTTGTCTCTGTGTGAGCCATCCCCACACAAGAGGCAATTCAGACTTGGAAACTTACACTTTTCTCCATCCTCATTGGAGAAAGAAAATGTACATGCTGGCTGGAAAATGACATGAAGATCCTGCCCATGTTTTGTGAAGTATATTATGAGGGGCAGACAAACTTAAACTTGTCCTACAGATTCCTCCTAATGAACAACACCACACAGAAAAACGGTGTGAGATATGTTCAGAGCAGTTGTTGGTAGACATGGGGGGAGGGGCTGAAGTAGAGCTATTCTGTGTCATTTTATATAACAAATTAGCTGTTCTAAAGGATAAACTGTAAATTTCATTAAGACTTATATGGTCAATGAAACGATTTCTAGCAGCATACAGAGGACGGCTCTGTTTCTTAAATTTTCATTGCAATAGTTTTGTAGTGTCTGTCCATCCTCCTTCTCTCTGTCATCTATTACTCCTATTCAACAAGACTGGTCTGAAGTAGTAGTAAGCAATATCTACATAGAAATAACCACACTTACACAATGTCTTATAGCAGGGGTGGGCAAATGGCGGCCCGCGGGCCACATGCGGCCCGCCAAGACATGAAAATTAACAAGAGTAAATACAGATGCTCTTTGACAGACGTTAACTTGCAGGCTGTGATGAGAATCTCAACACGCAATCTCACTCCTGATTTCAAAAAAAATTGTAGAAAAGTGTGATAGGGTACATTTGTCTCATTAAACTGATTCTAAAATTAAATGTGCTTGCAGCTATAGATGGTATGAAATTAGCACAATAAATAAATTGAATAAACTACCACTATTTTATTTAATTTATATTTATTGATTTTTATGATACAATTTATACCTTTTCTGAAATGCAAAGTTAAGTAATAAATGCAATCATTTTAAAAGGTGCGGCCCTCCGCTAACCTCCTCTGCCACAAAGTGGCCCCCGAGCCAAAACAATTGCCCACCCCTGTCTTATAGGATAGAGTGGTTTGTGCAAACTGACTATGAAGGTATGCATCATTCCAATCATATTTTTATTTTCTCTTTCAAAAATAAGGGAATTTCAGTGGCTTTTTAAATACCAAAAGATTAGGATGGATAGCTGTTGTGACAAAAACCACTGTTTGGTCTCAGCATTCATACACAGTATCCAAATAAGGGCTGCTTCCACACAAATGTTTCGTTCTGCCTTGGCTTTCTTATTGCGGGAATGTTTTGGGGAGCATCCACATAACATTGTCTATTCATCCTGCTTCTGTATCTCCCCCCTTTGCTGTGATATTTCTCAAACCTGATCTGATACATTTTTTTTGGACACCATGTAGATGGGGAGGTTTGCATTTTTCATGCCCTGCCCAGATTGGTACCATTTACTTTACTACAGTCCCCACTGTGGCCATTCAAGGCTTTAAGAAAAATGGTAAAGACTATATTGCTAAATATATTTTAAATATAACTGGAGCAGGAAACCAGCCAGAAAAGCAGTTGGGCCTTTGGATGACAAAGGAATGAAGAGGTTCCTTCGGGAGATGGCAGAGTACCTTAATGCATTTATTTGCTTCTGTGTTCCCTCTGGAAACCCCATGCCACAGCCACTATTTTCAGGAAGGGAGTCTGAAGGACTGAGCCAAATTGAGGTTATAGATCTACTGAGAAAATTAAAAACTGGAAACTCTCCAGGTCCTGATGGCATATACCAGGGGTGGCCAACCTTGCTTAACGTAAGAGCCACATATAATAAACGCAAGAGCCACATAGAGATGTCTGAGAGCCGCAAGACAGGAACAAATATCACACACAGGTTTTTATTTTTAAAAATATGCAAATTTGCTTTTTATTAACGTTAAATGGGACTGCCAAAAATAAAAACAAACGAGGAAAAACAGTTATAAGAAAGAGAGAGAGAGAAACTAGGAAAGCAAATAGATGGGAGGGAGGAGGGAAGGAAGGAAGGGAGAAAGAGAGAAAAAGCATGCCTCCCCTTTGCTTCCCTAGCCGCCCTGCCAGGAGCCGCACAATATGTGTGAAAGAGCCACATGTGGCTCCCGAGCCACAGGTTGGCCACCCCTGGCATATACTGAAGAATTCGTAGGGAACTCAAATGGGAGATATATGGGTTGGGTTAGTAGATCAGCTATCACTAAAATCAGCTGCTGTACCCAAAGACTGGCGAACAGCAAATGTTATACCAATTTATAAAAAGGGAACCAGAGGAGAACCAGGAAATTACAGGCCAGTCAGCCTAACATTTGTTCCAGGCAAATTAGTAGAAACTGTAATCAAAGACAGAATTATTAGGCCCCTTGAGGAACAAACTCTGCTGAAGGAAAATCAATATGGAGTCCACAAAAGGAAGTCCCGTCTCACCGGTCTTTCAGAGTTCTTTGAGAAAGTGAACGAGAACATAGACAATGGTGACCTGGTAGACATTATATACTTGGACTTTCAAAAGGCTTTTGACAAGGTATCTCACCAAAGACTCATGAGCAAACTTAGCAGTCACAGGATCTTTTATGGATTAAAAATTGGTTATCTTACGGATTAAAAATTGGTTAATCGACAGGAAGCAAAGAGTAGGAATAAATGGACAGTTCTCATAATGGTGGGATATATGCAGTGGGGTCCCACGAGGATTGGTATTGGGGCCAGTGATATTTAATTTATTCATAAATGATCTGGAACTAGGGGTGAGTAGTGTAGTGGCCAAGTTTGCAAGTGACACAAAATGATTCAGGATGGTAAAAACCAAGTCTGACTGTGAAGAGTTCCAAGAGAACCTCCACAAACTAGGTGAGTGGGTGACAATGTGGCAAATGAAGTTCAGTGTTGGTAAGTGTAAGGTGATGCATATTGGGACAAAAATTCCATCTTCAAGTATAGACTAGTGGGGTCTGAACTTGCTGAGACAAGGGAAAAGATCTTGGGGTCGTAGTGGATAGCTCAATGGCTGAGGACAGACTGGCAATCTGGAGTGGGGGAAAAAACCCACGGAGCTGGCAGTTCACACTGGCCAGAGCAATGCGGATCAGCGGCGATACGGAGCGTTCAGACTGCCACGGAGCGTTCAGACTGCCACATAGCCAGCGCGCGCGGCTTGCGCGCGCCGCTGCACTTTTTTTTGTTTTCCTTTGATGTTTTTCGCATGTGCGCACATGCGCAAAACTTTTTGCCGGTGCGTTCACACTTCCTCCGGATGCCTCCCGCTTCTTCCAGTTCACACTGTTTGGAAGCAGGAGGCATGCGGAGGAAGGCCCCTGAACACCGGGAAAAACCGGTGTCCGGGTAAAGCGGAAGGAAAGCGACTGGGAGACGGGTAAGTACGCAACGGAGCCGACGGGCAGATGCGCATGTCTGAACATGCTCCTTTCCTCCGTTTGCGAAGCGTGCCTGCCCCGCTTTAGATTGCCAGTCTGTCCTCAGCCAATGAAAGTGACGAGCCAGACTGGATACTGGACTTGAAGGACCATTGATCTGATCCAGCAGGTCTCTTCTTATGTTTTTATTATTGTGCCGTAACAGTCTATTGCAACAACGTATTAGCTCAGTTTTCTTTTTTGTAATTAAGTATCTAGATCTTTGTTGTTATAGAGTCATAAGAAGAATTCTTATGCACATTTCTCATTATAACTCTGCAACCAAAAAGGCTAGAGACTTACTTAAAAAAAGAAAAGAAAACTGAAAACCATTACATAAGATCATCAGGGTGCCCCAAACGTGATTTGCATCTGTCCTACAACTGGAAAGCCAGTACATCATCTATGTGTAACCATTATTTCTATAACGCTTTCAGCTGACAAATCTGAAATGCTACTTTGGACAGAGATGGGATTAAAGGGAACAGAGATGTAAATACCTCCCCTTCCCCAATATGTACCCAACTTGAAGAAACAAAGTTTAGAACATCATCAGTAACAAAATCTTGTAAGCGTTTACAAACAGTGCTTATGCATATGTATATACTGGCCATTTATGTATATATAGCTATATTTACACTGGATGTGTAACACATGCCTCCACATGTAGTTAGTATGAATTTTAATTGACTTTATTGTGTTCAGTACAATATGCTTATGCTAAGGTTTAGGGTGAGAGAGAAATCTCACTAAGAATAGCACTTTTATAGTCAATGTACTTTCTCAAACTATTTTAAGCAAAAAGAGTCAACTAATTTCTCAGGTTCTATCAGTGCTTCCACAGTGAAAAACAAAATCCATCACATTGCTACATTCTCTAGAGAACCAACCTGAAGTCTAGAGTTCATCAGCATGAATTCCTGTTGATTCTTCATATTTTCATTAACTGACTTTGAAAAGATGAATCCCATTTTGACCTAAACAAGTAGAATAAAGTGTAAACGTTATATATATATGTATTTCACCTAGAGCATTTTTCATTCTGAAAATTAAAAATAGAGAAATACTTCCAAGACATGACCAATAACGGCACTTTTCTCCCCTGACTCTTTATTTATATTAGGCCCCTCTAGAGCCTAACTGGCACAGGTAGGATCATCGTAGAAGAAGAAGAAGAAGAGATTGGATTTATATCCCGCCCTTCACTCACTTGGAGTCTCAGAGCGGCTTACAAACTCCTTTCCCTTCCCCTCCCCACAACAGACACCCTGTGAGGTAGGTGGGGCTGAGAGAACTCTTTCCCATGCTGTCCTTGAGGGAACAGCTGGGACAGAGCTATGGCTTGCCCAAGGTCATCCAGCCAGGTGCAAGTGGAGGAGTGGGGAATCAAACCCGGTTCTCCCAGATTAGAGTCCGCGCACTTAACCACTACACCAAACTGGCTCTCATAGTGATGCCATAAGCACTACCCCTTAAAGCACAAGACCAGAGCCAACCAATCAGTATGCTAGCAGCACACACACATGTGTGTAGACAGATATATTTATGAATATATACAACTGTAGGAAGCATGGATGCACCATGAGGAAGAATCTGTGTGTGTGTGTGTGTGTAGAGTAGGAAATTATGCTACATGTGTTGCCCATGTGTACAGTAAGAAACTATGCTTCATATGCTCAAGTTTGTGGTTAAAGTTTGCCAGGCAAATGTGGCCAACAGAACGAAGCCGCTGCCAACTCCACTAGAGGATAAAGCCAAGTGCTGTTCCTAGCAAGACTCAGTGAAAAAAATGTGAAACCGCTCCCAGCTGCTTTTCCCACTAACCATTTGTTCAACCAGCAATTACCCCCGCAAGTTCTAGCTGCGTTTTAACTTACAACAGCGCATGCAAAAGGTACAGAGGTGCCAGATCGCACAACCAAACCAGGGGGTGGCACCAAAGAGTCAGGATAAGAAGGGCATAACTCTACAATTCTCAAGGTTTCTAGACGCAGAGGTCATGTCATTTCCCGTCATACAAAAGGCTGTTAGCCGCCCAGGACACAGTCAAGAGTTGCGTTTTGGAGTTCAGCGCTCCCGATCCACCCTCTTCCCAAGCCACTGACAGGCTGCAGTGTCAGGGCTCCACTCCGGTCTTTTAAAGCATACACACTGGCACCAGGATAATTCCCTCACGTGCAGTTTATTAGCAGCTGTTCTGAGGCATGCCTCCTACAGCCTCTCCGTGTTCTCAAGCAAGTCTTTGCTGCAGTGCTTGTCATTCCATAAAATACACGATATTCCCTGCATATACACCCTGCTGCACGTGTTCCCTAACCCCTCGTTCATTTGTATTTATCCCAACAGGCACCTTCTCCCCAACTCTCAACATCCCCCGTGCTTAAGCAACACACCTCCTGCAGTCAGCCCCGATATCCTCCAGAGTCTCAGCAGCAACTATCTTCTCAGTTCTTTGAACGCGGTTGACCCCTCCCCAACCTTTTCCTGTTGTAAGAGGAGGAAGCTGTTAGCTGGCAAGCGAAGCACCTGGCATGATGAACTTCCGGACGCCACAGGAAAAAGCCTAGCTAGACCACGCCCCCCTCATTTCCTACAGCTCTGTTTCCAGGCGTTAAGAGTAACGAGATGGGCATGCGTGCGTAAGACCAGGGTTCAGCTACATCTACACTTAGTTCAAAGGGGCGGGAGGGAGAGGATGAAGGGGCAATAATTTGCTGAAGTTTGGGAGGTTTTTGTTGCGCTCGTAAATGTGATTGTATGATGATCACACCGCACGGGATTTCCACTGTCCGCGAATTTAATTCTCTTGTAGTATCTTTTTCTCCTGGGTTGTAGTTGTTCGGGTGTCTGCCTGCATCTTGATAAGGTGGTGGAGGATGAATGATTCGCTGGTCTCTACACTGAGGCCAGATTTAGAATAACAGAGGAAATTTATGCGAAGGAATTAGAAGATTCTGATTTAAGCCCATGCGCAGTTTTCGTCACCTGTCTCGTCTCGTTAAAGTGTTTTTCCCCTGGATGTTTTCGTATATGGTGCACACCAGGTGGAGCTACTTCATCTCTAGAAGAGGACGGAGAAGTTGTGTGTCAACTGGAATCTACATGATGTTGGTTTAATTGATTTGTTTTGCCTTTGTATTGATCTAATCCTATAATTGCTGTCAAAGAAGCAAGACCTGTTTACACAGAGCATTACTGTTCTGTACCAAAGAAGCATTTGTTGATGCAGTCTTTGTCATACCTATTTTCTGGACAGCTGGACTTCTTTAATCCTGAGTGCCAATACTCCTGCCAACATTAAAGTGCAGGAGGGCAGGACTAAGAAGAAGAGACTGGATTTATACACCGCCCTTCACTATTCAAGGGAGTCTCAGAGCGGCTTACAAACTCCTTTCCCTTCCCCTCCCTGCAAAAGGCACCCTGTGAGGTAGGTGGGGCTGAGAGAGCTCTGACAGAAACTGCTCTTTTTCAAGAACAGCTCTGACAGGACTATGGCTTGCCCCAGGTCATCCAGCAGGTGCAAATGGAGGAGCAGGGAATCAAACATGGTTCTCCCAGATTAGAGTCTGCACACTTAACCACTACACCAAACTGGCTCTCTAAGTCCCTCAGGCAGGGACTCTAAATTGAGGATTTACAATAGGCATTCCTAATACCCACCTAGTGAAGTAAAGAAACAGATCATCAAAGCCAGGCTGGTATCTAGGGCTATAATCCTGCAAGGCAGGCCCAGACAGGATAACAGTAGAACTTGATTGTCACCTATAGCTTGCAGCTCAAACCAGTCCAATGCATCATAAGTGATTTGCAACCCATCTTGGATAATGACATTTCCCTCTCACAAACTTGGGTGACAGCCAGCCCCCCCCCCCCATGTGAACAGGGATCATCTAGCAGGAATCAAACCTTCCAGGCAGGAGCAGACTGGGAGGGAAAAAATAGCCCTGGGAAATGGACCCATCCCAGCCCCTCCCAGGAGGGAAGGAGAAATAGCCAGCCAGCCAGCCACACGGGGCTTATCTAGGCAACACTCTTTTTTTCACTAGGATTTGCCTGGCCCAGATAGGGGGGCAAGCCATCAGCCCACTGGGAAATCCCAGTTACCATCCACCTGTGCCTCCAGCAAACCTATACATCAACTTTGTTCCCACATATATTCTTGCCATATTATTACAGGACCCAGTAATATAAGCATGCCATGTTGAGCTAATCCACTTGTTCATCCCCTAATTTAATATCCTATCATGTCAACAATGACCTTCTGTTCTCTTTGTTGAACAAACAGGAAAGTTCACAGTGCAAAAGAAATACATGGATACAGATCTGATTTTAAAATTGTCATGTTCCAAAATAAATGGGAGAACATGTTAAGCTTCCAGGACATATTATTGCTTACCTTAACATTACTATTCTCCTTCAAAAGGTAGGATCCAATGCAAAAGTGCTGAATTACAGTTCATTAACAAATTTGAGACAATGTACTCACCCCATCCCTTCTTAACAAGGACCTTGGACTCCTCACTATATAGGTACTAACATTTCACATACTCCACTGTTACTAGGGCTGCCAAGTCCAACTTGGGAAATATCTGGGGACTTTGGGGGTGGAGTCAGGAGACTTTGGGGGTGGAGCCAGGAGAAAGGAAGTGACATCATTTTGTGATGTCACATCCTGTGATGTTGCTTCCACATGCTTCCACATGAACTCATGAAGTTTCCTAATACTGACTCAGGCCATTGGTCCATCAAGGTCAGTATTGACTACTCAGACTGGTAGTGGCTCTCCAGGGTCTCAGGCTGAGATCTTTAATGTCACCTATTACCTGATCCTTTTTTAGCTGAAGAGGCTGATACCTCCTGCATGTCAAGCAGATGCTCTATCACTGAGCAATGGCCCTACTGAATCCTTCCTCATCTCGGCAGAATATGAAGCCCTAAGTGCTACACAAGTGCTAAATATGATTTTCATATCATAAGAACAGGAGAGAAGCCACAGTGGATCGGCCCATCCAGTACAGCCCATCCAGTACAACACCCTGTGTCACAACAGTGGCCAAAAATACCAGGTGCCCTCAGGAGGTCCAGCAGCGGGGCCAGAACTCCAGAAGCCCTCCCACTGTTGCCCCCCAAGCACCAAGAATGCAGAGCATCACTGCCCCAGACAAAGGGTTCCATTTAGACCTTGTGGCTAATAATAGCCACTGATAGACCTCTGCTGGATGGGGACAGAGACAGACAGACAGCTTTTTCACTTACTCTTGCCCAATTCCCAGAAGGGAAATGAGGATTGGGGGGACCCAAACAGCCACGACAAGACATTTTAAACAATCCCACTCCCAGACCTTCTACAGGCAACCTCTCCTTGTGATGTTTACCTCTTTGGAAGTGACAGTTTATTCCTTTGACAAAACCACAGTGGACAGACAGACAGAAAAAAGAAAGAGGGGGAGGAGGAGAGACAGAGAAGGAAAAGAGCTCGCAGACCCCAGCAGCTTACCCCAGCAGTTTACTCAGCAGCAACCTTGCACGCAAGCCCTTCAGTAGAAAGAGCTTAGTCCCTCCTTAATCTCTGGGCAGGGCTCTCTTGCTGGCTCAGCTCTTAAAGGGGAAATTTCCCTTTTAAGAAGTTCAAGAGGCTGGCCAGGGCAGGCTCCGAGGTTCCCCTGCTGGCAGCCATTTTGTCCCCCCGGTGGCCAATTTTGGAAAAGCGGGGGAAAGCTTTAAAAATCGGTGTTTCCCCCGCTCTACTGGGGGACTTGGCAGCCCTAACTGTTACAGATGCTAATTGGTTCCACTGTCTCATTTCATCCTGTCTTAGACATGATGTATATTCTGCTCTGCTGTTGTTAATTAGGACTGGTGAACAAATTAAAAATTGACAAATCACTAGCCCCAGATGGCATACATCCAAGAGTTCTGAAAGAACTCAAATAACTTTTGGAAAACCAGTGGCACCTTTAAGACTAAGAAAATTTTATTCAAGGCATAAGCTTTTGTGTGCACGCACACTTCTTCAGATACATTTAAATGGAAGTTACCAGTCCATACATATAGGTAGAGGGTGAGCAGCAAGTTAGTATACAGCATAATAAAGGTGTTTAACAGATGCAAGGACCAAACTGGGATAACAAATTTACTTTATATGGTCACCATTTGTTTGGGTTTAATTCTGGGGGGAAACATAGTAACGGAAATAAATATATCAAAATTGGAGATTGATGGGCAAATGTACCCTTCTTAACTGTGGAATGTTGAGTGTAATTAAGACCTTGCTAATATGCTTCATCCATCTCTCAAGCATGGAGGCAATAGTACAGCATCTTCTTTGAGGGGGTACAATTGGCTGTTAATTACCCAAAGAGTTATTAACACATAGAATTCACTGCTGCAGGAAGTGGTGGCAGCTATAAGCATAGCATAGATTAAATAAACATATGGAGCAGTGGTCCATCAGTGGCTGTTAGTCACAAGGTATAGATGGAACACTATATCTGGGGCAGTGATGCTCTATATTCTTGGTGCTTGGGGGGCAACAGTGGGAGGGCCTCTGGAGTTCTGGCCCTGCTGGTGGACCTCCAGATTGGCTACTGGGTGACACACAGTATTAGACTGGATGGGCCATTGGCCTGATCCACCATGGCCTCTCTTTATGTTCTTAGTATCTCACACTCAGTCTGTATAAACAGATTACTCCTTCAATAGGAGGCCTCCCCCTGTAACTCCCCCCTCACCTGCTGCATATAAAATTAGATCTGATTGGTTTTGCACTTCATGCGTCTGAAGACGTGAGCTCTGACTCACAAAAGCTAATGCTAAGAAACATTTTGTTAATCTTGCTACTTCACTCCTGTGTAATTTTATAACTAAAGCCCTGTTTACATGTTACAGTTAATGCTTGTACATCTTACGTGTGTGTGTACATCTGTTTATAAGAAAAAGCCAACATATGTGCATTTTACAAATGAAACTGAGGACCAGTGCCTAGATAAATCACATATTGAGCTCTGTGGATTCTGTGTTCACGTAGCTCTCCCTGCACCAAATGAAACATAGCCTTGATGAAAATAAACAGCAAAGGCTGCTGAGACAGTTACATCCATATTTATTTATCTGGAAATAAGTTCCACTAATTTCAGTGGGACTTACTTGCAGCTACACTTGGTACTGAAGTCTCAATATACCAAATATAACTCCATTATACCTCTTATTTATTCACTGCAGACTTGTACCTAGGTAATAATTAGCAAATACCTGTTGAAAGGGAAGTGTATGATCATGGGGGTTTTCCTTTCTGTTTCTGGTTGACATTGCTAGTAAATGGCTGTTAACTCTGCGTGTAATTTCCCTAAGTAACTTCCTGGATTTTGCCTTCCTGAATCATAAAGTAATCTTTTGAAATAATTTCATTTTTGTTATTTACTGGGAAATTAATAGTAGAAAAGAGCAAGAGTCCAGTAGCACCCTAAAGATTAACAAAATATGTGGCAGGGTATGAGCTTTCGTGAATCACTGCTCACTTCTTCAGATACAGCTAGAATGGGAATCCATTGGAAAGTAGAGTGATTTCAGATCCCAAATGACACTAGCAGGAAAATGACGATAGCAGATGTGATTGGATTTAGGTGAGATATGCAGCGGGGTAATAGGTGTGGAGAAATCAGCATTGGTAATGAGACAGGAAACCTAGATCTCAATTCAGTCCAGGTGGATGCATTGTCTTGAGCTTCATTATCAATTGCAATTCAGCAGTCTCTCTAATCTCACTTTGAAATTCCTTTGTAAGAGAACTGCTACTTTTAGGTCAGCAACTGAATGTCCTGGAATGTTAAAATGTTCTCCCACTGGTTTTTGAATGTCGTGGTTCCTAATGTCAGACTCCATCAGTTCTTTATTGAAGGGACTGGCCTGTTTCTTCAACATTGAGGGTGGAAGGCTATTGCAAAGTTGGCATCTTGGCTTGTTGTAGGCCTTGGTACCAGAGTCCATGTTATTGTTAAATAGTTTGTCATTGCAGGTGAGACGTTGTTTTAGGTTAGCAGGCTGTCTGTAAGCATAAAAAAGCCCCCCCCCCCCAATTGCCTGTGTAAGGGAAGTGTCACTATCTAGCATGGATTGTAAGTCATTAATAATGTGTTGAACTGGCTTGAGCTGTAGGTGACCACCAGTGGTGTTCTGTCATTGTTCTCCTTGGGCTTGTCTTGTAGCATTCTCTCCCTGGGTATCATTCTGGCTTTTCCAATCATCTTTCTCACCATATCAGGAGAATATTGTAGTTGCAGAAATGCCTGTTGCAGATCCTTCAAGTGAGTGTCTCTGTCTGAAGGGATGGAGCAGATGCGACTATAGGATAGGGCTTGGCTATACACAGTGGATTGTTTGTTGTGATTGGGGTGGTAGATACGTTTGCCGGTCTGTTGGTTTCTGGTATAATGTAGTACTCAGGGGTCCTTTCGTAAAAAAAGAGGTGCAGGAGCTCATTAGCATAACTTATTTGCATATGCCACACCCCCTGACGTCACCGGAAGTGTCAGAAGGTCACACACCCCTGACGTCACTGGAAGTGTGTCAGAAGGCAATACCCACGCTCAGGCTCCACCCCAAAAATCTCCAAGGTATTTCCCAACTCAGAGCTGGCAAGCCTATCTAATGGCAAAGGAAGGAAGGAAGGAAAAAGGAGGGAGGAAAGGAGAAGGAAGGAAAGGAACAGGAAAGAAGGAAGGAAGGTAGGTGGGGGGAGGGAGAAGGAAAGAAGGAAGGAAGGAAGGAAAAGAAAAAGAAAGAGGAAGGTAGGTAGGTAAGTGGGAGAGAGAGAAGGAAGGAAGGAAGAGAGAGAGAGAAAGAAAGAAAAAGAAAGAAAGAGGTAGGTAGGGGGAGAGAAGGGAGGAAGAAAGGAAGGCAAGTAGGCAAACAGACAGACAAAGGTAGGTAGGTAGGAAGGTGGGAGAGAGAGAAGGAAGGAAGACAGACAGAGGAAGGTAGGTACGTAGGTAGGTGGGGGGAGAGAGAGAGAAGGAAGGAAGGAAGCAACAGGAAGGTAGGTAGGTAGGGGGGAGAGAGAGAAGGAAGGAAGACAGACAGGCAGGCAGACAAGGTGTTTCCCTCCCCCCCCCCGTGCTTGGGCCCCAGTGGCTTAAAGCCACTCAGGCCCAGCTCTTCCCTTACTACCTCCCCCCCCACGACCCAGGAATGGTGAGGAGGGGGAGGGCTGGGGGCTTGTCTCTGGCCCAGTGGCTTGCTGCAGGCCAGGGAGGGAGATCGGGGTGGGGGGCTTCTCCCTGGCCCGGCGGCATGCCCGCTGGCCAGGGAGGGAGATGGGGGGGCTGGGGGCTTCTCCCTGGCCCGGCGGCCAGGGAGGGAGATCGGGGTGGGGGGTGGGCTGGAGGCTTCTCCCTGGCCCGGCAGCGTGCCCGCTGGCCAGGGAGGGAGATGGGGGGGCTGGGGGCTTCTCCCTGGCCTGGCGGCCAGGGAGGGAGATCGGGGGGGGGGGCTGGGGGCTTCTATCTGGCCCCGCGGCATGCCGCGGGCCAGGGAGGGAGATGGGGGGGCTTCAGGCTTCTCCCTGGCCCCGCGGAGTGTTGCGGGCCAGGGAGGGAGATCGGGGGGGAGGGCTACAGGCTTCTCCCTGGCCCCGCGGCGTGCCATGGGCCAGGGAGGGAGATGGGGGGGGCTTCAGGCTTCTCCCTGGCCCCGCGGCGTGCTGCAGACCAGGGAGGGAGATCGGGGGGGGGAGGGCTGGGAAGAGTGAGCGGAGGAGGGAGGGGGATTTTTACCTGGGCCAGCGGCCACACCGCGGCCTGGGAACGGAGGAAGCTTTTCTCTGGCTCCGCACCAAAGTGTGGGCCGGGGAAAGCGAGCTGGGGGGCGGGGCTTGATTATGTGCCCGCCCCCCCGCCGCCTCTCTCCCGGAGCGGCGCTCCGGCGCGCCCCGGCCCCAACGGAGCCCTGGTAGTCATTATGAAGTGGGCTGCCCCTCTCTGCTCAGAATATACATCTGCCATTTCAAGATTATCTTTAGAGCTCTTGTCTCCCTCCTTAGCTTTAATGTACCTTCATAAGGGACAACTGAGACCCTATCTAGTGAATTTTGCCTGTAATTTTGTAGGACTGCCTGTCTTCCTGGATGTCACTCATCAAAAGAATCAATCTCTGGCCTTTTCCTCCCCCTTTTAGATGGGCTGGTGAAAAGACTGGAAGAACTGGAGAGGACTGCAGAGCTCTACAAAGGTAAACCCATCTTCTGCTCTGCAATCTAGGAAGGGATTTTGTGTCTTGGAACTCATATCTGTGGGGATTTTTTCATGGATTAGATGTACTGTTTGAGCACACTTGATCCTCAGAGTACTGCGCTTGCAGGCCTTCAGGCCAGGTTGCTTCCGTAGTTTTTTCCTGCATTACAGACTAAATTAATAGCGAGAAACCAGCATGGGCTTCCGCTTTAATACAGTTGAAACATGTCAGTGTGACGTCCACAGCCGCATTTTGTCCTTGTTTCTTCTCTCAGCAACTAATTTGGTGCTAAAGCCAGAGACTCTCTGATATAGATGTCTCATGACTGAATTATTGTTGTGCTTTGTTTTTAATCCTATCTAGGCATGATGGAGAATACAAAAAGTCTTCTCAGAGCATTCTTTGAACTGTCTCAAACTCACAGAGGTAAACCGACCATCATTCTGTACCCTAATATTTGACACTGTCCTTTGAACAACAGAAATATTATACGTCTTTCACCAGAAAAGTGTTTTTGAGCCTCTCCTTTGCTGTTGGTCTGCATTTGTTAAAAACAAAAATAACATTTTAAATAAGTTTGCATTAGAAGTTTGACTCGATTGATGGTCATGCAGGAAGGTGCATTTACAATTACATTTCAGATTTCCTACTCTTAGATTTGTTTGTTTTTGTCACCTTTGTGTCTTCTGTCAGAAGCAGATTTTTAGTCCTTGATCCAACATTTTGTCCATTGAGTTTTGCACACTTGGGAATGGCTTTTTCACGTTTTAATCTCTCCTCCCCAAGCAGAATTTTGTGTGTGTGCGGGTGTGGAAAGGACCTTGTCAGGTTCTCAGTGCAGATTTCCTTCACGGTGCCCCTTCTCTACTCTCATGTTATAACAGCTTTACCCTTCTTCTCTGTTGCGGCTGCTCTGGGAAAGGAAAGCCCCCCCCTCCCCCTTCAAAAAGGCATATATGTTTGCCTGCTCTGTTGTACACAGTAAAACCTTAAAAAGAAACTTGACAAGGCATCAATTTATTTATTTATCATTTACTTCGTGAGATTTATATCCCGCCCTCCTCGCCAACGGCGGGCTCAGGGCGGCTAACAACACAAAAGTAACACAAACTATGTCAATAAAACAATTAAACTTATACCACAAGGTCAGCAGCTACAGATTATCTTCAAAGTGCATCAGGTCAGCACTCAGATGTAATCCCTGTGTGAGTGCAGATGTCCTTGCCGGCAGATGGAATTGGGCCAGGGCCAGCATCTAGGCATTAGGCGGCCCCTACTTGAAAGCCTGGTGGAAGAGCTCCGTCTTACAGGCCCTGTGGAATTGTAACAGATCCCTCAGGGCCCTGATGTTCTCCGGGAGCTCGTTCCACCAGTATGGGGCCGCCACTGAGAAAGCCCCGGCCCTTGTACTTGCCAGCCGCGCCTCCTTCGGCCCAGGCAGGACCAATCGGTTTTGGGATCCTGACCGAGGTGCTCGCTGGGGAACATATGGAGAGAGGCGGTCCTTCAGGTAAGCAGGTCCCAGGCTATACAGGGCTTTATAGGTAAGCCCCAGCACCTTGAACCGTATCTGGTACGCTATAGGCAGCCAGTGCAGTGCTTTTAAGGCGGGCTGGATATGCTCCCGCACGGGGAGACCTAACAACAGCCGCGCCGCAGCATTCTGCACCAGCCGCAGCTTCAGTGACGTTGCAAGGCTTTCCTGGCCTTATCAGTTTCACTAAAAAATGGAGGAGGACAGTGAAGATGCCTTAAAAGGTGAGGATTATAACCCAGTCTAATCACAAGGCAGTATTAGCTAGTACCTAGGCAAGGCAAGTGGGGTGGGTGTCTGCCATATTAGCTGGAGGTGTCTGGCAGTGTTTAAACCAGGAAACCTGTGATTCTTGCCTTTTTGGGCAAGATCTTGGAGAGGGCGGCGGCGATTCAGTTGCAGGGCTTTCTGGATGACACTTCTGCGCTAGACCCATTTCAGTCTGGCTTCCGACCGGGCTATGGGACGGAGACAGTGCTGGTCGCCCTCATGGATGACCTCCGGAGGCATCTGGATCGAGGCGGCACGGCGGTGCTGGTGTTGTTGGACCTGTCGGCGGCGTTCAGCATGGTCGACCACCAGTTACTGACCCACCACCTCGCCGATATGGGGGTTCAAGGGGCTTGCCTTACAGTGGCTTGTCTCTTTCCTCCAAGATCGGGGACAGAGAGTGAAGCTAGGGGAGCAGACGTCCCAAAGGCACCCACTGGTATGTGGTGTGCCCCAAGGGGCGGTGCTATCCCCGATGCTATTTAACATCTGCATGCGTCCTCTCGCCCAGATTGCCCGGAGGAACAGGCTGGGTTGTCACCAATACGCGGATGACACCCAGCTGTATCTGTTGCTGGGCAGCCAGTCTGGAGCCACCCCAGATGACCTGGATCGGGCGCTTCAGGATGTGGCGGGCTGGCTTAGGCTAAATACACGAAGACGGAGGTCCTGTGCCTGAGTCGGAGTGGACCAGGGTTAGGGATCCCATTACCGGCCTTCGGGGGGGGCGCCACTGGTGCCAGCGCCGAAGGTCCGGAGTCTGGGAGTGCTCCTGGATTCCTCCTTAACTATGGAGGCCCAGGTAGCCGCCACTGCCAAGGCAGCCTTTTACCATCTACGGTTGATTAGGCAGTTGGTTCCCTTCCTTGAACGCAATGACCTGGCTACAGTGATCCATGCTATGGTCACCTCGAGACTGGACTACTGCAACGCTCTCTACATGGGGCTGCCCTTGTCCCAGCTCCGGAGGCTGCAGCTGGTGCAGAATGCCGCAGCCAGGCTACTGATGGGTCTCTCTGTGAGGGACCACATCCAGCCTGTGCTGAGGACACTGCACTGGCTGCCGATAGCGTACCGGATCCGGTTCAAGGTGCTGGTTTTGACCTTTAAAGCCCTATATAGTCAGGGGCCTGCCTACCTGAGGGACCGCCTTTCCCCGTATATACCCCAGAGAGCACTGCGATCAGGCACACAACATCGCCTGACCTTGCCTGGCCTGAGAGAGGCCAGATTGACGACCACCGGAAATAGAGCCTTCTCAGTGGCGGCCCCCTACTGGTGGAATAAGCTCCCAGAAGATATCAGGGCCCTGCGGGACCTTTTGCAGTTCCGCAGGGCCTGCAAGACGGCGCTCTTCCGCCAGGCTTTTGGGGCTGCCACTGGGGAAAATGGCCACGGATAGGTGGCCAGTGATATGTAGGCCCGTTACATCTCCTGGTGGTTGACCCTGGCCAAGGGGATGAAGTAGTGGTAGATGCATTTCTCTGGTGCGGGATTTGTAAATTGCCGCCATCTTTTTAGTGGGTTTATTGCTTTTTAGTGGGTTTATTGGTTTTATCGTTAACTTATAACTGATTTTGTATATTGATTTTAATGGTTGTGAGCCGCCTAGAGCCGCCTTGTGCAGGCTAGGCGGGATATAAATCCAAACAAACAAATAAATAAATAAATCAAAGGGAGATTTCTAGGCAGTAATTAAAAGCACTTGAAAGTGTATGTGTGATTTCAGCTATCGTCTTTAATTTGTATGTTTTGCTGTTTCTGCTCAGCATTTGGTGACGTTTTCTCGGTCATTGGGGTACGGGAGCCTCAGCCAGCTGCCAGTGAAGCATTTGTGAAATTTGCCGATGCGCATCGCAGCATTGAAAAGTTTGGAATCCGCCTTCTGAAAACCATCAAACCGGTAAATAAACAAACCACAGGAGGAAATCGGTAAAGGAGGGGGAAAACAGAAAGGAGACTTGCCTTCTGGCGGCTGTCTCTATTGAATGTGTCCAAAATAATTCAAAATAAGCCTTCGTGGGAAAGCACTAGAGGAATTTCCTGAAATGCTCTTGGATAAAAAAAAGTTATATATTCAAATATGGTAAATGTATGTAATTCTCATAACTTCAATGGAAAATTCACATTCTGTGAAGATAATATGTACAACAATGTCTGAGATATTTCAAAGGCCGTGGAAGCGGCAGTGCTGGTGCTGCCGAGGGCTTACAGTCTCCCAGGCAGGGCAAAGGTAGATGGGGGCAGATGGGCCTGTAAAAAAAAGACCAAGGAGTGTCCATATGCATAGTCCAGAGCCTTATCTGGCTTATTTTCCTGTCCCCCCCCCACCCCCAGTTTAGCTCCCAGCTAGCCTGGCATTGGTCAGCTGGGAAGAAAGAAAGGCCTGCTGTTCATGGGCCTGGAATGACTAAGCATATGGAAATGACACTGTTAATTAAATGTGTGTTTGAATTGGTGATTGGAACTGCAACAGGACCAGTCAGCAAGAGCTCCTACAATATTATCCACAAATGTGGCATCGGACCCATATAGTAAGAAAGCGGTATCTGTCAGTGTTATGTATTGACCATGCGGTCGCCGTGTGTTCCAGTAATGGCGACCGCCATGTGGCCAGAGCACATGGCCAAGAAACTACCTGAGCTTCAGCCAGGTAGAACAAAGGCCAGGTGGATTCAAACCGGCTACCAATCATGTACCTAGGTTCCTCCCAAGGAACCTATGAGATGTAAATAGACTGATAATAGCCTATCAGGCCAGTTGGGTGAGGTCAGGGGATTGTCCCTGACCAGCATAAAAGGAGGGCTTCGAGCCCTGGGTTGTATGCTTCATCCGGACCAGCAATAAAGATCTAGCTGTTTCACTGTTCCATGGACTCCCGACTCCAATACTTATCAGTCAGCATAGAACAGGGGTGGCCAACCTGTGGCTCGGGAGCCACATGCGGCTCTTTCACACATATTGTGCGGCTCCTGGCAGGGCGGCTGGGGAAGCAAAGGGGAGGCATGCTTTTTCTCTCTTTCTCCCTTCCTTCCTTCCCTCCTCCCTTCCTTCCCTCCTCCCTCCCATCTATTTGCTTTCCTAGTTTCTCTCTCTCTCTTTCTTATAACTGGTTTTCCTCGTTTGTTTTTATTTTTGGCAGTCCCATTTAACGTTAATAAAAAGCAAATTTGCATATTTAAAAAAAATAAAAACGTGTGTGTGATATTTGTTCCTGTCTTGCGGCTCTCAGACATCTCTATGTGGCTCTTACATTTATTCTATGTGGCTCTTAGATTAAGCAAGGTTGGCCACCCCTGGCATAGAATGTCCAACCCATGCAGCTTGAATATGTGATATTTGATTTGTGTTCCGAGAATTATCAGAAATATAGATGTCCGCCAGTCACACCCTATTTTGAGATTACTAAACTTGTGTTCTGAATTTCAAATAGGGCAAGAGGTCAGCCAGGGTGATTAAAGGGTTGAAGAGTGGGACTGTGCAGTTTAGAAAAAGATGGCTAAGGGGGGGTGGGACATGATAAAGGTTTACAAAATTATGCATGGGGTAGAGGAGTAAGCGGAGAGAGCTTTTTGTTCGTCTCCCATAATAGCAAGACTTGGGGACACAGACAAGAAGAAATACTTCTTCCTTCAATGAGTAGTTAAACTGGAGAATTCACTGCCAGTGGGTGTAGCAGTGGCCGCAAGTGTAAATGGCTTTAACATGAAGTTAACAATAGAGAAAACACCAACTGCAAATCATGGTGCACCAGATGAACCATGATGTGATCCAGTCAGCTCTACGTATGCAAGTACCAAATTGCTCTGCTTTTCATTATTTTTCCTTTCTCCCTGCTATCTTTTCTTTACAGATGCTGACAGACTTGAACACTTACCTTAACAAAGCCATTCCTGATACACGACTAACCATCAAGAAGTATTTGGACGTCAAATTTGAGTATTTGGTGAGCGATTCTCTTTTGTTTTTAACGATAGCAAGGTTAAATTGTTCATTAGAAAATTTGACAATCTGAAATTAGCTTCAATGATGCTGTTTGCAAGGTGATTTAAATTTTTCTCTTGGGTGGTTTGCTTTTGGTTTGAACATTCAAGGCGTGGGTTTTTTAGTTTATCCAACTAAAGGCATTTTATAGTTGTGACTAAGGCTGCGGTCAGACGGCCCCCTTAAATCCGGGAGCCCTCCCGGATTAAAGGGGCCGCATTTTTTTACCTCGGGTTGGGATGATTACAAATCCCAACCCTTGCAGCGGCGGCGGGAGGAGGATGAGGTGGCGGCAGGCGACAGCAGCAGACGGAGGAGGCGGCGGCCGGAGGTGGCAGCGGTGGTGGAAGAAGCTGCGGCCGGCCGGCCTCGAAGCATGTGGTGGCTTTTTCTGCAGTGGCAGGGCTTTTTCTGCGGAAGCAGCGGCCAGGGGAGGCACTTTTCCCCGAGCCCCCCCGGCTGCCTGGTAAGTTTTTGTGGGTTTTTTTCCCCCTTTTACACTTGGGCGCTTGAGTGGCCAAGCGCCCAAGTGTAAAAGGGGGGGGGGAATGGCGGGGGGCCCCCATCTGGACAGCCCTGCTCTCGCAATGAGAGAGGGCTGGCCAGATGGCTCAAATGTGGGTTCCTCCCGCAACACCCGGGAAAACTGTTGATTTTCCCAGGGTTGGAAAATGCGGGAGCAACCCGCATTTGAGCCCGCTTCGCCGCGGGACTTGCTGCGGCCCGTGTAGTCGGCCCCTTTAAATGCAGGAGGAAGCAGCCCTTCCTCCCGCATTAAAGGGCCGTGTGCTCGCAGCCTAAAAGATTCAAGACATCTCACAAAACAGTGACTGGCAGCAGGCGCTCTCTAGGATGTGAACAAGGAACAGAAAGAAAGGTGATCGAATGATAACGTATGTTCACCTCCACTTCCTGAAATTATAGTCCAGGGAAGTGTGAAAGAGAATGCACATTTCATGGATGTCGCAATGCTTAGCTATTACCAGATAAATCAAGCCACTGGAGGGAAACTGGAACGACAGCATACCCGCTTGTGAAATGGACTATTTGTGTGTTAGGACTGCAGTGGCATTCATAGCTCGTTGTTAGGGGTTAGGTAGGGCACCGCTTCTTTCTGTTGAATATGTGAGAAATACTCAAATGCCTTCACCATGTGAAGATGACTGGTTTCCAGTTATGTTTTTACTAGCATTAAAAGGGGCTTAGTGGTAGATTTGGTATCTATTTTGTAAAATACCTTCCTATTTAAAAAAAAGTAAAAAGAAAGCAGGAGATAGAGCATAATGATGGGATGTTGCCCCAGATGTCGGGTGTGGACCATGCTGCCCAGAAGTGCTGTGTAATGGGGCAGGAGTACTTGTGTTACAAATAAAAAAATGCCACAGAGGAATTTTCTTCAACATAGGAGTTTGCCTTTCTTTGGGCTTGCCATGCCATAATAGTATAAATGTTGGGACTTAAAGGCTGACTTAAGCTAAACTAAGGAACGTTTCTTTTTATTCTGATTTTAGTTTAGTTTCCTTGCCTTTCAACAACTTTTTTTGGGAGGTGTATCTATTACAGTACCCCTTCCTTCCTTCCTTCCTTGAGAGCCAGTTTGGTGTAGTGGTTGAATGCACAGACTCTAATCTGGGAGAACCGGGTTTGATTCCCCACTCCTCCACTTGCAGCCCCTGGATGACCTTGGGCAAGCCATAGTTCTCTCCGAGTTGTTCTTGAAAGAGCGGTTTCGGTCCGAGCTCTCTCAGCCCCACCTACCTCACAGAGTGTCTGTTGTGGGGAGGGGAAGGGAAAGGAATTTGTAAGCCGCTCTGAGTGAAGGGCAGGGTATAAATCCAATCTCCTGTTCTTCTGCAATGTTTACTACTTGCTAACTTTAGTCTGTGGTTCTTATCCTGTGGCCTCCATCTGTCTCACCTCATCATATACCCTCCCAGCCAGTGCTATTTTCTTAGTTATTTAATCTCATCGTCTTAATGCAGTTCCTTTAATAATATATTAATATTTTTTTTAAAATATTGATTTCTCCACAGTATAAGTTTTTTTCTCAAGTCCTCATCGCTTGCATACATACGCACGCACGCGCACATTCTGAGTGTTACCGTAATGAGCGTCTTGCTCTTCCTGGCTTGGAACGAAGCCTTGGCTTACAAAGGGGGTAATGACAAGTTAGTCTTAATTTTATCCCCCGGGTGGCTTCATGCTGTAGTTGCTGTGCTGTTCATGTTGTGTAGTACTCGGGATAGCAGTTATTTGTTTATTAACAGGTATCTCTTCTGCTTTTCTGCCCAAACCTGAGTGTTGTTTGGTTTACCTGAGTTTTTAAATGCAGCAAGTAGCTAATGCAAAAGCAGTATGGAGTACCTGGACACTAAGAGAGCCAGTTTGGTGTAGTGGTTAAGTGCGTGGACTCTAATCTGGGAGAGCCGGGTTTGATTCCCCACTCCTTCACTTGCACCTGGCTGGATGATCTTGGGCAAGCCATAGCTTTGTGCCAGCTGTTCCCTCAAGGACAGCTTGGGAAAGAGTTCTCTCAGCCCCACCTACCTCACAGGGTGTCTGTTGTGGGGAGGGGAAGGGAAAGGAGTTTGTAAGCCGCTCTGAGACTCCAAGTGAGTGGAGGGCGGGGTATAAATCCAATCTCGTCGTCTTCTTCTTCTTCTAATCTAGAGCAATGCATGTACGTCTGCATTCTACTCTGTCTGTTCGGGTGCTAGGATAGTCTAGTAATGTTGGGCATTTCTTATTCTTTGGCAGTCTTACTGTCTCAAGGTGAAGGAGATGGACGACGAGGAATACAGCTGTATTGTAAGTACTGAGGTTTTGGTTTCCCCGCTGCTTTCTACACCTGCCATAAGAGCCTGCTGGATCAGGCCAGTGGTCTGGCTGCTCCAGCATCACCTCCCACAAAGTGGGCAGCCAGTTGCCCTGTGAAGAGTACTGGACTCGAGAGACCAGGAACGGTGAAGTCATGAAGCCTTTACTGAGTGATTCAGCATGTCCAGTAGATGGTCAGAACAAGCGTGCTTCCAGGGCCCTCATTATATGCTGGCCAGAGCCACACCTCCGGCCGCACCCAAAAGACCTGATAGGGGATTAACATATGTGTATGTTTGTCATAGGTTCCCTGGAGGAGCCTTTGGCCGCATTGGCTCCCCAGGGAGAACCTAGGTCCCACATTGGTGGAGGCTTTGAATCCGGACGTCTATTGTTCCTCCAGATTCAAGCTCCCCTCTCTGCCTGACCATGTGCTCTGGCCATGCGGCGAGCGCTATTACCTGGGAGCACATGGCAGGCCGGTTGTTACACAGAACATACTACATTACACCCTGGATGACCAAAAAGCAAGACAGAGGCCAAGGCCTTCTCCTGACATTTCCCCCAGCATTCACAGGCTGGCTTATTAGTGTGTCTGATATCACAGACTTAAGTGCCAGGGTGGGTGGACAGCATGCAGGCTTACCATTTTCAGCACCTTTTTTTTGAATCTCACACTGCTGTGCATGTCGTTACCATTCACGGCACTTTATAGAACACATCTGTTGAAAGGATGCATCAGAAGAACCTGCTGTGAGAACTAAAATGAGAACACAATTTAAGCGCTGTGGTTAGTTGGCTTGGTAGTGCTTAATCCATAAACAGACATGGTTTGTTTTATATTTCTTTTAAAAACTGTAGCTCTGCAGACATAGTTTCACAGAGCCCTAGGCACAACTAGCGACATTATATGAACAACATCAAACCAGATCTGAGTAATCTAGACCATGCTAGTTATTAACATCTGCTGCAGAACGGGCTATGAAGTCTCTCGTTTTATCCCAGCCCCCAGTTCGGCGTCACACGTCCCGCAGTGACACATGCCAGTTCTTTTTCCTGTGTGACATAGAAATGGTAGTCATATGTTTTAGCTTCCAGTATCCTGACTCACTGTAAATTCCAACAGACACTGGCTATTCCAAGTTTTGTTTAGATCATTTGAAGCCCCATCTTAGTCACTTGGCAGCCGCCTTATACAGAGCCCGGGCGCACAATGTACAATCCAGTGGTCAAGCAGAACTACTTCCTGTGGTTTTTTCATTCTCCCTAAAAGTGATCATATCCTCCAACTCGTGGTCCCACTTCAGAATTAGACAGGAAACCACACAGTCGCCATTACAAAGGCTTAAAGGCGTTAAGTTTGAGGAGTCCTGCTCTTGGGGGCTTTTTGGCCCCTGGGAAAGGGTTGGGGGGAGGTGAACTCCAGGTTCCTTTTCTCTTTAAAAACAGGATTTGGTCAGGAGAATTTGGTGGTGTTATGTTTAAAGTTCCTGGCAGCTGACTGCAGGCATCAATTCTTTTAAAATTATGGAGTAAGTATTTGTTTCTCTGAAATGGGCTGGAACTGCTGACATCCATTCCTGATTCGTAGTACTCAGGCCTCTGTGATTTTTGATCCCTTTTGCCATGTGCTAGGCCTTCTGACAGAGTTCTTTTTGAAAGTCTAGCTGCCCTGACCTCAGCAGAAGCTGACCTCGGTCCTCAGCAGAAGCTTCTGCAGAGTTCATGCTTTTAATATTTGGCTTCAGCCAACCAGTGCGGCAGCACTGATCATGTGGGGAGCTGACGTTTCCAGGGCCACATCCTGGGGAAATTGCAGCCACGTGTGAAGCCACTGTAGAATTATTATCAGTTGCTATAGTAATTATTTATTTTGGTGAATATTTTGCGTGTGTGTGTGGCTGACTTCCGGAGACCCCTAGTGGGGCTTGGACATTTCAGAGAGGTGGCTTACTATTGACTTCCTCTGTGTCCCAGCCCTGGTATTTCTTGGAGCTCTCCCATCCAAGTACTGGCCAGGGTCGGCCCTCCTTAGCTTCTGAAATCTGAGGAGACTGGTCTTGCCTGGGCTATCCAGGTCAGAGCAGCTGCTATAGTAATTATGATGTTTTTGTCAGGCACTGGGAGAGCCTCTCTACAGAGTCAGCACAGGAAATTATGAGTATCGCTTAATCCTGCGCTGCCGCCAGGAGGCACGGACACGCTTCGCCAAGATGAGGAAGGATGTGCTAGAGAAGATTGAGCTGCTAGACCAGAAACATGGTGAGTGGGGTTGCCTTTCCACTAGGTCCAAAAGGGAACTTGTAGATTCCACTGCAACAAAGACTTTTACCTGCCTTTTAAACATACTGGGCCTGCGGGGGGGAGGGGGGGACCCAGTCCCCAGTCCCCTACAGCTGAAAATTTGTCCTGCCATTCAGTCATGTCTGCACTTTCACTTGGAGTTGGTGATTTCCCCCTCCCGTTGAATTCCATCAGTGACTGTTGACAATTATTTAGCCGTTTGGGAGCCATTGCTGCAAGGCCGGGATGGGTAGCTGGTGAACCAACATCCCTTTCTTTTTTTAAACAAATATCCAGCAGTACCATGATGGTACAGAAAAGTGCTTGAATATGCAGGTAGGACACTGGGTCCTGAATCACACCTCTCATTGTGATATTTGTTGAAACTTAGGCTGCGGTCACACGGCCCCTTTAAATCCGGGAGGGCTCCCGGATTTAAAGGGGCCACATTTTTCAACCGCGGGTTGGGATGGCTATACATCCCAACCCCTGCAGCAGCGTCGGCAGCCGCATCGGCAGCAGGATCGATGGCCGCGGCCGCTGAAGAGGCAGCTGCAAGAACGGCGGAGGCGGCCCCAGCAGCAGGAGAAGCGGCGGTGGCGGCCAAGGACCCGCCAGCCGCCTAGGTGAGTTGGGGTTATTTTCCCCCCCCCTTTTTACACTTGAGCGCATGAGTGGCCATGCGCCCAAGTGTAAAAAGGGGGGGGGGGGATGGCCGGCGGGGCTATCTGGACAGCCCTGCTCTCGCAGTGCTTGCGAGAGAGGGCTGTCCAGATACCTCCAATGCGGTTTCCTCCCGCAACACCCGGGAAAATACTTGATTTTCCCGGGGTCGGAAAATGCGGGAGGAACCCGCATTGGAGCCCGCTTCGGCATGGGACTTGGGGCGGGCCGTCTGGTCGGCCCCTTAAAATGCGGGAGGAAATAGCCCTTCCTCCCGCATTTAAGGCCCGTGTGGCCGCAGCCTTACTTATCTTCCCCTACTGCAATGGGAACAGAACTTTAGGCTAAAGTAATGGAAGCAGGAAAACAATGGGAAACTGAGTTACTGAGTTTAGGACATTATGAGAACTTGAAGGACAGAAGGACTGAGGAAAGACCTGAGTTGGAAGAGTGTGTTTGTATCATGGGAAGCGGGCTCCCCTAGATGGAGTTAAAAGACAGCGATGTGGCACAATAGTGTGGGATTCTTTTAAAAAGAGCTTTAGCAAAGTTGGATAGTATGGGGAAAGGATACGTTTGTGTTGGAGGAAGGGGAAAGAGACGCATCAAGAGAACATTCAGAATCTTGTATCCCATCCTAATCTTACATGTCAGAGCTGGATTGAAAGGAAGCGTTTGGTATTGGAGCTTCCTTGTATTGGGATTTCTGCATCTTTTGGAATTGGGATTTCTGCATGTAGCAGATGACCTTATTCAGGTCTACAGTCACTTGCTGACTCTGCCTAGTTGAACTAGTCCATTTTGGATGCCTCCCTCTGCAGCAATAAATTGTCTGGAAGCACTTTCCCTTGATTTTTTTAGTAGAAGATCTTATTTTCAAGTACGTACGTGCTCACAGTATTCAGACAGTTTATTGTCCAATGGCATTAGAAAACAGTAGCTTTTGAGATATAAGCCAGACTGCTAAATTCAAATATTCGACTAGTTTTAAGGTAGATGGGGTGGCAGCTTCACACATCAGACTGTGCGGGGGGGGGGGGGGGGGATATTGTCTGCCACTCACCATAAACCATGGCTTTCCTCCTCACAGTGCAAGACATCGTCTTCCAGCTCCAGCGCTTCGTTTCCACATTCTCCAAGTACTATGATGACTGTTACGCTGTTCTGAGAGATGCAGATGTCTTCCCTATTGAAGTGGATCTGGCTCGTACCACTCTGAGTTACGGCCAGAAAGATGTCTTCACGGATGGAGCAGAGGAGGAAGAGGAGGAAGGAGGTGGAGGTGGGGAAGGCCACAGGAAGGAGGAAGAGAATGGCGAGAAACTCATCGACGATGCTTGAGCTCGTGGACATGGGGAGGTGGAAAAATCACGGCAGAGACTTATAAATTATATTTCTCTAGGCATGTTCTCCACAGTGACTTTTCTCTCTGCAAAAGCCCACCCAAAGAGTCGAGAATCTCTTTGGATTTGGGTACTTGGGGATGGCTTGTGCCTCAAATGCTTCAAAGCGATCCCGTGTCTAAAACAATTCTCTCCTCCTTTGTCTGGCTGAATGGTCTTTCCCCCAAATCCCACGCCCATCTGTGAAGCTGAGAGAAAGGAGTCGACTACGCGGGAGCACCTTTTGGCCCTCATCCTAGTGTAGCTCCCTGCTCTGAGGGACCATCACTTGAGTGTGCAGGACACACATTTCCACTAGCCATTTCCCTAATGTTTTATTTAAGAAGAAGAAGAAGAAGAGATTGGATTTATACCCCGCCCTCCACTCCCCCAAGGGAGTCTCAGAGCGGCTTACAAACTCCTTTTCCCTTCCCCTCCCCACAACAGGCACCCTGTGAGGTAGGTGGGGCTGAGAGAGCTCTTTCCCAAGCTGTCCTTGAGGGAACAGCTGGTACAGAGCTATGGCTTGCCCAAGGTCATCCAGCCAGGTGCAAGTGGAGGAGTGGGGAATCAAACCCGGTTCTCCCAGATTAGAGTCCACGCACTTAACCACTACACCAAACTGACCAGCCTTGTCTTCAAGTATATTAGCTAGGTTCAATGGTAAGAATCATTTCAGGCTCCCCCTTCAAGGAGGGGGAGAATGGCTGTGGATATTTGGTTTGTTCCACCCTCTTTTAATCCCTACTACTGTCGTTAGGTGGGTATCAAAGTGAGAGTGTGCCCCATCCCTACCACTGGCTATGTCCCACCTCCGATAAGAAGGGGAGCAAGACAGACAAGCCTTGGAGAAACCAAACAGTGCTTAGAAGAGCATCCAGAAGAGTCACCTATCTGGTCTCTAGAGTTAGTTACCATCTTCACAGGGTCAAATCAATATGGGTAGGTGATACAAACCCAGTAGTGGGGGTTAGATCACCTTAGCCCACACTCCCAGTCTCTGGTGCTTTTCAGTTGCAAAGAACATGTCATGGCTGGGCGTAACCAGATATGATCCTTAAGGGATTACACAGCCTGCCTTGCAGAACTCTTTGCATCTCTTCTAAAGCCTTATACAGTATTGAACAAGCTATTCGATTTGGAAACCTTGCCTACGGAGAGGGGGAAACGGTGCTTGTGGAAGGAGGCCTTATGTCCTGAGGTGGTTGACCAAATGACTGTTTGAAGCATTAAAGCTCTCAACTTCCCTACACCTACACGTTGACTCTTATTATTCATGAAACGCTGCTCCTGGGAACAAGGAACCTGTTGTAAACCCTCAAACAGTGTTTCTATCCCTTACATGCAGCCCTTCAGTACTAAAGGAAGAGCGGGAAAACAGTCTGTGGAGAATTCTTCTAGTTCTCTGAAACAGGGTGGCATTTTGTCCTTATCAGTAACAGTGATTTTCTGAAGAGAAAGGAGTATTGGCGCTCTCTTAGTTTCATATTGATTGAGGCTGCTGGCGAGGAGAGAAGCTGTATAAGGGCATTAATTTATGACACCCTTCCTTCCCCTCAGTATCTGTTGCCTCTTTCTGTGTGGCCAGCAAAAGGCTTGTGGATCCAGGGCTTTTACATGTCGAGTGGCGTGACTAATAAATAAAAATGGGAACCTTCTGCCTTCTCTTTTCCTAGACTTTGGACCATTTTTGATTTGTCTCACCATGATCCCCCCCCCTGTTTTTTGGGATCCCAAGCAGAGGCTTGAAGCCTGTGGGTGGGGATCTTCTATGCCAGTCATTAGCTAACAGAGCAGAATTCCTAGAATTGCTGTTCCTGTTGAGATCATTTTTGCAGGCCAGAAATCCTAGCCCGGACAAATGGGAAAATGCTCTCCCCCTCATAGGGCTGTCCCTTGGCTTTTATCTCAGCTCGTCCCCTTACAGAACAGGCACCTGCCTAAAGGTTACACTGCAGCAGCACTCACTAACTTGATGGACAAGCTTAGCACTTGCAGATTCTTTCCAAGCAAACGGAAACTCAGTCATTAGTATCTACTGTGTAAGTAATGAGCTGCTGCCCTGAATCTCTTTGGAATTTAGAGTACGCTGGTGGCATTAGAAGAACCACGTACCTTGAGGAAGGAATGGAAATGGTGTCTTGAACTTGAGCAGAAATCTCTAAACGTAATTTAAGTAACCAAAGACGGAAGCCGTGTATTTATATATGTGTGTGGAAATATCAGACAGCATTAATTTTTTGCCCAGGAATCTGGCACCCTATGGAATGTGTACCGTTTTAAGCCCCTCATGATTTCAGATTCCAAGGCGACAGTTGTATTAGGCTGGAATCTTGTGGTACTTAAGACTTTACTTTGGGATAGGATTCCATGCATTAGAGTCTACTTCATTACACCGAATGAAGTGTATCCTTGGTTGCAGCAATGCTCCCTCTAAGGTGTGGAGTCTTGTGAGCAAAAATTCTACTTTGTGAGCTACCGGCATTAAAGTTGTGAGTGAGCGATTTGGCTACTGCATCAATTAGTTTGCTCTGGAGCCCTCCTTCCTGAGCTAAGACAAAAGTGTGAGCTGGAGGCTAAAAAACTGTGAGCTAGCTCACACCAACTCAGCTTAGAGGGAACACTGGTTGGCAGGTGTATATACGGGGCACTGAGGGACAAAATTGTAAACAGTGTAGTTAAAAGGCTTATTCCAAAATAAACCTATTAAGTCTTTGAGGTACTGCAAGACTCCTTTTTGTTTGGCGTTATAAAATGCATTTGAAGTTTCACAGTACGTGGGCAAAGGCTGGAAAGCAAAGACAAGGACAGCTTCCACATGGAGATGATTATCTGTGTAGCTCTCTTTGCAGAGGTATTCACAGCGCTCACACAGCAGTTATCTGAGCACTTTCCTCATTCCGGCCAGCATCCCCCCACTAATTGCCGGTCATGGTTTTCATTTGGAATTGTCATGCCTTAGCCAGGTCACAGAAGCTTATTTGAACGTTTTCAACTATCTTGCATGTTTATTTCTTGTTTCCCTTCTGCAAGGTTCTCCAGAGAATTGTCTTGAAACTGTCTTGTCTTGAAATTAAATAGATTTCCTATAAAATGTAATTGAATTTTTGTACCAGTGAAGACAGCTGTAGGTATCTTTGGTAATATGTCCTAGATAGGCTGGAACAGGGGGCTGAGACAAATAAAATGAATTTCAGTAGAGATAAGTGCAAAGTCCTGCATTGGTTGCACAAAAACTCAAAGGCACAGCTGTAGAATGGGAGGGACTTGACTTGACAGCAGCACATGTGAAAGGGATCTAGGTCTTCTGGTTGATCACAAGCTAAACATGAGCCGAAACTTCCTAACTGTAAGAGTGGTTGAGCAGTGGAACAGACTGCCTCGGGAGCTGGTGGGTGCTCCTTTGCTGGACGTTTTCAAGCTGGATCTTTCGGGTATGTTGTCGGGCTATCTTTCCGGCTGTGCCACTGCAGAGTACAGGGGGTTGGACTAGATGACCTGCAAGGTCCCTTCCGACTCTAGCATCCTATGATTCTATGATCAAATAATTTGGAGATAGATAGCTGTGCAAAAAAACAATTCTGTCCACCCAAACTCTGCTTCACCGCCCAACCCTAAACATATTTACTCAAAAATAAATCCCAAGGGATTCAGTACTTCCTGATTGTATTTGCTTAGGATTGCAACTCAACAGTGTGTTTACTCAACTTACAATGCTTGGAATGATCGCCTTGGAGTAATCCCTTCTGTGGCTTTCTCCTAAGTACGTAGAGATCAGTAACTCTCAGTGCAAATTCTCAGTGCTCAAAATAAAAATGTTAGAAACTTACAGAGCTGCCAGTCTCACCCAGTCCTAGTGAAGAGAAGGGGAACATTTGAGGACAAGACCTGTTAGAACTTGGTTAATGAGCAGCAAAGCATGCAAATTAAGTGCAGCTGTTTATACATACAGAGCATTTGTTTGCATAGTACTCCTAGGTGCCAAACAGTTGCGTGTCAGTGAAAGAAATGGTCCCTTGTTCTTTTAACAGATTTTTAAAATGAAAGAACAAATGAACCTACTAGTAGATTTTAAAAAAAATTAAAATGATAACAAATGTTTAACCAAGCTTAACAACTGTCTCCAGTATATCAAGATCTGAGAAGGCTGCGGACAGAGAAAACATAATGAGAGGAATGCAACTCCTGGAGGACTGGGATTCTTTCTTACTGTAAGAGAAGCCAAAGTTGGATCAGGCCAGTGGCCCACCCAGTCCGACACTCTGTTATACCGTGGCCAAAAACACCCGGTGCCCTCAGGAGGTCCAGCAGTGGGGCCAGGACACTAGAAGCCCTCCCACTGTTGCCCCCCCCCCCCCGTCAAGCACCAAGAATACAGAGCATCACTTGCCCAAGACTGAGAGATCCTATCTATACCTTGTGGCCAATAGCCACTGATGGATCTCTGCTCCATATCTATATACTAATAGCCAAGTGGCCACCCCTGTGTGCATAGCTAAATCCGTGCAGGGGGGACACTTGGGGGGGAGGGAGGCTTTCCTACACCCGGGGCATTCCCCCTGCATGCAGAAAAATCCAAAACCTTTAAAAAAAAGGTTTTGGGGGATATTTAAATCCCCCCAAAAGTAAAAGCATTCCCTGCACATGTGCAGGGAACGCTCAGGGAACTGGGGCGGCCCGGCGGTTGGGAGGCATTCAAGCCTCGCCGCTGGAGCCAGGGGGAAGGGGAAAGCGGCGGGCCCGGCGAGAGCCACTCAGGCCTGCCAGAGCCTGGGGGGAGCGGGCCTGGTGAGAGCTGCTCAGGCCCGCTGGAGCCCGGGGGGAAGGGAGCAGCGCCGGGCCTGAGTGGCTGAAAGCCACTCAGGCCCGAGCAAGGCCGTGGGAGGGTGGAAGAAGCGCCGGGCCTGAGTGGCTGACAGCCACTCAGGCCCAAGCAAGGTGCGGAGGGGTGGCGCAGCTGCGTAAAGAGTGGGGGGGTGGCCGGAGGAGTGGCGGGGTTCGCCATGGCTGCCACCGCTTTCCCGGGGGGGTGGCCGGAGGAGCGGCGAGGCTCGCTGTGGCCGCCAATGCTTGCCCTGGGGGGGGGGGGACGGAGGAGCGGCTGCTTGGCCTGGGGGGGTGGCAGGAGCATTGGGATACTCCCCCTCACAAGTATCGTGGGTCCCCCTTCTTGTCTATATACTAATTACGAAGTGGCCCTCTCTGCAGATATCTAAATCCGCTGGTGGGGGGGAGATTTTCTTACACATGTGGAGGAGTCTCTACATGTGCAGAAAAATACTAAATGTTAAAAAACTTTGGGGGGGATATAAATCCCCTCAAAAGTAAAAGCGTTCCCTGCACACACGCAGAGAATGCTTTGGCTGCGGGGGGGGGGGGGGGGGCGGCTTTAGCGGACAGTGGGCCTCGCCTCCGCTGTTTCAGGGGGAAGGGAGGAGAGGAGGCTTGGCTTGTGGCGGGTCTCGCTGCTGCTGCTGCTGCAGATTTTCGGGGAGGGTGGGGGGAGGCAGAAGAGGCTCGGCGTGCGCCGGGTCTCGCCACCACCGCCAATGCCAATTTTCAGGGAGGGCGGGTGGAGGGAGGAGAGAGAGGCTCACCTGCGCCCCCCCCCCCGGCGAGTATTGCGGGTCCTCTTGCTTGTAGTATATAAAGGTTAAATCTACATAGCAAACAATTTGATGTGGAAAATGTTAGTGAAATCCCCCCCCATAGGAAATTGCATAGGACACGGAGATGGCTCAGCATTGGACAAAAGTTCATTGCCTGCAAAATTCACTAGTAACTTGGAAGAGGGTAAGCAAACAAAGAGAAATCCAAAATGAACTTTGGCAACAGCTCTTTGACAAGCCCCCTTGGAGTGTTACATGGACAGAAAGTCTGAAGAGACACTGGCTTGTACCATGATTGCCTTTCTGGGAAGTGTATAAAGAAGGAGGGTGCTAGAACCCGTTCCAGAACATAACTGGCATCTTCATTCAGTCTTCCGTAGGATCCAATGAAATCGTACCTCACCGCACAGGGTTGGCACAAGCTGTAGATGGGCATCCAGTGTTCGTTCGTTTTCTCCACCTCTTCATCTAAGAGAAATTCGGAGAAAGGGACATCATTTCCAGTGGTCTTCCCAGGGTTTTTCCTATACCTATTTCCACTCCGTATTTCAACTGATAGTCCTTGATCTCTCCAAATTTATTTCTGTAAGCTGATAAAAGTCTCTCCATCGGGTCCCGGACGAAGATGAACTTGAAATAATGCTTGAGCCGGTATCGGATCTCCTCTGGTCTCATGTCAGTTAGGAAAACCAAGTCGCTCTTGTGGTCCATTTTCAACTTCACGTCCACATTCTAAAGCACGCCATCTAAAACTTTCAGAATCCGTTTCCGGTTGGCGCAGGCAACTTTGGGGACGTAGCAATACAAAAAACGACGTTTGTCACTAACCAGGATATGTCTGAGTAATGTTCTCCTCTGGCCCGCGGAGAGGTCCCAGATACTGTGGGGCATGTTCTTTTGCCCACACATGGCACGGATTGCCCTGTTACGGATATCTTGCAGCACCTGGTACCTGACATCCTCTGGGACCGAAGCAGCTCTGGCACGGTCCGCATTCCTCCAGGACAGCTCTCCATGGGAGAGATGGAGCAGTCGAGGCTTCACCTCAACCAAAATGCCCTTCTCGATCATGAGCAGAAGGCTGCTGGAGGCTACGATCACACCAAACATCAGCATGGAAGGCAGCAGCATGGTGTCGCTGATGTCACGCAAGTGGGTCCTGGCCGAGACGGTGGCCTGCCGCACGGAGCTGCCCCCCATCTCTGCCTCTCGCCACCACTGGGATGAGTGGCTGTGGAAACATGGATGGCTGGAGCCTGGAGGGGTGGAAAGGCAGCTCGACCTCCAGGCCCAAAGGGGACGCCACGGCCGTTACCTTTGATGGATGGGGGCAGTGGGTCTGTCTCGGCAACTCCCGGCAATCAAACTGGGTCACCTCTGCATGCTTCCTCCAGAGAGTGGCGATGGGGCCTGGGGACTCCCCAGTGGCCAGCTGCAGATGAGAGCCAGATGCACCGCTGCCTCCCAGGAGCCGGGAATGGAAGTGCAGTCGCCAGCAGTGATGGCCTGGTTGGGAAGGCGGGTCCCAGGCAGTAGGGGAGCCCCTCGGCTCCTCCACGCCTTCTCCTGGGTAGCGGCCTGCATCTCCCTGCAACACAGAGGGTTTCCTGCATTGCCTCGCTGGCGGGTTGGGGAGGGAGGGAGAAGAATGTGCTGTGCACGCGCGGACGAGCGCGCGCGCACTTATTCGCTTCGGGAAACAAAGTAGAACGGCATAGGATTAGGACCCAGGCATGGATGTGGGCTTGGGGCTGCCCTCCCAGATGAGGGTGCATACATATTTCTTGCCCTTGTGCTGGCTGATAGGCTGTCGGCCTACTTTTATGGAAGCGCAGGAGAGCACAGGAAAAGCAGGGCTGCCAACTCTGGGTTGGGGAAGTCCTGGAGTTTCAGGGTGGAGTGTGGGGAGGGGCTTCAGTGGGGCATCATACCACAGAGTCCGGCCTTCAAAGCTGCCTTTTTCTGCAGGGGAGCTGATAGTTGTAGCTTGGTGTAGTGTAGTTTGGTGTAGTGGTTAAGTGCGCGGACTCTAATCCGGGAGAACCGGGTTTGATTCCCCACTCCTCCACCTGCACCTGGCTGGATGACCTTGGGCAAGCCATAGCTCTGGACCAGCTGTTCCCTCAAGGACAGCTTGGGAAAGAGTTCTCTCAGCCCCACCTACCTCACAGGGTGTCTGTTGTGGGGAGGGGAAGGGAAAAGGAGTTTGTAAGCCGCTCTGAGACTCTTAAGTGAGTGAAGGGCGGGATATAAATCCAATCTCTTCTTCTTCTTCTTCTTGGTGGTCAGTTGTAATTCCAGGAGGTCTCCAGGCCCCACCTGGAGGTTGCCGAACCTAAAAAACTTGGGCGGCCACTTTGGGGGACAACCTTGGGGGACCCCCCCCCCTGCCGCTGAGTTATAGTGATTATATCAACCGACTGCACTGTAACAATCACAGTTACGATCTGTGATCATGAGGCTGAGGTGGTGCAAATGCAACCCTGACTACACTAGAGGGGTAGAGTTATTCCATGGAAGGTTAGAAAAGATCAGACTTCAGATCAACACTGCTGACCGTCTGGATCAATCTTCCTGTAGTGACTGGTGGGCCTCAAGTAGAAGCCTCAGGGGGTGTCCTTGTGTTCATCTAATTCCCTCTTGAAGCCATCCATGATTGTAGCTGCTACCACCTCCTGTGGCAGTGAGTTCCATGTGTTAACCACTCTTTGGGTGAAGAAGGACTTCCTTTTATCCATTCTAACCCGACTGCTCAGCAATTTCACGGAGTGCCCACGAGTTCTTGTCTTGTGAGAAAGGGAGAAAAGTCCTTCTTTATCTGCTCTATCCCATGCATAGCCTTATAAACCTCGATCACGTCACCCCTCAGCCGTCGTTTCTCTAAGCTAGAGAGCCCCAAGCGCTTCAACCTTTCTTCATAGGGAAAGCGTTCCCACCCTTTTATCATTCTAGTTGCCCTTTTCTGCCCTTTTTCCAATGCGCTCTCTTTTTAGGATAGCCATCTGCAGTGTAAGTATTTCCTTCATACAGCTGATCTGGTAATACTTTGTAGTACATTTGGAAATTCAGGATACCAGCGCAAAATCATTATCCTAGAAGGCTGATTTCCAAATCAATAAGAGTAAAAAAAATCCAACAAAGGTTTGAACTGACAAGGCAACTAGGTCTCCCTCTGAGGCAATGCTCATCCCCCTCCCCGATTCTGAACTATTGGGGGGGGGGGGAGAACGTGCCGCTTACTTTCATGCAACGCGCTGTCCTAAATTACCCAGCACAGCTGTGGGCAGGGGTCATTTCCTAGAAAAAGAGGTGCAGGAGCTCATTAGCATAACTCATTTGCATAACTCATTTGCATATGCCACACACCCCTAACATACCGGAAGTGTGTCAGAAGGCAACACCCACCCCTCAGGCTCCACTCCACAGGTGAGTGAAACTGACCTGCTCTTCCTCCCTTCCCTTCCCCTTCCAATACTTCCTGCAATAAAAATAAGTGTAAAGAACACACCCTCATTCTCTTCCTGCTCCCTTGAAACCACCAGGTTTCAAGTAGACTTGAGATACCCAGGACATGTGCACCCCCCATCCCTTTCCCTTCCCCTCCCCACAAGACACCCTGTGAGGTAGGTGGGGCTGAGAGAGGTCTTTTGAGAACTGCTCATGAGAGAACTGCTCTGAGAGAACTTGTGACTGGCCCAAGGTCACACCAGCAGCTGCATGTGGAGGAGTGGGGAATCAAACCCGGTTCTCCCAGATTAGAGTCCAACGCCTGACCACTACACCCAACTGATGGGGTGGAAGCTGCTGAAGGGTTGGTGAAATTTCTCCAGTACTTATGTGCCATGTGCCCAGATAAAAAATGGTATACTTAGAAAATTTATATGCCACCTTGAGCAAGTCTCTGGAAAAGCAGCACACAGTCATAAAAGGAACAATGATAAAATTATCAATATTAAAACAAAACATTAAAAACAATAAAGACCCTAGCCGGGCTTTCCCCGGGGCGCTGCGCCTCTGCACTGCTCGGGGAAGCCTTGGAGGGGGTGGGGCTTGGTCATGTGCCCGCCCCCTGGGCTCCTCACTCCCGGAGCTGCGCTCCTGTGCGCTCCCGCTCCAACGGAACCCTGGCTGTGGGAAGGCGTCTGCCCCTGCCTTCTCCCGACCCTTCTCCTCTGTTCCAGCCCTGAGCAGGCGGCAATGCTTTGGAGTGCCCGTAATCAGCTGTTCAGAGCTCTGGTGGGCGGCCCGCTCTCGGTCACTTCTCATTTCCACACTTAAGAGGAACGATTCTCTTTTTTCAAAAGCTGCTCGCTGTTAATTCTCAGGTTGTGAAACACCTTCCTCAAGGTTAGGGCCGTTTATTTTAATCCACGGCAAGAGACAGGAGGGAACCACACCAGGAAAGAGCACTGCTGCTACAGCTACTGAACCAGAAATGAGAGGAGCCACGCATGTGCGCTGGGGTTGTTTTTCACAAAGCGCTTCTTAAAGTGAGCTGGCAGTGAGCGAGCGCTCGTCTTTGTACCGAGACCGCAGGGCCGATGAGCGGCATCCAGCGCTGCTACTTTTTAAGCAGTCCCAATGAAGCGCTCGTGGAGAGCACGCTGAGGCTGCCTGCTGTCTTTCTTCGCAGGGCAGAGGAACTGATCCGTGTCAAGGAAAGAGCACATTTTTGTATGAGAGCTCGACTTCCCTTCCCCCCTTTTTCTTACAGTATATTTTTATAGACTTTTGTTACTGAAAACAACAAGATCAACAATGGTGCTCGGGAAGATGAAGAGCTTGACAATAAGCTTTGACTGTCTGAATGACAGCAACGTCCCCGTCTATTCAAGCGGGGACACCGTCTCAGGAAGGGTGAATTTAGAAGTGACGGGGGAAATCAGAGTCAAATCGCTTAAAATCCACGCAAGAGGACATGCAAAAGTACGCTGGACTGAATCGAGGAACGCCGGATCCAACACTGCCTACACGCAGAATTACACCGAAGAAGTAGAATATTTCAACCATAAGGATATCTTGATTGGGCACGAAAGAGGTAAGGGTGAATTTGAATCCTAAGATGATACTTGAGCTGTTTTTTGCTGTCAAATGGCTCTTGATGACTGCAAACTGGATGGTT
Source organism: Lepidodactylus listeri (assembly GCA_029233225.1). NCBI lineage: Eukaryota > Metazoa > Chordata > Lepidosauria > Squamata > Gekkonidae > Lepidodactylus > Lepidodactylus listeri. The sequence goes on along the minus strand of JARCFY010000008.1, from coordinate 8,653,516 downwards.
ATGCATGGAGATCCTAAGCTCGTTTCCTTAAAAGCAAGTCCTGTGGATGCAACGGGACTGACTCCTTAGTAAGGGTGTTGAGAATTGCAGCCATACATGTATAGCTATTTTAATACGGAAGAGACTGGAACTGCTTGTGCAGTTTAGCTGTGAATATATGGGGTATCTGCAAAGTGTTTCCAGACAAGACTTTCTCCAACTTAGGAGACCTTTTTACCGGCACTTCGAGTCTACAAGGATTTTTAAAAATGAATTGATTTTAGCAGAAGGCGTGTTGTTGCAGTCTGCCTACCAAAAAAAGCCTCAAGAAGACAGCTAAGAAAAATAGCTTGGGAGGTTTATTAATATCGGGTTGGACTCTCGAGCTAATAAGGGATGGCTGGAGAATTGTTAGCAGATAAAGGGCTCCCTGTGGTTTATTTTGACACTTGCTCTCAGCACCCCACGTGCCGGTCCGCATAGCCTTTTTCTCCTGAAAGCTCAGAAAAGTTGCTATGTTCCCTGTATCCTTTTCTAATCCTTTTGGCTAGCAAGAGCAATGCAGACCTACAGCGGGAGGGAGGAAGACCCCCCCCCCCCGAATCTATTATTGAATCAAAGCGTTATTTCTAATAAGTTGCGGAGTTCTGAAACCACTGTGGTCTGCCGTGTCAGTAGGGGAAATCTGTGAACGGAGGGTAAATTTTAAGCAGCAGTTTCAGTTGCCGAGGGCTCGATCGATCTTCAGAGTCCTCATCTATTGTTTAAATGGTGCCAGTGTGGAAGTATAGAAGACTCTAAGGTTGTTTTTCTGAAGTTTCCACCCTTTGTTAGAAGCGGTTCAATCCTGTTTGGGACCAGTTCCTGAGGAGAGGGAGGGGGTGCTCCTCCTCACAGCAGATTGGTTCCACGCGTCAGGTGGTGGCGATGACTTAATTCCTAGCACAAGAAAATGTTAAAACCGGTTATGTAATTTTTGCTTGCTTCCCCCCCCCCCCTATATTTTTGAAGACGCTGTAGATTTACTGCGGATACGGGAAGGATTTTGTGGGGGAACATCCAGGCTTTGGGGTGGTTCTATTTCTAAATCGGCCGGGAAGTTGCACAGTATGTTCTGTCTCCGACACAAGGGCTGCATTTTACGCAAAGCATGCAGTGCAACGACGGTACCAGAAAGGTGGAAGAATGCCCATGTTTACCGTTGCAAGAAGTTATTTTCATTCCTGGCGGTGCCCTACATTTGCAGTCGAAAGCTCTCCCCCTCCCCCCTGGAACGAGCGTGCCAAATCCATGTGTTTTTGTTTGTTGCATATTTGGAGGGATGCAGGTGAAAGACTAAAACAAAGAAACGTCAGAAGCAGCCACCCTTTGGGGCCACCACAATTGAGCTTGCACCTTGTTAGCACGGTTGGCTGCGGTCTTTATCGTGGGGGGCGGGGGGGGGGGCCTAAGCTCTGAAAGCCTAAACCGCTTTAGAGAAGACCAGCTGGAATGATTTTTAGAACGTGAGACTTTGCCGTCGCTGAGCGGGCCGAGCTCATTCGCCTTTAAAACGTGGGGCTGCTTTCACTGTAACCTGCACCCCCCCCCAAGTCAAACACGCTAAGGGAGTTCCAGTGACTTCCGCCATGGGGAGAGTGAGGCAGGCGGGAGGGCGCCTCTCAGCCTAGCATGCTCCCAGAAGCCACGCCCAGCGCTCACGCAGTCATTGGCCTGATGGGGTTTGTTAGCTTGTTGCTAAGGCAATGCCAGCCCTTGCGTGGAAGGAGGCGGGGCACCGGTTGAGCTCATTGGGTAGGGGAGGAGGTTAAGAAGCCAGTTCTGGTTCTTGAATCCCTCCGCTGCGTTGTAGGGAGCATTCTTCCCAGGCCTATTGCTAACAAGGGGCCCTCCGGGGCCTGGCCCCCTAGCATTTCTTCCGGGCTCCCTGCCTCCCAGGCTGGCCCCCAAATTGAACTAATGTGATTAACTTTTGCTCCTTGCCAACCTAGTAGTTCGAAAGCAAGAAATTGCAAGTAAATAAATAGGTACCGCTTCGGAGGGAAGGTCACAGCGTTCCGTGCGCCTCGGCGTCTAGTCACATGGCCACGGAGACGTCTTTGGACAGCGCTGGCTCTTCGACTTGGAAACGGAGATGAGCACTGCGTCCTTAAAGTCATATTCAACTGGATTTCAAGCAAGGGAAACCTTTACCTTACTAGTATAGAATTGAGCCAGGGCTCAGGAATTGTTCCATTAAGGTCAATCAAAGTAAATAATTTAGCAAGACCACCAGCTCACAGATTTTTTTTAAATTTCAGCTGGAAGGCCAGTTGGGGGGCCCTCTTACCTCTTTCTCTACCTGCTCTATCCCATTCATAATCTTGCAAACCTCAATCATGTCACCCCTCAGCCGTCGTTTCTGCAAGCTAAAGAGCCCCCAGCGCTTCAACCTTTCTTCATAGGGAAGGTGTTTTCACGCTTTTCTCGTTCCAGTCGCCCTTTTCTGCACTTTTTTCCAATGCTATCATATCTTTTTTGAGGTGTGGCGACCAGAACTGTACACAGTACTCCAAATGAGGTCACACCGTCGATTTATACAGGGGCATTAATGATACTGGCTGGTTTGTTTTCAGCATAGCGTTGGCCTTTTTCATCGCTGTCTGCACACCGTCTCGACATTTTCACTGAGTTAGCCAAAAAGGAGTGACAGCCAAAGGCCAACCGGAAGCCGACAGCCAACGACCAGCAAGTTCAATTGAGCCGCTGAGCCAATAAGGTGGCGGGGGCGTGCGAAGTATACCCGTATGCATATGAGCGGCTGGCTGGGGATCTGCTCGCACTGGTTTTGGCCGGTCCTCTCCTGCTCGAATCTAGTCTGTGACTGACGCCTCAGCGCTTGTTTACCACTGCTTGGCTGGGGCCGCTGCTGCTCCTACTGTGGAGCTGAGGGGAAACTGCTGAGCTGGCAGAAAGGGAAGGGAAGAAGGAAATCCCACTCTTCCCTTCTCCCTCCCTCCCAACACCCCATACATGTTCGGTTTTTCTTTTTTAAAAGGCTTGATAGGAAAAGAAAAACTTGGTCGTGAATCCCTCTAAGTTGTGGAGTCTTGTGGGCAAAAATTCTAGTTTGAGCTACTGGCAATAAAGTTGTGAGCAAAGCAATTTGGTTGCTGCATAAATTAGTTTGCTCTGAGGCTATCCTTCCTGAGCTATGACAAAAATCTGTGAGCTGGGGGCTAAAAAACTGTGAGCTAGCTCACACTAACTCAGCTTAGAGGGGACACTGGTAGTGATGCAGGGGATGGACACGGCCTGGACACCAACGCTCCCGCTAAGCGGTGGAGTCTTTTGAGCAAAAATTCGACTTTGTGAGCTACCGGCGTTCAAGCTGTGAGCGAGCGCTTTGGCTGCTGCATTGATCAGTTCGTTCTGGAGCCACATCCTTCCTGAGCGAAGGCAAAAATGTGTCAGTTGGAGGCTAAAAAGCTGTGAGCTAGCTCACACTAACTCAGCTTAGAGGGAACACTGACTGGCACCCAGAGACCCAGTTTGGTGTAGTGGTTAAGTGCGCGGACTCTAATCCGGGAGAACCGGGTTTGAGTCCCCTCTCCTCCACTTGCACCTCCTGGATGATCTTGGGCAAGCCGTAGTTCTGTCAGAGCTGTTCTTGAAAAAGAGCGGTTTCTGTCAGAGCTCTCTCAGCCCCACCTACCTCACAGGGTGTCTGTTGTGGGGAGGGGAAGGAAAAGGAGATTGTAAAGCTGCTCTGAGACTCCTTTGGGTAGTGAAGGGTGGGTATAAATCCAATCTCTTCTTCTTCATCTACCTCACAATCAAAGGGGAAGATTGGGGGCAAAGGGTTGCCATCTTTTTTTTTCCCCATGGGGTGGGGTGAGCATACAAGCATCAAGCCCCCTCTTGCAATACGATAGCTGAGGTCTTATTTCTGCTCTGATTTGCCCCCTTCTGCCTGTTTAAATGCCAAGGGCATCCCATATATAAGGGCATCACGGATGGGCGTGCTCAAATTCATGTCTTCGTTATTACAATCCTTAGAAATATGTCGTTTAGCTCTGGAATTGTCTCCTTTTGAGGATGTGGCCAATTGTATAGAACTGAGCAGTTTGTCCCATCTTAACTGATAATTTTGAAACGCTCTTCACAACACAAGGAAGTTTTATACTGAATTCAAAAACCCTTATCCTAAGTAAACTGCACTGGTTCCAGTGGTGTGTGTGTGTTGAAATAAAGTGCTGTGGATCGGTGTGATTTGACAGTAAGGTAAAGCTAAAAGGTTTCCCTTGCTTGAAAGCCAGCCGAATACAAATCTAGGGATGCGGTGCTCATCTCTGTTTCCAAGCTGAAGAGCCAGCGCTGTCCGAAGACGTTTCTGTGGTCAAGTGGCCAGCACGACTAGATGCTGAGGCACATGGGACGCCGTTTCCTTCCCACCGAAGCGGTACCTATTTATCTCCTTGCAGTTTCTTGCTTTCGAACTGCTAGTTTGGCAGGAGCTGGGGCCAGAGACGGGAGCTCACTCCGTCATGCAGCACTCGGGTACTGCAGCTAAATAAAGACTATGAGATTGTTTAAAATAAATCTAGTATAGAAAGCGTATTGGGAACAGCAGTTGAAAGATCCCCCCCCCCCCAATAATAGAGCCTTGTCCTTTACCATATAACCTAAATATAACGACAACAGGTGAAGAAAAGGATAAAAGACAGAGACAGGGTTGACTGGGATGAATACTGAACCCTGAATTTAGAAATCTAGAAAGAATGGTTACAGAGACTAGATAAAATTCTTGGGGATTAAGTTACAGGGATAAAAAAGCAATTAAGGTCACTGGAGCAACGCAAATGAGGGTGTGGTATGTAGTTTGACCACCTCTTTATTAAACCTGTGTGAGTCCCTTTTGCTGTGTAAAGGCATGATGATGTGTGTATAATATTCACAGGTGGAATAGCCTATTGGGTTTTTCCCTCCTAGATGATGATAGTTCCGAAGAGGGTCTCCACATCATTCATTCGGGACGGCATGAATATGCATTCAGCTTTGAGCTTCCACAGATGTGAGTATCGTCTTGGTGGTGTGTGATGGAGCGTACTGACAGCAAATCCGTGGGTAGAAAGTTCATACATTAAGATATGGGGGCAAGGAGAGGAAAAATCCTCTTTTCATGTACCCCGGAGAGCACTACGGTCTGGGGCCCAACATCAGCTGACTATACCTGGCCCCAGACAAGCCAGGCTCACTACCACGAAACAGAGGGCTTTTTCAGTGGTGGCCCCGACCTGTTGGAATGAGCTCCCGGAAGAGATCAGGGCCCTGCGGGACCTGGTACAGTTCCGCAGGGCCTGTAAGACGGAGCTCTTCTGCCAGGCATATGAATAGGGGCCGCTACCCTTGCCTCCCCCCCCCTTACCTCCATAGTACATCTACTAGCATCTGACCGCTGATTGTACCATCAGCCGCCGGGAAAATGGCACCGGTGTGATCAGATAGTCGCCATCTGAGCTTTGAGTTTTGATTGTTGAGCACTTTAAAAATTGTTGTTGTTTTAATGAAATGTTTTATATTGTTTTAAATATTTATTATGTTTATTGAATCCTGGTGCGCCACGTCTTGTACGCCGCTCTGAGCCTGCAAATGCGGGGAGAGCGGCTTAGAAATTAAATAAATAAATTGGTCCCAGAGATTGCACTAGAACATGCTACAGGGCGCATCTTCCCTAAGAAACCGTTAAAAAGAGGTTTGCTTTTATTCAATTTATGTAACATTGGGGCCAACAATTGCCCTCCTGTCAATCATGCCCTTTGAAAACCTGTTGCCCTGGTCGAATATTTCATTTTATCAGTCCCGTGACCTGTTTTGCTCCTTACAAATGGGATGGACTGATCCTTAGTCCTTTTAGAGCTTGCCAGCATGGCTTCCTGCTGAATGGAGGTTTGCCCAGTGCTACATCGCGGACGCTTCAAGTTGAACATATAATTAGAGAATCACAGCCTTAACAGGACAAATTCAGATAAACAAAAGCTGTGTGTAGTGCACATAATCATAACAGGATATAATTCAGAAATAGTGATGAACTGTGTTGCGTCTAATAACTGTTGACAAAATTTTCCAGAATAAACTTCCATTTCGATGTTCTTCCTCTGAACTGGACCTTATACTGACACAGTGAAGGACAGGCTTGATTCCAAGTAGGAAGTCTTAGAGGCAGGGGTCATTTCGTAGAAAAAGAGGTGCAGGAGCTCATTAGCATAACTCATTTGCATATGCCACACCCCCTAACATACCGGAAGTGTGTCAGAAGGCAACACCCACCCCTCAGGCTCCACTCCACAGGTGAGTGAAACTGACCTGCTCTTCCTCCATTCCCTTCCCCATCCAATACTTCCTGCAATAAAAATAAGTGTAAAGAACACACCCTCATTCTCTTCCTGCTCCCTTGAAACCACCAGGTTTCAAGTAGACTTGAGATACCCAGGACATGTGCACCACCCACCCCTTCCCCTTCCCCTCCCCACAACAAGACACCCTGTGAGGTAGGTGTTGCTGAGAGAGGTCTTTTGAGAACTGCTCATGAGAGAACAGCTCTGAGAGAACTTGTGACTGTCCCAAGGTCACACCAGCAGCTGCATGTGGAGGAGTGGGGAATCAAACCTGGTTCTCCCATATTAGAATCCAACTCCTGACCACTACACCAAACTGATAAGGTGGAAGCTGCTGAAGGGTTGGTGAAATTTCTCCAGTACTTATGTGCCATGTGCCCAGATAAAAAATGGTATACTTAGAAAATGTATATGCCACCTTGAGCAAGTCTTTGGAAAAGCAGCACACAGTCACAAAAGGGACAATGATAAAATTATCAATATTAAAACAAAACATTAAAAACAATAAAGACCCTAGCAGGGCTTTCCCTGGGGCACTGCTCCTCTGCACTGTTCGGGGAAGCCGAGGAGGGGGCGGGGCTTGGTCATGTGCCCGCCCCCTGGGCTCCTCACTCCCGGAGCTGCGCTCCTGTGCGCTCCTGCTCCATCGGACCCCTGCTTAGAGGTATATATTATGTGCATAGGACATCTAGGCATAACAATGTCTTCTATTCCTAGGCTAGTAGGAATTTCCAGCATGGACAAGCAGCAGAACAGGACGCAGGAGATGGCCAGTTCCAGTGCGGGCCTGATCGAAGCCCTCCGGGGGCCTAGTCTGGCCCCCAGGCCACATGTTTGACACCCCTGCTCTAACCCTTCCAATTTGGAATCCAGCCTGTCCAACACTGTCAGTATAAGGTCCAGTTCAGAGGAAGAACATTGAAACAGAAGTTTATTCATGAAAAATTCATCGACAGTTATTAGAAGTATCATCGTTTATGAGGACCATTTATGTGTCTGATTTTGTAGATGCTTCAGGTTGAACAGGTTGAAACACATCTGCTTGGAAGGCAGAAATCAGAACAACAAATGGAGTGGAACGAAAAAGCAAATGGCAGTGGCTCAACATTAGTTAAGGACAGCGATTATATATGAAACCTGACAAAGAAAAAGACTGGAATTCGGCAGATGGATGGGAGAAGAAGAGCTGTGTTAGGTCAGCGGAAGGTGAACGCAACCTTCACCCTTATAAAAGTCACAATACAGACGCATTCTAAAAATAGGAAATAAAATGTGGAGCAGATCTGAAAACATGCTTGAGGATTATTAACTCAAATACTAGAAGAAAGAGACAGAACTGGAACTAATTATATATACCCAGGGCATTTAAAAATTATAAACTAAACAGAGGGGGGTGTCAGGAGAGGTAGAATATGAATGGAGGGTGACCAAAAAAGACAGAATTGGGAAAGAAGGCAATTTGAAATAAACAAAGTAGTCACAGTGGCTGAAGTACCTTGCTGCAATACAGTGTAAGTGCTGTCACATATTGAAAGCACAGGCACGTAAGAACATGAGAGAAGCCAATGTTGGATCAGGCCAATGGCCCATCCAGTCCGACACTCTGTGTCATATAAGAACATAAGAGAAGCCATGTTGGATCAGGCCAGTGGTCCCTCCAGGCCAACACTCTGTGACACACAGTGGCTAAAAATACTAGGGGCCATCAGGAGGTCCAGCAGTGGGGCCAGGACACTAGAAGCCCTCCCACTGTTGCCCTCCCCCCCAAGCACCCAGAATACAGAGCATCATTTGCCCCAGACTGAGAGTTCGTATCTATACCTTGTGGGCTAATAGCCACTAATGGACTCTGCTCCATATGTTTATCTAATTCCCTCTTGAAGCCATCCATGCTTCCCTCTTAAAGCCGTCCACAGCTTTATTCTGAGTGTCTGCGGTTTTGGTGAAGTTCACCAGAGCTCAGCTTCCTGTGCGATTGCTTCCCAAAGCGGCAGTGTGATTTATTTGCAGTTAAACTGCTGTTCGTTTAAAATAATCCAGAGGGAATGCCTGAAACTAAAGTGGATTTTACAGAGCAATTTATAGAAACATCACAGTCAGACTGAGATAAGAAAAACTGGCTATCTTAGTTGTCATACGTTCTAGAAAGGGCATGGGATTAATGATCAAGTATCAATACCATCCGCTGAAATTTTAATAGTTTTTTTTAGTGAGTATGTCTCTTCGAGGCACAATTATGACAGCTGACAACGTATGAAATCTGTAAGGCTTTATCATTTTAATTCTGGTCTTCTAGGTGCATTCATAATGCCAAGGATTGTAGAAGACATCTTTCTTGAAAGTCCGTGGTATAGAAAAGCTGCTGTTTTTTGTCTATTGGTACGGAAGGGCAGCTTTATTTTCAAATGCCCGTGGGAATAAAAGGGTTAGATGAAAGAATTTTGAATGCCTAAACTTTTGTTCTTATCTTTGACCTGTCACTGTTAAGAAAAAGTCAGACCCCAGAGGAACTGAAGAAGCATTTCTTATAGGTTTTGGCTCTGACCTTGAGAAGCCTCTACAAAGGAATAGTCTTGCTGACATCAATATGTCCATATATAGAAACTGGGCCCTTCTGGAGGTCAGCTCTGTTAAAGCACTTGGGGGGGCCTCATCTTGTTCTAATACTTTGCTTGTCGCCTATTTCCAGATTTTAAAAGTGACCTCTTCTAAGATGAATGGATCTCTTGGCCTGATCCCTGACCTAATCAAGCTGGATCGTTTGGATTGTAGCCTGTTTAGTGACCATTCCTATAAATGGGACTAAATGGTGTAAATCAAGCATTTCAGCTTGACCGGGCTATGAATTGGGTTAATGCATCATAGTGCAAATCCAGAACAAATATGGTCATATGCTGTAGAGCTGCTGAATCGTTTTCAGCTACAGAGATATTTCTCCCAAACAAATTGAACGTAAAAATCCTGCAAACAAATGAGGCTTGATTATATACTATGATGAATTTAACAGTACAGTACAATATTATTACCCAGACTGAGTGTATATTTACGTTAAAACCAAAAGGAGACCAAAGGCTTATTCAGTTTTGACATTTGTGTCCCGCACAGACCACTTGCTACCTCATTTGAAGGCAGACATGGCAGTGTGCGTTATTGGGTGAAAGCAGAATTACAGAGGCCTTGGCTTCTACCAGTAAAATTAAAGAAGGAATTTACAGTCTTTGAACACATAGATATCAACACTCCTTCATTACTGGTAAGAAATGACAGAATTACTCATTCTTTGTTTTTGAAATAAAACAACAGCAACACACAGTCCCTGAAGTATCCAAACTTGTGATAATAATTGTTAAGTGCATTTGAAGTATAAGAACATAATGACTAGAAACCAGGAAATGGTAGCATATTGTATGATTACTTAAATCAATTATTTTTGAGATGCTGGTTCTTAACAGAACTGTTACAGAAAAATAACTTGCTTCTATATAGAACAGTTCTATTTCTCGGGAAAAAACTTAAGTTGAGAATTTCAGAGCTTCACAAAGCACAATGTAAAGCAAGTTGTTCTGCAGCGCATTATTGATTATTCTGATGAAGATGTCTTACCACGTGGGGAGAAATGATCCTAGTTCTGTATTGCGATCATAACATTTTATTTTGATAATTAAGCATTAAAGTGTTCATGCGACTCTTTCAATCTGACCTAAAACTTTTTTTTTTTACTCTTGGTTATTTAAAAACACAGAACGTGTTACAAAAAGCCCCTTGAAACAGGGTTCTTCTACAAATGGCTAGGAAGTCATGTGATCTGGGAGGCCATAGTAACTCGTCTAAAATCTACCCAAATCCAACCTAATATTTCTATGGATTTTTATGATAACGCCCTAGGGTTGCCAGCCTCCAGGTGGGGCCTGGGGATCTCCCACTTTTACAACTGATCCCCAGCTGACAGAGATCAGCTCCCCTGGAGAAGATGGCTGCTTTGGAGGGTGGGCTGTATGGCATTGTACCGTGCTGAAGCCCCTCCCCAAACCCCACCTTCTCCTGGTTCCACCACCAAAGTCCCCAGGTATTTTCCAACGCGGACTTGACAACCCTATAACGGCCCCAACCTGCATTTCATGTAGGACAAAAAGGATATTATCAGGAAGGATCTTAACCCCCATTGATGTCAGCAGGGTGATCCCATTGATTTTGATGTGTGTAAAATTGAACACATTAGTAGGGTCAGGGGCAGTCCTAAAAGAAGGGAGTATTTGTGGTTAAGCAAAAATGCCATATGGGAGGTCACTTTAGTAAACACATAAGTACTCAGTAGAACCTCACTAAGTGTTTTGAAGATGTCATACTTCTGTGGTTCTTACCATGAGTACGTGGAAATATGTCCCATTGAAGTGAATAATACTTGTGTTTGGAACGGAGCTGTTTTTTTTTTTAGCAGTTCAAAATCAATACAGTGGGTGTGAAGCTGCAATCTTAAACTTCACTCTTTGGAAGATAACCCAAAAAGTTTTATCCTCATTTTAACTGTAAGTATATCTGTTCTGCTTTTTTCTTTCAGTCACCTCAAGCAGGCACAAAAGAAAAGACACTGTGTTGCTGGTTTTGTACCTCAGGCCCAATATCCTTAAGTGCCAAAATTGAAAGGAAGGGCTACACCCCAGGTATGTAATACAGGTTCTTATGGAAAAGTTTCTTGTATAACAACAAAGCATCGGCGTCAACTACGGGGGCTCAGGCCACCCCCGAAGTTTCCCAGGGGGGGTCTGGGGCCCCCCCTGGGGAAACGGGGCACCCGCCCCCCCGCCACTGCGCCTCCCCGCCTCCCATGTTAGGCAGGCAGGCAGGCCTGCCCGCCACCCCCGCAACAGCCGCGCGCCCGGCTGGCTGGCTTTCCTCCCCTGAACCCACTGGTTTCCTCCCTCCCGGCATGATGATGTCACCCAGAAGTCACCCAGGCATGTTGCCGGGGTGACGCTCTAGCAGTCGCCTGGACACTCTATGGCACCATAGAGTTCGGGGCGATTGCCAGAGCATCACCCCGGCAACGTGCCCGACATAATGATGTCACTTCCGGGTGACATCATCACGCTGGGGCCCCAGGAGGGAGCCAGTGGGTTCAGGGGAGCCGGCCGGCCGGGCCAGGGGGGGAGGCTGTTGTGGCGGCAGCAGTGGGGACACCGTTGCAGCGTGTGTGCGTGCGCACAAGAGCCCCCGCCCCCCTGGTAAGTACAAAACTCTACGCCCCTGCAACAAAGCGATATTGTGGGTGTTCTGAATTAAGCAAAATAGAGAGCCTGGGACTGCTAGTTAATCTTCATGTTACCATGACATCTATATTGTGTGCTGAGTTCACTGCATTGAAGAGTCAGATGACGACATAGCGATAACATTCTTTATTGGAGTACACAACATGCATGCAACACTGACTTTATACCGTCCCTAGGACACACCTAAAAGTCCTATTGGTGGGTTTGAATTTCCCGCCAGAGTTCTTATTGGAAGGCTAGTGGTGGTTGGGACTACTAGGTGTTCTTAGTAAAGGTAAAGGTTTCCCTTGCTCGAAAGCCAGTCGAATCCGACTCTAGGGGTGCAGTTCTCATCTCCGTTTCCAAGCCGAAGAGCCAGAGCTGTCCGAAGACGTTTCCGTGGTCATGTGGCCGGCATGACTAGACGCTGAGGCGCTCGGAACGCCATTACCTTCCCACTGAAGCGGTACTTATTTATCTCCTTGCTGTTTCTTGCTTTTGAACTGCCAGGTTGGCAGGAGCTGGGACCGGAGACGGGAGCTCACTCCATCCCGAACTGCTGAACTACCAACCTTCAGTTCAGCAACTTAACCACTTGAGCCACTGCAGCCCGCTACTAGGTGTCTTTACTATTGTCCAGTTTAGTAGGGGTAATGTTACTAAGCATAATAATATCTAAATTGTGGGACGTGTTCTCCCATCTAACATGTCTGTTCTTCTGCTTTATTCAAGGTGAATCGATTCAGATCTTTGCAGAGATTGAGAACTGCTCTTCCCGGATGGTAGTGCCAAAGGCCGCCATTTATCAAACGCAGGCATTCTACGCCAAAGGAAAAATGAAGGAAGTAAAGCAACTTGTCGCCAACCTGCGAGGGGGTTCCCTGTCGTCAGGGAAGACCGAAACTTGGAATGGCAAACAGCTGAAAATTCCACCTGTTTCCCCATCGATCCTCGACTGTAGCATAATCCGTGTGGAATATTCTCTAATGGTAAGAACTATGGCTGTGGTCACATGGTCGTTTTGATCGGGTGTCATCGCCGTTCCCTCTCACATTTAAAACCGCCGATCAGACGCCCACATCTGCCTCCCGCACCAAAGTGGGCTCACGCGCACAATCCTGGTTCCCTAGCGAGTTTTCCTACACCTGGAAACTCAAGTACTTTCTGGGTATTTGCACTTTGAATCTGCGATTTCGCCGATCTGGATAGCCGTCTTTTGCAATGATCGTGATTAGGTCATCTGTACGTCCTTCTTGCGGTAGTCCCCCCCCCCCCCCCCAGCTTTCACCATTGTGTGTATGACCATTCCTGCGCTGAATATCTTAAATGCATGAATGCTCAAGTGCACATAAAACAGCGCTTGGTTACAAATCAGTGGTTCATTTTGTTCGGCACAGCAAAAAAAAAATTAATTTGTGCATGCGCACATGTGCGCATGCGCAAACAATTAATTTTTTTTTGCCGTGCCACCACTAGGGCGGCACAGCTCTCTGGACAGTGCCTGGAGCCTCGTTACGCAACGCAAGCAGCTGGGCAAGGGATGTGTGATCATCTGAACCCGCTAAAAAATATCCCTGATCAAATCTACAGCGAGAACAAATCGCAGTAAGCTGTGACCACAGCCTGTGATTGTCTTTTCAATGTTGCATGCACAACTGCTGATTTTCTTAGCGGGCTTAACAGCCGTTTCGATTCATGTTTTAATCATTTGTTGTCTTTAACTCCCAGGTATATGTGGATATTCCAGGTGCAATGGATTTGTTCCTTAACTTACCACTTGTCATTGGTACCATACCGTTACACCCGTTTGGCAGCAGAACATCAAGCGTGAGCAGCCAGGGTAGCATGAATATGAACTGGCTTGGTCTGACCCTGCCTGAAAGACCTGAAGGTAACTTTGGCAGTACAGATTCTGTGTTATTTAGTGCTGTGTGTTTTTGAGACAGTTATTCTATTAGTATTTTATGCAAACCTAAATAATCCAAGGGCAGTACTAAATGAATCCTCCACTTGGGCTTCCTCTGGTGTCCTTCATTCTGGTAGGAAAAGCACTGGCTTGTTCTCTCCTGGAAAAGGGTTAAATGTGGCTAAGCACCCGAATCGCTTGCTCACAACTTTAATGCCGGTAGCTCACGAAGTAGAATTCACTGCCACAGGAGGTGGTGGTAGCTATAAGCATGGACGGCTTCAAGAGGGAATTCGATAAACATACGGAACAGAGGTCCATCAGTGGCTATTACCCACAAGGTATAGATAGGAACTCTCAGTCTGGGGCAAGTGATGCTCTGTATTCTTGGTGCTTGGGGGCGGGGCAACAGTGGGAGGGCTTCTAGTGTCCCGGCCCCACTGCTGGACCTCCTGAGGGCACCTGGTGTTTTTGGCCACTGTGTGACAGAGTGTTGGACTGGATGGGCCATTGGCCTGATCCAACATTGGCTTCTCTTATGTTCTTACGTTCCTATAATTTTTGCTCACAAGACTCCACAGCTTAGAGGGAGCACTGGTCCCAAAGGGTCCTTGTGGAGAAAAAAAAATCATTACTTGAATTATTTTGTTGCTTGTCAGAAAGTGACACTGGGATGGATCCAAGCTTTCTCCAACTGACGTAGCTGTTTCTCCAACAGAAGAGCCACCTAAATCAAAGGAAGGCTACCTTAGATTGTAGGTAGCCCTCAGACTTGAGCTGAAAGGAAAAGTGGAGTATAAATATTTTAACAAATAAACTTTGCTCAGTGGAGTGGTAGGATAGAGGCACAAATAGGCTGTTTCTCTGAAAACTGCAATCTTACCTCAGAATAAAGTGGAGGCGGCAGGAAACGGAACTCCTGGTTAAGGAGAACCAGGGGTCATTTCGAGCAGGAATGCCGTTCCGGGAGTAACAAGCCCAGGAGCGGGCACATGTGGAAGAAAGCTAAAGCAGACTAACTTGATCCGTGTTTTCATGCTTGTTGTAGGGTAGCTTCCCTGCAAGAGCAAAGGAAACCTAAAGTGTCTTTAGTCGAAGTGTAGAGCTGGCTCACTAGCTCTGAGCTGGGAAATACCTGGGGATTTTTGGGGTGGAGCCTGAGGGGTGGGTGTTGCCTCCTGACACACTTCCGGTGATGTCAGGGGTGTGTGGCATATGCAAACAAGTTATGCTAATGAGGTATGCTAATAAGCTCCTGCACCTCTCTTTCTACGAAATGACCCCTGCGGGAGAACAGTGGCCTTTGAAGTTCTACATGCATTTAGCTTCCTACCTAGAGAGCTGGCGGAAAGAGTGTGTGTGCCAGTGGATGCATTGTGCCCAAGCGTGGTGGTAAACTTTCTTTACAGCTCAGTCATAAACAGAGCAAACTGCCCATTACATTTAAATCAAAAATTCTAGCTAGTGAGTCTTTCTTGTATTTGGAAGGTTGTGTATGTTACATTTGTCCTGTTGTGTATCTTGACATGCATAAGAGCCTCGTTCAAACGGTGTGCAATTTTGCCTTCAGCACCTCCTAGCTATGCAGAAGTGGTCACTGAGGAGCAAAGACAGTCCAGCCTAGCGCCTGTAGGTGCTTGTGATGACTTCGAAAGAGCGCTTCAAGGGCCATTGTTTACCTATATCCAGGAGTTCCGTTTCCTTCCTCCTCCCCTTTATTCTGAGGTAAGATTACAGTTCTCAAAGAAAGACCCTGTTTGAGAAGGAGTTCAGATGGGCAGCTAATTCTGCCATTGGCCCGGCTCTAATTTGATCCCGATCTTTTTTATCCAGTGTTCCATGATCAGACAGCTCCCCCGTGAATCGTCTCACCGCGCGCGGACTCCACAGTGGATTGTCTAGAGAAAGCATCCACCTGAAGGAGTTGTGCGGTCGAGTTTTTTTTTTAAAAAAATTCTGTTTGCGCATGTGCATATGTGCCTCATTGTGTACTTGTTTTTCTGCGCATGCGCAGACTTGAATGGTAAAAGCACCACTAGTGGTACCTTCCTCTAGGTACCATTTCAGTTAACAAAGTTCATAAATTTCACGGGCCCTTCAGAAACATTAAATTGTCCGGAATGTTTGAGCGGAGCTCTGCAGCCATTGCATGTTTACGCGTTTATGTGCATACCGCTAAGGATTTTTTTAAATGGCGGCCATGCAGGATGGTCTGTAGTCAGACCATCCTGATGGGCTGATTGTGTGCTGGAATGATCAGACGGGGGAAAGTCCGCCATTGGCCCGTCAGCAAGCATTAGACCGGACTTCCAGCAGCATCTTTAAAGTACGGCTCCCTGGCGGCGATCGATGGGCTGATCACGGAAGCAGCACATTTCCCAGATGTCTCTGTCTGGACGTTCCCTTTAAATCTGCCTGGCACTTGTGCCTGGGTCGGATTGAAAGAGCCGTCTGATCGCGACCTGTAACAACCTTTCTCCCAGGAGATATTCTTGAACAGCTGGTGGAGGTGTGACAACATCATGGGGGTATAGCCAATCAAGACACTCCTCTCTCCTCTTCCACTTTCCTCCTAGGATTGCAAAATCCTTGCACATTCCGGTTGCGCTGGTACCATAGAGTTTTCAGGGTGATTGTTAGAGCGTCGCCCGGTGACGTGCCCAGCGCGATGACATCACTTCTGGGCGACGTCATTACACTGTGCATGCCGGCCTGATCTGGCCACTTCGGGGGTGTGGGGTTCTCCCCGCCGGCCAGATCCAGACTGGCACATTGGAGGCCCTTTTAGCGGGGGGACCTCCGCCCTCCAGGGGGACCCGGCAGCCCTATGAACTAGGAATGCCATAAAATTGTTCTAAAAACGCATACTACCTAAAACGAATGCATGCATTATGCAAACACACAGTTCTTCTCATTCACCTCCCATTATCAGTGCTCATTTCTTGTTCTTTGTTTTTTTAGAACGGTAGTACGAAACAAACATTCCTTTCCCTCTCTCTTTCATACAGATTGACCCCAACTCAGACCAGCCCTCAGATGACAGGCCATCCTGCCCTTCTCGTTGAAGGAACACCTCAGAAGAAGAATGGACTGGGGTCTGAATTGTATTTTTTGCCGTGCCGGGGGATAAAGGCATCCTGTCGGAGACACGTGTCGAGAGAAAGCTCTTGCCTAAATGAAAAGGCGAAACGACAAAACAGGCTGTGGATTATGCTTTCGAAGCCTACAGCGACGTCGTAGGACTGCTCTTCGCGCTTGAAGACCAGAGCTTTCCCTCCCTATCGTATCTTGGCATATACGAAGAGCAGCCTTAATAGCCTCAATGTGTCAGAACGCTGGCCGTGTTGCAAGAGGGATGGCTTCCTCTTTTGATTTGAAAATTTGCACATGCTCGATGCTTCTGTTGGGCGGCTCAGTCTCACTACAGCTTTTCCTCATTTACGCCGGGACTGTCGTTACCCCCTTCTAACCTGTTTGTGGTCCGCACAGTGATGAGCCAGAAGAAAGCTCTGAGAACTTTTATGATGACAAATGCACTGACTTTTTTTTCATTTAGAAACAAACAATATCGCCTGGACTTTTCTCGCATATGCACCTGCTCCAAACTGTCCCAGCAAGACTGATCCGTGTATCTATCACCTCTTCAGCTCGAATACTATGGTGGATCGATTACAAACATCGAATGCCTTCAAGCCAATCCTTGCTGTATGTCTTGCAGCCTACTGTAGTAGATAAGCAACAGATATGTGGAGGTGGGGGAGAAGTAGAAGGAAACGAATAGGAGTCTTCTTCAAGATCGTATACCTTCTTGATTCCTTTTAAAAATTTGTTGCCTTTTTGCTATTTACCACAAACAAGAATTTTGTTACAGACTGCCTAAAATAACTGAATCTCAGGTGAACTCATCCCTTGCCAAAATGTTAATATGCTGTTTGTGTTTATGTTGCACTGTTAAGTATTTTTTCCTTCTGTTTTTGTTTGTTGGGGGGGGGGGCTTGGAAAAGGGACATGCACAAAGAAATCCATCCTCCTTTCTTCTTATTATTCTGGAACATGAGATACGATTTAGGAAAGTTTCATCGTTGTAATGCTAAAAAAAAAAAAAGCCACAGAAGGTAGCAACCAACATAACAGTCAAGAATGACTGGAGAAAAGCTGCGCATGATTCATGTAGTGATTCTCAGAAGGGTTTCCCAGATAGTGAGGTGACTGGAGAAATAGAAATTATTTTTATACGCTGTTATTCCACAACCACAGATTTTATAGTGAGCTTTGAAGATACATATAGAGGGAATCTTCCCTCAAAACGACAGTATGTTTTCAAAGAGAAGAGGAACGGTTTTTAGGAACGGTCTCCCGGTGTTTCCTGCTCAGATTACTTGCTCTGCAAGAATGCTTGTGCAGTTCAGATATATGAAAGCAAACTCACAAGATTTTCAGCTGACGGTTGACTAGGCGTTAACTAAATTGCTTTAAGTACCAGGGAATTCAATGTTCCCTCTAAACTGTAGAGTCTTGTGAGCAAAAATTGTACTTCGTGAGCTGCTGGCATTAAAGTTGTGAGCGAGCGATCTGGCTGCTGCATAAATTAGTTTGCTGTGGAGCCATCCTTCCTGAGCGAAGACAAAAATGTGAGAGCCAGAGACTAAAGAACTGTGAGCTAGCTCACACTGACGCAGCTTAGAGGGATCACTGCAAGGGCTCATCTGGGAGTGATAGGTGTGGAGGCATTTTTTGGCACACAAACTAGTACTTCACCATCCCTTTTGCACAAGCATATCCTTGAGAAAGAAATGTGCAGCTGATTATTTACTAAAAGCGGCCATCTTAGGGCTGCCAGGTTCCCCCAAGGGGGCGGGGTTTTCCCGCCGAAACGGCCCCCATCTGCAGGTCCGGGCCGATGTGATTGCCTGTCATTGGCCGACACTCTAGCAATCAGCCTGAAAATCTCTACGGTACCATAGAGTTTCCAGGCTGATTGCTAGAGCGTCGGCTGGCAACGTGCCCAACGTGATGACGTCACTTCCAGGTGATGTCATCGCGCACAAAGCAGGCGTGCGAATGTCCTAAATTGGGACCAACTCTCCCCCGCTGCACTCAGTAAGTGACTTGGCAACCCTAGGCCGTTTTGATGGTTAAGTGCGGAATAACCACATTTATAACCGCTGTGTTGTTTAACTCCATGCGTTACCCCCATTCTGGATCATAGGTTGGTTTGCTGGGGTGAACCTCCACTGATTTAAGTTCCGTCTTGCAACTGCAGCTTCATAACAAATAGGGAAGGCTTTTCCGTAAGTGGCCTTTAAGAAAACACGGACAACAAGTCATGTTTGAACAAGAACAGGGTGAAACATACAGTATAAAAATGAGTCGCGTTTTAAGTGATTCAGTTAGAGAGTTTGGCCTTCAGCAAGTGAATTTAATATACTGGATAATATGGAAAGTGAGTGATGACCTTTTTAAAAATCTTGCTAAATGTATTTGTGGATGTCCCTCTTCTGTAGAGGACTAAAATATGTTGATGGGATAGTGGCATGAAAGGGCATTTGGTGGTCTTTTTTTATCCTTTGCTGTTGCTGTTCTAACCAACTAGGGAACAATTGCATACGCATAGCATTACATTTTTCATGATACAATGCAATTTTCCAAATGAAGCAGGATTGACCAATATTGTAGCAATTGGCTCTGCATCACATCAGCTTGTGATCAGTTTTAAAGTTGTAGACACTATTAAATTCTTACAGAAAAAAACCCAGCCCTTTTGTGGCATTACTGTTTATCTTGGATTTCGTAAAATATTGGTCAATTTCTGGACACTAAAATATGAGGTTCAGAGCTGTAGTCCAGGATTCAAAATAATCTCCCACTTTTATTTTGAATTGGGGGGGAAAATAAGTAAAATCCAAAATGTTAAGAGAAACAAGTGCAATATTTAATGTTTGCGTGGTTATATTCAATAGCTGTTTGTATTATATATTTTTTTAATTTTTTTTTTTTTAGTTTGGTGCTGAATATGTCCTTGTAGACTCTTTTTCCAGAAAACAACACGTGGAAAACAATTTAATTTTTTTTCTATTGCTCTTCCTTGTTGATAATAAAAAAACTTTTTTTTACAGAAAAAGAGCCTACATTTATTTGAGGAATAAAGAAGTAAAGGGTAACCGACTCCTAAACAGAGTGATATTATTCTAATGGACATAGAACAACGTATCTCTGCTTAGGATGCTACCATAGCCGTCAAGAGCCAGTTTGGTGTAATGGTTAAGAGCGGCGGACTCTAATCTGGAGAATCAAGTTTGATTCCCCACTCCTCCACACGAAGCCAGCTGGGTGGCCTTGGATCAGTCACCGTTCTCTCAGAACTCTCTCAGCCCCACCTACCTCAAAGGGTGTCTGTCATTGGGAGAGGAAGGGAAGGAGATTGTAAGCCGCTCCAAGACTTCTTTGGGTAGTGCAAAGTGGGGCATAAAACCAACTCCTCCTCTTCTTAAAATTATATGGGCATAGTCTCTTCCCTCTGGATGTATTGTACGCATGCAGAGAGATTTCCATAAGGCGCATGTTTCCCCCTACCCCATGCATGCGCTGATAATCAGCATACTAGGCTATTATGAGATGTGGGAGGTATCTGTGTACGCAACCCATATCCCCTTCCTCCCCGCCACCTTTCTCCTCCACAGGATCAAGGAATACAGTCTAGAACAGGCATGGCCAAACTTGCTCAGCATAAGAGCCACATAGGATAAACATCAGATGTTTGAGAGCGGCAAGACATGAACTGATACTAAAAACACGTTTTTATTGAAAAATATGCAAATTGTCTTTTTATTAACACTAAATGACTGCCAGAAATAAAAGCAAAAGGGGTAAAAACAGATACTGATAACGATATTTATTCGTCCAGTGATAGTTGTTTGTTTGCTAATGATATTTATTTGTGTGTGTGTGTGTGACAGAGAGAGAGAGAGAGATGGAAAGAAAAAGAGAGAGAAAAAAACGAAGGAAGGGCATGGCTCCCCTTTGCTTTTCCAGCTGCCCTGCCGGGAGCCGCACAATATGTGAGAAAGAGCCGCATGTGGCTCCTGAGCCACAGTTTTGCCACCCCTGGTCTAGAATACTGCAGAGGAATTGGAGAGGATTATGACCTGTAGCAGCCCTTCCACTGTGCATCTTCGAGATTATGCTAGAACCCTAGTATGAATGAGATGAGTTGAATGACTTGTTTAATAGTGAAGTTTCTTCAGAAATGCATCATTATTACATGCTTTGCAAGCTGGATGCAGTTTTGGGGCACTCAGAAATTTAATTTCAAATTTGTAAATATCTTTCTCACCCCCCAAATCTGTTGGAAGCTGTCACTGGAAATCTGAACTACTTGCCGGGCTTCTAGCAAATCGAAACAATTTCCACGATGTTTCTAATAAATGTAACAGGCTCTGAGCTAAAATATACCCATGAATTCTTGCTTGGGATGTGAAAATGTCACCCACAAAGATGTGTTTGTTTATTTATTAGTTCTATTTATACCCCGCCTTGCTGGACAAACTGGCTCAAGGCGGCGCACAGACATTAAAAGTGATAAGACAATAAATCCAATAAAATGCGCATATACAACAAAAATGCAGATCAGAACCGTATAAATACAGATGGGGATGCGCTGCGGAAAAAAGCAAAAGCAGACTAAGTTGATCTGTGTTTTCATGCTTGTTGTAGGGTCGCTTCCCTGCAAGAGGAAAAGAAACCTAAAGTGTCTTTAGTCAAAGTGAAAAGCTGGCTCGCCAGCTCTGAGCTGGGAAAGACCTGGAGATTTTTGGGGTGGATCCTGAGCGGTGGGTGTTGCCTTCTGATACACTTCCGGTGATGTCAGGGGGTGTGGCATATGCAAATGAGATATGCTAATGAGGTATGCTAATAAGCTCCTGCACCTCTCTTTCTATGAAATGACCCCTGTAGGAGAACAGTGGCCTTTGAAGTTCTATATGCATTTAGCTTCCTACCTAGAGAGCTGGCGGAAAGAGTGTGTGTGCCAGTGGATGTATTGTGCCCAAGTGTGGTGGTAAACTTTTTTTACAGCTCAGTCATAAACACAGGGGTCCTTTCGTGGAAAAAGAGGTGCAGAAGCTCATTAGCATAACTCATTAGCATATGCCACGTCCCCTGACATCTCCAGAAGTGTGTCAGAAAGGGAATGTCAGTTTCAGCCCCATTATACCCTATGGGCCATTGAAATCAATGGCAAAAACTCATAGGGCATATGAGGGGCTGGAGGGGAGGGGGTTTGAGGGAGAGGCTCCAAACTTGCAGGGTAGCTGCTGGGGCCTCTCCTCGAAATCCCCACCAAGTTTCAAGAAGATTGGACCAGGGGGTCCAATTCTATGGGCCCCCAAACTGGTTGTCCCATCCCCTCCATTGTTCTCTATGCTGGGAAAAAGTGTTACTTTTTCCTTCCATAGAGAACAATGGAGGGAATGGGGGCAACCTGTTTGGGGGCCCGTAGAATTGGACCTCCTGGTCCAATCTTCTTGAAACTTGGTGGGTATTTCGAGGAGAGACCCCAGCAGCTACCCTGCAAGTTTAGAGCCTCTCCCTCAAACCCCCTCCCCTCCAGTCGCTTTTAAAGTTGCCGCCGAATTTCAGCAGCAATTCGGCACCTGGCCGAATCAGATCAGAGAATCTGATTCAGCCAGTGGCTGCCCTAGTGGCCACTCCTGAGCTGGTAGAGCTTCGCTCTGCCTCGCTCCGGCCCCAACGGACCCCTGCATAAACAGAGCAAACTGCCCATTACATTTAAATCAAAAATTCTAGCTAGTGAGTCTTTCTTATATTTGGAACGTTGTGTATCTTACATTTGTCCTGTTGTGTATCTTGACATGCATAAGAGCCTCTGTGCAATTTTGCCTTCAGCACCTCCTAGCTATGCAGAAGTGGTCATTGAGGGGCAAAGACAGTCCAGCCTAGCGCCTGCAGCTGCTTGTGATGACTTCGAAAGAGCGCTTCAAGAGTCACTGGCAAATAAGTTATGCATATGAGTTATGCTAATGAGCTCCTGCACCTCTTTTTCTACGAAATGACCCCTGCTCCTATCTGTTTAATTGCTCCTGCCTGGGGGGGGGGGGCAGCCTGATCTAACCATCTGCAGAGCAAACAAAAGCAAGTAAGACAGGAGGAGAAATACACCACAGCAACGGAATGCTGTTGCGTTTGGTGTTGCGTTTGATGCAACAAACATCCAGGAATTCTGCACTTGGCGGGGGGGGGGAGGTATTCCTTGTACCCCAGAGGACATGGCTCCAATGGGACACTTAAAGATGATGCAATGACATTATTGTGGAGTGATCTGATTTATTTGATTTATTTAATTTTTATCCCGCCCTCCCAGCCAAGGCCGGCTCAGGGCAGCTTACAAAACAAGGTTAAAAATCCAGCAATACATATATCATCAGGAAGTTAAGGAAAAAAAAGTACTGTTACAAGAATCATTTCCCGTCAGAGAAGGTCAAAATAAGCCAACATATATTTTTAAAAGGAATAAATGACACTTTAGGTAAAGATTTCCCTTGCTCAAAAGCCAGTTGAATACGACTCTAGGGATGCAGTGCTCATCTCTGTTTCCAAGCCAAAGAGCCAGCGCTGTCCAAAGACATTTTCCGTGGTCATGTGACCGGCATGACTAGAAGCCGAGGCGCATGGAACGCTGTTAACCTTCCCACCGAAGCAGAAATTGCGAGTAAATAAATAGGTACTTTCTTTTGAATTCCTAGGTTAGCAGGAGCTGGGACCAGAGACGGGAGCTCACTCCATCATGCGGCACTCGGGTCTCGAACTGCTGAACTACCAACCTTCCGGTCTGCAGCTCAGCGTCTTAACCACTTGAGCCACTGCAGCCCATCTGAATGCAATGTTTACATGGCCTCAAAGATCTGGGCTCCTAGATAACTGCTCACAGTTATTCAGGTTGTTACAGCTCAGTCATCCCATGATCACAGCAGCACACATGAAAGGGATCTAGGTTTTCTGGTTGATCACAAGCTAAACATGAGCCTGAAGTGTGATGTAACTGCGACGAAAGTTAATGCAATCTTAGGATGCATTAACAGAAGCATTGTGTCCAGGTCACGGGAGGTGGTCGTTCCGCTCTCTTCTGCTATGGTCAGGCCTCACCTGGAGTACTGTGTCCAGTTTTGGGCACCACATTTTAGGAAGGATGTTGACAAGCTCGAGGATGTCCAGAAGAGGGCAATTAGGATGGTGAGAGGGTTGGAATCCCAAGTCTTACGAGGAAAGGCTGAAAGAGCTGGGTATGTTTAGCCTGGGAAAGAGAAGGCTTTGAGGGGACATGACTGCAGTCTTCAAATATTTGAAGGGCTGTCGTGTAGAAGATGTTCTCTCTTGCTCTGGATTGCAAGACTAGATCAAATGGGTGGAAATTGCAAGGGAGTTGATACCGGCTAAATATCACGAGAAACTTCCTAACTGTAAGAGTGATTGAGCAGTGGAACGGACTGCCTCAGGAGGTGGTGGATGCTCCTAACTGGACATTTTCAAGCAGAGGCTGGACGACCATCTTTCGGGTATGTTGTCGGGCTACCTTTCGGCTCTGCTCCTGCAGAGTGCAGGGGGTTGGACTAGATGACCTGCAAGGTCCCCTTCAACTCTAACATTCTATGATGGAGCAGCAGTAGACATATTCCTTAGCAAACTACTGATATCTTGCCTTTTATGAGAAATAGGCAAATAGACTTTAATGGGCACTTATTTATGCCGAACCTTGCGATGCTCTCCTCTGCTTGTTTTGGTTGGCCTGTACACAAGGACTGTGGTTATCTCCCACTTTCTTCCTGAATGGGGACCCAACATGGCTAACGATTCCAGGGCGGTGGGGGGGGGGGGGCATAAACGGGAAAAAGTGGGAAGGCTTAAGAGAGCCAAGCAGGCTTTCTCCGTTCCCCCCTCCAAAAAAAAAATTCTATTGTCCACCAGGTGGCAGTAGTTTTTTCTCCCATTATCGGAGGAAAATCACAAGTCATAGGGACTCTTATCAGCTTCCCTCTGCAAGGAAAATCTCGGTGCATTTAAAAACAGCTTGGGAATATTTCCATTAAGGCACATGAATGGTCCTATAGCTTTTCCCTCTAAGAAATTGCCAAGAGCCAGCTGTGGCTCTGAGAGAATGCTCTAGGGCTGGTAATAGGGTTGCCAAGTCTCTCAAACTTACCGATGGGGGGGGGAGTCCTCTGCCGGCCGGGAGCTTCCTCGATGAGCGCGCAAAGCGCGCGCACTGGCTGACATCACCAGAAGTGACGTCAGCACGTTGGGGGAGTTGCCCGGGCGACGCTCTGGCAATCGTCCCAAAACTCTATGGTATCATAATGTTTTGGGGCGATTGCCAGAGTGTCACCCTGGCAACGCCCCCAACGTGCTGACGTCACTTCCGGGTGACGTCATTATGTGAGGGAAGGGGCGGGTTTTCCCCCGCCGGCCGAATGCTGGCCGGCGGATCGGAAACCCCTGTAGCGGGGGATCCCCCGCCCCCCGGGCAGACTTGGCAGTCCTAGCCGGTAATCAAAGAGGTTCAAATCCCAACTAAGCCTTTTTCTTCCCGAAATTTCAACGCCTTGCCTGACAACCATTCTCACTTTCCCCCTCCGCCTCCCCCCTCCCCGGTCACCCCCCCATAACCTTTTTCTTTGTGGGCAACGTGGGAGGGAGCATGTGGGGCCCAGCCAGGTGAGGGGGGGAAAGTAAAAGGGATCGACATGGATCCTCATGAATTCATACGATTTTTACACTGAAATGAAATAAAACAGCCATCATACTGTACACCATGTGTCAGTCTATAGGGAGCACCACAAACAATCACGCACCCACAGATTTGTGGCACAGCAGTGCAAAAACATGATTCCAAAGCACAGATCCTCGTGAATTCATATGACTTCTATGCTGAAACAGAATAAAACTACCACCATAGAGTAGATTATGTCTTAGACTATAGGCAGACCTACAAATACCATGCCTCCACGGATCCATGGCAGCACAAAAGTGCCAAAGCATGGTTCCAAAGCATGGATCCTCAGGGTTTTTCAATTGTGTCACCCCAACATCACCATCAAATCACATATCATGTCCCTGGCCACAGCTTGCGCCACGGAGAGTCCACAGCTTGGTCAGGACTCCATGCTGCAAAAACAGGGTTCTGAACCATGGATCCTCAGGGTTTTTCAGTTGTGTCACCCCAAACTCACCATCAAATCACATATCATGTCCATGGGCACAGCTTGCGCCACAGCTATGGATCTGTGATTTTTGTGGTGCAAGGTGGGGCCACGGACGTGATATGAAATTTGATGGTGAGCTGGGGTGACCCAATGCAAAACCCCCAAGGATCCATGGCTTTGTGGTAACACCACACAGCAACACCGTGAGCGATTCGGCTGCTGCATAATTTAGTGTGCTCTGGAGCAATGCTCCCTCTAAGCGATGGACTCTTGTGAGCAAAAATTCTACTTGGTGAGCTCCTGGCATTAAAGTGGTGAGCAAGCGATTTGGCTGCTGCATAAATCAGTTTGCTCTGGAGCAATGCTCCCGCTAAGCCGTGGAGTCCTGTGAGCAAAAATTCTACTTGATGAGCTCTTAGTAGGGTTGCCAAGTCTGGGTGGGAAAATACCTGGAGAGTTTGGGGGTGGAGCCAGGAGAGGGTGGGGTTTGCGGTGGGCAAATTGCTGCCCGTGGGCCACATGCGGCCCGCCACAGAGTTTTTTGCAGCCGCCAAGACAGTCAGCCACGTGGTTTCTCAACAAGCAGTCTCACTCCCGATTTCAAAAAAATTGTAGATAAGTGTGATAGAGTACATTTGTCTAATTAAACTGCTTCTAAAATTAAATGTGCTTGCAGCTACAGATGATATGAAATTAGCACAATAAATACATTGAATAAAACGACCACTCTTTCATTTAATTTATATTTATTGATTTTTATGATCAGGGGTCCGTTGGAGCGGGAGCGCACAGGAGCGCAGCTCTGGGAGTGAGGAGCCCAGGGGGCGGGCACATGACCAAGCCCCACCCCCTCCTCGGCTTCCCCAAGCAGTGCAGAGGCGCAGTGCCCCGGGGAAAGCCCTGCTAAGGTCTTTATTGTTTTAAATGTTTTGTTTTAATGTTGATAATTTTATCATTGTTCCTTTTATGACTGTGTGCTGCTTTTCCAGAGACTTGCTCAAGGTGGCATATAAATTTTCTGAGTATACCATTTGTTATCTGGGCACATGGCACATAAGTACTGGAGAAATTTCACCAACCCTTCAGTAGCTTCCACCCCATCAGTTTGGTGTAGAGGTCAGGAGCTGGACTCTAATCTGGGAGAACCAGGTTTGATTCCCCACTCCTCCCCATGCAGCTTCTGGTGTGACCTTGGGCCAGTCACAAGTTCTCTCAGAGCTGTTCTCTCATGAGCAGTTCTCAAAAGACCTCTCTCAGCCCCACCTACCTCACAGGGTGTCTTGTTGTGGGGAGGGGAAGGGGAAGGGATGGGTGGTGCACATGTCCTGGGTATCTCAAGTCTACTTGAAACCTGGTGGTTTCAAGGGAGCAGGAAGAGAATGAGGGTGTGTTCTTTACGCTTATTTTTATTGCAGGAAGTATTGGATGGGGAAGTGAATGGAGGAAGAGCAGGTCAGTTTCACTCACCTGTGGAGTGGAGCCTGAGGGGTGGGTGTTGCCTTCTGACACACTTCCGGTATGTTAGGGGGTGTGGCATATGCAAATGAGCTATGCTAATGAGCTCCTGCACCTCTTTTTCTACGGAATGACCCCTGTTTATGATACAATTTACCGCTTTTCTGAAATGCAAAGTTAACTCATGAATGCCATCAGTTTAAAAGGTGTGGCCCTCCGCTAACCTCCGCTCCCACAAAGTGGCCCCCCCCCAGCCAAAACCATTGCCCACCCCTGCCATAGAGTCCACCTTCCAAAACAGCCATTTTTCTCCAGGGGAGCTGATCCCTGTCAGCTGGAGATCAGTTGTAAAAGCGGGAGATCCCCAGGCCTCAACTGGCATTAAAGTGGTGAGCGAGCGCTTCAGCTGCTGCATCAGTGTGCTCCGGAGCAATGCTCCCTCGAAGCTATGGGCTCTTGTGAGCAAAAATCCTACTGGGCGAGCTCCTGGCATGGAAGTGGTGAGCGGGCGCTTCGGCTGGTGCCTCACTCTGCTCTGCAGCCCTCCTGCCTGAGCGAAGCCAAAAAATAACTTGTGGGCCAGAGGCCGAAACGCTGGTGACTCGGCTCCGAGGGCGCCTTTGCTCCGCCTGCCGAGGTGGGGCTTGCTCCGAGGAAGTGATGTGACGCGCACGGCCGAAGACGCGCAGTTGGCGCCGCCTGTGCCGTTTCCTGGCTGGCGGAGGAGGGGTTCGGGCAAGATGGCCGGATCCACAGGTCGGTGCTCAGGGGGTCTCTCGGCCGGGAAGGGGGGGTGGGGGTCCGCCTGGGGGCAGCCGGGGGCTGCGGCGGGGCTGCTGCCCGCGGGGCGCTCGCGGGGCGCTGCAGAGCGGCCGGGGTCGGCGCAGCCGAGCTGGAGGAGGAAGCTGGGGAGGCCGCGGGGTTGGCGCAGGGAGAGAGGGGCGCGCATTGGTGGTGGGGGCGCCTCGGTGGGAGAGGGGGCGCCTCGGTGTCCCCCCCAAGCTGAGTCAGGGTGAGCTAGCTGGCCGGCTTCTGGAGCCTCCGACTCGCACATCTTTGTCCGGGCTCAGGAAGGATGTGGCTCCAGAGCAGACGGGTTTACGCAGCGTCCAAATGGCTGGCTCACCGCTTTACGGTTGGTGGCCCGCGAAGCAGGGTTTCGGCTCGCGGGACTCCACAGCTTA
Source organism: Lepidodactylus listeri (assembly GCA_029233225.1). Taxonomy (NCBI): domain Eukaryota; kingdom Metazoa; phylum Chordata; class Lepidosauria; order Squamata; family Gekkonidae; genus Lepidodactylus; species Lepidodactylus listeri. The sequence goes on along the minus strand of JARCFY010000008.1, from coordinate 8,625,154 downwards.
GAGGGAGCATTGGTCCGGTGCCAGAGAGTCCACCCTCCTCCAAAGCCTCCCTTTTCTCCAGGGGCGGGAGCTCTGCAGATCGCTGCAGCCTGGCGGGAAGAAGCAACGCCGGGGGATCCCCAGGCCCCCCCTGGAGGCTGGCATCCCTACTGGGGATGGAGCCTGAGGCAGGCAGGGACCTCAGTGGGGTGCGATGCCGAAGCCCTCCCCTCCTCCAGCTCCGCCCCCAAAATCTCCAGGTCTGTCCCAACCCGGAGCTGGCAACCCTGCCTGCAAGCAGTGTTCGCTCTCAGCTGAGTTGGTGTGAGCTAGCTCACCGTTTTTTAAGCCTCCGGCTCACCCATCTTCGTCTTGGCTCAGGGAGGATGTGGCTCCAGAGCAAATTGATTTTTGCAGCGTCCGAATGGCTCGCTCACCACTTTAAGGTTGGTAGGTCGCAAAGTAGAATTTTGGCTCATGAGGCTCCACAGCTTAGAGGGAACATTGGTCCAATGCCAGGGAGTCCACCCTCCAAAGCACCCATTTTCTCCAGGGGGACTGAACTCTGCAGTCTGGCGATAAGGTGCAATTCCAGGGGATCCCCAGGTCCCCCCTGGAGGCTGGCATCCCTGATGGGGATGGAGCCTGAGGCGGACAGGGACCTCAGTGGGGTGCAGTGCCTAAACCCTCCCCTTCTCTGGCTCCACCCCCAAAATCTCCAGGTATTTCCCAACCCAAAGCTGGCAACCTGCCTGCAGCCAGTGTCCCCCCTAAGCTGAGTTAGTGTGAGCTAGGTCACAGGTTATATTTAGCCTCCGGCTCACAAATCTTTGTCTTGGCTCAGGAAGGATGTGGCTCCAGAGCAAACTGATTTATGCAGGAGCCAAATCGCTCGCTCCCAACTTTAATTGCCAGTAGCTCACAATGGAATTTCTGCTCACGAGACTCCACAGTTTAGAGGGAGCATTGGTCAGAGGGACAGTGCAGGGAGTTCCGGGGCCTTCTGGTTGGGGATTGGGACATAGGGTCGGGCTGATTGTTCGTTCGGGGGCTTGCGTTTTCTCTGGGAAAGCCTGCAGGATTCGGATTTGGGTTGTTGGCGTTCGCTTCCTAAAGAAGGGAATAGCTCATTACTTTTGAGTTCTGTCTTGCTGAATGATGTTGGTGGTAGAGGGAGGTCTCGGATCTCCCACTTTCCTACCTTGCAAGCGGGTAGGTATTGGAGAAGAGGTATGTATCTAAAGAGGAAGGCGGTATTTTTGTACTAAAATTAAATCCAGTATGCTGGTGCCCTAACTTTACTGATAGTAGACGAATCAGTGCAGTGGTTTTTTTTGGGGGGGGGGCCCTATCTTGTTTATAAAATTTTAATTCTAAGTCACATTGCTGCTTCCAACTCTTTCTGTCTGTGGTCTTGTCGGATAACTGCGAAACTCAAAAAAGGAAACCTGGTTTTGTTCGCTGCAGTGTGTGGTGAAACTTGAGCTTTTTTTTTTGCATGTCATTTGCTTTCTAATATTAATCTGTTCTCACACACACTCAGACATTCCCAATTTTCAGAGTATTGTAAAAGAGTGATTCCTCCCCCCCCCCCCCCTTCGGCATTCAGTGCACATTACAATGGTGGAAGTTGGAACTAAATTTCTGCAGCAGCTGAGAATAGGAAACTGTGTGTGTGTGGGTATTTCCAGTGAATATGAATAGGGTTGCCAGCCTCCAGGTGGGGCCTGGAGATCTCCTGCTTTTGCAACTGATCTCCAGCTGACAGAGATCAGCTCCCCTGGAGGAAATGGCTGTTTTGAAGGGGGGACTCTATGGCATTGCACCGTGCTGAGGCCCCTCCCCTCCCCAGACCCCACCCACTCCTGTTTCCACCCCCAAAGTCTCCAGGTATTTTCTAACCCAGACCTGGCAACCCTGGAAGTGAAAGAAAATGGTGTTTGTGTAGATAATACTGTTTCTTGCTAGTTATTTTTAACTGGTCGAGAAGAAGTAAAAGAACAGGATTAGCTCTTTCTTTGAGAACACAGAGCGTAACCCATCAAACTGGTATCAAAAAACGGTTATCTGAATAAGGATACGTGGTTTGATTCTCAAGGGATTGTGGTATTTTCCTCTTAGATACTTGTATAAGCCAGCTGATCGCAGAAGGTTGATATAAAATTAATGAATTGCATTCGACTACTACTTGGATTTAGGGGGCTGCAGTGGCTCAAGAGGTTAAGACTCTGAACTGCAGACCGGAAGGTTGGTAATTCAAGAGTTTGAGACCTGCGTGCCTCGTGACGGAGTGAGCGCCCGTCTCTGGCCCCAGCTCCTGCCAACCTAACAGTTCGAAAACAAGAAACTGCAAGGAGATAAATAGGTACCGCTTCGGTGGGAAGGTAACAGCGTTCCGTGCACCTCGGCGTCTAGTCAGGCCGGCCACATGACCCCGGAAATGTCTTTGGACAGCGTTGGCTCTTCGGCTTGGAAACAGAGATCCCTAGAGTCGAATTTGACTGGCTTTCGAGCAAAGGAAACCTTTACCTATAGATAGGAACTCTCAGTCTGGGGCAAGTGATGCTCTGCGTTCTTGGTGCTGAGGGGTGGGAACAGTGGGAGGGCTTCTAGAGTCCTGGCCCCACTGCTGGACCTCCTGCTGGCACCTGGTGTTTTTGGCCACTGTGTGGCAGAGTGTTGGACTGGATGGGCCACTGGCCTGATCCAACATTGGCTTCTCTTATGTTCTTATGTAATGCCTTTACTAAGAGATCCTTAGAACATCCTCTTGCTCTTTCAACTTAAAACAACTTGGTGAACCATGTGGAATTTATAGTATAAATAAATTAGAAGGTTGGTCCACATAATGGCTTGCTCCAGGCTGCCAGAGACATCTAGGTAAAGAGGTATCTTAACCCAGCTTTGTCTATTGTTTATGCAGTGACTTGCAGTCCAAATTAATGCGGAATAGTTTTCGGTGGTCCACTATTTCTACCCAACACAGAAGTATCACATTGGATTGGTAGCGGTTGTTTGTATTTTCTTTTGTTCTGGGGAAAAAATTCCAGAAGAATGACCCCGTAGTGTGATTTTAAGGGTTTTTTTTACAAATATTGTTGTGCTGGCATTAAAAGCAAAATATGGGTAGATGTGAGATAAGTGGAAATTATTTGGTATTATCGTTGTTAATCAAATTAATGTTTCTTCAATAACCTCACAGGGAATGCAAGTATTATAGTGTTATATAGTTCAAAAACATGCAGAAAAGGAAATTGCAAGTATATCAATAGGTACCGCTTTAGTGGGAAGGTAACAGCCTTCCGTGCGCCTCGGCATCTAGTTATGCTGGCCACATGACCACGGAAACGTCTTCGGACAGCGCTGGCTCTTCGGCTTGGAAACGGAGTTGAGCACCGGATATCTAGAATCGTATTCGACTAGCTTTGGAGCAAGAGAAACTTTACTAAAATTTTATATCTATATTAGCTGTGGAAATAGTTCAAAAGTTACTAGTCTACAAAATAATGTAGTGGCCTGCTCACTGAAATGTGAATTTCAAAACCACTGTTATAAAAAAAAGAAAAGAAAAACTCAGAAATATTGTTACGATGTTATTATTAAAAAGAGGTTCACGTTTATTTGTGATTTGAATGGCACATACAGAAACTGCACAGCTACAGTTTCCTAGCAGCTTTTAAACAGCAGGTTTTCCATCACATCATCTAACTGACCAAAGATAAAATTATTTTGTCCCAACAAGCATTTATACCAAAACAGTTCAGGGCTCTGCAGGTGTGTATCTTAATTTGAGCCAGCATTTGATAGAACTCAGGCTAGAACTTGATAAGTGCCCGGATTCAGTCCAAAAACATGAGATGTAATATGTGAATTAAATGTCCTTTATAATTCATTTAGTGGCCGAAACGAGGTTGGCGTACTGCTCAGATTCCATTCAAGAGCAGTTTTCTTTGAAAACACGCAGAAAATGTCAACAGCTAATGAAAGTTTACATCTTATGATTTTGCCTGAGGTCAAGGAAAAAGGAAGTAAAAGAGCAGTTACGCTAAAGGCAAAGACCATGCTCACAAAGCACAGACAATTTGCTGGCAGACTTTATCAATTTTCTGGAACCTGATCATGCAGAAAGCACGTAAATAGAAGAGGTCTTTGCATAACAAAACTGGGAATAGAAGTACTCGTTCAGTATTGCCATCAGCAGTATTATATGGGAAATTCCAAAAAAACCCATTTGACAGCATTGTGTTCCTGCACTAAGCGGGAGATAGAAACTCTTGAACACGTGTTCCTTTCACGTACTTGCTACTCAGACTTGCGCCTGACACAAGAGCCGTGTGTTCTGTATGTTACGCCAATAAAGATCGATTGATTGATACTCTTTCAATAACTGGTAGAAGTTCAGTCAGCACCAGTGTTACCTCTAAGCGAAGTTAGTGTGAGCTAGCTCACAGTTTTTTAGCCTCCGGCTCACACATTTTTTGCCTCAGCTCAGGAAGGAGTGCCCCAGAGCAAACTAAGTCATGCAGCAGCCAAACCGCTCGCTGACAACTTTAATACGCCAGTAGCTCACAAAGTAGAATTTTTGCTCACAAGACTCCACAGCTTAGAGGGAGCGCTGGTGAACTGAAAAATTATTGTATGGGCTACACTTCGGCTTGCCTAAAGTCTGTAAAGCAGGCACTCTTAATCACCACCTGATCACGGGGGGGGGGCAATTTTTGGTTGCCAGTGGCAACCCAGGGCCTAAATAACAAGCCTGTTGTGTTTATGTTCCTTATGGCCTAGGAAACCTCTCCTAGTCTAGATATAGTTTCGTTTTCAGGAAGCACGTGGCCATGGCTGCAGTCATTTTGTGACATTCTGTTTGAGGAGTGAAGCTTAGCATTAGAGGAGACCGATGCTGTCAAAAAAGCAAACTAAACACAATCCTACCAGGGTAATTTTGCTTGCAGGAAAGCAGCTGGTGATAATAGCACAGTCGCGATTGTTTTTCAGTCCTCTTTCCCATACTTAAAACTCATAGCTTTTCAGGCCTTATTTTTCTCAAAGTCTTCTTGGAGGATATATGTTTACTTGGCTGTAATTCGGGGCCAATTTTCAAAACTTTATTGGTTTCAGTGAAAAAGCTGTTGACATCTGCGGTACCAGTTATTGATCGAAGTAATCTTTTGTGCATCCATTTCTGCTGATAACCACTGCTCCTAGTTGTATGCATTATGCAGCGCAGGAATTGTTGTTGCAGTGTATGTATAATGCCAGTTTGGTGTTGTGGTTAAGTGCGCGGACTCTAATCTGGGAGAACCGGGTTTGATTCCCTACTCTTCCACTTGCAGCTACTGGATGACCTTGGGTAAGCCATAGTTCTGTCAGAGCTGTTCTCTCAAGGACAAATCTGAAAAGAGCTCTCTCAGCCCCACCTACCTCACAGGGTGTCCGTTGTGGGGAGGGGAAGGGAAAGGAGTTTGTAAGCCGCTCTGAACCTCCAAGTGAAGAGTGGGGTATAAATCCAGCCTCCTCCTCCTCTTCTTCCAATAATTTGTGTAGTAATCATTTTGCACCTTGTTTGCATAATGCAAGTGATCCTAGTACAACGGTTTAATCTGTCAGCCTGCAAAAAAAAAGGTAATCTTGAGTTTACAGCATTTAGCTATCTTTGTGGGGAAAAGATGGCTCTAGTTTTGCTGGAATATTTGAAATGCTTACAGAACTGTCATTGTGGTCCATGACCACCCCTTAGACAACAGAGGTTCCAATTCAGAAATTGTCTCCCATGGCAACCGCAGGACACTATTAGACTTAGTTGGAGACAAGAGCAGGGCAATTTTAACAAGATTTCTTGTAAGCCTTTTTTTCTTTCCAAAACAGGAACTGCTTGCTTTGCTAATTGTTGTTGTTGTTCACTCGCACTCGAGTCCGACTCTTTGCGACCCCACGGACCACATCACGCCAGGCCCTCCTGTCTTCCGTCATGCTCCGTAGTTTGCTTAACTTTATGTTCACGGCATCGATAACACTGTCTAACCATCTCATCCTTTGCCGTCCCCTTCTTCTTTGGCCTTCAATCTTTCCCAGCATCAGGGTCTTCTCCAGGGAGTGCCCCCTTCTCATTGGGTGGCCAAAGTATTTGAGCTGCAGCTTCAGGATCTGGCCTTCCCGGGAACAGTCAGGGTTGATGATTTCTTTTAGGATTGACCAATTTGATCTCCTGGCAGTCCACGGGACTCTCAAGAGTCTTCTCCAGCACCATAATTCAAAAGCATCTATTCTTCGGTGCTCAGCCTTCCTTATAGTCCAACTCTCGCAGCCATACATTACTATTGGGAATACCATGGCTTTGACCATACGGACTTTTGTTGGCAGGGTGATATGTCTACTTTTTTAGAATGCTGTCTAGGTTTGCCAGCGCTTTCCTCCCAAGGAGCAAGCATCTTTTAATTTCGTGGCTGCAGTCACCGTCTGCAGTGATCTTGGATCCCAGCAAGGTGAAGTCTGTCCCTGCTTCCACGACTTCCCCTTCTGTTTGCCAAGGAGTGATGGGGCCGGATGCCATGATCTTAGTTTTTTTGATGTTGAGTTTCAAGCCAACTCTTGCGCTCTCCTCTTTCACCCGGAGCAAGAGGCTCTTGAGGTCCTCCTCACTTTCTGCCATTAGAGTGGTATCATCTGCATATCTGAGGTTGTTGATGTTTTTCCCAGCAATCTTAATTCCAGCTTGTGATTCATCCAGGCCGGCATTTTGCACGATCTACTCTGCATATAAATTAAATAAGCAGGGTGACAATATACATCCTTGTCCTACTCCTTTTCCTATGCTAAACCAATCAGTTGTTCTGTATCCGGTTCTAACTGTCCCTTCTTGACCCTTCTACAGGTTTCTCAAGAGACATGTGAGGTGGTCTGGTATTCCCATCTCTTTAAGGACTTGCCACAGTTTGTTGTGATCCACACAATCAGAGGCTTTAGCATAGTCAATGAAGCAGATGTTTTCCTGGTACTTCGTTGCTTTCTCCATAATCCAGCGAATGTTGGCGATTTGATCTCTAGTTCCTCTACCTCTTTGACACCCAGCTTGTACTTCTGGTAGTTCTCTATCCACGTACTGCTGAAGCCTACCTTGTAGGATCTTCATCATGACTTTGCCCGTGGGTGAAATTAGTGCGAGTGTGCGATGGTTTGAACATTCCTTGGCATTGCCCTTCTTTGGGTTTGGAATGTAAACTGACCTTTTCCAATCCTGTGGCCACTGTTGTGTTTTCCAAATTCGCTGGCATATTGAGTGCAGTCCTTTAACAGCATCATCGTTTAAGACTTTGAATAGCTCAACTGGGATACCGTCACCTCTGCTAGCTTTGTTGTTAGTAATGCTTTCTAAGGCCCATTTGACTTCGCACTCCAGGATGTCTGGCTTGAGATCAGTGATTACACCGTTGTGGTTGTCAAGGACATTGAGGTCCTTCTTGTATAGTTCTTCTGTGTATTCTTGCCCTCTCTTTCTAATTCCCTCTGCTTCTGTTAGGTCTCTACCATTTTTGTCCTTTATTATGGCCAGCTTTGCATGGAACTTTCCCTTGATTTCTCCAGTTTTCTTGAAGAGATCTCTAGTCCTTCCCGTTCTGTTGTTTTCCACTATTACTTTGCATTGTTCATTCAGGAAACCCTCCTTATCTCTCCTTGCTGTTCTCTGGAAATCTGCATTCAGCTGGGTAAATCTTTCCTTTTCACCTTTGCCTTTCCTTTTCCTTCTTTCCTCTGCTGTTTGTAAAGCCTCATCAGACAGCCACTTTGCTTTCTTGCGTTTCTTTTTCTTTGGGATGGGGCTGATTGCTGCCTCCTGTACAATGTCACGAACCTCCGTCCATAGTTCTTCAGGCACTCTTATCAAATCTAGTCCCTTAAACCTATTCTTCACCTCCACTGTATGTTCATGGGGGATGTGATCTAGTTCAAGCCTGAATGGCCTAGTGGTTTTCCCAACTTACTTCAGTTTAAGTCTGAATTTTTGCAGTGAATAGTTCATAATCTGAGCCACTGTATAGAGCTTCTCCCATCTTTGACTGCAAATTATATAATCAATCTGATTAGGGTGTTGCCCATCTGGTGATGTCCATGTGTAGAGTCACCTCTTAGGTTGTTGGAAGAGGGTGTTCACTATGAGCAGCATCTTCTCTTGACATAACTCTGGTAGCCTTTGCCCAGCTTCCATCAAACCATGCAGGCCCCCTTACCCCGTCAAGGCAGTGATCCATGAGAGAGGGCTTTGCTAATAATGTACACTAAAGCCATGACTCGTAGCCAAGAACTCGTGGGCACTCCATGAAATTGCTGAGCAGTCAGATTAGAACGGATAAAAGGAAGTCCTTCTTCACCCAAAGAGTGATAAAACACGTGGAATTCACTGCCACATGAGGTGGCGATGGCTACAAGTATAAACGGCTTCAAGGGGGAATTAGATAAATAAATTGAGCAGAGGTCCATCAGTGGCTCTGTATTCTTGGTGCTTGGGGGGGGGAGGCAACAGTGGGAGGGCTTCTAGTGTCCTGGCCCCACTGCTGGACCTCCTGAGGGCACCTGGTGTTTTTGTCCACTGTGTGACACAGAGTGTTGGACTGGATGGGCCATTGGCCTGATCCAACATGGCTTCTCTTATGTTCTTATGGCCCCACTGGTGGACCTCCTGAGAGCACCTGGTGTTTTTGGTCACTGTGTGACAGAGTGTTGGACTGGATGGGCCATTGGCCTGATCCAACATTGGTTTCTCTGATGTTCTTATGTAGGTGAAGGAGGAAGGACTGCTTTTGTTGCAGCTTGATGGTAATTGCCCCCCCCCCCGCTATGACGCACTTGGCCATGTGGGGAAGCCATGGAAGCACCTCCACCTGAAAGCAATCGATAAACAGCTTATGTTCTCCTGCATCAGGCTAAGATAAAGAGTAATGGATTTGCCCAGTCCATGCAGATTGTGCCTGTACATCTCAGTTGGAACCACCGGAGGAAACAAGACTCAGGCTTCCTGTGTCTCTCAGTTCAGATTTCTATCTTTTGCTCCCTCACAGTCACCTGTCAAATTCAGTTGGCACCTTTCTCGGTCCTGTCTCCAAAAATAGCCCCATGAGCACACTTGTGGTCAAACCAACTTAGAGTAGGCACTGAGGAGTTGCATAAGAGTTGACCTACACAAGGGATCAAATGTGCACGCATCTGGATCTGTTAACTTTGTCACTTGATGGATATCTACCAGCAGCATCAGCTGCTACTAGGAGTTGCCGACTTTTTAGCACCTTTTGAAATGGTTCCATTTACGGGGAAATGATGTGGCGCTGAATTTATGGCTTTTGCCTTAATCCTTTCTTGAGGAATATGTGTTTCTTGCTCTGTGCAAACACGAGGGAAGGAGAATGATATAAGCTGCTTTGCATCCCCATTGGGGGAAAGGCAAGACAGAAAAAAAGAATGTTTAAATGAATGGAATAAGATCTCTGCTGAAGTTCATCAGCTGAAGATGGTTTCTGTCCAAGGTCGCAATCAGACAGCGCTTTAGATCCGACCCAGGCATGAGTGGCTGGCGGATTTAAACGTCTGATCATTTCAGTACGCAACCAGACCATCCCGAACGGCCACCATTTTGTTTTGTTTTATTTAGCAATATGCACATAAACGTGCGACGGCCACAGAGATCCGCTCAAACGTTCTGGACAGTTTCATGTTTCTGAATGGCCCGAGAAATTTATGAACTTTGGAGGAAGTACCACCGGTGGTGGTTTTACCGTTCAACTCTGTGCATGTGTGGAAAAACAAGTACACAGCGAGGCGCATATGCGCGTGTGCAAACAGAATTTTTTCAAAAAAACTCAACCGTGCGGCTCCTTCCGCGCGCAGAGTCAGCGGTGGATTGTCTAGACGACATCCGCCTGAAGTGACACAACAGTTTGAATTTTAAATTCTGCAACGGAGCTCCTTCAGGTACATGTTGTCTAGACAATCCACCACTGAGTCTGCGCGCAGTAAGGCGATTCATGGGGGAGCAGTCTGGTCGTGCAACACTGGATAAAAAAGATCGGGATCAAATTATACCCAGGCCAGTGGCGGGATTAGCTGCCCGTCTGAATATACCCCAACAGCCATCAAATGCTGCTGTTGGGAACCTGTTATATTAGATTGATTTTTCTCCTTAAGTTTCTAGTCTGAACCATAAACTCAAAAAAATGTAGCTCATATAAGCTTCCAAATTTGCAGGGCGTGCTGTGAAGAATGACATTTTAAATTCCACTGTTCCCCTAGCAAGATTTGATGTAATAAACTGCAAAATTCCCCAAAGCCCTGGAGACACTAATTAAGCGGGGAAGAGGGGGCATCAAACAAGGGGTGTCTTTTGGCATTGCCCCTTAAGAGCCGCTTTGACAGTAGGCGGCTTAAGTAGACAAGTTCTGCCTCCCCCCCCCCCCCTTCAGCTGCAGATGTTCAGCAGCAACAATTAACCCCCAGGGACTCACAGGCACATGCTAACACTTGATGGCTAAATTTGCAGATGACACAAAGTTGTTCGGGGTGGTGAGAACCAGGGAGGATTGTGAGGCACTCCAAAGGGATCTGTCGAGGATGGGCGAGTGGGCGTCAGCGTGGCAAGTGGGGCTCAATGTGGCCAAGTGCAAAGTGATGCACATGGGAGCCAAAAATCCTAACTATAAATACACGTTGATGGGGTCCAAACTGGCAGAAACTGACCAAGAGAGAGATCTTGGAGTCGTAGTAGAGAACTCAGTGAAAATGTCGAGACAGTGTGCAACGGCAATGAAACAGGCCAACGCTATGCTGGGGGTTATTAGGAAGGGAATTGAAAACAAATCAGCCAGTATCACAATGCCCCGGTATAAATCAACGGGGCGACCTTATTTGGAGTACTGTGTGCAGTTCTGGTCGCCACACCTCAAAAAAGGTACTATAGCACTGGAAAAAGGGCGGAAAAGGGCAACTAAAATGATAAAAAGGTGGGAACACTTTTCCTATGAAGAGAGGCTGAAGCGCTTGGGGCTCTTTAGCTTGGAGGAACGACAACTGAGAGGGCGACAGGATTGAGGTTTATAAGGTTATGCATGGGATAGAGCAGGTAGTGAAACAACAACAACAACAAATACCTTTTATTGGCATAAAGGTAGTGAAAGAAGGACTTTTCTCCCTCTCTCACAATATAAGAACTCCTCGTGGGCACTCCATGAAATTGCTGAGCCATCAGGTCAGAACAGATAAAAGGAAGTCCTTCTTCACCCAAAGAGTGATTCACACGTGGAATTCACTGCCACAGGAGGTGGCGGCGGCTACAAGCATGGACGGCTTCAAGAGGGAATTGGATAAACATATGGAGCAGCGGTCCATCAGTGGCTGTTAGCCACAAAGTATAGATAGGAACTCTCAGTCTGGGGCAAGGGATGCTCTGTATTCTTGGTGCTTGGGGGGGGGGGCAACACTGGGAGGCCTTCTGGAGTTCTGGCCCCGCTGGTGGACCTCCTGAGGGCACCTGGTGTTTTTGGCCACTGTGTGTTGGACTGGATGGGCCACTCGCCTGATCCAGCATTGGCTTCTCTTACGTTCTTATATTCTTATGAACTCTACGCAAGACAAGTAGACAGGAGTATGTGCTAAAACTCAGTATTGCTCACTGCAATGTTTGCAGAGCCTTATAAAATGAATTTTATTTCGTGACCAAGAAAATTGCCGAATCAACTTATGAAAGGAATAAGATAAATGCTTTTATCAACCTTCCGGACAGAAAACTTGAGATGACTTTTGAAACCAACCACTTAAAAATGAAACCTCTGAGAATCTACCGAATTTCACAACAGGTCAAACCTGGGTCGAAATAATTTGATGCTCCGTCGCGGAATTTAAAATCCAAACTCTTGTGTCACTGTCACCTACGCTGCCATTGCGGAGGGGGAAGGGCAGCTGGTGGAGACCGGTAACCGCCTGTATTGCATATACCGCTTGGCAGGGCTCATTTCGTAGCAGGAGCTCCTTTGCATATTAGGCCCCCCCCACCCCCGATGTAGCCAATCCTCACAAGAGCTTACAGTAGCACCTGTAAGAAGAGCTCTGTAAGTTCTTGGAGGATTGGCTACATTGGGGGTGTGTGGCCTAATATGCAAAGGAGCTCCTGCTACGAAATGAGCCCTGCCTCTTGGAATTTTGGGTTTCGTTTCTTGCTGTGCATCTTCTCTCGCCTAGCTCTGACCTTGGTGTCTAGTTCTTTAGAGAGCCAGTTTGGTGTAGTGGTTAAGTGCGGATTCTAATCTGGGAGGACCGGGTTTGAGTCCCCATTCCTCCACTTGCAGCTGCTGGATGACCTTGGGCAAGCCATAGTTTTGTCAGAGCTGTCCTTGAAAGAGCCGTTTTTTTCAGAGCTCTCTCAGCCCTGTCTACCTCACAGGGTGGCTGTTGTGGGGAGGGGAAGGGAAAGGAGTTTGTAAGCCACTCTGAGACTCCAAGTGAGTGAAGGGCAGGGTATAAATCCAATCTCTTCTCTTCTTCTCTTCTCTTCTAATTGCTCCTATTCCCCTGGGAACCTATATTCGTTATTTTAGGCGCGCTTGCTTGCTTTTTATGATTGGCTCCTTTCCATCGGGGGTCCTTCTTTGAATTCTGTATAACTCCCCTGTTCCCGTCCAAAGGGTCATTCCTGACACAAAATGTATGTACAGATGACCTGCCTTTACTGATCTCAATAAACTGATCCTGCTTAAGGAATGTTGTTGGGATTGATTGCTGTGGGACTCTGACAGTCACAACTGTTCATTAATGGAGCAGGTTTATTTTTCTCAGTCGTTCGTCGGTAATGTGTTCCGTTTTACGTGATGTTACGGGTTTGTGATGTTTGTGACGGGACGACCCGCCATGCTGATAGGCGAAAACGAGGCGAGCTGTGATTTTGACCATTGTTATTGACATGGCTTCATTTTCCTCCCCAAACAGTTAAAGTCCCTCGTAATTTTCGTTTGCTGGAAGAACTTGAAGAAGGTCAGAAAGGAGTAGGAGATGGTACAGTAAGCTGGGGCCTTGAAGACGATGAAGACATGACACTTACAAGGTGGACGGGCATGATTATTGGGCCACCGAGGGTCAGTAATACAAGTTAACCTTCATTTTTTTAAAAAACCCAAAATTTTAGCAGTAAGCTTGTTTTAAAGTAGTTTAAATATTCATGGTAACCATTAAGGGCAACTAGGATGAGAAAAGGGTGGGAACACTTTCCCTATGAAGAAAGGTTGAAGCGCTTGGGGCTCTTTAGCTGGGAGAAACGACGGCTGAGGGGTGACACGATCGAGGTTTATAAGATTATGCATGGGGTAGAGCAGGTGGAGAAAGAAGTCCTTTTTTCCCTTTCTCACAAGACAAGAAGTTGTGGGCACTCCATGCCATTGCTGAGCAGTCAGGTTAGAACAGATAAAAGGAAGTACTACTTCATCCAAAGAGTGATTAACACGCGGAATTCACTGCCACAGGAGGTGGCGGCGGCTACAAGCATGGACGGCTTCAAGAGGGAATTAGATAAACATATGGAGCAGAGGTCCATCAGTGGCTATTAGCCACAAGGTATCGATAAGAACTATGGGGCAAGTGATGCTCTGTATTCTTGGTGCTTGGTGGGGGGGCAACAGCGGGAAGGCTTCTTGTGTCCTGGCCCCACTGCTGGATCTCCTGATGGCACCTGGTATTTTTGGCCACTGTGTAACAGAGTGTTGGACTGAATGGGCCATTGGCTGGATCCAACATTGGCTTCTCTTATATTATTATGTTCTTAGCTTACCTCTTTATCAGCTGGCAAAGCCCTCCTGAGTAGCTCAGCCTTGCACATTTTACAAAAGTACGGGAAGGCCATTTTAATGTGTGGTTACAACCACAGATAAGGCTGGGCACAGGCTGACTTAAGTTATCTTTATATGTCAGGGCCAGGGCCTTCTCGGTGGCGGCTCCATACTGGTGGAATGAGTTCCCGAAGGAACCTACTACAGTTCCGCAGGGCCTGTAAGATGGAGCTCTTCCACCAGGCTTTCGATGAGGAGCTGTCTAAATACCAAGGAGTGACCATGTGCCCTGGCTTTACCATCTTCAGACCTGCCTCGCCGCTGAAATTAACCGATCTGTTTGAGCTGATATAAGAATATTATCTGGACCACAACTTTGCTCTTGTACTTTACTTGAGTATTGCACTTTGCTTGCATATTGCACTTTATTTGACTATTGCTCTGGCATTTTAGGAAATGTTTATGACTGTTTATATATGATTTGAGTTTATGTATAATTTTTAACTGTATATATACGTCTTATGTAAGCTGCCCTGAGCCTGCTTTGGGGGGGGGGGCATAGATTGAACTAACAAATCTTTACATGAGTGCCTGGAATATACACCGTGCTGTGAAATAAGTAGCCCCTGACTGTATCTTGCGGCTGCTTAGTGGAGTTTATTCCATTTATGTTTTATCTTTATTCCATCTTAGAAGAACTGGGGGTGGTTTACATAGGTTCCTAGGAGTTTGTTCATTCAGTTAGGGCAAGGGTGGTCAAACCTGCATAACATAAGAGCCACATAGAACAAATGTCAGATGTTTGAGAGCCACAAGACATGAACAGATATCACACACGTTGTTATTGGGAAAATATGCAGATTTGCTTCTTATTAACCTTAAATGAGACTGCCAGGAATAAAAACAAAAGGGGGTACAAACAGATATTAATAATGATATTGATTTGTCCAGTAAAATTTATTTGTTTCCTAGTGATATTGATTTGTCTAAGAGAGAGAGAGGTGGAAAGAAAGAATGAAAGAGGTGGAAAGAGAAAAAGAGAGAGAGAAACAAAGAAAGCAAATAGATGGGGGAAGGGACAGGGGGAGGGAAGGAAGGAAGAGAGAAAGGAAGGGAGGGAGAAAGAGAAAAAGAAAGAAAGGGGGAAAGAAAGCAAATAGATGGAGGAGGGGGGAGAGCTGGAAGGAAATAAACTTTAACTTTAAATGCATCCTCAAAGCCCCCGTGCCCGCTGTCTTGGCTTGGAGAAGGGATTTAAAGAGCCCAAGGTCTTCTCCAAGCCAGCCGTGGGGAGGAAGGGGGCCTTTGAGAATGCATTTAAAGTTGCTTTCTTTCTCTGCTCTCCACTACCTCAAGCCTGCCCAGGGAGTGGAACACTGACTGGGGAAGGGAAGACCGATCAGGGATGCATGCCTTCACTTCCCCAGCTGCCCTGCGGGGAGCCACACAATATGTGTGAAAGAGCCGCATGTGGCTCCTGAGCTGCAGTTTGGCCACCCCTGAGCTAGGGGCTGTGCATGTGCCTATTGAATAGTGTCAAGATTCCCCAGATGATCTGTTCAGGAGAAAGGATGGACAAGAGATTTCAGTCCCTGCTGCTCCTCCCCTGATGAGCAGCATTGTAGTTATTTTGGATGGGCTTCGTCAGGTCAGCTGGCTTCGTTTCAGTATCTTAATCGTGCCTTTTGCAAGTGTGTCAACTTCCACGTAATGAATAATTCTTTCTCTTTCGTCCCCAGACAAATTACGAAAACAGAATATACAGCTTGAAAGTAGAGTGTGGCCCTAAATATCCAGAAGCACCTCCAACCGTTAGATTTGTAACTAAAATTAATATGAATGGAATAAATAATTCCAATGGAATGGTAAGTTGAAATGCATGATGTGCGATCTGTTTCACTTTACACAGAAAATTGCGGAGGAGTACGGTGGGTAGGGAAGAATGCAGCCAGTTTGGGGTAGTGGTTAAGTGTGCGGACTCTAATCTGGGAGAACCGGGTTTGATTCCCCACTCCTCCACTTGCAGCTGATGGATGACCTTGGGCGAGCCATAGTTATGTCAGAGCTGTTCTCTCAAGTTTTGCAAAGAGCTCTCTCAGCCCCACCTACCTCACAGGGGTTGTGCATGCACGTATGAACTTCATTGTCTACTTGTTTTTTCATGCATGGGGGGACTAGAATGGTAAAAGCACCTCCAGCAGTACCTTCCTCTAGGTACCAGTTCAGTTAAATATCACAGGATCTTCAGAAACATTAAATTGTTCCGATTGTTTGAGCGGAGCTCTGCGGATGTCGCATGTTTAAGCGGTTATGCGTGCATCGCTAAGACTTTTTTAAAATGGCGGCCATTTGGGATGGTCTGGAGACCATCCCCTACGGGCTGATTGCACACTGGTGGAACAACCAGATGGGGGAAAGTCTGCCATTGGCCCGTCAACCAGCTTAGGACCGGACTTTCACCACTATCTTTTAAGTGCGGATCCCCGACGGGGATCGATGGGCTGATCACAGAAGCGGCACATTTCCCAGACGTTGTTGTCTGGACATGCACTTTAAATCCACCAGGCATGAGTGCCTGGCATGGCTCAAAAGAGCCGTCTGAACGCACCCAAAGCTTAGTGACTACGAGGCCCCCTTTATCTTTCCTTCATCTGGAGTTCAGAGCGCTCGGCTTCCCTTTTGCGTCAGATCCAGATGCTGCAGTTGTGAAAAGGGTGCCTGGTGACAGTGACGGGTTAGATAAATGTGAACAAATTGATTTTATTGCAGCCTGGCTTCCGCTGGGTCTTATTACTTGGTAGTTTGCGATTGTGTCCTTATTGTGGTTTTTTTAAATTTTGGGCTTGTGAACTGCTTTGGAGATGTTAACCAAGTCATAGTGTCTTAGAGTATATCATCATAGTAAACCAGTTAAATACAGGAGAAATGTCTTGAGCAATCAGCTGTAGAGAGGCAAGGCACTGCAGTGCGCCTTCCCGATGCTGTCCTGTGCTGCTAGATTTCCACCTTTTCCTTGTATGTTTCCTCAACAGGCAATTAACAGTTTAGGTCAGGAAAAAGTTACAGGGAAGAAAGAGCTACACATATCCATCCCGCACCACAGGTGCTGTCTATACCAGGGGTGGCCAAACTTGCTTAACAAGTTTGAGCCACATAAATGTCAGATGTTTGAGAGCCACAAGACAAGAACAGACATTACACACATGTTTTAATTGAAAAAAATATGCATATTTGCTTTTTATTAGTATTAAATGGGACTGCCAAAAATAAAAACAGAAAGGGTAAAAACCAGATATTGATAATGATATTTATCTGTCCAATGATATTTATTTGTCTAAGAGAGAGAGAGAGGTAGAAAGAAAGAATGAAAGAGGTGGAAAGAAAGAGAGAAAGTGAAAGAGAGAGAGAAACAAAGCAAATAGGGAGGGAGGGGAAAGGGAGGGAGGGAGAGAAAGGAAAGAATGGAGGGAGAAAAAAAAAGGTGTAAAGAAAGCGAATAGATGGGAAAGAAGGAAGGAAGGGGGAAAGAGAAAAAGAGAAAGCAAATAGATGGGGGGAAGAAGGAAGGGAGAAAAGAGAAAGAAAGGTGGAAAGAAAGCAAATAGATGGGGGAGGGCAGGAGGGAGAGGTGGAAAGAAAGCAACTTTAAATACGTCCTCCAAGACACCCCCCATGCCAGCTGGCTTGGCTTGGAGAAGGGATTTAAAGAGACAAATTTAAAGCTGCTTTCTTTCTCTGCTCCCCCCCCCCCCCCGACCGCAAGCCTACCCAGGGCGGGGAACACTGGCTGGGGAAGGGGAGACCAATCAGGGAGGCATGCCTCCCCTTTGCTTCTCCAGCCACCCTGCTGGGAGCCGCACAGTTTGTGAGAAAGAGCCGCATGTGGCTCCCGAGCCACAGTTTGGCCACCCCTGATCCATACTATGCACAGCCAGCCCTCATCCTGCAGCTGCTATTTTGCAGTAAAAAAATATGCTGGAAGAGCCATTTCCTCATGTCTTTGGTGCCCCAGATGCCTGTGTGATTCAGTGGCTTACTGTCATATCACAGGAGCTCATTCTATTGGTTGGTGTTTGAATGCTGACAGTTGTGAAGTCCGCTTTTAAAATAGCTTGCATTGTGTTCAGTCCCTGAATTATATGTGCAGGGCAGAGTAGTTTGCCTAATTAAAAACAAAGCATAATGTTGAACTTTAGCCACATCTCTCTCAAGTTATCCTGTCTGAAAAGAAGCACGATGTCAGGATTATAAATTTAACGAGTTGTATCTAATGATTGTTGTCTGCCAGTTGAAGGGCAGTAGAAGGAAAGGGCCACGGTGGCTCAGTGGTTAAGACACTGAACTGCATACCAGAAGATTGGCAGTTTGAGGGCCGAGTGCTGCGTGACAGAGTGAGCTCCCGTCTCTGGCCCCAGCTCCTGCCAACCTAGCAGTTTGAAAGCAAGAAATGGCAAGTAGATAAATAGGTACCGCTTCGGTGGGAAGGTAACAGCGTTCCATGTGCCTCGGCATCTAGTCATGCCGGCCACATGACCATGGAAAAAGTCTTCGGACAGCGCTGGCTCTTCGGCTTGGGAACGGAGCTGAGCACCGCCCCCTAGAGTAAGATTCAAATGGCTTTCGAGCAAGGGAAACCTTTTACCTTTTAGAGGGAAGGGAGCCATTTTTACCTGTTCTCCCGAGCTCTTCATTATGCACAGTGCTGACCCTGGAGATCCCTGAAACACTGGAGGCAGCATTTGGGGAGCTGCGGTGGGTGGGGAGAGGGGAGGTAGGAAACCTCCATTCTGAGAAAAGAATGCAGCACGTGTATACCTGGACCCAGTCCAGTATTTACAAGTTTCTGTGGCATGTGCTGCTTTAAAGCAGCGGTGGGCAATGCTCCCTCTAAGCTGTGGAGTCCTGGGAGCAAAAATTCCTCTTTCTGAGCTTTTGGGCATTAAAGTTGTTTACAGTGATTTGGCTGCTGCATCAGTCAGTTTGCTCTGGAGCCCTCCTTCCTGAGCCGAGACAAAAATCTGCGCCAGAGGCTAAGAAACTGCGAGCTAGCTCACACCCGCTCAGCTTAGAGGGAACACTGGTGGTGGCGTAGCCCAGGTGGGGCCAAACTTGCTTAGTGTAAGAGCCTCCCAGAATAAACATCAGACGTTTGAGAGCCATGAGACACAAACAAATACAACACACACATTTTTACTGGAAAAATATGCAAATTTGCCTTTTGTTAACATCAAGCGAGACTGCCAAAAATAAAAACAAAAAGGAGTAAAAGCAGATATCGATACAATATTTATTTGTTTGCTAATGATATTTATGTGTCTAAGAGAGCGAGAGCGCGAGGTGGAAAGAAAGAATGAAAGATGTAGAAAGAGAGAGAGAGAGAGAAACAAAAGAAGCAAAGAGATAGGGAAGGGATGAAGGAAGAGAAACAAAAGAAAGAGAGAGAGCTAATAGATGGGAAGCGTCCTGGGAGCTGCACAGTATATGTGAAAGAGCCGCATGTGGCTCCCAAGCCACAGTTTGGCCACCCCTGGCCTAGCCTAACCATAAACCTTCTCACCTTCCTTTTTACTGCCCCAGTCATTGAATTCTTTCATAACAAGAGCCAACAAATCTTCATCTTAAATATATACACCCACGATGCTGTATGACAAGGTGCAACGATCACGTATGTACATGGAACCAGCTTCATCGCCAAGCCGTTTTGTCTTCCCTTCTGGCGTTAGTTTGACAGTGAAACAAGAAGGGTACTACAATTGTGAAATCAGGTATTCCATCTTCCTTACTCCTTTTTACAAATTTTATGCTTTCTTTTCTTAACAGGTGGATGCGCGGAGCATACCAGTCTTAGCAAAATGGCAAAATTCTTATAGCATTAAAGTTGTACTTCAAGAGCTAAGGCGTCTAATGATGTCCAAAGAAAATATGAAGCTTCCACAGCCTCCAGAAGGACAAACTTACAACAATTAATTTTAGCTGAATCCCAAACTTGTCTTAAACAACTTCTACTTATGTTAATGTCTTGATTCAATCTCACGATGCAAAACTTACCCACACATTACGAGTTCCTTCTGGTGTACATTATCTGGACATATGAAAGAATATATATATATATATATACATATACATATATATATGTATGCCCCATATGTTTTCAGGCACAATCAGAGAGAAAAGGCAGCACATATTTTTCCTCTTCAGCAAGGCACTATCATTTTAACATAAGCCTGAAGTAGTCTAAAATCGGAGCTCCAGTATTTCAAGACGAAGGCCTGAGAAGGAGTGTCAGATTGCTGTGGAGTAAGACGTTTCAGGAAAAAAAAAACCTTTTCTCGAGAAGAAAAAGAAATTTTAAAAATGGCATGCTTTATCCATCTTGCTTTAGTAAAAAAGAGCTGCAGATGAAATTGTTTTTTTTTAAAGTAGCGGGTACTGCTCAACTTGTTTTATTTTATTTTATTTTTTTGCAAAGGTGTGGGCGCTGAATGCTAATAGTGTCGCAGAATACAGTCGGGATTGTTTTGATACTTGTATTTATAAAACGAGGGAATGATTTGTCTCTTAAGCGGCTCCTGTGTGTTACATGTAATGGACATTGCAAAAATATTTGTTTACAGTCTTTATTCTAATAAACCATGCATTTAAGTTTTAGTGAAACGAAACAAAACACAAAAAAAGGAAATAGGTGTATGGAAAAATGTGATTGAGAATAAAGTTAGTCTTCAAATGTAAATAAAATGTGGAAAGTATCCTTGGAGGTTGTTATTTATTAAATTATTTATCCTTGTATTAAGTTATTCTTGTAGTGCCTTGCACAGACAAGGAGTGAATGAACATTGCTTCTCATCGATGTCCAACTTCTACTCCATTTGATAGCCAAAGCTTAGCTTGTACAAACATAACTTTTGTAAGGCTCTGGAAACAATGATTCTCTAGTTGTAAC
The DNA here is from genome assembly GCA_029233225.1 of Lepidodactylus listeri. Lineage (NCBI taxonomy): Eukaryota > Metazoa > Chordata > Lepidosauria > Squamata > Gekkonidae > Lepidodactylus > Lepidodactylus listeri. The sequence goes on along the minus strand of JARCFY010000008.1, from coordinate 8,604,439 downwards.
TTGCTGGCTTCATATCTCATTGATTCCCTGTTTATCAATTATTAACATACTTGCAAAAAAAGGATACGATTGGAAAGGGGATCATTTCTGGCCTTGGAATAGCTTTGATTTCGTGTTTCCACTAGAAAGGCACAGCTATAGAATGGGAGGGACTCGGCTTGACAGCAGCACATGAGAAAGGGATCTAGGTGTTCTGGTTGATCACAAGCTAAACATGAGCCTGCAGTGTGATGTGACTGCGAAGAAAGCTAATGCAATCTTAGGATGCATTAACCAAAGCATTGTGCCCAGATCACAGGAGGTAATTCCCGCTCTCTTCTGCTATGGTCAGGCCTCACCTGGAGTACTGTGTCCAGTTTTGAGCACTGCATTTCAGGAAGGATGTTGACAAGCTCGAGCGTGTCCAGAAGAGGGCAACCAGGATAGTGAGAGGGTTGGAATCCAAGTCTTACGAGGAAAGACTGAAAGAGCTGGGTATGTTTCGTCTGGGAAAGAGAAGGCTTAGAGGGGACGTGATTGCAGTCTTCAAATATCTGAAGGGCTGTCTTGTAAAATATGGGGCAGACCTATTCTCTCTTGCTCCGGATTGCAAGACTAGATCTAATGGGTGGAAATGTCACGAGAGTCGATGCCGGCTATATACCAGGAGGAACTTCCCTAATGGTTAGAGTGGTTGAGCAGTGGAACAGACTGCCTCGGGAGGTGGTGGATGCTCCTCACTGGACGTTTTCAAGCGGAGGCTGGACGACCATCTTTCGGGTATGTTGTTGGGCTACCTTTCAGCTATGCTTCTGCAGAATGCAGGGGTTGGACTAGATGACCTGCAAAGTCCCTTCCAACTCTATGATTCTATGATCACTCTATGATTCTATGATCATCTTTACTATCTTTCATCTCCCTAGCTCTCTCTACCAAAGACACCCAAAGTGCAATGCTAACAGCACTTTCCCGGGAGCAAGCCTCAATGAATAGATCTGAGCAGGGCTCTCGAGTAGATCAGCTTATAAGGTTCTTGGGTCTCTATACCGGGCGGGAAGCCTCACTGGCAGTGCTCTGATGTCACTTCCTGTGCACACTGGAAGTGACATCAGTACATCACCAGCAAAGCCGTAGCCTTATGCCCAAAGACTAGCAGGGCTGGCCAAACTGTGGCTTGGGAGCCACATGTGGCTCTTCCACACACATTGTGTGGCTCTTTGCAGGTCAGCTGAGGAAGGAAGAGGAGGCATGCCTCACCTGTTGCAGTCTTTCCTTCCCCAGCCAGTGTTCCCTTCCTGAGTAGGCTTGAGGTGGGGGGGAGAAAGAAAGCAACTTCAAATGCATTCTCAAAGCACCCCCACCACCCCGACGCTGGCCAGCTTGGAGAAGGCATATGTCTCTTTAAATTCCTTCTCCAAGCCAAGCTAGCTGAAGTTGCTTCCTTTCCGCTTCTCCCTTCCTCATCTGCCTTCCTTCCTCTCTCTCTCCCTCCCCCATCTATTTGCTTTCTTTCCACCTTTCTTTCTCTCTCTCTCTCTCCCTTTCACTTTCTTCCTCCTCCCTCCTGCATCTATTTTCTTTTTGTTTTTCTCTTTCATTCTTTCCACCTCTCCTTTGCTTTCTTTCCACTTCTCCCTTCCTCATCTCCCTTCCTTCTGCTCTCTCCCTCCCCCGTCTATTTGCTTTCTTTCCACCTTTCTTTTTCTCTCTCTTCTCCCTTCCTTTCACTCTTTCTTCCCCCTCCCTCCTCCATCTATTTTTTTCTTTGTTTTTCTCTCTCTTTCATTCTTTCCACCTCTCCTCTTTCTCTTAAAAAATAAATATCATTGGACAATTAAATGTCATTGCCGATATTTGTTTTGACCCCTTTAATGTCTCATTTAATGCTAACAAAAAGCAAATCTGCATATTTTCCAATAAAAGCAGGTAATGTTTGTTCATGTCTTGTGGCTCTCAAACATCTGACATTTATTCTATGTGGCTCTTAACGTTAAGCAAGTTTGGCCACCCCTGTACTAGAGCATCCCCAGAGTCTCCAGAGATGTCATGACATCCCTTCCAGGTGACGTTGCTGATGTCCACTCCATTTTGGTGCCATTCCCCCCAGTGGCCCATGGAGTGGCGGCTGGGATCACTTGCTGAGATGGAAATACCCCACCTGTACTGGCTCAGCCAGTCACTACAGTTGTCATGCACTGGAAACTGGATACGCAGTCCGAAATCAAGTCAAACAACAGAGCCAAAGGTCAGAAACCCGGGAAATCAGTCACAGGTTGCAGGAGCTAGCAGCAGGGAGCAGATGCTAAACAGCCAGGATCAGGTCCGAGCATGCACTGTTGCTTCCGCGCCGAGGCAGGTGTGTGTGGGTGTTTATGACGAGGTCCTCCCTTCCCTGGGAGTCACTCTCCCAAGACCTACAGCCCCTCACATTGCCTTTGCAAGAGCAAGTCCGGCACTCTTCCTTCGCTCTTGCACATCCAGTTGCAGTCCGGCACTCTTCCTTCGCTCTTGCACATCCAGTTGCTGGCGTGCCTTGCGTCTGGGACACTCAGGAGAACTAGGTGGGGATCTTGGCCTCAGGGAGTCTCCACCTGGGAGCGCTGGTTCAGGTGCTGGATCCATCTCTCCCTCTGGCTGCACCTCCTGTGTAGCTGCTGGGGCCTCTTCTCCCTCAGGTGCTGTTAAGAGTTCCTCTGCTGGGCTGACTGCAGAGGAGGCTGGGTTGCTCCATGCTTCTTCCTCCTCTGAGGAGTAGTCAGCCTCAGCAGAGCCAGTACCCACGACCAATGCTCCCTCTAAGCTGTGGAGTCTTGTGAGCAAAAATTCTCCTCTGTGAGCTACCGGCATTGAAGTTGGTGAGTGAGCGATTTGGCTGCTGCGTAAACTAGTTTGCTCTGGAGCCACCCTTCCTGAGCTAAGACAAAAATGTGTGTGCCGGAGGCTAAAAAAACGGTGAGCTAGCTCACACTAACTCAGCTTAGAGGGAACACTGACAATCATAACAATTTCACCAGAACCACTTAGCTCCATTTTGTAAAACTGTAAAAAGTCCCTCAGGGCCCTGATCTCAAGTGGCAGCTTGTTCCATCAGGTGGGGGCCAGGACTGAAAAGGCCCTGGCTGCAGTGGAGGCTAGACAGACATCCTTTGGGTCAGGGTTGACCAGTAGATGTTGTTCAGCAGAGTGCAAGTCTCTCGGGGGGGGGGGTATATATGGGGAGAGGTGGTCCTTCAGATATGTCAGTCCCAGGCCGCTTAATGCTTTAAAGATTAAAACCACCTTGAAGTGGATCTAGTAGCCAGTGCAAGTGGCAGGGTGCCGGCCGAATGCACGTAAGAAGATAAGAGAAGCCAATGTTGGATCAGGCCTTTGGCCTATCCAGTCCAACATCCTGTGACTCACAGTGGCCAAAAATACCAGGTGCCATCAGGAGGTCCACCAGTGGGGCCAGGACACTAGAAGCCCTACCATTGTTGCCGCTGCCCTCCCAAGCACCAAGAATACAGAGCATCACTTGCCCCAGACATAAGAACGCAAGAGAAGCCATGTTGGATCAGGCCAACACTCTTGTCACAAAGTGGCACCTGGCGTTTTTGGCCACTGTGTGACACAGTTTGTTGGACTGGATGGGCCACTGGCCTGATCCAACACTGGCTTCTCTTATGTTCTTATGAGGTCCAGCAGTGGGGCCATAAGAACACAAGAGAAGCCGATGTTGGATCAGGCCAATGGCTCATCCAGCCCAATGCTCTGTGTCATACAGTGGCCAAATATACCAGGTGCCCTCAGGAGGTCCACCAATGGGGCCAGGACACTGGAAGCCCTCCCACTGATGGTCCCATCTTAATATTATTCTAACAAAGTTTCCAGGTAATATGCTCATTTCCAAAGTCTTCATCAGAGAAGGACCAACAGTAACTGCACAGATTTTTTTATCTCTTAGACTAGTGAAGAAATGACACACTGCAATATGTTCGCAAGTTGTCAGAACTGTGTTTCTTCATAAGAATTTCCAGATCCTGCTCAACTAGTCTGACAGTTTAAGAGAGGAAAATCTGTGCAGTTATTGTTGGTCCTTCTCTGATGAAGACTTTGGAAACGAACACATTACCCGGAAACTTCATTAGAATAATATTATGATTGGACCTTTTTTGTATAATGCTATCTTGAAGACTGAATTCTTTGTATCTTGGTTAAAACTTGTTATAGAGATAGCTGTGGAATATTTCCAAGGTTGTTATAGCGCCATACACAGCCCCATTGTTTTGTTGCCCATTCTGCTCCACTGTTGTCCATTCTGCTCCACTGTTGCTCCACTGTTGCCCATTCGCTCCACTGTTTTACCAAACCCACGCTGGAACAGAATTCCCCCTGTACATTGCATGCTGCTTTCACTTCCTTTCATCGTCGGATTTCATGGCAGCGTCCAGACAGCATGCCACTTTTGCTCCCTTTGATCTCTCGGTTTTATGGTGGCTGTCTGTATAGATTTATGGCCGTTCAGGGGTGACTCTGCAGTCAGTACGGCATTGGCCCCGGGGCATTTGTGGTTTTGAGCCATCTTTTTCTGTTCCAGGGTGGGTTTGGTAGAACAATGGAGCAAATGCTAGCTGCACAATGGGGCTATGTGAACTGGCAAAATCCAGTTGGAAAGTGCACTGGATTGTTTAGTGCGGCCCTTTCTGCACTCTCCTTTTAATCCATGTTCACCGCGGTGTCCTCCAAGCAATTCTGCACTGAAATCGAATTCAACCTTCTTTTCAATCCAGGTTCCCCCCCCCCATTCTGCACTAAAATTGAGTTCAACCATCGTTATTCCGGGTTTCCCCCCCGTTCTGCCTTCTATTAACTCCCTTCAGTGGTCAGTCCGGTATCAGCCTGCTGTTGCCCTGGGTTCTTTGGATATTGTTTTGCCATGGACTTAAATTGCCTCCAGTTGAACACTGAGAAACTCCGGCGTGGCAGGCAAAGGCGGAAAGGAACACTGTGACCACAACCCTCGATTCATTATACCCAGGGGTCATTTTGTAAAAAAGAGAGATGCAGGAGCTCATTAGCATAACTCATTAGCATATGCCACACCCCCTGGCATCACCGGAAGTGTGTCAGAAGGCAACATCCACCACTCAGGCTCCACCGCAGAAATCTCCAGCTATTTCCCAACTCAGAGCTGGCGAGCCAGCTTGACACTTTGACTAAAGACACTTTCGGTTTTCTTTGCTCTTGCAGGGAAGCTACCCTACAATAAGTATGAAAACACAGATCAAGTTAGTCTGCTTTTGCTTTTTCCCACAGCGCATCACCATATGTGCCCACTCCTGGGCTTGTTACTCCCAGAACGACGTTCCTGCACGTTCTGGCACGAAATGACCCCTGATTATACCAACATAACCACTGGCTGAGAACCTTGATTTCTCCTTTCTCCTCCTCCCTGGAAAAGCAGCTTATTCTCTTCTCAAGCAGCATGTGCTAACTCTAGCTAGATATATGAGGCGTGTCTGCTTATTCAGTATCCAGTTACAACCGTTAAATGGAGTTCGTGTCCTGCCCTTCGGTATAAGTGCTCCTGCTATTTTTAATAAGTAGCAGTTATTAGAACAGTTTGATTCAAGTCTTTTCCCTGAGAGCTTCTAACTTTGCTCTGTTCAAGCAAGAAATCCCTCTTTGAGGAGAGATGGCCCTTTATCAGCCCTTTGCACCCTATCCATTGTTTCAGTATTGCTTTGTGCAGAATAAATAAATAAATCAGCAGATGCAGTTTGACAGCCTGCTCTTCAAGCACATTTGCCTTGAAGCAAGTCCTGGACTGATTTCCCATGAGGCGCTGCTCCACTTTTGCTCTTCCCTTCCCCCCTCCCCCATTGTGTGCTTCAGTTTCCCCCTCTTTGCCACACACTGCATTTTGTCCCGCGGCTTCGCCCGATTTCCCCCGCGGCTTTCTGGCTCCTGTTTTTTTTAGGAACCAGAAAGCCGCAGGGGAAATCGGGCGAGGCCGCGGGTCAAAATGTGGCGCACTGCAAAGAGGGAAACTGAAGCATGCAATCGGGGAAAAGGGAAGAGTGACAGTGGAGCAGCGCCTCGTGGGAAATCGATCCGGGTGTTTTCAGCCTGCTTCAACGTAAGTGTGCTTCATAGGTTCACTCTGCCTTCCAAGGTAAAGTAGAATTAGCCCTTACAAAACCATAGGTTTAACAGTTATCTACCAACAACAGGTATTTCATTTAAACAGTTAATAAGTCAACCTTGATGCTTTCTTATTATAACAAGGCCTTTCAGTCCATGTCGGTGTGGCGTTTCCGAACAGAAAGTCGTCGCCGCCTGTCATTAGAGCCAGCTCCAGTTCTTGGAAGTCCTGCAGTCTTGCGACGTCCTTGTCCTTCCTTAACACCGTGTTGGGAAGCTTCCTGATTTTCTCCACGTGCTCCGGATTCACCCCCAGTTCACAGCAGCTCACCCGCAGCAGTTCATCGTAAGTCAGTTCCCGCTGGTCCAGTTCGATTTCGATGAAGTCGTTCTCTTTGAGAGCACGGTTCTGGATTCTAACCTTAAGCACCAGTTCTTGCATATTGCCGCAAGGGAGTGCTCCAGTGAAGAAGAAGGGCTGGAATGACGGAACACGACAACCGTTCTGTTGCTGAGCTTCGGGCTGATTAGGTTTTGCTGGAGTAGGGAGAATCCTGCTTGGAGGAACAAGCATTTGGGGATGGTGACTGTTCCGGAGTGCAGGTTCTAGGCATCCTGCGTGGGAGGCTCTAGGCACGTCCCCCACAAGAGGAGACGTTTCATGTTGCAATAAGGCATCGCTGGTCACCTGGATTTGTGGTAAAGACACGGGACAATCCTCACTGCGCTGTTCTGAAGAAGGGGAAAGTCTCCCATTCAGAGAGGAAGAGGAGATCCTGGTCGTGCCGCTGCTCATGGAGTTATACACATAAGGAAAAGGTGGGTTGGCCAAGTAATTGGGGATAATGGGCAAGACAGAGTCTCTCGTCACGTCCAGAAGATCATCACCATCGTGTATTCCCAGCATCTTCCTGATTTCTCTCTTGGATGTCAACTGGGCCAGTGTTTCTTCTTTAACGGTGAGAATCTCCTTATCGGCTCCGGCACCGAGAAGGTATGATACCACCTGAGCATGGTTCCGTTTGCAGGCCCAGTGTAAGGACGTCCAGCCACTGGTTTTGTTTTGAGCATTGACGTTCACGCCAGATCCCACCAATCGCTGAACTTCTTCAATGTCCCCCAAAGCAGCAGCTTCCCTCAGTCTCTCCTGAAGCTCTTTCTCCTCTACTGGCGTGGTCATCTTACAAATTTATTTTCACTTGGGGATTCTCAAATAGCCGGCTATGGCGGAGGCTGGATCATTTTGTAAAGCTTGTCCACCAGAGACTGTCAGAACCCGATCAGTCCCGAAAGAAAAACCCCACCTTGTTTTCCTCTCGAACTCCAATATCCCTCAATTCTGGCTATTGCTTGTAAATAAATTGCACGTTCACATTTCTGAATGCCGTTTCCTGTAATTGCATAGTTGTGGTACGTCTAGATGGCTGCTGTCCCGTCTTCTCAGGGGGGACTCTATTTTCTATTTTTTAAGAAAGATAAAGGGAGCTCCCATAGTCTTTAATAATTTGCAGTGGAGCGTTGTAGTACACAGATGAATTCCCACAATTTCCTGGTGTCATTACATCTTCCACAACGGGAACAGAGGCAAATGAACAAGCCTCATAAATTCTGTAACATTCTGTATAAAAGGGCATAACGTGAGATCGCTCTGGAGCAACGTGTCTTGATAGTTCTGAAAGCTTTTGTTGGTTTCTTGAGGCCACCACCTAGGAACAGAAGAGGGGAATGAAAATATACTCTGAATGCAAACGATGCATACAGCAAAAAGATCCGTATTAGTCCCATGATTTAATCCTGAAACAGTATCTATCTATGAATTTTAGAAATAAGTATCCCAAGCAATTTCCAAATATTTAGAGAGAATACCTACAGGCAAGGGTCATTTCGTAGAAAAAGAAGTGCAGGAGCTCATTAGCATAACTCATTTGCTTATGCCACCCCCCCTAACCTACCAGAAGTGTGTCAGAAGGCAACACCCACCCCTCAGGCTCCACTCCACAGGTGAGTGAAACTGACCTGCTCTTCCTCCATTCCCTTCCCCATCCAATACTTTGTGCAATAAAAATAAGCGTCAAGAACACACCCTCATTCTCTTCCTGCTCCCTTGAAACCACCAGGTTTCAAGGAGACTTGAGATACCCAGGACATGTGCACCACCCATCCCTTCCCCTTCCCCTCCCCACAACAAGACACCCTGTGAGGTAGGTGGGGCTGAGAGAGGTCTTTTGAGAACTGCTCATGAGAGAACAGCTCTGAGAGAACTTGTGACTAGCCCAAGGTCACACCAGCAGCTGCATGTGGAGGAGGAGTGGGGAATCAAACCCGGTTCTCCCAGATTAGAGTCCAACTCCTGACCATTACACCAAACTGATGGGGTGGAAGCTGCTGAAGGGTTGGTGAAATTTCTCCAGTACTTATGTGCCATGTGCCCAGATAAAAAATGGTATGTTTAGAAAATTTATATGCCATCTTGAGCAAGTCTCTGGAAAAGCAGCACACAGTCATAAAAGGAACAATGATAAAATTATCAATATTAAAACAAAACATTAAAAACAATAAAGACCCTAGCAGGACTTTCCCCGGAGCGCTGTGCCTCTGCACTGCTCGGGGAAGCCAAGGAGGGGGCGAGGCTTGGTCATGTGCCCGCCCCCTGGGCTCCTCACTCCCGGAGCTGCGCTCCTGTGCGCTCCCGCTCCAATGGACCCCTGGTCTTAAGATCAACATAAGGGCTGCAGTGGCTCAAGTGGTTAAGACATGCAGACTGGAAGGTCTGTAGTTCAGCAGTTCGAAACCCGAGTGCCGAATGACAGAGTGAGCTCCCATCTTTTGTCCCAGCTCCTGCCAACCTAGCAGTTTGAAAGCAAGAAGCTGCGAATAGATAAATAGGTACCACTTTGGTGGGAAGGTAACGGCATTCCGTGTGCCTCAGCATCTAGTCATGCCGGCCGCATGACCATGGCGACGTCTTTGGACAGCGCTGGCTCTTTGGCTTGGAAGCAGAGATGAGCACTGCATCCCTAGAGTCGTATTCGACTGGCTTTTGAGAAAGGGAAACCTTTACCTAAGACCAACATACAGAGTAAGCATAATATGTGAAGAAGAGCAAAAAAAAAAAAAAAGAACAATCATAATATACAAAAGTAGAAATCTGAATTTAAGGACTTTTAAAATGCGATTCCCACAGTCTAAGAATTGATGCACAGAACTCAGCAACTGAATGTGTAACCTCTGCATTCTTATCTGATAGGAGCCAGTGAAGCTTTGTTTGTATTGATGTACCCAGATGCCCTATCGACCAATGGGGTAATAATTTTAAGAAGAGCCTCCCTTGTAAAACAGACAGCTGAAGAACATATGCTCTACCGATTCAACCTCGCTTAAAAGGCAGGGGCATAGCCCTTCAGAGTAGGGGTTTTTATTGTATCTGCCTTGAATAACTGTAGATGGAAGGGCAGAACATCTAGCTAGGGCAAATGCCCTTCAAGAGTTCTTTCCCTCCACTGAAATCAATGGTGCTTTTGAAATTTAGCAATACCCCAAGTCTGGAAGCCTTAGAGATGTCAGATTGTCGCTCAATATCCTCAGCAACTTTGTTTAATTAGCCCTTTGGCTTCTTCAAATCCATAGGAGTCGCCATCTTGTGTATTTGTAATGTAGTGTTGGTTTTAAAATGTTTTATATTATAAATTTGTTTTATCTGTTTATGTTGTTAGCCGCCTTGAGCCGGTGAAAAACTGGCAAGGCGGGATAGAAATGAAAAAAAAAAAAGGATAAAAGAGCTGCTTTGTGTTGGCTAGGCGGGATAGAAATTCAAATAAATAAATAAATAAATAAATAAGTAGCTGAGGTGAGCGGTGTGAATGCCTGAAAATATTTTTAAACCATATGGTCAGTTTTAAAAGTTATCCTGTTAAACACAGCTTCTGCCTGAACTGTTGGCAGCCATTTATAGGAGGAGGAGATTGGATTTATACCCTGCATTTCACTACCCAAGGCAGTCTCAGAGCAGCTTACAAACTCCTTCCCCTCCCCACAACAGATACCCTGTGAGGTAGGTGGGGCTGAGAGAGCTCTGACAGAAACTGCTCTTTTCCAAGAACAGCTCTGACAGAACTATGGCTTGCCCAAGGTCATCCAGCAGGTGCAAGTGGAGGAGTGGGGAGTCAAACCCGGTTCTCCCAGATTAGAGTCTGCGTACTTAACCACTACATCAAAGAAATTACACAGTGCTTTCCAACCACATTCCATCTTAATTCATTGTCAGTTTTGAGTAAAGAGACACAACAAACAGGTCATATCCAAGTTGGCGGAAAGGAACCATATAAACGTAGTAAAAATAACACTTTAAAAACATATCCCTGATCGTATCAAACACTTACGTAGCTACTCCCCAAAGCCACTGGAAGATATCTTCTTCGTTTGCCCAGCAACTATCATATATTAAGAAAAGTAATTCCACAATCGTGCCGTAGCTTTTTAAGTAAGGGTAAATCCAGCCATTTTTGCCCTGTTCGCTTCCAAGCAACAAAACGACAAAGTGCTGCAACTTGAAGTTTGTGTTAATATTTGTGCATAATACAGCCACTGAGTGGCGTAAGAGATCTTTCCTTTCTCTTGGCTGTTCGGCACCAGAACCACATTGGCAGAGTCCATGGAGAAGTACCCAGGCACTACAGATGGACCGGCGATGAAGCTGTGAAAAGCAAAAGTACAGTCACAATTATAAAAATATAATAGAACAGAACAGAGAGGCACTTCATATAAACACAGCCGTTGTTTGACTGTTGTTCTTTAGCTTCTGCTCAGGGGTGGTGATCTACATCTTGTTGGAAATGTATGAGTTGCAAGGTCCAGATTCCAGTCATTATAAGGTTAATCTGTTTACCTTCAGTGCTATTGTTTAGACTGACCTGGAAGGAAACCTGGCAGACAGCCAATGCAAGAAAAGCCTGCAAATGTAAAGGCGTATTGATTTGATCGGTTAATGTATTCAGGTGATTTCCTTCTAGGGGTCGAGAAGAAGCAGATTCTCCATTGTTGTTGTGTGACCATGTGTCTCTAGCAGGAGCAAGCAAGATGTAGCTTAGAAATGTTTGTTTGTTTGCAGGTTTCCTGTGTACCTTTTACCCTTTGAAATAAAACATTGTTAAACAGAAAGAAATGTCTCCTCTCCAGTGAAGCAAAGATCCATTGCAAACTCTGAGTGTTTAAGTATTTTTTATTATTTTTTCCCAACACGTCTTGCTTTCTGAAACACAAAAGCATAGTAGTTTCGCCGGCAGATATGTAGTCTGCTAATGTCCATTCTTGATGGCCTAATCCTAAAATTTGCCATGCAGGCATAACTGCAGGGGGGGGTGGGGGGATATGCACCACCTGCTGCACAGGGACACATCCCACCACGGTGCAAGCGAAACACTCTGGGGAAAACTGCCCAGAGTTGCCTCCCTCCTTGCATGTGTGGACCTTTTCAACAGCAAGCCAGCCCCAGGGTCTACAACCCCGTTCTTCATACTGCAATCCCTTTTGCCCTCTCCATCCTAATACTCTGCTATCTAGAAAGTGGCACACTTTTAATACAACGTCTGCTCTTCCTATATCAGCAGGCACAGGGTAAACAATGCAAGAAGAACCCAATCTGCCTGTCTGGACCAAGGACAATCCCTCTCCTGTTCTCACGTGCTGACTCACAGCCACCTGGGACCCTTGGGGGTCTCACCAGATTCTGGTCCTTTGTTATTAGAGCCAGTTTGGCATAGTGGTTAGGAGCGTGGACTCTTAATCTGGGAGAACCAGGTTTGATTCCCCACTGCTCCTCCACATGCAGCTGCTGGTGTGATCTTGGGTCAGTCATAAGTTCTTTCAGAGCTGTTCTCTCAAGAGCAGTCCTCAAGAGAGCTCTCTCAGCCCCACCTACCTCACAGGGTGTCTGTTACGGGGAGGGGAAGGGGAAGGGATTGTAAGCTGCTCTGAGACGCCTTTGGGTAGTGAAGGGCTGGGTATACATCCAATCTATTATTATTATTATTACTACTACTACTACTATTCCATACACTTTTTATTGATAGATTATCCAAAATTACAGTATTCATAACAGAACAAATACAAATATTTTGCATAATAATAAACAAGTGTAACATCTATTACAATCTAGTTCAAAGAGATAAGGAGTTAACAAGAGATACAACCCAGCAAATGTTACACAAATAAATTTCCAAGCCAAAATTAAATTGAAATCATAATGAGGAGGAAAGTTCTTTCTGGTATTTATTGCAAAGAATATCGGAAAAACAGTTTTTTTAAAAAAAAAATAATTATTTTTTATTGAAGATAAAAGATGGTTCAGAGTGATAAATACCAGGAAAACAGTTAGGCCAAATTAGCCTTCCAAAAATTGACTGCTTTCTGACTATCAGGAAGTACATGAATTTTTATACCTAAAATGACTTATTCAGAGAGATAAGGTACAGAGATCATAATTGGCCACAAAGGTATCTGAGCAATCATACATTCATTGGTAAGTTACAAAGAAAGCTGTGGCTACATAATATCTTAAATGTTTACTTAACCTAACCTTAATAATACTAATCAAGGATCCTTCCTACCCAAAAAAAGTTGTTGTTTTCTGATATGAAGCTAAAAGCCCTCTTTGACCCAGACACTGTAGAGTTTTACCCCAAACAACTAAACCCATGAACTCTGTACTTCAAACCAGGGGTCATTTCGTAGAAAAAGAGGTGCAGGAGCTCATTAGCATAACTTATTAGCATAACTTATTTGCATATGCTAAACCACCTGACATAACTGGAAGTATGTCAGAAGGAAAGAGAGAGAGAGAGAGAGAGAGAGAGAGAAAGAAAGAGAGAAAGAAAGAAAGAAAGAAAGAAAGAAAGAAAGAAAGAAAGAAAGAAAGAAAGAAAGAAAGAAAGAAAGAGAGCTGGCAGACGGGACAGTTACTAATCCAAGCCTCAGAAATACCACTATTCTGGGAGGATAGCTTCAGGGGTGGCTGAAGCCTTCAGAAGGCTGGTCGGAGGAGCAAGGACCTTTCCAGGGGATGGGGTCATTTTGCTGCAGCCATGACACAAGCAGGCATTCCCCCGCGGGGGGGGGGGGGGGGTTGGCACCAACTCCCAGAGCTGAGCTCCCCCGAGTTCCTGCTCAAAATGACCCCTGCTTCAAATGAATACTTCTGTGCTGTACCAGCATCACTACACTGAAAACCCGTTAAAAAGAAAACTAAAAGAATGTTGCTTAGTGTCTGCTGGCATCAGCTTGAAAGGCACTTTAACCTACAGAAGAGCGGCTTTACCATTTAATAGATGTTTTCTAAATCCTAATAAAATCTGAATATAAAAATCCATAAGAAAACCAGAAAAATATAAGAATATGAGTAATTTGAATTGCAAAAACCATTATGTGTTCTCATCCATGCTACACAAACATCGCATTGAAAAGGCTCAATATTGAACATAGTTTGAGCTGGGAAAATTTGAATAATGTTGAGTATGGTTTTGATCAATGTTTATAAAGTATTACATTTGTCTAATACCTATCAAGTATAGTTAGGATCATGACACTTGCAAAATACGTAATAAAAATAGAGCAAAACAAAACAATACATTATTAACTTCCACTTCTAGTATGGTGATTTCATAACGAAGCCGTAACTCCATTGTATTTTTGAAAGAAGGAGGAGGAGATTGGATTTATACCCCGCCTTTCACTACCCAAGGGAGTCTCAGAGCGGCTTATGATCTCCTTTCCCTTCCCCTCCCCGCAACAGATGCCCTGACAGGTAGGTGGGGTTGAGAGAGCTCTGACAGAAACTGCTATTTTTCAAGAACAGCTGTGCCAGAACTAGGGCTTGCCCAAGGTCATCCAGCAGCTGCATGTGGAGGAGTGGGGAATCAAACCCGGTTCTCCCCAGTTAGAGTCCGCGCACTTAACCACGACACCAAACTTTTAGAGGTCATGTCCCCGGCTCTGTGATCCTGCTCCTTCGCTGAGGCTTTATTTATTTTTTTGCTTCTGGGTTCCCTTTTGAGGGTGCAAGCAGACATGCAACAAAAACTCCTGGAACAGCAGATTAAAAACTACCTCTGCATTTATTCAAGCATTCAAATAATAAAGAGCGTTTGCTAAGCAGGAATCACTCTCAAATCACAACAATAGCAAAAAACAAAACACAAAACCAACATCTACTTGCGCTGGGCAGAGGCTGTCTCTCGGAAACATTAAATACCTGCAGGTTTCCCTCCCTGGGGTAATGCTACGACCTGACTTTCTCACCTGGAGGCTTACTAAAGAGAGTCCATTCCAACTGGAGACGTCCTAGATGTTCTGGCTTGAAGCCGCTGCGGCCTCGACCCGGCTCTTCTCTGGTATCGCCACTGCCCTAACAGCTAGCCCATTTGATGGTCCCAGCGTCTCCTTTCCGTCAACCCCCGTGGCCCCGTTAGCCAATCAGGGCAGAGTTGGTTAATCCCCCGTTGCTAGCTGGCAATCAGATAAAAACATCTTATGCAAGCTGGTCAAGGCCACCAGTGGCTTTTAATTAATGCTCAGCCCAAATGGGCCGCAACTGACCTGCAAAAAACTTATCGCTTGATGATCACAGAAGAAGAAGAGGAGGGGGAGGAGGAGTGGTTTAGCATTGGAAAAGGAGTACGACAAGGATGTATACTGTCACCTTGCTTATTTAATTTATATGCAGAGGACATCATGCGAAATGCCGGCCTGGATGAATCACAAACTGGAATTAAGACTGCTGGGAAAAACTTCAATAACCTCAGATATGCAGACGATACCACTCTAATGGCAGAAAGTGAAGAGGACCTCAAGAGCCTCTTGCCTAGAGTGAAAGAGGAGAGTGCAAAAGTTGGCTTGAAACTCAACATCAAAAAAACTACGATCATGGCATCCGGCCCCATCACTCCTTGGCAAATAGAAGGGGAAGTCGTGGAAGCAGGGACAGACTTCACCTTCCTGGGATCCAAGATCACTGCAGACGGTGACTGCAGCCACGAAATTAAAAGACGCCTGCTCCTTGGGAGGAAAGCGCTGGCAAAGCTAGACAGCCTAATAAAAAAGTAGAGACATCACCCTGCCAACAAAAGTCCGTATGGTCAAAGCCATGGTATTCCCCGTAGTGATGAATGGCTGCAAGAGTTGGACTATAAGGAAGGCCGAGTGCTGAAGAATAGATGCTTTAACCCTGACTGCTCCCTGGAAGGCCAGATCCTGAAGCCGAAGCTCAATACTTTGGCCACCCAATGAGAAGGGGGCACTCGCTGGAGAAGACCCTGATGCCGGGAAAGACTGGAGGTCAAACAAGAGGGGGATGGCAAAGGATGAGATGGCTAGACAGTGTTATCGATGCAACGAACATGAAATTGAGCAAACTCTGGAGGACGGCAGAAGACAGGAGGGCCTGGCGTGATGTGGTCCATGGGGTCGCGAAGAGCCCGACTCGACTGTGCGACTCAACAACAGACTCACAAAGTCGGATTTCCGCTCACAAGACTCCACAGCTTAGAGGGAGCGTTGCATTGTTCCCAATTTGAAATCCTATCCTTCGTTTTTTAGTACTACCCCCCACACACGCACACACCCTGCGCCCATGCCCACAAGGAACACGAGAGGAGTCAGTATGCAGCCAGCGCCCTACAGGAAAGCACAGCCAGGGACAATAAACACCTGTCGTTATACAAGGGCACGAGGGTGGAGGTAGGATGGCCAGGTCCCCCCTGACCCCCAGCGGGGGATCGGGGAGGTAGGGTTGCCAGCTCCCGGTTGGGAAACTCCTGGAGATTTGGAGATGGAGCCTGGGGAGGGCAGGGACCTCAGTGGGGTCTAGTGCCACATAGACTCCACCCTCCAAAGCACCCCCTTTCCTCCAGCGGGACTGATCCCTGTAGTCTGGAGAGGAGATGAGAGTCCAGGGCGTCCCCAGGTCCCGCCTGGAGGCTGGCATCCCCAAGCGGAGGGAAAAGGGAGCGGGCAAAGCGCCAGCCAGACACTCTGCATTCTGGCCGCCTGACCTCACCCCCACTTCTCCCTCCGGCTCGCCCGCGGGGAAGAGCGATCAGGCCGCCGCCGGGGGCGTGGAGAGGACCCGCTTCCGAGCTCAGACCTTTAATGCCAGGAGCTCGCAGAGCAGAATTTTTGCTCACAAGAGTCCATAGCTTAGAGGGAGCATTGCTCCAGAGCCACCTAATTGATGCAGCAGCCAAATCACTTGCTCAGACCTTTAATGCCAGGAGTTCAGCGAGCAGAATTTTTGCTCACAAGAGTCCATGGCTTAGAGGGAGCATTGCTCCAGAGCACACTAGTTGATGCAGCAACCAAATCACTTGCTCAGACCTTTAATGCCAGGAGCTCGCCGAGCAGAATTTGTGCTCACGAGACTCCACACAGCTTAGAGGGAGCATTGGGTGGAGCCTCTAGTTGCAGAAGGGGGCAGAAAGTGTGGAAAGCAAAGGCGGGAAGCCGGACTGCCCTGCGGGGGAGCTTGAACCTCAGTCGTAGGGTCTTAACACTTTTTTTTTTTTTTTACGTAACTACAATTTATGGATAGACACTAGTAAGGGAGGAAGATTTTTGTTCTAAATTGTAAATTTTAGAACGATCGTTTTAGGGCTGTGTTCTCTAATAGCAAGTTCATTTGAGGAAGAAGAGGAGGAGATACCCGCCCTTCGCTCGGGAGTCTCAGAGCGGTTTACAATCTCCTTTCCCTTCCCCTCCTCACTACAGACACCCTGCGAGGTAGGCAGGGCTGAGAGAGCTCTTTTGAGAACTGCTCCTGAGAGAACAGCTCTGAAATAACTTGTGACTGACCCAAGGTCACACCAGCAGCTGCATATGGAGGAGTGGGGAATCAAACCTGGTTCCCCAGGTTTCAAACGCACCTCCCTTCTGATGCATCTGTGATACAGTTGCGCTATAATAACCCGTCTCGTTGTCTTGCTCCGCGCATGCAAGGAAATGATACCTGTTATTACATTGCAACTGTACCACAAGGGAGGCGTCTTTGCAACATCCCCAGAGCAGGTTTCCACAGCGGCCAGCCTAAGCGAAGAGGGACTTGGCTTGCCCATTTCAGGCTACTTTTCAAACCAGCCTTGTGCTTCGGAGGCCTCTCCTCCCCTCGGGAGAGGCAACGGTAGCCGCTCCCCCACTCCCTTCCTTCCCACCCGGCCTCCAGCACCCGACGCCTGCAGAAAGGCCAGGAAGCGTCGGCTGATGTCGCTCTCCTCTCATTGGCCCTTGCGCACAGGGCAGCCGGCTCTCCCCGGCTCTGATTGGTGCCTCCGGGCTCCCTTCTCCCAGGCCCCGCCTCTTGGCCACCCCAGTTGTTTTTCAAGGCGCAAGGCGCCTGCGCCGCTGGCCGGGCCCGGGAACTGCGCAGGCGTAGCAGGGTCTGTGGACTGGGCTAGGGGTGGAGCGCGAGGGGAAAACCTGTGCAGGTGAGTGAGCGCTGGTCGTGTGGTGCAGGGGAGGTGCAGGGAGGGAGGCTGAGCCCAGAGGTCCTCTTGCATGGGGGGGAATCGCGTGTGTAGAGCCGCCTCAGGGCAGGGCAGGGCGCCAGTGCCAGTGGGTGTTGCGGGAGGGTTTGCTGCTACCGGGCTGCATTTGGGGGTGATGCAAAATAATGCCTATTGGAGAAGCGGGAACGTAAGAGAGAAGCCAATGTTGGATCAGGCCAGTGGCCCCTCCAGTCCAACACTCTGTGTCACACAGTGGCCAAAAACACCAGGTGCCCTCAGGAGGTCCAGCAGTGGGGCCAGGACACTAGAAGCCCTCCCACTGTTGTTTCCTCCCCCCCCCCCCAGCACCAAGAATACAGTGCATCATTTGCCCCAGACGGAGAGTTCCTGTCTATAGGTAAAGGTTTCCCTTGCTCGAAAACCAGTTGGGTCCGACTAGGGATGTGGCGCTTATCTCTGTTTCCAAGCCGAAGAGCCAGCGCTGTCCGAAGGCTTTTTCCATGGTCATGTGGCTGGCATGACTAGATGCTGAGGCGCACGGAATGCTGTTACCTTCCCATCGAAGTGGTACCTGTTTATCTACTTGCAATTTCTTGCTTTCGAACAGCTAGGTTGGCAGGAGCTGGGGCCAGAGACGGGAGCTCACTCCGTCATGCAGCACTCGGGTCTCGAACTGCTGAACTACCGATCTTCTGGTCTGCAGTTCAGCGTCTTAACCACTTGGGGACAGGACACTAGAAGCTCTCCCACTGTTGCCCCCCAGCACCAAGAATACAGTGCATCACTTTCCCCAGACCGAGAGTTCCTGTCTGTAGGCATGGGCGTCAACTACGGGGGGGGCTCGAGGGCTCGAGCCCCCCATGAAATTTCCCAGGGGGGGGGGCTCAGCCACCCCCGGCAAAATGGAGCGCCCGCCGGTGGCCAGTCAGCCGGCCGTCGCCGCCTCTCCTTCCCTCCCACCCCCGGCCTGCCCTCCTGCCTCCCTGGGGCGGGGGGGGGGGGAGAGAGAGGCGGCAGCGACGGCCGGCTGACTGGCCACCGGCGGGCGCTCCATTTTGCCGGGGGTGGCTGAGCCCCCCCCCCGGGAAATTTTGGTGCGCGAGGTGGAGCGGGGAGAGGGAGGGAGGGGGGCGGGGAGTGCGGCGGGCGGGTGGGCGGGCACAGCTCGGGGGAGGGAAGCAACGGCGGCGGCTCCCTGGGGCGGGGGGGGGGGGGAGAGAGCGGCGGGGACATGGTCAGCTTAGAGGGAACACTGCATGGGGTAACCCCCCCAAGTTCCCCCCCCCCCCCCAAGTTGCAAAGCCCCGGTCCTCTCTGCGCTTCCTCGAGAGTAAGCTCCCCTGCACGGCATAACTTTGCTGCCTTTCTAGAGGGGAGGAGCCTTCGGAACCCCGCTTGGCCAGCCGTAAGGAAGCCCGCGGCCCGCTGCTGTAGCTGCGCCTCCCGCGCAGCCGCGGCGCCCGGACCGAGAGGCACGCTTGAGTGGCAGGTCGCCGGGAAGAGCCCCGGAGCAGGCGCGCAGGAAAACCGGGGAGGAAGGCGATTGGCTGCCTGGGTAGCAGTATGCAAATGAGGCGCCCTGGCATCGTGAGCAGCACTCAGGCTTTTTCGGAATGAACCCCCCCCCCCCCCCCCGGCTCCAAAAAAAGCTTTTGCGAGGAGGCGCAATAAACTGCGGGAGCTTCTTTGTGGGTAGTTGTGTTCAAGGGAAGGAATAGCCGGGAGGGAGGCGGGGAATCTGGGTTCGGGTCGCTGTGACTGCAATAGGACGAGGACGAGGCTGCACTTTTACGAGGCATTTGACTGGGTTCCAGGGATGTGCACGAGAGAGCCCCCCCCCGGGGGATTTAAAAAGTCTACGCCCCTGTCTGTAGGTAAAGGTTTCCCTTGCTCGAAAGCCAGTCGGATCCGACTCTAGGGATGTGGTGCTCATCTCAGTTTCCAAGCTGAAGAGCCAGCGCTGTCTGAAGGCTTTTTCCATGGTCATGTGGCTGGCATGACTAGATGCCGAGGTGCACACCGAATTGGTACCTATTTATCTACTTGCAGTTTCTTTCGAACTGCTAGGTTAGCAGATCTATACCTTGTGGCTAATAGCCACTGATGGACCCCTGCTCTGTATATTCCCTCTTGAAGCCGTCCATGCTTGTAGCTGCCACCACTTCCTGTGGCAGTGGATCCCATGTGTGAATTGCTCTTAGAGTGAAGGTGTGTTTGGAAGGGTCTTCTGGGATGGGCGTCTTCCCAGCAGCAAAGACAGCCAAATATTAGCATAGTGGGAAATGAAGAAGCTAAGCATATACACCCACCTTGCCTATGTAATAAAGGTTGCCAGCTCCAGGTTGGGAAACTCCTGGAGATTTGGGGGTGGAGCCTGCGGAGGGCAGGGACCTCGGTGGGGGACAATGTCACAGAATCCGTGCTCCAAAGCATCTGTTTTCTCCAATAGAACTGAGCTCTGTCACCTGGAGATGAGCTGTAATTCCGGGGGATCCTCAGGCCCCATCTGGAGGCTGGCTTCCCTATATGGCGAAGAGAAGAGATTGGATTTATACCCCACCCTTCACTACCCAAAGGAGTCTCAGAGCGGCTTATAGTCTCCGTCCCCTCCCCACAACAGACACCCTGTGAGGCAGGTGGAGCTGAGAGAGCTCCACAAGAACTGCTCTTGAAAGAACAGCTCTGAGAAGAACTTGTGATTGACCCCTGGTCACATTAGCAGCTGCATGTGGAGGAGTGGGGGATCAAACCCGGTTCTCCCAGATTAGAGTCCGTGCTCCTAACAGCTACACCAAACTGGTTCTTGAACCTTCATGTTAGTTCCAATCAGCCACATACTGTGCATTCTTTCTGGGTGATTGTAAGTGATTTGGGGTAAGCAAACTGCAAGGTGTTACACTGAACAGCAATATTTATTATTGCATTTATGTTCCACTTTTTCTCCCACTGTACAATTCACAGTGGTACATAAAATTCTTCCCAGGGACCCACTAAACCATATTCTGCTTAGCTTGGTGTGTACCGTTGCCAGAACTCCAGGACAACCTCTGGAATTAATGTGCAGCAAACTTCAGCAGGGACAAACTGGTTTATTCTAACCTTAGCCAGCTTTCTGCTTTTAGGATCCATGCTTCTGGACATTGACCCAGTGAGCAAAGTAATAGGATTGGAAATTGATAAATTACTGGAATTTAATTTTTTTTGGCACAAAGCTTGTATCACTTTATGAGAGATACTGCAAAATGTTCACTAATGCAGTGTTTTTCAACCACTGTGCCGCGGCACACTGGTGTGCCGTGAGATATTGTCAGGTGTGCCGCAGGATTTTTTCAATGAAAGAAATGTGCCTTCCGGGCTGACCTTCCAGGATGCATTTGCGCATGCGAGAAAGAACAGTGGCGCGGTCTCGCTGATTCCGCTCGCACGCTCTGTGGCCGGCCTGAGGTAGGGTGATTTGCACCAAGACATTCCAGTAAACATGAATATGTTTGATGGTAACAGCTAGCTGTTTCTGTCAGGGTGGGGTTCAAATCGGTAACTGTCCCTCAGCGAAGAATGGGTGTACTGTGCTTCTCTTCAAATCACTTATGGTCAGCGGAATGCCGTTCACATAAGAGTAAGAGTTTAAACTCTCTATTTGAAAAACTTTAGCAGAATCGCAGTATTAAAATACATCCACATTATATTTCTTCTGAAACTCAGGTCAATGTTATGGGAAGGAGCCATTACACTTTGGATCTGTACCTTACGATTTCAAGTTGAGTGGCTATTACGTGTATTTGTAATACTGTCATAGTTAATACTTGAGCTGAGGCAACTAACGACCCATTTATCTTGTATTTCAGTGTTTTTCAACCACTGTGCTGTGAGATATTGTCAGGTGTGCTGCGGGATTTTTTCAATGAAAGAAATGTGCCTTAGCTCGAAAAAGGTTGAAAAACACTGCACTAATGGCTCTAAGAGAACAGTGTCAAAAGGTTATGGATGCCCATAATATGATGTGAATCAGTTACTGTTGGGGAAAAGGGCAGTATGGAGTGTTTTCCTTTTGGTGTGATTAGAAGAAGAAGAGATTGGCTTTATATCCCGCCCTTCACTCACTTGGAGTCTCAGAGCGGCTTACAAACTCCTTTCCCTTCCCCTCCCCACAACAGACACCCTGTGAAGTAGGTGGGGCTGAGAGAGCTCTTTCCCAAGCTGTCCTTGAGAGAACAGCTGGTACAGAGCTATGGCTTGCCCAAGGTCATCCAGCAGGTGCAAGTGGAGGAGTGGGGAATCAAACCCGGTTCTCCCAGATTAGAGTCTACGCACTTAACCACTACACCAAACTTAGGCACACGGACTCTAATCTGGGAGAACTGGGTTTGATTCCCCCACTCCTTGGGTCAGTCACGAGTTCTTTCAGAGCTGTTCTCTCGGGAGCAGTCCTCGAAAGAGCTCTTTCAGCCCCACCTACCTCACAGAGGGTGTCTGTTGTGGGGATGGGAAGGGAAAGGAAATCGTAAGCTGCTCTGAGACTCCTTCGGGTAGTGAAATGCCGGGTATAAAGCCAATCTCCTCCTCCTCTTCTAATTTGCTTTTATGGAAATTGTTTTATTTGCCAATTTGTCATTAAAAGGGCCCTGCAACTAGATCTCAAAAACAAGGTTTCCCTGCAGTATTTCAAAAGTCTGTAAGTTTGTTTAGTCTTGTGCGCTGGAGTCTGGATGACAGATGTAACCCATCCAAAATATTAAGCTAGGAAATCTGGGACTGTTAATATGCGTGCCATTGATGGTCTTTTCCTCCCTTTAAACAGAGCACATCTCTGAAGTACAGAATTCAAGACAGGAGAAGGTTCATTCAACCATGATGAATGCAGATATGGATGGTAGCTGGCGTTTTACTCCTTTTTTTGGTTTGTGTTCGCTCATTCATGCTCTTTAGCTGTTCTCAAGATTGTCTGTTTCTTAACAGCTGTCGAGGCTGAAAATCAAGTGGAACTGGAAGAGAAAACGCGGCTTATCAATCAGGTTTTGGAACTGCAACACACACTTGAAGGTTAGTGGCTTTCACCCAGAAGGGTAACTTATATACAAGCACAGTTACAGATACAGACAAAATTCCTGTACCCCGTTTAACCTGGTGAACGTCCAGGCAGGCAAGATTACTTCAGATGTGAGTGTGGGTTGCAGCCTTACAAACACATTGACAATCTACAGGGTGGGTCGCCAACTGGAGGGTCAGTTTGGTGTAGTGGTTAGGAGCGCGGACTCTAATCTGGGAGAACCGGGTTTGATTCCCCACGCCTCCACTTGCGCCTGCTGGATGACCTTGGGCAAGCCATAGCTCTGTACCAGCTGTTCTCTCAAGAGCAGTCCTGGAAAGAGCTCTCTCAGCCCCACCTACCTCACAAGGTGTCTGTTGTGGGGAGGGGAAGGGAAAGGAGTTTGTAAACTGCTTTGAGACTCCTTCAGGTAGTGAAGGGTGGAATATAAATCCAATCTCCTCCTCCTCCTCCTCGATAGTTCTGTCAGAGCAGTCCTCTCAAGGACAGCTCTGGAAAGAGCTCTCTCAGCCTCACCTACCTCACAGGGTGTCTGTTGCGGGGAGGGGAAGGGAAAGGAGTTTGTAAGCCGCTCTGAGACTCCCAAGTGAAGGGCGGGGTAGAAATCCAATCTCCTCCTCCTCTTCTTCAATAACCTGGAAGAAAGTATTGTAGATCTGACACCATCAGGTTGTGAATTTGTGAAGAAGCCTTAGACGCCACTTAATACAAAACAGCATTTTGATTTGTGCATGTCATTGTACCCACCTTGACTCGCTATACCCTTTGCTGAAAGATTTTCTTTGAAGCGGTTTTAATATCATGTACCAAGGGTCATTTCGAGCAGGAGCTCGGGGGAGTGCAGCTCCGGGAGTTGGTGCAAGCCCCCCCCCCCCCTCCTGGCAGGGGAATGCCTGCTTGTGTCATGGCCTGCAGCAAAATGACCCCATCCCCTGAAAAGGTCGTTATTCCTCCGACCAGCCTTCTGAAGGCTTCAGCCACCACTGAAGCTCTCCTCCAAGAATACGGGTATTTCTGAGGCTTGGATCAGTAGCTGTCCCCCCTCTCTCTTTCTCTCTTTCTCTCTCTCTTCTTTCTTTCTGGCCTTCTGACATACTTCCAGTGATGTCAGGGGGTGTAGCATCTGCAAATAAGTTATGCTAATGAGTTATGCTAATGAGCTCCTGCACCTCTTTTTCTATGAAACGCCCCCGGTCATGTACCATACCGTCGGGGTATACTGGACAGATTTTTCTTTATGGACTGTTATTGCCCCTTGGAGAGCTTGGTGCTTGTGGACAATGTTGGATTGTATAACTTTAAGAATCATCATTCTGTGGTCTGTGTGACTCTATGATGTGCATTACATTCTTCTGAAGTGCGGTTTGGGTTTACATGTTCAGTATATTTGATATATTCCTATGAATATCATCGCTTGTCTTTAAACACCTCTTGGGGGGGAGTTTCCACCTTTTCACCCATTGCATTTAAGGAAGCTAAAATACTCCACTAGGACTGTTTCCATTTTATTCAGTACAATAACTGGCGTGGGTGCTATTGTATGAGCTTAGGTGGTATTGGCAACGGATCACATTTGTGCTCTGCAGGGTGTGTTTCACATGGGATTCTTTGAAGGCGGGTTGGTGAGCTTCATGGCTAAAAAGCGAAAAAAAGGGGGGAGGGAACTCAACCCCCAAAGTAGCTGCGATCTAAGAGGGTCAAGCTAACAAGTAAATTAATATAAAAAATACAAATATTTATTAGGGTGTACACATAAATAAAGGGCTGCAGTGGCTCAAGGGTTTAAGACGCTGAGCTGCAGACCGGAAGATCAGTAGTTCAGCAGTTCGAGACCCGAGTGCTGCATGACGGAGTGAGCTCCCGTCTCTGGCCCCAGCTCCTGCCAACCTAGCAGTTCGAAAGCAAGAACCTGCAAGGAGATAAATAGGTACCGCTTTGGTGGGAAGGTAACAGTGTTCTGTGTGCCTCAGTGTCTAGTCATGATGGCCACAGAGACCACAGAAATGTCTTCGGACAGCGCTGGCTCCTCGGCTTGGAGACGGAGATGAGCACCACATCCCTAGAGTCTTATTCGACTGGCTTTCGAGGAAGGGAAGCCTTTACCTTTACACATAAATGAAACATAATACGGTTAAAAGAAACAGTCTAAATTTCAGGCTCTTTAAGCTTATTCCATTCAGAACTGATTGTTATACATATCCGATTGATGGATGAAACTTTTGACCTGAGGACCATACGCGTTTCGGCCCCTATGGGCCTTCCTCAGTGGTCAGTATTCCTTATTTCACAGTGACACACATCCAGAAATATTGGGATATTTGGTTCCAGGTCTGTTGCCTATTTAAATACCTTTCAGGCATAAAAATATTTTTAGGCTAAACTATTCCAGAATTAGACTAGCTTTAAACTTTAATAATTATATTTTTATTTTTATCTAGAATAATTTTGAGAATTTGTACAGTTATTACTCAGGTTCATTATACAAATTCGTAGCAACTGCATAGCATTTAAAGTAACCCCAGTAAAAATTTCTTCTTATTTAAAAAAAATATATTATTACATATATTTATTATATACAGTTGATATAATAATCTGGCCTTTTCTCTTTACCCTGTTTTTCAGTAATTTTAGAAGCCAACAACTGGCTTCATATGTACAAAAAAATTTATGCATGTATTTCTGGATGTGTGTCATTGTGAAATAAGGAATATTTACCACTGAGAAAAGCCCATAGGGCCGAAACGCGTATGGTCCTTAGGTCAAAATTTTTTATCCCTCAATCGGATATGTATAACTATCAGTTCTGAATGGAATAAGCTTTAAGAGTCTGAAATTTAGACTGTTTCTTTTAACTACATTATGTTTTATTTGTACGCCCTAATAAATATTTGTATTTTTATATTAATTTACTTGTTAGCTTGACCCTCTTAGATTGGCTAACCAGGGATTTGAAGCTGGGTTTGCTGCATCCATATGAAGTTTTATGCTTCTGGACGCAGTGATGTGTAGTTTGTTGCAAACCCAGGGTGACACAGTAACTTAACACTGATCGGTGAACATCTCTGTCCTCACAGATCTGTCTGCCAGAGTTGATGCCGTTAAGGAAGAAAACCTGAAACTGAAATCAGAAAATCAAGTTCTTGGACAGTATATAGAAAATCTGATGTCTGCCTCTAGTGTTTTTCAGACTACTGACACAAAAAGCAAACGGAAGTAAGGCATGGAGAACCAAATGTAATGTTGCATTGCTGCTGCTTTTATTTTGTGTTGAATTGCATTGGCTACATGAATTAATACCCTAGTCTGTAGCATCATTGAATACTGAAAGGTTTAATGGCAGTTCTAGTCAGTTAAGGTTAGGGATGGGCACGAACCACGGAAATCAAAAGGGTCCCGTTTAAACGGCTTTCGTGGGTGGCGTGCACACCCAGAAGTGAATGCACGCGGGCGACTGGATTTGTTTTAATTTTAATTAATAAATAGCATACAGGATAACTCAGTGAATGCTGAGAAATAGTACAGAAATCAGCTCTTATAGACATCTCAAACACAGCTGTAAAGATGGCACTGTTACGGTGGAGGTTACAAACTCATATATTAGTATAACATGATAATATTTAGAGTTACATGGGAAAAAAAATTTCAGCTACAGGGAACAGGCTATGATCTTAGTGACTTTTTATAGCTAAATTCTTGACCAACCGGTACGTTAACCTAAAGCTAGAACCTTAAATTTTGTCTCTGTTATGGATTCCCATTCAAGCTTGTCTACATCTGGTTTTTCTAGACTCAGGTGCCATTTATCCATTAGTACCCATGTTTCTCTTTCAGCTGGGTGGAGGGGTGAGAGTTATGCTCCAACCAACATTTAGCATTACCCCCATCCCCCAGTACAATCCAGTCGCCCGTGTACATTCACTTCGGGGTGTATGCACCACCTACAAAAGCCATTTAAACGGAACTCTTTCGATTTACCCCGGTCCGTGCCCATCCCTAGCTAATATCATCATGAACCCCTGGATTGTGCAAGTCTGTAGTGTTAGCTTTCGGCAATTTGCGAAGACAGTGTAGAGGAGAATATTTATTTTACAGTCTGAAGACGAGTGCTTTTGAAATCAAACCCTGCTTTTGTGTTAAGCCAACATGTTATATACACTGCCAATCTCAATTTTTACTGTGGTACTTATTCACTAGCAAACTAAGAGTGTCGTGTAGAGTGGTGTGAAAAATTCTTGTCTGGAATGAGCTATTTGCATGGCTTTCCCTTGGCTCCAAAACAAAGGTTAAGCGAAACAAAAGGAAATATTTCTTCACACAGGGGATAGCTAATTTGTGGAACTCACTGCTGCTGGATGTGGTTGTGGCTGACAACTTCAGGAGGCTTTAAAAGGGGAGTGGAAAAATTCATGGAGGACTGGGCTATCAGTGGCTTCCAAACATGATAGATAGTTGCTGCCTCCAGTACCAGAGTTAATACTCCTCTTTAAATCAGTTGCTGGGCAGCCCAGGTAGGCCAATGCTGTTGTAGGCTTCCTGTTAGTGGCCTTCCCAGAGGTAGTTGGTTGGCCACTATGTGAACCGAATGCTGGACTAGGTGGGCCTTTGGTTTGACCCAGCATGGCTCTTATGTTCTCTGTCCTATGCCAGATGTATGTACACACACTTCTCAAAGCTCTTTCCCTTTCTGGTAGGGAAAAAGGCAAATGCCTTTTGGCTAATACTTCAAAGCAACCAAGATTTGGTAATACAGCATGATCTTTTGCAATATTATGTAACCCGAAGACTTCAGAAAGGGTAAACTTTGGTTTTTAGAACAGAAGCCTGGGAAGATGTATTGGTCTCTGAGGGAACAATTCTCTGACTTTTGCAGTCTTTCCTTGTTAATATATTTAGATATGCTATAGTATTTATTTGCCACTTGTAATGTTTTGAGAGCCAGTTTGGTGTAGTGGTTGGGAGCGCAGACTCTAATCTGGGAGGATTGGGTTTGATTCCCCACTCCTCCACATGCAGCTGCTGGTGTGACATTGGGTCAGTCCCAGTTCTCTCAGAGCTATTCTCTCAAGGACAGTTCTCAAGAGAGCTCTCTCAGCCCCACCCACCTCACAGGGTGTCTGTTGTGGAGAGGGGAAGGGAGAGGAGATTGTAAGCCACTCTGAGACTCCTTCAGATAGTGAAGGGTGGGGTATAAATCCAATCTCATTCTCTTCCTCTTCTTCTTCTTCTTCTATAGTAGGAATCTTGCTGTATTTTGACTAAAGATGGGTGATTTTACAACAAACTATGAGTGGAGCTTGTGGAACCCCTACGGCCTCCTCACGCACCCACTGAAAAACTGCTTTTGAGGAATTCAGGTGGTGCCTGAGGCAATGTAATGTGTGACATGGGGGGCTTCATTGGCTGGGGGGGGGGACACACACACCCAAAACTCCGTGTGAGCGGAAGTAGCTGCTCACATGGGCAAATTTGGATGAAAGTTCTTTTTTCCCCTTCTCCTTGCATCTTCCTCATCAACTACTGCTGATCTTTAGCTGGTGGAAAATTTGGTTTGCCTTTCAGAATAGAGCTAGGATTTTCAAAGCACAAGGCATCTCTTTCTCTTTCTCTCTCTCTCTCTCTCTCTCTCAAGAAAGACAAGTGGTTGCTAGAGGAACTGTCATAGTTCTGATCCCATCCAATAAAGGCCCCTCAATCAATTCAGGCTTCCAACTCAACAGACTTTAAGCCTGTGTAAAGGGGCCAGCAAGGGAATTAGTTACTTGTGTGCATCCGAGAGCCAGTTTGGTGTAGTGGTTAAGAGCGGCGGACTCTTGGAGAACCGGGTATGATCCCCCACTCCTCCACATGCAGCCAGCTGGGTGACCTTGGGCCAGTCACAGTTCTCTCAGAGCTGTTCTCTCAAGAGCAGTTCTCAAGAGAGCTCTCTCAGCCCCACCTACCTCACAGGGTGTCTGTTGTGGGGAAGGGAAGGGAAAGGAGATTGTAAGCCGCTCTGAGTGAAGGGCAGGGTAGAAATCCAACGCTTACTCCTCCCCCTCTTCTTCCTCCTGCACACAGCCCACTGTCTGTAAATAGACAATGCTTACATTTTATAGTTCTGATAAAGGTATTTGTGGCTGGACATTTCACAGTGTAGGAGGACTGGGGCAGGTGGTAGATGGCCAGACAACGGAAGATGATTCTAGCTTGGCCTGTTTCTAGTTATATTCTGAGGGGAAGGGAAAGGAGGTTGTAAGCCGCTCTGAGACTCCTTTGAGTAGTGAAGGGCGAGGTATAAATCCAATCTCCTCCTCCTCTTCTTCTTGTTAAAACTTTTTGCTTACTCCTCAGGTAAGGGATGGGATTTAACACCAGTCCTCAGCAACAAGTGATTTGTTTTGGGCAGGTCGGCAACTTTTTGTTCTTAGGATTAGATGCCTAGCGAAAGTCAATAAGCAGTCGCCACAAAACAGTATTACCCCTTCAGTATTCAGTGCTTTGTGTCGCGTAAGCTAGTGGTTTCCTCACACTCTGGCTGCCGATACTCCAAGCCTGCAGTCACACACACGAAATAGTACACTTTCAGTGCACTTTCCAAGTGGATTTTACTGTGTGAATTGGCAAAATCCAGTTGGGAAAGGGCACTGAAAATGCATTGAAAGTGGATTATTTCGTGTGTGTGTGTGTGATTGCAGCCCAAGTTATTAAATCCTCATATAACTTGGCTTTAAAAAGCTATCCTTTGAGACATGAGCAGCTGGATAAAACAATCCCATCATCTTTGAATGAGTAAAAGCTTTCCCTTGACAACATGGGAATTAGATAGTAAAGCATTCTTAAAGTGAATTGCATAAGGTCAGCTGCTGAGACTGAGTAGGAATGGTTAAGTGGTGTAGTGCTTAAGTGCGCAGACTCTAATCTGGGAGAACCGGGTTTGATTCCCCAGTCCTCCACATACAGCTGCTGGCATAACCTTGGGTCAGTCACAAGTTCTCTCAAAGCTGTTCTGTCCAGGGCAGTCCTCGGGAGAACTCTCTCAGCCCCGCCTACCTCACCGGGTGTCTGTTGTGGGGAGGGGAAGTGAAAGGAGATTGTAAGCTGCTCTGAGACTCTGAGTGAAGGGCGGGGTATAAACCCAATCTCTTCTTCTCTTCTCCTTTCCTCCCAGCCTGCTGTTCTTGCCTTCATACCTTGCGAAGTTTGGGAAAGGGGAGGAGAGCGGCTAGTTGAAGGGCTCACTCCCGTCGAAGCCAGCTCAGGAGAGCCATTCAGTAACATAGCCAAGTGGTTATATAGAGAGGATTTGTTTTGAGAAAGCACCAATACGCTCCCATTTTCTATGAAAGCTGGAGCAGACCCACCCTGTTCCAAATTAAGATGAGAGATTTGGGCCGTCATTGGTAGATGTGAGTTAACAAGGGGCCATGCTCATGGAACAATCCAAGCAAAGGGGTTGTTGGGCGAAACCATGCCCACTTTTTTGGGGGGGGGAGGGACTGTGTCCCCCTACAACAACACTAAACCATGAAACTGTCTGTATGGGGACGTGCCGTCCAGGTACGGCTAGGTAGCTTGTTAATGTACTACTGAACTTTGGTATACTAGATATAGTTATGTTGTAAAAAGATCCTTGAAACCCACTACTGTGGCCTTTTTGTTCGACTACCAACCGTGCTGTATTCCAGAACTTCTATTAAATAAAAGCTTTTTAAGTTTATCTAATTTGCGCCGTTAGCATCTTCAGTCGTACCTTTGCTTTCTTTGCAGTAGTCCTGGGCGATGCTCCCTCTACGCCGTGGAGCCTTGTGAGCAAAAGCTCTACTTTGTGAGCTACTGGTGTTAAAGTGGTGTTTTTTCCGTCCTAGTAGGGTTGCCAGGTCTGGGTTGGAAAATACCTGGAGACTTTGGGGGGGTGGATCCGGGAGAGGGTGGGGGGTTGGGAGGGGCCTCAGCATGGTCCAATGCCATAGAGTCCATCCTTCAAAGCAGCCATTTTTTCCAGCGGAGCTGATCTCTGTCAGCTGGAGATCAGTTGTAGAAGCAGATCGCCAAGCCCCACCTGGAGGCTGGCATCCCTACCGCCTCCAAATACAGCTCTACAAGGACTGGCAAAGCCACTACGTGAGGGGGGGAGCTGAGCCACCTGCACCGCCACCACTGCACCGACCGGCTTCGCATTTTTTCAGATGGCGACCGTGAGGGAGGTTGGCGAGAGTGGGCACGTGGAGTGGCGGTTTGCTGACAAAGGGATGTTGCTGGTGGAGAAGAGAGGAGGAGGCACATGGATTGGGAGGCAATTGGGCTGTCTTGTACTCTGAGGAGAAAGACGCCTCGGCCTCGGAAGCGAGTGGCAGAGCAAAGGCAAAAAGGAACGCCACTGTCGTTGCCAACACACATCTGAACTGCCACAGAGCTGGGGGGCAGAGATGTTTGGGCAATAGCTCCCCCCCACCTATTCTTAGCCCGTGAGGGAAAAGGGCCCAAAACAGGCTCTCCATCAGTTTCCTTTTCAGCAACTACCGGGCTACTGAATTTATATAAACTGTACTCGGGACTTTTTTTCTGGAAAAAGAGGTGCCGGAACTCTCAAGAGGGAATTGAAGGAGAAACACAAGGGATTCTTTGAAACAATATTATTTTCACGCACCACAGACTTTAAAGCAGCTTCCAAACTTTACACATCGACGACGTCCTCAGTTCTTTTTCGGATCTTGCTTTTGATGCCTAGTTGCTGAACATTTAACATACTTGGTTGGATCGACGATTGTTAAGGAAAGTCCAACAATTCTTATAAATAATATTTTTTTGAGAATTTTGTTTCCACAAAGAGGTTCCAGAACTCCATTCTGGCATGTCCCCCCAGAAAAAAATCCCTGACTGTACTTTAGCCTGGTTAAAAAAGAGAATACTCTGTTCTATCCTGATTTAGTCTTGTTGCTGTGTATAGAGTTACTCTTGAGATCCCCAAATATATAATACTGACAAAGCTGATGGTTTCCAAATGGCAGATTAACACGTGACCAGTGTTCCCTCTAAGCTGAGTTAGTGTGAGCTAGCTCACCATTTTTTAGCCTCTGGCTCACACATTTTTGTCTCAGCTCAGGAAGGATGGCTCCAGAGCAAACTAATTTTATGCAGTAGCCAACCTGCTGGCTCACAACTTTAATGCCAGTAGCTCACAATGTAGAATTTTTGCTCACAAGACTCCGCAGCTTAGAAGGAACATTGCATGTGGCATGCTGACATTCAAGATGTGCAAAGTGAAAGCTAAATAACAAATTGTTATTTGGTTTTCACTGTGCATATCTTGGAACGGCATCCTGTTACATGCTAATTTGTTGTTCATTCTCTGGCTATAAGTTTGGACCTTACCTGCCATTCCAACGTATCTGACGAAGTGTGCATGTGCATGAAAGCTCACACCTTGAATACATACTTCGTTGGTCTTAAAGGTGCCACTGGACTCTAAATTTGTTCTACTGCTTCAGACCAGCATGGCTGACCCACTGGATCTGATTGTTTCTGAAAAGACAAGATTCCTTACAGTTTGCTTAACAGATAAATCTCAGATTCCTGCTTAGCAGGAAGTTCTATTAATATTTTTTTTTGGCTAGAAAAAATTGTTGGGTGCATTTTTCATTTTGTTCACTGACACTTCCGTTCCATATTTGAAAAAATCGAATGAAAATTCCATGGCGTCCTTAGTGCTGCCTTTATTCCCAGTAAGTATTGGACGTTCAAATTAACCAGAACACGAGGAGAGATATACTGAAATACTTCCTTACTGAGGAAAACAATTCAAAACTTCCATCATTTGCCTCAGGTATCGAAATATCATGAGAGAGACCCGAGTTATGTGTGTGTGCTTCCTTGGTGGTACCAGAGCTTCTAAAATTGCCTCAGTTTCATTTTAAGACTGTTGTGTTTAACCATTTCTTCTTGGCATGGGCTAAAGAAAAACACCATCACTAAATGGTATTTTAATGGTACTAGATTTAAGGCAAAATCACCACAAATAGTAAATAAAAGATACAGAAACGGGTAATATTTCCTGAAAGTGTTTCCACAAGTGGGTGTTTCACAATGGGTCAGAGGCAGCTGGCACTTGTGTAGCCTTCCTACAATTCAGCCATATCTGTTTTTATACTTACCTGCACTTAGGAAAATGAACTGCTGAGAAAAACTGTTTTCAAAGGATCTTTTTTTTTAAAAAGCCTGCATAAATTTCCATTGAAAGGCCCTAATTAATGAAAATTAAGAGTAGCAATTAACCGCCTTTATCCTTAGGTAAAAATGAATTTTCCAATGTACTAATAAATTTTTGTCTCATTTGTGCTTTGAAATGGCGATACCATTCCATGAGCTTTTTTCTTCTTTGAATGTTTTGTTGCAAAGTCATACCTTGCTCTTTTTCTAAAACAGCAGGAAGGTCTTTCCAGTTTTTAAGAAAGATAAAGGGAGCTCCCATCGCCTTTAATAACTGCAGTGGAGCGTTGCGGTATACAGATGAATTCCCACAATTTCCTGGCGTCATTACGTCCTCCACAACGGGGACGGAGCCAAATGAACAAGCCTCATAAATTCTGTAACATTCCGTATTCACACCCACAGGGCATAACGTGAGATCGCTCTGGAGCAATGCGTCTTGATACTTCTGAAGGCTTTCGTTGGTTTCTTGAGGCCACCACCTAGGAACAGAAGAGGGGACTGAAAATATACTTCCCTTCCATTGCAAATGATGCATACAGCAAAAGGTCCATCTTAGTCTCAGGATTCAATCCTAAAACAGTATTGAACAGTGCTCTGAATTTGAGAAATAAGGATCTCGAGCAATTTCCAGATATTTAGAGAGAAGCATACCTAGGGCAAAGAAATTCCACTCATGGTACTGACCTTTGAAGCCCTATGTGGCCAAGGACCATACGGGACCCCTCCCCATATGTGCCCCGGAGAGTTTTATGCTTTGCAGAGCAACCTTTTCCTGGGAGTCTCTGGCCTGAAAGACATCTGCTTAGCCTCGACCAGTGCTTTCTCTGCCCTGGTCCTGGCCTGGTGGAACACAGGTAAAGGCAAAGGTTTCCCTTGCTCGAAAGCCAGCCGAATCCGACTCTGGGGTTGCGGTGCTCATCTCCATTTCCAAGCTCAGTGCGGTTCAGTGTAGCTAAATGTGGCCAAGTGCAAAGTGATGCACATTGGAGCCAAAAATCCTAACTATAAATACACGTTAATGGGGTCTGAACTGGCGGAGACTGACCAAGAGAGAGATCTTGGAGTCATAGTAGATAACTAAATGAAAATGTCGAGTACAGTGGGTGACGGCAATGAAAAAGGCCAATGCTATGCTGGGGGTTATTAGGAAGGGAACTGAAAACAAATCAGCCAGTATCATAATGCCCCTGTATAAATCGATGGTGCGACCCTCATTTGGAGTACTGTGTACAGTTCTGGTCGCCACACCTCAAGAAAGATATTATAGCATTGGAAAAAGTGCAGAAAAGGGCGACTGGAATGATAAAAGGGTTGGAACACTTTCCCTCTGAAGAAAGGTTGAAGCGCTGGGGGCTCTTTAGCCTGGAGAAATGACAGCTGAGGGGTGACATGATCGAGGTTTATACGATTATGCATGGGATAGAGCAGGTAGAGAAAGAGGTACTTTTCTCCCTTTCTCACAAGACAAGAACTCCTGGGCACTCCATGAAATTGCTGAACAGTCAGGTTAGAACAGATAAAAGGAAGTCCTTCTTCACCCAAAGAGTGATTT
The DNA here is from genome assembly GCA_029233225.1 of Lepidodactylus listeri. Lineage (NCBI taxonomy): Eukaryota > Metazoa > Chordata > Lepidosauria > Squamata > Gekkonidae > Lepidodactylus > Lepidodactylus listeri. The sequence goes on along the minus strand of JARCFY010000008.1, from coordinate 8,570,061 downwards.
AACACGTGGAATTCATTGCCACAGGAGGTGGTGGCGGCTACAAGCATGAACATCTGGAGCAGAGGTCCATCAGTAGCTATTAGCTACAAGGTATAGATAGGAACTCTTAGTTTGGGGCAAATGATGCTCTGTATTCTTGGTGCTGGGGGGGGGCAACAGTGGGAGGGCTTCTGTTGGCACCTGGTGTTTTTGGCCACTGTGTGACACAGAGTGTTGGACTGGATGGGCCATTGACCTGATCCAACATTGGCTTCTCTTATGTTCTTAAGCTGGAGAGTCAGCGCTGCCTGAAAACTTCTCTGAGGTCATGTGGCCGGCATGACTAGACGCCGAGGTGCATGGAACGCTGTTTCCTTCCCACCGAAGCGGTACTTATTTATCTACTTGCAGTTTCTTGCTTTTGAACCGCTGTGTTGGCAGGAGCTGGGGCCAGAGACGGGAGCTCACTCCGTCATGTGGCACCCAGGTCTCGAACTGCTGAACTACCGACCTTCTGGACTGCAGTTCAGTGTCTTAACTACTTGAGCCGCTGCGGCCCTGGTGGAACATGCTCCCAGTTAACATTGGGACCTTACTACAATTCCGCAGGGCCTGTAAAATAGAGCTGTTCCGCCAGGCCTTTGGTTGAGGCGGCGGTTGTCCAAACATATCAGCCTCCCCCGCTCCCACTGTTGCAGTGCTTATATTGTTCATACAATTTGCCCTGCTCATAGGCCAACAGAGCTTCATCGCAGAAGACGCAACAAATCTGCCTTGACTAGTGGCTATCTATCTGATTGGACTGAAACTCAATTACATTTTTTATCTTTCAGTGTTAATTTTGTTTGTTTGTTCGGTTTAAACTCTGGTGTCTTGTTGTTATTACATTGTCAACTGAAGTGCTGTGACCCCGCCCTGAGTCTGCTTGTGGGGGAGGGCGGGATATAAGTAGGCCTATCAACTTCCAAGGTGGGACCTGGAGATCTCCCGAAACTATAGCTGATCTCCGGACCCCAGAGTTCAATTCCCCTAGAGAAAATGGCTGCTTTGGAGGGTGGAGTCGATGGCATTGTACCTTCAGAGGCCCATCCCACTACCCTCCCCAGGCTCCACCCCCCCAATTCTCCAGGGATTTCCCAACCTGCAGCTGGCAACCCTAGATATCTCTCTATATTATAAAGCCAATTTGTGGTGGCCACATATGATGCGCTTCCTCAGCTGTAGGCTGAATGGGCTGCCACTCAGCCTGGGGAGCCTGGCCAGTGGCTGATGCTGCGCCGGGCCAAACGTGCCCTGCAATTCGTCCATGCCGTGCTGTAGGCCCGCCCACACAACTGCTGCCCAGCCTCAGTTGGCTGTGAGCCCATAGCTGTGGCGCATGCTCCGCCGGCGGCCGAAAGGGGCGGCCCCCGATGCCTGCACATTGCAGGACGACGGAGCCGGCTGGACACCAAACCTCTGCCCCCTCCGGCTGCCGCTGCCTGTGTGGACCCGCCGGCGAGCGCAGGTGGCTGCACTTGGGGCCTCAGGCTGCTCCTGACAGCGTACGACCAACACCCACAAGTACCTGGGTGGGTGGCGGGGAGCCACGGGGGGAACGCCAGTGGGCGCAGGCGGGGGGGGCCACATGAGCCCTGACAGCTGCTAGAGCCCATTGTATTACTCTACAATGGGCCTTGCTCCTAGTAAGTCTAATAAATTAGACTTAAATTAGACTGAGAGCCAGTTTGGTGTAGTGGTTAAATGCGCGGACTCTAATCTGGGAGAACCGGGTTTGATTCCCCACTCCTCCACTTGCACCTGGCTGGATGACCGTGGGCAAGCCATAGCTCTGTCCCAGCTGTTCCCTCAAGGACAGCTTGGGAAAGAGCTCTCTCAGCCCCACCTACCTCACAGGGTGTCTGTTGTGGGGAGGGGAAGGGAAAGGAGTTCGTAAGCCGCTCTGAGACTCTTAAGTGAGTGAAGGGTGGGATATAAATCCAATCTCCTCCTCTTCTTCTAAATCAAATCATGTTTGAGTGCACATTATGTCAAATCGTGCACATGTTCCATTTTTCGTCTCGGCCCAAGATTTCTGTGAACTCTCTTCTGCCGCATGTTCCCTTTCTTTAGCTGAAATCTGTCCCACGGGATTTGTTGATGTTCTCTCCCGGAACCGCAGCGACCAACGAACATTCTTTTGGTTACAAACTATGCTACTTACTCTTCTCTGGCCGAAACCCAACACATTTTATCCAGCCCGCTTTGCCTCAGGACTTGCATTAGGGTCTCTCTGGAAGAGTTCTTATAAATCGTTCCTAAAAAGTTACACGGGTACGGCCGTGGGTTGTGAAGCATGGACCAGCTGGGTTCCACCACGGGAAAATTTCTGTAACTGTAATTATAAAGAAAAAAACAGCAGATAGGGTTGCTTGCTTAAATGAAAAGCGAAGGCACTCGTTTTGAGCTGTTTATACATTCAGGGTGCAGTGTGCCATGCTTGATCTACAGTGCAGTCCTACACAGGGTTATGGACTTCTAAACGCATTGGAGTCGGTGGGCTTAGAACAGTGGTTCTCAACCTGTGGGTCGGGACCCCTTTTGGGGTCGAACGACTATTTCACAGGGGTCGCCGGCTGGCATCCGAGCCCGCCCCGCCCCGCCGGCAGGAAAGGGCCCCGCGCTCAATTGAGTACGAGGTCTGGCCTCCTGGATCTTTGCCCTCAAAGGGAGCTTTCCCTTTAAGGGCAAAGAGCAGGAGTTGGTTGGGGCCGGAGCCCCGCCCCCTGCTTCCAGCAGCCCTTTCAGCAGGGGCCACGAGGAGGAAGAAGCCAGCAGGTAAGTCAATGGCTGCTTCCCCCTCCCTGCCGCCACCTTTAGGGCGCTTCACCGTCACCTTCCCTTGGCTCCACACCAAAGTGCAGAGCCCAGGAAAGGCGGCAAAAGCCACCACCCGCCGCCTTCCCTAGGCTCCACACTAAAGTGCAGAGCCCAGGAAAGGTGACAAAAGCCCCCCCACCTTCCCTAGGCTCCACACTAAAGTGCAGAGCCCAGGAAAAGTAGCAAAAGCCCCCCCACCTACCTACCTTCCTTCCCCCCTCTCTCTTCCCCCACCCTTCTCTCTCTCTCTCTCTTTCCCCTTTCTCTCTCTCCCCTCTCTCTTCCCCTTTCTCTCTCTCTTCCCCTTCTCTCTTTCTCTCTTCCCCCTTTCTCTCTCTCTCTCTCCCCCTACCTTTCTCTCTCTCTCCCCCCCCCACCTACTTTCGTTTTCTCATGGCATCTTCTGTTGAAGAAAAGTAAGTCTGAAGCCTGAGTGTTTGTTGTGTCTTGTTGGGAATAGCTTGCAAATATATGTGTGTCTAAAGTCTGTATTAAAGTTGTTTGGTGCTAACTGCCATGCAAGAGAAAACATCTGAAAAAGTAGCTTCATTGTTGCGTGTGTTGGCAGAATTTTACAGTTGGGGGTCACCACAACATGAGGAACTGTATTAAAGGGTTGCAGCATTAGAAAGGTTGAGAACCACTGGCTTAGAAGAATGTGATTCTGTTTAGGATCACAATGTTAGTTGTTCGCCCTCTATCCCACTCATCAATGTTTTTCTCCCGCCCTCTTCTACCGTTCTCCATGCTCCCCCACTGTCATGTTTTTCAATCTTCCTATTGCTGATCTTTATTCACTTTTTTGTCATCATATACAGCTGTATGAAATGAATTTGGCTTTTACTCCTTTGGAGTTGACTTCCTACTTCATCTGGTAAGGGTGCCTGCGGATAGGAAGAGGCCAGTAGGGATGGGCATGATCCGGCTCACAAGCCAGAATTCGGGCCAAACTTGGGCCGGTTCAGAGCTCGGGAACTGATCTTTGGGGAAGGCGCGTTCCCTGAACATTTATGGGACGTTTGGCTGGTTCGGTTCAGCTGTTCAGGGTCAGCCATTTAAATCTGCCAGCCATTTAACCCTTCGGTTTTTCTCCTCCCCCCATTAAAGCGGCAGGGAGCAAAACAGACGGGTTAAATAGCTGCCAGCCATTTAAACCTAATAGCTGAGTGGCACAGGGTCCACTGTTCAGCTCTTAGGTTTAAATGGCTAGCAGCCATTTAACCCTTTGGTTTTTCTCCTCCCCCCATTGAAGCAGCAGGGAGCAAAACAGACAGGTTAAATAGCTGCCAGCCATTTAAACCTAAGAGCTAAGTGGTGCAGGGTCCACTGTTCAGCTCTTAAGTCTAAATGGCTAGCAGCCATTTAACTCTTCAGTCCCCCCCTTGAGGCGGCAGGGAGCAAAATGGAAGGGTTAAATGGCTGCCAGCCATTTAAACCTAAGAGCTGAGTGGTGCAGGATCCACTGTTCAGCTCTTAAGTCTAAATGGCTAGCAGCCATTTAACTCTTCAGTCCCCCCCTTGAGGTGGCAGGGAGCAAAATGGAAGGGCTAAATGGCTGCCAGCCATTTAAACCTAAGAGCTGAGTGGTGCAGGATCCACTGTTCAGCTCTTAGGTTTAAATGGCTGGCAGCCATTTAATTCTTTTGTTTAGCTCCCCACTGCTTCAAAGGGGGGAGTAAAATTGAAGGGTTAAATGAAGCCCCTTCCCGGGTGATCCCCCCCACCCCCTTTTCCCCATCTGTGGCGAGCCGCGGCTGGGAGAAAGGGAGAACCAAACTTCCCAGACCAGTTCTGGTGGGGTAGTCGGACTTTGTAGTCATTCCCACCACCCAGTATCAGGATCCCAAAGCTGTCCATAGGTTCAAAAAGGTTGGAGTCTCCTGGGCCAGAGTGTCACCTTAGGATCTGGGAGACCCTGTGTTCCAATCCCTACTCTGCCATGGAAACTACAGAGAAAAAGAGCAGTCTTAATTATAATTTAGTGCCACCGCCGGCTTGATTTTGATTTCGAACACAAATTACACAAAGCTTTCCAACTGCATTCCGCCTTAATTAACTGTTGGTTTGAGTAAAGAGACACCGCCAACCAGAAAGGCAGTGTATAAGCGTCATTAAAATAGCATTTTAAAAACATATTCCTGATCATATCAAGCACTTACGTGGCTACTCCCAAAGGCCACTGGAAGATATCTTCTTCGTTCGCCAAGGGGCTGTCGTATACTAAGAAAAGTAATTCCACAAACCCGCCATAGCTTTTTAAGTATGGGTAAATCCATTCATTTTTGCACTGTTCGCTTCCCAGCAACACAACTGCAACGTGCCGCAGCTTGCGAGTTTGTATTAGCGTTTGTGCGTGATGCAGCCACTGAGTGGCGTAAGAGATTTTTCCTTCCTCTCGGCCGTTCAGCACTAGAACCACATTGGAAGATTCCACGGAGAAGTAGCCGGGCACTGCAGATGGACCGGTGATAAAGCTGTGAAAAACAGAAGCGCAGTCCCAATTACAAAAATACCATAGAACAAGAGAAGCACTTCACATAAACACAGCTGTTCTACTTCTTGTTCTTTGAAACACAAAAGCGTTCTATGGTTTCCTTGCCAGATATGTAGTCTGCCAGTGTCAGTTCTGGGTTTTGTTTGAATCACAGAATGTTAGAGTTGGAAGGGACCTTGCAGGTCATCTAGTCCGACCCCCTGCACTCTGCAGGAGCAGAGCCGAAAGATAGCCCTACGACATACCCGAAAGATGGTCGTCCAGCCTCTGCTTGAAAGCGTCCAGCGAAGGAGCATCCACCCCCTCCCCAGGCAGTCTGTTCTATTGCTCAACCACTCTTAACAGTTAGGAAGTTTCCCCCAGATATTTAGCTGGTATCGACTCCCTTGTAATTTCCACCCATTCGATCTAGTCTTGCAGTCCAGAACAAGAGAGAATAGATCTGCTCCATCTTCTGCATGACAGCCCTTCAGATATTTGAAGACACAAGAGACAAGCAGGAAAAAAAAATATTAAGAAGAAGCCTTACATTTTGCTTGGTCCGAAAGGACGAACTTGGTCCTCAGTGCTATAACAGACATTAACATAAATGCCATGGAGACTTGCCCTGGCTTCTTAGCCTCCAGAGATCATGCACACGTCAACACTATGCAGTACACATACAAAGATGCACACCAAGAAAATGCAGTTGTGTCCCCTCTAAGCCTTCTTTTGTTTGTTTTTGAAGGTACAGATACAACTACTTCTGACACAAGGCCAGGTATATTTGTGGCCCCAAATAGAAACCTTTTGGTGTGTCAGTCAATTCCATACTGGAACATTCCATTTTTGGTCCTATATTGTTTGTTTTTTGTTTTGGTATTTTTCATATGTGCCTATGTGTGCGTGCACACACCTGGAAGTCATGGCGACCTCTGGTGACTGACCCCCTACTGGGGGCCTGGGGGCTATTCAGCGAGGTGGCTGAATAATGCCTGCCTCCACCTCCCAACTGCTGGTATTCCAAGGAGGTCTCAAGAAAAAGAGGGAGGGAAAGCTAAACCAACCAAGCACAAATCTCCTGAGGAAGTTTAGAAAACTTATTGAGGGCCAAAAGTTAAAAACAAAAGTAGGTATACACAAGAGTGTTAATTTCAAAGACACATAAAAAACTTTTAAGGGCCCAAATAAAGCCTCATAAAATGTTCAAATATACCTGGCCTTGTGTCAGAAGTAGTTGTGTATACTGGAAATAATATCAGTACCAAGATGTACCTTCCAGCGTGCAAGGAACATCGCCTTGCCGGGGACAATCTGTTACATATTGATGGCATGTTGTTCCTCACAAGGCAATTTTACTTGCACTCTTAGGACCTACACTGGGAGGTACATATACAACTACTTCTTGACACAAGGACTGGTATATTTGTGGCCCCAAATAGAAACCTTTTGGTGTGTCATTCAGTTCCATACTGGAACATTCCATTTTTGGTCCTCTATTGTTTATTGTTTATTGCCTTACATGTGTTACAGGGACTCTGTTGCTCAGGGTATTTTGTACTATTTGACCTCTGAAGAAGGCTCTTGTGAGCCGAAACGTGTCAGGTCATACACTGTCCTTTTTTGAGTATTTGTAATGTTGTACATTTTATGAAGGGGCTGCAGTGGCTCAAGTCGGTGAGCTGCAGGCTGGAAGGTCAGTAGTTCAGCAGCTCAAGACCCGAGTGCTGCGTGACGGAGTGAGCGCCCGTCTCTGGCCCCAGCTCCTGCCAACCTAGCAGTTCGGAAGCAAGAAACTGCAAGTAGATAAATAGGTACCGCTTTGGTGGGAGGTAACAGCATTCCGTGTGCCTCGGCGTCTAGTCATGCCGGCCAAAAGACCACGGAAACGTCTTTGGACAGCACTGGATCTTCGGCTCGGAAACGGAGATGAGCACCGCATCCCTAGAGTCATATTTGACTGGCTTTCAAGCAAGGGAAACCTTTCCCTTACATGTCATGAGGCTTTATTTGGGTCCCTACAAGGTTTTTATATGTCTTTGAAATTAACACTCTTCCGCACACCTACTTCTGCTATTAACTTTTGGCCCTCCACAAGTTTTCTACACTTTCTTAGGAGCTTTGTGCTTGGCTGATTCCAAGGAGGTCTCCCATCCAAGTACTTGCTAGAGTCGACCCTGCTTAGCTTCCGAGAGCTGACGAGATCAGGCTTGCCTGGGCTATCCAGGTCAGAGTGACAATGTCGATTCTTAATGGCCTGATCCTAAAATTTGCCATGCAGGCATAAATGCACAGTGTGTGTGTGTTTATGCACCAGCTGCTGCACAGGCACAAACCACCCCATACTGCAAGCTAAACACTCTGGGGAGAATTGCCCAAAGTTGCCTCCCTCCTTGCACGTGTGGGCCTTTGCAACAGGAATCCAGCCCAAGTGTTTACAACCCTGTTCTTCACACTGCAATCCCTTTCCGCCCTCTCCTTCCAAATACTCTGCTATCTAGAAGGAGGTATTTTTCTCCTGTTACATGTGAAATCAATACTTCGGTACACAAATCCTTGACGTTCTAATGCCATTTCCATTGGTACGTCCCTGCCCAAGTCTGTAATTTAGGTCAAATTCCACAATATTTTATCAATGGCAGATACAGTGGTTTTCATACAGACTGCAGTTCATCGGGAGTTTCTTTAATTTTGAGCAAAACCAGCTTGGAGAGAAAAACATTCACAGTTGTACAGTTGGCTATTATTAAAGAAAATTAATCACAACCCTTGATTTGTAACAGGTCCCGTACTGTTTTGTTTCTGTTTTCTGTATTTATTTGGAGTGCATAATTTATTTCAAGTTGGCATGTACTACATACATTTGAATGCAGGGTCCTATTTCACAATGGTTGAAAAACACAAGTTAAGTTAAGCTTTAGAAGAGGAGATTGGATTCTTACCCCGCCCTTCACTATCCAAAGGAGTCTCAGAGCAGCTTACAATCTCCTTTCCCTTCCCCTCCCCACAACAGACACCCTGTGTGGTAGGTGGGGCTGAGAGAGCTCTGACAGAAACTGCTCTTTTTCAAGAACAGCTGTGCCAGAACTATGGCTTGCCCAAGGTCATCCAGCAAATACAAGTGGAGGAGTGGGGAATCAAACCTGGTTCTCCCAGATTAGAGTCCGCGCATTTAACCACTACACCAAACTGAAAGTGTTACACTTTTAATACAACGTCTGCTCTCAGATATCAGCAGGCACAGGGCAAACAATGCAAGAAGAATCCTATCTCCCATATTTGCCGTTCAATGAAAATGATGCTGGTCAAACTCCATTCATGTTCAGAGTTAACATTCACAAGGCTCTGAGGTACTGTGGTCAAAGCGGAGAAGCGGCATCAGAGAACCCATACCTGAAGAATGACTTTCCCACTTTTAGTCTTCCTTCTCTCCACTGGGCTGACACATCTGCAGGCTCCAGCGGACTTTCAAATATATGCTGCCACAGGTAAAGGCCTATGAATAAGAACAGAAGAGAAGCCAATGTTGGATCAGGCCAATGGCCCATCTAGTCCAACACTCTGTGTCACACAGGGGCCAAAAGTACCAGGTGCCCTCAGGAGGTCCAGCAGTGGGGCCAGGACACTAGAAGCCCTCCCACTGTTGGCCCCCCCCCCAGCACCAAGAATACAGAGCATCACTTGCCCCAGAGTTCCTATCTATACCGAGTGGCTAATAGCCACTGAGGGACCTCTGCTCCATATGTTTATCCAATTCCCTCTTGAAGCCGTCCATGCTTGTAGCCGCCACCACCTCCTGTGGCAGTGAATTCCATGTGTTAATCACTCTTTGGGTGAAGAAGTACTGCCTTGTATCCGTTCTAACCCAACTGCTCAGCAATTTCATGGAGTGCCCATGAGTTCTCGTATTGTGAGAAAGGGAGAAAAGTCCTTCTTTCTCTACCTGCTCTATCCCACGCATAATCTTATAAACCTCGATCATGTCACCCCTCAGCCGTCGTTTCTCCCAGCTAAAGATCCCCAACCACTTTAACCTTTCTTCATAGGGAAAGTATTCCAACCCTTTTATTGCTCTAGTTGCCCATTTCTGTACTGTACTGAGTACAAATACGTACCGATAGCAGCTTTCCCCCAGATTTGTACTCTGAGTTCGGTTTGCTCCTGTTGCGGTTTCTTCTTTTTCAAAAGCTGCAGGCTATTTGCAGAGTTCTGTTGCAAACTGTTTTTCTCATCGGCTTCCCAAGGGTTCCAGTCTTCCGCTTCCAAAATAAGATGCTCTTGAGTAAAAAAGATACGGACTTCTTTGCATGGATTTCTGAGATTAACTAGAGAACTCTAAACATTCCAGATGACAGACCCACAGTGTATACCTGCTAACACTGTTATCAATACTACTTTTACAAATGTATACCAAGAAGCCAGGGTCAATCGTGATGCTCTCTATTGTGTTTCTTCAGCAATCAGAGAATCGCGTAGTTGGAAGGGGTCCCACAGGCCATCTTGTCCAACCCCCTGCTCAATGCAGGATCAGCCCAGAGCATCTCTGACAAGGGTTTGTCCAGCTGCTGCTTCAAGACTGCCAGGGAGGGGGAGCTCACCACCTCCCTGGGCAGCTAATTCCATTGTTGAAGAACTCTGTCAAAAAGTTTTTCCTAAGATCCAGCCGGTCCCATCCTGCCCTTAATTTAAACCCCGTTATTGCGAGTCCTCACCTCTGCTGCCCATAGGAACAGCTCCCTGCCCGCCTCCAAGTGACAGCCCTTCAAAGACTTCAAGAGAGCCATCCTCCCCCCCCAGTTTCCTCTTTTCCAGATGGAACATTCCCAAATCCCTCCCCCTTTCCTCATAGGGCTTGGTTGGGGAAAGGTTGTGGCTCACTGGTAGAGCATCTGCTTGGAATGCAGAAGGCCCCAGGTTTGATTCCCAGTATCTCCAGCTAAAATGACCAGGTAATGTGAAAGATCTCTCTGCCTGATATCATAGAATCCTAGATTCACAGAGTTGGAAGGGGCCCTACGGATCATCTAGTCCAATCCCCTGCTGGATGCAGGATCAGCCTTAGAGCATCCCTGACAAGGGTTTGTCCAGCTGCTGCTTAAAACACGCCAGGGAGGGGGAGCTCACCACCTCTCCAGCAGCATTCCCTCTAAACTGAGTTAGTGTGAGCTCAGGAAGGATGGCTCCAGAGCAGACTAATTCATGCAGGAGCCAAATCGCTCGCTCACAGCTTTGACGCCCGGAGCTCACAAAGTAGAAGTTTTGCTCACAAGACTCCACAGCTTAGAGGGAGCATTGGCTGGAGCCAGTGTTCCCTCTAAGCTGAGTTAGTGTGAGCTAGCTCACAGTTCCTTAGCCTCTGGCTCACACATTTTTGTCTCAGCTCAGGAAGAATGTGGCTCCAGAGCAAACCAACTGCTGCAGTCGCCAAATTGCTCACTCACCGCTTGAATTGCCCGTAGCTCACAAAGTAGAACATTAGCTCCCAAGCAGTGCTCCCTCTCAGCCGAGTGAGTGTGAGCTAGCTCACAGTTCTTTAGCCTCCGGCTCACACATTTCTGTCTTTCCTCAGGAAGGGATGGATCCAGGGCGGACTAATTCCTGTGGCCGCCCAATCACCGGCTCCCAACTTTAATGCCGGTGGCTCACAAAGGAGGATTTTTTTGCTCACAAGACTCCACAGTTTAGAGGGAGCACTGCTCCGCAGGCAGCCGATTCCACTGTTTTACTCTGCCTGGGGAAAACCTCCCATTATGTCCAATGGGCATTCCAGCCAGTGTTCCCTCTAAGCTGAGTTAGTGTGAGCTAGCTTACAGTTTTTTTCGCCTCCAGCTCACACATCTTTGCCTTCGCTCAGGAAGGATGTGGCTCCAGAGCAAACTGATTCATGCAGCAGCCGAATCGCTCGCTTGCAACTTGAATGCCGGCAGCTCACAAAGTAGAATTTTTGCTCCCAAGACCCCACAGCTTAGAAGGAGCACTGATCCCAGCATCCCCCACTGTTTTCAATGGGGAATCGGATCATTGTCTCAGAGGCGATGGGTTCCAGATGCTTTGCATTCCAGGTGTGTCTTACCTGCCCGCCCCGGCTTCTCCCGCTGGCTGGCTCGGGCAGCAGCAGCAACCGAGCGGCGGGGCTTCAGGAAGACGCAGTAGGCGGCGTAGAGGGAGAAGAGCAGGTAGGCAGCCAGCAGCGCCGAGCAGAGCCGCTTCCGAGTCAGCCGCATCCTTCAGGGCCGGTCTGCAGCCGCCATCGCGGTCTGCAACCGCCGGGAGGTGAAGTTGGGCACTGGCATCCCCCCCCCCCGTAGGAATGGAATGAGCCGGGAAGGGGTGGAGCCTCTAGATGCAGCAAGGGGGGGCAGAACTACTGGAAAGCAAAGGAGGGGAGCCAGGCGAGCTTGCAGGCAACGCTCCCTCTAAACTCTGGAGTCCTGTGTGCAAAGATTCCACTCTCTGAGCTGCCGGCATTCAAGTTGCGAGCGAGCGACTGGGCTGCTGCATGAATCAGTTTGCTCTGGAGCCACATCCTTCCAGAGCGAAGGCAAAGATGTGTGAGCTGGAGGCTAAAAAACCGTGAGCTGGCTCACACTTAGAGGGAACACTGCCTGCAGGCAGGGCTGCCAGCTCTGGGTTGGGAAATACCTGGAGATTTTAGGGGTGGAGTCTGGCATCCCTAGCAACCAACTCTTCTTCTTCTTCTTCTTCTTCGCTGTGGGAAACACAAGCAGGCAGGGAATGGAAGCTATGAAGGAGCAGGAACACACTTTCCCTGAACTGTAGTCTTTGTGGAAGGGTAGAAATGATAAGACTTGCTGGTAGGGCTGCCAGGTCTGGGTTGGAAAGTACCTGGAGACTTTTGGGGGGGTAGATCCGGGAGAGGCCGGGGGGAGGGGAGGGGAGGGGTCTCAGCATGGTCCAATGCCACAAAGTCCACCCTGCAGAGCAGCCATTTTCTCCAGGGGAGCTGATCTCTGTCAGCTGGAGATCCTTTGCAAAAGCGGGAGATCCCCAGGCCCCACCTGGAGGCTGGCAACCCTACTTCCTGGCATGCAGAGTCACACTTTGCCCTCGTTTCCACACAACTGGAAAGAAACTGGGGAGCCAGATGGATTTTTCTTGCAAAAAGAGAGAGCATCAGATTCCTGCATCTGACGCATTTTCCCTCTCTCCTTTCCTCCCACTGCAAAACCAGGCAGGCCCATCCATTAAGCCGGGATCGATTGCCTCTCCCGCGGAACCTTCGCTCTCATCGACAAAGGAACCGGCTCGATTAGTTGGCCCTGCCGCGGAGACGCGCTGGTCTCTCGTCATCCGATTCTGTCGTCGAGGTCGCGCGTCAGCGTCGGGATCGATTGGTCTGGCCTGTTCGTCGCAGCCGGCGGACGAGGGAGGAGGCGGGGTTCCCTTCCCCGATCGACCCAGGAGGGATGGGTCTTCGATTGGTTCACCTGCGTTGCCATTCCACGGGCAGGAAGGGAGCGCTGCTGACGTCAACGGAGAGAGAGGTAGGCGAGCCTGGCGCGCGGGCTGGGGGGCCCGGGTTGGCCCCCTCCCGCCGGTGACTGACAGATAACGGTCTCGCCTCGCGGGGTCCCCTGGGCCAGCCCTCTTCCTCGCCGCTTGCCGTCGTTGCCATGGAGGGTTGCGGGGTCGCCGTGGCAACCGGCAGAGGACCGTGTAGGGTTGCCACCCCCCGGTCGGGACATTCCTGGAGACTTGAGAGCGGAACCTGGGGAGGACAGAGATCTCAGTGGGACAGAATGCCACATAAGAGTCCAGCCTCCAAAGCAGCCATTTTCTCCAGGGGGACTGAGCTCTGCAGTCTGGAGATGAACTGCAATTCTGGTGGTGGTGGTGGGGGGTGTTCCCCAGGTCCCACCTGGAGGTTGGCACCCCTAGCGCCTGGAGAGGGAGGAGTTTGGCGAAGGGAGGGGCCTCAGTGGGGTGCAATGCCACGTAGCGTCCGCCCTCCAAAGCATCCATTTTCTCCAGGGGGACCTCTGGAGTTTGGAGGTGAGCTGCAATTCTGAGTCCCACCTGGAGGCTGGCATCCAGCGCTCCCTCTAAGCTGTGGGGTCCTGTGAGCAAAAATTCTGCTTCGTGAGCTGCTGGCGTCAACGCCGTGAGTGAGCGATTCGCTTGCTCTGGAACCATCTCTTCCTGAGCCGAGACAGAAATGTGAGAGCCGGAGGCTAAAGAATAGTGAGCTGGCTCACGCTGACTCAGCTTAGAGGGAACACTGCTGTGCCGTCCGGAGATGAGATGTAATTCCGGGGGATCCCCAGGTCCCACCTGGAGGGTGGCATACCTATAACTTGCAGGAAAATGTAGAAAAACAGGTGCAAGGTGGGGAAAAACAGTTATTTAGTTAGGTGGAAAGTGGATAACTTTGGAAACAATCCTCTGGTAAAGCGAATTGCGAAATGCATAGTGATCCACGGGAACTAAATAAATATTTTTTTTCACCTTGCACCTGGTTTTCTACTTTTTTTTCTTCTGCCTACTAGTACTACCATTCCAAGAGTTATTACTTTGGATGAAGCTGGTTGAGACAGTGAATCCTCTGGGATTTTTTCACATTTATATCCCACCGTTTCCCAAAGGGTTTAGGGTGACATGGAGGGCCTTTAATTCCATTTAATTCCCAAAATAGCTGGGATAAGCTTGGTTTTGAGAATTTGTTGTGTGATCGTACAGTCAGAGTCATGGCTTGTTCTCTTGCTTTCTCCATAATCCAGCGAATTTTGGCAGTTTGATCTCTAGTTCCTCTACCTCTTCGAAACCCAGCTTATACTTCTGGCAGTTCTCTATCCACATACTGCTGAAGCGTAGCTTGTAGGAGCTTGAGCATGACCTTGCTCGCGTGTGGAATGAGTGCAATCGTGCGATAGTTTGAACATTCCTTGGCATTGCCCTTTTTTGGGATTGGAATGTAAACTGACCTTTTCCAATCCTGTGGCCACTGTTGTGTTTTCCAAATTTGCTGGCAAACTGAGCGCCGCACTTTAACAGCATCATCTTTTAAATTGTGTGACTTAATATTAAACTTCTGAGATGGCTTTCTCATCTCTAAAACAGTATACGTAAATTACCCTCTGCAGCCTACTTCTATGATGCATGCTTGCTTAGAAATACATTCCACTTCATACAATGGGATTTGATTTCGATGGGAGCCGTGCGTAGGATTGCAGGTTTAAGAGGGCCTTAGGATACAGGTTACCTGTGCTTTCGGTAACTGTGAAGAAATGGGGATTCCCATACACACCACTCATTGCATCACAGTACCGCAAAAAGTACCAGTGCATTCTCTGCTGGGGCTTCCAGTTCAGCTAGGACTTTGCACCATTTATTTGTGTCGGAGTTTTGCAGGTTTTTCCCGTAACCCGTACAGATTAGGAATTTATTTAACTAAATGCAGATTGGTTAAATTGAAGTTTAGGAACAAAGAATACAACGATGCCGTGCGCATACAGCTTTTTATGAGATTAGGGTTAAGATCAGGTTCAGTATCCGCCCATTCTGCCGTGTTTTTCTGGGTGACCTTGTATCGTTTCTCTTCTTGCGCAGCATCCTCTATATTAAAATTAAGGTCAAGTGGGAGTAATTGTTCTGTGTTTTGTTGAGCAGGTTCTCGTAATTGTTTCAGGCAGAGAAGAGTTGGGCGTGTTGTGGTGCGTGCAAACATTACATGACCTTTCGGCATAACTCAGATCCGTAACAAGTCGCAACCGAAGTATGGATGTTATGTAACCCATCGTGCTTGTGTGACTGTCTCTGTTTCAGAGCGAGAATCGTCCTTGAAACAAAAAGGCCCATGGAAATGGCCAGTGTAAGTAATAACCATTTTATTATCGTTAAAAACTGACTTTAATAGCGCTGAATTTTAACTCATGTGCTGTGGATGGAGTAGCTTAACAGGGTGTGTATGAAAAGTGCTTTCTTCAGTTCTTTTTGTGAAAAGCTTGAGAAAACAAATAGAAACACCCGGACTGGGATTCTTAATGAGCCATGGTGTACTGTGCAAGTGCAATGAACCCATGAATAGAAAGACGGAGGTCTGATTCATATGAGAGCTTATTCTGGAACAAATGTTGTTAGTTTTTAAGGTACCGCTGGACTCCTGTTTTATTTTGTATAAAGGGTAGCTTAAAGTGACTTGCTTCACTGTTGAAGTGTCTTTGAAGAAGACATCAGACTGTTGTCCACTAAAACGAAACCATGCTGCAGGGACAGTCTGTTTAAAAGTAAATGGGAGCCCAATTTGAGCTGGGGGGGAATCTTGCCTTTCCCTCTGCACCTTTTCCTGACCAGAAACAGCACTGCGGGGAGGTATTGCCCCCCTTTTTTGGCTGTTACTGGTTGTTAAGAAGAAGAAGAGATTAGATTTATACCCCGCCCTTCACTCACTTGGAGTCTCAGAGCGGCTTACAAACTCCTTTCCCTTCCCCTCCCCACAACAGACACCCTGTGAGGTAGGTGGGGCTGAGAGAGCTTTTTCCCAAGCTGTCCTTGAGAGAACAGCTGGTACAGAGCTATGGCTTGCCCAAGGC
Organism: Lepidodactylus listeri; assembly: GCA_029233225.1. Lineage (NCBI taxonomy): Eukaryota > Metazoa > Chordata > Lepidosauria > Squamata > Gekkonidae > Lepidodactylus > Lepidodactylus listeri. Next base: position 8,554,200 of record JARCFY010000008.1, on the reverse strand, counting down.
CATCCAGCCAGGTGCAAGTGGAGGAGTGGGGAATCAAACCCGGTTCTCCCAGATTAGAGTCCGCGCACTTAACCAAGACACCAAACTGGCTTAAATGGCAAGAGCCCCTCCTCCTCTCACATCACAGTTCCCAGCTAAACCACCTCTCCTTTGTTTTTAAAGAGAGAAGCCCAGCCGCTTCTGTGGGGCTACGGAGTAGGGATGCCAGGTACTCACCATGTGCTGGCAGGGTGTTGGAGGGAGCCTTCCAGGAGTGTGGTGGGCCTCTGCCCCCAGACAGCAACGTCGCTGATAGGATGACATCATGCAGAAGTGACGTCATCACATCGGGGACAGTGGCGACGCTCTGGTTCGAGGGCAAAACTCTGGTAAAATTGTCCTCAAACCATAGAGCTTCGCCCTCAGACTAGAGCATTGCCACGCGACATCCCCGACATGACGACGTCACGTTTGAGTGATGTCATTGTGTCAGCGACACTGTGTGGCGACGCTGCTGTTTGGAGGCCGGATTTCCCCCCCACTGCGGTGGCAGCCAGAAGCTTCTTGTAACTTGCAACCTGTGCTACATTCCGTTCTCTTTGTGTCCCCTTTAGGTGCTTTGTAACAGAGGTAAACTGGTGACGTACCTGCCAGGATTTTATTCTTTGGTTAGAAGGGTTGTAATCCCCAAGGCTTTTTCCACAGCAGGATCTTCGGGCTCAGATGAGCCTTCTGTCGCTGCGGCGCCTCCCGATATATGTAAGGACAATTCCAAGAATTTATTTCACATCAGTTAACGCCTAAAATCAACTATCCAGGGGGAAAAAAGTACCTGTTTCAGTAGATCTATACCTTGTGGAACTTACTGCCTGATTCTAAGTATACCTTCAGGAGCGAGCTCTGCTGAAATTTGGTGGGACTGGCTTCCTAATCAGTACGCTTAGAATCACAGCCTTGGGTTGCTGGAACCTTACTGTCCTCTTCTTGCAGCAGTATGTGCAGAAATGTTCCTTGTTTTGCTTCTGAAAATAATGAGCAGGTTATTAAAGGAGATACTCATATGAACGTAACTTCTTTTTGACAGGTCCAAGAACCGTGTGGCCAGATGAAGTAATGGGACCTTTTGGTCCACAGGACCAGAGATTCCAGCTACCGGGTAACATAGGCTTCGACTGTCATCTCAGTGGTACGGCGTGTCAGAAGACAACGCAAGTCCCCAAAAGATTGCCTGACGTTTTAGTGGAGCCTTTGGCGAGCGAAAGGCATGAGTTTGTGATGGCTCAGTACATCCATGAGTTTCAGGTAATGATCCAGTGACAGTGTCACACGGGGGCCTAGATAGAATCCTGGAATCACAGAGTTGGCTGGGACCATACAAGGGCCATCTAGGCCAACCCCCTGCTCAGTGCAGATCAGCCTAGAGCATCCCTGACAAGGGTTTGTCCAGCCGCTGCTTCAAGATGCTCAGTGAAGGGAAGTTCACCACCTCCTTCAGCAGCTGATACCACTGTTGCACAGCTTTTACTGTAGAAAAGTTTTCCCTAATATCCAGCCAGTACCTTCCTGCCCTTAATTTAAACCCATTCTTGCGGGCCCTCTCCTTTGTTGCTAACAGGAACAGCTCCCTGCCCTCCACTAAGAGACCACCCTTCAGAGACTTCAAGAGAGCCATCCTGTCCCCCCTCCACCTCTTTTTTGGATTTATATCCCGCCCTTCACTCACTTGGAGTCTCAGAGCGGCTTACAAACTCCTTTCCCTTCCCCTCCCCACAACAGACAACCTGTGAGGTAGGTGGGGCTGAGAGAGCTCTGAGACAACTGTCCTTGAGAGAACAGCTGGGACAGAGCTATGGCTTGCCCAAGGTCATCCAGCCAGGTGCAAGTGGAGGAGTGGGGAATCAAACCCGGTTCTCCCAGATTAGAGTCCGCGCACTTAACCACTACACCAAACTGGCACACAAACCACTACACAAAGCAGTGCATGCAGGCACAACATTTAAGAGGAACAGGAGACAGGACCATAGCCCCCCCCCCCCCCCCCTTCAGTCCTGGCTAGAGATGTAAAATTTCCAGAAATCTGGAAAAAACCCAGACACTTTGGAAAAATTGAAAAAAATGCTACATTAGCACTTCTCTTTTCTTTTCCAAATTGAAAGCCATTCTGTTACTTTAGGAACCTAAATTATGACTCTGGACAATTTTGCTTGGCATGAAATTATCACAGTTAACATATTAAAAATATAGTGTATCCAAACAATTACAAAGAGAATTTACTTTTTAAATAATATTTATTTGTAATTGTAACAAATGGAGCAACAGTCTCCTGAACTGTTTACTAGTTTATGTGGAACGGACAAAAAAACCCTCCACAAAACAATTTTTTAAAATCCAGAAGCCTAGTGAAGCCTGAGGGCCAGTATACCTACCCACATACAAAAACAAAACTGAAACCTTTTTCTTTTCTTGTGACAACAGCACCTCCTAAAGGAAGAAATGCATCTTGTTCTTGCATTGGAGAGTTCAGTTTGTAACCCAGGACTTGCTTGTCCTCAGTGCCCAGAAATCAGATTAATCTGATACCATACGTATTTTTTAGAAATGATTTGGAAAATATTTGAACACCTTGTTGTGAAATATTTATCGTGTTAAAATAAAATGTGCCATCATCAATTTTTTTCTTTTGTTTTTTCAATTTTTCCAATTTTTCAGGGGGAAAAAAAGGCTTCAGATTTTTTCGGGCCTTCCCATCTCTAGTCCTGGCTGATTATTTATGAGCCGGGCTTGTCTGGAGCCAGTTTACTGGTTCTGTATGGTAGGAAGTTGCTGTCAAGAAGTTGTTTCAGACTGCCTCCCCTGAAGGACCCAGTCCCCTCTATTGATTCATTTGAGGAGGAGTCTCTGTACTGTGTGGAGGATTGTCCAAACTTTCTGGCGGGTCCAGACAAATCAAGTGGGGCATTAGCCAAGCTTGTTGGCCTTCACATAATTGAGAATCCGTTCTGGTAGACACTATGGTCCTTTCCACATTTGCCTGCCACTCCGGATTTTCTCAGTGTTTGAGTTGAGGCAGTTTAAGTCCCTGGCAAAACAGCATTTAAATGCCCTGAGGCAGATCTTAGGCAGATCATGAGAGGGAGGGCAGGAAGGGTTGCCTCAGTGCTTAGTTCTCGGCGCCCTTCCTTACACACCCAGGGAAATGCCGGTCGCCACTTTGGGGTCAGGAAGCAATTTTTTTCCAGGCCAGGTTGGCTGGAGATCCTGGTGGGTTTTTTTTTTTTTTGTCATCTTCTGGGCATGGAGCAGCGGTCACTGGGGGTGTGGAGGTGGAGGTATTTGTGAATTCCCTGCATTGTACAGGGGGTTGGACTGGATGACCCTGGAGGTCCCTTCCAACTCTGTGATTCTACGATTCTAATGGAAGCCATCTTTCCTGCCTGAGAACACCACATTGTGGTTGCCCTTCCCTCAGGGACAAGAGGAGTGGCCGAGTGGCCCCGTGGAAACTTTTGGTGCTTACATTCAGAGTTGGTTGTGTTTGGGGTTGGAAAGGCGTTGATTCCCTCGGTCACATTAAAGCAGTGGTTGTGATTTTTGGCCTTTCACCATGAAGTGGTTGGATGGTGGGGTTTATTGTCATCTTCTAGGCATGGAACAGGGGTCACTGTGGGTGTGGAGGGGGAGGTATTTGTGAATTTCCTGCCTTGTGCAGGGGGTTGGACTAGATGACCCTGGAGGTCCCTTCCAACTCTCTGATTCTAATAGCAGGCTGGAACTTGGCTGACCACTGAAGAGAGGTAATATAATGCAGAACGGGAGAAAAACCTGGAATAAAAAGGAAGTTGAACTCGATTTTAGTGCAGAATGGGGGGGAAAAACTCAGTTACAAAGAAGGTTGAATTTGATTTCAGTGCAGAATTGCTTGGAGGACACCGCAGTGAACATGGATTAAAAGGAAGGTACAGAAAGGGAAGCTGACTGCTCATCTGTATCTGCCCGTTGTGAGAGAAGATCAGCAGGAAGAGAGCATGAAAACCAGTGCCCGTCTGTCCTACACTGACAGCACTGTTGTGGTTATTGAGGTGGAGAACCAAAATCACAACTAATGCTCTCGAATGTGTCCAAAAGCAGGCCTCTGAACCTTGCCGTGTAATTTGTCTCTCTCCTCATTCCCTCCCCACACCCTCAAATCTGAAGTGGCATCGTCTGCTCATGCAGATAGGGGTGATCGCGCTGTCTACCGGGCAGCGTTCTGCAGTTTGCCAGGAACAGAATTGCACTTCAGCCATCCAGAAACTGCCCATCATTTTGGGGAACCTTAGAATTGTAGACGCCAGGAGGGGGAACTCTCTACTGAAATACGCCATCGCTATTCCTGTTGTATTTCGCATGGGTCTGGGAATGATCTGTTTTTCTCTCTCTAGAGTACCGATGTTCCTCATAAACAAGAAGTGAATGATGCAAAAGCATACTTCGAAGCTGCCAAGGTTGAATGTGCGATACAAACATGCCCGGAACTATTGCGCAAGGGTATGGATTCCGTCCTTATGTTTTTAGCCTTTTAGTTATTTATAGCAGACTTTCAATGCAATCCTGCATAGGTTTACAGAAGTAAGCCCCAGGGCTAAGGTAAAGGTAAAGGTTTCCCTTGCTCGAAAGCCAGTCGAATTCGACTCTAGAGATGCGGTGCTCATCCCCGTTTCCAAGCCAGTGCTATCTGAAGATATTTCCGTGGTCATGTGGCCGGCATGACTAGACGCCAAGGCGCATGGAAGGCTGTTACCTTCCCACCGAAGCGGTATCTATTTATCTACTTGCAATTTCTTGCTTTTGAACTGCTAGGTTGGCAGGAGCTGGGGCCAGAGGCGGGAGCTCACTCCGTCATGCAGCACACGGGTCTCGAACTGCTGAACTACTGATCTTCCGGTCTGCAGTTCAGCGTCTTAACCACTTGAGCCACTGCAGCCCCATTAATTGGGGCTTACTCTTCAGTAAATATGCATAGGTTAGTAAGTTTTATGAACTAACATTGAATGCTAAAAGTAGTAGGGCCCTTTTGTTAATAGTATTTGAATTAATTTTGTGGGGCCTTTTGTTAAGAAAAAAGGTAATTTTCTACATGAGCAAGACACTATCACAGCAATCTGAGAGAAGAAGAGATTGGATTTATACCCCGCCCTTCACTTGGAGTTTCAGAGCATCTTACAATCTCCCCCACCCCCAACAGACACCCTGTGAGGCAGGTGGGGCTGAGAGCGCTCTTTCGAGAACTGCTCGTGAGAGAACAGCTCTGAAAGGACTTCCCTTGAAAAATTAACTGTACTCAAAATAAGGATGGGAGAAAGGAGCATAACAATGTCCGAAGCTACTCATTTTGTTTCTTTGATTTTCCCCTTGGTAGATTTTGCGTCCATGTTTCCAGAAGTGACTTCCAATAATCTCACCATACTAACAGTAACTCAGAAAACGGCAAACGATATGACTTCCTGGAGCGAAGAAGTTGAAAGCGAGCGAGAGACTCTTGTAGAAAATGTAAGTCATTGTGTTTATGGTAACAGAACACCCTTAGTTTCCCTTGGGGCAGGATCTTGTACATATCTATGTATGATATCTGAGATCACGGCGTCCGGCCCCATCACTCCTTGGCAAATACAAGGGGAAGTCATGGAAGCAGTGACAGACTTCACCTTCCTGGGATCCAAGAATACTGCAGACAGTGACTGCAGCCATGAAATTAAAAGACGCCTGCTCCTTGGGAGGAAAGCGATGGCAAACCTAGACAGCATGATAAAAAGTAGGGACATCACCCTGCCAACAAAAGTCCATATGGTCAGAGTGCTAGTATTCCCAGTAGTAATGTATGGCTTCGAGAGTTGGACTGTAAGGAAGGCCGAGCACTGAAGAATAGATGCTTTTGGGTTATGGTGCTGGAGGAGACGCTTAAGAGTCCCTTGGACTGCAAGAAGATTGAATCAGTCAACCCTAAAAGAAATCAACCCTGACTGTTCCCTGGAAGGCCAGATCCTGAAGCTCAAATACTTTGGCCACCCACTGAGAAGGGAGCACTCCCTGGAGAAGACCCTGATGCTGGGAAGGATTGAAGGTCAAAGAAGGGGACGGCAAAGGATGAGATGGCTAGACAGTGTTATCGATGCAACAAACATGAAATTAAGCAAACTCTGGAGGATGGTGGAAGACAGGAGGGCCTGGCGCGATGTGATCCATGGGGTCACGAAGTCGGACTTGACTATGTGACTGAACAACAAAATGTACCATGTGAGTTCTGACACTCCATAGAAGGCAAGAAATGGATTTAGACCCCGCCCTTCACTCGGAGTCTCAGAGCGGCTTACAATCTCCTTTCCTTTTCTCTCCCCATAACAGGGTACCCTGTGAGGTAGGTGGGGCTGAGAGAGCTCTTTCCAGAACTGTCCTTGAGAGAACAGCTCTGAGAAGACTGTGACTGACCCAAGGTCACCCAGCTGGCTGCATGTGAAGGAGGAGTGGGGAAATCGAACCCGGTTCTCCAGATTAGAGTCCACTACACCGACACTTGTCATGACTATGCAGAGGAAAATAAATCACATAAATATGTCGTGCCTCTTGGCACTACGTGACTTTTACTGTGGTTTTTATCTGCTTTGGTCTGAGTATGTGATCTGTTTTACTTAAAGCATACTAAATGAATACTTTTCTGCCCCATCTAGTTTGAATTTGCTCAACCAAGATCTCACTTCGACCAAGTGATGGTTTGAAGGATGGCCCCTAGAGGTCGCCCTTTCTCATGTCACTGATTTGTTTGTTTTTCAGGCGCATTAGTAGTTCTATTCTGGCAAATGTTACTGCTCCTGGGTGTTCTTCCTACAACGGTTTTTATGTCCAAAATTGCAACATTGTTACCTTTTAAAAAAAATGCGTCCATCTAGATCCGGTATGTTTCTTTTCAGCAAGAATGCATTTTTAAAAAAATGTCCAATGCGGCTTATAGGCAGTCCACCTTTAAGACAGTTCCACTCCTTTTGAAAGCTTTTGCAATTGCAGTAGCTTTGATGTGGCATTTTAAGGTTATCTGATTGGGGTGGGGGGGGGGAGTGTAGTATTTCAGCATCACCATGAACGTTGTATTGCAAATCTCCATTTGCCTCCGTGTTAGTCGTGGTCTGTTGGTCTCAGCCATTGCAATCTGGTCCAATTACATCCTATTCGTCCTCTGTCTTCTTTGTCCACCTTCCTGTCAATTCCAGTATGATTACTGTAAGGGTGCTGGGATGGAAGATGTAACCTTAGGAACATAAGAGAAGCCAATGCTGAATCAGGCCAATGGCCCATCAAGTCCAACACTCTGTGTCACACAGTGGCCAGAAATACCAGCTGCCCTCAGGAGGTCCACCAGTGGGGCCAGGACACCAGAAGCCCTCCCACTGTTGCCCCCCCCCCATCAAGCAGCAAGAATACAGAGCATCACTTGCCCCAGACCGAGAGTTCCTATCTAGACCTTGTGGCTAATAGCCACTGATGGACCTCTGCTCCATATATTTATCTAATTCCCTCTTGAAGCTGTTCATGCTTGTAGCCGCCACCACCTCCTGTGGCAGTGAATTCCACATGTTAATCACTCTTTGGGTGAAGAAGGACTTCCTTTTATCCGTTCTAATCTGACTGCTCAGCAATTTCATGGGGTGTCCCCAAGTTCTTGTATTGTGAGAAAGGGAGAAAAGTACCTCTTTCTCTACCTGCTCTTTCCCATGCATAATCTTATAAACCTCGATCATGTCACCCCTCAGCCGTCGTTTCTCCAAGCTAAAGAGCCCCAAGCGCTTCAACCTTTCTTCATAGGGAAAGTGTTCCAACCCTTTTATCATTTTAGTTGCCCTTTTCTGCACTTTTTCCAATGCTATAATATCTTTTTTGAGGTGTGGCGACCAGAACTGTACACAATACTCCAAATGGGATCGCACCATCGATTTATACAGGGGCGTTATGATACTGGCTAAACCTTCTAGCCTAAAGGTTCCTAAAGGCACGTTCACAATAGAAAGGTCTATTTGTTTGCATGGTGACTGTTTGGAAGTAAGCTCAGGAGAACTAGCTTAGCATGAGAGACTTACTTTGTCTGAAATAATAACAGCTAGCTGCAGGCAAGGGTAAGTGTTGCAACACTGGAGCCTCAAGCTGTTTTAATGGGCATTAGCTTGTGTGACTGTATATATAGGGGATCGGGCAGAGTTGTTTTCTGTTGTCCCAGAAGGTCGGACCAGAACCAACAGGTTGAAATTAAATCTGAAGAGTTTTCAGCTAAACATCAGGAAGAACTTCCTGACAGTCAGAGCAGTTCTTCAGTGGAACAGGCTTCCTCGGGAGGTGGTGGTGTGAGAGTCCTGCTCAAAGTAGTCAAGGATCAGATCTCGGTTGGTTAACCACAGTTCTTTATTGCCTATTCCTACATTAGTACAGCATCTCGGGTTATTGTCAGAGATGAGACAAATAATACAAGCGGGTCTATTATACCATTCCAAGGAGTTTGAATTACCCATAGGTAGCCAATCCCCTGAAGGGAAAATTGGCGGGCTAAAAGGTGTCTTGACCGTTTGGTTCACACAGGAAAAAAGTGAGGTGTTAAGCAGTAAATTCCCCTTCTCAAACCAGACCCCTCAGTTCACATAACAATTCATGGCTCCAAGGTTCTTTAGCATAGATAAGAGATGAGAGCCGTCCTCCCCTTGAAGTTACTGCCGGGGCAGCTGGAATGCGGAGGCAGGGATGAGAGGCCTTCTTGTTCTCACCCTGAAGGGTTGTCACCCTCCCGACCAAAACAGGATTAATACAGGTCCAATACATAATGATTATGAGGTTACATAGTATGCATGCAAGATTACATTGACTGAATTGACAGATTCTGACACCCTGCCCTCCCCATAATTCCCTTCACCTAGCTTTCTCAGGGAACATTTTATGAAACAGTTTAGTCAACTTGGGGGCATGAACATGTTCAGAACGAATCCATTCATTGTGCTCCGGGCCGAAATCTAACCATCTAACTAAGTAATACAAGTGGCCCCTTTTCATCTTGGAGTCAAGGATTTCAGTTATCTCGTAGTGTGGACTCCCCTCCTTCATCAGTGGAGGAGGAGCTGGAGGAACTGGATGCCATGCATTCGGCCCAGGATCTTTCTTCAGTAGGCTGAAATGAAACACAGGGTGCACAGAACTCAGTGATTTAGGCAGTTCCAGTTCAAAGGATACATCAGAGATTTTACGTAACACTTTATAAGGTCCAACATATTTCCATCCCAATTTTCTGCTGGGCTGCAGCCCATGGATATTTTTAGTAGAGAGATAAACGGAGTCCCCGGGTTGAAGATCCCATCCCGGTGCTCGCCCTCGATCCGCATATTTCTTGTAATCCTCTTTGGCATGGTCCAGGGCCTTCCCAATTAATGGCCAGGAGTCCTGGAGGCCGGACCACCAACTCTTAAAATCCGAAGGGGGAGTCTGGGGGTCCTCCTTAAGAGTAGGGAGTGGTTTACCTTCAAAGCCTCCCACTGCCATGAAAGGTGAAACCCCAGTGGAGGAATGCACTGCATTATTGTAGCTATATTCAGCAAAGGGCAGCAATTCCACCCAATTGTCCTGGTGGTAATTTGTGTAACATCTTAGGAATTGCTCGAGAATTTGATTAGTTCGCTCGGATTGGCCGTCGGTTTCTGGATGGTAACCCGAGCTTAAGGCAGGTTCTATGTCCATTAATTTCAAAAGCTCCCACCAGAAGGTGGCAACGAACTGACTTCCGCGGTCAGATACCACCCTCTTCGGAAAAGCATGTAATTTTATCACGTGATTGAAGAAAGCTTTAGCCATTCCTTTGGCTGTGGGCAATTGCTTGAAGGGGGTGAAATGGGCTTGTTTAGAAAAAGTGTCAACCACTACCCAAATCACCGTTTTTCCCTTGGAGGGGGGCAAATTGGTGATAAAATCCATGGCTATGTCTTCCCAGGGTCGTGAGGCAGTGGGAAGGGGGTGCAACAATCCGGGGGCTTTTCCCCCCCGTTTTTTACACATTAAACAGGTTTGGCATGCCGAGACGAAGTCCGAGACATCTCGGCGCATGCGCGGCCACCAGAATTGACGCTGGATCAAATTAAGTGTCTTTAGGAAACCGAAGTGCCCGGCTAGCTTTGAGGAGTGACAAGTCAGCAAGATTTCCTTGCGTTTGGTCTTAGGCACCACTAGTTTGTCCCCATGTAGCCAACAATGGTCCTCTCTTTTGGAACACTCTCCCACAGTTTCCAATTCCTCTATTTCCTCTGGAGCATACTCCCCCCCCCACTGACAGTTCCCAAGTGTTAGCTCGGCTTTCTTTGCTTTGCTCCGGGTGACAACCGCCCCTCCCAGCTGCTGGGGGGAGAACATGGAATCGAATACCTCTTCTTTCACACTCTCATGTTGAGGCAATCTGGACAATGCGTCTGCCAGGGAGTTAGCCTTCCCAGGAAAATGTTTTAACACAAAGTTAAATTTGGAAAAGAAGTCGGCCCAGCGCAGCTGCTTGGCGTTGAGGGACCGCTGCGTGCGCAAAGCCTCTAGGTTCTTATGATCAGTCCATATTTCGAACGGAGTTTGCGCTCCTTCCAACCAGTGGCGCCACGTAGTGAGCGCTAACCTAATGGCCGCGGCTTCCTTGTCCCACACCGACCAGTTCCTTTCTGTTTCGTTAAACTTTTTCGAAATGTAAGCCAAGGGGTGCAGTTTCCCCTCCGAGTCACTTTGTAAAATGGCCCCCCCCATGGCTACATCCGAGGCATCGACATGGATTATAAAGTCTTTTGTCTCATCCGGGTGGGCCAGAATGGGCTCAGAGGTAAAAAGAGTTTTTAAAGCCTCAAACGCCTTCTGGCACTCCCCATTCCAAGCCAGTTTCTCCCCTGGCTTTCCTGCCTCGGGCCCCCTCCCCTTGGTTTTCAACAAGTCAGTTAAGGGAAGGGTGACTTTAGCAAAGTCCTTGATGAAGGTCCGGTAAAAGTTACAAAATCCTAAGAGGCTCTGCAATTGCTTTCTCGTTCGCGGAGCCTCCCATTGCACCACCGCCTCCACTTTCCCCGGGTCCATTTCCAACCTCTTCTGAGAAATGCGGTAGCCTAGAAAGTCCACGGACTCACGGTGAAACTCGCACTTGGACAGTTTCACAAAAAGCTGGTTTTTCAGTAACGTTGAAAGAACGTCCCTGACCAAAGTCACGTGCTCATTCTTATCAGTAGAATAGATCAAGATATCATCTATGTAACATAACACGCCCTTAAAAAGGTGCTTGTGCAACACTTCATTGATTAAACTCATAAAGACCCCGGGCGCGCCACTTAAGCCGAACGGCATCACTAGGTATTCAAATTGCCCCAAGGGGGTGTTAAAGGCAGTCTTAGATTCATCCCCTTCCCTTATGCGCACCCTGAAGTAGGCATCTCGTAGATCCAACTTGGTAAAAATCTTCCCCTTGGCCGCCTCCGCCAAGAGGTCCTTTATTAACGGGAGGGGGTAGGCATTAGAGGTGGAGACTGCATTTAGCCCCCGGTAGTCAGTGCACAGTCGTAAGCCTCCATCCTTTTTCTTTCGGAACAGCACGGGCGCCGCAAAGGGGGACTTGGCGGGGCGGATAAACCCCCTTGCCAGGTTTTTGTCCAAGAACTTCCGCAGTTCTTCCCGTTCAGCTGGGCTCATGGAATATAATTTACCCTTCGGGAGTTTCTCTCCTGGGAGGAGCTCTATGGCACAGTCCGACAGTCGATGGGGGGGCAACTCGTCCGCCTCGGTCTCACTGAACACCTCTAGCAAGTCTCTATACTCTTTAGGCACCATGGCAGGGGCGAGGGCGAGTGCGGGCGCGGGGGAAGGCGGGCTCGGAGGTCCAGGGCCCCATCCGGGGTCCCACCGGTGGCTCTGGCAGCGGTCGTCTACCCACGAAATCTTCCCCTCGCTCCATTTTATGTAAGGGTCGTGCGCCCCGAGCCAAGGGCTGCCCAACACCATAGGGAACTGGGCGTTCGGGGTGATGACAAAAGCTCGCTTCTCCCAGTGCTCCCCCGTTCCCAAAATCAAGCTCTCAGTCTCTGCTATGCACTCCTCCTTCATTTCCGACCCATCCATCTGGGTAAACTTCAGGGGTTCTGCTAACGGGGTGACTTTTGGTCCCAACCCCTCCACTACCAGGGGGCTGATTAGGTCTCGCGCACACCCCGAGTCAATTAGAGCGCGAACCCTCATGTGGGTCCCTGATCCAGGGGTTACCACAGTTACTACCATATACAACAGGGGGCCAGGGATGCTCACCGGAGATGGCGCTTCTTGGCGGGGGACCTGCAGCTCTGCGCCGCTCACTGCAGGCCGTTGGAGTTTCCCGACATCTGTGCTTCCATCAGCTCCAGCTCACCCTGGTCGCTCGCCACCCCTTCCAGCTGCAAAGCCCGGGGCTTCATTGGAGTTTTCCCTCGGGTGGGGGTGCTCCCCGCTCCGGGAGTTGAGGTCTTCGGGCCCTTTCCCCCTCCTCTGGGACAAGCCGAGGCGAAGTGGCCACTCTCCCCACACTTCATGCACAACCCCTGCCGAAACCTCGCGTCACGTACGTCTTGCACATTGGATCGGGGCTTCACTCGGGGACCGGCTTTGCTGGCTACCGTCGCGGACGCTCCCATCTTAATCAGGGCGAAGCGTTCCTCCATGTCGGTGGCAGCTCTCATCCAGGTGTTCAGTGTGCCCGGGCGACCCCCTAGCAGCACTGTCTCGTAGATTTCCGGGTTCAGGCCCTCCCAGTACTTCTCCATGAAGAGTTCCTCCGGCCACCCATGGATCTTGGCAGCGATGCGCCGGAACTTGTCAGTGTATTCCCTCACTGACGACCTCCCCTGAAATAGCTTCCTCAGTTGATTCCTGGCTTTTTCCTCACCCAGGGGGTCCTCGAACTGATGCCGAAGGGCCCACATAAAATTGTTCAGGGAGCGCAACTCAGGGTCAGGGTTGTCGTGCAGGCTCACATACCAATCGCTGGCGGTGTCTTTCAGCTTGGACCCGATGTAGCCGATGCGATCTTTCTCGGTAGGGTAGAGGTGACCCCAACTGTCCAGGAATCTCCCGATCTCCAGCGTGAAGAAACGCAGCTTCTCGGGGTCCCCATCGAAAGTAGTCGTCAAAGGGTCGGAAGGGGGTGGGCGAGCGGCTGGCGCGGCCGGGACTGGGGCCGGCACGGGAACGGGCCCCGGAACTGGAGCGGGGACGACCGGCGGGGCTGGTTGCGCCGGTAGAGCGGGCGCCTGCGGCTGAGCCGGAACCCCTCCGGGTGCCTGCGGCTGTGGTGGGGCTCCGACTCCTTGAGCGAGGAGGGCGCCTTGCATCGCCACCATAGCGTCGCGAAATTGGTGCTGGAGATCGAGGGCCAACTCGCGGAGCTCGGCGGTGAGTTGAAGCCGTAGGTCTCCCATCATCTGATCCAGCGGGACCGTCTGCTCCTCGCGATACGGATCGGGCCCATACAGATCCAGTCCCTCCTCTTCGGGAGGCGGGCGACGCGGCCCTCCACGGTAAATCGGCTCGCGGTCGTCTCCGAGGTAGCTCGGTCTCCCTCGATCGGGCTGGTCTCCGGTGAGCGAAACTCTCACCCCTTTCCTGTCGTGCACCCACGAACTCACGGGTCGGCCCCCGAAGTGGCTCCAGGCGTACTGGGGGGTCACGTTCTGATGGGTAATCGGGCGGCGCGGAATGTAGTAAGCCCCCTGGCTCGTGGTCACCGGCACCTCGGGACCTCCTCCGCCGCCACCACCCCCGTTCCCCGGATCCGCCGGGGTAACGGGAACCTCCTCTGGAGTAGTAGGTTTGAGGGGGACAAGGTCGTCTTCTGACATGGTCAGGAACGGTTGAGTCCCAATCACAGATCTCTGACAATCTGTGAGAGTCCTGCTCAAAGTAGTCAAGGATCAGATCTCGGTTGGTTAACCACAGTTCTTTATTGCCTATTCCTACATTAGTACAGCATCTCGGGTTATTGTCAGAGATGAGACAAATAATACAAGCGGGTCTATTATACCATTCCAAGGAGTTTGAATTACCCATAGGTAGCCAATCCCCTGAAGGGAAAATTGGCGGGCTAAAAGGTGTCTTGACCGTTTGGTTCACACAGGAAAAAAGTGAGGTGTTAAGCAGTAAATTCCCCTTCTCAAACCAGACCCCTCAGTTCACATAACAATTCATGGCTCCAAGGTTCTTTAGCATAGATAAGAGATGAGAGCCGTCCTCCCCTTGAAGTTACTGCCGGGGCAGCTGGAATGCGGAGGCAGGGATGAGAGGCCTTCTTGTTCTCACCCTGAAGGGTTGTCACCCTCCCGACCAAAACAGGATTAATACAGGTCCAATACATAATGATTATGAGGTTACATAGTATGCATGCAAGATTACATTGACTGAATTGACAGATTCTGACAGGTGGGCTCTCCTCTTTTGGAGGTTTTCAAACGGAAGCTAGATGGCCATCTGACAGCAGTGCTGAGTCTGTGAACTTAGGCAGATCACGAAAAGGGAGGGCAGGAAGGGTTGCCTCAATGCTTAGTTCTTGTGGCCCTTTCTTACATGCCCAGGGAAATGCTGGTTGCCACTTTGGGGTCAGGAAGCCATTTTTCTCCAAGCCAGTTTACCTGGGGATCCTGGAGGTTTTTTGTCATCTTCCAGGCATGAAACAGGGGTCACTAGGTGTGTGTGTGCATGGGGGGGAAGGTTGTGATTTTCCTGCATTGTGCAGGCGGTTGGACTAGATGACCCTGGAGGTCCCTTCCAACTCTATGGTTCTATGTTGCGAGATGGTAACAAACCAGGGTCAAAGGAGTTGAGACAATCAACAATATTGTCTAAATTATTGCTGGGACACCAGTAATTTAATATAAAACTGAAGTCGACAGAAAATTACAACTTGCAGTTTTACAACAGAATGTTTGTAAAAATGGTTGGACACTTGAGTGTAAATTTCTGGGGGTTTTAGGGTATTCATACTCTGAGCTAGTCCTTATGCGAAACATTCTGTTGTAAAACTGCAAGTTGTAATTTTCAAGGAGAAATGTCAGGGTTTTTTTCCTCCAAATCAATAGCAGGACATGACTATACCACGCAACTTAATGGTTAAAATCCATACGTTAATAGACATTTGATGACAACTTATGTTTATATTAGAATAAATTGAGGCAGTTAGTAGGAAATGAAAGCTGTGACATTGTAATGTGTGTATTGGTCTGAAGACATACAAAACCATGGTTTAATTAAACTAACTACAGTTAGCGTGATCATCTAACTGCAGGCTACTCCACTAAGTATGGTTACTTAGGGTCTGTCAAACCATGAACTGCATTGGTTTGTTAACTACAGATAGTTTTAACAATAATTTTGTAGGGTGTATGAATGCAGCCATCCAGGATTAATCTTGACTTGTTCCCTCAGCAAGATCTTCCAGGCCACCAAAGGTATATAGTGAAACCCCTATTTATTACCTATATAGAACCCAAAATTAAATATCTGGATATCGCCTTAGATTCTTTACTCCTTACTTCTGAATCTGAGGCTTTCTCAATTATAAGAGCCAATCTACTTCACTTTGAGCTGCATTCACTATATAATGCCTCTAACAAAACCTGTTCACCCTTGTATTTTGGAAACTACATGCTAATAGCCAAGTTGCCCCCTCCGTGCGGATGTCTAAATCTGCGCCGGGGGGGGGGCACTTGGGGGGCAGGGAGATTTTCCTGCACACTTGGGGGACTCCCCCCATGTGCAGAAAAATCCTAAAAGTTTAAAAAACTTTTGGGGGGATATGTAAATCCCCCCAAAAGTAAAAGAGCGTTCCCTGCGTATGTGCAGGGAACGCTCTGGGAACTGCGGTGGCCCGGCGGTTGGGAGACGTTCAAGCCTCGCCTCCAGTTAGGGTTGCCAAGTCCAGGTTGGAAAATACCTGGGGACTTAGGGGGTGAAGCCAGGAGAAGGTGGGGTTTGGGGAGGGGAGGGGCCTCAGCATGGTACAATGCCATGGAGTCCACCCTTCAAAGCTGCCATATTCTCCAGGGGAGCTGATCTCTGTCAGCTGGAGATCAGTTGTAAAAGCGGGAGATCCCCAGGCCCCACCTGGAGGCTGGCAGCCCTACTGCCAGTGCTGGGGGTGGGTGGGAGATTGGCGGGACCGGCGAGAGCTGCTCAGACCTCGCCAGTGCCCGTGGGGGGGGGGGGAAGTGGCAGTGGAGTGGGGGAGAAGACTCACCTGCGGCTGGCTCTGGTGTGTGAAGAAGAATTAGAAGGTTAGAAGAATATCCCGATGGCCTAAAGATCCTTACTCTTCTGGATAATTCAAACCTCGAGAGAACGGGAACGGTCGCTAAATTTCTTTTTGGTGCCATTTCCATTTACCCTTTATTTAATTGATCGGTGTACTTACCTGGTAATTCCTTACGGTTTTGTTGGGGTTTTTTGCAAGTATTACTTTATGCTGTTGTTGTTTCTGTTGTGCTGTAGTCTGCAAGGGTTACATGCCAGTAAAGGTAACCGGATCGATTGAAAGCAGTATTTGTTAAGGCCAACCAAAATATGAGTGGTTATTTGTGGGCTGAATCCTGAGTAGTGCAGATTTAGTTGAAATAAATCATGGTTTCGTGTGACGTCTGAACTGACCCTTTGGGTTGCTACATTAAGGCACAAATGTGACCTTATCTCTGGACAGAGTTTGATTAATCCCCTGAGCTGTACAGGAGACTTTTATATTGCTTCTTAAATAAATGTTCACTTTTATAGTAATTTGGTGCAGGGACAATGAACGTGCACCAGGCTTAGAAGTCTATTGAGTATAACATATACTGAATATATTGGTTTTATTTGGAACCGGCACCATATAATGAACGGATTATTTCAGGCTGGCATATGTTAGTGTTCCAGTCACCTTTCCATGTCAGGGTCAATGTCAAAGTCAACATTTCCAGAAGTTTATATCCCCTTAAGCAAAGACTCTTGTTGAAATGAGATTTCTTTGGCCACAGTCCAAAGCATTTACAGGTGCCAAGGCTTCCTTTGATGTTATCTCTCTGGCAGCTTCTTTCACTGAAGAGATGAGCCAGTTCCGAGTTTTAAAAAATGCAGCTTGTCCCTTTGACAATGGAAGCTGTCCTGGAATTTTAAATAATGTGTAAGGTGTGTGCCGTCGTCTCCCACACTCAAGTGTCCCCTTTTAGACTGTGGCACTTTGTAGAGTAGCACACATTTAGTGGTTATTATAATCCGTCGCGTCTGTTTTGCCAAAAAATTACTTAGCAAGAAAATGTGGGGAAATTTTGAATTGCAAACTGTGATAACTGAGCTTAATTTCTGCTTTTCTGCCAAAATATTGGGCACTTGGAACTGGCAACTAATGAGAGTTGGTTTGGTGTAGCGGTTAGGAGCATGGGCTCTAATCCGGGGGAACCGGGTTTGATTCCCCACTCCTCCAAGTGCAGCTGCTGGTCAGTTACAAGTTCTTTCGAAGCTGTTCTTTCAGGAGCAGTCCTCGAAAGAGCTCTCTCAGCCCTGCCTACCTCACAGGGTGTCTGTAGTGGGGAGGGGAATAGAAAGGAGACTGTAAGCCGCTCTGAGACTCCTTCAGGTAGTGAAGGGTGGGGTATAAATCCAATCTCCTCCTCCTCCTTTCTTCTTCTTCTTCTTCTACTGGGCAATCCTAAAATGGCAACACGAGGCTTGTATTTATTTATTCGTAAGTATTACACTCAAATTCACATGAACAATCAAAGCTATTCCATTCTTCTAGTTGTACAAAACGATATTAATCCCTTTCTGATCAAAACAAAGAATTTCCCCTAAAACTCTTGTGACAGGAGTATCTCAATATAGGTTATTAAATTTAATCTTTTTAGGACTGTCATTCGCCTCTGTTCATTTTTACAGTAATTCGATGCAGAGAAAATAAACATGCAGTCAGCTTAAAAGGGTATTCAGCACACAAGGATCTAATCTTTAACATGTGTTTCCTCTCTGTTTAGTTTATCAATGGTGCCAAGGAAATTTGCTATGCTTTGTCTGCAGAAGGCTATTGGGCAGATTTCATTGAACCAGCTTCGGGACTGGCAGTAAGTAATTCTGTTAAAGTACGATAAGAAAGGACTATCGGACACCATCGACTGGCGATGGACTGAAATGACAGCAAAAGGATTTACAGTCCGTCTAAATTGGTTTCTGGAACACCTTCCATTTCACTGTGACACTGAGATAGGGCGGCCAAGTCCAACTTGGGAAATATCTGAGGACTTTGGGGGTGGAGTCAGGAGACTTTGGGGGTGGAGCCAGGAGAAAGGAAGTGACATCATTTTGTGATGTCACATCCTGTGATGTTGCTTCCACATGCTGACACATGAACTCATGAAGTTTCCTAATACTGAATCAGGCCATTGGTCCATCAAGATCAGTATTGACTTCTCAGACTGGTAGTGGCTCTCCAGGGTCTCAGGCTGAGATCTTTAATGTCACCTATTACCTGATCCTTTTTTAGCTGAAGAGGCTGATACCTCTTGCATGTCAAGCAGATGCTCTATCACTGAGCAACGGCCCTACTGGATCCTTCCTCATCTCGGCAGAATATGAAGCACTAAGTGCTACACAAGTGCTAAATATGATTTTCATATCATAAGAACAGGAGAGAAGCCACAGTGGATCGGGCCAACAGCCCATCCAGTCCAACACTCTGTGTCACACAGTGGCCAAAAATACCAGGTGCCCTCAGGAGGTCCAGCAGTGGGGCCAGAACTCCAGAAGCCCTCCCACTGTTGCCCCCCAAGCACCAAGAATGCAGAGCATCACTGCCCCAGACAAAGGGTTCCATTTAGACCTTGTGGCTAATAATAGCCACTGATAGACCTCTGCTGGATGGGGACAGAGAGAGAGAGAGAGACAGACAGACAGACAGAAAAAAGAAAGAAAGGGGGAGGGGGAGAGAGAGAGAAGGAAAAGAGCTGGCAGACCCCAGCAGCTTACCCCAGCAGCTTACCCCAGCAGCAACCTTGCAAGCCACATGCAAAAGCAGGCCCTTCAGTAGAAAGAGCCTAGTCCCTCCTTAATCTCTGGGCGGGGCTCTCTTGCTCGCTCAGCTCTTAAAGGGGAAATGTCTGTTGAGGCTTTTTACTGCAGGGCAGGCTCTCTGCAGACATTTCCCTTTTAAGAAGTTCAGGCCTGGCAGGGAGAGGCCAGGGCAGGCTCCGACGTTCCCCTGCTGGCAGCCATTGCCTCCCCCGGTGGCCAATTTTGAAAAAGCGGGGGTAAGCTTTAAAAATCAGTGTTTCCCCCACCCTACCGGGGGACTTGGCAGCCCTACACTGAGACCCTGTCCCCATATGTGGAACCTTAAGGAACAGCAAGACAAAAGCAGACGAGAATAGTTTTTGCTTTGTTTGGTGTAGTGGGCAAGCCATAGCTCTGTCCCAGCTGTTCTCTCAAGGACAGTTGTCTCAGAGCTCTCTCAGCCCCCACCTACCTCACAGGGTGTCTGTTGTGGGGAGGGGAAGGGAAAGGAGATTGTAAGCCGCTCTGAGACTCCAAGTGAGTGAAGGGCGGGGTACAAATCCAATCTCTTCTTCTTTGTTTTGTTTTTATATTCTTTTTATTCAGATTTTAAACAACAAACAATACAGAGAAGAGTAATCAGCAGTGTGTACAACCAACAAGTAGGAGCCTTAGAGTAATACAATAAACCTTATTTCAGCCATGTAATGTTATAGTGTTGCACAGGGGATTTGGAGGGAAAACGTAGACCAGTAGAATTCGTAGGGGGCGGGGCCTGGGACGAAGGAATAAAAGGCCTTGTCCCAAACTGGGAGGGGGTTCATTCCCAGGGAGCAGGGCTGGTGTGAGGCTGCTACAGATGGAGGGATCCCTCATCCAAAAGGGGATGAGTCTATTTGAGGCCAAAAACCTAGAGGCAGCTAGGGGCAGTATAGTCAGAAGCAGTAGGGTTTCTTATTTTGCTGGTTTACCTACCTTTACAGTACTCATTTTTCCGACATGCTACTGAATTACAGTTCTTGTCAACTCTTTTTAATAAAAATAGTCTGTTACTCTGCCTGGGTCCTCACACTTCATTTGGTCTCACTTCTAAGGGGACACCTGCTGTCAAAGGAGTGTCTAAAGGGGCAGGGTGGGTGCTCTGGGCCCTCCCAAAGAGACCTATGCCAAAGTGGTGGCAGCCAGTGGCAAACCTTTCTAGCCACTGCCCGCGACAGGCTGGCAAATCTCATTAAAAATACTTTCTTGGTGTATGAATATACACGGAATGTAGAAATTTGTTATTGGCGGTGCATATGAAAGGGATGGGGGGCACATGAGCATCAGAAGATCGTGCAGGGACTATTAGTTACCATTGGAGGAGACACTTTCACAGTGACACTTTCAGAGGAATGTCAGTACCAAAGCGGCAATGAGGACAGAAAAAGCAAAGGAGGATATTAAAAACAGGCACAGCGCAACAGAGGTATGACCTTCTAAGTCCACCAACTTCCCTGGGCTTAGAAGGACGTTGCTGCATTTAGGGCTGTACTGTTAATCTTGGGATTTTAAGCCAGACGTATTGAATATATTAAAATCTTAACACATTGAGCAACGTCATTAACAATGAGGACCCACGCTCTGTTTCTTCTTCTTGCTTTCAGTTTTTTGGCCCGTATACGAACAACACCCTTTTCGAAACTGATGAACGTTACCGCCATCTAGGATTTTCCATCGAGGACCTCGGCTGCTGCAAAGTCATTCGTCATAATCTCTGGGGGACACACGTGGTGGTAGGCAGCATTTTCACCAACGCTGCGCCCGACAGCCCTGTCATGAAGAAACTGAGTGGGAATTAATCGCACGGCACTGTGCAAGTTGTCTTGCGCAAGCACTGGTCAATGAACACTGTTGGGGGGGCAATCAAGTGTTAAAATTACACAGATTTGAAGTTTAAAAAAAATCTATTTATTTTAGGCCGCGGGTTGCGCGTGGTCTCTACCCAACCTGTAATGGTTGTTCACCTTTTTATTTAAGAGGTGTATATATGAAATGCTAAGGTATTTTTCTCCTGTTACAAGTGAAATTAATACTTCGGAACATGAATCCTTGACGTTCTAATGCCATTTCTATTGGCACGTCCCTGCCCAAGTCTGTAATTTAGGTCAAGTTCCATAATATTTTATCAATTGCAGATACAGTGGTTTTCATACAGACTGTGGTTTTCATACAGACTGCAATTTATCAGGAGTTTCTTTAATTTTGAGCAAAACCAGTTTTGAGAGAAAAACATTCACAATTGTACAGTTGGCTATTATTAAAGAAAATTAATCACAACCCTTGATTTGTAATAGATCCCATACTGTTTTGTTTCTGTTTTCCGTATTTATTTGGAGTGCATAATTTATTTCAAGTTGGCATGTACTACATACATTTGAATGCAGGGTCCTATTTCACGATGTTTTAAAAAGCACAAGGTATATAATATGTAAGTTAAGCTTTAGAAGTGGAGATTGGATTTATATACCCTGCCCTTCACTATCCAAAGGAGTCTCAGAGCAGCTTACAATCTCTTTTTCCTTCCCCTCCCCACAACAGACACTCTGTGAGGGAGGTGGGGCTGAGAGAGCTCTGACAGAAGCTGCTCTTCAAGAATAGCTGAGCCAGAACTATGGCTTGCCCAAGGTCATCCAGCAGCTGCAAGTGGAGTCAACTTTCTCAGAGCTGAAGGTGAAGCTGGGGGTGGGAGCTGGAGGTGGGAGGAGGAAATGTGACATACAGCTATGTTGTTTCCGCTAACTATATACAGCACACTAGCTTGAAATACATTTCTAACGAGTCTACTAGGGTTAACCATAGAAATACGTACATAACTGCAGCATCCATTAACACACATACTAGATGAATTTTAGAAATCATTGTCAGGAGGTTTACACCAAAATAAGAGAGAGCCAGTTTGGTGTAGTGGGTAGGAGCACGGGCTCTAATCTGGGAGAACCAGGTTTGATTCCCCACTTCTCCACATGCAGCTGCTGGGTGACCTTGGGTCAGTCACAGATTCCCTCAGAGCAGTTCTGTCATGAGCAGCCCTCGAAAGAGCTCTCTCAGCCCCACCTCCCTCACAGGGTGTCTGTTGTGGGGAGGGGAAGGGAAAGGAGATTGTAAGCCGCTCTGAGACTCCTTCGGCTAGTGAAGGGTCGGGTATAAGTCCAATCTCCTCCTCCTCCTCTTCTAAAATTCTAAGATCCTTTTTGTTTGGAGGGTGGACTGAAAACTCTTTTAAGACCTCATTGCTACTCTTGGTAAGCCATAAAACAATGTGACGTTTTCCTCATACTTACAAGCAAGATAGCCAAGATTCTCTTATTTAATGTCACCAATGTGCCCAAGTGTTGAATACAGGTATACACTCAACTCTTGTCAGTGGTGGTCTTATTTTGTCTGAATGATTCCAGCTGTTGGGGAATTGGGGAGGGTCACGTGCCTTTTATCCCGGTTTCTCTGTGGAGTACTAAGAGATGACTAACTTAAGGCCCGAGCTGATGTCCAATATCCCTAGCTTCATGGCTCTCTCTGGTTATCGGTCATTATCTGGCTTCCTTCTGTCGTGCCAAAATTGGCCATTAAAGAGGTAAGCGGAGGGCCAGTAGATTTCTCTGCTAATGCTTACCGTGGTTAAGTGACCGGAGGTCTGTCTATGTGTATTCTTCTGGTGGGATATTTTTTTGTTCGACAATGTACTATTTTCCCTAGGGTAATCTTGTTTACAGAGGTTAAAGGGGCCACACGGGGTCCTCACATGATCTGCAGCCTGCTTTCCCCATCGAGTCGAATGGGGTATTAGAAGGGATTTACTTCTTCAGGTGGGGAAACTGCAGTTTGCAGTGATTCTCTATGTAAAAAAAAAAAATCTGCATTTAGGGAACAAGCGTAGCAATGAGCAGCCTATGCTAGACTTTCCAGTGCATTAGGGATTTTTTTTTACTAGTGTGAAGTTTGTTTTCCTAGGGGGAGCATTTAGACCAGGGGTGTCAAAAAACATGCGGCCCGGGGGCCCAAATCAGCCCCCCGGAGGGCTCCTGTCAGGCCCACAGTGGAACTGGCTGTCTTCTGCCTCTTCTTCCAGTTCTGCTGCTGCTGCTAGGTTTTGCAGCTTCCAGATACACACCTGAACAGCATACTCAAGATGGCAATAGCACAGACACTTCGATGCCATAATCCAGAGCAAGTGGTGTCAGTTATCAGACACTTAAACAAAATATTGCAAGAGTGCTGATGTTTTAAGCATGTTTTTATTTTAAGTAAAAAAAACCCTATGTGTTTCTGTCCTTTATAAAGTTGATCTCTCCGCTACCTGGCATTACATTTTATGAGACACATGGCCCGGCCCAACTAGGTCTCATTTATGTCAGATCTGGCCCTCATAGCAAATGAGTTCAACACCCCTGATTTAGACCAACTTAAAGCTTCTTCCATCTAAAGCCCTCTTCGAAATAGTTGGAACATGTCCCTTGTTCAAATGCCTCCCCGAGAGCCAGTTTGGTGTAGTGGTTAGGAGCGCGGACTCTAATCTGGGAGAACCGGGTTCGATTCCCCACTCCTCCGCATGCAGCTGCTGGTGTGACCTTGGGTCACTCACGAGTTCTCTCAGAGCTGTTCTCTCGAGAGCGGTCCTCAAAAGAGCTCTCTCAGCCCCACCTACCTCACAGGGTGTGTCTGTTATGGGGAGGGGAAGGGAAGGAGATTATAAGACGCTCTGAGACTCCTTTGGGTAGTGAAGGGCGGGGTATAAAATCTGATCTCTTCTGATTCCTAAACTGGCATTTTACTCGCGATAGAACAAGAAGCTTGCCACCTACATAACCACAGCAGTAGCACCGTACCCAACCCAATGGCTTTGCCCTGTTGGCTCTAGGGGAAATGGAGGCTGCTCAGTTGAGACTCCGGTTCCCTCTTTCGATCACCCCAGGACTCTTTTTGTGACTAGTCTGTAACACGTGTTGGAACACTGATTCTGAGAGCGCGAGAAGTAGGGTTGCCAGGCCTCTGTTGGAAAATACCTGGAGACTTTGGGGGTGGATCCAGGAGTGGGTGGGGTTTGGGGAGGGGAGAGGTCTCAGCAGGGTAGTTTTAGACACAGTAGCTTTAGCCACTATTTAAAATATGCTGGTTGTCCACTTACTGTTACATTAACCAAGTGCTTCAAGGAGTAGTGTGTGTCAGCGCTTAAGGCAAGTGTTAACATTCTGGGTGCGAGTTGTGTGCTAGTAATACCTGGAGCGATACTTGAAATCTAGAAGATAACAGCCAGCTTAGTTTATACCTCCCTAGAGGCAGATTCAAAACTACACTTAACATAAAAAATAATGTAGCTACATTTAGCAGTAGCCTTTCTGTATTAGGGGTAAACCTTTTACGTTGCCAGCTTTGTACCGAACACAATGGATATGATTTAAAACCAAATTATTTGTTACTCCCCCCCCCCCCTTGAGTAGGCACATGATTATTTCCTAGCAATTTGTCAATAAATCACTTTTTTCGCCTTACAGTATTATTTTGTTTTTTTTAATCAGACCGTGTGATCTTAATGAATTATTTGTTTCGAGCACTGTAAACGTAAGACGCCGTGTCATGGTTCTAAATGTTTGACTTGGTGTTCAGGTTCTTTGCGGTTCGGTCTGGACGCAATCACCCGATCACAGGGCACCTGCCGCTTACTTCTCACGGCTTATTCCTCCTCAGCTACGTCAAGCCTTCCTGCTTGCTCGGTTTAATGTCCTACCGTCAGCAGTCCAGTCTGGGAGATTTGCAAACGTTCCGTATCACAACAGACCGCCCGTATGGAACAAGGAAACTTGAATCGGTGGCTCATATTTTGCGCTGCAATTTTTGGTGAAAAAGTATGGGACTCCCTAATCAGTCCCCTCTTGTTTAATCTTTCTGGACTATCCGAAGAGAGGTTAGTCTTCCTTCTATTATCTGACTGGCGTTCCACCATATTACGCACTCCATACCAAGGTATCTTTCAATTGCTATGATGATTAGGGAGCGTGAGATTAAATCTCTTGCCGGGTGACCTTTTATTGCACTTCAAATCTGAGGTAGCATTTTAATCTGTATTCTTTGTATATTTTCATGTGCGGCAATAAAGGTACTGAAACGAAGAAAGTCTGGGTGCACAAATAGAACACATGAGCAAGAGCATGTCTAAACACGAATGAGATGTGGCAGTGGTGGGAGTGGCTAATAAAATGCCTCTATTCGGATTAGATGGAAGATCAGAAAGTAGTAAGGAGCTGCTGGTTTGTTTGTTTTTTTTCCAGATTAAGTGTTATAAACACAACAAAAAGGGGTGGAGATGGAATATTGTTGACTTTGGGTGTGATGGCAAGCCCAAGCCTTCAGACTTAACAGTCTTAAAATGGGGCGTGGAATGGAGAAAATCTATGGGATATAGTCGTTCCCGAGTATAAGCTCTATAGCAGGGGTGACCAAACTGTGGCTTGGGAGCCGCATGCGGCTCTTTCACACAGATTGTGTGGCTTCCAGCAGGGCAGCTGGGGAAGCAAAGGGGAGGCATGCTTTTCCTTCCTTCCTTTCCTTCCATTTGCTTTGTTTCTCTCTCTCTCCTTCCACCTCTTTCATTCTTTCTTTCCACCTATTTCTCTCTCTTAGACAAATAAATATCATCAGCAAACAACTATCATTGGATGAATAAATACCATTATCAATATCTGTTTTGACCTCTTTTGTTATTTATTCTTGGCAGTCACATTTAATGTTAATAAATGCAAATTAGCATATTTTCCAATAAAAACGCATGTGTAATATTTGTTCAGGTCTCGCGGCTCTCGAACATCTGATGTTTATTCTATGTGGCTCTTACATTGAGCAAGTTTGGCCACCCCTGCCCTATAGGCAGGACAAGGAGGGATGGATGGGTTGGTGGTGATCAGGAATAAGACAGCTGTGACGGACCCCTGCTCCTTCTCTTCTGTGAGGCCAATTTTCCCGCCAAAACATTCTCCCACTCTGGTTGAGCAGCTTCTTAGTAGCGTGTTTCTGTTATAGAATTATAGCTTTCTGAATGTCCCACCCTGTGATAGAGAAGCTATCTGGCTTTTGGCCCAGGCCAGAGATTTATTGTAACTCAACAGGAGCCCTTTAATAAAAACCCTTTGGAAATGGAACTTGCCACGAAGTAAAGTTCAAACAGAAAGGTTGATTTTATTGAACAGGCACAGTCAGATCAGGAATAGGGCAGGGGATGAGAAGTTGTGGGAAATTTGGTTCTTTATACAACTTATTATGAACAGGCAACAGTATAGTAGAAGCTTATATTCTTAGAGACTCAGTTTGTAACTCTGAGTGGTCGTTTGTCTGGGAGATTTCTTTCAGCAACGGTGCGTCTTAATAAAGTTCCATGGAACTATTTTAGTTTCCTGGAAGTTAACACTTTCTTCCTGTATTTGAGTACTCCTCTTGTGGGATTATAACTTTCCCTTTTATACTCTTGAGGAGTCTAAGACCGTTTCCCTTTTCACTCAAACCAGGGGTCCCTTCTGAGTTGAACTGTCTGAACAACTGGGTAAGAAAATATCCTCCTCTTTCAAGGAGTGATTAATCCTTTTCTGTTTGGCTAGACTGACGGTTTCCAACCTCCTGTCCGGTCCCTTCTGTCAAACCTAAAACCCCAGTTCTGGATACTCGTAATAAAAGGAAATCAGCTAGGGGCTGACACTTAGACTTTTTAAGTTCTGATTTCTGAACTTTCCCTCAATTATGTTGGTACATAGTAAGGGCAAGGAGTTGCGTCCCTTCAACTTCCCAAGTGGACTTGTCTGTTTCCCTCAGATGGACACACAGTCTCTCCTCCCGACTGGCAGCTGCCAAGCCAAAGTCCAAAAAAAGGCTGGCTCCCTCTGACAAATCTAGACTTTAGAAAGCTCTCCTCAGCTGGCGCTGACCAATCAGAGGGAGGGATTGCACGCAGCAGCCTATCAATCAAACTGCTTTACAGTGAGGCATTAACCCCTAAACTCCCAGCTCTCTGAATCTGATGTGCTAAGCATCCTGGTTTCTGGAAGTCAGTTCGTCACAACGATCCAGGACGCTTCTCTGGCTTGGCATCTAAACTTCAGTGCTGGCGTGGAACTGGAGACTCCACTTGACATCGTCTCCTAATCGCCCGCTTTCCCCGTCTTCTCTTGCTTTCTTCTGATTTGCCCCAGATCTGGGTTGATATAATCTTGAGAGCCCGTTTGGTGCAGCGGTTAGAAGCATGGACTCTTAATCTGGGAGAACTGGGGTTTGATTCCCCATAACTTCACATGCAGCCAGCTGGGTGACCTTGGGTCACTTACAAATTTTCAGAGCCGTTCTCAAAAGAGCTCTCTCAGCCCCAACTACCTCACAGGGTGTCTGTTGTGGGGAGGGTAAGGTAAAGGAAGAAGAAGAAGAAGAGGAGGAGGAGGAGGTTGGATTTATACCCCGCCCTTCACTCCCCAAGGGAGTCTCAGAGCGGCTTACAATCTCCTTTCCCTTCCCCTCCCCACAACAAGACACCCTGGGAGGTAGGTGGGGCTGAGAGAGCTCTGACAGAAACGGCTCTTTTTCAAGGACAGCTGTGCCAGAACAATGGCTTTGCCCAAGGTCATCCAGCAGCGGCAAGTGGAGGAGTGGGGAATCAAATTAAAGTTCTCCCAGATTAGATCAAATCAAAATCAAATCAAAGTTCTCCCAGATTGGAGTCCGCACACTTAACCACTACACCAAACTGGCTCAAAGGAGACTGCCAGCCGCTCTGACACTCCTTCGGGTAGTGAAGGGAAGGGTATGAATCCAATTTCCTCTTCTTCTTGCTGGAAAGATCACAGTCCCAAGCTGGTTCGCACCCAGTATGAATGAGAAGATGCCCATTTTGGACGGTCCTCCTGGCCACTCTTGCGCAATCCTTGCCCTGCCTTCTCTACAGCCGCTGGGAATGCCTCCGCGTTTGCAGAGGTCATCGGAGCGACGTAAAGATCAGTCATGCTGTGGATGCCACCACAGACACCAGGGAGGACATGTAAGGACATCTATTTATTTACATAATTTATAGTCAACCTTTCTCACGGACTTGAGGCAGATTGGCAATCCAATCCAACGGACGGGACGTTCAATAATGCAATAGGGGTTAGGGTTTTAGAGCCGACCAGAGGTCTATAAACACAACGGAAGCAAAGGATAAATACCAACGTGACACTTTAAATGATGAAAAATTCAACAGTGCGATTCTAGTTTCAGCAAGCCATACATACACAGTTGCATCCACCACAGTCCCTAATAATTGTTCCAAGTAACTTTGTTCTAGTACAACAGTGCAGCTTTATTGCCTGTGAAAAAAAGCCCTCTCGAGTAATCCAGTTTTGCATAGTTTGTGGAAAGCCCTGCCTTCTTCACCGCTTCAAGCAGGCTACTTGGC
This sequence comes from Lepidodactylus listeri, assembly GCA_029233225.1. Lineage (NCBI taxonomy): Eukaryota > Metazoa > Chordata > Lepidosauria > Squamata > Gekkonidae > Lepidodactylus > Lepidodactylus listeri. Next base: position 8,525,732 of record JARCFY010000008.1, on the reverse strand, counting down.
TGTTCCACACGGTGGGGGCCAGAATGGAAAAAGCATGCATAAGAAGAAGAGATTGGTTTTATACCCCACCCTTCACTCAGAGTCTCCGAGCAACTTGCTATCTCCTTTCCCTTCCCCTCCCCACAACAGACACCCCATGAAGTAGGTGGGGCTGACAGAGCTCTTTCCAGAACTGCTCTTGAGAGAACAAGCTTTGAGACAACTTGTGACTGACCCAAAGGTCACCCAGTTTGCTCCATGTGGAGGAGCGGGGAATCAAACCCAGTCCTCCAGAGCAATTATGTGCTCATGTCACCCAGGGCCATCAGTTTATACCAGGCAATTTCCAAGCAAGTTAATTGGTGGGTGGGGGAGGCAGGAAACATCACAGGATGGTAGATCTCATAAAGGCTGAGGAATACATTGAGTGGGAAATATGAAAACAGTGCTCCCAATTCCCCAACTCCATTTTTGTGGGGCCAGTTTGATGACTCCTTTTCTGTGCAGTTATTTCAACGCACTCTTCTTAGGTGTGCCTCAGTGCCGCAGCTACACCTTCTGTCCTTAAAAAACGCGAACAGCTAATAGTTTAGTTTTCTCTTCGCATATCTTAAAATATCTTCATCCTGTTATATGTTAATTTGCGGTTCAGCTTCTGCCTGTAAGTTTGAACCCTTACCTTCTATTCCAGTTGTATCTGAAGAAGTGTGCATGCACATGAAAGCTCATACCTTGAATAAACCTTTGTTGGTCTTAAATGTGCCCCTTGGACTCTAAATTTGTTAAACAGCTAATAGTGAAGGAACCTAATGGCAGAAAGTGAAGAAGACCTCAAGAGCCTCTTACTCAGGGTGAAAGAGGAGAGTGCAAAAGTTGGCTTGAAACTCAACATCAAAAAAACGAAGATCATGGCATCCGGCCCCATCACTCCTTGGCAAATAGAAGGGGAAGTCATGGAAGCAGGGACAGACTTCACCTTCCTGGGATCCAAGATCACTGCAGAGGGTGACTGCAGCCACGAAATTAAAAGATGCTTGCTCCTTGGGAGGAAAGCGATGGCAAACCTAGACAGCATAATAAAAAAGTAGAGACATGACCCTACCACCAAAGGTCCATATGGTCAAAGCAATGGTATTCCCAGTACTGATGTATGGCTGCGAGAGTTGGAACGTAAGGAAGGCTGAGCACCAAAGAATAGATGCTTTTAAATTATGGTGCTGGAGAAGACTCTCGAGAGTCCCTTGGCCTGCAAGGAGATCAAATCAGTCAATCCTCAAGGAAATCAACCCCAACTGTTCCCTGGAAGGCCAGATCCTGAAGCTCAAATACTTTGGCCACCCAATGAGAAGGGAGCACTCCCTGGAGAAGACCCTGATGCTGGGAAAGACTGAAGGTCAAAGAAGAAGGGGACGGCAAAGGATGAGATGGCTAGACAGCGTTAGCGATGCAACGAACGTGAAGTTGAGCAAACTCCAGAGCACGACGGAAGACAGGAGGGCCTGAGCAGGGCCGGACTCGACTGCGCGACTGAACAACAAAATTGGGGGGGGGGGGAGATGAAGTTTTGTGACCCTGCTTGAGGGCTTCCTGGATGCTCTGACTCCAATCATGTTACTGATTTACATAGGGCATTACACTTTTTATTGTGCTGGTGTCACAACAACTCTGTACGGTAGGCCACTATTGCCCTCTCTGAAATGGCACGGCTCCCAGCCCAGCCTTAGTCCGTCACAGAGAAGCCCAGGGGTAGCTTCTCCAGCCCGCTAACTACCAAAACACACACACTTCATATCATGATAGATGTTCTTTTGTCCAGTGAGGATTCTCCTTGACGGCTTGTTTTTTCTTTTTTGCTGTATCTTGGTAACGCTGCTCCGTAGACTTTGGTCCGGCGATATTCCCCCGTCACTATAACCGATTTCAAATGGTGCTAGAAAGAGGAATGGACTCTGAACACCAGAAGAAATCAGTCATCCTCTAAAGGGGGTTACGGGGAGGCAAGAGACGGTGGCGAGTTTGCGACACGCGGTTGAGAATCTCGTTGAATTCTATTAGCATCCAGGGGGGCTTTGTGTGTAGGCTGCAGGTCTATCTTAGTGCAAGCCAGTGTCTCCAAAACAAACAAAAAAATATACTGCCTGCAAGAAACAGCCAGCTCTGCACTGATACCCACTAGCTATTTGCATCTTGAATCAAGAACATAAGAGAAGCCATGTTGGATCAGGCCAGTGGCCCCTCCAGTCCAACACTCTGTGTCACACAGTGGCCAAAACCCAGTTGCCCTCAGGAGGTCCACCAGCGGGGCCAGAACTCCAGAAGCCCTCCCACTGTTGCCCCCCAAGCACCAAGAATACAGAGCATCACTGCCCCAGACATAAGAACATAAGAGAAGCCAATGTTGGATCAGGCCAGTGGCCCATCCAGTCCAACACTCTGTGTCCCACAGTGGCCAAAACCCAGGTGCCATCAGGAGGTCCACCAGTGGGTCTAGAATACCAGAAGCCCTCCATTGCCCCCCCCAAGCACCAAGAATACAGAGCATCACTTGCCCCAGACATAAGAGAAGCCAATGTTGGATGAGGCTAGTGGCCCATCCAGTCCAACACTCTGTCACACAGTGGCCAAAAACACCAGGTGCCCTCAGGAGGTCCACCAGTGGGGCCAGGACACTAGAAGCCCTCCCACTGTTGCCCCCCCCCCCAGCACCAAGAAGACAGAGCATCACTTGCCGCAGTGGGAGATCCTATCTATACCTTGTGGCTAATAGCCACTGATGGACCTCTGCTCCAGATGTTTATCTAATTCCCTCTTGAAGCCCTCCATGCTTGTAGCCGCCACCACCTCCTGTGGCAGTGAATTCCACGTGTTAATCACTCTTTGGATGAAGAAGTACTTCCTTTTATCCGTTCTAACCTGACCGCTCAGCAATCTCATGGAGTGCCCACGAGTTCTTGTCTGGTGAGAAAGGGAGAAAAGGACTTCTGTATCTTCTCTCTCCCATGTATAATTTTGCAGACCTCTAACTGTACACAGGATTGCAGATTCTCTGAATTTGATGACTGATTAATTACAACCCTGTTGTGAAAACACTCTCCTTCCCACTTTCTGTCTCTCCCCTTGCTCTTTTATTTTTAACAGATAGGAGAGAACTGAAGCTTGTTTACGGGGTGACGGGAGTGACAGAATGGATTCTGAGGCACAAGAGAAAATGGAACAGGCAGGCTGAAATCTCTGGCGGTCGCAAACGCTTCTCCATGGGATGTTCCAGCCCAAGTCACAGGTCAGCACCTCACTGAGATGGCCGAGTTGTGTCGGGACCCCTCCACTTCAGATTGTGGGTGGAGAGGATTTGCCAAGTCTTGTTGGAGAGCCAGTTTGGTGCAGTGGTTAAGTGCACCGACTTTGATTCCCCACGCCTCCACTTGCAGCTGCTGGATGACCTTGGGCAAACCACAGTTCTCTCAAGGACAGTTCTGAAAAGAGCTCTACCTCACAGGGTGTCTGTTGTGGGGAGGGGAAGGGAAAGGAGTTTGTAAGCCACTCTGAGACTCTGAAGGGTGGGGTTTAAACCAATCTCTTCTTCTTCTTGTTTTTCAACTGAACTAGAAGGAGAAGTGCTTGCAAATCAGACACTGCCCTCATTGCGGAAAGGGGACAAGCTGGAATACAGTCAAGCCCTCTTGCCCTGACCTGCACGGCCCCAGCTAGCCCGCTCTCGTCAGATACCGGAAGCTAAGCAGGGCTGGCCCTGGTCAGTACTTGGATGGGAGACCACCAGGGTTGCTATGCAGAAGCAGGCAATGGCAGACCACCTCCTTTAGTCTCTTGCCTGGGAAACACCACCAGGGGTCGCTGTAAGTCAGCTGTGACTCGATGGCCAAAAAAATAAATTAAACCCCCTCTGCATAACATAAAACTAGGAAGTGCTGGGGGATGGGATATACTTTCATATTCTTAAACATGATTAAGGAAAAGCGGGTGAGGTTTTGGGGGTGGGCCAACACCACCCTTTTAAATACTGAAGAGTCAAAGATTCTGCAGTCGAAAAACAGGAGAAGAGGAGGAGATTGGATTTACACCCCGCCCTTTGGTACCCGAAGGGAGTCTCCGAGCGGCTTACAATTTCCTTTCCCTTCCCCCTCCCCACAACAGGCATCCTGTGAGGGAGGTGGGGCTGAGAGAGCTCTTTTGAGGCCTGCTCCTGAAAGAACAGCTCTGAGAGAACTTGTAACCAGTGTTCCCTCTAAGCTGTGTTACTGTGAACTGGCTCACGTACTTTTGTCTTCGCTCAGGAAAGGATGGCTCCAGAGCAAACTAATTTATGCATTAGCCAAATTGCTCGCTCACAACTTTAAGGCCAGCAGCTCACAAAGTAGGATTTTTGCTCGCAAGAATCTACAGCTTAGAGGGAGTATTGCTTGTAACTGACCCAAGGTCACGCCAGCAGCTGCATGTGGAGGAGTGGGGAATCAAACCTGGCTCTCCCAGATTAGAGTCCGCGCTCCTAACCGCCACACCAAACTGGCTCTCTTGTCCAATGAAACCCTTCCACGTCTTAACGGGCTCATGCACGAAACTGACAAAAGCCGTCGGTCCGTGGAGCCCCTTCACCACTTGCATTTGCATGCGCTTGGAAGCACTGCAGCGTGTTCTGTTTTGTCGAGAGGAAGTCAGATCTGACTTGCGAAAGTATCACGCTGGAATCAGGCGGTAGAACGAAGTTCGAGTCTGGTGGCACCTTTAAGACCAATGCAGTTTCATTCAAGGTATAAGCTTTCGTGTGCAGGCACACTTTGGTTTCACTGTATCTGAAGGCATGCGCTTGCACACGAAAGTTTATGCCAGGGATAAAGCTTCATTGGTCTTAAAGGAGCCCCTTGGACTCAAACTTTGTTCTGCTGCTTCAGACCAACACGGCTGCCTCATCTGAATCTATTTTCATGGAATAAACGCATTAGTCCTTATAGTACTACAATAATTCTTTTTGTTCTGTGACAATGGACTAAGACGGCCACCCCTCTGGAATCACCTTGGGAATGGTCTTTCCCTTTTGACCATGACTTTGACTTGCAACTTGAGGCTGAGATTTTTCTCATGGGCATTATGTCGATGCTTACAGAAAGAAGCACAATAATGCATGTATCTATTTAGACACAAAATGCTCAGGTTCAGGCTGATCTGTTCTAAACAGGCTCCTCTGCTGTCGTCCGATGACACACCCCCCCCCCCCCCGGTTTCTTCCCCTCCAAGATGCTCCTGCACCCAAGAAAGTAGGCACCCCGCAGTAAGAAATGCAGCTTGTCAAGACATGTAAACAACACACTTTAGCACAAACGATATGGTTAACATGGAATCGTCTAACAGGAATTAGCTAAAGAAATCAGGTTCTGGTGTTTCGGCTTTGCGCGAGCTCCATTTTTAACGCGACCTTCACGAAAGCGTTTTACCTGAAAGCCCTTCCACCTGGTTTCCTGCACGGATGGGGAAAGCCGCCATTCTCCCCCCAAGAACACTGATTTCAAATGGTGCTAGACATCAGGTACTTAAATCTAAACCACCACGTGAAACCAGCTTCCTGAGAGAGCTCCAGACAGACTTCCTCTTACTGCAGAGAAGTCCTTGGCTTGACCTAGAGAGGGAGAAAGAAAGGTCTAATGTTTTGGTTACTTTTTTTCTTTTGTGCGGTGGAGTCTGACTATCAAGAATGGGGAAGTCAGAGTCTATAAAAAGCATCGCCCTCATGACACCGCTGACGAAAAAAGGGAGGCCGGAAGGGAAAAGTTAGGAATGAGCCGGCTGGTTCAACAGACATGCACGATGCAAATGCAGCTGAACTGTGGCCCAAGCAATTGCAGTATCTGTGAGAATCTGGTCCCTCCTGCTCGCTGGGCAGCCCGCACAAGATGGACTATTTGCACGAAGAGTCGAGAGGGCTTGAGGGATGAGAAGAGAGGGAGGAGCAGAAAGGCTGGGAGGCAAGACGAGACGTATCAGCACTTCGCTGGTCTGCCCCACTCAGCATTCTACTGGTGCCCAGGCAGACGTCCCAGAGAAATCTGCACGCTGAGCATTACGGTAAAATCAACTTCCTGTTAAGGGCTGGAATACACATGTGATGCTCACTTACACTGAGCTGGGGTCACTGTACCATACAGGCGGTCTTCTCTGATGGACAGCGGTCTCTCGGGGTCTCAGGCAGAGGTCTTTCACATTGCCCACAATGTTATCGCTAGTGGAAATCCATCAACCTCATGAAAAAAAACTTGCACAGTTGAAAACTGAGATTACAGCATGCATCTGGGCCCCTTCTTTGCAATGCTCCCACTCTCTGACTGAGATAAGAATCAGAGAATCGTAGAGTTGGAAGGGACCCTCCAGGGTCATCTAGTCCAACCCCCTGCGCAAAGCAGGAAATTCACAAATACCTCCCCCCCCCCCCACGCTCCCAGGGACCCCTGCCCAGAAGATGACAAAAAAACCCTCCAGGATCTCCAGCCAAGCTGGCCTGGAGAGAAATGGCTTCCTGACCCCAAAGTGGCGATCAGTGTTTCCCTGGGCGTGTGAGAAAGGGCCATGAGAACAAAGCACTGAGGCAACCCTCCCTCTCGTGATCTGCCTAAGTTCACAGAACCAGCATGGCTGCCAGATGGCCATCTACCCTCTGCTTGAAAACCTCCATAGAAGGAGAGCCCACCACCTCCCGAGGAAGCCTGTTCCACTGAGGGACCGCTCTGTCAGGAAGTTCTTCCTGATGCTTAGCCGAAAACTCTCCTGATTTAATTTCGAGCCACTGGTTCTGGTCCCACCTTCTGGGGCAGCAGAAAACAACTCCGCGCCATCCTCTGTGTGACAGCCCTTCCAGTACTTGGAAGATGGTGATCCTATCCCCCCTCAGTCCTCTCCTCTCTGAGAACTCCATTCTGACTTGCATCTGACAAAGGGAGCTTTGACCCTCTCAAAAGCTCTTGCCCTGCAGATCTCGTTGCTCTATAGGGTGCCACTGGACTCAAATCTAGCTGCTCTACCTTTTCACTGGAGACTCCAGGGATTGAACCTGGAGCCTTCTGCCTCCCAGGCAGATGTTCTACCACTGAGCCACGGCCCCGCCTCTCATGGTGGGACAAACTCCCAAGCAGCTGCAGGAACACCATCAGATGTTTGTATCCTGGGTTTCTAGGTCACCGTTTCCAGCCTTCCCGCCATCTACAATTTCTAGTGACTCCGATACTGAGAAATTCAGCTCTGCGCTTTGGTTCTGTACTCAATGAGCTGGCCAAGGGGACGGTTTTGGTCTTCAACCTCAGCCAGATGCCCACCGATCCGTGGACATCTGTTAACTCTGATTTCACGTGTATCGTCGGAGAATGGAGTCCTGGGCAGGGCCCGGCTTTCCGTCTTGCTCCAAAGAGCTCCGTCCCTCGAGCCCCCTTCTTATCTCGCAGCTCTGCAGAGAGCGAAAAGAATGCCAAGGTCTCTGTGTCACAGCTGGGCATTTCCTGCCCCTTTCCCGATAGGGACATTCCTGTGGTGAGAAGCCATCTGCCGTGTCCTCTTCGGCTCCTGAGAACGGCGACTGCCTGCATGCCAACAGGGTGACCACGAGATTAATCACAGAGGGATTCGAACCGCTGGCCGCTTGGACGGGACTCCTGAAGCATTCCAGATGGATGAACGCGATTCCTTCCTCTTCTAGCTGACATGTGTATCGGTGTGGCTTGGAAGTTGCAGGGTGACTCTCATAGCTTCTTTCGGGCTCACAGAGAAGGTTCTGAAAATAGACAATCATTCCAATATCACTGGGGGTTCAGGGGCCCAGGGTGGGGGCTTTCCACGGGCACCAGACCCCCCTGGTTGCACCTCCCTTTCCTAGCCCCCCGGGCCAGGGGGCACCAGACCCCCCCCGGTTGCACCTCCCTTCCCCCTCCGGGCCAGGGGCTTTCCACAGGCACCAGACCCCCCCCCGGTTGCACCTCCCTTCCCCCTCCGGGCCAGGGGCTTTCCACGGGCACCAGACCCCCCCCCCCGGTTGCACCTCCCTTCCCCCTCCGGGCCAGGGGCTTTCCACGGGCACCAGACCACCCCCCCTGGTTGCACCTCCCTTCCCCCTCCGGGCCAGGGGCTTTCCACGGGCACCAGACCCCCCCCCCCGGTTGCACCTCCCTTCCCCCTCCGGGCCAGGGGCTTTCCACGGGCACCAGACCCCCCCTGGTTGCACCTCCCTTCCCCCTCCGGGCCAGGGGCTTTCCACGGGCACCAGACTCCCCCCTGGTTGCACCTCCCTTCCCCCTCCGGGCCAGGGGCTTTCCACGGGCACCAGACTCCCCCCCTGGTTGCACCTCCCTTCCCCCTCCGGGCCAGGGGCTTTCCACGGGCACCAGACTCCCCCCCTGGTTGCACCTCCCTTCCCCCTCCGGGCCAGGGGCTTTCCACGGGCACCAGACTCCCCCCCTGGTTGCACCTCCCTTCCCCCTCCGGGCCAGGGGCTTTCCACGGGCACCAGACTCCCCCCCTGGTTGCACCTCCCTTCCCCCTCCGGGCCAGGGGCTTTCCACGGGCACCAGACTCCCCCCCTGGTTGCACCTCCCTTCCCCCTCCGGGCCAGGGGCTTTCCACGGGCACCAGACTCCCCCCCTGGTTACACCTCCTTCTCCCACCCCCCAGTGCCCCCACAATCTGCCTGTGTGTCCTTCCCCTGCTTCTGGGCCTTCCCGCCAGCTGTACTCACCGTTCCCCACACTGTTTGCCTGGTGGCCACCGGCAGTGCGTGTCGTTCAAAGAGCTGCCACCACAGCTGCCGGGAGCACGGCTGCCACGCACCAGCAGCATGCTCTTCCCTAACTAATGCTGGGCAGCGCATGTAGCTGGAAGCACGGGGTACTGTCATGCTTGTGAGCAAGTGGGGGGAGGAAAGGCAGCAGGCAAGGGGTGTGGATGCGGGGGGTCGGTGGCAATGGGCCCCACGGCAACATAGGCGGACGCCGGCCCCGTTGTGAGCCTGTGGCTGACTAGGTGCTCTGCCTCCAGATGTAGCTCAGGGCGAGACTTTTTTGGGCTCTTGCCCAAGGCTCACACCACTGGCCAACTCTGGACTTTTCAGAAACACCTGCAAAAGGGAGAGGAGCACCTGGGGTCTCGTGTGCAGTTCTGGAGGCCTCCCTTCCCAAAGGATGTGGGCAGAACGGAGCGGGTGCAGAGGAGAGTGACGAGGATGGCCGGGGGCCTGGAGAGCAAGAAGCCCTGCGAGGAAAGGCTGGGGGACTTCTTGGGAAGGTTCAGTCTGGAGAAGAGGCGGTTGGGGGGGGGGGGGGACCGGATGGCTCTCTTGAAGTCTTTGAAGGGCTGTGTCCCTTAGAGGAGGAGGACAGGGAGCTGTTCCTGTTGGCAGCAGAGGGATAGGTTTCAATGAAGGGTGGGAGGGTACCCGGCTGTAGATTAGGAAAAACTATTTCACAGTCAGAGTTGTGCAAGAGTGGAGTCAGCTGCCTAGGGCGGTGGTGAGCTCCCCCTCCCTGGCAGTCTTTATGCAGCGGCTGGACAGACACTTCTCAGGGATGCTCTAGAGCAGGGGTCCTCAAACTTTTGAAACGGGGCCAGTTCACCATCCCTCAGACCGTTGGAGGGCCGGACGATAGTTTAAAAAAAACCACTATGAACAAATTCCTATGCACACGGCACATATCTTATTTTGAAGTAAAAAACCAAAATGGGAACAAATTCAACATTTAAAATGAAGAACAAGTTAAATCAACAAACTTACCAGTATTTCAATGGGAAGTATGGGCCTGCTTTTGGCTAATGAGATGGTCAATGTCCGGTTCCGTATTTGTCACTGCTAGTCGTGACAAGGGATGCAAGTGTGCATCAGTTAGTCTAGATCTGGTTGGAGATTTCAGATGTTACTTTGCGGGTAGGGAAGGCGCACCGGGGGGGTGGGGTGCGCGCGCAAGCAAGGCACCCTTGACGGGGCTGTTTTCTTTCCCTCTCCGAAGAAACAAAGAACTCGGCATCCTCACAAACTTTTGAAGGCAGCAAGCCCCCAGCTGCTTCTCCCTGAAACTCCACTACTGCAGGCATCATGATGGGAAAGAGAAACCTCTTTCTCTCTCTCTCTCCCCCTCCGATTCCCAGCAGCACAAAAAGCCTCGAAAGAGACCCCCGCCCGGCTCTTGGGACTGGCGCAGGTCTCCTAGCCGGCTGAGAGGCCTCTCAGCCGGCTAGGAGACTTGGGGCCAGCCGGAGCGCCTGCCACCCCACACTTACCCTCTTCCAGTCTTCCTTTTGCCTCCTCCTGGCTAACTGGAAGCAGAGGGGCGGGGCTTTGTCATGTGGCCTGGGACGAGTCGGCTGCAATTTTTCCGCTGCTTTGTGTGCTGCTGGGAATTGGAGGACAGGCAGCGGCACACCCGGCGGGCCGGAAAAATGCCCTCGGCGGGCTGCATGTGGCCCCCGGGCCGTAGTTTGAGGACCCCGGCTCTAGAGTCTCGGCTGCTCCTGCAGTGAGCAGGGGGTTGGACTAGATGGCCTGTGGGACCCCCTTCCAACTCTATGATTCCGTGATTCTACGCAATTCTCCAGCGGATTGTTCCTGGCTGGCTCAGCTGCCCAGATTCGTTCCCCTTCCGGAGTTTAGCCAGCTGCAGTTCCGCGATCTCTTTCCCAGTGTCGGAGGCCACAATCCCGGGCTTACTCACCAGTAAATGCTGAGATTCGCCACCCGTTCCAAACCGATCTCTGCTGTGTTTCTCGTAGAAGAGTCGAAGTCTGCACGCCCCCGCCTTCTCCTTCTCTCCCCGCAGAATTCCTAGGTTTGCCCAGCACTCCGACCATTAAATAAAACTCGGCTCCGGAGATTCATGGGAAGATGGCACCTCTCCCTGTGCGGCACCCAGCTTCTTTCCAGGGCACTCCTTTTGGCACCGGGAAGCCTCCTCACCGGGCGAACATCTGCACCTGAAAATGTTTAAAAAAGGGGATGATGATTGATTCTCAGCGATGCCGGTAACATTCCTGGCCGCCACGTTTATGAGCGGCATTCCTTGGTCTCCGTCCTCCGCCTTCGGTGCGAGCAAGGAGGCGGGAGAGGGAAACACACGGAACTAACGAAAGCAACAGGTAAACGCCACGCCCTGGCTTGCAAGGGTGGAAAGAATTAGCCTGCTGCGAGTGGCGTTTGATGGGGAAATTTTCACGACAGAGTGTGGGGGATCCACAGGGGACTGGAATGTCTCTCTCGGGAAAGCCACGCAAAGTATAAAGCATCGAATAACCAGAGATGTCCCACTCAAAAGTTCCAGCCTATTGAGGGAAACACATAAAGACCTGGGAGTCCAAAGCTGATTTAGCTCCTGAAAATGGAACTGCCTGTTATCGTAATACACCTTGCGTGATTGCTTCCTGGTTCAGGGTGGCTAGGAAGCTAACCTCCTCAGTCCAGGGTGGCCAGGCAGCTAATTCACTAAATCTTGGGTGGCCAGGCAGCTAAGGTCCAGGGTGGCCAGGCAGCTAATTCACTAAATCCTGGGTGGCCAGGAAGCTAAGGTCCAGGGTGGCCAGGCAGCTAAGATCCAGGGTGACCAGGCAGCTAATTCACTAAATCCTGAGTGGCCAGGAAGCTAAGGTCCAGGGTGGCCAGGCAGCTAATTCACTAAATCCTGAGTGGCCAGGAAGCTAAGGTCCAGGGTGGCCAGGCAGCTAATTCACTAAATCCTGAGTGGCCAGGAAGCTAAGGTCCAGGGTGGCCAGGCAGCTAATTCACTAAATCCTGAGTGGCCAGGAAGCTAAGGTCCAGGGTGGCCAGGCAGCTAATTCACTAAATCCTGAGTGGCCAGGAAGCTAAGGTCCAGGGTGGCCAGGCAGCTAATTCACTAAATCCTGAGTGGCCAGGAAGCTAAGGTCCAGGGTGGCCAGGCAGCTAATTCACTAAATCCTGAGTGGCCAGGAAGCTAAGGTCCAGGGTGGCCAGGCAGCTAATTCACTAAATCCTGAGTGGCCAGGCAGCTAAGGTCCAGGGTGGCCAGGCAGCTAATTCACTAAATCCTGGGTGGCCAGGCAGCTAAGGTCCAGGGTGGCCAGGCAGCTAATTCACTAAATCCTGGGTGGCCAGGAAGCTAAGGTCCAGGGTGGCCAGGCAGCTAATTCACTAAATCCTGGGTGGCCAGGCAGCTAAGGTCCAGGGTGGCCAGGCAGCTAATTCACTAAATCCTGAGTGGCCAGGAAGCTAAGGTCCAGGGTGGCCAGGCAGCTAATTCACTAAATCCTGAGTGGCCAGGCAGCTAAGGTCCAGGGTGGCCAGGCAGCTAATTCACTAAATCCTGAGTGGCCAGGCAGCTAAGGTCCAGGGTGGCCAGGCAGCTAATTCACTAAATCCTGGGTGGCCAGGAAGCTAAGGTCCAGGGTGGCCAGGCAGCTAATTCACTAAATCCTGAGTGGCCAGGAAGCTAAGGTCCAGGGTGGCCAGGCAGCTAATTCACTAAATCCTGAGTGGCCAGGCAGCTAAGGTCCAGGGTGGCCAGGCAGCTAATTCACTAAATCCTGGGTGGCCAGGCAGCTAAGGTCCAGGGTGGCCAGGCAGCTAATTCACTAAATCCTGGGTGGCCAGGCAGCTAAGGTCCAGGGTGGCCAGGCAGCTAATTCACTAAATCCTGGGTGGCCAGGCAGCTAAGGTCCAGGGTGGCCAGGCAGCTAATTCACTAAATCCTGAGTGGCCAGGAAGCTAAGGTCCAGGGTGGCCAGGCAGCTAATTCACTAAATCCTGGGTGGCCAGGCAGCTAAGGTCCAGGGTGGCCAGGCAGCTAATTCACTAAATCCTGGGTGGCCAGGCAGCTAAGGTCCAGGGTGGCCAGGCAGCTAATTCACTAAATCCTGGGTGGCCAGGCAGCTAAGGTCCAGGGTGGCCAGGCAGTGAATCCACTAAATCCTGGGTGGCCAGGCAGCTAATTCACTAAATCCTGGGTGGCCAGGCAGCTAGGGTCCAGGGTGGCCAGGCAGCTAATTCACTGAATCCTGGGTGGCCAGGTAGCTAAGGTCCAGGGTGGCCAGGCAGCTAATTCACTAAATCCTGAGTGGCCAGGTAGCTAAGGTCCAGGGTGGCCAGGCAGCGAATCCACTAAATCCTGGGTGGCCAGGCAGCTAATTCACTAAATCCTGGGTGGCCAGACAGCTAAGGTCCAGGGTGGCCAGGCAGCTAATTCACTGAATCCTGGGTGGCCAGGCAGCTAATTCACTAAATCCTGAGTGGCCAGGAAGCTAAGGTCCAGGGTGGCCAGGCAGTGAATCCACTAAATCCTGAGTGGCCAGGAAGCTAAGGTCCAGGGTGGCCAGGCAGCTAAGATCCAGGGTGACCAGGCAGCTAATTCACTAAATTCTGAGTGCACAGGCAGCTAAGATCCAGGGTGGCCGGGCAGCTAATTCACTAAATCCTGAGTGGCCAGGTAGCTAAGGTCCAGGGTGGCCAGGCAGCTAGGGTCCAGGGTGGCCAGGCAGCTAATTCACTAAATCCTGGGTGGCCAGACAGCTAATTCACTAAATCCTGAGTGGCCAGGAAGCTAAGGTCCAGGGTGGCCAGGCAGTGAATCCACTAAATCCTGAGTGGCCAGGAAGCTAAGGTCCAGGGTGGCCAGGCAGCTTTTCCGGCTGGAAAGCAGGGAGACTACCAAGGCGGGTAAAACAAGCTGTGTGTTTGAAACCAGCTCACACTGTACCTCTGTAAGAAGTTGCTCTGATGGTGGACAGGTAAGAAAGGAATAAAATACTGGACACAGATAACATGAAGAAATGCAAAACGATATTAAAACTTAAATTTGTGATAGATCCCAAAGCCATGTTAGTAAATATCCCACCAAGCAATATTACCAAAACACGAAGTGAATTACTTAAATATTTGGTGACGGCAGCTAGAGTAATTTTTTTGCAGCAAGATGGAAGGCAGATCTGAAGGAATGGAAGATTTAAATTAAATGAATATGTGTGAATGTCAAAATTAACATCTTACGTACACAACAGATCAAGAATTTCAAGAAAAATGGAAAGTATTTTTCAATTATGTAGCTGAAAATCAAGAATAACTTTAAACTGAAATAGGAACCCATAAAAGGAAAGAATTAGACAATGCATATTTGCAATAATAATATTATTAGAAATGAAGGTAGATGGAAAAGATAGAATAAAGACATTTAAATGGAAATGAAACATCAAAGGTAAATATAAGTAAGTTCTATATAAATGATAACTGCATGATTTAGATGACTGTAGTTTATGATTTATGGAGGTTCTATATGATTAAGTTTACGTTCTATGTTCATGTTCTATGTATAATTTAGACGATTGTAGATGATTGTATTTTATGTTTGTATTTTTGTGTGTTTGTAAACTGAAGTAGGGGGCTGCAGTGGCTCAAGTGGTTAAGACGCTGAACTGCAGACCGGAAGGTCGGTAGTTTGGCAGTTTGAGACCCGAGTGAGCTCCTGTCTCTGGCCCCAGCTCCTGCCAAACTAGCAGTTTGAAAGCAAGAAACTGCAAGTAGATAAATAGGCACCACTTTGGTGGGAAGGTAACAGCGTTCCATGCGCCTCAGCGTCTAGTCATGCCGGCCATGTGACCACGGAAAAGTCTTCGGACAGCGCTGGCTCTTTGGCTTGGAAACAGAGATGAGCACTGCATCCCTAGAGTCGTATTTGACTGGCTTTCGAGCAAGGGAAACCTCTACCTTCACCTTAAACTGAAATAATTAGAAGAAGAAGAAGAAGTTACTCTGACTAAGGTCTTACAGGACTGGGCACAACCTGACTGTCCCCCTCCGCTCCCCGGTGTATGTTTCCCGTTAAATTGTTAGCTGCAGTACCACCCTACGGCCACCTGCTGTGGTGGTGCTAAAGAGCAATCTGAAATAAGTGCTCTATCCCCCCCCCCCCCTTCTCTCTAGCCAAACAGCACAGACAAAGCCAGTAATTCTGGAAGCAGGATCCTGCAGCCCTTTCGAGCCCCCCCTTCTCTTTCCAACCTTGAATTCTCTGTAACTTCGAAACAAACCACCCCAAATGACTCAAATTCTGCCTGCCAAACCCACATACAGCCCCGTGCAAATTAAATTCAGCCAGCAACCGAGGAAAAGACAATTGGCCTTCCACACGAATAAATTCTCAACCAGCTGATCGGTAAATTTCCTGCTGGAGGTAACCCCTGAACCCGAGGCCTATGGCTCGCTTTCCCATTAGGCCACGCTGCCCGTTTATTTCTTGAACAGTTGGGAGCCGTTTGTACAGAAGGAGACCTGCTGCAGTTTGGCCAAAGAAGCTACAAACGAAACAAGAGCTCAGATATGCCTCATGCATAGTGGGAGAAACCTTGAGGGGAGGTCCGGTCAGTATTATTCCCCTATTCCTTGCAGGGGAAAAACGGGTTGTCGAAGGTTACGTCGTGTGTTCATAGATAAAGTCAGGCTGTGATCGCACCTGAGCTCTCTACAGGCTGACAACTCAAAGTCTGTAGGATGAAACCAAGGCCCACCTACTAGAGTTGCCAATCTCCAGGTGGGGCCTGGAGATCTCCTGGAATGGCAACTTATTTCCAGACGACAGGTATTGATTCTCCCGGAGAATTGCTTTGGAGGGCGGGTTCTATGGGGTTACGCCCTGCTGAGCTCTGGCCCCTCCCCAAGCTCCACCCCCACCTCCAAACCTCCAGGAATTTCTCAGCACATCGTTGGGAACCACACAAGCTACACTTCTGTTCCGCTTCCAATGCATTGTCTTCTCCCTCCCTCCGTTGCACCACCTTCCTGGGGATCTCTGATTTGTCCCTTGTGAAATTCCCATAACACGGGGCGATTCTGCATCTAGCATTCGCTCCACATTTTCTCAACTGGGAGGGAAAAGTGCAGCTCAAAATCACATTCAGATACCCCGGGGCCAATGCTTTACTGACTGCAAAGTCACTCCTGAACGGCCATAAAACGGCCACAAAACTATGCAGAAGGTACCATAAAACCCGACAATCAAAGGAAGCGAAAGCGGCATACAATGCAGAGGGCACCATAAAATCTGGTGCTCAAAGGAAGCGAAAGCTGCATGCAATGCAGAGGGTACCATAAAATCCGATGCTCAAAGGAAGTGAAAGTGGCATGCAATGCAGAGGGTACCATAAAATCCGATGCTCAAAGGAAGCAAAAGGGGCATGCAATGCAGGCACCATAAAATCCGATGCTCAAAGGAAGCGAAAGCAGCATGCAACGCAGAGGGTACCATAAAATCCGATGATCAAAGGAAGCGAAAGTGGCATGCAGAGGGTACTGTAAAATCCGATGATCAAAGGAAGCGAAAGCAGCATGCAATGCAGAAACTACCATAAAATCAGGATCAAAGGAAGTGAAAGCAGCACGCAATGCAGAGGGGAATTTGTGTTCCAATGTGGGTTTCGTAAAACAACAGAGGGAAGAGCCAATGCAGAATCAGCCAAGATCTTCCCCTATTGTGGGAATCTCAGAGACACTGTAGTTCCCCCTTGGGGAAAGCCCCAATTAAATAAAACCTCACCATACTATGATGGCCTAGATTAAATTGGGGGATTGGGAGGTTGGGAGAATAGCGGGGAAAAACCCAGGCCTCAGGGACATTTCACAGAGAGCCATCAAGTTCCCCAGCATTAATGTGAATGAAATCTGCCGTCTCTGTACGTACTTGTACGTAGCAATTAACCCCTCTCCTGGAATCTTGCTGATCTCTTGTTATTTAATTTAAGAAACTGGAAACACATCCTTCCCCTTTCCAGGAATCTCCTGACAGAGCTTGCTCAGAGGCAGAGAAAGCATTTGGAGGTAATCTCAAAGCCCTGGGGGCCTTTTCGGTTTGCGCCAGTGTGTTTTTAGACTAAAATTCCTCCTTTCTTCCTTGAAAGAACTTTTTTGTGTTTGCTTAGCTCAAAAGCATCCCGGGAAGAAGAAACGCTGCGCGTGTCAAAAGAGAAGGAGCAGGTATTAGGCGCATTCGGAGGAATTATAAAGATCCTGAAAAGATCCTGGTGGGAATTCTAACTACAAGCATCAGAAAATTGGTTATGAAATTGCAATTACTCTCGGCAGTCACTAGACTCCCAACACGGTCCTTGTGTTTAACTTTCATTACGCTAGATCGCGGATCCCCTGGACGAAATGACTAGCAGAGAAGTTATGACTTGCAGGATAAATAAAACAAGGAAATTAATACCGGCAATGAAAGACCGCTATAAGGAACTGGAGGCAGAGCTGTGCTGTGTGGCCATTATTATACAGGTCTCTGTTGAATCAGTATTTACTCAAATACAAGATTAAAACTGCCATAAAAGAGGGGGTTGTCTTATATTAGCATATGAGTCACAATTATGTCCTTTTGGGGGGGGTTAGTATGTATGGTGTAGTGGTTAGGAGCACGGACTCTAATCTGGGAGAACTGCGTTTGATTCCCCACTCTTCCACATGCAGCTACTGGTGTGACCTTGGGTCAGTCGCAAGTTCTCTCAGAGCTGTTCTCTCAAGGGCAGCTGTCTCAGAGCTCGCTCAGCCCCACCCACCTCACAGGGTGTCTGTTGTGGGGAGGAGAAGGGAAAGGAGATTGTAAGCCGCTCTGAGATTCCCTCGGGTAGTGAAGGGTGGGGTATAAATCCAATCTCTTCTCTTCTTCTATATAATATGGGCCCTGACCTGGATAGCCCAGGCAAGCCTGATCTCGTCAGATCTCGGAAGCTAAGCAGGATCAGCCCTGGCTAGTATTTGGATGGGAAACCTCCAAGGAAGCCCAGGGTCGTGACACAGAGGCAGGCAATGGCAAAATACCTCTGAATGTCCCTTGCCTTGAAAACCCCATGGGGTCGCCGTAAGTCAGCTGTGACTTGATGGCAAAAACAATAATATATAAGGAATACTCTGATCATGAGAGGGAGGGCAGGAAGGGGTTGCATCAGTGCTTAGTTCTCGCGGCCCTTTCTTAGACGCCCAGGGAAATGCTGATCGCCAGTTTGGGGTCAGGACGTCATTTTTCTCCAGGCCAGTTTGGGTGGAGATCCTGGAGGTTTTTGGTCATCTTCTGGGCATGGAACAGGGGTCACTGGGGTGTGTGGGGGGGAGGTATTTGTGAATGTCCTGCATTGTGCAGGGGGTTGGACTAGATCAGGGGTGGGCAAACTTGCTCAGCGTAAGAGCCACCTAGAACAGGGGTGGCCAAACTTGCTTAACGTAAGAGCCGCATAGAATAAACATCAAGTGTTTGAGAGCCACTAGACATGAACAAATATTACCTGCTTTTACTGGAAAATAAGCAAATTTGCTTTTTATTAACATTAAATGAGACTGCCAAAAATAATAACAAAAGGAGTAAAAGCAGATATTGATAATGATATTAATTTGTCCAATGATATTTGTTTGCTAATGATATTTAGCTTCCCCAGCCGCCCTGCCGGGAGCCATATAAAATATGTGAAAGAGCCGCATGCGGCTCCCGAGCCACAGTTTGCCCACCCCTGGACTAGATGACCCTGGAAGTCCCTTCCAACCCTATGATTTTATGGTTCTATGACTTACAAGCTACCTCCCCCCTAACCCAGGGGTGGCTAAACTTGCTTGACGTAAGAGCCACATAGAATAAATGTCAGATGTTTGAGAGCTGCAAGACAGGAACAAATATTACACGTTTTCCTGGGAGATATGCAAATTTGCTTTTCATTAACATCAAATGAGACTGCCAATAACAACAACAAAAGCGGTAAAAGCCGATTGATAATGGTATTAATTTGTCCAATGCTATTTGTTTGCTAATAATATTTAGCTTCCCCAGCTGCTCTGCCGGGAGCCGCACAATATGTGTGAAAGAGCCGCGTGCGGCTCCCGAGCCACAGTTCGGCCACCCCTGGCCTAAACAATTCAGACTGGATAGTGGCTTCTCAAGAGTTATTCCTCCGCTGCATGACGCTGCGGCGCTGCTGCGCAGGCCTGGGCTGACAAAAGTTTGTTGTTAAGTCTGAGAGATCTCCAGGCCCCACCTGGAAGCTGGCAACACCATGCACTAGGAGGCGCTCCTGGAACGCCTTGGGAACCCTTTCGGCTGACTGCCCCTGTTTATTTGGGATCTGGAAATCAACAGCCTTTTGACAGCTTAACTTTAAAAAAGGAAACATCCTGTTAAGATTTCAGGCCTGGCAAATTTTTGAGCCCTGCAAGGTGACAGCGCAATATAAGCTGCCTTGTAAAAAATCACGACGGGATTCTGAAACGACAACACCAATCTACGGCCGCTGCACGTATTTGCTTGTGGGCCCCCCCTCTCCTCCTGCCCTCTTTGTGTGTGTGTGTGTGTGTGCTTCAGTGGCTAGGAACGAGAAACAGGGAAAACAAACATGCAAGAGTGATGTAACGCCTCTCAGTTTGACGGGAACAGAACGTCCTCCGCCTGGAATCCGGTTTATTCCTGGGGAGGTTTCTTCGGCTCTCGTTTTGAGCTGGGGTTTGGGAAGGAAGGGAGACAGAAAAGAGAGTGGCGGCTTACAATTACAGCCCCCATACAGACTGCCCTTAAGGGACATTTTTTGAACTGGGATGCTGAAGGGACTGGCTTGATCAACGTCAAAGGGAATAGGATGGGTACAAGCAGAAGGCGTCCGAGGCGGGGGGGGGGGGGGGGGGGAGATACTAAAAAGCACCACACTGTATAGCTGTGATGGACGGGACACGTCAGCCAATGAAGAAAATCCTTCAAACAGTATTGCAAAATAGGAAAAAATGATCCTTGAGACAGAATTAAACTTACAGAATTACATGCATGTTCTGGAGTCCCTCAACACACACACACACACACGAGTAATAACTAATGTGGAGGTGTTTTCCCTTCCTCTGGGCACAGAACATGTCGGAGTGGGGGGGTTAGTTGTGAATTTCCTGCATTATGGCCCTTGGGATCCCCCTCCAGCTCTTTGTTTCTACGTGCTAAACGAATGACCTGAGAGAATCCAGCATAACCCCATCAGAAGGACAGGCAAAAGTCTGGTATCTGGTAAATTGTCCTGTTTCAAGGAGGAGGAGGAGGAGGAAAAGATTGGATTTATACCCCACCCTCAAGAGTCTCAGAGCAGCTTACAATTTTCTTCCCCTTCCTTTCCTCACAACAGACACTCTGTGCCATAGGTGGGGCTGAGAGAGCTTTGAGAGGACTGCTCTGGAGAGAACAGCTCTGAGAGAACTGTGGCTGGCCCATGGCCACCCACCCGGCTGCATGTGGAGCAGCGGGGAATCAAGCCCGGTTCCTCCCAGATTAGAGTCTACACGCTTAACCGCTCCACCAAACCGGCTCTCACACCAAACTGGTTTCATTTGAAGTATGTAGAGTGGAAGTCAATCAAATGAATTTCTGAACTGATGCATTTCCGTTGCCAGACAATGAGCAAAACGCACGGAAGGAAGTTCTCGCTCTCTTCCGCATAATCAAAATCTAGGCATTTAAAAGTCTCTTCATTCTATCTTGAGAGGCAGTGTGGCGTAGTGCTTAAAGAACGTTGGACTAAGGCTCGAATCCCCACTCGCTCACTGACTGACCTTGGGATCAGTCACACACCCTCTCAACCTAACCTACCTCTCAGGGTTGTTGTGAGGATAAACCAGAGGAGAGGAAAATGATGGAAGCCACGTTGAAGAAGAGATTGGATTTATATCCTGCCTGTCACTACCCAAAGGAGTCTCAGAGCGGCTTACAATCTTCTTCCCCTTCCCCTCCCCACAACAGGCACCCTGTGAGGGAGGTGGGGCTGAGAGAGCTCCTTCGAGAACCGCTCTTGATAGAACAGCTCTAAGAGAACTTGTGACCGACCCAAGGACCTACTGCAGCTGATGCAAAAAGCACGAGATGTGGAACTTGGGACTCCAGTCCCTGATCAGCCATCAAGCTACATCTCAGGGAAACCAGTGCCCCCTCCACGCGACAAACCTTTGTTTGTTTTGTACCACTACAACCGTCACAGATTCTCCTCCCCCTCCAAGAAACGTAAGACGGGAGCCATTCCTCTAGAAGAGCGCCCTCCTTTGGCGGAAGCGGCCAACAGGAAGCACGCCTCTTGCCTCAGAGGAAAGCACTTGCCTGCTGGGGGGGAAAGCACTTCTGCTAGAGGAACGAATCCATGGGTGCCAGCCCAAAGTTCTGTAATGTGCTAACACATTCTCTTTGAGATCCACAACCCCACTTCTCCACTACTGAACAGCATGGTGCAGCATTAGAGTGATCCTTAAATTAACGTTAAATGATGCAACGCTTTGTTTAAAATCACTGCGTTTTTGAGGAGGCCTGTGGGTGCGACGGCTAGTCTTATTTAACTTATTCTTACTCTAGCTTTCTGCCTTCCAGGACCATAAAACAATCTGCTACAGGGACACAAATTCCCTAAATTCTCTCTCTCTCTCTCTCTCTCTCTCGGACTGCCTCCTCCTAAACAAACCTGCCCCCTATGTAAATGACCTTAGTGAGCAGCCCTCGCTCTGTTCCCCCACTATCAAAGATAATGGGGGTGGCTACACAGGGCAGGGTCTTTTCAACAGCTGCACCAATACTGTGGAACACCCTCCTTGGGAGAGGCGTTTGACCTGCACTGTGTAATCGGCCTTGAGTCTCATGGAGAAAGGTGGACTGTAAAGAATGTAAATGAATAAAAAATTTGTTGATCTCAGATATCAGGCCAAGACAAGATTCCTAGTGGAATAGTGGTTACCATGTCCAGCTATTTCAAAACTACTTTGATATCATGTTACTTTTTAATCACGTTTTTAGGCTAACTCAAGCTGGTTCTCTGCAGACACAGCACAGAAATCTACTAAATACATTAAGTAAAGAATAAACTAGGGCCAGGGAGCCCAAGTTCAAATCCCTACCCCACCACGAATCTAAGTGGGTGACTATTAAGGCCTATTGTTCTCTGAGCCTAACCTACCTCGCAGGATTGTTGTGAGGATAGAATGGGGGGAGGAGAACCTGAGCTCCGCTGAGGAAACGTTGGGAAAACGCAAGACAAATAATTGGGGGGGGGGGGGAAATGACTGATATTGTGCATTTGATTATTGAATTTCTGATCCTGAACGTGCTTTTCCATTTCCCCCCGCTTGGTTTTGCTGCGTTCCAGGACTGTTTTGTCTGATGGCTTTTTCAGTTTCCATCCTCTCTAGCAGTTGTCATTTGTTATAAGCCCTGTGGATCAAAGTGGACTGTAGAAAATTCCTAAATTACATACAAACCCACGAAATTCTGTACAAGACAAACCGGTAGCTCACGCCCCCTCTCCAAACCTCCGTACGACATCAGGAATGGAGATCGGCTCTTCGACTACAGTTAAAGGCGTTGCGCATCCCACTTTGAGGTCCCTGGAGCAACGGCAGGACTGAAAAATGCCTGAAAAATCCGAGTGTGGTGTCATCTACCCAATTGTCGGCGGAATCCAATCGAAAGCGCACTGTGTTCCTAAGCCTCTGTAATTACGGGAAGGTGGGAACGAACGACAAGCGAACCATCCCATGATTGTTTGGTGGCTTTTCCGACCAGCTTTCTCCAGAAGAATCTGCACTGGCCCGTTGGAGGTGGTAGCCGGCTGAATGTGGCAGACAGCTGGAATGACCGATGCTGGCAAGTCCTTTTTATTTTTGCCTGACCACACCTGCAGTTCGAGCAAACAGGTGTGTCTGCTAAGACGAGAGCAAAAGGCAAATGGAAATCACCCGACGCAGGCGGTTGCGTTCGGTGCTGATTCGAAAGAAAAAAAAATGATGCGATAGCACATTCCTTCTCCCTGCAAGAATTTTGCGGGAAGCCAGGCCGCATAGGGTGCAAAATACGCAATAACGTCAATGGTTGTGAAAGAGACGGCCTTACAATACATGCAGCTTATCTTGGGACTGTGCAGAAGAGGAAACTGTGGAAAGGACTGGAGGTATCTGCTTCCCACCTTTTCAAGGGCATACAGGGGAGTGGCAAAGTGAATTGTTTGGGAGCACTCAGGTCACATCAATCTGCCTCGGAGTGAATCAGCTCTTCAGTCCATCAACGCCTGTATTGTCTATTCAGACGAGCAGTGGCTCTCCAGGGTAGGCCAGTAGCCCGGATTTCGTGGCCTGTGAGGCAAAAATTTTTCTGGTGGGGCTGAAGTTCTCAGTGCAGAAAGAAAAGCCGTTTAGCCCACAGAAAGCCGTTACCAGGATAGATCTCTAAACTGCAAGCTGTCAACCACTTTAGAGGACAGTTCGCAGCTGCTGCAAGTTAATCACTTCTGCCAGCCTAAGCAACAATGCTTATAACAAGCCGGCACGTTTTAAAATGATTTTTAAAAGAATTTACAGGAGACATTTGGGTGGGGCTGTGCCTATGAGGAAAAGGGCAGAGCCCCCTAAAACCCCAACTGTAGCTATGGATCTGCTCCAGGGTCTCAGGCAGAGGTCTTTCCCATCACCTCCTGCCAGATCTTTTAACTAGAGATGCCGGGGATTGAACCTGGGACCTCCTGCATGCCAAGCAGATGTTCTACCACTGTGCTGCGGCCCCTGTCTTTGTCTCTCCAGGGTCTCAGGCTGAGGTCTTTCCCATCACCCACTGCCTGGTCCTTTCAACTGGAGATGCCGGGGATGGAACCTGGGACCTCCTGCATGCCAAGCAGATGTTCTACCACTGTGCTGCGGCCCCTGTCTTTGTCTCTCCAGGGTCTCAGGCAGAGGTCTTTCCCATCACCCACTGCCTGGTCCTTTCAACTGGAGATGCCGGGGATGGAACCTGGGACCTTCTGCATGCCAAGCGGATGCTCTGCCACTGAGCCACACACATACCCTTCCGTTTTCTCCAGGGGAACTGATTTCTATCATCTGGAGATCAATTTGCAACTAACATGCCATGCATTCATTTTGCTCCTGGGGGTTTGTCAGTTCCTCGTGCAGTTCTTTTAATGTTGAGGCGCAAAGGAATAAAGCAAGGAGAGAAGTGATCTGTTCAAAAGGGAATGTGCGTGCGATCGGACTGAAAGATGTTCCAGGCCTTCCTAGAAAGCCTCCTCTGTCTGTCTTAGTTGGAAGGCCAGTTTCTTTATTCAGAAAGGAGAGAATGGAAAATTCGTTTCACTTCTTGGGAAGCTCTCTTCTCCGGGAACCCAGGGTGGGGCGGCCTCTCAGAACTGCATCCTCCCTGAGGGGGGAAAGGAAGGAATATACTGCTTCAGAGCTTGAAAGGGAAGACACTGCAAGATTTCCGATTGGGGGAAGAGGAGCAACAGGGCACTGGCCAGTAGGCCAAGTGGAACATTGCCGCTTTTAAAGAGCTGTATCCAGGTTCCAACATCTCGGGTTGCCAACCTCCAGGTGGGGGATGGAGATCTCCTGGCAACTTCTGAGATTGCAAAATACTTTCATTTTTTTGCATTACAACTGACCTCCAAGACTACACACATCACTTCTTTATTATTCATGTATTTAAAACATTTATTCTACTTCTCCGGGAACAAAATGGCTGCTTTGGAAGGCAAACTGCATGGCATATATGCTGCCAAGAACATAAGAGAGGCCATGTTGGATAAGGCCAACGGCCCATCCAGTCCAACACTCTGTGTCACACAGTGGCCAGAACCCAGGGGCCATCAGGAGGTCCACCAGCGGGGCCATAAGAACATAAGAGAAGCCATGTTGGATAAGGCCAATGGCCCATCCAGTCCAACACTCTGTATCACACAGTGGCCAGAACCCAGGGGCCATAAGGAGGTCCACCAGCAGGGCCATAAGAACATAAGAGAAGCCATGTTGGATAAGGCCAATGGCCCATCCAGTCCAACACTCTGTATCACACAGTGGCCAGAACCCAGGGGCCATCAGGAGGTCCACCAGCAGGGCCATAAGAACATGAGAAGCCATGTTGGATAAGGCCAATGGCCCATCCAGTCCAACACTCTGTATCACACAGTGGCCAGAACCCAGGGGCCATCAGGAGGTCCACCAGCGGGGCCATAAGAACATAAGAGAAGCCATGTTGGATAAGGCCAATGGCCCATCCAGTCCAACACTCTGTATCACACAGTGGCCAGAACCCAGGGGCCATAAGGAGGTCCACCAGCAGGGCCATAAGAACATAAGAGAAGCCATGTTGGATAAGGCCAATGGCCCATCCAGTCCAACGCTCTGTGTCACACAGTGGCCAGAACCCAGGGGCCATCAGGAGGTCCACCAGCGGGGCCATAAGAACATAAGAGAAGCCAGATTGGATCAGGCCAATGGGCCCTCTAGTCCAACACTCTGTGTCACACAGTGGCCAGAACCCAGGGGCCATCAGGAGGTCCACCAGCAGGGCCATAAGAACATAAGAGAAGCCATGTTGGATAAGGCCAATGGTCCATCCAGTCCAACGCTCTGTGTCACACAGTGGCCAGAACCCAGGGGCCATCAGGAGGTCCACCAGCAGGGCCATAAGAACATAAGAGAAGCCATGTTGGATAAGGCCAATGGCCCATCCAGTCCAACACTCTGTGTCACACAGTGGCCAGAACCCAGGGGCCATCAGGAGGTCCACCAGCAGGGCCATAAGAACATAAGAGAAGCCATGTTGGATAAGGCCAACGGCCCATCCCATCCAACACTCTGTGTCACACAGTGGCCAGAACCCAGGGGCCATCAGGAGGTCCAGCAGCAGGGCCATAAGAACATAAGAGAAGCCATGTTGGATAAGGCCAACGGCCCATCCCGTCCAACACTCTGTGTCACACAGTGGCCAGAACCCAGGGGCCATCAGGAGGTCCACCAGCAGGGCCATAAGAACATAAGAGAAGCCAGATTGGATCAGGCCAATGGGCCCTCTAGTCCAACACTCTGTGTCACACAGTGGCCAGAACCCAGGGGCCATCAGGAGGTCCACCAGCAGGGCCATAAGAACATAAGAGAAGCCATGTTGGATAAGGCCAATGGCCCATCCAGTCCAACACTCTGTGTCATACAGTGGCCAGAACCCAGGGGCCATAAGGAGGTCCACCAGCGGGGCCATAAGAACATAAGAGAAGCCATGTTGGATAAGGCCAACGGCCCATCCCGTCCAACACTCTGTGTCACACAGTGGCCAAAACCCAGGGGCCATCAGGAGGTCCAGCAGCAGGGCCATAAGAACATAAGAGAAGCCATGTTGGATAAGGCCAATGGCCCATCCAGTCCAACACTCTGTGTCACACAGTGGCCAGAACCCAGGGGCCATCAGGAGGTCCAGCAGCAGGGCCATAAGAACATAAGAGAAGCCATGTTGGATAAGGCCAACGGCCCATCCCGTCCAACACTCTGTGTCACACAGTGGCCAGAACCCAGGGGCCATCAGGAGGTCCACCAGCGGGGCCATAAGAACATAAGAGAAGCCATGTTGGATAAGGCCAATGGCCCATCCAGTCCAACACTCTGTGTCACACAGTGGCCAGAACCCAGGGGCCATCAGGAGGTCCACCAGCAGGGCCATAAGAACATAAGAGAAGCCAGATTGGATCAGGCCAATGGGCCCTCTAGTCCAACACTCTGTGTCACACAGTGGCCAGAACCCAGGGGCCATAAGGAGGTCCACCAGCGGGGCCATAAGAACATAAGAGAAGCCATGTTGGATAAGGCCAATGGCCCATCCAGTCCAACACTCTGTGTCACACAGTGGCCAAAACCCAGGGGCCATAAGGAGGTCCACCAGCGGGGCCATAAGAACATAAGAGAAGCCAATGTTGGAACAGGGCAATGGCCCATCCAGTCCAACACTCTGTGTCACACAGTGGCCAAAACACCAGGTGCCCTCAGGAGGTCCATCAGCGGGGCCAGAACTCCAGAAGCCCTCCCACTGTTGCCCCCCCCCCCCAAGCACCAAAAAGACAGAGCATCACTTGCCCCAGACAGGGTGTTCCCTCTGTACCTTACGGCTAATAATCACTGGCGGACCTCTGCTCCAGATGTTGAAGCTCTCTATGCTCGCTGCGGCACTGAATACTATGTGTTAATGACTCTTTGGGGGAAGGAGTACTTCCATCTGCTTGGCATGGAAAAGGTCCCAGGCTCAATCCTTGGCACCTCCAGTTAAAAGGACCAGGCAGGAGGTGACGTGAAAGACCTCAGCCAGAGACACTGGAGAGCGGCTGCCAGTATGAGTTAACAATACTAACTTTGATGGACCGAGGGTCTGATTCAGTATAAGGCAGTTTTGTATGTTCATATGTCCCTGCTGTCCTCAAACTCCACTTGAGCCCAACTCTGTGCCGTTTAGTTTGGCCCGGTGACACAGATGCTCAGATATCTGAAACTGGAAAGGGAGCATACCTTGAACACACACACCGCAGCAGACATCCCTGGAGGATGCGCTTGGGCATAAACTGTGTGTGTGAACAGCTCACTCAACCTCCTGAACGAGTCCCCTACTTATTTAAAACATCCACTAACCGCCTTTCTCCCTGGCGGAACTCAAAATACATGATAAAGCCAATTCTAAAACCCACAGACGTCACAATCTTAAAAACTCCGATTGGGGCTGCCGATAATAAAAGCTGACAGAGCATCACAATCGAACAGCAGTCCTGAATCAAACCATCTTCAGCTGCCTCTGGAAGATCACCAGTGAGGGGGAGGTTGTGATCTATAATTGTGGGGCTGCCGTGGGAAAAGGCCCGCTCCTGTGTACGCAACCCAATGAGCGTCTTTGATTGGTGGCACAGCCAGGAGGTCCTCTCCCTGCAATCTTAATTCCCTGGCAGGAGCATATGGGAGGAGACGTTCCTTGAGATACCCCTGTCCCTAGCCATGTAGGGCTTTAAAGGACAAAGCCAATGCCTTGAATTGGGCTCGGGAGTGGATCGCTAGCCAGTGTAATGTGCTGTAGTATTGGGGATATATGCTCCCAGTAGCTAGCCTCAACCAGCCGTCTAGCCACAGCATTCGGCACTAAATGTAGTTTCTGAACACTCTTCAAGGGTAGCCCCAAGTAAAGTGCACTGCAGTAGTCCAGTCTAGATGAATCTAAGACGTGGATCAATGTGGCGAGTTCCAAATGAACCCAGAATGGTTCCTGAACCAGGAATGTTTTTCTTTCATTGCTGAACCTCCCCACCTTGTTATTATGCAAGTGAGCCCTCCCGGCAACCCGAGAACATCTCGGCTCTGCAACCAAAGTAGGGCAGTTTACACCTCGCAATCCTCCTCGCTGGAGATCTGAATCCTTGCTCACAGTAGGGGGCAGAAAATGGAGAAGCCAGTTCCAAGCCTGGCCTGCAGCACGTTTTGGCAAGGCGGGCTGAGAACGGACCAGTGGATACTCACCATGAGGGGTCCTTCTCCTCTGAGATAAGGAGGACATCTTGATGGGTGTTTCCCACCCCATTTGCAGGGAGGCAGGAACTGATTCTTCACTTCCTGTCTTCTGGTGGGATACGCCCCTTGAGATCAGTTCGGGGACTCCCAGAAGCAGTAGTGAGCTATAACTGGAAAAACTAACCATAACCAGGTTAACAAATCAAATATATATATAACTGGACTGAACTGTGAAAAAACTTGTCTATACTGTAACAGGACAGGAAGGAAGATAGACTGCAGTAAACATAGAATACAGCGAAAGAAGGAAGGAAGACAATGAGACTTGGGAGGGCGGAGATGTCCTCCTTATCTCAGAGGAGAAGGACCCGTCACGGTGAGTATCCACTTGTCCGTTCTCCCTCTGAGTGGAGGACATCTTGATGGGACCTCCCATAGCAGTGTCCCTTTAACTGGGTGGGACGTCGTCTTCCGGCATGAGTGCCTGCTGCAGGACTCTTCGGCCGAAGGCTAAATCTGCAGAATTGAAGGAGTCGATCTTGTAGTGTCTGACAAAAGTGGAGACGGAAGACCACGTGGCAGCTCGACAGATCTGCTCTACAGAGGCTCTGTTGCTAAAGGCCGTTGACGTAGCAGCGCTCCTGATGGAATGGGCCGTGATGCCAGGAGGAGGGGGCAACTTCAGGGCCTTGTATGCTTCTAGTATGCATCGCTTTAGAGTGGCGCTAATTGATGCTGTAGACATCTTCTTACCCTTGTTGGGCGGTGAGACCGAGATAAATAAGGAGTCAGTATTATGAAAGGAAGAGGTGCGGTAGAGGAAGGCTTTGAGTGCCCGTCGCACGTCTAAGGAATGCCATGTCTTCTCCTTTGGATTGGATGGATTTGGGAAAAAAGTAGGTAGGTAGACTTCTTGGGAACGGTGAAATCTGGAGTTTACCTTTGGACGAAAAGAAGGGATGGTAGTGAGAACTACTCGATCCTTATGGAAGGTACAAAATTTTGGGTCAGCAGATAGCGCCCCTAGCTCGGAAACTCTTCTGGCCGAGGTGAGGGCTACTAGGAATAGGGCTTTCATTAAAAGCCAAGAAAGGGGAATTTCTTGGATAGGTTCAAAAGGTGGTTTGGTTAATGCCGCTAGGACCAGGTTCAGTTTCCACGTGGAGAATCTGTGGGAAATCGGGGGATCCTTAAGGGAGGCTCCTTTTAGGAATCGGCACACGTGAGGATGGGTAGAGAGTGTCCATCCCTCAATCCTAGGTAGTACGGTTGCAAGGGCGGCCACTTGTCGGCGTAGAGTGGACGCTTTCAGGCCTGATTCATGAACGTCCTGAAGAAATGACAGGATGCTGGCCATGGGTGGATGAAGTGTATCGATCTTCTTCCTTCTGGACCAACAGACGAAGGCCTTCCAGGTTATGTTGTAGATCCGCTTGGTCGACGAACGTCTGGAGGCCATCATGGTGTCCGCTACCGAGCTGGAGTATCCAAAGTCCAGGAGATTTTTGCGTTCAATTTCCAAACAGTCAAATGCAACCAAGCCGGGTCCGGGTGCCAGATGGGACCCTGGGACGGCATGTCCGGAGAGAACGGAAGCATCAGGGGCGGAGCGCTCGCCAGAGTCTGAAGCTCTGAAAACCAGGGTCTTCTTGGCCAGTAGGGGGCCACCACTATGACTTCCGCTCTGAACTGTTTTATCCGACGCAGCAACCTTGGGAGTACTGGGGTCGGAGGGAAGGCATATAGAAGACCCTTGGGCCAGCGGGATGTCAGAGCGTCTGTGGCCTCTGCCTTTTGATGGTAGAATCTTGAGAAGAACCTGGGCGTCTTGTGGTTGAGGTGTGAGGCGAACAGGTCTACTTTCGGTTGGCCGAAGTGGGAGGTTATGAGAAGGAATAGGTCTGGCTTCAGGAACCATTCCCCTTCTTGTAGCGTCTGTCTGCTGAGCCAGTCTGCACGAGTATTCAGGGAGCCCTTGATGTACTCCGCTTGGATGGAGAGGAGATGGCATTCCGCCCAGGATAGGAGTCTTAGAACCTCGCGATGAAGATTGGAGGATCGGGACCCCCCTTGGTCGTTGATGTACGCCTTGGTCGCCACGTTGTCCGTCCTGATGAGGACATGGTGACCAGAGATTTGTTCCCTGAAGCGGAGGAGGGCTAGTCGTGCTGCACGGAGCTCTAAGAGGTTGATTGGTAGGAGTTGTTCCTCTTTGGACCAAGTTCCCTGCGCCGGTATACGATGGAGGATCGCGCCCCAGCCTATGAGGCTGGCGTCCGTAACGATTTGTATCCAGTCTCTGATGTAGTAAATGTTTCCTCGGGAGAGGTTATGGGACTTGGTCCACCATGCCAGGCTGACTTTGGCTTGGTGAGGGACGTGTACTGGGAGGTCCAACTTCTGCATTATGCTGTGTTGGTAAGGTCTGAGTAGTTGTTGTAGAGGTCTTGCGTGAAGCCGTGCCCAGGGTACGGAGTCCATGCACAAGATGAAGAGACCTAGGAGCTTGGCTAAGGTCATGAGAGACGAACTTCTGGCCAATATGACTTGTTTTGCAAGGCGATGGATATTGTCCGCCGTGTGGGATGGTAGAAGGACGTGATTTTGAGTAGTGTTGATGATGACTCCCAAGTGCTCTAGGGATTGAGTGGGAGTCAGGGAGCTTTTTTGCAGGTTGACCAGAAATCCGTGCACGCGAAGGCATTGGATGGTCTCTTGGGTGTGGGCGAGCGCTAGTTTTTGTGAGCTTGAGCGGATTAACAGGTCGTCCAGATAAGGGTGAACGTGTATGCCGCGTTCTCTGAGTAGGGCAATCGGGTGGATAAGTATTTTTGAGAAGACTCTTGGAGCTGAAGACAGCCCGAATGGGAGCGCTCTGAACTGCCAATGGTGGCCGAGAACGAAGAACCTTAGAAATCTTTTGTGGCCTGCAAACATGGGGACATGGAGATAGGCCTCTGTTAGGTCGATGGAAGATAGGAACTCGTTCGGCTGTAGGGCTTCCATGATAGATCGAAGTGTCTCCATTCGGAAGTGTCTCAGCTTTACAAACTTGTTGACATATTTGAGATCCAGGATCGCTCTCCAGTTGCCTGTGCGTTTGGGGACCGTGAAGAAGATGGAATAGACGCCCTGTCCCCACTCTTCTGGGGGAACAGGCTCTATGGCTGAAATGGATAGGAGGTGCTGGATATCCTCTCTTGTCCTGGAGAGCTTGGCTGGATCTCTGCAAAGCGGGGAGGGAACGAAGCGATCTGCCGGTCTTGTTCAAAACTCTATGGAATAGCCTGTGGAGGTGACTTCCTGGGACCAAATGTCTGCTCTGGAAAGGATCCATTGGTGGTGGAAAAGAAGCAGGCGGCCCCCGACCGGTGCATGCTGGTAGTCATGCAGAGGTAGATTTGTTGAAGTTGTCCCGTCCGGATTTGTTGTCTCTGGGGACGAAGGGTCTGCTGGAGCGGCCATGGAAGGGGTTTCTTTTGAAGCCCTGTCTGGCTGGAGTCCAGGGTGGTCTGTACGCGTCTCTGCCAAAGCGTGGCAAGGCTCTTTGGGTGCGAAAGGAATAATTTCCGGAGCCTCTTCGGTCAGGTCTAGCCAGGCTGCGCGGCATGGCCTTCTTTTTGTCCCGGGTTTCAACAAGAACCTTATCAAGGGAGTCCCCAAAGAGCCGATCCCCCTGGAAGGGGTAAGCAGCAACGGTGGTCTTGGCACGTAGATCTGCTTGCCAGGCTCTGAGCCAGAGAGTGCGTCTGGCTGCCACTGCTGAGGCTAGGGATCTAGAAGAAAAAACTAATGAATCTAGGGTAGCATCGGCTGCGAAGGAGGAGGCCTTTAGTAGGCGGTTTGCTCCCTCTGCCAGTCTTGGACTAGAAGGTGGGACCAGCTGGATCAGTTTTCTGGACCAGGCGATGGCTGCCCTGCAGACAATAGTGGCAGTGGAAGAGGCCTTGATGGCCATTACCGAAGCTTCATGCGCCTTGCGTAGGGCGACCTCAGCTTTGCGGTCCAGGGTGTCTTTGAGTAAGCCATCTCCATCTTCAATCAGAATTCCGGAAGATTGGAGTGCAATGACAGGGGCATCCACAAGGGGGACCTGTAAAAACTTATTAGTAAAAGAAGGTAAAGAGTACAATTTTCTAACATTGAGTGGGCGACGTTTATTAGCCATGGGTTTAGCCCATTCGCTCATTAGTTGGTTTTCAAGGAATTCTGGGAAGGGGAAAACTTTTTCATTGCCTGATGATCTGGGAAAATAATCCTTGTTGCCCTTGGGTCTGGATCCATCTGCTTTAGCAGAGGTGGGCAAATCCTCTCCCTGCAACTTAGGTTGCAGTTCTAAGGCAGAGAGGGCTTTAGAAAGTAAATACTGGTAATCTTCTATTTTGAAAAAAACGTGGGGAGGTTTCAGGGACCTCAAACTCTTCCTCCTGGTCCTCATCAGAAAGGAACTCTCCCTCTTCCCTCTCTCCAGATTCCCCGGCTTCGCTATCTGGAGCATTGGGAATCCAATGATCTGGGACCCAGCCAGGATAACTGTGTTCTTTTCTCGCCGCCTTAGTGGGCCAGCGAGGTCTATCCTCCTCCCCCTCAGGATCTTCCTCTTCCCCTTCGTCTGCCTGGGTACTGGCAGTGGGTTTAGGTGGACAGTCCCTGCAGGTATGGCCCCTATGGGAGAGGGTCCTCTGGGCATGATTTTCAGAGAGTTCCTCCCGCACCGCCGCTTTAATAGCCCGAAGAAGAGCGGGGGAAATAGCCTCCTCCTCTGCTGGAGGGGTACTCACAAATTGCTGAGCTTCCGCATCTGGCGAGTCGTTAGGCAGGGACTGTGGTGCGAGCTGGGCATTAGGGATATCCTGCCCATCGTCGCATGCCGTTCCTGGGCTTATGGAGGCGGCGAGAGCCGCTCCGCAGCCATGCGCCTTTGGTTCGCTTTCCCAGCTGGGAGTAAAATGGCGCGCGCGTGGTCTCCCGCGTCTTGGTGGGGCCGTTTCTTCGAGCGCTTTTCTTTTGGCGCTGTAACCTTTTTAACGGCTTTAGAGCTCTCCCCGCGGGGAACCGGGGGGTCGTCTCTATCCTTTTCTGCCTCCGAAAGGAAGCCATCGGTGCCCTCCATTTGCGGTCGAAGACGAGGCAGCGAGGGGGGGGGGAGGAGGGAGAAAGGCTTTTAAGAAGGAGGCAGGAGGAGAGGATTGAATTCACAGGAAAGGATAGTTCTTAGAAGAAAAGGCTGTAGAAGTAGAGCTAAAAGCTAGAAAAATAGAAAAATAGAAACCGAAAGTCCAAAAAAGAGGCACAAGTTCCACTAGGTGCTGCTCTCCCTACTGAGGCAGGAACAGAACTGATCTCAAGGGGCGTATCCCACCAGAAGACAGGAAGTGAAGAATCAGTTCCTGCCTCCCTGCAAATGGGGTGGGAAACACCCATCAAGATGTCCTCCACTCAGAGGGAGAAGGCCCATTAAAAACCAGCTAAGCTCAATGAACCACGCAGGTCTCTCCGGGACGACCAGACAAAAGGGATCTTTGCCTCTCCCCGCTTCTTCGCTGGCGAAATGAATTGCCAGCACATTGGATCTGTCCAGCTCTGCTCTGCAGGGCTTTGATGCTGAATGAAGCCCAGGGACCTTTACAGATGTACAAAACCCGAGAAAGGCGCTTCTGATCAATGGCGGCGAAGGCTGACAGCAGAGATTCGGGGACCTGCCTTTCTTCCTAAGAGGCGGGTAATTAGCATCAGAGTTCTGAGAGGCTCGGGAGCTGTGAGCCGTGATGGGAGAGAGAGAAAGAGAGAGGACGGACGAGGTTTCGCTAATTGCGCCGGCTGTGTCGCTGGTGCCAGGGGCATCCGGCAGCCAGGGCATGGCGGGTAGGCATAGCGCCCTCCTGTACAGGCACCGGCCTCCTTAGGGCATGGCTGTGTTTGTTACGACCCCAGAGAAATGAAGGATACGGTAGCGGCTGCATCGCTCAAGTTCCCCGAGAATTAGACAGATGAAAGCCAGGTTTCTAGACCTCGTGCAGGAAACTGTCTGGGCAATGCCAGGTGAAATTGAGGAATAAGCTTTCCATTAGCCTCATTGCTTTCTATAGACCCCTAGTTCCCGGCCCGTAGCCAGGATTCTGTGGCTTGTGGGGCAAAAAAAATTCTGGTGGGGCTGCCGTTATTTTTCTGTCTGTCTCTAAGCAGCTGCATTTTTAAGTAATAATAAAGACAATAATACGAATCACCAATTCAATCAAATGCAGCGCAAGCCACCCCCCATAGCCACCCCAGACATAAATGACATGCAAAATACACCCCCCACCCTTCCTCTGCCTAAAACAGTTAAATCCCTTACCATTTTCAGAAGGAAATCTTTCGGGGCTGGTCCTTTAAGGAAGGGGGCAGAGCCCCTAGTAGCCCCAGTGTAGCTATGGGCCAGCCTGGCTCCCAAAGACAGTTTCAGAGGGTTGTTGTGTTAGTCGGCAATAGAAGAGCTGGATTCAAGTCCCAGTAACACCTTAGCAGCCAACCAGGTTTTGGGGTATTAGTTTTTGAGAGTCAAAGATCCTTGAGAGGAACAGCTGTGCCAGAGCTATGGCTTGGCCAAGGTCATCCAGCAGGTGCAAGTGGAGGAGTGGGGAATCAAACCTGGTTCTCCCAGATTAGTTTTTGAGAGTCATGTTGCTTCCAAAAGACATTGGGGGTCACTGGGGACATCACTCTAAAGGTTTATAGGTGTTGCGGTCACTGCTCCCTCTAAGCTGTAGAGTCCTGTGTGCAAAAATTCTGCTTTGCAAGCTACTGGGGAGGGGATTAGCCAGCATAATGGGATCCAATAAATCCAATCGGAATCTTTCATCGTAAACAGGAGGAGAAAACTATTTGCCCTGAAACGGTTTGGCCCACTTCCTGGCTATGCCGAGAAGGAAGTCAGATGAAGATGAAAAGGGATGCGATAGTCAAATCGCTCTCCAATTAGGAAATGAGAAATGCTTTCAGGGCAGCGTCCGCATCTGTTTGCTGTAGTGAAAAATCAAACAGGCGTCTTGCGTCCCCGTAACGATTAACGGCACTGCATCCCTGCTTAAGTTTTTGCCTGCTCACTTCTTCAGATGCAACGAGCGGATCCTTCACATGCATTTCATGTAGAGTCAGGACAAACAGACAGACAGCATGGTCAAGATACCCACGGACAGCAGGAAGTACGTGACTCAATGTCATCAACTAAAATTAATCCCAGGCTAGTATTTCATCAGATCTCAGAAGCTAAGCAGAGTTGGTGCTCGGATGGGCGACTTCCTCGGGGTTGTGACACAGAGGCAGGAAACAGCAAATCACCTCTGTTCCGTCTCCTGCCTTGAGAACCCTACGGAGTTGCCATAAATTGGCTTCGACTGGAGGTCACTTTCCACCACCGCTTCCAGTCTGCAGTCTGACCAGGGCTTTTTTTCCTGGAAAAAGAGGTGCCCAAACTCTCGAGAGGGAAATGAAATTTTCAA
Source organism: Lepidodactylus listeri (assembly GCA_029233225.1). NCBI lineage: Eukaryota > Metazoa > Chordata > Lepidosauria > Squamata > Gekkonidae > Lepidodactylus > Lepidodactylus listeri. The sequence continues at coordinate 8,489,996 of JARCFY010000008.1, read as the reverse complement.
TCTGTTTACTGAAAACTCACAAACTTTTTTAAAAGAACTTTGTCGAAGAGGTTCTGGAACTCTCTCCGACGCGTTCCCCGGGAAGAAAAGCCCAGAGTCTGACGCTGTAAGCACTGCACCATGCTGCTCCGGAATCAGTTTCCGAACCAAACCACAAGCCACATAATACCTAGTTCCAAGCGGCCCTGACCGGGATGGCCCAGCCTGACCCAGTCTCATTCAATCTTGGAAGCTAAACAGGGACAGCCCTGGTTAGTACTTGGGACCACTAAGGAAGCCCAAGATTGCAACGCAGAGGCAGGTTTTGGCAAACCACCTCTGTTCGTCTCTTGCCTTGAACACCCGACAGGAGCATCGTACGTCCGCTGCGACTTGACAGCCCTTTCCACCACCAAAATGAATCAAGAAAATAAAAACTCTGCTCATCAGTTAGGGAGAAAACACTTATAACACCCATTAAGGTAACTAACAACTTAAAGAGACTCAGAAAAAATACAGGTTGCTTACCTGTAATTGGAGATCTTCGAGTGGTCATCTGTGCATTCACACCTCTGGGATAAAGTGCGCCTGCGCCGATCCCGATCGGTAATCTTCAAAGCCTAACGGATTTTCGCGCCAGCTCCCCGGTCACGTGCACGCCCACTGCGCATGACCCGGGGAGAGGCACGAGGATCCCGCCAGTTCCTTCTGACCGCTGCTAACAGCCCCCAAGGAAAAAGGTGAGGGAGACCGAAAGCAGAGGGGAAGGAGGGCGGGTGGTGTGAATGCACAGATGACCACTCGAAGATCTCCAATTACAGGTAAGCAACCTGTATATCTTCTTCGTGGTCTCTGTGCATCACACCTCTGGGAGAATAGCGAGCAATAAACACCACATACCTGGAGGTGGGTGCTGGAGGTCTCACATCTGAGCTGCTTGCAGGACTGCACGGCCCACCACAGTACGCTGATGGACGCGGACATCTAGGGCGTAGTGCTTCACAAACGTGTGAGGGGACGCCCACGTTGCAGCATTGCAGATGTCTCCCAGGGGAATGCCCTTGAGGAATGCTGTGGAAGTAGCCACGGCTCGAGTGGAGTGTGCCCGGAGGGACGCCGGCAGTGGCCTTTTGGCCAGAAGATAGGCGAGTTTTATCGTCTCAACTATCCACTTCGAGAGTCTTTGAGATGACAGTTTCTGTCCCTGCCTGGGCAAGGCATAAGAAATGAAGAGAGCTGGAGACTTGCGAAAGGATTTTGTCCGGTGCAAGTAGAAAGACAAGGCTCTCTTGACATCTAAAGTATGCAGACTACGCTGCGTTGGGTCCTGGGGATCAGGAAAAAATACCGGCAAGGTGATATCTGCCCCTATATGAAAGTCCGACACTATTTTAGGCAGGAAAGCGACATCTGGAGCCAAAGTGACGGCATTATGATGAAACGTGAGGTATGGTGGGTCGCAACGGAACGCCGAGAGCTCACTCACGCGTCGAGTAGACGTGATGGCCACTAAAAATGCAACCTTCCATGACAAAAGCTGAAGACTGCATGAGGCCATGGGTTCGAAGGGTTTTCCCATCAGCTTAGTGAGAACCAGGGGCAAGTCCCATGCCGGGACTGGTGTCCGCACTGGGGGATAGAGGCGATTCATTCCCTTGAGGAATTGTTTCGTTGTTGGGTGGGAAAACACTGAATAGCCATCAATCTTAGGATGATTGACTGAGATGGCCGACAAGTAGACTCGGATAGATGAGTGACACAGTCCCCTGTCCTGACATGACAGGAGGAAACCAAAAACATCTTTAAGTCCAGCGGGGACTGAGGGTCGTCCCACAGACGCCAGGAAAGTTAAAAATTTAGTCCATTTTGACTCATATGAACGTCGAGTGGAGAGTTTGCGTGAGTTCAGTAGCACTTGAGCAATGCGTGATTCTAACCCTAAGTTAGGATCAGCCACGCTGTCAATTTTAACCTGGGCACATCGTGGTGCAGTACTCGGCCCCCGCACATCCCGAGGAGATCCGGGTCCGTCGGGAGATGGAGATACGTCTCTCGTGAGAGGCTGAGGAGCGTGGGGAACCAGGGTTGTCTCGGCCACCATGGGGTGACAAGAATTGCCCACGGTCGCTCTGTCAACAGTTTGTGGACTACTCTCGGAATGAGAGGGATTGGGGGAAATAGGTACACCCGTTTCCCTGTCCACGGGAAGAGGAGACCGTCTCCGAGAGAGGTCGGGTCCGTTCCCGCTCTGGAACAGAATAGATGGCACTTCTTGTTCTCCCGAGAGGCGAATACATCCACGGATGGATGTCCCCAATGGTCGAAGATCGGAGTCAGGTAGAGTGGGTTCAGTTCCCACTCGTGTAGGGATGCTCCTCCTCTGCTTAGGAAGTCCGCTTGGACGTTGAGTAGTCCTGGGAGATGAGTCGCCACCAGGTGAATATTTAGCGCCTGGCACTCGTTCCACAGCTCTATTGCTAACCGGCAAAGTCCACGGGAGACCGTCCCGCCCTGGCGGTTGATGTAAAACATAGTGGTGGTGTTGTCTGTAAGGACAGTCACCGTTTTCCCCGTTAGGGATTGGCGGAAAGACCTCACTGCGTAGAGAACTGCCAGCAGCTCTAAGAAATTGATATGGTTGTGTGCCACAGAGGGGTGCCACCTGTCTCCCACACCTACACCTTCCAGGTGAGCTCCCCAGCCCCATAGGGATGCATCCGTGGTGACGGTCGCTGAGGGGGGTGGAAGCCGGAAAGGTGCACCTGAGTGTAAATTCTGGGGCACAAGCCACCAACTCAGGGTCTCCAGGACCTGGGTAGATATCTGGAAACGTTTGGAGAGGGAGTGGAGTTTGGGGCGGAAACGCCTCAAGAACCAAAGCTGCAGTGGTCTCATTCGCAATTTGGCGAAAGGAATCACTGCCGTTGTTGCGGCCATCAAGCCTAGCAGGCGAAGGATTTGTTTGGCTGTAGCCTCCTTGGTCTCTTGGATAGCCTGGAGAAGGGAGACTATATCCGCTGCTCTGTTGGGGGGTAGGAACGCCCTGCATTGCAAGGAGTCCAGGATAGCTCCGATAAACTGAACCCGTCTGGAAGGGATAAGCATGGACTTTTTGAGGTTTATAGTCAACCCTAGTAATTCTAGGGTGTGAAGGGTAGTAGAGATGTGGTTCTGTAATTCCGTCATAGAAGGGGCGACTAGAAGCCAGTCGTCCAGGTAGGGGTAGAGGTGGACACCTTGGAGTCTCAGATGTGCCGCTACTACTGCCATAAGCTTCGTGAAGACACGAGGAGCTGTAGAGAGGCCGAAGGGTAGGGCCTTGTACTGGAAGTGACGCGGACCGATCGCAAAACGTAAGTACTGCCTGTGTGACGGGTGGATCGTCACATGAAAGTATGCGTCCTTTAAGTCCAGCGTCACCATCCACGCGTTGGCTTCTAGTAGCGGTAGGATGGTCTGTAGAGTGGTCATACGGAATTTCTTGTAGGTGATGAACGCATTGAGGTTCCGCAGATCTAATATGGGACGAAGTCCGCCATCCTTTTTTGGGACCGTGAAGTAGCGGGAGTAGAACCCCCGCTGAAGGTGTTTTGTTGGTACCTGTTCTATGGCGTCTTTTAACAGGAGGGCTTCGACTTCCGACGATAAGGTGTCGGAGGGAGGGGTGGTTACGAAGTACGATTCTAGTGGAATCTGGAAAAATTCTATTCTGTAGCCTTCTGCTACAACCGACAGTGCCCATTTGTCTGTCGTGATACGTTGCCATGCTAGTAGGAAGGGGGATAGACGGGTGGGAATATCGGAGCGAATGGGAGAGTCAAAGACTCTGCTTGTTCGGCTTGGGTGGTTTAGCCTTAGAAGCGGAAGCGGGCGGGAATCGTGGCTTATGGCCATAAGGTTTCTGCTGATAGACAGTAGACGGTGGTCTCTGCCATTGGGGTTCGGTGGGAGATCTTCGCGGTTGCTGTTTGGACCAAGATCTCTGCCATGTTTTCTGCTTCTGTTGTCTCGGTTGTGAGACACCCAAGTTACGAGATGTTTTGATACTCTTATCTAAATCATGAAGAACTGTGTCCGTCGTGGAGCTGAACAGTCCTTCACCCTCGAAAGGGAGGTCTTCCACTAAGGACTTAGTGTCTTGTGGAAGCGAAGTCGACCTCAGCCAGGCGTGGCGACGAAGGGCGACTGCTGAAGTGAGTGCCTTGGACGTGACGTCCGCAGCATGCTTGGATGCGTTAAGCTGATGCTTTGCTAGCACCATGCCTTCCCTCTGGATCTTCCTAGCGAGGCGTTGCTTATCCTCAGGAAGCTGAGCCAGAAGAGGTGTCATCTGTTCCCATAGGGAATACTGGTACCTGCTCATGCAGGCTGTGTAATTTGCCGTCTTTATGCCCAATGCACCGGCTGAATAAAATCGTCTTCCGAAAGAATCTAGTTTCCGTCCCTCCTTGTCCAAGGGGGAGGAATGTCCGCTACGTCCCCTAGCCGAGGGGGTCACGACTACTGAGTTGGGTTTGGGGTGGATGAATAGGAATTCTGCCCCTGGCTCTTGGAGCCTATACATGTGGTCCAACCTTTTATTGGAAATTGGGGTTGAGGAGGGGTGGCCCCAGGATTCTTTGGCAGTGCTCAAGAGCACCGAAATTAGTGGCAACGCTACCGCGGTGGATGTGTCCATCTGTACGATATCGAAGATGGCATCGGTAGCGGTAGGAGTTGGTTGGACCGTGGCAAGCGCCAAGGAATGTGCCATTCGTTTGATAAGTTCTCCATAGGATTTCACGTCTTCGGAGGGGGAGATTGGTAAATTTTCAGCCACATCAGGGGATGGTGACGGCTGGATGGGAGATTCGTCATCGGATGATTCGGGAGATTCGGGCATCGAATGGTCGGAATGTTCGGAGGGAGACATAGGGGTCGACGGGTCTGGCTGATAAGGAGGGAGGTCGATATCGGGTGATGTGGGCATCGGTATCGTTAGTTTCGGTATTTTCGGTTTCGGTTGCGGCATCGGTATCGGAGTCGGAGGCGGGGCCGGGGGATCTCGGCATCGGGAGACTCTTGACGACGTCGATTGGCGATCCTACTCCGCTGGGTACCATTGTGGAGGTGGCGGGTAGGAGGAACCATACAGGTATCGCCATTGACGGACGTCCCACGGCACCGAAGATGGGGGAAGGCGCCAGTCTCGCTCGCCTCTCGGTGCCGGCATCGGGTCAGGCCCTGTCTCGGGACTGCTGTGAGGGATCTGCGTCAGCTCGATGTCGGGTTCCGAATCCGTGAGCTGGATGGGTCGCGGCATCGGGGAGACGGGGCTGCCCCGGGGTCGCTCGCGCCCAGGAGGGTCAAGCTGTGGAGACCCATGCTGGGTCATGTCGGACGCGGGGTGCGTCGACGAAGCACTCGAGGTCTTGTGCTTCAGCTTGCCCTTACCCTCTTTGCCCTCCTTACGCTTCTTAGCGGGAGTTCGTGGCAGTGAGAGGGGTCTTTTCGATGCCGACTTCTCGGTGCCGGAAGGGCTTCGCATCGGTGGCGACGTCGGGCCCGTCGGTATCGATGGGGACGTTGCCGAGGCGTCGGCTGCGGACATCTTCGGTGACAACGCTGCCTCCAAGAGAGCCACTCGGAGTCGGGCCGCTCGGTTCTTACGAGTTTGTTTGGAGAACGCGGCGCAGCTCGAACAGGAGTCGACGCGATGCGACTCGCCTAGGCACAGCAAGCAGAGGGAGTGCTTGTCTGGGGGGGGGATTTTACTCCCACACTTAAGGCAGCGTTTAAAGAAACCCCACCGCTGGGCCATAGGCCGGGCGGGGAGTAGAAGGAGGAGAATCCAAAAGAGAGTCCAGGAAAACAGTCCGTAGGTCAGTAAGAGGTCTAAGAATCAGTCCGAAAGGCCTTTCCAAGTTGGAAAAGAAGAAACGAAAGTTAACTACCGACCGGAGCGGAGAGGGGGTCCTCACGACGCGGCGGTCAGAAGAGAACTGGCGGGATCCTCGTGCCTCTCCCCGGGTCATGCGCAGTGGGCGTGCACGTGACCGGGGAGCTGGCGCGAAAATCCGTTAGGCTTTGAAGATTACCGATCGGGATCGGCGCAGGCGCACTTTATCCCAGAGGTGTGATGCACAGAGACCACGAAGAAGATCCCCCAAGTCTTTGTTCAAACCAGTGGGGGGTGGGTGATGGTGTGCCAACGAACCCTTTGGGATTGTAAGGAATTAGTGTGGGATAAGAATAAATAGAACGGCTTTGCTAGCCATAATGTCTTTCTTTCTTTCTTTTCTTTCTTTTTTTCTTTCTTTCTTCTGGGCCATGATGACTTGATTGATTGATTGATTGATTGATTGATTGATTTAGATTTACTGGGCCGGCCTTCCCTACAAGTAGGGTTCAGGGGGGCTTACAACAGTGTTAGAATACAATAAATAATTTAGATTAAAATCAACATTAAAACTACCCAGAAACAGATCAGTAAATACAACAATATGCAGTCCAAGATGGCGGGGGAAAATTCAGCCCCCCAGCCTCCGGGGTTTTGTTTGTTTGTTGCGAGGGATGGGGAGAGTATATGAGAGTGCCAGATGTCATACTGTCCCCGTAGCTGTCCTTAGCAAAATGCCTGGTGGAACATCTCTGCCTTACATGCCCTGCGGAAAGGTAGTGATTCCTGCAGGGCATGGATGTTTTCTGGCAGAGAGTTTCACCAGGCCAATGCCAAAAAAGCCCCGTCCCTGGTTGAGGGCAGCCGGATCTCTCTCGGGCCAGGGACCACCAGGAGGTTCTTATTCCCTGAGCGTAATGCTCTTCCAGGGGCATACTCCATGTTCAGGGACAGTCAACCTTTGAATGCCAGTGCCAGAAGATAACATCAGGGGAAGGCCTCGGCATCTATGCCCTGTTGTTGGCCCTCCAGAGGAACTGGTTGGCCACTGTGTGAGACAGGATGGTGGACTAGATGGACCACTGGTCTGATCCAGCAGGGCTCTTCTGATGTTCTTATGAAGGCCTCGGCCTCTGTGCCCTGTTGTTGCCCTCCAGAGGAACGGGCTGGCCACTGTGTGAGACAGGATGCTGGACTAGATGGACCACTGGTCTGATCCAGCAGGGCTCTTCTGATGTTCTTATGAAGGCCTTGGCCTCTATGCCCTGCTGTTGGCCCTCCAGAGGAACTGGTTGGCCACTGTGTGAGACAGGATGCTGGACTAGATGGACCACTGGCTTGATCCAGCAGGGCTCTTCTAATGTTCTTATCAGGGGAAGGCCTCGGCCTCTGTGCCCTGTTGTTGGCCCTCCAGAGGAACTGGTTGGCCACTGTGTGAGACAGAATGCTGGACTAGATGGACCACTGGTCTGATCCAGCAGGGCTCTTCTGATGTTCTTATGAAGGCCTCGGCCTCTGTGCCCTGTTGTTGGCCCTCCAGAGGAACGGGCTGGCCACTGTGTGAGACAGGATGCTGGACTAGATGGACCACTGGTCTGATCCAGCAGGGCTCTTCTGATGTTCTTATGAAGGCCTCGGCCCCTATGCCCTGCTGTTGGCCCTCAAGAGGAGCTGGTTGGACTCTGTGTGAGACAGGAGCTGGCCTCTGTGTGAGACAGGAGGATGGACTAGATGGACCCTCCCTGGTCTGACCCAGCAGGGCTCTTCTGATGTTCCTGTTTGAGCAGCTGCAGTCTCAGACAGTGTTCCCTCTAAGCTGAGTTAGTGTGAGCTAGCTCACAGTTTTTTAGCCTCCGGTTCACACATTTTTGCCTTTGCTCAGGAAGGATGGCTCCAGAGCAAACTAATTTATGCAGCAGCCGAATTGCTCACTTGCAGCTTTCATGCCAGTAGCTCACCAAGTAGAATTTTTGCTCCCAAGACTCCACAGCTTAGCGGGAGCATGGGTCTCAGGTGGCCATGCACAGAAAAATACCTTCTTGAAGATCTCCAGCAGGGAAAGCCTTATTAAAACCAATTTTTACGGAGGGGGCGGAACGCATTTGGGGCCCCCTTCACCACACTTCCGCAAGGCCCCCACCATAAATCTGAAACGAACCCTAACTATACAGAATTGAATCCAGAACATGAATCACATTTCCCGCTTGATTTTGCAATACGAGATAGACCAGTCACTTGAATGATATGTCTGTGCACGATCTTAAAAGCCGCAGTGCTTTGGCCAAAGAGAAGAAGAAATTTCAAAGGAGGCTTTGGGGCGAAGCTGCCAAGTTGGAATTCATATGCAGATGTGGCGCTGTCAAACTTGGAATCGCTAAAGGAGGTTATGGCATAAGTTATCCTGGTATGAAAATGCAGCGCTTCAGGTGTTGTATCTTTTTACTACTGGGTGTAGTTATGTTTAATACTGAATTTTACTGAGAAATCTAAATAAAATACTTTTTTTTAAAGGATGCTGGGACTGGGAGGTTAGCTTACTACAAGGAGGAGCGGTTTGCCCTTACAGGTTTGTGTACACTGGTGAGATTCATCATGGTTGCCATTTATCAACAGTTGGGAGTGGTCCCTTCCACTCTGGGAGGATCGTTTACTCTTTGGACTTTCACCTTTGTTCGAATCTTTGTTTTGCAATGTAAGGTGATGTGTATACCTTGCCCCAAGAAACTGGGCCCTTTGGCCTCTCCTTGTAATGGCTATACCACGTCACTGTTTGTAGGCTTAGGTATATCTACCTCTGCCAGGGGTCATTTCGTAGAAAAAGAGGTGCAGGAGCTCATTTGCATAACTCATTTGCATATGCCACACCCCCTGACATACCGGAAGTGTGTCAGAAGGCAACACCCACCCCTCAGGCTCCACTCCACAGGTGAGTGAAACTGACCTGCTCTTCCTCCATTCCCTTCCCCATCCAATACTTTGTGCAATAAAAATAAGCAGAAAGAACACACCCTCATTCTCTTCCTGCTACCTTGAAACCACCAGGTTTCAAGTAGACTTGAGATATCCAGGGCACGTGCACCACCCATCCCTTTCCCTCCCCACAACAAGACACCCTGTGAGGTAGGTGGGGCTGAGAGAGGACTTTTGAGAAGTGCTCCTGAGAGAACAGCTCTGAGAGAACTTGTGACTGGCCCAAGGTCACACCAGCAGCTGCATGTGGAGGAGTGGGGAATCAAACCCGGTTCTCCCAGGTTAGAGTCCAACTCCTGACCACTACACCAAACTGATGGGGTGGAAGCTGCTGAAGGGTTGGTGAAATTTCTCCAGTACTTATGAGCCATGTGCCCAGATAAAAAATGGTATACTTAGAAAATTTAGATGCCACCTTGAGCAAGTCTCTGGAAAAGCAGCACACAGTCATAAAAGGAACAATGATAAAATTATCAATATTAAAACAAAACGTTAAAAACAATAAAGACCCTAGCAGGGCTTTCCCCGGGGCGCTGCGCCTCTGCACTGCTCGGGGAAGCCGAGGAGGGGGCGGGGCTTGGTCATGTGCCCGCCCCCTTGGGCTCCTCACTCCCGGAGCTGCGCTCCTGTGCGCTCTCGCTCCAACGGAACCCTGAGTCCTCTGCCAACTAAATGCCACACTTCTCATGCGTTTGGGGGGAAGTGGCTGCTTTGGATGGTGGGTTTTCGATGGCATTGTACCCCCACGTGAGGTTCCCCCCCCTCACCCCATGCTCTTCAGGTTCCACCCCCCCCCCCAAATCTCCAGAAAATTACCAACCTGGAGATGGCAACCCAGTGACCTGGTGCTCTCTAAGGCCGAAGGGAATCGGGCAGAAAATGGAAGTACTTTGCAATCTCAGAAGTTGCAACGAGTTTCGGAAACATTCCAGAATGAAGTCTGAGTCCAGGGGCACCTTTAAGACCAAGGAAGTTTAATTCTGGGTGTAAGCTTTCGTGTGCAGGCACATTTCTTCAGATACAACATAGAAAAGGCAGTTCCTTCTCTCTCTCTCTCCCCCCCCCCTTCTACTTACAATGTCATTCTCCCATCCTCCGTTTTGGCGGTGGTGGAAAGTATCGTCAAATTGCCACGGCTCATTTCGTGGCAGGAGCACCTTTGCATATTAGGCCACACACCCCGATGTAGCCAATCCTCCAAGAGCTTACAGTAGCCCCTGTAAGAAGAGCTCTGTAAGCTCTTGGAGGATTGGCTATATTAGGGGTGTGTGGCCTAATATGCAAAGGAGCTCCTGCAACGAAATGAGCCCTGGTTGTAACTGAGTTATGGCCACCCTGTAGGGTTTTCAGGGCAGGAGACGTTCAGAAGTGGTTTGCCGTTGCCTGCCTCTGTGTGGCAACCCTGGTATTCCTTAGAGGTCTCCTACAAAAGTACTAACCAGGGCCAACCCTGCTTAAATCCCAAGATCTGATGAGATTGGGCTAGCCTGAGCCATCCAGATAAGGGTATCTCAATTTTATTCTCACAGAATAACCTTGTGATGTAGGTTAGGTTGAGTCAGTGACAGGCCCAAGGTCACCCAGCAAGCTTCCATGGCAGAGGGGGGGAATCTGAACTCAGGACTTCCAGATCCTAGACCAACACTCTAATCCAAGGGCTTCAAACATGCCACCCGCAAGCCGGAACCGGCCGGTCCAGGGTTCTTATCTGGTCAATACCTTTATTTTAAATTTGTTCGTTAATGATTTGGAGTTGGGAGTAAGCAGTGAAGTGGCTAAATTTGCAGACGACACGAAATTGTTCAGGGTGGTGAGAACCAGGGAGGATTGGGAGGCACTCCAAAGGGATCTGTCGAGGATGGGTGAGTGGGCATCAACATAGCAAATGGGGTTTAATGTGGCCAAGCGCAAAGTGATGCACATTGGGGCCAAAAAATCCTAACTATAAATACACGTTGATGGGGTCCGAACTGGCAGAGACTGACCAAGAGAGAGATCTTGGAGTCGTAGTAGATAACTCAATGAAAAATGTCGAGACTGTGTGCGACTGCAATGAAAAAGGCCAATGCTATGCTGGGTGGGGGTTATTAGGAACGGACGTAGGCACATCGGTGATGTTAGGGGTAGGGCGCTCTGGTTTTTGGACAAAACTCTTCTGGGTGATGCGAGCATGGTGCATGATGTCACTTCCCGTGACGTTGGCATGTGTGTGTAGGGGGGGGGTGCTTCCCAGAGCGTCCCCCCACACTCCTGCCGGTGTCTGGAAGGGACTGGGCAACTCTAGGCTGTGGGGAGATACTCTGAGGAAATACTGTAAGAAGAAGAAGAAGAGATTGGATTTATACCCCGCCCTTCACTCACTTGGAGTCTCAGAGCGGCTTTCAAACTCCTTTCCCTCCCCCTCCCCACAGCAGACACCCTGTGAGGTAGGTGGGGCTGAGAGAGCTCTGAGACGACTGTCCTTGAGAGAACAGCTGGGACAGAACTATGGCTTGCCCAGGGTCATCCAGCAGCTGCAAGTGGAGGAGTGGGGAATCAAACCCGGTTCTCCCAGATTAGAGTCCGCGCACTTAAGCACTACACAGAACTGGCTCTCGTAAGAGTATTAATGTTTAAAACATGTTTGTATTTTGAGTAAAATATAATATCCTTAATTGGGTTTGCCCGCGTCCTTTTAAAGTTTGTGTCTCCGGTACCTGGCATTACATTTTATGGCCCAGAGAGTGGCATTTATGTCGGATCCAGCCCTTGTAACAAATGAGCTTGCCACGTCTGCTTTAAACGCTACCCCACCGTGGGTCTCAGAATGCAGAGGTTCCCCCACGGAAAGTTCAGAAAACCAAGAAGAGTAAAGAAGCCTCAAATGTGTCCACCTTCGGGGCTTAGGGTAAAAATGGTGAGACTCATCTGGACGTTGCTACTCAGGCAAAATACTGAAACAGAAGCAAAGAAAAGGAAAGACAAGAAAAACCACTTGAATGCCACAGCAAAACCGTCCAGAGGAGGGATACAAATATTTAAAAGGTTTTAAATACCTAAAGCAACCTTCCTCCAGTCTCAATAAAACACCGCTTACAACCACCATTAACAATATGAATAAACAGAAACCAATAACCATAAAAACGGCGGCGCGGGAGTCAAGAGGGACAGGGCCATTAAAAAAAAATTAAAAACTGCAATAAAAGGAAAACGCCACAATTAAAATCCAGCTGAGCCCCAAATAGAAGCAACAGGAGTTTGCAGAGATGGGACTGTAAATGAAAAAGCCGGTAAGCGTGGAGCAAATTAACAGAAAGCGTCGGATAATGAGAACGCTCGGGTCCTCATAGCTGGGAGCGAATAACGAGATGTCCGTTTGAACGGATGTTTAATCTCAACGAACAGGAGGCCTTGGCTGGTTGGGGCACCTGAAATGAGGGCAGGCTGAACTTTAGAGAAGGAGGAGGCGCCAGAGACTTCAGCATTTTTCTCAAGTCAGGAATGGGTTGCTCCTTTTCCAAATCCAGCGGTTCTCAGACTGTAGACTGTTAACAGGTAAAGTGGATCATGGGTAGAGTTGCCAAGCTCCCGGGGATGGGTGGAGATCTGGGATTACAAGTGACCTACAGGTAATATCAGTTCACCTGGAGAAAATGGTCGCTTTGGAAAGTGGACTCTAGGGCATCACACCCCGTTGAAGTCCCTCCCCAAACCCTGTCCTTCTTAGGCTCCATCCCAAAAATCTCCAGGCATTTCCCAACCTGGAGCTGGCAACCCCTCATCTTGAGTCCCTTGCAGAGGGGTCAAGAGGGCAAGGAGAAGTAATGGGGTGCACTGGAAGAGGCTCTTGAAAGGCCAGATGGAAAATTTGGGTTTGCCTCCGCAGAAGGCGTGAGCTGGACCCCTCCTAGATGGGAAGGGTCGTGGTTTAGTGGTAGAGTCTCTGCTTTGCATGTGAGAAGGTCCCAGGTTCAGTCCCCAGCATCTCTTGTTGAAAGGACCAGGCAGCAGGTGATGGGAAAAACCTTTGCCTGAGACCCTGGAGAGCCATGAAGTGGGGCTGTAGCTCAGTGGCAGAGCATCTGCTTGGCATGCAGAAGGTCCCAGGTTCAATCCCCGGCATCGCCAGTTAAAAGGACCAGGCAGGAGGTGATGGGAAAGACCTCTGCCTGAGACCCTGGAGAGCCATGAAGTGGGGCTGTGGCTCAGTGGTAGAGCGTCTGCTTGGCACGCAGAAGGTCCCAGGTTCAATCCCCGGCATCGCCAGTTAAAAGGACCAGGCAGGAGGTGATGGGAAAGACCTCCGCCTGAGACTCCGGTGAGCAGCTGCCAGTCTGAGTGGACAATACTGACCTTGATGGACCGAGAGTCTGATTCAAAACGAGGCGCTTTCATGCGTCCATGTGTCCCTCAAGAATGCTACATATTCACAAACGCCGAACATGAAAAGTAAAGTATAAACCCGTTAACCGATACGTGATTCCTGTGTTTTATGCTGAGTGCTGCACAAGGACCTGGAAGACTCAGGTTTGAATCCCACCCACCCCCACCCTCCCACACACACTCTGCCTCAGAAGCTTGCTGGGCGACCTTGTGCCCATCACATACTCTCAGTCTAACCAACCTCACAGGGTTGTTGTGAGGATAAAACAGAGGAGAGATGTAAGGAGCTTTGAGTCCCTGCTGGATGAATGAAGCCAATAAACAGATAAAAATAAAAGTCGCATTGTTACTTTGCAACACCCCCCATTGTCCCTTTCCCTAGCAAGCTGCACCTTAATGCTACAGCACAGCTCAGCAGCGAAAAGGAAAATCGTTAAAGAGCTGGGGGGGGGGGGGGAGACACACACACACACACACACACACACACACACACACACACACACACCATTTTGAAAGCAGAGCTCGGTTCTCTGCCCCTCTCCCCATAGTGGTGTGAATGCCTGCACAGATGCTGCCCCATGGCCATTTCCAATTGCAGTAAAATGTTTTTCTCTCTCTCCAGAATAAAAGAGGAACCCCTAGAATTTGAGTTGCCAACTTCCAGGTGGGGCCTGGAGTTCTCCTGGAATTACCGCTGATGTCCAGATGACCGAGATCCAGTGTGGTGTAGTGGTTAAGAGTGGCAGACGAGTATCTGGGAGACCCGGGTTCGAATCCCTGCTTGTGCCACGGAAGCTCGCCGGGTGACCGCAGCCCAGTCACACCCTCCCAGCCTAGCCTATCTCACAGGGTTGGGTGTGAGGATAAAATGGAAGGGAGGAGAACAGTGAAAGCAGCTTTGGGTCCAGTTTGGTGTAGTGGTCAGGAGCGCGGACTCTGATCTGGGAGAACTGGGTTTGATTCCCCACTCCTCCAACATGCAGCTGCTGGTGTGACCTTGGGTCAGTCGCAAGTTCTCTCAGAGCTGTTCTCTTAAGGGCAGTGCTCTCAGAGCTCTCTCGGCCCCACCCACCTCATAAGGGTGCCTGTTGTGGGGAGGGGAAGGAAAAGGAGATTGTAAGCCGCTCTGAGACTCCAAATGAAGGGTGGGGTATAAATCCAATCTCCTCCTCCTCCTCCTCCCTGCTGGGGAGAAATATAGGGCACAAACGAATTATATAAATAAAATTAAATAAATAACTTTGGCTCCCCTAGAGGAAATGGCAGCTTTGGAGGGCGGACTCTGCCGGCACCACATCCCACCCGAGTTCCCTCCCCTTCCCAAACTCCACCTTTCCTCATAGATGCCTCCCACCCTGATCTCCAGGAATTTCCCAAGCTGGCCCTGGCGACCCTACCTGGAACTGTCAGTCACGGTCGGAATGAGCATGTCGCCCTGTGGACGTCCCCCTTTAATCCGGGCACTTCCTGCTTCCCACGCCAGGATAGCTCCTAACGGAGAAGAACGTCCCTGCTGCAAGAAGCTTGTGAGCCACTGTCCTCAGGGGAGGCACAGGACTTGCCCAGGATCAGCGCAGCACGCGGAAAAACCAAGCACTGTCCGGAGACAAGTGCCACATAAAGAGGAAGAAGAGGCCGAGAGGGCATGACAGACGCTTCCAGGAATGGATGCCTGAGTCATGAGACAGACGGATTGACTCAAGAAGGCTGGGCTGCTCCTTCCCCCCCTCCAACACTCAAAAAACGGGAAACAATCTAGAAGGCAGATGGTCACCCGGGCGATTCTGGTGGGAGTAGCCAGCCGAGGAGCAAAGAGAAACTGAAATACAGCTTGACTCTGGCAAGCAGCTTCATCTAGCTGGTTTTGACTGGAAGCTGCCGACTCTACCAAGTCAAACCCTGCACAGGTAACCTGGCCAGGTGGTTTTGGAGTGCAACTCCGAGCGGCGAGACTGCACCGGGGTTTTCACGGGCGAGGCTTAAAACCGGCCTCGTTCGAACTTCAGCTCAGGACAAAGTTGAAGCTGCGTCGGCTGGCAGCACGCGAAAAGGACTGTATTAACTGCATTTGTGTTCACACAAGGAGGAAGGATTCTCGAGTGGTTGGATATCACACTACTATAGGCCTGGATGCTGTGTAAGCCCGAATCTGCCATCTTCTCTGGCACACAGCCCCCAAACAGTCCAGTGAGACGCCATTTACAGCTGGGAAGAAGCAGGCCGGACTGCTTAGTCCTTCCACCGCCTGCCGTTTTACACCTACAACTCCCCAACTTTCGTCTTCCAGGAATGCAGCATGTGTCTTTCTAAGAGAGGGATTTGCAAACGACCGGGGAGGGGGTTCCGAACCGGCCACAACCTGCTTCTCTGTTCAAAATCTGCCCCCATCCCCACTACTTTTGCCAAAGCTGATATTGGGACACTGTTACATAAGAACATAAGAGAAGCCAATGTTGGATCAGGCCAGTGGCCCATCCAGTCCAACACTCTGTGTCACACAGTGGCCAAAAACACCAGGTGCCCTCAGGAGGTCCAGCAGTGGGGCCGGGACACTAGAAGCCCTCCCACTGTTGCCCCCATCCCCCCAAGCACCAAGAATATAGAGCATCACTTGCCCCAGACCGACAGTTCCTATCTATAACTTGTGGCTAATAGCCACTGATGGACCGCTGCTCCAGATGTTGATCCAATTCCCTCTTGAAGCCGTCCATATTTGTAGCCGCCAACACCTCCTGTGGCAGTGAATTCCACGTGTTAATCACTCTTGGGGTGAAGAAGTACTTCCTTTTATCTGTTCAAACCTGACTGCTCAGCAATTTCATGGAGTGCCCACAAGTTCTTGTCTTGTGAGAAAGGGAGAAAAGTACTTCTTTCTCTACCTGCTCTATCCCATGGATAATCTTGTAAACCTCGATCATGTCACCCCTCAGCCATCGTTTCTCCCAGCTAAACAGCCCCAAGCGCTTTAACCTTTCTTCATAGGGAAAGTGTTCCAACCCTTTTATCATCCTAGTTGCCCCTTTCTGCACTTTTCCCAATGCTATAATATCCTTCTTGAGGTGTGGTGACTAGAACATGCATTTATTTGTCCCTCATGCATAGCCAGCCCCTAGTGTCACACTGAAAAACTAACATGGGGAGGATATGATATTGTGTGCTTTCACACATGCTGACTAATCCACTTGTGATCCACTTCCAATGAACTTGGCAACTGGATTTTACTGGGCGGAATGACAAAATCCACTTGCAAATGACCTTTGAAGTGCATTGAAGGCAGATTCAAAGGGAAATTATTCAGCGTGGGTGAAAGCAAAATCCATGCAATGTCGCAGAAGCGTCTGTCTCTACTTCCTTCCCTTTATCCAGGGAAGGAAGGACCTCAACAAAGGGCAATTCTGCATTGGCTTTTCTCTCCGTCGCTTTACAAAAGCCACGTTGGAGCAGAAATTCCCCTCTGCATTGCATGCCGCTTTCACTTCCTTTGATTGTCGGGTTTAATGGTACCCTTCACCACTGCATTCTGCTTTCGCTTTCTTTGTTCGTGGGGTTTTATAGTACCTTCTGCATAGATTTATGGCCGTTCAGGGGTGACTTCGCAGCAGTCAGTACGCCTTGCTCAGGGGTTTTTGGATGTGGTTTTGAGCTGCACCTTTCCCTTGGTGTTGAGAAAATGTGGAGCGAATGCCAGACGCAGAGTCACCCACAGCTGTATTCCCTTCTCCCCTGCCCCTTAACTTTGCAGACATTCCGAGAAGCACGTCCCCTTCTCCTAGTCAGTGTGAGTTTCTCCCACCTACGCTAGTTTTCGCAGAAGAGTGGCAGCTTGGCGCTGAAAGTCCAAGCGTCGCCGGAGTCCTCCTCTTTGTTCGGCTTACCAACAGGAGATGGCGTCAGATGGGCGGGCAGGCACCAGTGCTTCCCCAAAAGTGGATTGGCAGTGGGTGTGCATGGTGTGCGAGAGCTCAAGACCACAGCTGCAGCGCTTCCTCCCAAAAACTTGCTGCGCCACTCTTTGCGAGTCTGCACGGCATGCGATTATTCCTCGTCAGGGCTTTTTTTCTGGGGGAATGCACCGGAACGGAGTCCCGGAACCTCTTCGACAACATTATTTTAAAAATGTTTTAAAGTTCATGAGTTTCCAGTACAAAGATTGAAAACTTCATTTCCCTCTTGAGGGTTCCGTCACCTCTTTATTTTTTTAAATGCCCTGTTCCTTGTCCTCCCCATAAAAGCCAGTTTATGCATCAGGCGGCGTAAAGATATTAAGCTTTCCCCAGGGTTGGCCTACTTCAGTTTGCGGGTGAGGTGTTCTGTGTTCCGATTTGCATAGACGTGCACGCTCCTTGCACTTAGAAAAGCAGCACATCAGGAAAGCTGGGCTAACGTGCTAGCTTTCTGCAGGCAGGGAGTTTGCTGAGCTGTTTTTTAAAAAAAATAAATATATGGACGTGTGTTTAAATGTGTGATCTCTTACTGCGGTCTGAAGTAGAACATTTATTCCATTAAATCAAATTTATGAATCACTCAGCCCACAAGCAAGCTCTGGGCGATTTATGACCACTGTAAAAAAAATTTAATCAGCAAATATATAATTTAAAACCGATCCAGATAGCGATATAACCGTCCCCCCCCCTTTATCGGCCACACTGCTATCCCGCCTGGCAGGGCGGGGCAAGGTACTTGGAGGTCATGGAAAGAAAAAGGAAGAGAAGATGAACCAGAATGTATAAACTTCCTCTAAGAAACTGTCTGGAATATCCTCCTTGAATGTTAGGGCCCCCCCCCCAATGCCATCCCAACCCCACAAGACATTTCCCTCTCTCCTCCAAAAACTCCAATAAGAGAAGCCAGTGGCCCATCCAGTCCAACATTCTGTGTCACACAGTGGCCAAAAACACCCGGTGCCCTCAGGAGGTCCAGCAGTGGGGCCAGGACACTAGAAGCCCTCCCACTGTTGCCCCCCCCCCCAAGCACCAAGAAGACAGAGCATCACTTGCCCCAGACTGAGAGTTCCTAGCTATACCTTGTGGCTAATAGCCACTGATGGACCTCTGCTCCATATGTTTGTCCAATTCCCTCTTGAAGCCGTCTGTGCTTGTAGCCGCCGCCACCTCCTGTGGCAGTGAATTCCACGTGTTCATCACTCTTTGGGTGAAGAAGGACTTCCTTTTATCCCTTCTAACCCGACTGCTCAGCAATTTCAGTGAGTGCTCACGAGTTCTTGTCTTGTGAGAAAGGGAGAAAAGTACCTCTTTCTCTACCTGCTCTATCCCATTCATAATCTTGTAAACCTCGATCATGTCACCCCTCAGCCATCGTTTCTCCAAGCTAAAGAGCCCCAAGCGCTTTAACCTTTCTTCATAGGGAAAGTGTTCCAATGCTTTTATCATTCTACAAAGATATCATTTTTAAATAGAAGGTTCTATAATAAGGGCCAGGAGTAGGCTGAGTATTCTAACAAAATTGCCGATAATATGTTCGTTTCCGAGAAGGACCAATATAACTGCAAAAACTGTTTTTTTCATATGACTCTGCAGACTAGTCAGGTAAGAATATCAGTCCATACGCCATTATAATGCAAGGATTACTTACTTATGCGAGGCATATCTGGGAAATAATGACGGGTCACCATATTCGACATGAGACATTCCAAATGTAGCCTGTGAAAAGCACAAGAGCATAAGGGTAACAGAAACGTTGGCAACCGTAATCTTTTTTAAAGAAATTAAGGAAGAATGCATGACACCCCCCCTCCCCTCAGGCCATGGTTTTTATTTTTACATTTATAATCATAATTTGCAATTACAAATATATACGTGTGTATAAATAAACCAGAAGTTACAACGATGGCTCCAGGCAAGGCAGCCACGAGTTCAGGACCTCGCTAGAGTCAGCATCTTTCCGCAACACACGGAGGGCTTTGCACAACTCCCTTTACTCCAGTGACCTCCGTGCAACATTTGTACATAGAAACTGCCAAGAGACACAGAACCAAGTTGGGGGGGGGGGGGGTGAACAGACAAATCAGAGTGATTTATCTTTTGGACCGAGGCCGGGTTTGCTCCGGGGTGGGAGGGGTGTGTCCCATCACGCAGGTTGTAAAAACAATTACCCAAGCAGATTTTTTTTAATAAAGCAGGCAATTAGGAGGTGCATTTGAGGGCGGCTAACTTCACACTCGCAACTTGTGTACACAACAGACACCAACACAGATGACGCTGACTTATACTGAATTGGAACCTGGGTCCATCAAGATCAGTATTGTCAACTCAGACTGGCAGCGGCTCTCCAGGGTCTCAGGCAGAGGTCTTTCCCATCACCTCCTGCCTAGTCCTTTTTAACTGGAGATGCAAGGGACTGAACTCGAGACCCTCTGTGTACAAGGCAGAGGCTCTTCCACTGAGCCACAGAACACACACAAACCCCCACAACATTGCCCCTTTGACAAAGAATTAATGAACGTAAGTCTGATATCAGAAACTGCAACATTCAAAAACCAGCGAGGGAACATTTTTACCCTTCAAGACATTCAGCTGCTGACCTGAGAGCAGCTGTTCTCTCACAAAGGAATTTCAAAGGGAGATTAGAAAGAGAGACTGCTGAATTGCAACTGATAAGGAAGCTGAAGACGGTGCATCCACCTGGACTGAACTGAGACCTAGGTTTCCTGTCTCATTACCAATGATGATTCCTCCATGCCTACTATCCCTCTGAGTATCACGCCTCATCCAATCACACCTGCTATTGTCATTTGACTGCTAATGTCATTTGGCATCTGAAATCACTCCACTTTCCAATATATAGGACAGATAAACTCACATTTTAGCTGTATCTGAAGAAGTCAGCAGTGGCTCACAAAATCTCCTACCCTACCACAAATGTTGTTGGTCTTTAAGGTGCCACTGGATTCTTACTCTTTTCTACTACCCCACAACATGAGAGGCTCTTCTACCAACCAATCCACAGCCTCCATGCTGCCCTTCCCCCCTTTCTGGTTCTGAAGCAACCATATTCCTAGCTAGCTTGCCTAGCCAGGCTGGGAAGCTTCCTCTTCTCTTACATTTTTATCTCACCTTTCTGGAAAGGGGCTCATGGCAGCACCAGGTTCTCCCTGGTTTCATCTTCCGAACATCCCTGCGAGGTAGGCTAGGGGGACAAAGACTCATCAGCTATCCAGTGACCTAATGGCTAAGGGCCAAAATACACTAGGACCGACTGGGGTGAAAAATTCCTGCCTTCTGGGGCCATTTCAGTTTAGGAAAACAGCACGGGAGTGAAGGCAGGAGTTTGTTCTGCTCCCCTAGCTATGCCACAGTCCTGAACCAACTGGGCCTCTGAAATCCTTTAAAATGCAGTTCCTCCAGCTGCTGTGTGGTTTGGGGGGGGGGGGGGAAGCACAGGTGTCAACTTCAGGGGGGCTGGGGAGCTGGAGTGCCTCCCCCCCCCCGAACTTTTCCAAGACATGCTGAGTCTCCCCTGGAGACAATGGCCTGTAATGTCTCTGGCCCAGCCCCAGCCCCACCCCACCCCCCACCCCCGGGAAATTGGAAAGTCTACGCCTGGGGAAGTGGCTAAAAAATGTAAAGTTTCCTTCAAACCTGGGTCTTCCAAGTTCTATTCTGCATCTCTGCCTGATACTTCCAACCCATGTAAACTGAAGCCTGATCAATACATTCAGTAGAATGATGTGACCAAATGCTGATGTAGGCTGATGTAGGCGAGGAGACTGTACCGCCGTAGCTAGGAGACACCATTTTGAATTCTGCGTCATGTTTTTTTTAAAAAAAATCCCTATTAAACCCTTGCACATCAAGGAAAGAGAAGTTTAGGCACAGCCGGAGAATGATTTTTGCAAGGAGAATAATTTTTGCAAGGAGAATGATTTTTTTAAAAACATCAGGTAGTAGGCCCGTAGCTATGGTGAGACTATTCAGGGCTCCACCCCCTTCCTTAAATGGCCAGCCCCACAAGATTTCACCCGGAAAATGTTTTAAATTGTTTTTTAAAACATTTTAAAACTTTTCAAAATAACGGCAGCCCCACCAGGAAAAATAATTGCCCCACAAGACACAAAATCCTGGCTTGTTGTGTTGGGGAGCATTAAAAAAAAAATGGGATTCCTCACTGCTGCCCCCCAGCTACACACGGAAAAGTACAGCACATTCAACTCTGTCAGGACTATACCACGTTATACATAAAATGTGGAATTCACTGCCAGCGGATGTAGTGATGGCCACAGGCATAGACAGTTTTTAAAGGGGATTAGATAGATTCAAGGATAGATTCCATCAGTGGCTACTACCTGTGGTTTAGAGGAAGTCAGCCTCTGAATCCCAGTGCTAGGAGGCATCATCGGGGGAAGGCCTCGACCTCTATGCCCTGTTGTTGGCCCTCCAGAGGAACTGGTTGCCCACTAAGTGAGAAAATATGCTGGACTGGACAAACTACTGGTCTGATCCAGCAGGGCTCTTCTTGTGTTCTTAGAATGCTGGACTAGATGGACCACTGGTCTGATCCAGCAGGGCTCTTCTGATGTTCTTAGGATGCTGGACTAGATGGACCACTGGTCTCATCCAGCAGGGCTCTTCCTATGTTCTCAGGATGCTGGACTAGATGGACCACTGGTCTGATCCAGCAGGGCTCTTCTTGTGTTCTTAGGATGCTGGACTAGATGGACCACTGGTCTGATCCAGCAGGGCTCTTCCTATGTTCTTAGGATGCTGGACTAGATGGACCACTGGTCTGATCCAGCAGGGCTCTTCCTATGTTCTCAGGATGCTGGACTAGATGGACCACTGGTCTGATCCAGTAGGGCTTTTCTTAAGTTCTTATGTTCAGTTTGGTGAGAGCCAGTTTGGTGTAGTGGTTAAGTGCGCGGACTCTAATCTGGGAGAACAGGGTTTGATTCCCCACTCCTCCACTTGCACCTGGCTGGATGACCTTGGGCAAGCCATAGCTCTGTACCAGCTGTTCCCTCAAGGACAGCTTGGGAAAGAGCTCTCTCAGCCCCACCTACCTCACAGGGTGTCTGTTGTGGGTAGGGGAAGGGAAAGGAGCTGGTAAGCCGCTCTGAGATTCCCTTGGGGAGTGGAGGGCGGGGTATAAATCCAATCTCTTCTTCTTCATTCTGCTTAATGAATAGACCAGGCTTCTGTAACAGATAGGGACTTTGTTAGCAGATTCTTGGGAGCAGGGGAGATCTCAACAAGCAAATCAATAAGGGTTGGCAGTTTGAAAACCAACCTATTAAATATTTCTGTAAGCCACTTAAGAGGCTTAGGGATCAGAGCAGGTTATAAATCAAATTAAATCAGATACGTGTAAAAATCTTCAAGGTGGCTCCCACTCAAAGACATCTCACTCACACAGATGGGTGAATAAGAGCAGCTTCTGGACAGCTACTGGGCAGACCATTCGGGCACGTGGCTGGTTTTCGGGGGGGGGGGGGGGAATAAATGCAATGCAGACAAAACCACAAATCGCCGAGGAGGAAGGATGCGACATTTCCTCCCCTCCTTTCAATGTTTTAAACAGCTTTCTAACTTGCTAAAAATATTTTGATTTTATTTTTGGGGGTTTTTTGTGTGTGTGTGTGCTAGGCTGTCTGGTTATTTTCCTTGCAGACGCCCTCTCAGCATTACTACATCGCCAATACAACCAACCGTGGTTTAATGGCTCCCCAGACATATTTCTCCCCTGCAAACAAACCGTTATTCCACTCTCGCAAAAGCATAAACAGACTGTGGGACGAAGCCAGGAAATAACAGGAGACGTTAGAACCACCTAGCTGAGTCAGACAAATGAGCCGGCGTTTCTGTGTCATGGCTGGACCTGTGTTCGTCCAGCAAAGAGGTCCCCAACGTGCATGGTTGCCTGGTCTGGGTTGGAGACTTTGGGGCTGGAGTTAACCATGAAAAAACATATTAAGGTTCAATAACGGATGGAACATGGAATTGTGGTGGTGGAAAGTACTCTCAAGTGCCAGCCAAGTGACGGGATTTTCAAGGCAAGAGACGAACAGAGGTGGTTTGCCCTGGACTTCCATGCTGGTTTCCCATCCAAGTACTCAACAGGGCCGACCCTACTTAGCTTCCAAGACTGAACAAGAATCACATGTCAGAGATGAAATTGCAGAAGATGGGGGGAGGGGGAAGGCTTTTTCTATTTCTGCCCACCTTTCCTGGTCAACATGATCCTACTATTTTTCCAGTTAAAGGACCAAACGTTTAGGCGTCAAATCTAGAGACGTGAAGGCCTTGGAAAAAATCTGGAAAAATTAGGGGGGAAACCGTCCCCCCCCCCCCATTTTTTTCCCCTGAAACCTTTTGTTTTTCCCCCCAAAATTGGAAAAACTGAAAAAAGAAAAGAAATTGATTATGGACCGTTTTATTTTAACATGATGAATAAAATATTTTAAGACAAGGTGTTCAAATGTTTTCCAGATCATTTCTAAAAAAATATGTATGGTATCAGATTAATCTGATTTCTGTGCACTGAGGACAAGCAAGTCCTAGGTTACAAACGGAACTCTCCAATCCTGTGGAGACGGAATATGAATAATTGTTACTTCTGGATTTTTAAAAATTGTTTTGTGGAGTTTTTTTTTTTTTGTCTGTTCCACATAAACAGTTCACACAAACACATAAACTAGTCAACAGTTCAGAAGACTGTTGATCCATTTTGTTACAGTTACAAATAAATGTTATTTAAAAAGTAAATTCTGTTTGTAATAATTGGATACACTGTATTTTTAATATGCCAGTTGTGATAATTTCATGCCAAGTAAAATTGCCCATAGTCATATTTTATGTTCCTAAAGTAACAGAATGACTTTAAAACTGGAAAAGAAAAAAAAAGTGCTAATGTAGCAATTTTTTTTCAATTTTTCCAAAAATTTCCATCTCCCCCCCCCCCCAAAAAATGAGGAAAAACTGGGTTCTTTCCCAAGCTTCAAAATTTCTGAAAATTTTACATCTCTAGTCAAAACTCATACTTTGTTTATATGGACTGGACATGCTTCATAAGATGCCAATTGATACCATGTTCTCCTGGTGGCCATGGGAGGGGTGGCAGCTACTGGGGTGAAAAGTTTCCGGATGAGAAGCGCCACATCATGTTCGAGGCAGGCTTCAGTGAAAGGGGAGCCTCATTCGAGTTCTTGTTTTAATTACTTGTAGAACAGGAGGCGTGAAAATGACTTTCCTTTCCCCTCTCCTCCTAGAACATCGGAACTCAGGGATCCATCCAACAGAATGGGCTTAGCACAGCACTTTGTGCATCATTCATTCCTAAAAATATAGGTATGGGCAGCTACTGGCCGCAGTGCTCAAACAGAACCTCCATGTTCAGAGGCAGTGTATCTCCAAGTACCAACTGTGGGGGGGACGCAAATGGGATGGGTTTGTGGCCTTCGCGCGCTGCTTCCTGGAGCAACATAGTCTCCGTGAAAAAAAGGCTGCTGGACTGCAAGTTTCGAATCCCCGTCACTCAGGAGAAAAAGCAGAATACAGATAATTTAAATAAAGAAATGATTGTGGTCAGATGGTCTGATCTGACAGGGCGTGCCCCGTGTTCTAAAAGAGGTAGGAAAGCATGTAAAACAAGCAGGGTGTATGCAAACAGCTCTGCAGAACTGCTAGGCTCATGTCTCTTTAACAGCCAAGGAGTGAAATCTGCTCCTATAACATTTCCAATCGCATTGCATAATCTGCAGTGCTTTCCCATTCTTCTGTTATAGAAACCACCTGCCTCTACAAGTAAGGTAAGATCAGAAGGAACACCGTGTTCGTGAAATGTTTCCTTTCCTGGTCTGAATCAAACATTGTGTATGTGGAATGAAGGGAGTGGCCTGCGGCCTGCTTTGTGTTGTTCTAAATCCTGAGTCTCCAGGGACAAGGGAAGTCAAATAAAACAACTCCAAACACGATTAAATGTAGGGAATGAACAGCCGCAACATCATCCACTTAAGGAAACTGATATACCGTTTGCTTGCTTAGAAGGCTTTAAAACAAGATGGGACAGATTTATGGAGACGGGGTCTAACCAGCGGCTATTTCCCACCTGAGCTCAGCAGAGCCTCCATGCTCAGAAGCAGTATACCTTGGTAGACGACAGAGGACAAACCAGCTGCCCTGCCTGACTGCATGTGGCTTGTGACTCCTGGAGACCCCGGAACGGATTGTAGCTGTGGTCATTCCGCTTGGCTCTTCTCGTATCCCCACTGCGTGCCGATAAATACCCAACAAATGCTACCACAACAAATTAAAGAAATTAACAACTCAGTTTCCTGGAGGAGTTAATCAGTGATCCTATAAAAAGTTCTGCCTCTGAGGACTTCCGGCCGACTATTGTACGTGCCCACTCAAGGTTCAAAAGTTCCGGCTTTTATCGCCGCACGAAAAAACCCAGGCGATATGTACTGCGCGTAACTTAATAATGCAACTGAACAGGATGTTGCGGCAATAATTCTAAAACAATACACCAATTGTGGACAGCGGAGGGAAGGTCACGCTGGCAGGGCCGTAACCTTGACTCTGCAAATTAAATAACAAACAACAACTGGTGAATCACCAGCCACGACACCCCAGGGCTGGAAGATCCTTAAACTCTTGAAGAATTCTTTACCTATTAAAACAGGTATTCAACGCCTGGTTTGCATACGACCAACATAGGGGGAAGGCGGGGGTGATGCAAACTTAGGACATACATTTGGAGGATGGCGGGCGGTGAAAATATAGTCACAACCCCCCAAAAAAACCCTGGTACTGTATTTTCATCTTTGCACCGTAGATGCTACCGTCATAGAATACAAGAAATGAACTTTCCTAAGCAAAATGTCTCTAGAGTTACATGTCTCTGACATGGCAATCCATGATGGTTTTCGAGGCAAGAGACATTCAAAGGTTGTTTGCCATTGCCTGCCTCTGCATAGCTACTCTGGACTACCTTGGCGGTCTCCCATCCAAGTGCTCACCAGAGCCAACTCTGCTTCGCTTCCAAGATGACAAGATTCAGGTGGGGCAGCCGTGTTGGTCTGAAGCAGCAGAACAAAACTTTATTGTGTATGTCTGTGATCTTGTCAAATCTTGAATCCAGTGGCACCTTTAAGACCAACAAAGTTTAATTCTAGGTACCAGCTTTTGTGCGTGTGCACACTTTGTTGGACGAAGTGCGCATCTGACAAAGTGGGCTTGCACACGAAAGCTTATACCGTGAATAAAACTTTGTTGGTCTTAAAGGTGCTACTGGACTCAAGATTTGACAAGATCACAGACATACATAATAAAAAGATGTCTCAAAAACCATTAAAACCAAACCAAAACATATCACTAAAACAACTAAAACCAAATCATTGAAACAACTAAAGCTAAAGCTAAAACACCCCCCACAAACATGGTTTCTCTCACAATAAAAAGTTGATGAAAATCTTTTAACCAGCTCTATCATTCCATTTGAAACGCTACATTTTTCTCTCTCAAGTCTGTAAATCGTGGCTCGGTTCAGATGTAATGCAACAACCGTGAGTTATTTTAATTATGGTCAGGGGTCATTTCGTAGAAAAAGAGGTGCAGGAGCTTATTAGCATAACTCATTTGCGCAACTCATTTGCATATGCCACACCCCCTTACATTACCGGAAGTGTGTCAGAAGGCAACACCCACCCCTCAGGCTCCACTCCACAGGTGAGTGAAACTGACCTGCTCTTCCTCCATTCCCTTCCCCATCCAATACTTTGTGCAATAAAAATAAGCGTAAAGAACACACCCTCATTTTCTTCCTGCTCCC
Source organism: Lepidodactylus listeri (assembly GCA_029233225.1). Classification (NCBI taxonomy): domain Eukaryota; kingdom Metazoa; phylum Chordata; class Lepidosauria; order Squamata; family Gekkonidae; genus Lepidodactylus; species Lepidodactylus listeri. The sequence goes on along the minus strand of JARCFY010000008.1, from coordinate 8,463,022 downwards.
TTGAAACCACCAGGTTTCAAGTAGACTTGAGATACCCAGGACATGTGCACCACCCATCCCTTTCCCTTCCCCTCCCCACAACAAGACACCCTGTGAGGTAGGTGGGGCTGAGAGAGGTCTTTTGAGAACTGCTCATGAGAGAACAGCTCTGAGAGAACTTGTGACTGGCCCAAGGTCACACCAGCAGCTGCATGTGGAGGAGTGGGGAATCAAACCCGGTTCTCCCAGATTAGAGTCCAACTCCTGACCACTAGACCAAACTGATGGGGTGGAAGCTGCTGAAGGTTGGTGAAATTTCTCCAGTACTTATGTGCCATGTGCCCAGATAAAAAATGGTATACTCAGAAAATTTATATGCCACCTTGAGCAAGTCTCTGGAAAAGCAGCACACAGTCATAAAAGGAACAATGATAAAATTATCAATATTAAAACAAAACATTAAAAACAATAAAGACCCTAGCAGGGCTTTCCCCGGGGCGCTGCGCCTCTGCACTGCTCAGGGATGCCGAGGAGGGGGTGGGGCTTGGTCATGTGCCCGCCCCCTGGGCTCCTCACTCCCGGAGCTGCGCTCCTGTGCGCTCCCGCTCCAACGGACCCCTGATTATGGTTAATTTGGGAAGCCTGGATTTGACCTGCCGGTGATCACTCCAAGGATGGTTTTGTCACCTTGCCAGGGATCTTTCCAGCAAAGGAACATGACAGGATTACGCCCCGGGTGCTCCCATTCATACATCACATAGAATGATAGTTCAGGTTAACTGGTATAAAATAACATAATTTCAGATCCTGGTTTGAGGGACTCTAAATTAACCATAGTTATCGTGTGTACGGGACAATCATACTAACCACAATTTCTTACTTCATTTATACCCCCCATTTCTTCCCAAGGGGGAGGGAACTTGAAGTTGCTTATACCATCCTCCCCTTCCATACTCTATCCTCGTAACAACCTTATGGGGTCACCCAGAGAGCTTCCATGGCAGGGTAGAGATGGGAAGTGAGTCTCCCACATCTTAGCCCTTGATGCTCCGAAGACTATACTCCACTGACTCTTACGTTCGTTTCATTTAAATTAATTTATTTTATATGTTGTCAAAGGCTTTCACGGCCGGAGTTCATTAGTTGTTGAAGATTTTCCGGGCTGTATGGCCGTGGTATAGACACAAAAAGTAGAGACATCACCCTGCCAAGAAAAGTCCGTATGGTCAAAGCCATGGTATTCCCAATAGTAATGTAGGGCTGCGAGAGTTGGACTATAAGGAAGGCTGAGCACCGAAGAATAGATGCTTTTGAATTATGGTGCTGGAGAAGACTCTTGAGAGTCCCGTGGACTGCAAGGAGATCAAATCAGTCCATCCTAAAAGAAATCATCAACCCTGACTGTTCCCTGGAAGGTCAGATCCTGAAGCCGAAGCTCAAATGCTTTGGCCACCAAATGAGAAGGGGGCACTCCCTGGAGAAGACCCTGATGCTGGGAAAGATTGAACGCCAAAGAAGAAGGGGATGGCAAAGGACTTATTTATTTATTTATTTCGTGGGATTTCTATCCCGCCCTCCCCGCAAACAGCGGGCTCAGAGCGGCTCACAACACAAAATCAATACATACAATATCAATTAAAATAATTAACTTCTACCACAAGATCAGCAGCGTTACCATTTTTCTTCACAGGTGTATCAGAACAGCACACAGATGTAATCCCTGTGTGCGTTCACACAGGCTGGCAGATCAACTGGCCGGCAGATGGACTTGGGCCAGGGCTAAGATGTATACATTAGGCGGCCCCTACTTAAAGGCCTGGTGGAAGAGCTCTGTTTTGCAGGCCCTGCAAAATTGTAATAGATCCCTCAGGGCCCTGATGTTCTCCGGGAGCTCATTCCACCAGTATGGGGCCGCCACTGAGAAAGCCCCGGCCCTTGTAATTGCCAGCCACGCCTCCTTCGGCCCTGGCAGGACCAGTCAATTTTGGGATCCAGACTGTAGTGCTCGCTGGGGAACATATGGAGAGAGGCGGTCCTTCAGGTAAGTAAGTCCCAGGCCATATAGGGCTTTATAGGTAAGCACCAGCACCTTGAACCTTATCCGGTACGCTATAGGCAGCCAGTGCAGTGCTTTTAAGGCGGGCTGGATATGTTCCCGCCGCGCCGCTGTTAGGTCACTAGAAGCCCTCCCACTGTTGCCCCCCCCCCAGCACCAAGAATACAGAGCATCACTTGCCCCAGACCGAGAGTTCCTATCTATACATTGTGGCTAATAGCCACTGATGGACCTCTGCTCCGTATGTCTATCCAATCCCCTCTTGAAGCCGTCCGTGCTTGTAGCTGCCACCACCTCCTGTGGCAGTGAATTCCACGTGTGAATCACTCTTTGGGTGAAGAAGGACTTCCTTTTGTCTGTTCTAACCCGACTGCTCAGCAATGTCACGGACTGCCCACGAGTTCTTGTATTGTGCGAAAGCGAGAAAAGGACTTCTTTCTCCACCTGCTCTATCCCATATATAATCTTATAAACCTCGATCATGTCACCCCTCAGCCGTCGTCTCTCCCAGCTAAAGAGCCCCAATCACTTCAACCTTTCTTCACAGGGAAAGTGTTCCAACCCTTTTATCATTCTAGTTGCCCTTTCCTGCACTTTTTCCAATGCTATAGTATCTTTTTTGAGGTGTGACGACCAGAACTGTACACAGTACTCCAAATGAGGTCACACCATCGATTTATACAGTGAAGATACGCATGCATGAAAAGGGCATTCTGGATGTACAGCGTTCTTCTCCTGCCGCCCTCGAAAATATTGTCCAATTTTAATTCCAGTGATCAATTATCCAGTGCATTATCTAAATCCACCTCTGGTTCTGTTAATCTAGTGACCACCAGGTTTTCGTCCTCTGCCCTCAGCCTTTGAAGGGATCTAGGAGTTGTGCCGGGTGCTCGAAAAATATTTGATCAACTGCTGGTGCTTACGTTTTCTACAGGAGGGTGCCACTCTGCCCTCCCCTATATGGCCTGGGGCCTGCCTACCTAAGGGACCGCCTTTCCCCATATATACCCCAAAGAGCACTGCGGTCGGGCAGCCAACATCGCCTGACCCTTCCGGGCCTGAAGGAGGCGAGGCTAGCAGCCACCAGAAACAGGGCCTTCTCGGTGGCGGCTCCCCACTGGTGGAATGAGCTCCCAGAGAACATCAGGGCCCTGCGGGACCTTTTACAGTTCCGCAGGGCCTGCAAAGCGGAGCTCTTCCGCCAGGCGTTTGGGGCCGCCACCGGGGGGAATGGCCCTCAGGAGATGGCACGAGGGCCATCTCTAAAACGCCATGGTGGCAGCCTCCTGGTTGGTGTAAGCTAGAGGCAGGTATTGGTGCTGGTATGACGCTGCTATTGTGATGAAAGTTCCGTTGTAATTTTAAAGTGTATTTATTTGATGTTATGTTTTAACCTTGTAATTGACTGATTTTATGCTGTAAGCCGCCTAGAGCCGGTCCGCTGGCTAGGCGGGATATAAATTGAAACAAACAAATAAATAAATAAATAAATGAGATGAGTGCTGATGGAGTCCAGCTCTACTAAACGCAAGGTTGCCAGCTCCAGGTTGGGAAATTCCTGGAGATTTTGTGGTGTTCTAATGGCGACCGCGCGCGGGGTCGGAGATTGCACACGTGGTCGGGCTAACAACCGGAGCTTCGCATCGGTAGAAAATAGCCCATGCGGATCGTAATTTGGGCCAGTCAGCTCCACAGTATTCTAAAGGGGACCTATGGTCAGAGGTGTTCTGTAAATAACCCTATCACAGGGATCGGGTTGACCGGGGGTGTGGTTGGTTTGTACCTGCATATAAGCGGACCCCCGAGTCAGGCTCGCTAATTCGTGTTTGCATGCTTTAAATAAACTATGAGCTGAATTCACTGCAACGGGTCTGGACCAATGTTCCCTCTAAGCTGAGTTAGTGTGAGCTAGCTCACAGTTTTTTAGCCTCCAGCTCACAGATTTTTGTCTTAGCTCAGGAAAGATGGCTCCAGAGCAAACTAATTTATGCAGTAGCCAAATTGCTCACTTACAACTTTAATGCCAGCAGCTCACAGAGTAGAATTTTTGCTCACAAGACTCCACTGCTTACAGGGAGTATTGGTCTGGACCCAGTACTTTTCACTGGCGACGAGGAGGTTCTTTGTCCTCTCTTGCCCCTTTCGCTGGCAGCGAAATATGGTCCCCAACTCTGGGCTTTTCTCCTCTGGGACCCAGCACGCCACAGGCTCTCTTCTTGTCGTCGCTTCCTACATATTTACACTTCACCACCACCTTGGAAACAGCAAAGGAAACACATTGCCACGCTGTTACCCGTGAAGCAAGCGTTTCTCGCCTTGAAGGAGCAACCCAATTAAGAAGAATGCAGAATAAACTATGAGCTAAGCGGCAGGTCGGGGGGGGGGGGGGGTTCGCAAACCAGGCGCAGGGAATGCTTTTATTAATGGCTTTCTTTCCTTAAATACTTTAAAGTGTGTATGTGCGCGCTAATGCAACAGCTATCAAGACAACCTGTGTCGCTCCGGAGTATTACCTCGGTGAAAAGGCAGAGGGGTGTCAGCCAAAGGGGGCGCGTGATTTTAAAAAACCCACGCGGGGAAGAGATAAGTCAACCCTTTATGGAAAACAGAACATTATTTATTTACTTCGTTTCTATTCCACCTTTCTTCCCAAGGGAACCTAAGGCGGCTCACGTCGTTCTACTTTCCTCTGTTTTATCCCCACAACCAGGGCTATTTTGGGGCAGGAACGCACAGGAATGGAGTTCCGGCTGGCTTCCGAGTTGGCCACGCCGATCCGGGGAGGGAAGGCGGTTTAAACTGCCTCCCCCCCCTTGGTTTCCCAGGAATCTGTGGGGCACCTGGGAAAGCCGATCCTGGAAGGGAGCTGCGCTGTCAGGGGTGTGGCCTAATATGGTAATGAGTTTCCTGGTGTTGGGTGTGGCCTATTATGCTAATGCATTCCTGCTGGGCTTTTTCTACCAAAAAAAGCCCTGCCCCCAACCATCCTGTGAGGCGTTCGAAGAGAGCAAGATTTGCTCTCTTTGCAGAAGCACCTTCAAGGCTAACAAGATTTGCGACAGGGTATGAGCTTTCCTGAGTTGCTTCTCACTTCTTCAGGTGTCTGCAGCCCACAAACGTGCTAAGCCGGCCACAAATTTTGTTAGTCTTGAAGGTGCTCCTGGACTCTTGCTCTGTTCTACTGCTATAGACAGACTAACATGGCTACCCTACCCATCTCGACCTATCACTGTGAGGCAGGTTAGGCTGAGAGAGCGCGACTGTCCCAAGCTCACCTAGCGAGTTTCCATGGCATGAGTGGGGATTCGAACCTGGGTTTCCCAGATAATAGTCTGACACTCTTAACCGTTTAACCAATTTGGTGTAGTGGTTAAGTGCGCGGACTCTAATCTGGGAGAACCGGGTTTGATTCCCCACTCCTCCACTTGCACTTGCTGGATGACCTTGGGCAAGCCATAGTTCTGGCACAGCTGTTCTTGAAAAAGAGTCATTTCTGTCAGAGCTCTCTCAGCCCCACCTACCTTACAGGGTGTCTGAAGTGGGGAGGGGAAGGGAAAGGAGTTTCTAAGCCACTCTGAGACTCCCTTGGGTAGTGAAGGGCGGGGAATAAATCCAATCTCTTCTTCTTTTCTTCTAAACCACCACTTCAACCACCACATCGTCCAGGACAGAAGACCTTTTTTGACTACTCATCTCCACTCCCTGAACCGTTCTGGTTACCCCAACTCAAAAAAAGGATAACAGGAAGCAAGTGCCACCGAAATAGTCAAGAAATTGAAGCATTAAATCCCCCAAATGAAAGGCCTAAAGAGCGTGAGAACATAAACTTAAGAGAAGCCATGCTGGATCAGGCCAGTGGCCCATCCAGTCCAACATTCCATCACACAGTGGCCAAAAATACCAGGTGCCCTCAGGAGGTCCAGCAGTGGGGCCAGGACACTAGAAGCCCTCCCACTGTTGCTCCCCCCAAACACCAAGAATACAGAGCATCATTTGCCCCAGACTGAGAGTTCCTATCTATACTTTGTGGCTAAAAGCCCCTGATGGACCTCTGCTCCGTATGTTTATCTGATTCCCTCTTGAAGCCATCCACGCTTGTAGCCACCGCCACCTCCTGTGGCAGTGAATTCCGTGTGTTAATCACCTTTTGGTGATTTTATACATTCTAACCCGACTGCTCAGCAATTCCACGGAGTGCCCACGAGTATAGGATAGTTGTAATATAGCAGAAACAGCTGACTGAAAGTGGATATCGTGACAAACATCTAACATATCTTGAGAACAAGACATACAAAATGTCTTGACGATTTCTTTTTTGGTCTTTCTGAGACAGAGCGCAAGAACATTTTTATCCCACCTCTCTTCCCAGGAAATCGGGCCGGTGTACGTGATTATCCCTTCACATTCTACCCCGGCGATCTCAACGGGGGTGACAGATCTCACATCTGATTATCCCTTTCACATTTTATCCACACAAAACAATTTGCTGTGACGCAGATTAGGCAGAGGTGACTGGCCCTATGTCGCTCAATGAGCTACGGGGTAAAGTGGAGATTTGGATCCGGGCCCACAGGATCCTGTGATGACACCAGAATGACATGGTGGTTAGCGTCTCAGACCAGGATCTATTCAGCTCAGTTTATTATATTACAACCAGATCCAATTGACAAAAACATACCTTTATTCAGGTATACAAATATACAAGTTAAAAAATCCAGTTAAAATATAGCAATAAAAAATTAACAAAAAAACCCTTAAATAAAATATTATAACAGAGCATCATAGATTGCCGATTTTTAAGATTCAAGGCGTTTAAAAGGAACGTGAGCTGTATAGTAGACCTCCTGAAGGAAACTGAGTCAACGCTCAAACGGGCAGGACGATCACAGAGAAGTCTTAGGACAGTGCTGGAGGAGAACACACACACACCCCGAATCGGATTCAACTAGCTTTCGAGCAAGGGAAAACTTTACCTTTAAGGTCCTAATTGTGAATATTGTATGATTTGAATTCTTCTTGAGGCTACGTTTGGGCCTATAAGTGTTTTTAAACCAATTTGTAAAAAGTACGTGCATTTTTGTAATAATTCATATTATTTATTATATATATCGATGTTTTATACTTATTGAAAGTAATTCTGGGCCCCTTAACTTGTATCCAATTAACCTTTTTGGTTCTCCACTCATCTTTTGGGGTTCAGTTTTTTTGTTCACCTCGGTTTTTTCCTTCTCTCCGCCCACGGATCTTCAGCTGTTTCCCAAGCTGGAGACGGCAACCCTAATGGAGAAATTTCACTTATCTAAACATTCGGGCTTCCTCCAACCACAAACCCTAACATTTTTTTGCCACAAGGGGGATCCCAAAATGTATTTTGCTTTTATTTCAGGCAAGATCACGTCAAGCAGCTGTGGAAATACCAAAGCAGTGGAGGGACCCTGATGGCCGACCCACAAGAACCCCTGAGCCTTCCTTGGCAGGGAGGGTGGGATATAAATTAAATTACTACTCCCCCCCCCCAGGGTAGATTCTGGCTTGATTTAAAGACGACGGCAACCGTAGCAGAAGACCTCACCTTTCGGCATGGCCGCTGTCAGCACATCCTGAGGGCTTCTGGTGGGGCCCACTGTTGCTGAAACCCCCCCCCCCAAACCATGCAGCTCTCCTGCCACCCGTGTGCCCTTCCCTGCCATCTGCTTGGAAGTATTCCTTCATTCATGTTTGCACCTTCCCAACACGGAAGGGGAAGCGTATGCAGGCAGCGCACAGCGATGGCTCTGCCAAGAGCCACACCTGTCCAGAGCCAGTGTGCCGTCGGGCAAAGGGCACGAATGTGACACAGGCGTGGGGGGGGGGGGGAAGGATGCACAGTCAGTGGGGCAGCTTGGGTGGGTGGGAGGGAAAGGGAGGCAGGAGGGGGAAACGGGTGGCGGGCAGAAAGAAGAAGAAGAAGAAGAAGAAGAAGAAGAAGAAGAAGAAGAAGAGATTGGATTTATATCCTGCCCTTCACTCACTTGGGAGTCTCAGACTGGCTTACAAACTCCTTTCCCTTCCCCTCCCCACAACAGACACCCTGTGAGGTCGGTGGGGCTGAGAGAGCTCTGAGACAACTGTCCTTGAGAGAACAGCTGGCACAGAGCTATGGCTTGCCCAAGGTCATCCAGCCAGGTGCAAGTGGAGGAGTGGGGAATCAAGCCCGGTTCTCCCAGATTAGAGTCCATGCACTTAACCACTACACCAAACTGGCTCTCAAACTGGCACTGTTTGCCCCAGGGCCTTCCAAAACCTGGAACCGTCACTGCCCTTCTGGCCTTTGCACACATGCAACATCTCGCACAAACCAGGCCGCAACCGTGTAGCCGCTTCGCGCAGGTGGCGTCCTGGTCTACATGAAATGTCGCACTGATTCAAAGTCCTACAGGCGGGTGCTTTCTGCAACAGCCAGCTCTGCACTGAAACCGGGCCTCAGTCCTGCAGCATTTAGGGTTACAGCTCTGCTTTGAAACTTCCTGGCCGCGAGGAAACAGGATGCTGCGGTCACAATTCTGTGTCTGGTCTCAGGTGAGCAGCAACCTGCCTCCCTTCGACGAACAGAAGGGGGGGGGGGGAGTCTGAAAACCAACCCTACGAGCAGCCAACCTGCCTTGCTGCCAAAGAGTCCGGTACAAACAGGAGAAAACAAAACGCATTTGCCTGCCCAGGAATTTCCCCTCCTCTCCCTTTTATTGTGTGTGTTTTGGTGAATCTGCACAAACCAAAAGATATTTTCCAGCAAATGACGCATTCTTTCCCGGCATAGTGTTTTGGCAACAAAACGGGTCAGATGCTTACAGAAAAGCCTGTGGCAGCAAGTCCACCGGGAGTGAAAAACATTGGTGGTTTGATTTGGCTCTCAAAGGGAGATACTTTTACAATTACATTTCTATCCCGCCCTTCCTCTAAGGATCCCGGGGTGGAGCCCACGTTTCCCCTCTCCTTGTCACAACAGCCCTGTGAGGTGGGTGAGACTCAGACAGAGCAACTGGCTCCAAAAAAAATCACACAGTGAACCTCACAGTTAGGAGGGATTTGAACCTGGGACTCTGTAGTCCATGGCTCACACTCTGTCCCTGGTGTGGTCAAACTTGCTTAACGTAAGAGCCACCCAGAACGAACATCAGATGTTTGAGAGCCACAAGACGTGAACAAATATCACACACATGTTTTTATTGGGAAATATGCAAATTTGCTTTTTATTAATGTTAAACGAGACCGACAAATATAAAAACGAAAGGGGTAAAAACAGATATTGATGATGATAGTTATTTGTCCAACGAAATTTATTTGTTTGCTGATGATATTTATATGTCTAATAGAGAGAGAGAGGTGGAAAGAAAGAATGAAAGTGGTGGGAAAGAGAGAGAAACAAAGAAAGCAAATAGATGGGGAAGGGATGAAGGAAGAGAGACAGAAAGAAAGAGAGAGAGCAAATAGATGGGAAGCGTCCCGGGAACCGCACAATATGTGTGAAAGAGCCACATGTGTCTCCTGAGCCACAGTCTGGCCACCCCTGCTCTATCATGTCTCCTCACTACTAACCAGGGGTCCGTTGGAGCGCGCGCGCACAGGAGCGCAGCTCTGGGAGTGAGGAGCCCAGGGGGCGGGCACATGACCAAGCCCCGCCCCCTCCTCGGCTTCCCCGAGCAGTGCAGAGGCGCAGCGCCCCGGAGAAAGCCCTGCTAGGGTCTTTATTGTTTTTAATGTTTTGTTTTAATATTGATAATTTTATCATTGTTCCTTTTATGACTGTGTGCTGCTTTTCCAGAGACTTGCTCAAGGTGGCATATAAATTTTCTAAGTATACCATTTTTTATCTGCGCACATGGCACATAAGTACTGGAGAAATTTCACCAACCCTTCAGCAGCTTCCACCCCATCAGTTTGGTGTAGTGGTCAGGAGTTGGACTCTCATCTGGGAGAACCGGGTTTGATTCCCCACTCCTCCACATGCAGCTACCGGTGTGACCTTGGGCCAGTCACAAGTTCTCTCAGAGCTGTTCTCTCATGAGCAGTTCTCAAAAGACCTCTCTCAGCCCCACCTACCTCACAGGGTGTCTTGTTGTGGCGAAGGGAAGGGGAAGGGATGGGTGGTGCACATGTCCTGGGTATCTCAAGTCTACTTGAAACCTGGTGGTTTCAAGGGAGCAGGAAGAGAATGAGGGTGTGTTCTTTACGCTTATTTTTATTGCAGAAAGTATTGGATGGGGAAGGGAATGGAGGAAGAGCAGGTCAGTTTCACTCACCTGTGGAGTGGAGCCTGAGCGGTGGGTGTTGCCTTCTGACACACTTCCGGTATGTTAGGGGGTGTGGCATATGCAAATGAGTTATGCTAATGAGTTATGCTAATGAGCTCCTGCACCTCTTTTTCTACGAAATGACCCCTGCTACTAACCACAGCTATTGTTATTGTTATGGAGCTGTTTGAAGGAAACTCTGGATTTAATAACAATGTAAAGTGAAGGTCAGAACTGAGTTCCCATATTACAATAAACTGGGATGTGGGCCAGAGGGAAGCTGGTATTGTCTGTCTCTATTGTTGTCTTCCGCCAGCGGGTGAAACCCTTTTTTGTTCTCCTTCCCCAGTTTTTTGGTGTTAGGTCTGTTTATATGCTTTCCCTAAATTACTGTCTATAAAGGCAGATCATGAGAGGGAGGGCTGGGAGGGTTGCCTCAGTGCTTAGTTCTCGTAGCCTTACACGCCCAGGGAAATGCCGGTCGCCACTTTGGGATCGGGAAGCAATTTTTCTCCAGGCTGGTTTGGCCAGGGACCTTGGGAGGGTTTTTTGCCCTCTTCTGGGCGTGGGACAGTGGTCACTGCAGGTGTGGAGGGGGAGGTATTTGTGAACTTCCTGCATGATGCAGGGGGTTGGACTAGATGACCCTGGAGGTCCCTTCCGATTCTATGATTCTACTTTTATTTTAAATGTTTTAAACGTTGGGATGTTTTAATGACTGGTCAAGACTGGTGGCCATGTTAGTCTGTCTGTGGCAGTAGAAAAGAGCAAGGGTCCAGGAGCACCTTCAAAGCTAACAAAATGTGTGGCAGGGGAGGAGCCTTCCTGAGTCACTGCTCACTTCTTCAGACACAGCTAGAATGTGAGCCCCTCTGTCCTTATATCACAAGGCTGATGGACTTCCATTCAGTACGGCTAAGTGTGGTGCCTTCCATGGAGATAGGTGGGTCTACCTTGGGGACCCTAATTTGGTAGGATAGATAGACCGACCGACCGACCGACATTCTCTGATATACCAATTTACCATAAAATTGTGAAGAGACAACACTTTGTATTGTAAAATTCAGCTGCCAAGTGCATTGACTGTGGTCTGGAAGTGCATTAATCGTTAAGAATACAGAAACTAAAGTCATTGTAAGACAAATTTAAAAATGTGTTAAGGAAGTTGGATGTTACAAGTACGTCTATTAGGGTGAACAGGGTATGTTCGACTCTCCATTTGGGAACTGCCCTCCCAATGCAACTGCTGAAATATTTTTATCAACTGACAGTCCCAAAACTAAGAAGAGCTTCTACTTTGGCAAGATGGAATATTCCTTCCTCATCGGTTTTGGAGGGTAGACATAATAGAGTATCATACTCTAACAGAATATGCAGATACTCATATGATACAACAGAAACAATCAAACATATGATTATGGAGTTCCCTATAGTTAACGAGTTGAGGGCTAATTTAGTTACCCCTGTACTTAAAGACACGGAATTGCTAGATGTGCACGCCCAGTTGTCCTGGCTACTATCGGATACAAATGACCGTGTCATCCTCTCAGTGGCAAAGTTCACAGGCGCAATAACCAAATATAAGAGAAAAAATCCTGAGGAAGGTCTTTAAAAATATTTTGGGGTTCTAATTTCTGCTTAAGGTGATGGCCATATGAGCTGAGATGATAGATAGATAGATATAACTTGATTGATCGATCGATAGACAGACAGAAGACCATTAATTGCATCTGTTGGGAAATGCACTTGCGATGCACTACAGGCAAGAGGCTGCAACCAGTTTCCCTCTTTTGCACAGCAAAATCCAGTTGCAAATGATTGCTACAGGGCACTGATGTCTGAAAGCAGCCTAAATCTGATAGCCTTTAAGATCCCCAGTTTCTATCACTTTGAACTAATCAGTAAAAACTAGAGCTTTGGGTGCCAAACTGGCTTCTGTCTACCCCATCCATCCATCCATCCATCCATCCATCCATCCATCCATCCATCCATCCAATGCTGGTTGATCCGTCTGTCTAATGTTGGTCGATCCGTCTGTCTGTCTGTCTGTCTGTCTGTCTGTCTATCTATCTATCTATCTATCTATCTATCTATCTATCTATCTGTCTGTCTATCTATCTGTCTATCTATCTATCTATCTATCGTCTGTCTGTCTGTCTGTTTGTCTGTCGATTGATCTCAATCTCCCCGTTCAGGTTTAGAACAGGTAACATCATTTTAGTACTATTCAAGTTTGTTTGGACATCCCAAATCTCAGAGTGCAAACATTCACGCGGTGTCTCCACTCCCCCATCGCCACAGATGTGTCTGGAGCTCAGATACTGATGACACCACTCACACAATATAGGGGGGGCGTTCACTTTTTCCAAAGCAAACATTTCATTCATCTCGGTTTCTGGGGAAACAGCCCTACTTTGCGCTCCCAGAGATCTCCTTGATGCCCAGTCTTTTGACATGAGCAGTTCCCCAAACAATCCTTCCGCTCCAGCCACTGTTTTGCGTTCCAAAGTCGGTAAAGACAGAATTCTAATGGCAGGCAGCCAATTTTAACAAGGATGCGATTTCTGCGGCAATAAAATGAAAACGGAGAGTGAGTGATCTCACCCCCCGTAATGCAGGTGGATTGGCAACGATTAGCTAGAGCCGGCGATGTCTCTCGCCTTTCATGTGGTCGGCTCTTGGCTTTCTCGGCAATTAACAGTTCCGCTGGTGTAAGCCTGGAGAAATCTGATCCGCAACTCTGATTTTCTGTCTGACAGTTACAAATCACATACACAGACACACACACACAAGAAGGGGGAGAGCCATTCAGAGTTCCCTCCCTGCAATAAGGAGAAACAAGAGTTTTGCAAGTGAAGGGCATTGCCAGGAACATCTCAAAAAGCTTTCCCTGGAACACGGTTTCTGGAGAAACCGTGCGGTTAATATGTAAGGACATAACAGCAAAAAAACCAAACAACCCCAAAAGACTAATCCTGCGTCTAACCACATTCCTTCATTTGCTGAATTCAACTAACATGTTTTCTTCCACCCTTTCCTTTCCTTGGGCCTGAAACCGCCCACTTGACAACCACAACAAACGACTTTCTTTTCGACCTTGACGCCCACTCCTTCTGGGGGATCCACTCGCTGGGAAGTTGCTCGGTACTTTGTTTTCATCTTAAGGACCCAGAGGAACATATCTGATGAAAACAGATATGCAGCTCTGGAGGTTGTGATCTTCCTCAGTTTCTTCCACCTCCCTCCAAACATTACAGTATTTTTAATAACTAGTATTCTCAGTATTTTAAATAAATTTGCTCCGCTTGTCGTAATCCATTACGCTGTTTTGTTGCAAACTGGAGTATCTAGTATACTGTTTTATTGCATTACGGGGCTGCAGTGGCTCAAGTGGTAGATGCTGAACTGCAAACCGGCCAGTTCAGCAGTTCGAGACCCGAGTGCTGCATGACGGAGTGAGCTCCCGTCCCTGGCCCCAGGTCCTGCCAACCTAGCAGTTCGAAAGAACTGCAAGTAGATAAATAGGTACCGCTTTGGTGGGAAGGTAACAGCGTTTCCGTGCGCCTCGGCATCTAGTCATGCTGGCCACATGACCACGGAGACGTCTTTGGACAGCACTGGCTCTTCGGCTTGGAAACGGAGGTGAGCACCGCATCCCTAGAGTCTGGCTTTCGAGCAAGGGAAACCTTCACCTTTATTGCATTGCCTTCTCAATGTGTAATCTGCCTCTAAATAAAAGTCTGAGATTAGGCGGGTGGATCGCCGGGAGAGGGCCTCCTTGGAACGCTGGAACGCTTTGCCCAGGGATGTTCCTCTGTCCCTTTCTGTCACTGTCTTCCGTCTTCGGCGTCCCCTCAGCGATCCCTCCATCCTGTTTTTATGTTTTGTGTGAGAAGGAAATGGCAACCCACTCCAGTATCTTTGCCAAGAAAACCCTACGGAGAGTGACAAAAGGCTAAAAGATACGACGCCGGAAGAGGAGCCCCTCAGGTCGGAAGGTGTCCAATACGCTACTGGGAAAGAGCAGAGGGCAAGCACAAGTAACCCCAGACAGAGCGAAGCGGAAGACAGGAGGGCCTGGCGTGAGGTGCTCCACGGGGTTGCGAAGAGTCGGACTCGACTGTGCGACTCAACAACAACAGAAATGGATTTCAACTCGGTTCTGTACGTATTTTAACTTTGCTCTTTAGCTCGGTTTTTAAATTACTTTAATGACGCATCTGAAGAAGTGAGCGGTGAGTGTTCCCCCTAAGCTGAGTTAGTGTGAGCTAGCTCACAGTTTTTTAGCCTCCGGCTCAACACATTTTCGTCTCAGCTCAGAAAGGACGGCTCCAGAGCAAACTAATTGATGCAGCAGCCAAATCGCTCGCTCACAACTTTAATGCCAGTGGCTCACAAAGTTGAATTTTTGCTCACAAGACCCCATAGCTTAGAGGGAGCACTGTCGGTGACTCCCGAAAGCTAAAAAAAACCCTGCCAAAGATTTTGCCACTCTTTACGGTGCTGCTGGACCCCTGCTCTTTTTTTCACTCCTACAGACAGACTAACAGGGTTATATCCAACTTGATTTAATAATGTGTGTTTGGAGAAGGGTTGATTTTGACGGTTTTAAAATGATAGATAGATTGATACATTGATACATACATAGATAGATTGATAGCTAGATGATAGATAGATAGACAGACAGACAGACAGACAGACAGAGATAGAGATATTTTTAAAATCACGCACGTTTTAAATTGCTGGCCGCCTTGGTGGCCCTTGCAAGGGCAGAAAGGCAAGATACAATTTTTGTAATAAATAAATAAATAAATAATTTATACTTTCATTTCTAGCTCACCCTTCCCCACACAGCAGGGCTCAGGGTGGGTTACATCATAATAAGTAGTTAATAAAATTAACTTTACAATATTAAAAAAAAAACCAATCGATATTGGCGCATTGTAAAAACTAATGCATTACAGAAAAGGAGAGGACAGGTAAGAGGAGACCAGAAACCATAAGGGATGGAGGTCAGTGCTTTTCAGACGGTCGCTATCCCCGACCGTAAGCCCGGTGGAACCCTCTCTGTCTTACAGCCCCTGTGGAATTGTTTTAGGTCCTGCCCAGGTCTCGCTGGACAGAGAGTTCCAACAGAAGAGTTCCAACAGATTTGGGCCAGGACCGAAAAGGACCCCTCCCTGGTTGAGGACAGCCAGATGGTTTTCGGGCCAGGAATCACCAGCCGGTTGTCACTGGCTGAGTGTAATACTCTTCGAGGGACAGAGCGGGTTCTAATGCAGAGCGGGTTTCAGACTAAAGTACAGATGCCATCTGGAGATGGTGCAATTAGGATTAATTGATCTGTCGGTTTTAAATTGTATTGGTAAGTTTTTAACCTGTTGTGAATCGCCCAGGGCCTGTGTACTCAAGGATGGGAGATTCAGAAATTTAATTAAATGATTATTATGATGGTGATGATGCTCGGTGAGGCAGCCCCACAGATACGCTGGTCCCAGACCATTTAGGGCTTTAAAGGTCAACACAGGAACCTTAAACCCAATCCGGTTCTCAGTTTGGAGCCCATGCAGCTGACGAAGCACTGGCTGAACTTACACTGTCAACAATGTACCTATAAGAACCCATGTCGTTGCATTATGGACCGACTGCATTAAATGTGTCATTCGATTCTCTTCTTGTTGCCCAAGTTGCACAGCTGAAAGGACGCATCCTTGCACACAGAACAGTACTTGCCCATAAAACGCTTTCATGGCCCACTTCACCCACCCATTCACACCGACTTCTTTCAGAGGATTTTTGACGCTTGAGCCAAAATAGCAGTTTGTTGAAAAGGAAAGGAGGGAGGGGAGAGAAAGGAGGAGGGATTCTACCAGTCATGCTGGGGGGAAACTGAATGCCGGTGATGTTGTGAAGGCCTCAGAGACTCTCCTTGGTCACTTGGACAGAGAAGCAGCTTTGCACGAGGAGCAAATGGTCCGGCACGCCACTGCAGTTCCTGCACGAGAGGGGTTACTACAGCACGTTGTCGAGAGCTGAAGTATCCCCTCGAAGCCAGTGTTTCTCAAGAGGTGCTTCACAAGCAACGTCTCCCATCAGCCTACAAGAACTTCTGCTTATGCATCTCTATTCACATCGCTCCCGTACCTGGCAGAGGCCAATGAATTCGTTCGGGCGGCCCTTTGTCTTTCTTCTATGCGTACGCTTGCACACACTGTG
Organism: Lepidodactylus listeri; assembly: GCA_029233225.1. Classification (NCBI taxonomy): domain Eukaryota; kingdom Metazoa; phylum Chordata; class Lepidosauria; order Squamata; family Gekkonidae; genus Lepidodactylus; species Lepidodactylus listeri. The sequence continues at coordinate 8,446,501 of JARCFY010000008.1, read as the reverse complement.
AAAGAAAATGACTGGGAAGGCAAGACAGATCCAACAAGCTTGTGTTCTAGGCCTAGTTTATACATGAAAATCTTCCTGCTTTCACAATTCAATATGAACAGGAGCGTCTGGAGAGTCCCTGGTAGACTGCATTCACACATGGGTTATAGATCAAGATAGGCAGCCGTCTAAATTAGTCTGTAGTTCGGAAGCAAGAAACTGCAAGTAGATAAATATGTACCACTTCGGTGGGAAGGTAACAGCGTTCTGTGAGCCTCGGCATCTAGTCATGCCAGCCACATGACCATGGAAAAAACTTTGGAAAGCGCTGGCTCTTCGGCTTGGAAACAGAGATGAGCACCACTCCCTTGAGTCCGATTCGACTGGCTTTTGAGCAAGGGAAACCTTTACCTTTGCCTTTTAGCACTAGAAAAGAACAAGGGTTCAGTAGCACCTTAAAGACTGACAAAATATGTGGCAGGGTAGGAGCCCTCGCGAGCCACTGCTCACTTCTTCTCTCTAGTCTTTAAGGTGAAGCTGGCCTATTGCTTTTTTCTTTTTAAACAATTTATTACTATTATAAAAACTTGCTCTGTTCTATTGTTATGGGTTATAAATTGGGTAGACCTAGCATTGCATGTGGACGCTGCACAGAAAACCTGGCCATTTTTCTTTGGAGATGTTCATGGTTACCTCAGCCAGTTTGGTGTAGTGGTTAAGAGCACAGATTCTTATCTGGGAGAACCGGGTTTGATTCCCCACTCCTCCACATGCAGCTGCTGTGTGACCTTGGGTCAGTCATAAGTTCTTTCAGAGCTGTTCTCTCATGGACAGTTCTCGAGAGAGCTCTCTCAGCCTCACCTACCTCCCAGGGTGTCTGTTGTGGGGAGGGGGAGGAGATTGTAAGCCGCTCTGAGACCCATTCGGGTAGTGAAGGGCATGGTATAAATCCAATATCTTCTTCTTTTCTTCTACGGAGGAAACCAAACTAACCCTCCATATACACCCTCAGGATCACTGGGGTGAACTTTGACACGAAAACGTCGGCCTTTCAGACGTGCTTGAGATCTCGGCACTGTTTCATTTTGGAAACCAAGCCCTCGCTGCAGACGACTCGAGCGAGAGAGCCAAGCCACGTGTGGCTGCACGAGGTGGGCGGCCATTTTTAAAAATGCCAATGAACATCTTCAGACAAGGGAAGCTGAGTTTAAGGGCTGGCTAATCGTTAACGTTTGGCTACTCCCGCTTAGTGCAGGAAGCAAGCCTGAACAGATCTCCTCAGAAGCTAAGCCATATTTTGTTCAATGGGGCTGCCGACAAGCTTGCAGAAATCAAAGTTCCCTCTCGTTAAAAGAGTCTTAATGTGTAGAACTGGGCAGCTGAAGCTCTTCATGCTGTGGAGATACATGACGTCACCGGGTAAATAATATCGCATTGAAAGCCTCTATTAAAGGAAGAGAACTCCCCCCCCATCCTTCAGACAGCTGGCAACCCTGTGGAGGGGGCAGAGAGCTCTGCAGGGCACGGAAAGCTCCAGGGTCCTGCCCAGTCCTCTCTGCCCCAGCCAGTGACATTTCACCTGGCACTGCCTTGAACTTTCAAGCTTATCTTTACACCCTTAAGGGCTAGAATCCTGGGGTTTTTTTCAAAGCAAACAAGGAGACTCTCGGATACTGATTGCTGCACCTGGCATCAAATTCCAGTGTTTGCACAACTGCCAACCACAAAAGCATGAAAGCACACACAACCCCGGGATGTATTAGTCACACAGTAAACAGAGCGAGAGCGAACATTCTTTCATGTTTGAAATTTCTCTCCCGAATTTTTGTCCTTTCGTTCACACCTCCCGGAGAGCTTGAATGCGAACTTCAGAATTCACGCTTCGAACTGCGTGCCGTCCCCTTGAAATGCCGCCTCAGAATCTGACTGCTGGTATCGCTTCGTTTTGTCCGGGTTTCCACAAATCTATTTTACTTATTTAATTCGTTCGTACTCTACTTTTCTCCCCTGCGGGGACCCAAATCGGCTGACATCAGTGTTCCCTCTAAGCTAAGTTAGTGTGAGCTAGCTCAGGGTTTCTTTTAGCCCCCAGCTCACACATTTTTGTCTTAGGAAGGATAGCTCCAGAGCAAACTAATTTATGCAGTAGCCAAATCGCCCGCTCACAGCTTTAATGCCAGTAGCTCACAAAGTACAATTTTTGCTCGCAAGACTCCCACAGAGGGAGCATTGGCTGGCATCGTTCTCCTCTCCTCCATTTCATCCTCACAACAGATCTGAGAGGTAGGGCAGGTCCGAGAGAATATGACCGGCCCAAAGCCACCCAGCAAGCTTCTATGGCACAAGTCAGAATTCGAACCTGGTCTCCCGGATACTAGTCTGACACTCTTAAAACACTACACTAGACTGGCTCAATCTGTAGAGAGGATAAGTCTACGAGCCGGAATAGCTGAATAGAACCTCCATGTACCAGTGGTCCATCTACTCCAGCATCTTATTTCACACAGTGACCAACCAGATGCCTTCACGAGGCCAGCAGTCGGGGACACAGGGGCTAACCCCCTGCCCCCATTGCTGCTGACCCCAAGCACTGGATTCCAGACCATCACTACCTCTGAACATGAGGTTTCCCTTTAATCACTGTGTCTCGTAGCCGCTGGTGAACCTCTTCTCCCGCCATCTGTCTAATCCTATTTTAAAGTCACCCTACACTAACGGCCATCAATGACCAATTTACATTCCTTTGCATCAGATCTGATAACTCAAGACACATTTAACCGTCACATCCAGTGTGTGTGTAAAGTTCCATCAAGTCGCAGCTGACTCGCATTGACCCCAGCAAGGGGCTTTCAAGGCAACGTAACCCCAGCAAGGGGCTTTCAGAGGTGGTTTGCCCTCGCCTTCCTCTGCAGAGCCTGCCTTGGTGGTCTCCCATCCAAGACTTATGGCCACCCCAGCAAGGGGCTTTCAAGGTAAGTGAGAAGCAGAGGTGGTTTGCCCTCACCTTCCTCTGCAGAGCCTTCCTTGGTGGTCTCCCATCCAAGACTTATGGCCACCCCAGCAAGGGGCTTTCAAGGTAAGTGAGAAGCAGAGGTGGTTGGCCCTCGCCTTCCTCTGCAGAGCCTTCCTCGGTGGTCTCTCATCCATCCAGTACCAATCCTGCTTAGCTTCCAGATTATGGTGACTCCCCCAAGGGGCTTTCAGGGCAAGTGAGAAGCAGAGGTGGTTGGCCACGGCCTTCCTCCGCAGAGCCTTCTTTGGTGGTCTCCCATCCGACTATTGACACTGCTTAGCGTCCGAGATCTGACAAGATCAGGTTATACCACGCCACCTTTCCTCTCTGTCACATATTACCTCATATCAACTTAGGGATGCCAACCTCCATGTGGGACCTGGGGATCCCCTGGAATTACAGCTCCTCTTCAGACTACAGAGATCAGTTCACCTGGGGGAAATGGATGCTTTGGAGGGTGGACTCTATGGCATGGTACCCCTCCGAGGTCCCTGTCCCCCCCAGGCTCCATCCCCAAATCTCCAGGAGTTTCCCAGCCTGGATCTGGAAACCCTACTCCCCCCCCCCATCCCACGCTGGACCTGTCAACCCTATATCAACTACTATTCAGCTCTCAGTACTATGCACCGTTTCATGTTGGCTGTCAAACACGAAAAATAGGGCATTTTGGAGGTGATTAATTCATTAGGGTCGCCACAAACCCAAATCAACTTGGCACTTAACACAGAGAGAGACACAAACCCAAAGCAACTTGGCACTTAACACAGAGAGAGATGCACACACACACATCAAACAACCAACTGAGCAAAACGAAATCATTGCATGCCATCTACGGAACACTATCAGATATTCCAAAGAGAACAACGTGTCAGCCCTCAGGTACTTTCATGTATCAAGGTGGTCAAGCATCAGCTACTGAAAGCAAACCTCACACCCCAGGATGACCAGTAGGCAGATCTGAAATATTCTGCAACTACCTGAATATTCAGAGAATTCCTAGCGTATGTTAGAAATCCTCAGACATTCAGAGCCTAACTCCAGAAAGAAATTCCGCTTCAGTTGTCATGATGTAACAACCACCATGGAGAACAAAACGCTGCATGTTCAAATGGTCACGGCTTCTGAGAATATCCATAGAAACATAGTCGCAGAGGCTGAGACACAGACCCACAGCGAAACTGAGTCCACCCTCCTGTGGCAGAGAGAGGGGGTTATGGTACTCCAGAGAGTGAAGTGATTAGAAGCCTGCGTTATCCAGGTCACAATGAGCCACAACCGAAAGATGAGGATAGACCAAGTTAGGAAAGACCACTTGAAGGAGCTGCCCGCGGGGCCAGACGTATTTCGTAAGCACGACCCCGACATGTGAGCTGGTCATCTTTGATTGCTTCCTTTTCCCTGGACATTCATAAATCTTTCCCTCTAAAATATTCACCTCCTTGAGGGTCCCCCCCCCCCAATCTTAGGGTGCGATCACACGGGCATTTAAACCCGGGTTCTCCCGCGCTGCTCTTTCAAGCGCGATAGGTACTTGTTTTTCCTGGTGGCTGGAAAAGCGGGCTCGAGTGCGGGGGGGGGGGGGCGGCTTCGAGACGGGAGACAGATGCGGCCCGTCTAGTCAGCCCCTTTAATTGCAATGGGGAACACGCAATAAATGTCCGTGTGATCGCACCCGAAAATTGAATTAGCAACTGAAGGGAGCAGAGAGATGCTACCCAAGCACAGCCTACACAACCACCGTTCTTTGCCTCTAAAATTGAAACAACCATAATCTTCCTTGCGGGACCTCAAGGGCAAACACTGAACAGGCCATCCCCCCAAAAAGATTTTTTTTAAAAAAAAAAGAAATCAAAAACAAAGTCCCCAGGATTTAATTGCATTCAACTTACCACTCTCGAAAAGCCACTGGAATCCCAGACAATCCTCGGGAAGACGAGAATTCATTTCATCTCAGGCACCAGATACGTCAGGGTGTGCATGTGGCGGCGGCTGCCTCCCCTCTGCCGGTGATTCTCCTGGACGGCTCCCGACTCTGCTACAGGCAAAAGGGGGGGGACATTGGTGAAGCTTCTGTTCCTGGTTCCTCCTCTTATCTGAGTCAGTAGGTCAACAATTTATCCAGAATGATTCTCTGGAACGATTCTCCCTCTTCCTCCCCCCCCAGCGCTGGAAGAGATGCCGTCTTCCTACGGATAAGCACTCGGGGAGCTGCTATCGGAGTAGAACTAACGCACTCCATGATGGGGCAGAGCTGCTGACCGGTGATAAAAGCAGTTTTGGAGCCCCAAGAAGAGCAGGAGAAAGCAGTGTTTCCTTTTTAAAAAAAAAATTAAAGAAAACAACCCTCGTTCAGCCAACTAATCCACATGCCTTCGACGTGCAGTTTCCAGTTCCCCGCGCCCACATCCTCTTCTTTCATCCCCCCCCCCCCGCAAAAAAGCAGAGCGTGGAAGAGAATATTAAATCCATTGCAATGTGGTTCTTGCTCCAAACGAGGGCCCGCAGGGCACAGACCCTGCTGTGTGACACGGTCACGCAGCCCCTGGAGTTTCGTCCTCTCCACTCCCGGCTTCGAGGAGCTGCCTTGAATCTGGTTTCATAACAGCCTCTCAGCTAACCACCTACTCACACATCACAGAATGGGCTGCATTGAAAGCTCACAGGAAATTGCCTTCTGCTGCCAACTAATCCATTCTCCCAAAGACCAACAGCCACACTTCTGGCGAACCGAGTCCTCTGTCGCCTGGAGATGAATCAGCACCTGCCTCGACACACACACACACACGCTATACACGCCCAGCAAACTTGATAACAACCGGATTCAAAGTTGAGGCATATTCAAAAAAGGCGGGTCTGTCGTTAACGGTTAGGGCCCAAGGCAACAAGCTTCCATGTGCAGAGGCAGTACCCTTCTAAGCACCAGGTGCCGGGGGGTCAAGAACAGAAGGAGAACGTCGACTTTTGGCTTATAAGTGCCGGGGGAACATCTGGCCGCACGACGTTAGTAACAAGATTAGGTGGACCTTGAGCTGGTTCACCAAGACGAAATCTCGGATTCTGCCGGTCAGGTGATGCTGGCGGAAAGCGCTGTTACAGTGAACCCGTAAGCGATCTTACAGTGAACCCGGGGGGGGGGGGTTCCCCAACATGGTGCTCACCGACACCTTTTCTAGTGACCATCAAGTGTTTTTAGGAATTGGGCGGGGCCATGTAGGGCTTCCGCTCAGCCAAGCTCGTGACTGGCTACTGGAGATCTGATTGGCAGCGCAGATTTTTTAAAATGTTGCTTTGGCAGCGGCTGCCAGCACAGCGCAACGATTTGCGCTGCGTCACTGAAGCCAGGCTGTGGCAATCATTTCGCGGCGAGCTCCGCCTCCTGCGGCTGCCATTTTTGCGGCAGCCATTTTTGGTGCTGCACCCACCGTGCCATGTCAGAATTTCAAATGCGCCCAGAGGCTCAGAAAGGCCGGGGACTCTTGCCATAGGGTTTTCAAAGCAAGGCATATTAAGAGGTGCTTTGCTACCACCATAGCAGCCCCGGTCTTCCTTCATGGTCTCCCATCCAGGCGCTAATCAGGGCCGACCCTGCTTAGCTTCTGAGATCTGATGAGATCGAGATAGCCTGGGACATCTGGGTCAGGGCTGTTAATCAGGGCAAAAGGACATTTCTTACTTGTACGCCCTCTTTCTCTCAACAGCCCCTTAAGCATCTTATTTTTACCCCTGTTATCAACTATTATCTATCCCACCCTTCCTCTAAGGAGCTCCAGATGGTGGACATGGTAATGCCACCATTTTAATATTCTTAAACCCCATAATCTGGTCTTGCTTGCTGCGTGCTCTGCTTTCTTTATGGGGCTCGCCCTCACGACAACCCTGTGAGGCAGACTGCCAAAATCCCCATTTTATAAAGAGAGACCGGAGGCTAAGCAACCAGTTAAGTTGCTACACAATGGGTCCGAAACAATATCTGGATCTCCCAGATCCAACTCACCAGCCAAGGGATCACACAGAATCTCAACTCCCCTGTGGCCGAGAAAAGCCGCTGGACTCCAGTTCGATGGAAAAAAAAAAAAATTTAAAAACAAAATGGCAAACGACGAGTTAGAGGAACACTGAGAACACCACACCACAACAAGACAACTGCACAAAAACACACGCTTGGAAACCTTAGTTAAAAACAAGCCCAACAGCTCGACGTTTTCAAACTTACATTTTGCCCGTCCGTTAGCGCTCCATCACCAAACCAGCCTGTGTCTACAGTAGGGGAAGACCTTTCTTCTTCCAGCTTACTAGAATTGAAGGCTTCGCCACTTGGCTTTCCCGAGCTCAGAAAGTCTTTCCATAATGTCTACGGATCAGCAAGAGACTGCTCACCAAACGGTACGGCTTCCCCCCTCGAAATCAGGAGCTCTGAAACATGACATAATGCTCAGTCGAAGGCATTCGTCAGTAGTCGAAAAAATGCAACTTTCGGTTTTTTAAAAAAAATATTCTGAAAGTTTCGTTCTGATTCAAAGAAAAAAGCCCCGTCTTTAAAAAGAAAGAAAAAAAGGCCTTCTCTGCACATGGCAAGAATCCCACAACGCTCATTCCAAGAAAACAAACCCTACAGCACTTCAAATCTGGAAATTATTCACTAAATAAGAATCAGGTTGGCGGGAAATGGTAAATTCCCAGAGATGAACTCGAGCTTCAGGAGCTCAGCCGTCCACGTGCCTCTGCGACCACCAGCAGAAGGCCCCGTGAATCATCTCGGACCACAGGATGACTAGCTGTGAACTATTTCCTCCTACTGCAAACCCCTGCTGTGTGTTCCACACTGCCGGGGAAAGGGGGGGGGGGGAGAATCCTGAATCCAGACCCTGTCTTGATGGAATTTCCAGGCAGAGTCCGGTCCCGCTTCGTAACGGTGGGGCCAGCTGCCCGGCCGGGCTCTGAATCACCCCCTCAGCTATACCCAGAAGGAAATTACTCAGTGGCGAGCGGCACATGTTTTGTAGTGAGTAGTTCCTCAGGCTCTCGTGCAATGCTTTGGAGAAACGCAAGATCCTGGCAACGCCCTAAGCACAGTAAAATTCCATAAACCCAAAAAAAGAAAGGGGGGGGGAGAGAGAACAGAAGCAAAGTGGGTGATCTGTGAAACTGTTATACTGGCAAACACAGTTAAAAATGATCCCCCCCCCCCAAGCAAGAGAGAATGATTGAAACATCAGTGGAAAAGCAGGGGATGAACAGGAAAGAAATTTCACAAAAAAAGAGAGAGAGAGAGCGGGCTTCGCTGCACGTGATGGGAAAAATAATTAAAAGAACTGAGCGAATTAAATTGGTGTGGGGGGGGGGGAGAGAGAAATTAACTCTTTGCGGGTCAGATAAAAATAAGGGAAGAGGGTTGAGGATACACGTTAAAGTACTTCGGACTCCTAGGGTGACTCAGAGCCAGACGGGCAACCTGCTATGTGGTTATAGGGAACCCTGCTTGGCGTGCGGGAGTGGAGTGTGTGCGATAGAGACACACACAAAAACGCCCGAGGCTGCCTTATACTGGGTCCATCGAGGTCAGTGTTGTCTACTCAGACTGGCAGCAGCTCTCCGGGGTCTCAGGAACCGGTTTTTCGCACCACCTCCCACCTGGTTCTTTTCACTTGGAGATGCCGAGGGATTGAACCTGGGAACTTACGCATGCTAAGCAGATGCTCGGCCAGGGAGCCACAGCCCCTCCCCGGGCCAACCCTCCTGCCAGCCGGACTCTCCGGCTGGGAGGCAAAACCGCCTCCAGGCATGGCAGACCTGTGTGTGTCTACGGAGTGTGCGTGCAAGATTGGCAGAACGTCTCCTGCTTCCAGAGCCGAACTGCAGCCCCTTGCCAACCGGTCATCGCTGGTTCCAAAAAGTGCTCACTTCAAAAAGGATGTGGGTAGAATGGAGCAGGAGCAGAGGAGGGCGACGAGGATGATTGGGGGCCTGGAGACCAAGCCATAGGAGGAGAAGCTGAGGTACTTGGGAATATTCAGTTTGGAGAAGAGGAGATGGGGGGGGATGGATGGATGGACAGGATAGCTCCCTTGAAGTCTTTGAAGGGCTGTCCCTTAGAGGAGGGCGGGGAGCTGCTCCTGTTGGCAGCAGAGGGAGAGGACTTGCAAGATGGGGCTTAAATCAAGGGCGGGAAGGGACAGGCTGGGTCTTAGGAAGAACATTTTGACAGTCAGAGTTCTGCAACAGTGGAATCGGCTGCCTGGGGAGGGGGTGAGCTCCCCCTCATTGGCCGTCTTTAAGCAGCGGCTGGACAGACACTCGTCAGGGCTGCTCTGGGCCAATCCTGCATGGAACACAGGGTCGGGCTAGATGGCCCCTTCCGACTCTGTGGTTCTGCGATTCTATGAAAACCGTCAAACAACTGATGAAGCATCAACAAGGCCGTAAGGCTGACTTAGGCTCGCACCAGCTCCCTCCTGTAAAAACCATCCTGCGCTAGTGTCCTAAGAGGATCTTCCGCCTCAGAAGCATCGCTCCACCCTTGACTTCTGATTCCACAAAGTGTTCTGTTCCGTCTTGTTCCGAGCACGCTCGACAACTCAGTCCCACTGGTCGTTAAATTGCTCTGACAACTCTTGGCTGGTTTGGTGTAGTGGTTAAGTGTGCGGACCTGAATCTGGGAGAACCGGGTTTGAGTTGCCGCTCCTCCGCATGCAGCTGCTGGTGTGACCTTGGGCCAGTCACAAGTTCTCTTGGTAGCAGTTCTGGGGAGAGCTCTCTCAGCCCCACCTACCTCCCAGGGAGTCTGTTGTGGGGAGGGGAAGGGAAAGGAGTTTGTAAGCCGCTCTGAGACTCCCAAGTGAAGGGCGGGGTATAAATCCAATCTCTTCTTCTCTTCTCTCCTCCTCCTCCACTCCTGTTCTACCAGCTATGCTTTGACAGGGATTTCTCCCACTGTACACATGAAACTGCCTTATACTGTATCAGGCGACTTGGTCCATAAAGATTGATATAGTCTGCTCAGACTGGAAGTGGCTCTCCAGGATGTCAGAAGGAAGTTGTTCGCATCACCTCCTGCCTGGTCCTTTTAACTGGAGATGCCGGGGATTGAACCTTGAACCTTTTACACGGCAAGCAGTCGCTCTACCACCAAGCCACAGCCCCTCCCCTGAATGGAACTCTCACACGCAGCTGCCTTATACGGAAGCAGACCTTCAGTCCATCGAGGTGAGGACTGCCTACTCAGATTGGCAGCAGCTCTCCAGGGTCTCAGGCAGACATCTTTCATGTCACCTACTGCCTGGCCGCCTTCTGACTGGAGATCTCAGGGACTGAACCTGGGACCTTCTGCATGCCAGCCAGATGCCCTGCCGCACTGGCTGCAAAGACCTTAATGCATGCGCAGATTTCACACAGGCAAAGAGAAGGAAGAGGAGATTGGATTTATACCCCACCCTTCGCTACCCAAAGGAGTCTCAGAGCAGTTTACAATCTCCTTTCCATTCCCCTATTCACAAAAGACACCCTGTGGGGCAGGTGGGGCTGAGAGAGCTCTTTCGAGGACGGCCCTTGAGAGAACAGCTCTGAGAGAACTTGCGACTGGCCCAAGGTCACACCAGCAGCTGCATGTGGAGGAGTGGGGGATCAAACTCGGTTCTCCCAGATTAGCGTCCGCGCTCCTAACCACTACACTAAACTGGCTCCTAACCACTGCACCAAAGGAAGAAGGGCCATTTTAAAACAAACAAAGAACCCAACCCCAACACAGGGCTGAAGGTGTTAACAGAGGGAGAGCCAAAGACCTTAACCTGGAGTGTTACCTGAATGCCCTGTACTTGGCAGGGCATAGGGGGGGGCAGGGGTCCGTTGGAGCGGGAGCGCACAGGAGTGCAGCTCCGGGAGTGAGGAGCCCAGGGGGCGGGCACATGACCAAGCCCCGCCCCCTCCTCGGCTTCCCTGAGCAGTGGAGAGGCGCAGCGCCCCGGGGAAAGCCCTGCTAGCGTCTTTATTGTTTTTAACGTTTTGTTTTAATATTGATAATTTTATCATTGTTCCTTTTATGATTGTGTGCTGCTTTTCCAGAGACTTGCTCAAGGTGGCCTATAAATTTTCTAAGTATACCATTTTTTATCTGGGCACATGGCACATAAGTACTGGAGAAATTTCACCAACCCTTCAGCAGCTTCCACCCCAATCAGTTTGGTGTAGCGGTCAGGAGTTGGACTCTAATCTGGGAGAACTGGGTTTGATTCCCCAATCCTCCTCCACATGCAGCTGCTGGTGTGACCTTGGGCCAGTCACAAGTTCTCTCAGAGCTGTTCTCTCATGAGCAGTTCTCAAAAGACCTCTCTCAGCCCCACCTACCTCACAGGGTGTCTTGTTGTGGGGAGGGGAAGGGAAAGGGGTGGGTGGTGCACGTGCCCTGGGTATCTCAAGTCTACTTGAAACCTGGTGGTTTCAAGGGAGCAGGAAGAGAATGAGGGTGTGTTCTTTACGCTTATTTTTAGTGCACAAAGTATTGGATGGGGAAGGGAATGGAGGAAGAGCAGGTCAGTTTCCCTCACCTGTGGAGTGGAGCCTGAGGGGTGGGTGTTGCCTTCTGACACACTTCCGGTATGTTAGGGGGTGTGGCATATGCAAATGAGTCGCACAAATGAGTTATGCTAATGAGCTCCTGCACCTCTTTTTCTACGAAATGACCCCTGGGTGGGGGAAACAGTTCAACATGGCGTTGCCTGAATATGTGTGGGGCCATGGTTCAGTGGCAGAATGTCAAGCTGGGGGCCAAAAAGGTTATAAGTGTTATGAAACCATGCAAAACACGTGAACAGAATCTACTGATACACTCCATCATGGGCAACCACAGCTAGCTCCACCGTTCGACTAAAACTCTCAGACAAAACCGTCTTGTTTGCGGACCGAGATCTATACCGTTGAAATGGGTATCTCCAAGTCCACATGCACCTTAGAGACCTATTAAATGTTGGGGGCACGTGTTCCCTCCAAGCTGAGTCAGTGTGAGCTAGCTCATGGTTTCTTAGCCTCCGGCTCACAGATTCTCATCTTAGCTCAGGAAGGATGGCTCCGGAGCAAACTGATTTATGCCATCGCTCGCTCACAACTTTAATGCCCGTAGCTCACAAAGTAGAATTGTGACTCACAAGACTACGCAGCTTAGAGGGAGCATTGGTTGGGGGCAGGGGTCATTTCGTAGAAAAAGAGGTGCAGGAGCTCATTAGCATAACTCATTTGCATAACTCATTTGCATATACCACACCCCCTAACATACCGGAAGTGTGTCAGAAGGCAACACCCACCCCTCAGGCTCCACTCCACAGGTGAGTGAAACTGACCTGCTCTTCCTCCATTCCCTTCCCCATCCAATACTTTGTGCACTAAAATAAGCGTAAAGAACACACCCTCGTTCTCTTCCTGCTCCCTTGAAACCACCAGGTTTCAAGTAGACTTGAGATACCCAGGACATGTGCACCACCCATCCCTTCCCCTTCCCCTCCCCACAACAAGACACCCTGTGAGGTAGGTGGGGCTGAGAGAGGTCTTTTGAGATCTGCTCATGAGAGAACAGCTCTGAGAGAACTTGTGACTGTCCCAAGGTCACACCAGCAGCTGCATGTGGAGGAGTGGGGAATCAAACCCGGTTTTCCCAGATTAGAGTCCAACTCCTGACCACTACACCAAATTGATGGGGTGGAAGCTGCTGAAGGGTTGGTGAAATTTCTCCAGTACTTATGTGCCATGTGCCCAGGTAAAAAATGGTATACTTAGAAAATTTATATGCCACCTTGAGCAAGTCTCTGGAAAAGCAGCACACAGTCATAAAAGGAACAATGATAAAATTATCAATATTAAAACAAAACGTTAAAAACAATAAAGACCCTAGCAGGGCTTTCCCTGGGGCGCTGCACCTCTGCACTGCTCGGGGAAGCCGAGGAGGGGGCGGGGCTTGGTCATGTGCCCGCCCCCTGGGCTCCTCACTCCCGGAGCTGCGCTCCTGTGCGCGCCTGCTCCAACGGACACCTGGTTGGGGGTATAAGCTTTCAAGAGTCAGAGCTCCCTTTGTCCGAGCTCTGGCTCTCAGAAGCTCATACCCTGAAATTCTGGTTGGTCTCGAAGATGCTACTGGACTCAGATCCAGCTCTTCGGCTCAATGCTCCCTCGGAGCTGTGGAGTCTTGTAACCAGAAATTCTACTTTGTGAGCTACTGACATTAAAGTTGTGAGCGAGCGATTTGGCTGCTGCATAAATCAGTTTGCTCTGGAGCTACCCTTCCTCAGCTGAGACACAGATGTGTGAACCGGAGGCTAAAAAAATGTGAGCTAGCTCACACTAACTCAGCTTAGAGGGAACACTGCTTTCTGCTGCTGACTGACATGCCTACCCTCTGAAGCATGTGTTGGAATGCGACCCTGCGCGAGCCAAACATTCAGATCTCCATTACTCACATCAGAAGCTTCCTGCGACCTCAGTGACTCAGCACCAGAGCAGCAACGCGACTTGCCATTTCACTCCTGATTGCTAAACAACTAAATCCTTCTTTTGGCCCAGCTGCTGGCGTTCCAGTAAGGGAGAGGATGTTGATTTTATGAATGAAAAACAGCACTTTTCAGGACCCCTTAAGCTTTTTTTTTCTTTTTGCTAGTATTGTTTTCCAGGAACAAAGTCCCCCCCAGGACAGTTTGAACAGAGAATTACATTCTCCACTTTTTAGTTGCAGGCAAAGGTTTTGAAAAACCACTTTTATGTCCTATCTTAATGAGAGGTGAAAGTATTATGTGCCAGCAGTGGACCACTGTATGGATTACATAAGAGAAGCCAATGTTGGATCAGGTCAATGGCCCATCCAGTCCAACACAGGGGCCAAAAATACTAGGTGCCCTCAGGAGGTCCAGCAGTGGGGCCAGGACACTAGAAGCCCTCCCACTGTTGCCCCCCCCCCAACCACCAAGAAGACAGAGCATCCCTTGCCCCAGACTGAGAGTTCCTATCTATACCTTGTGGCTAATAGCCACTGACGGACGTCTGCTCCATATGTTTATCCAATTCCCTCTTGAAGCTTTCCGTGCTTGTAGCCGCCACCACCTCCTGTGGCAGTGAATTCCACGTGTGAATCACTCTTTGGGTGAAGAAGGACTTCCTTTCTAACCTGACTGCTCAGCAATTTCCTTGAGTGCCCACGAGTTCTTGTATTGTGAGAAAGAGAGAAAAGTACCTCCTTCTCTACCTGCTCTATCCATGCATAATCTCGATCATGTCACCCCTCAGCCGTTGTTTCTCCCAAGCTAAAGAGCCCCAAGCGCTCTAACCTTTCTTTTTTTTTCCTTTTAATTTTTGTATTAGTTTTTCAAAGATTATACAAGACCAAAACAACATCAGTGTATATTACATACAGGTTAAGTATCAATTTACTGCACATACAGTATTGTTATTTTAGTAATTACATCAATGGTCCCTCTAAGTTGTGGAGTCTTGTGAGCCACAATTCTACTTTGTGAGCGACCAACCAGCATTGAATTGTGAGTGAGCGATTTGGCTACTGCATCAATTAGTTTGCTCTGGAGCCATCCTTCCTGAGCTAAGACAAAAATGTGTGCGCCGGAAGCTAGAAAACAGTGAGCTAGCTCACACTAACTCAGCTTAGAGGGAACACTGGAAACGATATAGTATTGCTAATCCTCCTGTGAACTCTAAGATATATAAATATGTGTTTGATATCTCTTGTGTACTGTCCATGCTTGTAGCCACTACCACCTCCTGTAGCAGTGAATTCCGCGAGTTAATCTCTCATGGAGTGCCCACGAGTTCTTGTCTTGTGAGAAAGGGAGAAAAGTACCTCTTTCTCTACCTGCTCTATCCCATGCATAATCTTATAAACCTCGATCACGTCACCCTTCAGCCGTCGTTTCTCCAAGCTAAAGAACCCCAAGTGCTTCAACCTTTCTTCATAGAGAAAGTGTCCCCACCCTTTTATCATCCTAATTGCCCTTTTCTGCACTTTCCCCAATGCTATAATATCTTCTTTGAGGTGAGGTGACCAGAACAGTACACAGTACCCCAAATGAGGTTGCAACATCGATTTATACAGGGACATTATGATACTGGCTGATTTGTTTTCAATTTAGTCTTGTTTTCAAGACTGTAAGCCACTCTGAGACTCCTTCAGGCAGTAAAGGGCGGGGGTATAAATCCAATCTCTTCTTCTTAAAGGTTATAACCAGCAACAATGTGTGTATGTAAGTGTTCCTTGCTTGCCGCTACTGAGAGATCATGGAGACCCATAGTTTCTGGCACCACTACTGAGAGATCGTGGAAACCAATCAGATGAGTGGAAGGCACTCTCTCTACTTTCCAACTGTTGTGTAGTGAATACGGAAAAGGTGGCAAAATTTCTGTACTTTGCTGTCAAGAGGAGAGCTGGTATTAAGAAGTGTCATTGATATTCTCTGCTGGTTTATGACGCTGTGATATGCCGTTAAAGGTCTGTTGTATTCTTGTATTCTTCTTGCTTGCGGAGATTGTAGGGATAGCTTTAATTGCTTCCAGTTGACTTAGCGCAACAGCTATCCATTCCTTCTTGCTCTTTCCTTTCCTTGTAGCGCTCTCAACCCCAAACCCCTACTATATTCTCCCTTGCACCAGATGCAGAGCTGGATGGGGGAATCAGCAATCTGGTTAGCCCTGTTCACACATGACAGTGGATGCACACACCACCTGCATGTATGTGCGTACGACATCGGTTTGTAAGAAAAATCCAAAGCATGTTTATTTGACAAATGAAACAGGGGACTAGTACCTGAATAAAGGGGGGGGGGAGGACTGAACCATATGTTTAGTTGTACATGTGTTAGTTGTAACACAGGGCTTTTTTTGTAAAAAAAAAAAAAAAAAGCCCAGCAGGAACTTATTAGCATAATAGGCCACACCCAACAGCAGAAATTCATTAGCATATTAGGCCACACCCCCGACAGTGCGGCTCCCTCCCCGGATTGGCTTCCCCAGGTGCCCCGTGGCATGTGGGACGCATAGGGAGCCCGGGGAAAGAAAGGCAGTTTCTCGATCGGCTTCCCCAGGGGAACCCGAGGAGAGGAGGCAATTTAAACTGCCTTCCCTCCCTGGATCGGCTTGGCTTCCCCAGGCGCCCCACAGCTTGCGAGGCGCCTGGGGGAACCTGAGTGGGGAGGCTGTAGGCGTGGCCAACTCGGAAGCCCGCCAGAACTCCGTTCCTGTGCGTTCCTGCCCCAAAATACCCTGTTTTAACATAAGAATTACTCTACACGTATCTAAGGAAGAATCAAGTGTACGTACAGCGTACACAGTTTTAACATGCTTTCCATAGTAACTTCTGAACCAGGAGAAACATTCAGTCTCGCCTACAATGTACATGTGGAGCGCACCAACTTCCATATCGGTCACTGCTTGTTCACCCTGGGATGCCGCGAACTTCACGCCAACTCCAGTTCAGTTCGAAACTCAAGTTTCCTTTATGGGTTCACCACACCTGGGAGGACACCTTGGTCATCCTTTCTGACAAAAGAAGGAAACGAAAGTTCGCCGAAGGAAAGAGGCGGGACGAAAGCGGTCGTTCCAACTATGCAATAAAATGAAACAAAAGAAACAAAAAATATCTCGTTCCCCTATCACTTCTCTTTGTGTGTGTGTGTGGGGGGGGGGGGAGCTGAAAGTCATGGCAACCTCTGGAGGCCTGAAGGATATTCAGCAAGGAGGCTGCGTAAAGCCTGCCCCCGCCTCCTGACTGCTGATATTCCTTAGCTTCCGAGATCTGGCAAGATCAAGCTTGCCTGGCTTATCTACGCCTGGGCTTCCGTATCTCTTATCAGTTCCGTAACTTTAATGGTAGCTCTTAACCCCTGCAAAAGATTGTAAGAGTACCCATACTAGATCAGAGCAATCGTCCACCCAGTCCAGCAGTACACGAAGCTTCTTTCTGCTGAGTTAGATCTTTAGTCCATCCATATCAGGGCTGTCTACTGCGACGGACAGCAACCCCTCCAGGATCTCAGGTCAAGGTCTTTTACATCACCTACTAGCCAGTCCCTTTAACTGGAGATATTGTAGACTGAACCCGGGACCTTATGCAAGCAAAACAGATGCTCAGCCACTGAGCCACGGCCCCTCCCCCTAGCCAGTCACGGACACGTGCCCCAAGCTGAAGCACTTAACTCTGGAAAGCCGGCATATAAATTCTGTTAATAAATCAATGAATAACTTCTTATGGAGGCAATTGCTGGTAGATTTCCTCACTTCTGCCCCTTTTCTAACCAAAGGTGTTCAATCTGCCTAACACACAATTTAAAAAAAAAAACTCAACTCAAACAATAATCACATATATAAAAAGCTCTTTCCATGTATTTTTCCCAAAGTTTTATAAACCGTTTTCATGCCCCTCTTAGATGTCATTTTTCTAAGCAGAAACACATAACATTATTTTGCCTTCCTTTGTAGAGAAGGTGCTCCAACCTTTTGATCATTTTGGATACCATTTCTGCATATTTTCCAGCTCTGTAATACCCTTTTCTGATACGAGGTTTCCGGATCTGCACGCAATATCCCAAGTAGGACTGTTGATTTACAGAAAGACATTACAGTCCTGCAGTGTTATTTTCAGGAGGAGGAGGAGGAGGAGGAGACACCCTGTGAGGTTGGTGGGGCTGGGAGAGCTCTGACAGAAACTGCTCTTTTTCAAGAACAGCTCTGACAGAACCATGGCTTGCCCAAGGTCATCCAGCGGCTGCAAGTGGAGGAGTGGGGAATCAAACCCGGGTCCGCGCACTTAACCACTACACCAAACTGGCTTCTTCAGAGGTCAAATAGGTCAGAACAAAACATGCAACAAGGCCCCTGTTACACTTGTAAGGCAGTAAACGACTGATATAGGACCAAAAATGGAAAGCTTTATGGAAAAATAAAAAATATTTAATCAATACTGAATCACCCAATTGAAAAATCCCATCCAATATTAAAAGTGCATATTTTACTGTACCCTAATTCCATATACTTACTTCCAATCTGGAACTGAATGACACACAAAAAATGTTTCTGTGGGGCCAAAAGACCAGATACATTGGAATATTTAATGAGGTTTTGTTTGGGCCCCAACAAGGTTTTTACATGTTTCTGAAATAAACACGTGTACTTTTGGATCCTCTACCTTTAACTTCCTCCTCGTTCTCGCCTCGTTCTTGCATGGCCGTCCTGGTTTCTTAATTTGGCAGTTCGAGGTCCGTATCAAAGCACCGCATTTGGGAACTTTTTAAAGGAATGCAAGTCAGTTCAATGCCCGCCGACAATTATAAAGGGCAGAGGTACTCTGTTATTTGCCGTGGCATGGTGCCCGGCGTTCCCCACACCTGCAGATTCAACTGAGCTGGGTTAATATGCCACTGCCATTGTGGCGTTTGGTAGAATAAAGGTAAAGGTTTCCCTTGCCCGAAAGCCAGTCGAATCTGACTCTAGGGGGCGGTGCTCATCTCTGTTTCCAAGCCGAAGAGCCAGCGCTGTCCGAAGACATCTCTGTGGTCATGTGGTCGGCGTGACTAGACTTCCCACCGAAGCGGTAACTATTTATCTACTTGCAATTTCTTACTTTTGAACTGCTAGGTTGGCAGGAGATGGGGCCAGAGACGGGAGCTCACTCCACCACGTGGCATTCGGGTCTCGAACTGCTGAGCTACCGAAGTCTGCATTGCCTGCTCAGACCGGCAGTGGCTCTCCAAGGCCTCGCAGTAAGGCTTTTTGCATACCTACGACCTGATCTTTAACTGGAGAGGCTGTTGATTGAACCTGGGACGACCTGCATGCCAAGCAGACGCTCTACCACTGAGCCACCTGGAAGCGATCATCCAAAATTCACACATTCTGTTACCCCGAACTAACTGCAATGAATGAGCTGGAGTCCCCAACAAAGTGTCCCTTTGGAAGAGGAAATGATTCCATCCCTAACCCTAAAAAGCAGAATCCACCAGAATTAAGGATACAAGCACAAACTAGCCGCCCTGTCTGCATGTTGCAGGGAACGCATGTACATCCCACCTGTTCGGGCATGCATTTGTTTGTATATGAACAAGCCAACGCACATTCGCATTAGAAGAGAAGAAGATGAGAAGAGATTAGATTTATACCCTGCCCTTCACTACCCAAGGGAGTCTCAGAGCGGCTTACAAACTCCTTTCCCTTCCCCTCCCTACAACAGACACCCTGTGAGGTAGGTGGGGCTGAGAGAGCTCTGAAACAACTGTCCTTGAGATAACAGCTGGTACAGAGCTATGGCTTGCCCAAGGTCATCTAGCAGGTGCAAGTGGAGGAGTGGGGAATCAAACCCAGTTCTCCCAGATTAGAGTGACATTACAAATGAAACCCAGGAACAGGATCTGGATAAATGTGGAGTTTGTATAACATGTCCAGCTGTACATGCGTTGACTTAACATGAAATAGATCAAGATGGGGAGCCGTGTTAGTCTGTTTGTAGCAGCAGAAAAGAGCAAGAGTCCAGTAGCACCTTCAAGACGAACAAAGTATGTGGCAGGGTATCTGAAGAAGTGAGCAGTGACTCACAAAAAGCTCATAACCTGACATGTATTTTGTTAGCCTTAACGTGAGAATTGTTCAACGCACAAAGAATTATCAAGATAAAATGTGCACATGCTGTATATTCGTTCACTGTAACTTGGGAAGAGAGTTACTATACATCACATACCTTCCATGAAGATAGTTTCAGTGGGTCTGAAGTATGACAATTAGATTTAAGTCCAGTAGCAGGTTACAGACGCCTTCTTGGTCTCTAAACTGCTACTGGACTCGAATCCAACTGCAGACCGCACTGTGAATTGCTCCCAACAGAAATCGATTATTACATTTGAGAACTGGAGAGCTTTTTACACCGATTATAGATAAAGCTGTATCATCCTATCATCCAGGGACTTAAATTGATTGAAAATTTAAAAAAGCAATATAATCATAGCAATTGATGCAGTTATTGTAACCAATTCCTTTCATGTTATATGTCTAATTAGTTATTATATGAGCTCAATTTTTGTATATTATCTTCTGTTCTCTCTTCTACTACACCAGTTTGGTGTAGTGGTTAAGTGCGCAGACTCTAATCTGGGAGAACCGGGTTTGATTCCCCACTCCTCCACTTGCACCTGGCTGGATGACCTTGGGCAAGCCATAGCTCTGGACCAGCTGTTCCCTCAAGGACAGCTTGGGAAAGAGCTCTCTCAGCCCCACCTACCTCACAAGGTGTCTGTTGTGGGGAGGGGAGGGGAAAGGAGTTTGTAAGCCGCTCTGAGACTCTTAGGCTGTTTTTACATCTGACTTTCCCGCTGGAATCATTCTAGTTCCAAAAAAACCTGCCCACACCTCTGTGCGGTGTGAAACCATGCTGCTACTGAAATGTCCACATCTACTAATTGCCCTCCTGTGGTCAAGCTAGTATTAAACCAGCTTGATTCTGCTTTAAACAATTGCTGTTGATTAGTGCACTTAGACCCCCTGGAGTGAAATTTCACACCACTGTGAAATCAGCACAGGAAAAGACAGCAGTCAAACTACTTTAGAGGGGAGGTGTAAAATGACCCTTAAGTGAGTGAAGGGCGGGATATAAATCCAATCTCTTCTCTTCTTCTTCTTCTTCTTCTTCATTATTACAGACTGTTAATACTATATATATAATATATATAATACTATATATAAAGTTAAGAGAATTTTTTTCCCTTGCCTATGTTTTTTGTCACATCCTTATAGATAGGGAATAATGAAAATATATTATATGGAAATCGTATAGGCTGCTTACTTCGTTATAACAATTTGTTACAATTTGTCATGTTTTATACTTTTATCTGAGCGATTAGTCCTTAATGTGTTAAAAATTGATGTTTTTGCTTCTTTTTTCTATTTTTCCCCTTGCCCCTCTTCCTTTTAATTCTGTATTCCTATCTTAAATATTAAAAGAAAAATTGTATAAAAAGAAAAAGAAATTGGCCTCTTCCCCCCCCCATCTTCAGTTTTCTCTATCAGAAAACCTTCCCTGGAGGCTGTCTTTTGCCTCCTCTAAAAGGTGATTTTAGGCAGGTTTTTTTTAAAAAGAGAGCTTGTATTGTTTTCAGTCTTTTTGTACATCACCTGGAATCAGCAGAAAATTCACTTTTTGTGCAGGAAAGGCAACTTTCTTCTTGCATTGTACCCAAACCGACTGCCAGGGGCAAGGAAGGGACGGCATGAATTTAGTGTTCCCCTAAACTACGGGATTACGTTATCAGAGAAGAAAACGACAGACTGATCTTTTCCCCCAATTTGCTAATTTTCCACAAAGGAGCTACTATCTTTCTCCACGGGGGAGCTGCCATCTTACTCAAGTTCTGGCCTTGAAGCCCGCTCCCAGCTGGAAGTCTTTTCTTAGTTTCCCTCTCAGCTGCCCCACCCAGCTGCCTTTTCTATATCATCTCACAAGGCCCGGATCCGAGGCAGCGTAAGCAGAGCTGAGCTGAGGAGGGCAATTTTCGGCCCTCTCAGTGCAAAATCCCCCACACACGATTGTCCGCCTGTGGATCAGCAGTAAGTCTGCCAACCTCCAGGTGGGGCCTGGAGACTTCCCAGAATTACAAATTATTTCCAGACCATAGAGATCAGTTCCCCTTGTAGAAAAATGGCTACTCTGAAAGGTGGACTCTATGGCACTACAGTTTGGTGTAGTGGTCAAGGGTGCGGACTCTAATCGGGGAGAACCCGGTTTGATTCCCCACTCCTCCACTCACACCTGCTGGATGACCTTGGGCAAGCCACAGTTCTGGCACAGCTGTTCTTGAAAAAGAACAGTTTCTGTCAGCGCTCCCTCAGCCCCACCTACCTCACAGAATAACAGCACATGAGAGACAGGCTTAGATATCACTGATGTGGTAGCCATGTGCCCTGGCTGTACCACTTCACGGGGGGGGGGGGGGTGTTAGGGGTGAGATGAGGGCAGGGTTGCCAACCACAGAGTCCACCCTCCAAAGCTGCCATTTCCTCCAAGGGAACTGATCTCTGTAGTCTAGTTGTGAATTCAGATCTCCAGGCTCGACCTGGACGTTGGAAGCCCTTCATGAAGGCTTACATGCCCCAAAAATGTTCCTTCATCCCACCCTAAGAACATTCCTTGAGCACAAAACAAAACAAAAAGGGAAAAAACACTAATATCTTGAGAAGAAGCTGGGCAAACAGTCCTCCTTCCAACTCCTAGTTTTAACAGAGGAGGGAATGTTTTATGTGGCGGAGCCAGGGCTATTTGGGGGCAGGAACGCACAGGAGCCCCCCCACGGGTTCCTCAGGCGCCGCGCAAGCTGCAGGGCACCCAGGGAAGCCGATCCCGAAACTGCCTTGCTTCCCGCGGGTTCCCCATGCGGGCACTTTGGGAAGCCGATCCTGGGAGGGAGCTGCACTGTCAGGGGTGTGGCCTAGTATGCTAATGTATTTCTGCTGTTGGGTGTGGCCTATTATGCTAATGAGTTCCTGCCCGGCTTTTTCTTCTTTTTCCACTCAGTCCGGGCTGGCCTTGGTGAGAACCGGGCCTAGCACTGTGACCCCAACGCACAACGAAAACTGTTTTTATCCTCTTAATGCAGGGTCTTTCAAATGTTCTGTCTCCAAAGGGGCTCTTTCCCAAACAATGTTTCTGCCCCCCAGTCTCTTGTGGCTTCACACATCACGAAGAAAAAGAAGAAAAAGAAGAGAATGGATTTAAACCCCACCCTTCACTGCCCGAAGGAGTCCCAGAGCGGCTCACAATCTCCTTCCCCTCCCCCTCCCCACAACAGGCACCCTGTGAGGTAGGTGGGGCTGAGAGAGCTCTCTCAAGAACTGCCCTTGAGAGAACAGCTCTGAAAGAACTTATGACTGACCCAAGGTCACACCAGCAGCTGCATGTGGAGGAGTGGGGAATCAAACCCGGTCCTCCCAGATTAAACTCCGTACTCTTAACCACTACACCAGACTGGCTCTCTTTCTTGTGTTGGAAGCGAGACCCGGGCAGTTGCACCTTCTTGCCCCGCCCCCCTAAATTTCCTCATTGTCCCTCCCCTTCCTCATTAGTTTTGACCTTGGTGCGCATCCCCATGGCTTCATGTAAAGCAAACGCCCAGCTGAAGGAACAGCACATGTGAGCCCGAGGCTGGCTTCCTTCTCGAGCCAGGCTCTGAAAATACCTTCGAGCGCCAAAGAATGCATCTGCCCCGCATTCGTTTGGCCCACGTGCCAAGAACGGGACCCACCCATCTACGGCTCAGATGGCACGCTGACCTGCAGTCTTGACATGTGCCAGCATCTACAAAACCAGTTGTCCTGCCACAGGCGCATTCGACTCATGATCCAAGGATTCCTGACTTTATGGTTACCTTGCAGTGCTAGTACAGGGGGCAAGGGGTATTTGTGACGGGAAATTGTGGGGTGGGAAGAAAGACAGTAAAACTTTTCCCCTGCCCCTCATTCCAAGGGTCCTCAACCTTTTCGGAGCCTGCAGGTACCTTTGGAATTCTGGCTCAGTACGATGCTCACAACTACAAAATGGCTGCTGCACAAGGCAGAGCCAGCCACAAAATGGCTGCCTGCAGCTTAACTTCAGTCAGACAGAGAAGAAAAGGAGGAGGAGGAGATTGGATTTATATCCCACCCTTCACTACCCAAGGGAGTCTCAGAGTGGCTTACAAACTCCTTTCCCTTCCCCTCCCCGTAACAGACACCCTGTGAGGTAGGTGGGGCTGAGAGAGCTCTTTTCAGAACTGTTCTCGAGAGAACAGCTCTGATAGAACTACAACTTGCCCAAGGTCATCCAGCAGCTGCAAGTGAAGGAGTGGGGAATCAAACCCAGTTCTCCCAGATTAGAATCTGTGCGCTCAACCACTACACCAAATTCACAGAACAGGATCACTGAAGCTGCAGGGGAATTCGGGCGAAGCCGCGGGGCAAAATGCGGCGCGGGGCAAATAGTGGGAAATTCAAGCACGCAATCGGGGCAAAGGGAAGAACGATGCCGGGGCAGTGCCTCGTGGGAAATTGCTCCTAGTCTTGTATATGATTAAATACATTTATTGGGGCCTTTGTGGGCTCCCCAGTAAATCAATGGCTTTCACTGCTAGGAATCAAATGCTTTTATTTGTATTTTGAGTAAAAAAAATAACATTGTTAATTGGGTTTGCCTGTGTCCTTTATAAAGTTTATATTTCCAGTACCTGGCATTACATTTTAGGTCACACAGGGCCCAGCCCGACAAAGTGACATTTAGGTCAGATCTGGCCCTCGTAAGAAATGAGTTTGACACCTCTGATGCAGGGGTTGGTTCCCCTCCACGGATGAGGTCATCATGGACTCCTCCTCTTCCTGCCATGTGCCTGTGATGGGAGCTCCAGTCACATGCTTGCGTTTTCAGGGGGTCCCACGCTGCCACCTGGAGGCTAAAGGCGGGTTTCTGGGTCAGGAAAGGTTGAAGACCATTGTCCCAGCTGTGGATTTCCAGCTCTGAAGCTGGGGGAGATAACAAGAGGCTCTTTCTAGATTTTTTTTTTGATTCTCTGACTGAGGGAAATTCTTACGTTGGCCGTTATAGTCCTCCAGTTCATGCCAAGTGGCTTATGGCGAAACACTTCCCAAGAACTGTCTGTGCCCTGTTTTCCTTTTTTGCGAGGGAAAGGCCTGAATGACGAGGAGGAGTGGTTTGAGTGGATCCACCTTGCCTCCCTTAAGCCCCGCCGTGTGCTGTTGTTGCCGCCCACGCTGCTCACTCCCTGCTGCACCCTGGTTGCAATTAACATGCCTCGGAGGATGCTCTGTGTCTTTGGACAAAAGCCCCGACTACGTGGGCCAGCGACTGGAGACACAGAGATGGAGACGCACCAGGCAGGCGCCTCCGCCCGGCAGCCCCGCCAATGCCCTCTAGCTTGCCCCTCCCCGTACCAGGCCAGCTTCTAGAACTCCCACGAGTGGCCGGGGCTGCCAATTGCAGCTAAGTTGCCGAGCACTGGCTGAGGGAATCAGTTATCTACCGAGGATTAGGGCGGGACAAACCACCTCGACTGCCACAGGAATGCACGTTTGGCCAAGGAGGGAGACGAGAGCTCGAACACCGGCAGATACATGCCTCAAAAAAAATCCGCCCAGGAAAGCGGAACACAGCCAGATGTTGTGGCAAGTGGTACCCACTATTTCTTATCGAATGTGCTGAGCAGAACCCGGTGCTGGGACCAGTGTTCCCTCAAAGTTGAGTTGGTGTGAGCCAGCTCACGGGTTTTTAGCCTCCGGCTCCCACATTTTTGTCTTAGCTCAGGAAGGATGGCTCCAGAGGCAAACTCATTTAGGCAGTCGCCAAACTGCTCGCTCGCAACATTAATGCCAGTAACTCATGAAGTAGAATTTTTGCTCACAAGACTCCACAGCTTGGAGAGGGAGCATTGGTTGGGACCCAGAGCAACCTCAAGAATCTGAAAAGGTAACTATTTGGAGGATGTGGATTCCTTACCGTAGTACCTGTCAGGGTGAGACCAGCCAATTCTCAAGATCTCAAAGGCATGTTTTTTTAGCTTCTTTATTTGCTTTATTTAAAACATTTATTAGCCACCTTTCTTCCCAACAGAGGTCAAGGCAGCTTACAATGTCGATAAAATACATAAAAGAAAATACATAATAGGGACTATTAGGAAGAAGAAGAAGAAGAAGAGATTGGATTTATACCCCGCCCTCCACTCCCCAAGGGAGTCTCAGAGCGGCTTACAAACTCCTTTTCCCTTCCCCTCCCCACAACAGACACCCTGTGAGGTAGGTGGGGCTGAGAGAGCTCTTTCCCAAGCTGTCCTTGAGGGAACAGCTGGTACAGAGCTATGGCTTGCCCAAGGTCATCCAGCCAGGTGCAAGTGGAGGAGTGGGGAATCAAACCCGGTTCTCCCAGATTAGAGTCCGCGCACTTAACCACTACACTACACCAAACTGGAAGGGGACTGAAAACAAATCAGCCAGTATCATGATACCCCTGTATAAATCGATGGTGCGGCTTCATTTGGAGTACTGTGTGCAGTTCTGGGCTGCGGTCACACACCCTAAATAATCCACTTTCAATGCACTTTCCAAATGGATTTTGCCAGTTCACACAGTAAAATCCATCTGAATAGTGTACTGAAAGTGGATGATTTAATCTGGGTGACCGCAGCCCCGGTCACTGCACCTCAAAAAAGGTATTCTAACACTGGAAAAAGTACATAAAAAGGGAAACTCCAGTGATTAATGGGAAGGAACACTTTCCCTATGAAGAAAGGTTAAAGAGGTTAGGGCTCCTTAGCTTGGAGAGACGACAACTGAAGGGTGACATGATCAAGGTTTATAAGATTATGCATGGGATAGAGAAGGCAGAGAAAGAAGTACTTTTCTCCATTTCTTATAATACAAGAACGGGGGCACTCCATGAAATTGCTGAGCAGTCGGGTTAGAAGAGATCAAAGGAAGTCCTTCTTCACCCCAAAGAATAGTTAACACATAGAATTCACTGCCACAGGAGGAAGAAGAGGAAGAAGGAGAAGAAAAAGAGGAGATTGGATTTATACCCTGCCCTCCACTTGGAGTCTCAGAGCAGTTTACAGTCTCCTTTCCCTTCGGAGGTGGGGCTGAGAGAGCTCTTTCAAGGACTGCTCTTGAGAGAAAAGCTCTAAGAGAACTTGTGAGTGATCCAAGGTCATAACCAGCAGCTGCATGTGGAGGAGTGGGGAATCAAACCCGGTTCTCCCAGATTAGAGTCCGCGCTCCTAACCACTACACCAAACAGTGGCAGCAGTGCCCACAGCCTTTTAATTGGCAAAGCCAATCAGATGCCCTGCTGGGCAAATGCTCCCCTAGCCCTTTTGGCTTTCTAAAAACACTTGGCATTCACTGGGAAAGGTATCTTAGGGTGCGATGGCACCCACGTATCATGTTTGGGACCCCTGGCTTAAGCTGTACCAGGGTGCAACCCTGTGCACACAAGAGTGATTCTGGGAGTGGGAGGAGGAGGAGAAGCAGCAGCAGCAGCTTATATCCCGCTTTTTTCTACCCAAAGGAGTCTCGGAGCGGCTTACAATCATCTTCCCTTCCTCTCCCCTGTGAGGTAGGTGGGGCTGAGAGAACTCTTTCAAGGACTGCTCCTGAGAGAACAGCTCTGAAAGAGCTTGTGACTGAACCAAGGTCGTGCCAGCTGGCTGCATGTGGAAGAGTGGGTTAATCAAACCCGCTTCTCCAGACTAGAGTCCGCTGCTCTTAACCACTACACCAAGCACATATCCTCCACTGCTGAGTTGCCATGAAGAGGAGGCCCACACGGCAGGGAGGAGGAGACAGATCAGAAGGGATGTTGTTAGACAGACTTGAGCCTCAGGATTTCTTCTTAGAGGAACTAAGCTCCAAGAAACAATGGCGTTCGCCACTTGCACGCAGGTGTGCTGGAGTCTTTGCGCGTCACCTGCATGTGTGTGCAGAGCCTTTGTGCGGCCACGCTCCCGTCTGGCAGAAGCATTTGGACTTGTCATCACCATTCGTCCTGCAGCGTTCCCCACTGTTGATCAGGCAACACAGAACAGGTTGCTTCCTGCCCGAAACTCTGAGCAAACATAAAGAAGTGGGTCAGCTTGGAACCCAGATTCTCAGGGGGAGGGCTTTCCTTCCTCCCCCCCCCCCCCCGGAACAATCTTTGGCATCCATATTTTGGATTCCTGGCTCTGGAAGGGCTGTTGGCTTATGGCTGATTCCCCTCCCAAGCCACCCAAGAGGAGGTACAATACCGAGGGTGCCAACGCCCTGGAAGAATGTTCCTTGGGCTCCTTGGCCAGAGCGTGGGTGGGGCTGAGCAGGTTTGCCACAGACGCTTCTACAGATCTTTCCTTTTCCTACACACACCCCTTTCCTCCTGCCCCCCTTCAGGCCTGGGGCAGGAAAGGGCTTTAACTAGCTGCCACCTCTCTGGTTCTAGGGCAGGGCTCCCCAACTATTTTGAGACTGTGGGCACCTTTTGAAGGCTGACACAGCGTGGTAGGCACAGACACAAAATGGCGGTCACAAAATAGCTGCCAAGGAAGGCACAGACAGCCACAAAATGGCTAACGCAGCTTACATCCCGTCGCACAGTGAAGATCCCTGTGATTTAGCGGCAACAGCTGCCAATCAAATCTCCAGTGGCCAATGAAAAACCTTGTTGGACAAAAGCCCCACCTAGCCCCACCCAGGCTTTTTACTGGTGAGGCCCAACAGCACCCTCCCTGCCCCAGAGCTACCTTTGTAGTCAGGGCATGCCAGACTTGAGGCATGAAGAACCTCTGTAGTCAGGGCGTGCCCTGAGATAAGGCCAGACTTGAGGCATGAAGGACCTCTGTAGTCGGGGCGTGCCCTGAGATAAGGCCAGACTTGAGGCATGAAGGACCTCTGTAGTCGGGGCGTGCCCTGAGATAAGGCCAGACTTGAGGCATGAAGGACCTCTGTAGTCGGGGCGTGCCCTGAGATAAGGCCAGACTTGAGGCATGAAGGACCTCTGTTGTCGGGGCGTGCCCTGAGATAAGGCCAGACTTGAGGCATGAAAGGCCTCTGTTGTCGGGGCGTGCCCTGAGATAAGGCCAGACTTGAGGCATGAAGGGTCTCTGTAGTCGGGGCGTGCCCTGAGATAAGGCCAGACTTGAGGCATGAAGGACCTCTGTAGTCGGGCGTGCCCTGAGATAAGGCCAGACTTGAGGCATGAAGGACCTCTGTAGTCGGGCGTGCCCTGAGATAAGGCCAGACTTGAGGCATGAAGGACCTCTGTAGTCGGGGCGTGCCCTGAGATAAGGCCAGACTTGAGGCATGAAGGACCTCTGTAGTCGGGGCGTGCCCTGAGATAAGGCCAGACTTGAGGCATGAAGGACCTCTGTAGTCGGGGCGTGCCCTGAGATAAGGCCAGACTTGAGGCATGAAGGATCTCTGTAGTCGGGGCGTGCCCTGAGATAAGGCCAGACTTGAGGCATGAAGGATCTCTGTAGTCGGGGCGTGCCCTGAGATAAGGCCAGACTTGAGGCATGAAGGATCTCTGTCGTTGGGGTGTGCCCTGAGATAAGGCCAGACTTGAGGCATGAAGGACCTCTGTCGTCGGGGCGTGCCCTGAGATAAGGCCAGACTTGAGGCATGAAGGACCTCTGTTGTCGGGGCATGCCCTGATATAAGGCCAAATTTGAGGCATGCAGAATCTATGCTCTCTGTTAGAGCTCTGCCTCCTTGACAGCATTTGGTGCCTGTTCCCCTTCCATCCCCTCCCCCCAGTCCAATCCCAAAGCTTGGAAGGCACCTGGGAAATGTATACATCACCTCTTTCCTCAGCCTGAGGTTCAGAGTCATACGCATTCCTACACTACACTCCGCCATGTTGTGCCCGCCGCCCTGGGTCAAAATTCCAACAGTGCCCAAAGGCTCAAAAAGGATCCCTGGTTTAGACTATCAGTTGGTTAGACCGGTGGTCTTCACACTTTCCAGACCTGCCATCTACCTTAAATCCCTGGGCAGTGGCACAGGACTCACTAAAATAGGGTGACATCACAATGATGTGTTTGGGAGCGTTCTAGTCCAGCCTTTTCCCTGATGTGCTGTTGACATCTGTGAACACATTTTTTTAAAAGGACGCAGGGAGTTTCCATAGCCCAGGGCGCAAGCTTAATTCTAGGCAAAATATCTCTGTTCCTGTGATCTCTCTCCTCCACCGAAAAGCCTCTCCAGTTGGCATTAGACCTGGCCATGCTGCTTGGAAAGAGAGATGTGTCGTTTTTCCAGAAAGACTTGCTACTCTAAAGCGTCTGCAGGCTATTGCGGGGAGGGGGAATTGACAACAGGGTGGGCTTGGCTACCTACAACGCATGAGCTGTGTACATCACGCTGGATCACAGACTACGCAATGAAGTAGAATCGGTTTCAAGAAGGAGCTGGCATCTTCAAGGGGAGTTCATAAGCAGGCAACAAAGCAGACCCTGTTATCAACGACTGCAAACCTTCTTGCTCCCCCCCCCCCCCACCGCCACGTCCAAGCTAAGCTCTTGCATTCAGTGACCCGCTAAACCAGCTCCACGGAAAAATCCAACTGTGCTAGTAATTAGCTCCCTTCGAGGCCGGCTAATTGAGAATCGGCAGCCCGTCTGTAGAATCGGCAGCCCGTCTTGGAATTTCCTCTTTTGGATGAAGTCCTTTCCTCTTTTTGAATTTTGTGAACTGAACATGTACTAGTTTATGAATCTGATACAAGGTGAAGTCATGAAGTTGTCTCCTCTTAAGTGAATTCTGTCAACTTGAACATGTACTAGTCTATGAATCGCGTATTAGTCTTCTGATAAAGATCCAATCGAAATGGAGTATGTAATCCGGAGCCTGCGTTGGACTGTCGTATTGATCACTCATTTCTACTGATTATATAATCAGAAACTGATGACTATCGATTGTATATATTAGCAACTGTTGTTAGGACTGTTTCTCTGCTATGTTATTGTTGTTATGAGTATATTTCACCCTTATTGAATTGTGGAGATTTATAATAATACACAGTAGTAATTTTGTTCTGCATACCTTTATTGTTGCATTCTGGCACAGTTCTTATTTTCTATTTTGTTCAGCACTTCCAGAAGTGACATAAGGGTCACTCTAGGAACTGCTGGGAACTCTATAGCTTCACACAACACCGCTTTTAAAGCAATGTTCCCCCACTGTTGCTAAGAGCAGAGGCGGGCAACAGGCGTTGGAGGCAGGCCAGCCGTATGTACTTCAGTGGCAGACGGCTAATTAGTTAGTGGTCGGTATGGCTCATTGGTGGCTTGTGACCTTCCCAAAAATGTTACCTACTGAATAGGGGGTGGGGAAGTAATACTCTCTCCTGAATTCCTGACTTATCTGGGGGGCAGGGGAGTTGTGTATGGTTCCCAACACATCCTCACCCAATGCTGGGCGATTTCGGGGGGCAGTGCCTGAGGAGGACGGAGTTTGGAGAGGATGTGATGTCACTGTCAGGTTTGGAGAGGATGTGATGTCACTTCTTGGACAATTTCCACAGAAGTGAAATCCCCCAAATTGACAATTTTTAAAACTGCGTGTTATATGAAATTTTCCGCAATTTTTTTTCCCTCACCAGGCGCAAAACCGAACTTTTTTCCTTCCTGCTCCGCGTTTTTGGAATCCCCCGTTTTAGCAAGTCCTGAAAACGTGGCGCCTGGTGAGGAAAAATCTACTGTGGAAAATTTCACACAGTGGGGTCATGATAGATAACTCACTGAAGGTGTCGACTAAGTGGATAAATCTATGGTGCGGCCTCATTTGGAATACTGTGTACGGATATTATAGCATCGGAAAAGGTGCAGAAAAGGGCAACTAAAATGGTTAAAGGGGTGGAACACCTTCACTATGAAGAAAGGTTAAAGGGGTTAGGGCTCTTTAGCTTGGAGAAACGACGCCTGAGGGGTGACATTACAGAGATTACAAAATTATACATGGGATAGAGGAAGTAGAGAAGGAAGTCCTTTTCTCTCTCCCTTCCTCACAATACAAGGACTCGTGGGCCACTCAATGAAATTAATGAGCAGTAGTTTAGAACAGATAAAAGGAAGTACTTCTTCACCCAAAGAGTGACTAACACTGTGGAATTCACTGCCATAAGAAGGGGTGGCAGCTACAAGCGTAGACAGCGTCAAGAGGGGACTGGATAAACATATGGCGCAGAGGTCCATCAGTGGCTATTAGCCAAAAGGCATAGATGGAACACTCTATCTGGGGCAAGTGATGCTCTGTATTCTTGGTGCTTGTGGGGGGCACAGTGGGAGGGCTTCTGGAGTCCTGGCCCTGCCGGTGGACCTCCTGATGGCACCTGGGTTTTGGCCACTGTGTGACATACAGTGTTGGACTGGATGGGCCATTGGCCTGATTCAACATGGCTTCTCTTATGTTCTCTTATGGTAGGATGCCAAGAGTGTCACTATGTGGAGGCCATTTTTTCTCCCACTCCTCAGTTCCTCAGGGGAAGGAAACTGGGGCAGGACGAAACAGAAAATTCCCCCCCAGAAGAGGGAAAATGGGAATCCTATAACCATGCCCATGATGCATCTCTAATCTTGGTGACAGGCTGACTGAAAACCAACAAGTTATTGGCCATAACAGTCAAACAGAACCTCCACATTCAGAGGCACTATACCTCATGAAGACAAGGAGAGGTTTGGGCCCTGTTTGTGTCCTTACCTGGAGGCCTTTGACTAAGAACTAAGAGCAACAGGAAGCTGCATGAGAGATGCGCTGTTCTGATTCCAGTCGGGCAAGTCTCAAAATAAACGACGAGGATGGCACTTGGGGATTCTGGCCAAGACGTGTATTTCATAAGGAAGGCCTGCCCTTTTCTCAGGCTTTCTATATCGGCCTCGCTTTTATCCCTTCACAAAGGAAGTTTATTTCTGGATTCCAAGCCTACAGTTGCGCTTGGTGTCTCATGCGTGCATTGTTTCCCGGATGACATTTGCTTTTCAGAAAATGAATCACTCGTCTGAAAGGACACATGGGGTGGGGACCCTCGGGGCAGCTGACTGGGAGTCAGACGGCCACGGGTTCTTCTTTCCGGGTCTCTCACTGATTCTGGGAAAACTACTTTCTCTGCCTTTCGGTTTTCCTCTCTCTGGATTGTGGGTGGCTTACCAACAGATAGACAGAGCCAGTTTGGTGTAGTGGTTAAGTGTGCGGACTCTAATCTGGGAGAACCGGGTTTGATTCCCCAATCCTCCACTTGCACCTGGCTGGGTGACCTTGGGCAAGCCATAGCTCTGTACCAGCTGTTCCCTCAAGGACAGCTTGGGAAAGAGCTCTCTCAGCCCCACCTACCTCACAGGGTGTCTGTTGTGGGGAGGGGAAGGGAAAAGGAGTTTGTAAGCCGCTCTGAGACTCCCTTGGGGAGTGGAGGGCGGGGTATAAATCCAATCTCTTCTTCTTCTTCTTCTTCTTCTTCTCTCTATGTTATTACCACTGAGGTCCAGTAGACATTGTTGAGTAACGGCACAACACACTGGTCTCTTCTAACTAGGGTTGTCAAATGCAGGTTGGGAAATTCCAGGAGAGGGCGGGATTTGGGGAGGGACCTCAGCAGGTCGTCAGCAGGTCTGCTCTCCAAAATTGCCATTTTCTCCATGGAAACTGATCTCTGCCGTAACTATTTTATTAGCAGCTGCCAAAAATACTATTGCTTTCTATCGGAAAAATACTACTAGCCCATTCAGACAGCACTGGCATGCAAAACTATGGAGCATGTATATAATGTTTAAAGTCAGAGAGAATATTAGTGACGGACATTCCTGTTCATCTTCAACAACTTTTACAACTATCTGGTTTCCTATTATACAATACTTGATGGAACAAAGTGAAATACCACCTAGTGATACAGCAGAAAGACCATCTGGTTCACCGGAGAAAGAAGACCAGCTCACCAAACAATGACCGCAGCCAGTCCCCAGAAGAAGACCTGCATTTACACAATCTTATGAAGCTGCCTTTATCCTGAATCAGACCTGTGGTCCAACGTCAGTATTGTCTACTCAGACTAGCAGCAGCTCTCCAGAGTCTCAGGCGGAGGTCTTTCAGATCAACTATTGCCTGGTCCTTTTAAATGGAGATGGCGAGGATTGAACCTGGGACCTTCTGCCTGCCAAGCAGATGCTCTGCCACTGAGCTACAGCCCCACTTCATGGCTCTCCAGGGTCTCAGGCTGAGGTCTTTCCCATCACCTCCTGCCTGGTCCTTTTAGCTGGAGATGCCAGGGATTGAACCTGGGACCTTCTGCCTGCCAAGCAGATGCTCTGCCACTGAGCTACAGCCCCACTTCATGGCTCTCCAGGGTCTCAGGCTGAGGTCTTTCCCATCACCTCCTGCCTGGTCCTTTTAGCTGGAGATGCCGGGGATTGAACCTGGGACCTTCTGCCTGCCAAGCAGATGCTCTGCCACTGAGCCACAGCCCCACTTCATGGCTCTCCAGGGTCTCAGGCTGAGGTCTTTCCCATCACCTCCTGCCTGGTCCTTTTAGCTGGAGATGCCGGGGATTGAACCTGGGACCTTCTGCCTGCCAAGCAGATGCTCTGCCACTGAGCCACAGCCCCACTTCATGGCTCTCCAGGGTCTCAGGCGGAGGTCTTTCCCATCACCTCCTGCCTGGTCCTTTTAACTGGAGATGCCGGGGATTGAACCTGGGACCTTCTGCCTGCCAAGCAGAGGCTCTGCCACTGAGCTACAGCCCCACTTCATGGCTCTACAGGGTCTCAGGCGGAGGTCTTTCCCATCACCTCCTGCCTGGTCCTTTTAACTGGAGATGCCGGGGATTGAACCTGGGACCTTCTGCCTGCCAAGCAGATGCTCTGCCACTGAGCTACAGCCCCACTTCATGGCTCTCCAGGGTCTCAGGCTGAGGTCTTTCCCATCACCTCCTGCCTGGTCCTTTTAAATGGAGATGGCGAGGATTGAACCTGGGACCTTCTGCCTGCCAAGCAGATGCTCTGCCACTGAGCTACAGCCCCACTTCATGGCTCTCCAGGGTCTCAGGCTGAGGTCTTTCCCATCACCTCCTGCCTGGTCCTTTTAGCTGGAGATGCCGGGGATTGAACCTGGGACCTTCTGCCTGCCAAGCAGATGCTCTGCCACTGAGCCACAGCCCCACTTCATGGCTCTCCAGGGTCTCAGGCTGAGGTCTTTCCCATCACCTCCTGCCTGGTCCTTTTAGCTGGAGATGCCGGGGATTGAACCTGGGACCTTCTGCCTGCCAAGCAGATGCTCTGCCACTGAGCCACAGCCCCACTTCATGGCTCTCCAGGGTCTCAGGCGGAGGTCTTTCCCATCACCTCCTGCCTGGTCCTTTTAACTGGAGATGCCGGGGATTGAACCTGGGACCTTCTGCCTGCCAAGCAGAGGCTCTGCCACTGAGCTACAGCCCCACTTCATGGCTCTACAGGGTCTCAGGCGGAGGTCTTTCCCATCACCTCCTGCCTGGTCCTTTTAACTGGAGATGCCGGGGATTGAACCTGGGACCTTCTGCCTGCCAAGCAGATGCTCTGCCACTGAGCCACAGCCCCACTTCATGGCTCTACAGGGTCTCAGGCTGAGGTCTTTCCCATCACCTACTGCCTGGTCCTTTTAACTGGAGATGCCGGGGATTGAACCTGGGACCTTCTGCCTGCCAAGCAGAGGCTCTGCCACTGAGCCACAGCCCCACTTCATGGCTCTACAGGGTCTCAGGCGGAGGTCTTTCCCATCACCTACTGCCTGATCCTTTTAACTGGAGATGCCGGGGATTGAACCTGGGACCTTCTGCCTGCCAAGCAGATGCTCTGCCACTGAGCTACAGCACCACTTCATGGCTCTCCAGGGTCTCAAGGAAAGGGCTTTCACATTACGCACTGCCAAGTTGTTTTGACTGGAGATGCCGGGGATTGAACCTGGGACCTTTCTTGGGCAAAGTAGAGGCTCCTCCACTGAGCTGCAACTCATCCTGTGACAATGGAAAGTGGAAGGTTTGGAAAAGCAAAGAAAAGATCCCGGGAGGCTCGGAGGACCAATAAGTCACTGAGAAACTTACAGAATAATCAGCGCTTCCAAGCTGAGAGGAATGAAAAATTCAGCGGACAATGGGTTTCTCTGAAAACTCTCAGAGCCCGCTCCCCTCTGGCGGCTTTAAATGAAGAAAGGAAGAAAAAAACAAATACCAGAGAGGTTGTTCGAGTTCATGACCGACCTCAGTGAAGATCTCTTCAATGCCTGAACCCGCTGTGGATCAATGTGACCTCTCACTTCGCCGCGGTAATTGTTTTTACAATAAGTACAAACACAGCTACTCGCTTCCTCGAAAACACGCCCATCCAAATCGTTCGGTTTCAGCTACGAGCACGGGGAAGTCAGACTGAACTCAGACCTCGCTATAGTCAGACTCTTCTTTTTGTGCAAAGACTGACGTAAAGACTGGACAGGAGGGAGAGAAAGTGTTCCTTGCCGTTAGTGATGACACAGATACTATCCAATAGGTACCCTGTGACCAGTTTGGAGCCAGTCTGGTGTGGTGGTTAAGAGCGGTGGACTCTAATCCGGAGAACTGGGTTTGATTCTCCACTCCTCCACATGCAGCCAGCTGGGTGACCCTGGGTCAGTCCCAGCTCTCTCAGAGCTGTTCTCTCAAGAGCAGTTCTCTCAGAGCTCTCTCAGCCCCACCTACCTCGCAGAGGGTGTCTGTTGTGGGGAGAAGAAGGGAAGGAGACTGTAAATTGCTCTGAGACTCTGACTGATTTCCCACAAGCAGCTGTGCCGCCATTGCTCTTCCACTGGCCGCAGTTGCATTGGTCAATTTCACACTATTCGCCGTGCGACCGCATTTTGACTCACATCTCATACCCCCCCCCCCCCAATTTCCCCCACATAATCTCAATCCTGTTTTCTGAAGATCGAGAAGATGCAGGGAAAATCGGGGAGAGCTGCGGGTCAAAATGTGGCCATGTGGAGAATAGTGTGAAGTTGGCCGATGCAGCCGGGGCAAATAGAAGAGCGACCGCAGCACAGCTGCTTGTGGGAAATCGGTGTCAGAGTGAAGGGCAGGATGTAAATCCAATCTCTTCTTCTTCACTGCGTGACTATTTTACATAGACCAGCCCTACTACTAGCTAAGGATAAAGGGGGAAATCGGACTTAACCAGCAATCTCAAACTGCAAAAAGCTTGGGAAACAGCAAACAGGGGAAGGAAAGAGGTTCGTTTTCCTGCAACCAAAAGATTACAAAGGCACTCTCAGTTTCCAAAACCAAAAAGACTAATCTGCGCCCAGCTGGAGAAGCGGCAGCCAGATTTCAGCACTGGCTTCGAAATCAGCACAACTAGCTTTCTGTTTATTGATTTCAAATAGTTATATCCTGTCCAGGCTCAAAGACTGTTACGTCATTTCACTGTTGCTTTTGGTTTGGGCAAGGCGGTCATTGAAGATGGCATCCAAAACCCCCGACAGGAAAGCAATAATAAAGCAATGAAATCTGAACAACCTACTTAAACCCTGCTTACTTAACCCCCCCCCCCCCCCCAAAGCCCATGCATGTCCTGAGAAGGTAGGCCTTCTGGGTTCTTTTTGCAAAAAGCCAGCCCACCCCTCCAACACACACGGTACTTCTGCTGTTTGTACGTCTAATAAATCCAATAAATAAATCTAATAAATAAATACATACACAGAGAGCCGTGCCAAATGAACGAGACATTTCATACATCTGACAAAAATTTTCTCTTGCTCAGGAAAGCTTCTGCCACAATCATTTCATATACTTTAAGGCGGGGGTGTTCAGATCCTGAAGCCGAAGCTCAAATACTTTGGCCACCCAATGAGAAGGGAGCACTCACTGGAGAAGACCCTGATGCCGAAAAAGACTGAAGGTCAAAGAAGAAGGGGACGGCAAAGGGTGAGATGGTTGGACAGTGTTATCGATGCAACGAACATGAAGTTGAGCAAACTCCAGAACATGACAGAAGACAGGAGGGCCTGGCGCGATGTGGTCCATGGGGTCGCGAAGAGTCGGAATCGACTGTGCGACTTGAACAAGAAGAAGAAGAAGAAGGTGGGGGTCTCCAACACCAGGGGTCCGTTGGAGCGGGAGCGCACAGGAGCGCAGCTCCGGGAGTGAGGAGCCCAGGGGGCGGGCACATGACCAAGCCCCGCCCCCTCCTCGGCTTCCCCGAGCAGTGCAGAGGCGCAGCGCCCCGGGGAAAGCCCTGCTAGGATCTTTATTGTTTTTAATGTTTTGTTTTAATCTTGATAATTTTATCATTGTTCCTTTTATGACTGTGTGCTGCTTTTCCAGAGACTTACTCAAGGTGGCATATAAATTTTCTAAGTATACCATTTTTTATCTGGGCACGTGGCACATAAGTACTGGAGAAATTTCACCAAAAACCCTTCAGTAGCTTCCACCTTATCAGTTTGGTGTTGTGGTCAGGAGTTGGACTCTAATCTGGGAGAACTGGGTTTGATTCCCCACTCCTCCTCCACATGCAGCTGCTGGTGTGACCTTGGGCCAGTCACAAGTTCTCTCAGAGCTGTTCTCTCATGAGCAGTTCTCAAAAGACCTCTCTCAGCCCCACCTACCTCACAAGGTGTCTTGTTGTGGGGAGGGGAAGGGAAAGGGATGGGTGATGCACATGTCCTGGGTATCTCAAGTCTACTTGAAACCTGGTTTCAAGGGAGCAGGAAGAGAATGAGGGTGTGTTCTTTACACTTATTTTTATTGCACAAAGTATTGGATGGGGAAGGGAATGGAGGAAGAGCAGGTCAGTCTCACTCACCTGTGGAGTGGAGCCTGAGGGATGGGTGTTGCCTTCTGACACACTTCCGGTATGTTAGGGGGTGTGGCATATGCAAATGAGTTATGCAAATGAATTATGCTAATGAGCTCCTGCACCTCTTTTCCCACGAAATGACCCCTGTCCAACACTGTGCTGGTGGGCACCACGGCGGCGCCCACCAAGTGCTTTTAGAAACTGGGCAGGGCCAGTTGGGGGTCTTTCCCAGGCAGATTTCTGATCGGCCATTGGAAATCTGATTGGCTTTGAAGGTTTTTTTAAAATGTCGCTTTGTCAGCAGCTGCCACCACAGCACAAAGATCTTCACTGTGTAACTGAGTGTAAACTGCGGCGTCCATTTCGTGGCTGCACACACCCCACTGGTATGTTCCAACGTCGCCCGCAAGACTTTAAGGGATCGCTGGACTCCTGTATGGTGGAAGTGTAAATAAAATACTGGTTCTTTTTTCCATAGGTGGTGGACCTGTAAGGTGACTAAGAAATATCGGACATGGATCCATGAAATATTGCAAAAAATGATGCATACCATTATACCGTTCAGACCAGAATTGTTTTTTATTGAATATTATTCCAGAATCATTTAATAAGCCAGATACGTATATGATTGTACATGTAACTATGGCAAGGATTCTGTATGCAAAGTATTGGAAAACGCCCCATCAAAAGAAGAAATAATTTTCAAATGATTAGAAAAAGCTGAAATGGACAAACCAACTCTACAATTACAAGATAAAAAAGAAGAAACCTTTGGGGAAAAAAACTGGTCAAGATTATACAAATGGTTGGAGGTATATCTTAAGAACTAAGACTTGAAATCTGAACTCATGGTTTCGGTACCTTAAATTGATATATGTGCATTCAAGATAGATAGATTCTATTTAGACGAACTTAGATCATAATCTAAGTACAGACTCTGTGTATGTTGTATGTTCTATGTGGTTTTCTTTTTCCTGCGTAGGTGTTGTTCATTCTTTTTTTTTTTTCTTGAAAACTAATAAAAATTCTCATTTTTAAAAAAAGGGATCGCCGGACTCTGCTTTTCTTGGCAACCGCAGACGAACACAGCCGCCCCTCTTTGGAAATGACCTGTTTTCTAATCAGTACGCCGCTCACAAAAACTACCTTCTCAAAGCAACCAGGAACAGCCTGACCCTGTTTACCTGTTCTTCTCTGAGTCATGGTTTGGAAGCATCGCATCCCCTCGTGTGCGGCGAATGTACACTCTCTCCCTTTTACAACTTTTGGCAGGGCGCGCCAAAATTGGGTGCCCCTTTGCCCCCCCAAACCATTGGGACAATAAACACAGCCCCGTACCAGGATAACCTCCCGCCCAACCAAACGCAGTTAATGATTACACAGAAATGATCCAAGGTTGTCTCCTAGGCCCAAGTTTGTGTGCAATTAGGTTTGGCATCTCTGTGCTAATGAACTAGGCCAGCGGGCTGGATTCGCTACAGCTTGTTCTACCGAAAAGGGGAAGGAAGCTGGAATTTTTGTTGGCAGTGATTTCTGGAGCAAGAAATGACGACCTCATCTAAGCTTTAACTTAACAGGGACTTTTTTTTTAAGGTGCCGCTCTTCAGATAAAATGGACCAAGCTGAGAAAATCAGAACTGTTTCTAAAATACGACCAACTACAGTCATAAGAACTTAAGAACATAAGAGAGAAGCCAGTGTTGGATCAGGCCAGTGGCCCCTCCAGTCCAACAACACTCTGTCACACAGTGGCCAAAAACACCAGGTGCCCTCAGGAGGTCCAGCATGAAGCCAGGACACTAGAAGCCCTCCCACTGTTGCCCCCCCCCCAGCACCAAGAAGACAGAGCATCACTTGCCCCAGACATAAGAACATAAGAGAAGCCATGTTGGATCAGGCCAGTGGCCCATCCAGTCCAACACTCTGTGTCACACAGTGGCCAAAAAGACCAGGTGCCCTCAGGAGGTCCAGCAGTGGGGCCAGAACTCCAGAAGCCCTCCCACTGTTGCCCCCCCCCCCAGCACCAAGAAGACAGAGCATCACTTGCCCCAGACATAAGAACATAAGAGAAGCCATGTTGGATCAGGCCAGTGGCCCCTCCAGTCCAGCACTCTGTGTCATACAGTGGCCAAAACCACCAGGTGCCCTCAGGAGGTCCAGCAGTGGGGCCAGGACGCTAGAAGCCCTCCCACTGTTGCCCCCCCCAGCACCAAGAATACAGAGCATCACTTGCCCCAGAGTTCCTATCTATACCTTGTGGCTAATAGCCACGGATGGACCTCTGCTCCATATCTATATATCTAATAGCCAAGTGCCCCCGTGCATGCGGATATCTACATCTGCACATCGGGGACACTGGGGGGGGGGGGCAGAGAGATTTCCCTACACACTTGGGGGACTCCCCAGGTGTGCCGAAAAATCCTAAAAGTTTAAAAAAACTATACGTGGGATATTTAAATCCCCCCCAAAGTAAAAGTGTGTTCCCTGCGCATGCACAGAGAACGCTCTGGGAACTCCGCGGCTGGCCGGCAGTTGGGAGGCATCCAGGCCTCGCTGCCGGTGCCCATGGGGGGGAGATCGGCAGGCCCGGACCTCGCCTC
Source organism: Lepidodactylus listeri (assembly GCA_029233225.1). NCBI lineage: Eukaryota > Metazoa > Chordata > Lepidosauria > Squamata > Gekkonidae > Lepidodactylus > Lepidodactylus listeri. Next base: position 8,405,597 of record JARCFY010000008.1, on the reverse strand, counting down.
CAGGGCCCATGGGGGGGGAGATCGGTGGACCCGGGCTTCACAGCCAGGGCCCATGGGGAGGGGGGAGACTGGCAGGCCTCGACGTCGCCGGTGCCTGTGGGGGGAGCGGGAGATTGGCGGGCCCAGCAGCCAGGAGCCACTCGGGCCTCGCCACCAGTGCTGGGGGGGGGGGGAATTACCTGTGGCTGCTTCCTCCTCAGCGTGAGGTCCTCCTGCTTCTGCAGGGCGAGAGCCATGGGGAATATCCCCCCGCTAGTACCACGGGTCCCTCTTCTTGTGTTTATCTAATTCCCTCTTGAAGCCAACTCTGGGTAGGAGCCAGGAGAGGGCTGGGGTTACCCAGTTGCCACCTGTAAATTTAAATTTTAGCACTGCACATTTCTTAAGTGCTGAATAGAGAAGGAAGTGAGGGGTACTTGCCCTAAACCCAAGGGTTGTTTTTTTTCCCTGGGTGACAAAATGCAAGGAGGAATTCAAAACTGGATGATTCGTGTCTATTTATCTATTATGTTTAACCCCTTCCTTCCTTCCTCCCTCCCTCCCTCCCTCCCTCCCTCCAAGAGCTCAGGGTAATTTGCAAAGTTCTCTTAGCAATACTTTAATGTTCCTCGAGTTTCCAGTATTTTCTTGTGAGAAACTCTGCCTTAATTCGATTTCCACAGTTTATACCCCGCCCTTTGCTTGGAGTCTCAGAGCGGCTTACAAACTCTTTTCCCTTTCCCTTTCCCTTTCCACAACAGACACCCTCTGAGGTGGGTGGGGCTGAGAGAGCTCTGACTGAGCACTGCTCTTGAGAGAACAGCTCTGAGAGAACTTGTGAGTTGCCCAAAGTCACCCAGCTGGCTGCATGTGGAGGAGAGGGGAATCAAACAGCTCTTGGATCTCATCCTTGGTTTTATCAGAGTTCAAATCGCGACACAATACCTTGCATTTATCCCTGGTTATAACAGCATCCGTTTATCCCGGGACAAGTGTGGGGTGAAACCGGGGTGACCTCAATGTGATGTGGGAACAAAACAAAAAAAAAAACCCGAGATAAGTACGGGGTTAACTCACGTGTAGTGCAGAATGTAACAATACCCTGAGATAATTACAGGGGCGAACTCGCGTGTAGTATAGAATGTAAAAATATCCCGAGATAATTACAGGGGCAAACTCACATGTAGTGTAGAATGTAAGTTCAGGGACAGGGTTGAACCAGGATTTAAGGTCTAGTGAGGAAACACCCACAGACTGAGAGAAAGGGGGCTTGCTGAATTCTACCCAAGCAAGTCTACGGCTGAAGCAGGCTTTCTGCAGCTCACCCTGTGAGCCGATACATCTCAGCATCGTAAAAAGCTACAGTCGGACAACACCCCGAGTCAGCTCTCCTTCCAGCTTTTTGCAAACTAAAGGACCATTTCCGTGCAAGGCCAGAGACAGTTACCTCTTCCAGCTAGCCCACAGCCACAGTTTCCCTCGAGTTTTGACACCTGCTGCTGGTGAACATTTCCGGCACAAAGCCGTTCAAGGAGGTGCGGGGAAACATTGTTTATTACGAAACTCTCCCAAAGGGTCACGGTGTGCTTCACGCCTGAACGGTCTTCTATCACAGGCACGTACCGCTTTTTTTTTTAAAAAAGCACCTCCTTCACTCAAGGTCCGAGAGAAGTTGTACAACATTCAATCATCAATGGCCATTCTCTGGGGGCGTATCAAAGACCCCTCCGTTTCGGAGATTCGCAAGGAAATAATAAACGTTCTCCTCTGAGCGGCAAAAAAAGGCCAACTGCCAAATCTTGGGAAAGCACACTCGCCATAAATACTCGGTACTACACGATGCAGGGAGTTGTAATACCCGGAAATCGCACAAAAATTAGTCTACGTACCATTCTCAATAAAGGAAAGATTAGATAGAAAATTGATGAGATTCGAGTCCAGTAGAAAGAACCTAGCTATAAATGCTACTTTCTGCCCTTAAACATTTATTTATTTACTTCATTTATACCTCACCTTTCTCCCCATCTGGGACCCAAAGCAGCATACATCGTTCTCCTCTCCTTCATTTTATGTTCACAACAACCCTGTGAGGAACCTTAGGCTGAGACAGTGTGATGGGCCCAAGATTCCCCAGTGAGCTTCTATGGCATAAGGTGGGATTCAAACCCAGGGCTCCCAAATCCTAGTCCAACGCTCTTAACCCCTATACCACGCTGGTTCTCATTTTTCCTCTGCTCAATCAAGCTGATGACTATGTGCACTGTACTTTCACATCCAGAGATCTTACTCCGCAACCTCCCTCCCACCTTCTGACTGGGATATGAGGACTCATAGAGCGCCAGTCCGACTCATATCTGACGAAGGGAGTTCTGACTCTCAAAAGCTTACATCCAAAAAATACTCTTGGTCTTCAAAGGTGCTACTGGACTCGTAGCTGGTTGTTTTAGTGGAGACCAGCAAGGCTACCCTGTGAAACTACAAAAAATGGATTCTTTTTTATTATTTTTATTATTTATTGACTTAAATAAGAGATCTGCCTCATATTCCGAAACACGAGATCCTAATGAAGTACAATTTTTGTTTTACAGTGCAATCCTAAACAGGGGATCCACTGACTTGGTTTAGGATTGCAGGGAAGACCGAGAAAATGAAATAGTTCGTAACACAGAGAGCCAGTTTGGTGTAGTGGTTACGTGCGCGGACTATAATCTGGGAGAACCGGGTTTGATTACCCACTCCTCCACTCACACCTGCTGGATGGCCTTGGGCAAGCCATAATTCTGTCAGAGGTGTTCTTGAAAGGGTAGTTTCTGTCAGAGCTCTCCCAGCCCCACCTACCTCACAGGGTCTCTGTTCTGAGGAGGGGAAGGGAAAGGAGTTTGTAAGCCGCTCTAAGACTCCAAGTGAAGGGTGGGGTATAAATCCAATCTCTTCTTCTCTTTTTCTTCTTCTTCTTAAAAGTAACTCTACACTACACTGCAAGTCACTCAGTTCTTATCGCATCTGATTGACCTCCGAAAATTCTCCTTTTCTTGCTATACCGTAATATCCCGTTCTGCGACTGAGAGACATTATTACCTTTTGTCAACCCGTAACAAAGAATGTCATGAAAAAGATTTAAACAAAGAGTTCAAAAACCACCCAACAATGAGGTACTCTAAAAATGGAAACTGAAAGCCTCCGATGTTTGACAATACATTAAAAAAACGCCTTCCCTTGGGAAGAGAACCCGGCCCGCAGCTTTGCAAGAGCGAATATAAATCAACATTCAGTCGTGTACATAGCAAAAACGCATGGATGTGTCAAGACACTTCTAGAGCAGTGCCGCCTAACCTGAGAAGCAACCCGAGAGAGAAACCCACAGACCTACCTCTGGGTCTCACCTCCTCTCTCCATCGAACGAGGATTCGGCGCGTTCGAATCACAAAGTGATAAGGAAAATAAAAAACATAACACATTCTAGAAATGGAGTCTTTAAAACAACTCCTCAGAGGTTTGCAGGTCTTATTCTTAGAAACCTTAAAATAATACAGTAAGGCTTCTTAGACTTAATGGGCCCTGCTGCAAGATCGTAAAGTTTATTTATTTCTATTTTTAAAAAGGAAGCGGGAGCAGGAAAGCACACGGGTGGAACGAGTTACCTTGGGTTTCTCAATTCTGAGCGGCGCACTGGGAGCGGAGCTCTTCAGGAAGGGAAGATGAAGAAAATGAAATAGTCCGTAACCCAGATGACAGAGCAAGAGGCAGGTTGCCGGGGGGGGGGGGGGGGCACCACGCCCAGGGAAGTCATTTGCTTGCTCCTTTCCAAAGCAAAGCAAAGTGCTGGTCGCGGTTCAGATGGGGGGAGGCTTTCAACCCCAAACCCCCCCCCCCCACCATCCTAGCCAAAATTCTTGTTCTTGCTCAGTTGAGTGGGTCTGGGTGGAGGGGGGAGAAGAGAAAAAAGGCTGCTGACAAGTGAAGGAAACCACCAGGCGAGGTGGATTTCCCCCACTACAAAATCATGATGCCGATACAGACCAGGAAGTCAAGTTGCCACTTTCGCAAGCAGAACAGGTTTTAGAGAATTGTTTTTGCTTATTTTCTAAAGTTAATTTCCCATTGCCTTGGATGGATTTGTGCCAGAGAAAAAAGGGGTGGCGGGATCCGAACCTCGAAAGAGCTCACCAGGTACCCAAAATCAAGAAGGAATTTGGTGTTTGCCCACCGGGCGCTTTAAAGAAACGGCAAGAACAGTTAGAGGAGGAGGAGTGGAAAACCTGCGCCCTGGAGGTGTTTGTGCCTGCTTATCGGTATTTGCAGTTCGCCTGACGCTTTTCGTGGGCTCTGCAGTCCTGGGCATATTTGTTCTCATAGTCTTGTGAGGGAGATCAATATTATTTCCCCTGGACGGATTAAGGACATGATCCTCTGCTCCCCGTGCAAGACTGAGTATTAGCGTAGAACACAGCACGGAAATCGGTTTCCCGAAAATCTCAACTTTCGTTCTGTTGCCTTTTGTTTTAAAGCAAGCGTCTAGCCCTTATGATTGCGAAAGCAGGTCAGGGAGGAAGTGAGCAATTCCTGATAAAATCTCAGGGTGGCCAGAGGACACGGCTGAAGAACATTTCCAGTAGTTAGGGAAGCCTGGGCTTCCAGTAAGCGCCTTGATCCTCCCCATGACCACAAGTAAATCTGGTCTGAAGATGCAACGAAATTAGGTAGCAGAATTCTGAGATAATTGACTGAACTACTTTCGATTTCAGAAAGTGCTGTTTTCTAAATGCGCCTTAAAAAAAAAAAAATCCCCCGCCAGTTCAAATAGTAGTACATCAAGGGAAACTTTTCAAGCTTACCTGCTGCCTGCTTTGCCAGTTCCTTAAATGCAAGAAATATTTATATATATATATATGGGGATATTCAAAAGTGTAACACAAATGCCTCCCAGCTGCAGTGTGAAGTGGCACAGTTCACTTGACTGCTGCTCTGAGAGCCAGTTGGATGTGGTGGTTAGGAGCGCGGACTCTAACCTGGGAGAACCAGGTTTGATTCCCCACGCCTCCACATGCAGCTGCTGGTGTAACCTTGGGTCAGTCGCAAGTCAAAAGAAAAGGTTAAAGTGCTTGGGGCTCTTTAGCTTGGAGAAACAACAGCTGAGGGGTGACATGATTGAGGTTTATAAGCTTATGCATGGGATAGAGAAGGTAGAGAAAGAGGTACTTTTCTCACAGTACAAGAACTCATGGGCACCCAGTGCTTAGCAGTCAGGTTAGAACAGATAAAAGGAAGTCCTTCTTCACCCAAAGAGTGATTAACACATGGAATTCACTGCTACAGGAGGTGGTGGAGGCTACAAGCAGGCACAACTTCAAGAGGGAATTAGATAAACATATGGAGCAGAGATACAGATAGGAACTCTGGGGCAAGTGATGTTCTGTATTCCTGGTGCTTGGGGGAGGGCCAACAGTGGGAGGGCTTCTAGTGTCCTGGCCCCACTGGTGGACCTCCTGAGGGCACCTGGTGTTTTTGGCCGCTGTGTGACACAGCGTGTTGGACTGGAGGGGCCACTGGCCTGATCCAACATTGGCTTCTCTTGTGTTCTTATGTTCTTATGTTGTTTGTTAGTTGCTCATAGTTCTCTCAGAGCTGTTCTCTCTCAAGGTCAGTTCTCAAAAGAGCTCTCTCAGCCCCGCCTACCTCAGAAGGTGTCTGTTGTGGGGAGGGGAAGGGAAAGGAGATTTTAAGCCGCTCTGAGACTCCTTCGGTAGCGAAGGGCAAGGTAAAAATCTCCTACTCCTCCTCTTCTACTACTACGACGACAACAACGATGATGATGATGATGTCTTAAGTAGTCAAAATTGCAAAAGGAATTATGGAAAGTTTGACAGAAAACCCACCTTGCTAATATCTTGGATTTACATAATGTACACGTGATTTAGAATTCACCTTTATTGTTATAGAAACCAGCTTCCCTTGAGGTAAAAAGCCGATTATTATTTTTTGTTTGTTTTTTCAGCAGTAATTACCTCCTACCAGGAAGAGCAAACTAACCTGTGGAATTTTGCTAGCACTTGGGAAAAGCTTGGAAGGGCCAAAGAACACCCTTTTTACGGACCCCAAATCGCAAACCTATTCTCCCTTAATTTACAATTCATCTGAACAGGACTGAACAAATGGGGGGGGGGGGCAGCTCCAAAGCTGTGGGCCCATGAAAGCTATGCTGGGTTCTGTTATTTTAATGGATGCATACTATTTCTCATTAAAAAAAAAAAGCCCAAATGCCTGGGATTTGCCTTGCAGAAAACACTTTACCAACTTGCTTTTGCTGCAGAATCTATATTGCTGCGAATGGAGTGAAAGACGAAGGAGTTTGTTCTGCTGCATTCTATTTTTAAAGGCACCAAAACCGGTTTAGACAAACAGCAGACGCCATTTCCCCTGCTGAAATAAGAACCTGACGAACTTCCGTAGAGCAATTTTAAGCAACAGCCCCTCCACTGTTTTTTCTCCCAGACATCTGGCTGCCAGTGATATAACTGCCTCTAGATCTGGAGGCTCTACTTGACTGTCATGGTTAACAGCCACCATCGAACTCCCCGCTGATCTCTTTTTTAAAGAAAAACAATCTAAATTAGTTGCCAACGTTACTGCCTGCCGCAGCGATGGTTTCTGTAAATTAATTATGAATAGCATAAAGTCTCACCTAATATAAATCTGGTGCCTAACAACTCCATTCAGTGGCCCTGATAATGACAGAACAATTTCTCTGTGCAGTCTCTCCCTGTGTCTAATTGTGATCCACGACTTCAGATATAGGTTTGCCCAGGGGTCATTTCATAGAAAAAGAGGTGCAGGAGCTCATTAGCATAACTCATTAGCATAATTTATTTGCATATGACACACACACATACACACCCCGACATCACCAGAAGTGTGTCAGAAGGCAACACCCACTGCTCAGGCTCCACCCCCAAAATCTCCAGGTCTTTCTCAACTCAGAGCTGGTGAGTCAGCTTGACACTTTGACTAAAGACACTTTAGGTTTCCTTTGCTCTTCCAGGGAAGCGACCCTACAACGAGCATGAAAACACAGATCAAGTTAGTATGCTTTTGCTCTCTTCCACAGCGCATCACCATATGTGCCCGCTCCTGGGCTTGTTACTCCCGGAATGGTATTCCTGGGCAATCCCACTCAAAATGACTCTGCGTTTGCCAGGTCTCTGTACTTGCTTGCTGGCACCTAAAATGATGCCCAGAGAAAATGGTGGGGGAGAATTTGGTAGCTCAGCAGTAGGTGCCGTGATGTTGCATCCAGCAAAAGCTGGAAGTGTCATCGTGAACACTCTAGAATTTGTTTTTTTTAACTCTATGGGTTTTGCCACAGAGTTTTTGAAAATCCTAGAGTGTCCCATGACATCACTTCCAGGTTTAAACAGAAGTGGCATCAGCGTACCAGTGTGACGACAGTGCACCAGGCCCTGCACCCTTTTTTGCTCCTGGAGGTCACTAGCTGTAGCCTAGCAACCCTGTTCCATAACTAGCTTTCCTCACGTCACACTGAGTACCCTCAGTTCATTTGGTTACTGGAAATGCAAACAAGCAAGCAAAAAATAAAATTAAATGAAAAGGGCTATTTTCTCCAATGACTCAGGCGGGTGCAAACATGTGCAGCAAAGCAACCACCGCGGAGTCAGAGGCAGCCAAGGAAGCAAGCGCATGTGCAGAGTGCACTAACGACCATCACAATACTCTTCTAGTCTAATAACTGGCTAATGAGTTTTCTCTCCGGGCCTTGAGATAAAAGTGCCTTTTGCCATATCTGGTCTGATAGACGAATTGTATAGTTACTCGAAATCCCAGGACCACCTACATTTCATTTGGGGACAGTCTAACTATTACCGGATCTTAAAGAGGTAACCATCTTGGCAGTGAATCCTACTATTTAATTATATGTCGCATGAGAAAGTCATGTAATTATAATTGTTTTAAATTAGTGCCCTTTGTTTGAAGGAGCGGTCTAGCCATACGAGAGCAGAGGAAATTAGCCTCGTCTAATTGCAGAGACTTTATGTATCACTGACATCTCGCTGGTTAGATGTCCCCTCCCTCTGGAGAAAAGCTTTTCTCAGTCTGGCTTCCTGCAAATGATTCAGGAGAGTTGTGGATTAATTCGGAACCTCACCTTTTTTTAAAAGAGACAACAAAATGGGCAGGGCTTGCCCCCGAGGCCAGTTCTCTGGCCAAGGGACCCAAACAGCAGCTTCGGGAAGGCACAGCAAGGAGGGTGTTGATACAATGCAGGGACACAACTTGCCCCCATCACACTGGCATGGCGGGTGATGGGCACCCCTCGTGGGCTTGCTCAGCGACCAGATGGGTCCTAGCTAGGCTTCATGGAACCTCCCTACAAACTTTTACCTTGTCCACCGGCAACTGGAATGCCGGCAGGAGAAAATGGGGGGAGGGACTGAGGAGCACGTTATCATAGCACCAGTGCACTGATGTCATTTCCAGGGAAAATCCGGAAGTGACATGATGGACACTCTAGGATTTTCTTCATAAATTCATTTTTACCAGAGAGTTTTTGTAAACCCTAGAATGTCCGTGCGTCCCTTCTGTGTTGTTTTTTTACTGGAAGTGACATCAGCATGCCAGCATAACACCAGCATACCACCAGCACATCAGACCCCACCCACCTACTTTTTCCAAGTCCAAGCCAAGCTCCTGGTGGCCGTGCGATCCCTACTTGGGGCATCAAAATTTCTGGAACCAGCTCTGCTTCCCACTAACCCAGGGTTTTTGGATGAACAGCCAAGCAAAAATCTGAACCTATGTGGTACCGTTGCAACCTCACTGCAGTGTCCCAAAGCTGACCACCTTTTGTCCAAATAAAACCGTGGGTACTGGGTACATATCATCCTCATTTTCCCACACAAAGCTGTCTTGTAGTGTGTCAGATCCTGGGTCCACCTAGTTCAGTGTTCTCTCTTCTGGCCTGCAGAAGCTGTTCGGGGACTCAGGCAGAGACTGTGCTTTCCCTACACCTGCTACTTAGTGTTCTTCTTAACTGGAGATGTTGACAATTGATAACTGCTTTTAGAGTGTGCAAGACTGATCCACCCCCGGAAGAGTGTTTCTGGTTGGAAGCAGGCTAGTCCAGAACAGTGACTCACACAGAGATGTACCAGGCAGCCTCCTCTGATAATTCGGCTGCATCCTGAGAGTAAAAGAGTGGTCTGAACTCATCCAAAGCAGAAAAAACCTGCCCCCTCCATCCCCTCACAACAGAAGCTGCTCTGTACTTCAGACTCACAGGGGCCTTTACTTTGTCAGTTCCCAGTTCATTAACAGGGCTGATGGCACTCAGTTGGGTCTCAACGGCTACAGCACTGCCCTAGCAGCTGGTTGCCATAGCGCTGGACTGGGAAAGCACAATACAGCACTATGATGTCTGCACACACAACTCAGTGTCTGCATGTGTGGGAAGGGGGCTTTGGGCCTTCAAGGGACAGAGCTCCCTGTGTGTGTGAGGCAGCCCTGTATCTGCAGTGGGCTATTAGGGGCCCTGCCCCCTTTCTTAAAGGCACAGCCACACAGGAATTTGTCCTGAATTTTTTTTTTTAAGGCACTCTCTCTTCCACTGAGCCAGCGGTAAGAAGAGTGGTGGCCGCCGCACTGCACTCGGTGTGCTGCCGCTGTCAGGGCGGCCCTTCATGCGGACATGCCCAGTGGTACCGCACTGCCTCCACTTGCTCTTTTCTCTGCCCCGGGCGCCACCCTGCTTCGGAAGGAAGTTAGCTTTGAAAGCAAGCCTGAGAACAAGCAAGCCGACCGGGGGCTGTGAGGTGGGGAAGGGTGCGCGCATGCGCTTGAAAGGGAGATGGGGAAAGTAAACGGGGAGGGCTGGGGGCTTCGGCTCGGTTGAGAAATCCCAGATAGCAAGGTGGGACCATCTATCCAGCCTAGCTCCCTCCCTCCCTCCCCACCTGCAGCTTTTCAGTTTGGGGGGGCTCTCCTCCGGACTGCTGCAGCAAAAGCAACTCGCTTGGGGCTTCTGCTACCTTCCCTGCCTCCCTTCCTTTGGCAGCTCCCTTAAAAATTTGAAAGTCCCCTGAAAAATAAAATCCTAGCTATGGGCCTGGTGTGTGAGAGAGAGACAGACAGAGAGAAAGAGAGACAGACAGAGACAAAGAGAGACAGAGAGAAAGAAAGAGAAAGAGAGAAAGAGAGAGAGACAGAAAGAGAAAGAAAGAAAGAAAGAAAGAAAGAGAAAGACAAAGAGAGACAGACAGAGAGAGAGACAAAGAGAGAAACAGAGAGAAAAAGACACAGAGAGACAGACAGACAGAGAGAGAAAGAAAGAGAGAAAGACAGAGAGAGGGAGAGGAAGACAGAGAGAAACAGAGAGACAGAGAGAGAAAGAGAGAGAGAAAGACACAGAGAGAGAGAGAGAGAGAGAAAGAGAGAGAGAAAGAAAGAAAGACAGAGGGAGAGAAACAGAGAGACAGAGAGAGAAAGAGAGAGACAGAGAGAGAGAAAGAAAGAGAGAAAGACAGAGAGAGGGAGAGAGAGACAGAGAGAGAGAGAAAGAGAGAGAGAAAGAAAAAGAGAAAGACAGAGAGAGAGAGAAGACAAACCAGAAGACCAAGATTCCGAACAGGCAAAGAAAAAACATACAGCATGGTACTGATTTCAGAATTTGCAGCCGACATCGTAATGTCACCTCTGGGAGTCCCCCATGGGAAAGTACTACTTGCTCCCATGGGAACAGATCACACAAAATATAGACAAATTTACTTAATTGTAGAAGGGTGGGTCACGGAATTCACGGAGGGGAGGGTTAGGCGCCCAGAATTCAGGCCGATCTTGGCATCAGGTTATTTCCCACCTAGTACTCAATGTCCCAATTAAGAGGATCCAATATATCAATTTAAGACTGCTTCTGATACAGTCCTTCCCTTCGCTTTCCAGGCTGAAAGGGTAACTGCTTAACAGCCCCCACTGTTTGCTTGACTACAGACTCTAACGGCAGAAGGAGCGGAGGCCACAATCAAATTAACACCAGCGCCTTCCACTCAACAGTTTGCAAGAGGATTGCACCCTGGGGACCCATCCCAAATTCTTGAGCTGCAATTTGAGGATTAGAAGAATGAGATGCTAATGCACAGGGCTTAAAGACACGTGGAGCAGCAAAAAAACGATCTCCTCCTCTCCCCCCCCCCCGTTTTGCATCTGGAGCGCTGCTTCCACTCACGCTGCTGCTATTTCGGTTGGGCACATCTGCTTGCCTCCCCACCCCATTCCCGTAACAACTCCGGGGTTGGACAAAGCCCTCTGTGCCAGAAGGAGCCCAAAAAGGAAAAGTCCCAGACATGACAGTTTGGCCGGGGAACCTGGAGATTTTTTTGTCATCTTCTGGGGATGGAGCAGGGGTCATTGGGAATGTGTGTGTGGGGGGGGTGGGGGTGGATTTCCTACATTGTGCAAGGGGTTGGACTAGATGACCCTGGAGATCCATTCCAACCCTATGATTGGTGTAGTGGTTAGGTGCGCAGACTCTAATCTGGGAGAACCGGATTTGATTCCCCACTCCTCCACCTGCACCTGCTGGATGACCTTGGGCAAGCCATAGTTCTGGCACACAGCTAGTCTTGAAAAAGAGCAGCTTCTGTCAGAGCTCTCTCAGCCCCACCTACCTCACAGGGTGTCTGTTGTGGGGAAGGGAAGGGGAAGGAGTTTGTAAGCCGCTCTGAGACTCCCTTGGGTAGTGAAGGGCAGGGTATAAATCCAATCTCTTCTTCTATGATGCCATGATTCTATAATTCGAAGTACCATTTTTGGTTGAGAATCTGTCAATTTCCTGCATAGATGACCCGGCACGCCGTCCATTCCAACCCTATGATTCTATGATTCCATGATTCTATGATTCGAGGTGCCATTTTTGGTTAAGGAAGCAACAGAGATAGATCTCTAGATGGTCCTACGAGAGGCCAGGGGCAAGTGGGGCGAATGAGTTCATTTCAAATGAGAGCCAGTCTGGTGCAGTGGTTAAGTGCGCGGACTCTAATCTGGGAGAACCGGGCTTGATTCCCCACTCCTCCACTTGCACCTGGCTGGATGACCTTGGGCAAGCCATAGCTCTGTCCCAGCTGTTCCCTCAAGGACAGCTTGGGAAAGGGTTCTCTCAGCCCCACCTACCTCACAGGGTGTCTGTTGTGGGGAGGGGAAGGGAAAAGGAGTTTGTAAGCCGCTCTGAGACTCTTAAGTGAGTGAAGGGCGGGGTATAAATCCAATCTCTTCTTCTTCTTCATTTAAAAACTAAACAAATACCCTGTAGGTCTTGAGCTGGGCAACTAGGGGTGGTGAGCTGCACCTCACCTATTTATCTACTGCAGAGTTCCCCAATGTGGCGCCTGCCAAGCTTTTCAGGAAGTGAATGCGGACACTGTGAGGAAGGGCTTGTTCAAATGAAAAGGGTTTTTCATAGATGCAATAGTCAAAGCTGCCACTGAGGGACTGGGAGGACTAGCAAGAGGGGCTGTGGCTTGTTAGTAGAGCACCTGCTCGGCATGCAGAAGGTCCCAGGTTCAATCCCTGGCACCTCCAGGATCGGGTAACAGGTGATGTGAAGGACCTCAGTCTGAGACGCTTGAGAGCCGCTACCAGTCTGAGTAGACAACACTGACCTTCATGGGCTTTCAGTCTCATTCAGGAGATAAGGCAGCTTCATGTGAGAGTTCCATTCAGGAGAGGGGCCGTGGCTCAGTGTTAGAGCATCTGTTTGGCATTCAGAAAGTCGCTGGTTCAGTCCCCAGCATCTCCAGCTAAAAGGTCCAGGCAGTTCACGCCAGTGAAGGTCCATCTAGCCCAGCATCCTGTCTCACACAGTGGCCAAGCAGTTCCTCTGGAGGGCCAACAACACGGCATAGAGGCCAAGGCCTTCATAAGGACATATGAAGAACCCTGCTGGATCAGACCGGTGGTCCATCTAGCCCAGCATCCTGTCTCACACAGTGGCCAACCAGTTCCTCTGGAGGGCCAACAACAGGGCAGAGAGGCTGAGGCCTTCATAAGAACATCAGAAGAGCCCTGCTGGATCAAACCAGTGGTCCATCTAGTCCAGCATCCTGCCCCACAGTGCCCAACCAGCTCCTCAAGAGGGCCAACAACAGGGCACAGAGCCTGAGGCCTTCATAAGAACATAAGACCACCCCTGCTGGATCAGACCAGTGGTCCATCTAGTCCAGCATCCTGTCTCACACAGTAGCCAACCAGTTCCTCTGGAGGGCCAACAACAGGGCAGAGAGGCCGAGACCTTCACACGAACATAAGAAGAGCCCTGCTGGATCAGACCAGTGGTCCATCTAGCCCTGCATCCTGTCTCACACAGTGGCCAACCAGTTCCTCAGGAGGGCCAACAACAGGGCGTAAAGGCCAAGGCCTACCCCCGATGTTGCCTCCTGGCTCTGGGATTCAGAGGCATAGTCCCTCTGAATGTGGAGGTTCCCCTCTGTCACCATGGCCAGTAGCCATTGATTAGGGATGGCAGACCCCCCCCCCCCGGCAGGGTGGGGTTCCCCCAGTTTTGGGTGCTCCTCTCCACCACTGGTCAGTTGGCCGGCAGGTGGGAATTGCCCACCCCCCCAACAAGGAAGAATGCCGAAAATAAACGTGATGTGCCTATGTGACCTGAAAGTGATATCAGCATGTTGGGGACTTCAGGAGCAGGACTCTGGTTTTGGGGCAAAACTCTATGGTAGAAGCTAATTCTATCATAAAGTTTTGCCCAAAAACCAGAGCACTGCACCCCCGGACATGCCTACATCACTTCCGGGTCATGTAGGCTTGTCACATTTCTTTTCAGTGATCCTCCTCATTCCCGGTTAAATTTATCCCCCATTCCCCCACCGGCAGGCCCAAAACACCTGGCAATACTACCACCGATTGACCTATCCTCCATGAATATCTAATCCCCTTTTGAAGCTGTTTATTCCTGTGGCCGCCATTACCTAAGACGTGCAGATCTGCTCCATTTGCGTACAGGCTGTGGAATCTACCTTTTTCTTGGCACGGGATCTGGATTTACAAGTCCCCGACAGCAAGAATGTTGATATTTTTATCCCGGAGTACCAACAGCCTTGCAAATATGTTCATAACACAATGCAGCAACCAGAGCAGATGTTTTCCACGCACGATTTTTTCTGACAGCTGATCCTTCCCCCTCCCCGCAAACCCTGAATGTACCAGCATTTAAATTGCTTTTTAAGTGCTCTCTCTTTGTTAAAAACAAGCTGGTGGGTTTTTCAGAACACTGATACCTTTAAAAAAAAAAAAAAAAAAAACCACACACCTCTGCTTAGAAGAAAGAGAGACAGCATCATCGAATAAAGAAAGCCGAAGTGAGCCAAAATGGTCTGGAACTCAAGCCGCAAACCTCAGCGACGGCTGCAGGTATTTTAACCTCTGCCACTGCCCACCAACAAACACAGATCCTTTTATGAGTCGGCTCATCAGCCTCTAACAGTCACTCCCAAAAATGTATGTCGTGAGAGCAACGGGAGGGAGTGCACCGCAGGAAGTATCAGTGTCTATCCACTGGGGAGGCTGCCTGTTTCTCTCTGCCTGATTCCATGTTCTGGCCTGCTTCCAGACTGTCTTCACTAGAGACCAGTCTACCACCACCCAGCTGAGACGGCATTAAACTAAGGTTACCATATTTTGGAAAGCAAAAAACGAGGACACATTTCCCTGAACTGACTACTTCAAGCAAGTGACCACTATGACCAATCTCATTTTAAATACTCTTACTATTGAAGTTGTGATAATTGCTAGTAACTATTTATTTATTTATTTATTCAATTTATGAAGAAAAAAAAAACCCACTCCAGTAAGACCAGGTACAACATAATCAGATAAAACATAACATAAAACAATTTAAGACCAGGCTAAAACAAGAAAACATCTAGATTAACTCAATAATCTAATTAGATATAGGCATAGGTAAAGGTAAAGGTTTCCCTTGCTCGAAATCGGGTTGAATACGACTCTAGGGATGCAGTGCTCATCTCCGTTTCCAAGCCGAAGAGCCAGTGCTGTCTGAAGACATTTCCGTGGTCATGTGGCCGGCATGACTAGACGCCGAGGCGCACGGAACGCTGTTACCTTCCCACCGAAACGGTACCTATTTATCTACTTGCGATTTCTTGCTTTCGAACTGCTAGGTTGTCAGGAGCTGGGGCCAGAGACGGGAGCTCACTCCGTCATGCAGCACACGGGTCTCGAACTGCTGAACCACCAACCTTCCGGTCTGCAGCTCAGCGACTTAACCACTTGAGCCACTGCAGCTATAGATGGCACTAAAATCCTAACAGCGCCGCTCTCTCATGGGGGAAGGGGCAGCGGTGAGGAGGATGGGAATGCCAAGATGGGAATGCCAAGATGGGACCGACACTTTCCTCAATCAAATGCTTGGAAGGACATCTCTGCCTTCCACGCCCCTATGTTACTTGGCAGAGAGTTCCACCAGGTTGGAGCAAGGGCAGAGAAAGCCCTTCGAGGACAGCCAGACGTCTCTCGGGCCAGGGACATCTCCTGAGCATAACGCTCTTCTGGGGGTATACCAGGACAGGTGGTCCCGAAGGTATGTCGGTCCCTGGCCATTAAGGGTCTTAAAGGTCAACAGTGTAACCTTGAATCTGAACGGGTACTCCACTGGAAGCCAATGCAGCTCATTCAGCACAAGATGGATATATGCCATTGGCCTGATCCAACATGGCTTCTCTTATGTTTTTACATAAATGAACTGGGAACATGAGCAATAAAAATGGGGGAGGGGGGGAGGGAAGGAAGGAAGGAAACATGCATACATCCTTATCAGCAAAATGCTGCTAAAAAAGGTAGGGGGGCAACCCATAGAGGGACGCAGGTTTCTGCAAATCATCCATTTCCCTGGATGCACTTCCTTCACCTGTTTAAGCATTTCCCTAAGATATCTTGGAATGGATCCCTTACAGCCAGAGGCACTAAAGAAATGTACAAACATTAGGACATCAAAAGAGGCAGAATCTAGATTTCTAAATGCGATATCCTAAGAATTCTCATTGTCCAGTAGAAGAGCAACACTATCAAGCAGAAGAGAAATTACCCAGACCCATCTCAGTCTGGCATAACTGGGGAGTCAAAATGGTTTTGGTCACCCTGTGTTCTTTGCTTGGAGAGACGCGTCCAGGGGGCGGGTTGAGACCCTATCGGGTCTCCTGGACTTCTCAGTGGCCGTTGATATGATCAAACTGGTCCTTTTGGACTGGCTGGCTGAGTTAGATATGGAGATACCTAGGGTTGCCAACTCCAAGTTAGGAATTTCCTGGAGATTAGGGACTGGAGCCTGAAGACCAGAGGATTTTGGAGAGGCACCTCAGTGCGATATAATGCCATAGAGTCCACCTTCCAAAGCAGCCATTTCCTCCAGTTGCAATTCCAAGAGATCCCCAGGTCCCCCCTGGAGGCTGGCATCCCCAAACATATTCCAATGGTTCTGGTCCTACCACTTTGATCAGTTCCCAGAAGGT
The DNA here is from genome assembly GCA_029233225.1 of Lepidodactylus listeri. Classification (NCBI taxonomy): domain Eukaryota; kingdom Metazoa; phylum Chordata; class Lepidosauria; order Squamata; family Gekkonidae; genus Lepidodactylus; species Lepidodactylus listeri. The sequence continues at coordinate 8,389,071 of JARCFY010000008.1, read as the reverse complement.
CATGTTGGGGGACCACTTTTCAACCCCATTGAATCTGAAATAAGGGAATGGAGAAGATTTTGCTTAACTCCTACATTCAGTTGCTTTCGGAGGTCATCCAGGGATCTGGGATGACTTCTCCCTGTGGTTAAGACTTTGTGAAATCACTTTGCTTGGAGCGTGACTCGCAGCAAACCACATCTGGTGCACTCCTGCCAAGAATCTGGAATTGGACTCGGCGATGGTAAATATGGGTTATGAGTTGCACTCTTAGTGAAGACATCCCATGAACCCTTCAACATGGGGAGAAAATCAACCAGCATTGACACTAGTCCCATCTTGAAGCTGTCTATGTTTGTAGGCACTACCACTTCTTGCATAAGAAGCCAATGTTGGATCAGGGCAATGGCCCATCCAGTCCAATGCTCTATGTCACGCAGTGGCCAAAACCCAGGTGCCATCAGGAGGTCCACCAGTGGGGCCACAACTCCAGAAGTCCTCCCACTGTTGCCCCCCAAGCACCAAGCATACAGAGCACCACTCCAGACAGAGTGTTCCATCTACACCTTGTGGCTAATAGCCACTGATGGACCTCTCATCCATATGTTTATCCAATCCCATATTCCCATAATTTGGGCTAGACAAAGTAATCTAGAATGAGTTTGGTACAATTCTATTAATGCCTACCTGGGAAGCAGTTGATCCATAATGAATTTTTCCTGATTACTTTAAACCTTTCCTCTTTTTCTATTTTGCATTTTAATATTTGATGGCAAGACATGACATACACACCGAAGTGATCATATGGGATTATAATATCAGGTCGAGATAGATCAAATAACTGTGGAGAGAGGGGCGGAAACAGAAATCTGTACACTGGCTCGTACAAAGACAGAGGATCTTTTAAGTAGATGAAAGCTGCGTACATTTAAATCTCCAACTCTGAAATGACACAGACTAGACGCTCTTACTAAATGTGATTGGTAGCCCGACATGGAGACCTTTCCTTCTATTGTTTTGAATCTTGATGGTGTTTATAAATCGATATTGGAGATTTAAATGTACACAGCCTTTACCCTTTATGAATTGAAAATAGTTCACCTCTGAAGAAAATATCTGAAACGAAGTATATATCCGAAATCTTCATAGGATGGATATTGACTCTCGATGTTCTTCGTAACTTATTCATTGGGCCTCTCTTTATGTTTTTGTATTTTTGTATGATTGAATATTGATATATTGATACACGTCTTGATATTGTCAATCCTGTTAAGTGATAGTAATGCAAACAGAATTCAAAACACACGTTTATATAAATTGTTTCACTTTATTAAGCGCTCCTCCGGAGCACGGCGGAAGACAGGAGGGCCTGGAGTGATGTGGTCCATGGGGTCGCAGAGTCGGACTTGACTGTGCAACTCAACAACAACCACCTCATAGTCTTCATTGTTCTTACAGGTTTAGACTGTGTGTTCTTCTTCTTGTCCAGTCATTGGACCAGCAGCCATGTTCTGTAGTGGTGGAAGTCTCCATATCATCCACTACCACGCACAGTCCCAGAAGAGTTATGTGCGAATGGGTTGTCCATACATTCCGGGAATAAATCTGCAGGCAAAATTATTACATGCTCAGGGGTTACAAGAGTGCCTTTATAAGGCCAGCACATGTTCCTGACATGGAAACTGGGAAACTGGATCCCAAAAGGGCCTTCCCAAGAGATGGAATGGCGTATCCATCGCTATGTTACAAAACTCTTGAGCACCGATTAAGTTAGAAGGCCGAGAGAGAACTGTCAACAACTGACGGCTTTCAGAGTTCCTTTGCTTTCTTGGAAAACGCCTGCGGAATCCTTAAGTATCTCTTTACCACCACCGAGGCGAAAGGAGGGAAGGAATTTCAATTAGTCTGTGCCCTGTTCTGGAAGCCACGTAACACTTGAGCAACAACACTGAAACCTACTCAGGCAACCTTGGAGAGGGCGGAGGAGGAGTGGAAAAAACACAGAGAGCAAAAACAAAGCTTAACAGATATAATGAAATTCCACGAAAACCCGCTCAAGTGCTCACAAAGAGAGGCCTTCCTGGCAAAGTCGGCATTCTGATTAATGGCAAATAAAGGAGGTGGAAACAAGATGCGTGCAGCATATTACGACTCTATCAAGGGCTCGGTCGCCATGGAAACCGGCTCGCTGCAAGCAAAGCAAAGTACTCAAACTGCTGAACTATCTGGGCGCTCCTGTACTTTTTGTCTTTGAGGAACAGGGATTCATCAATTTTATTTTCTTTACTTGGTTTACGGCCCCAGCTTTCTCCCCGGCGGGGAACCCAAAGCGGCTTGCATCATCCTTGTCTCTATTTTTAATCCTTATGACGGAGATCAGTCATAGTTGAGAGAGTGACTCGCCCAAGGCCACCCAGTGAGCTTCTGTGGCAGTGGGGATTCGAACCTGGGTAACCCGGAACCTGGTCCGATACTCTAACCACTGCACCACACTGGCTTTTTGTGACAAGCAGAAATTTAGGAAGGAAATTATGGCAGGTTACATACTCTGAGGCTGACACTGCTAGGGCCAAGGGTTGTCATCCCTGGCCACCGGTGGGGGATGGGGAGCTAGGGTTGCCACATCCAGGTTGAGAAATTCCTGGAGGTTTAGGGATGGAGCCTGAGGATGACAAGTTTTGGGGTGGGGAGGGACCTCAATGGGGCATAATGCCATAGAGTCCACCTTCCAAAGTATCCATTTTCTCCAAGGGAACTAATCTCTGTAATCTGGAGATGAGCTGTAATTCCGGAGGATCCCCAGGTCCCACCTGGAGGGTAGCATCCCTAATAGGGTCCCTGAGGAGAACAGTGGTTCTCTGTTCCTTGGTGTCGATGCGGTCTCAGCACCAGGAGAAACTTCCTAACAACGAGAACAGTTGGAACCAATCCCCTAGAGACTGAGTAGGCTCTGCGTTGGAGGTCTTCAAGCTTCTTCAAGAAGCTTTTTCAACTGATGGTTGCCCACTTTGGGACTGCTCTGGTGGACCTGTTCACCTCTCCAACTGTCAACTGAACATGCCCTACAGCAGGTTCTTCCACCCCCAGGCGGAAGCCACCAGTGCCTTGATAGCAGACTGGCCCAAGAGTCTATTGTTCACATTCCATCCTATACCAGTGATACCCAAATTTGTCAAAATAATTTGGGACCGGAAGGCCAAGATCATATTCATGGCCCAACAATAGCCCAGATGCCTCTGGTATTCCGTGCTGCAGGATATGTCCACAGCCCCACCGTTGACACTACTGGTGTTAGCAGACATGCTGCAACAGGGCCCAGTATGGCACCCCTGACCAGAATGGTATTGTTTAACCACTTGGAAGTTGAAAGGGACAAACTCTATGGACTAGGTTACCCTTCTCAGGTAATCGATACGATTCTAGCCTCAAGGAAGCACTCGACCACTAGGACTTACAACACCCCATGGACGGCCTTCATCAGCTGGTACAGGAGGGAAAGTGTCAATCCTCCAAAGCCTGAGATCAGATTGATTCTAGCCTTCTTTCAGGACAGGATATCCAGTGGCCTCAGGGCAGCCACTCTCAAGAGACAGATCTCAGATCTAGCCTCGGTCGTTCCATGGTTCAAGGGACTCAGTACTTCTCATCACCCACACGTACGCTGGTTCTTGAAAGAGGCATCCCTCAGAAACTCCTCAGACCCAGAAGTTCCCAATGTAGAGGCTCAACACTGTCCTTATGGCTCTTACCAAAGAAGAAGAAGAAGAAGAGAAGAAGAGATTGGATTTATATCCCGCCCTTCACTCACTTGGAGTCTCAGAGCAGCTTACAGACTCCTTTCCCTTCCCCTCCCCACAACAGGCACCTTGTGAGGTAGGTGGGGCTGAGAGAGCTCTTCCCCAAGCTGTCCTTGAGATAACAGCTGGTACAGAACTATGGCTTGCCCAAGGTCATCCAGCCAGGTGCAAGTGGAGGAGTGGGGAATCAAACCCGATTCTCCCAGATTAGAGTCCGCGCACTTAACCACTACACCAAACTGGCTCTCTTACCAAAGGTCCCTTCGAGCCACTCTAAGAAATACCTCTCAAGTTCTTGAGAATGAAAGCTGTATTTCTGACAGCGGTTACCTCGGCCAGAAAAATATCAGAGTTGGGGGCACTTTCGGTCAAGTCGGAACTTTGTATTTTTTCATAAAGGTTGTTCTGAGGACTGACCATATTCTTTGCCCAATGGTGAATACCAAATTCCACAGGTCACAAGAAATCTATTTACCTACTTTCTGCCTGAATCCATCTCAGCCAAGAGAGAAAGTGTGGCGCAACCTGGATGTCCAGAAGTGGTACCTCCACAGAACAGAGTCCACCAAAAAGACGGATTCATTGTTTGTCAACATCTCAACTCCCCATACAGGAAGCAGGGTGTCCATTTTGGCGACTGGCAACACCATTAGATCCTGAGGCCTATATAAGTCAGAAGAATCCAGTCATGACAGGGATTACTGCTCATTCAGTATACAGAGCGGCCAGTAATGCAGCTTTCACAAAATACACATTGGTAGAAGAGGTCTCTAAAGCCGCCATGTAGTCCTCGTTGGACACTTACCATGAAGAGCCATTCTTCTATGAGGACAGGAGGACATCTTGCTCCTCTCAGGTTGTCATCTTCTTCTACATTTCCAACTATTTCTACTACGATTTTTTTAAAAGAAAAAGAAAAAAGCTGAAGAACGCGTATTCTCATGTCCTGTTCTGAATCTCAATGTTCTTCTGTTATTGTTTTACTTTTTGATTGTTATGTTTTGAGTCTTAGAGTTCTTAGGGTTCAATACTAGAACTGCTTACCAGGACTGAGCTTGAGGGTGACTCCCACCAGAGGAAACCAAAAGTGAAGATTTGTTCCTGCCTCCCTAAAATGATGGGGATCACCCACAAGATGTCCACCACCTCAGAGGGAGAAGGGAATTGATATCAATTATAGCTCTCAATTATAGCTCCCAAGCGCTCTATCTGTTGGGTCCGATGTAATAAACTTTTCTGTAAGTTGACAAGGAACCCATCTTCTCGTAGACGGTAGAAGTGTTGTCTCAGTGTCCTGACGAGATTCAGCTTGGTCGCTGGATCTTATTAACAAACCATCTAAACATACGGACAGAGGTGGATTTCTTGTCTCCTTAGATCGACCACCAGGTTGATTAACATCTTGGAAAAAACTCTTGTATATTGTCCAAACGGTAGGGTCCTGTATTGAAAGTGTAGGTTGTCTACAGAGAAACGAAAAAACCCCGCTATTGGCAGGGAAGATTGACATATGCAGAGAGGCTTCTGTCAAATCTATCGAAGTGAGAAAGTCACCCAGCTGCAGTGCTTCAGTTATGGATCTCAAGGTTTCCATTTCAAAATCTCTCAATTTGATGCACTTGCGGAGAAACTTAAGGTCCAATATGGCCCTCCATTGACCGTTTTTCTTGGGGACAATGAAAAATATGGAGTAGATTCCCCGAACCGCTTCCATGGAAGGCATCGGTTCTAATGCCTGAATGTCAAGGAGGTGTTGAATGGCTTTGAAGGTTATTTTTCTTTTGGTGCTGCTTTTGTGGATTGGAGACAATATAAATCTTTCCAGTGGGAACTGTCGGGATTCTATGGCATATCCACAGGAGACCACTTCCATCGCCCAAGAGTCCACTCGGGATGCCTCCCAAGCTCCTCTGGGTCCATATCTGAAGAGGAGTCTCCCTCCCAATGGTCCTCTTTTCCTCCCTTTCTGCAAAGAGGGAACTTTGGGGCTGCTTTGGCTTGCCAATGAGGACTTTTAGGGGAACGAGGAGAGTATTCAGTAGGGTCCCTGTTGGCAGTCATGCCTTCCCTGGTGTAAAAGTTGGGAGATTTCCTCCTGCATGGTTTGTCTGATTAAGTCTATGAACCCAGCTGGAACAGACAGTGACTCCCGGTTCAGCTACATTACTCATCTGGAGGGCATGTCCTCATCCACGTGGAATTGTAGCCTCCTGTACGTTTTGAGCTAAAGTCTCATTGTCAGCGTCAGCTTCGGTGTCACAGTGGGCATTGGCACAATGTGGGCGGGCCCTGCAATGCTCTCAAGATGGCTGCCTGTGCTGGGTCCAGCTGGTCACCACCCATACGTTTCACTGAAAACTGGATACGCAGTCCAAAAGCAAGCCGAGAAACAGAGCCAAAGGTCAGAAAGCCAGGAAATCAGGTTTCAGGAACGAGGAGCGGAGGCTGACAGCCAGGATCGGGTCTGAGCACGCACGGTTGCTTCCACACCAAGGCAGGTGAGCGGGGGTGTTTATGACCAGGTCCTCCCTTCCCTAAGAGTCAATCTGCAAAGACTCACAGCCCCTCACGTTGCCTTTGCAACAGCTGCAGTCTGGCACTCCTTCTCTCTTGCATATTCAGACGCTGGCGTGTGGGACAATCAGGTGAGCTAGGTGGGGATTCTGGCCTCAGGGTGTCTCTGCTGCCACTTGCACTCACTGTCTCTAAAGGATTGACGGTCTTTTCCTCTGGCTGCAACAGGCAATATTTCTTAGCACGCCAGAGAGCCAATGTCACTTCTGGGCTCACTGGAGTAGTCCGAGCAAGCCAAGAAAGCATGCCAGCTACACTGACGTCCTGCTCCACAGCCACCACCATAACTGGAACTTTGGTCTCTTCACTAAGAGGAAACCGTCTGATTGGTCCGAAGACGCTACTGGGGAGATTTCTCTTCTTCAGTGCCCAAGACTGCACTCAAAATGGCACCTCTTTGGAAGGTGGACTCTATGGCATACCCTACTGAAGTCCCTCCTCTCCCCAAACCTCACCCTCTTCAGGCTCCACCCCAAAATCTCCAGGTATTTTCCAACCCAGAACTGGCACCCCTGGCCATGGTGCCTGTGAACCCTTCCCCAAAACCAGAAGCCAGTCCTGATATTCCTTCACCTCACTGGAACAGCAGGTGTTCTGGAAGAACCTTAGTATCTGCTGGGTGCAACCATTTGAAAACAGCTGTCTCCACTGTAAAAGGATGTTTGTGTGATGGGCCTCAGCCACCTGGCAGCCATTTTGTGACTGGCCCCAGCTCCCCGGCAGCCATTTTGTGACTGGCCCCAAGTTCCAAGGCAGTCATTTTATCACTGGCCTCAGGTTCCCTGGCAGCCATTTTGTGACTGGCCCCAGCTCCCAGTTTGAGCCAGTTTGGTGTAGTGGTTAAGTGCGCAGACTCTAATCTGGGAGAACCAGTCCTCCACTTGCACCTGCTGGATGACCTTGAGCAAGCCATAGCTCTGTACTAGCTGTTCTCTCAAGGACAGTTGTCTCAGAGCTCTCTCAGCTCCACATACCTCACAGGGTGTCTATTGTGGGGAGGGGAAGGGAAAGGAGTTTGTAAGCCGCTCTGAGACTCCAAGTGAGTGAAGGGCGGGATATAAATCCAATCTCCTCCTCCTCCTCTCCTCCCCTGACAGCCATTTTGCAACAGCATCCAATCCCCACACTCCAAATTCCAAAAGCACCCAAAGAATCAAGAGGTTTGGAGACAGCTTGGTGTAGTGGTTGGGGGCGCGGACTTTAATCTGGGAGAACCAAGTTTGATCCCCCACTCCTCCACATGCAGCTGCTGATGGGACCTTGGGTCAGTCATAAATTGTTTCAGAGCTGTTCTCTCAAGGGCAGATCTCGAGAGCTCTCTCAGCCCCACCTACCTCACAGGCAATGCTTCCTCTAAGCTGTGGAGATCTTGTGAGCAAAAATTCTACTTTCTCTGGCATTAAAGTTGTGAGCGAGCAATTTGGCTGCTGCACAAGTTAATTTGCTCTGGAGCCATCCTTCCTGAGTTAAGACAAAAATGTGTGAGCCAGAGGCTAAAAACCAGTGACCTAGGTCGCACTAACTCAGCTTAGAGGGAACACTGCTCACAGGGTGTTTGTTGTGGAGAAGGGAAGGGAAAGGGATTGTAAATTGCTCTGAGACTCCTTTGGGTAGTGAAGGGCGGGGTATAAATCCAATCCCCTCCTCCTCCTCTTCTTGCCAACAACTGACAGGCTGATCTGATTGACGATCAAAACTTTTTGAATAGACTGGCTGATACGTAGCCCTTAGCTAACAATTTTGTTCAAGTTAGATTTGAGTCCAGTAGCATCTTACAGACCAACAAGATATTCAGATTAAAAGCTTTCGAGAGTCAAAGCTCTCTTCATCAGATGCGAGTCAGAACGGAGATCGGAGTCTTTATATCTCAATCAGAAGGGCAGGAGAGGTATTGTAAAGAAGGCCCGTCAAGGATTCCGAGGGACAATGCACATTGTGAATCAGCTTGGCTAGAACAGAGGGGAAACGTTTTGTTCGGGTATTTTTAACGCTCTGACAGGCGACTAATTAATAACTACGTGAAGCATTTGTGTGCTTCTCGGTAGTGGCGAGGGAAGCAACAGATTCCGAGCCTTGGTGACAGAACAGTTTGTCTCCCGCACAAGTGCCGTGCGAGTACCAGCACAGTGTGGCCTTCGACGCGCCACCCTCCTCCGCCACGCACTCAGCGCAGCACTGCTGGGGGAAGAAACACTGCACTCAGCTTGAGAACGAAGAACCATGGGAACAGGCTGCTGAAGACCTGAGGAAACGTCTTTTCTACCTCCATTTCTTCACCTGTGGCAAAGATCCCAGGAAGGTGAAAAATGGGGCAAGAGGGAACTGGGAAGAGGACAAAAAGGTTGCTGGCGAGCACAGCAAAGACTGTGGCAATCTCTTGCCACTCCACACGTAGGGTTGCAAGCTCCCGGTAGGGATGCCATCCTCCAGGTGGGACCCAAGGATCCCCCGGCATTGCAGCTCATGTTCAGACCACAGAGACTACAGACATCAGTCCGGTGGAGAAAAATCGATGCTCTGGAGTGTGATAAGCATCAAGACCCCCCCCCCCCCCCCCCGGGTTTTGTTGTTGTTGTTCAGTCGCACAATCGAATCCGACTCTTCGCGACCCCATGGACCACATCACAGCAGGCCCTCCTCTCCTCCGCCACTCTCCAGAGCCTGCTCAACTCCATGCTCATCGCATCGATAACACTAACCATCTCATCCTTTGCCGTCCCCTTCTTCTTTGACCTTCAGTCTTTCCCAGCATCGGGGTCTTCGCCAGTGAGCGCTCCCTTCTCATTTGGTGGCCAAAGTATTAGAGCTTCAGCTTCAGGATCTGGCCTTCCAGGGAACAGTCAGGGTTGATTTCTTTTAGGACTGACTGATTTGATCTCCTTGCAGTCCACGGGACTCTCAAGAGTCTTCTCCAGCACCATCATTCGAAATCATCTATTCTTCGGTGCTCAGCCTTCCTTATAGTCCAACTCTCGCAGCCCTACGTTACTATGGGGAATACCATGGCTTTGACCATACAGACTTTTGTTGGCAGGGTGATGTCTCTACTTTTTTAGTATGCTGTCTAGGTTTGCCAGCGCTTTCCTCCCGAGGAGCAGGTGTCCTTTAATTTCGTGGTTGCAGTCACCAACATCTGCAGTGATCTTGGAGCCCAGGAAGGTGAAGTCTGTCTCTGCTTCCACAACTTCCCCTTCTATTTGCCAAGGAGTGATGGGGCCGGATGCCGTGATCTTAGTTTTTTGAGTTTCAAGCCAACTCTTGCGCTCTCCTCACCCTGAGCAAGAAGCTCTTTAGGTCGTCTTCACTTTCTGCCATTAGAGTGGTATCATCTGCATAACTGAGGTTGTTGATATTTTTCCCGGCAATCTTAATTCCAGTTTGTGATTCATCCAGGCCGGCATTTTGCATGATGTACTCTGAATGTAAATTAAATAAGCAGGGTGACAATATACATCCTTGTCGTACTCCTTTTCCTATGCTAAACCAATCAGTTGTTCCATGTCCAGTTCTAACTGTCGTTTCTTGACCCTTCTACCGGTTTCTCAGGAGACGGGTCAGGTGGTCCGGTATTCCCATCTCTTTAAGGACTTGCCACAGTTTGTTGTGATCCACACAATCAAAGGCTTTGGCCTAGTCGATGAAGCAGAAACACATGCTCTGAACGGAGAGAGGAAGCTGGAGTCCCTTCTCTCTGCCTTTTGCTCTGCCCATTGGGCCTGGGGCCGCCAACAGTACAGCCAGGCGGGTGGCGCACTGATTTGCATGTGAAAGGCTCCTCACATTTACCCCCCAGATTAAAGCAGGAGCTGTTAAGGAACAGATGCGTGGGGCTGGAGAGGGAGGGAAAGCCTTTTGTCCCTGGGAAAAATGATGTGTTGTTACGATAAGAATAAACCTCTACTATGCGGCACATTCTGGGAGTTCAGGAAATGGTAGAAAAAGGCCTCTGAACACACAGGAAGCCCTCAAGGAAAACTGGAGGAGACTAAAGGGGACAGGCTGTGGCTTAGTGGTAGACCATCTGCTCCACTTGGCATGCAGAAGGTCCCAGGTTCAAACCCCGGCATCTCCAGTTTAAAAGGACCAGGCAGTGGGTGATGGGAAAGACCTCTGCCTGAGACTCTGGAGAGCCGCTGCCAGTCTTGAGTAGACAATACTGACCTTGATATAAGGCTCTGACTCAAGCTTCACATATGTTCAGCTCTTCAGGAGGAGCTGTGGCTCAGTGGCAGAGTATCTACCTCGCCTGCATAAAGTCCCAGATTCAATCTCCAGTTAAGAATCAGGTAGTAAGTGATGTGAAAGTCCTCTGCCTGAGATCCTGGAGGATGGTGAGTCAGTTATGCGTGTTGTGATGGTGCTTTGTACCTGAAAACTCCTGCCCACCAATTCCCTTAGATGCCCTGATGTTCTAGTATTTTGGGACAGAGAAAATGAGCCAGTTTCTCATCCCTATACATAATTACATGCACCCCTGTCGTTTCTCCCTTTAGATGATCTTTTATTTTCAGGGGAAAAGTACCTTTGAACATAAACGCAATAATTCTGCCCTCTGGCAGGAAGCATAAAATAAAAACTCAGTTTAAGGAGACCGTGATTGAGGATGAAATCTTGGCCTTTCAAAAAATTAACAGGAAGTAGGTTTCCCCCCATAAATCACTTTTTTTTCCCCCTACTAAGATAGAATATTGTACCAGCTACTTCATCACTGTCTCTTGGGGGAGGGTGGCAGAAAAAATATACTGTGTTTTGTATTTCTCTGTTTTTCCTTCTGGATTTCCCCCTCTTCCTGTTTCAACAATGGATCAATATTTTGCCAGTCCCGGTTAAGTTTTGGCAAGTTGCAACTATTAAACATGGTTTAAATTGGTTTTATTTTATTGCTTCAGCCAGTTTGGTGTAGTGTTTAGGAACGCAGACTCTAAGCTGGGAGAACCGGGTTGGATTTCCCACTTCTCCACGTGCAGCTGCTGGCATGACCTTGGGTCAGCCACAGTTCTCTCAGAGCTGTTCTCTCAAGAGTAGTCCTCGAAAGAGCTCTCTCAGCCCCACCTACCTCACAGGGTGTCTGTTGTGGGGAGGGGAGGGGAAGGGAAAGGGATTGGAAGCCGCTCTGAGACTCCTTCAGGTAGTGAAAAGTGGTAGTATAAATCTAGTCCTTCTTTAAGTAAACAATACTGTCTACTTTGACAGGAAGTGGATTGCCACAGTCTAAAGCAGAGGACTTGAACAGCATCCACTACCCAAGCCTTTCAATTGGAATTCCTGGGGAATTGAACCCGGCAACTTCTGTGCACTAAGCCGTTACTCCCATCACTACGCTATGGAAGGATGCCAGAAGAAGAGGCCAGTGAAGCCTCTCACTTTTTTTCTTGCAATCAAGAGACCCGTATTATCGGTTAAAAAACAACACATGCTGTGCCATGCAGAATACTCTCATTCTAGGGCTGCCAAGTCCCCCGGTAGGGCGGGGGAAACACTGATTTTTAGTGCTTATCTCCCGCTTTTCCAAAGTTGGCCACCGGGGGGACAAAATGGCTTCCTTAAAAGGGAAATGTCTGCAGAGAGCTTGCCCTGCAGTAAAAAGCCTCGCCAGACATTTCCCCTTTAAGAAGTCAGCAAGAGAGCTTCTTCCACAGCAAGAGAGGTCCGCCCAGAGATTAAGGAGGGACTGAAGGAGCTGCTTTTGCATGTGGCTGGCAAGGTGAGTTTCTCTTCCAGCTCTTTTCATTCTCTCTCCTTCTTTCTTTTTTCTGTCTGTCTGTCTGTCTGTCTGTCTCTCTCTCTCTCTGTCCCCATCCAGCAGAGGTCTATCAGTGGCTATTATAGCCACATGGTCTAAATGGAAGTAAGTGCCTCTGCCAGTTTTTTTCCCTTCTCTCTCTCCCTCTTTCTTTTTTCTGTCTGTCTGTCTGTCTGTCTGTCTGTCTCTCTGTCCCCATCCAGCAGAGGTCTATCAGTGGCTATTATTAGCCACAAGGTCTAAATGGAACCCTTTGTCTGGGGCAGTGAGGCTCTGAATTCTTGGTGCTTGGGGGGCAACAGTGGGAGGGCTTCTGGAGTTCTGGCCCCGCTGCTGGACCTCCTGAGGGCACCTGGTATTTTTGGCCACTGTTGTGACACAGAGTGTTGTACTGGATGGGCTGTACTGGATGGGCCGATCCACTGTGGCTTCTCTCCTGTTCTTATGATATGAAAATCATATTTAGCACTTGTGTAGCACTTAGTGCTTCATATTCTGCCGAGATGAGGAAGGATTCAGTAGGGCCGTTGCTCAGTGATAGAGCATCTGCTTGACATGCAGGAGGTATCAGCCTCTTCAGCTAAAAAAGGATCAGGTAATAGGTGACATTAAAGATCTCAGCCTGAGACCCTGAGACCCTGGAGAGCCACTACCAGTCTGAGTAGTCAATACTGACCTTGATGGACCAATGGCCTGATTCAGTATTAGGAAACTTCATGAGTTCATGTGTCAGCATGTGGAAGCAACATCACAGGATGTGATATCACAAAATGATGTCACTTCCTTTCTCCTGGCTCCACCCCCAAAGTCTCCTGGCTCCACCCCCAAAGTCCCCAGATATTTCCCAAGTTGGACTTGGCAGCCCTATCTCATTCTGAGCCACGGCCACCAATTAGGGTTGCTGACTCCCAGGTGGTGGCTGGAGATCTCCTGGGATTACAACTGATCTCCATGTGACAGAGATCAGTTCTCCTGTAGAAAACGGCCGCTGTGGCCTCTATGGCATTATGCCCCACTGAAGCCCCTCCCCTCCCCAAACCCCGCCCTCCTCAGGCTCCACCCTCAAAATCTCCAGGTGTTTCCCAACCTGGAGCTGGCAACTAGCTCCGGTGGTTACTTACAGATAGTGATGACAGAGAAGTAAATGAAAACTCCCTCCCCACTAATTTTTTAAAAAATTATTTTTTCAAGATTTAGATCCCGCCTCCCTGCCTTCACAAGGGCCACGAAGGCAGCAAACAAATTAAAACATGGATAATAAAATTTTGAAACCATTAATATCAACCCCAAAATAACCACCACCATTAAAACCAATCCCCGCAAAAACCCATAAGAGAACATAAAGCCATGTTGGATCAGGCCAATGGCGCATCCAAGCCAACACTCTGTGTCACCCAGTGGCGAAAGCTCAGGTGCCATCAGGAGGTCCACCAGTGGGGCCAGGACTCCAGAAGCCCTCCCACTGTTGCCCCCAAGCACCAAGAATACAGAGCATCACTGGCCCAGACATAAGAGAAGCCATGCTGGATCAGGCCAATGGCCCAACTAGTCCAACACTCTGTGTCACACAGCTGCCAAAACCCAGGTGCCATCAGGAGGTCCACCAGCAGGGCCATAAGAGCATAAGAGAAGCCATGTTGGATCAGACCAATGGCCCATCCAGTCCAACACACTGTGTCACACAGTGGCCAAAACCCAGGTGCCATCAGGAAGTCCACCAGTACGGCCAGAATGCTCTCCCACTCTTGTCCCCCCCAAGCACCAAGAATACAGAGCATCACTACCCCAGACATACTGTTCCATCTATACCTTGTGGCTAACAGCCACTGATGGACCGCTGCTCCAGATGTTTATCCAGTCCCCTCTTGAAGCTGTCCAATGCTTTTAGCCGCCCCCACTTCCCACAGCACTGAATTCCACATGTTAATCACTCTTTGGGTGAAATTCCACGTGTTAATTACTCTTTGGGAAGCCTCTGAAGTTTCATGTACCAGGCGGAGTCGCCATGATTGCTTTTAAACACTGCCAGTCCAGTTGTTCGGCACAATGGCCAGTGCCGGGTTGGGAAATGACTGGAGATTTGGGGGGTGGGCAGATTTGGGGAAGAGAGGGACCTCCTCAGGGTACCATGCCATGGAGTCCACCTTCCAAAGCAGCCATTTTCTTCAGGGGACCTGATCTCTGGAGCCTAGAGATCAGCTGTAATTCCAGTTCTCCAGGCCCCACCTGGAGGTTGGCGGCCCTAGCCAAGAAAGAAACAGGAAGCCGCTCCCTAACCAGCTCTTCACACCTTCTCGGGGACGGCCTCCTTCCACGTGGTGAAGCCACGGCTTTACAGGAGAACTACGTGACACTTTACTGGCCTCAGCAAAACTCCCCACGCAAGAAACCCCAACCAGAACAAGTACACATTTGCCTCATACAAAAGAGAATCATCCGAACGAGCGGCAGGAGCTGTTTTGCTGAGAAATAATCAACTGCCAGTTCCTTCTTTCTCAGAACACACCGTGACAGAGGAGGGGCCATTCTCTGAAACAATCCCTCAGGACTTCGACCGTTTGGCAAAACAGTTTTAGAACTAGAGCAGGAGAAGAGAGACAATTGTGTGCACTGACCGTCGAGGAGGTGGAGCGGGAGGAGAGAAGGAAGGGAACACAAAATACGTTGTCGCTCCATCGTGTTCCCGGTACGATTGGGGGCTTTTTGTGGGTGGGGTCCGGGGGAGGGGAAGCATCACAAGTGCTGTGACATCACTTCTGGTCCTCAACCGTTTTGCGCCTGCAAGAGCACCTTTGAGATCCTGACAAGAGAGTGGTGGGTGCAGCTACAAAATGGCTGCCACACGAGGCAAAGCCAGTCACAAAATGGCTGCCACACGAGGCAAAGCCAGTCACAAACTGGCTGCCACACGAGACAAAGCCAGTCACAAAATGGCTGCCACACGAGACAAAGCCAGTCTCAAAATGGCTGCCACACGAGACAAAGCCAGTCACAAAATGGCTGCCACATGAGGCAAAGCCAGTCACAAAATGGCTGCCACAGGAGGCAGGCCCAAACACAAAATGGCAGGGAGTGAGGTCGTATGTAACTGTAGCAGTAACCCTTCAACCTTTCGGGCAGGATCAAGAACGCATTTCTGAACAAACGTATCGTTTAAAAATATTCAGTTACGTACTCCTTCAGTCATGCAGTGATGATCCTCGTGTTGCGCCCCCAGCTGCCGCTGAAGCAACTTTATTAAAACCTGCAAAGCCAATCTGAACTCCAGTGGCCCATCGGAAGACAGGCAAAAGCCCCATCCACTTTCTAAAACCACTTGGTAAGAACTGCGGGAGGTGCTGGCAGGCTCCAGAAGAAGAGAGAAGAGGTTGGATTTATACGCCGCCCTTCACTCGGAGTCTCAGAGCGGCTTACAAACTCCTTTTCCTTCCCCTCCCCACAACAGACACCCTGTGAGGTAGGTGAGGCTGAGAGAGCTCTGACAGAAACTACCCTTTCAAGGACAGCTCTGACAGAACTATGGCTTGCCCAAGGTCATCCAGCAGCTGCAAGTTGAGGCGTGGGGAATCAAACCCGGTTCTCTCAGATTAGAGTCCGCACACTTAATCACTGCACCAAACTGGCTCTACACTACACTGAACTGGCGCCCACGTTGGGGACCCTGCTCTATCCACTAGACCACACTCGATCTTGCTATGCTTTTGGAATTGTTACCTTGGTTCGGAACCACAGCTACAGAGGGGCCTCTCGGGGCCCAGCCCCCTGACTTAGTGCCAAGGCCCCCTGACTTCCCATCTAGCCCAGCCCAGGCCCCTCAACTCCCCATTTTTAAATTTTATTTTTCACACCTCTCTCTTGTGGTGGGCAAGCCCCATCCATGGCATTTCCACACTGTGCCAAACTGTTTGGGAACGGAGGATGCATTGTTTATTCCAGCTGAAGACTGTGTGTGTGCCCCACAAGAAAAGATTTTGCATAATGGGTGCCCCACATCTGCCCCGCAAACTGAAAAATCCTGGCTACAGCCCTGCCTTGGGTCTGACTTCCACTCAGGGCTACATCCCTGCTCGCCTCCTCTGTTACAGGTCACCGGAAGCTCTCCCGAGTGGCTGAAACCACGTCTGTGAGATCTCGGGAACACTCAAAACCACCCACGAGTTCTCAGTGGAACACACTACCAGAACCAACCCTTTGGCTCCCCGATAAGTGTCATCCTCCTCCGGCAGGCTTTTGAATTCCGTCAGAACAGCTCCCAGAGTCTCCTTCACGGCAGGGAACTCTTGCTTTCAAATCCCCACTTAACATTTCGAGAGCGGAGGTGCTCTTCACAGGCCGCTGGAAACACGAAGCAATTAACGCGGTGAGTAATAAGCTACGGCGCTTTACAGAAGCCCGCACCGCTTCCGTCCGCACACCATCATCGCTCTCCGAGAGACGCGGCCCCGTGAGATGAAAGGAGAGGATGGTGGTCCTGGGTCAGCGGTCTGATAAGCATCCCCGCAAAGGTCGCCAGGATGCGTGACTTTGTGTACCGTTCGCTAGCCCACACGGATAACGCTCACGCCCGGAGTGGGTTTGCCTGTGTCAAGGACACAAAGATTTTACAACACAACTCCTGTGGCATATTTTGAGTCGAGAGGGGGCAGTCCTCCTACATAATCCTGACCACTGACCACATTCTGGATGCTAGAGTTCAGGGCAGAGCCCGCAAGTGGGCATACACTGAAGTGGGTGGCTGCCAGGGCCCATGGATGCCAGCTCCCTACTCACGCATCGCCTCTGGCGCCGGCACTCCCACCCTTCCACTGCCTGTTTGTGAGTCCTTTGTCGCCTCTGCTCCCAGCCGGTGGCGGACCTACGTTTTTGGGACCCCGAAGCTTGGATTGTTAGGGGGCCCCCTTCTCAACCAGCAACAACAGGGCAACATACAACAAGGTCCACAGGGCCTGAATTGAGCTTTCAGATGTCTTTTCATGGTTCTGATTGGCTAAGGGCTGAACTGTAGAACTATTCAGCAGTGCTCCAACGAGGGATTCAAGGATCCAGCTGCCGAAATGTAGGCTATGAATAGATTCCGGGGAGCTTGGCAAGCCCATACAGCTGGGGGTTCGGGTGCTGCAAGCCCCTGAGGAAATTCTGAAATTTGACCAATTACAGGGATGTTTTGAGGCCATATGAAATGGGTATTAGAGCATACAAGAAGCGGAGACCCATGATACTCGTGGGGGGAGCATCACGTGGAGGAGGAGGAAGTCGCTGCAGGTGAGCCTTCTTCCCCTCTCCCCCCCAGCATGGATGGCGAAGCCCGTGCAGCTCCCAGCCACCAGGCCCACCAAGACTTCTCTCCCGCTCCCCGGTGCATTCTCTGCGCATGCTCAGGGAATGCTCTTTTACTTTTGGGGGGATTTAAGTGTCCCCCCTATAGTTTTTTCTACATTTCAGATTTTTCTGCAAACCTGGGGAATGCCCCAAGTGTGCAGGAAAATCTCTTTGTCCCCTATGTGCCCAGATGTGCGGATTTAGAGATCCGCACAGAGGGGACAACTTGGCTATTAGATACATAGATACTAAGGTCAATATGAAGTACTCCAACCCATGGGCTTATGATTCTGTCACTAAAATAGCGTTATTTTAATAACAAACACTTTAAAAAAACCTCCATCAATTTTGTTGTAAATGCACTCATTTTTTAAAAAACAGGTTTTTTAGGGGCTCTGAAGCTTAAGTTTTATTAGTTTCATAGCAGACCTGCCCCTGCTTCCCAGTGCAGATGCTGCCCCATGCTGCTGGAGAAGGGCACGTGGATGGTACACAAAGCATCAGCATTTCCGGGGCCGTGGCACTGGCGCTCCTAGCTGCATCCCCACCCACCTAGCACCATTGTGGAAAGGGCACGGGGGCAGTGTGGGAAGCTAGTCTTGCAGGTGATGGGAGGGCTCGCAAATGGGCAAGAGTGGGCGGGCAGGAGTGGGCGGGCAAGAAAAGGGGCCCAGTGGTGGGCATAGGGGGCTCTTTGGGCACACTCTGCTGAGGGGCCCCTGAAACTGGGAACTGGCCCGGTTCAGAGGTCGAGTCTGCGCCATCGCTTTTGCAAAGCTGAAAAACAGACGGAGAAGCACACGTGTCTTTCTCAGCGGCTGCAGTTGGGGATCGTGCAGATGGCTTCATTTGACAGTCGAGAATTTGGAAACGTTCACATCTCTCGAGCTGCTAGCCGGTGCTGGAAAAGTAATGGGATTCCAGAGGGGTAGCAGCATGAAGTGCGCCGCAACAATCAAACAATAGGCACCTGTGACACTGGAAAGACAAACAAGTTTTTTATTCTAACGCAACCTTTTGTGCCCATAGGATGCTTACGGTGGGTCCTCGGTAGGTGGGGTGGGCTGAAAAGTCGCTTGGGGTATTTCTCATTACACAGTAGCAGCTCTCCTGAAAGAAAAGGTTCCCGACCCTTGCTCCAACGCAGATGGATATAAGTCACAGGTTTCATTCTTATTTTGGATCAGTTTATTGACTGCCAATTGCAGTGCACCCTATCCAGTGCTCTGCAGTGACAACAAATACACAGAGACCGGGAGCACCTTAAAGACTAACAAAATTTGTGGCAGGGGATGAACTTCCGTGTGTCACGGCTCACTTCTAAAGAAATGAGCAGTGACCCACGAAGGCTCATCCCCTGCCACAAATCTTGCTAGTCTTTAAGGGGTTCCTGGACTCCTGTTCTTTTCTACAGCTACAGACAGACTAACGCAGCCACCCATCTTGAGCAAATACTGAGAAACAGATGCGGTAGAAAGAGTTCGTATTCACTTGGATTAAGCATCATACTGAACATTCTGTAAGTATCAGGATTATAATTAACATACCTTTGACTGTCATACTTATCCGTTCCCACATACAAAGAGAACTGTTTCCCACAGAGAGGAGATAATCAGAGGAGGGTGGGAGAGTCCCCTATTTACCAGGGGCAGTCCCAGGTCTCTGGCATTGATGAACTGGGACATTCCCACATCTATTTTTAACTTTGGGGGGATACTTTGTCAACTGTTTATTAGCCTGAAATGCGAGAGTCTCTGAGAGAACTGAGACTGGCCCAAGGTCACCCAGCTGGCTTCATGTGGAAGAGCGTGGAATCCACCCCTATTCTCCAGATTAGAGTTTGCCACTCTTAAGCACTACACCTGTCATGGGCGTGGATTAGAGAGAGCTGATAGAGCTTGCAGAAACAGCAGCTGGCCCCTCTGAAGCAGCAGAGGAGGATAGCTGGCAATTGCCGGTATCTGCATTCTTCACACCTGGTTCAGATAAGGGGAAAGAATTACGAGCTGAAAGTCCTCCTGACTCACCCCCACGTGTGACTCGTTTAAGGGAGCGACTGCAGCAAAACTTAGCAACCAGGCGATGAGAGGCCAGGCTACAGGGAAGACGCTTGGCTAGCCATGAGTTCTAACAGGAGCCTGGGCAACTGGACAGCTGGCTAACTGGAAGCAGCATTTAACTCCACACTTTGGGCAGCACTCCTCATGGAAGCAATGAGTCAGCTTTGTGCCACCTCACATTGACTTCAGCTCAGCTCTTGCACCTAGACCTTCAGACCCCCTGGCTTTGGACTTGGCTCTGTGTTTCTGACTCCTGACCCCAGCTTGGCATTGGACTCTGTATTGTCTTCTTGGCTCCTGATCTCAGCCTGTTCTGGACTCCCTGTGACTGGTACCCCAGCCTGTGACAACACCAAACTGGCTCTCTTGTTTAGGGAAATATTCTGCACTGAGGAACCTTCAGTCACATGGGCCATTTGAAGTGACAAAGAGTGTCAGATTGGGATCTGAGAAACCTGGGTTCGAACACCCACTCTACCATGGAAGCCCGCTGGGTGACCTTGGGCCAGTCACACACACTTTCAGCCTAACCTACCCTTGAAAGGTTGCTGGGAGGATGCAACAGAAGACAGGAGAACAGTGTAATCTGCTACAGGTCCCCACAGGGTACAAATGAAACAAATGAATAAGTCCACAAAGAGGGTCCCTTTTGATTTTTGCCACTTGTGCAAAACAGGCCTGCGTGAGATCTTGAATAACAAATCTTTGTTTACATCATTTGTGCTGTTCCCCCCCCATGGGAACCCAAGACAGTTTACATAATCCTCCTCTCCATTTTATCCTCACAACAACCCTGTGAGGTAGTTTAGACTCAGAGATTGTGACTGGCTCAAGGTCAACCAGCAAGCTCCCATGACAGAGAGGGGATTTGAAACTGGGTCTCCCAGACACTCGTCTGAAACTTGGTGTAGTGGTTAAGATCGCGGACTCTAATCTGGGAGAAACAGGTTTGATTCCCCACGCCTCCACATGCAGCTGCTGGTGTGACCTTGGGTCAGTCACAGTTCTCTCAGAGCTGTTCTCTCAAGGGCAGTCCTTTCAGAGCTCTCTCAGCCCCACCTACCTCACAGGGTGCCTGTTGCGGGGAAGAGAAGGGAGACTGTAAACCCCTCTGAGACTCTGAGTGAAGCACGGGGGTATAAATCCAATCTCCTCCTCCTCCTCCTAACTGCTACACTACACTGTCTGGTGCTCAGTCCAATGAGCCACCGTAGTTCCCCACTGGCTGACAATCAACTTTGGAGACAGGGAGGAGCAGAGAAGTCAAGCCAGCTGTGCTAACATGTGTTTCCCTCTCCCGAAAGAAAACTGCGCTTCTGTTTAAGAAGGCAAGTGCACAGAACCATATCTTAAACATCCTGGTAGAGTGGGGCCGTCTTGCACGGACATTTGGCATCGGTTTCTCGTAAGATGAAAGGAGCGTGCCGATGAGGCGCCAACATAGTGAATCACTAAAGCGGCCCAAGCGATTTTGCGGCCTTCTCTTTCACCTAGGGACACACTACTCCCACCCACTCACACTCTCTCTCTCGTTGCAGCCTGAAACAGAAAACCATAAATTTCATACATGACACATTGCAAGTCAACGCGCAGTCATCCTGTTTCCTTTCGGAGGGCCTCTCAAAGATTCGGAAACAAAACGAACCAAGAAGCAAACTCTTCTCCCGTCAGAAGCAGCAGCAGCCGTAGACACGTGTGCCCCAATTACATGATGCGATGCGAGGGAATCAAGGTGACAGCATCCGTACTGGCTCAGAGCCATGGTCCATCTGGCCCAGCATCCAGTTTCACACTGTGGCCCGTGAGAGGCCCCCAGAAAGCCTACAAAAAAGGGCACGGACACCAAAAATGCTTTCTAGTGGTTGCCACCCACCTTCGGAACTCATACGGAGGTTCCACTAAATCACTGGTGAACCTCTCCTCAATTTGCCTAATCCCCCTTCAAAACATTTAAAACAGCGGCATCAAACATGAGGCCCGGCACGTGGAATTGGTCCGCCCAGGGCTCTTATGCGGCCCACGAGCAACCAGGGCAAGGGACGGAACAGGAGACTGCTCAAGGAGGAATGGGCGGGGCCACTTTGAAATGTGGCTTCAGCATGGTGGAACAACCCTGTCTGCAGCAGTCAAGCAGCGTGGGAGCACCTGCCCAATGCTGTACCGCTGGATCTCCAGTCTGCCCATATGGGTTTTTCTCTGCGCGCGCGCACCCCCCCCCCCCCCCCAGTCCATGGGGCCTTCCAGTGAGGATACAACAACTCGGAGCTTAGGAGCTGCTGTCCTTTATACAGTTTATCTCTCCGGTACCTGGCATTACGTATTATGGCACACATGTCCTGGCCTGACAAAGTGGCATTTATGTCAGATCTGGCCCTTGTGACAAATGAGTTCGACGCCTCTGATTTAAAGCTGTGTCCCTTGCTACATTCCTGGGGCAGTGACTTCTGCAAATTAACTACTCTCTGAATCCAAAAGCCACCTGCCCCGAATCAAGAGCTTACTCACATGGCGCACACTCCTGCAGCCCAGTGATCGCCACAAAATGTTGCTAATGTGGGATATGTCATAAAGGAACCTGTAGCAGGAAGGGGGAATATAGCCAGGAAGTGACATCATCACGTTGCGGGAGATTCAGGGATGCTCTGGTGTTTGGGCAAGAACTCTCTGATGGAAGTCGTTTTTGTTGGAAGTTCCAGGAGCGACGTCCCTGCCTCGGCCTCCGGACTTCGTGGCAGGAGAGACTAGATAGCCGGATAGGCACACTGACCTTTCCTTCCCTGTGTTGACTCTTCTGCCACTGTCCCCTTTTGCTGTCCTCTCTCGGCACCATGAGGCAGATGACCCTCTCGCCATCTGCTTCCATCCTTAACTAGTAAGTTAGTCCTCTATCCTGTTTCTATGCTTTCCTATCAGAGCCAGTTTGGTGTAGTGGTTAAGTGCGCGGACTCTAATCTGGGAGAACCGGGTTTGATTCCCCACTCCTCCACTTGCACCTGGCTGGATGACCTTGGGCAAGCTATAGCTCTGGCAGAGCTGTTCTCTCAAGGACAGTTGTCTCAGAGCTCTCTCAGCCCCACCTACCTCACAGGGTGTCTGTTGTGGGGAGGGGAAGGGAAAGGAGTTTGTAAGCCGCTCTGAGACTCCAAGTGAAGGGCGGGGTATAAATCCAATCTCTTCTTCTTCTTCTTCTTCTTCTTCTTCTTCTTCTAAAAGCGTACTTCTCAAATAAAGAGAGAGGTATTTCTCTTCTAAACTTGCAGCGTGGCTCTGTGCAGCTTCGTAAGCCGAGTAGCCTGGTGAAGTGACGCTGCTGCGTTTGCAGTTTATTTAAGCGCTCTGCTAACGGGTGGTAACTGGCCTAACCACACCAGTTAACCTCCAACAGTTTTCACCATAAAGCTTTCGTCCAAATACCAGAGTGTCCCCCAGCAACGCCAGAAGTGACATCGGCATGTCACCGTCCCCCCCACTGGCCAGCTGATTGGTTGCTGAGGCCTGGCAGGCCTGAGGGGAAATCAAACTGAGCTGCCAATTTAGTCTGCATGCGACCCCCTCAGTTTGGAAATGCAGTCCGTGTTCTAAACAGGAAACAGGGCCATTCTCCCGATTTGGTGAGGCCCTGCAGTGAGAACCAGTGGCCTGGCTTTTTCGCCACAAAACGGGTAACCCTGAGCTTGCTAACGTCAGGGAACAAACTAGAGAAACCGTTGCCTGTAGAGCAGCATTCTTGCCTTCAGAGAATATTTGACCCGGGTCCAATCCACCAGAGGTCGACTGACAATATCTGACCGGTCAAGTGACCGGTGTGCCAACTCTATGTACATTTGTTTGAAGGTCAGTGAGAGCGTTGCCAGACTGCCCCCAGCCGTGAAGTTTGTCATGACACTCACGGAAGACCAAATTGTCCTGGGGAAAGAATGGGAGGTTTCAACTGAGTGGGCAAGGAGACGGCGTGTTCTAACAAACGCGGCACATCCCGGGTCTGTTGCTACCTTCTCCCCATGGGAAGTACAAGAAGTGTTTGTGTACTTGAGATTTCCAAATGGCTAAGATTCCCTTCTGGAAACTGAGTGGTCAGCAGTGGGACCTGACGATACAGACAGCCACTCCCTTCTTCCCCAGCACGACGGGGCCCTTGACTTGAAAGCACCGCTGATCCTATGGCCACGCTCTATGGATGTTTGGCAAGGCCAAGAGAGCCTAGCCTTCCTGAGAAATTATTTCTATTTTATTTCCATAGAATCACAGAGTTGGAAGGGATCTCCAGGGTCATCTAGTCCAACCACCTGCACAATGCAGGAAATTCACAAATGCCTTTCCCTTCACACCCACGGTGACCGCTGTTCCATGCCCAAAAGATGACCAAAAAAACCCCTCCAAGATTGCTTCCTGACCCCAAAATGGCGTTTCCCTGGGCAGGTAGAAAAGGGCCACAAAAAAACTAAGCTCCGAGGCGACCCTTCCTGCCCTCCCTCTCACGATCTGCCTAAGTCCACAGAATCAGCATTTATGTCAGATGGCCATCTAGCCTCGGAAAAACCTCCCAAGAAGGAGAGCCCACCACCTCCTGAGGAAGCCTGTTCCACTGAGGAACCTCTCTTGCTGCCAGGAAGTTCTCCCTAACGTTTAGCCGAAAATTCTTCTGATTTAATTTCAACCTGTTGGCTCTGGTCCGATCTTCTGGGGCATCAGAAAACAACTCTGTACCATCCTCTAGATGACAGCCCTTCAAGGACTTGAAGATGGTGATCATAGCCCTTCTCAGTTGTCTCCTCTCCAGGCTAAACATATCCAGCTCCTTCAACCTTTCCTCACAGGACTTGGTCTCCAGGCCCCTCACCATCTTCACGGCTCTCCTCTGGACACGTTCCAGCTTGGCAATATCCTTCTTAAATTGTGGTGCCCAAAACTGAACACAATAGCCTAGGTGAGGTCTAACCAGAGCAAAGTAGTAGACTTGTATCACGCCCTCCCCACATTCCCCACATTTACTGGAAAAGAACTTTACCTTGGCATTATTATTGGCTATTACCTAAAAAGCCCTTCACGGCCATGGACCCTCATATCAGCAAGACCACTTCTTCCCCTATGCATCGCAACAACACCTTCGTGCATTGGAACGGGGACCTTCTATGGGGGCCAACCTGAAAATGGGCAAAATTGGCAACCACCCATATACACGGCTTCTCTCTTAGGGGCCCCCTCCATGTGGAACGGCCTCTGCCTGAGGAGGTCGGGAAGGCTCCCCCTCCCCTGGCTTTCCTTAGGTCAAATCTACATCTGACTCTCCCGCTGGAATCATTCTAGTTTTAAAAAAAAATGTCTATACCTGTTTCTAGTTTCAAACCATACTTGTTCTACTTTTAAAATTACTGTTTACATTGGTTAATTGCCCTCCTGTGGTCAAGCTAGCATTATACTGCTTTAAACAGATCCTCTTGCCTAGTACTCTTCAGAGCCAGGGAGTGAAATTTGAAACCAGCGTGAAATGAGCGTAGGAAAAGACAGCAGTCAAACTACTTCAGAGGGGAGGTGTAAATTGGGCCTTAAACTATGCAAAACCGAATTACTCAAAAGGATTTTTCTATGCGGGTAATAGGATAGCAGTGTACAAAGGGCTTCGCAGAATTACTAGGATACATTAGTAACTGTGGTCTGGACTACAGTGTATAGTTTGCTAGGGATCCTGTGGTGCAGTTCTGCATCATTAAACATGCCTAGCACAGAGTGATTAACACGTGGAATTGACTCCCACAGAAAGTGGTAGCAGCTACAGGCACAGACAGCTTCAAGAAGGGATTGGATAAACATATGGACCAGAGGTCCATTGGTGGCCATGAGCCACAAGGTATAGGTGGAACACTCTGTCTGGGGCAGTTGTGCTCCGTATTATTGGTGCTTTGGGGGGGGGGGGGTAACAGGGGGAGGGCTTCTGGACTGACATAAGGAGGCATATACTGCCTCTGGAACCGGAGGGAGTACATATCCATCAAGACTAGCAGCCATTGTGCCTGTCAGCCACTGACAGCTCCATCCTCCAAGAATCAGCTTCTTTCCCCAGAAGATTCCAGCTTTCAAATGGTTTTGTGGCTGGGTGGACAGGAAATGAATAGGAGACAGGACATTTTGGTGTTGCAATCCTAAGAAGGCTTTCCTGGGAGGAAGCCCCACTGAATAAAATGGGACTTACCGCTGAGGAGGCCAGCTGTGATGGCTCTCCTGTTCTACTGGCTGCACGTGGGATGTTAACCTCCAGGCCGAAAAGTAGTTTCCCCCCCATCTACAGAGCTCGGTCACCTTATGAGAAGACAAGAGTTGCTGGAAAAGACAATGACTCTAGGAAAAGCTGGAGGCAGTAGGGAAACAGGAAGACCCAACTGCGATGGACGGACTCAGTCAAGGAAGCCGTGGCCCTTGAGTTTGCAAGACCCGAGCGAGGCTGTTAAGGACAGGACGTTTTGGAGGATGTTAATTCATCAGAGTCAGAAAGAGCAAGAGTCCAACAGTACCTCAAAGACTAACAGAATTTAAGAACATAAGACCATAAGAGAAGCCAATGTTGGATCAGGCCAATGGCCCATCCAGTCCAACACTGTGTCTCACAGTGGCCAAAAATACCAGGGGCCATCAGGAGGTCCACCAGTGGGGCCAGGACACTAGAAGCACCCCCCCCCCCCCAGCACCAAGAATACAGAGCATCACTTGCCCCAGACTGAGAGCTCCTATCTATACTTTGTGGCTAATAGCCACTGGTAGACCTCTGCTCCATATGTTTATTTAATTCTCTCTTGAAGCCGTCCATGCTGGTAGCCGCCACCACCTCCTGTGGCAGTGAATTCCACGTCTTAATCACTCTTTGATTAACTTCCTTTTATCCGTTCTGACCCGACTGCTCAGCAATTTCATGGGGTGCCCACAAGTTCTTGTATTGTGAGAAAGGGAGAAAAGTCCTTCTTTCTCGACCTGCTCTATCCCATGCGTAATCTTTTAAACCTTGATCATGTCACCCCCTCAAGCCATCGTTTCTCCAAGCGAAAGAGCCCCAAGCGCTTCAACCTTTCTTCATAGGGAAAGTGTTCCAACCCTTTTATCATCCTAGCTGCCCTTCTCTGCACTTTTTCCAGTGCTATAATGTGCCAGGGTAGGTGCTTTCACTGCTCTCTTTTTGTTAAGTCTTTAAGGTGCCACTGGACTCTTGATCTTTTCTACCACTACAGACAGACTCACACGTCCGCTACCCATATTAATTCATAGGGTTGCCAGAAGTTGGGAGCGACTTGACGGCACATAAGTTGGAAGAGCCTGTCTGCAAAGAACACATTTCACCCACACCCACAGACCACATCGAACTCCCCTGCTCTATCCCCCTATGCCTGCAAGCTTTCCACCCAAGCCACAGGAGGAGAAACATTAGTGTTAAAGGAAAACTGAAATTGAGATAGTATTGCCAAATTCTCACACACACACACACACACCTCCCGTTATCAGCCCCTGTGCTGGCATCGCAGTCTGGCACAGGCGTGACACCGCACATCGTTTCGCCTCGAAGATCTCCCACCCCAGGCAAGCTTCGCAGAATCACACACACGTCTTGCGACCCAGTCTTCATTACGTTACCAAAACAGCCCAGATGGCGTTCCAAAAATATCGGATCTTGAGTCGAGCCTTAAATAAATGCCAACGCTGCTGGAGGCCGACCTCAAAGGAGAAAACAAGGATATCTTCCCGGTTCCAGACATGACAATCCGTTAACCATACCCACACGAGGGGATTCTGAAGTCTCTCTAGATGCCAGTCCATCTCACTCCTGTATCTTCTCTCGGCTCAGACAGTACGCAACAGAACACCAACAGGCAAGAAGAGGTTTCCCTGGCTAATTGTGCCACAAGAAGCTTCTAACGTAGTCTCCGATCACAAAGTTCCCTCTTTATTCTCTAAGCTGAGGCGCATCCTGCATCTAGCATTTGCTCCACTGTTTTACTAAACCCATGCTGGAACAGAAATCCCCCTCTACGTTGCATGCCCCTTTCACTTCCTTTGATGGTCGGATTTCATGGCAGCCTCCACACTGCATGCCGGTTTCACTTCAGTTGGTCTCTCGGTTTTATGGTTCCGTCCGCATAGATTTAAGGCCATTTTATGGTTGTTCGGGGGTGACTCTGCAGTCAGTACGGCGTTGCCCCAGGGGGATTTGAATGTGGTTTTGAGCCACATCTTTTTCTGTTTTGTTTGGTAAAACAATGGAGCAAATGCTAGATCAGGGGTGGCCAAGCTGTGGCTCGGGAGCCACATGCGGCTCTTTCACACATATTATGCGGCTCCTGGCAGGGCAGCTGGGGAAGCGAAGGGGAGACATACTTTTTCTCCCTCCCATCTATTTGCTTTCTTTGTTTCTGTTTCTCTCTCTCTCTTTCTCTTTCTTTCCACCTCTCTCTCTTAGAGAAATCAGTATCATTAGCAAACAGATATCATTATCAATATCTGTTTTTATCCCTCTTGTTTTTATTTTTGGCAGTCTCGTTTAATGTTAATAAAAAGTAAATTTGCAAATTTTTTAAAAATAAAAACATGTGTATAATATTTGTTCCTGTCTCACGGCTTTCAAACATCTGACATTTATTCTATGTGGCTCTTATGTTGAGCAAGTTTGGCCACACCTGTGCTAGATGTAGAATGGGCCTGAGATTCAGGCAAAGGACTCTATGAATACCAGCAGTGCGAACAGCAACAATGATTCTGTCAGAGTTCCCTTCTTATGGACCTCAGACAAACAGGATCAAGGAGGCCGATAAGGAAGAGTATCTGTTCACATGGAAAGAGGGAGTTCAAAAGCCCCTCTGAGTACGTCCTGAATTCACAACTGCCACACTTGAACACTTTTTACAAATGCTGAATAACGCACTTCCGATCCACTTTCAATGCACTTTGCAACTGGATTTTACTGCATGGAATGGGAAAATCCATTTGCAAACGATCACTAAAGTGCATTGAAACCTTGATTGAAAGTGCATTATTCGGCGTGTGCGAAAGCATATATAGAGAAAAGGGCTCTGCACAAGCAACGGATGCTGACAGCAGTGGGGAAAAAGGGGTTAAAGAGCGCTTTGCCCCCCCCCCCCAAGCAAACCAGAGAGCAGAATCCATCTAGGTTCTTCGGCACTTGCTTGCTTCCAACTAGTTTGGTCAAAATCAAACAACAAGAAAAAGTTCACCACAGGGTTTCAGGTGGCAAACAGCCGCTCTTGAACCAAACGGACAACAATTTAGCGCAACGCATTTGAACTCTGAAAATATCTTCCATGTATTAACCAGCTGGTGGTTACTTCCAGGTTTCTGACTCAAGTTCAACATTCATTTTCCCCATCCAAAATCTGTTTGTTCTCACCCACAACTTTAGAAAATAAACATTTGGGGAGGGGGGCAGGTCTTACCTTTAGTTCGCTGGTGCGACGGCAGGAAATTATGGCCCTCGGCCTCAGACGTGGGATTGCATCCTGCTTATTCAGAAACCATCTTTCCAACGAGTTGCAGCTGAGCATTTGATCCGCTGAGCTGCTGGACTTAAAAACCAGTTGTCTTGGTGCCAGCCACGTCACTGAGGTAGGCCATAGCAACAGGCCATAGCAACAGCATGTGACCATTGTGACATAGTTGGGATGGTTAACCTTGGCAAAGAGAGGGCTGAGAATAGACGTGATCAGTCTCTAAACACGTGAAGAAGAACAGGGATCAACTGTCCTCCATGCCTATAATCCCAAACATTGGTCAAAACTGTTTAGTTTGAACACAAAGAACAGGTTTCGAACTAGATGGGCCACTGGACTATACTTATGAACTATAAAAGTGGTGGAATGTTGGAAAGCCCTTCCTTAAGTGAGACTCAGTACTGAGGTTTGGTTGCCACCATGTTGAACTAGGAGGGCAGGTCTAGACTCAAAGCTCCACCTCGCCATGAAGTTCGCTGCATGGTTTTGGGCCTGCCATTCTCCGTCTGCCAAATTACCTCACAGGGGAGGATAAAACAAGAGAATGGGTAAACCATGTTCCCCACTCTTGGAAGGCGGAGATGCGTGAGATAGCTGTGGTTGTCGAATCTTCCCTCACTTTGAGGAGCGACCTGAATATTCGGCGGGAACGATGTAAATAAGCTCGGGTCCATGAGACGGGCACGGCGGTGAGCCAACGATCCTTTCCAGACAACCATTGTCAGAGATGAAGTAGAGAGAGTCTTGTTTCAACAAAACTGATGCCGGAAGATTCCGGCCTCTGGCAAACCGTTCGATGGGACACCCCACAAAATTCCCTCCAATTCTCTGGCCCCACAGCTTGAAGAAAGCAGTTGTTCGCCTCAGATTCCTGGACAGGTGGTTCAGAGATTTTATCGACGCTCAAGATGGGGCCGTTCCTGAGGAGAAACGAAAGGGTGAGAGGCCTACGCAACCTGCGCGCCTCGCACAACAGCCTTCTGTCTTTTTAATGATTCCACAGGTAGTTGCCTAGGAAACCACTCCGGAGCTCTTCGTGCGCCAGGATGACTTCCCTTCCTCCCGAGCCAGCTGATAATGTCTCCTCAGGATGACACAGCGAGTCGGAAAGGGGCACGGTCAGAAGAAAAGGTCAACAAAGCAGCTCTCAAACCTGAAAGGCGAACAAACACAATTAAAACCTGTCTCTGAAAAGGTTCTTGCGCAGCCCGCTTTTTAAAAACGTCCCCACAGTGAAGACCCAGATTGCGTCACGGCAAGGGTCCACAGCACCCACATCGCCTTGAGCCAGCGTGGTGCAGTGCTGAAGAGTGTCGGGCTAGTGTCTGGGAGACCCAGGTTCGAATCCCCACTTGTGCCATGGAAGCTCGCAGAGAAACCTTGGGCCAGTCACACTCTTTCGGCCTAACCCACCTGGAGGAGAGGAGAATAATGCAAGCCACTTAGAAGAAGAAGAGATTGGATTTATACCCCGCCCGTCACTACCCAAAGAAGTCTCAGAGCGGCTTACAAACGCCTTACAAACTCCTTTCCTTTCCCCTCCCCACAACAGACACCCTGTGAGGTAGGTGGGGCTGAGAGAGCTCTTTCCAGAACGGTCCTTGAGAGAACAGCTCTGAGAGAACTATGGCTTACCCAAGGTCACACCAGCAGCTGCATGTGGAGGAGTGGGGAATCAAACCCAGTTCTCCCAGATTAGAGTCCGCACACTTAACCACTACACCAAACTGAATCACAGCTCAGGGACTCCCCCCATATTGCAAAGAAGGCTGAAGGAAAGGCCTGCTTTAAGGCTGCGTAGAAATCTTGCGGCTGAAGCAAGAGTCGACCTTGGGACTTTCGGATTTGTAGCTGACTCATTACAGCTCATCTAAGCGAGATTACTCGACTAAAAGCTGAAGGGATGAATCAGTACTAACTCATTTAATCCATGAGGGGAAGAATGACAGTTGGCGGGAACATATTTTTCAGCCTCTTTTGGTTCTGGTATGAGAAAACATATTAAGGCCTTGGCTTCCAATGAGGAAGAACTTTCGGTTTTGGGGCTAGAAGAGAATTCAAAACCTTATCTAAATTCGAGTCCAGTAGCACCATAGAAACCGCTTCGGCGGAGCGAGTAGAAGTTAACTAACTAACTAACTAACTAACTAAGAATTTTGGGGGGGGGGGGGGGATATGAGCTTTCTAAAAAGGGTCACCACAGCTCAGAGGTTCGGCAGTCTGAGACCCGAGTGCCACATGACGGAGTGAGCTCCCGTCTCTGGCCCCAGGTCCTGCCAACCGAGCAGTTCAAAATCAAGAAATTGCAAGCAGATAAATAGGTACTGCTTCGGTGGGAAGCCAACAGCATTCCGTGTGCCTCGGCATCTAGTCATGCCAGCCACACAACCACGGAAACCTCTTTGGACAGCGCTGGCTCTTCGGCTTGGAAACGGAGATGACCACTCCCCTCTAGAGTCAGATTTGGCTGGCTTTCGAGCAAGGGAAACCTTTACCTTTTACATATGAGCTTTCAAGAGTCAAATCTCGCTTTGTCATATGTCTTGGACATAATAAAGGGAGCTCTGACTCTCGAAAGCTGACACCTCGAAAAATCTGGGTTGGTCTCTCAGGAGCTACTGGATTCGAATCTTGCTCTCTTACTGCAGACAGACATGGCTGCCCTCCGAAACAAGATCTTATCTGGGTTGGAAGCCGTCTTCCTAAACACTTTCGTCTCCCACTTCTTAACAGCACCCATCCTTACATGGAAGTTAAGGATCAGCCCAAGCATAGTTTTAAAAACTGGGGTGCTCGGGATAGAACCTTAGACTAACACCAGGGCGTCTTGAATTCAAATCCCCCACTCTGGAAGTAAATTAAGGAAATGCTGTTGGGTCCCTCATCTTTCTCTCACAACTTAACCCTTCCTCACAAGCAGGGCTGCCAACTCCAGCTTGGGAAATTCCTGGAAGGGTTCCATGAAAAAAGCCCACGATCATAAATGCTCAGAGGAAAAAAACTCACACAGAAAACTGCCCACAAGGAAAACAGCCCATACACCAAAAAGCCCACACGGAAAAATACCATGTAAAGTGCCATAGATATTTATAATTGTGGAATAACGACTTATCTCCAAACCTTTACACTCAAAAACATTAAAGCCATCTTCATACAGGCAACTTTTGTGTAGTTATGAAGTACTTTACTAATGAAGAAGAAGAAATTGGATTTATACCCTGCCCTTCACTACCTGAAGGAGTCTCAGAGTGTCTTACAATCTCCTTTTCCTTCCCCTCCCCACAACAGACACCCTGTGAGGTAGGTGGGGCTGAGAGATCTCTTTTGAGGACTGCCCTTGAGGGAACAGCTGGGACAGAACTATGGCTTGCCCAAGGTCATCCAGCAGGTGCATGTGGAGGAGTGGGGAATCAAACCAGGTTCTCCCAGATTAGAGTCTGTGCATTTAACCACTACACCAAACTGGCTAATAACATAGCAAAATTATTATTTTATTATACTTGATAAAAATCACAACACAAATTGTTGCATGGGACTATGACATGTTTTAATCCTAAAATAACGATATAAAATATAGGCAATACCTGTTCCTCCTCCTAAATGGAGATGAATGGTTATCCACAATTAGAAATATCTCTGGCGCTTTACATGGCATTTTCCCATGTGGGCTTCTTTCCATGTGGGCTTTTTTCCTGTGAGCATTTATGATCATGGGGGGGGGGGCTTCTGTGGACTTTTTTCATGTTGGCTTTTTTTCATGCGGGTTTTTTTTTGGCCACCTAATTCACAGAGTTGCCATAAGCTGTAAGTGACTTGACAGCATATAACACACACATTAAAAGTCTTTAAGATGCTACTTTAACGTTTCTCCAAGCTCAGGAAAGCTTGCCTGGTTCTCCCTTCTCCATGTCATCATCAACAACAATCTTGTGAGGTAGAGATCGGCCAAAGTGTCCAGCCTGGGGCAACACAGTTAGTTTCATAGGTGCACAGAAGCTTAAACCAAAGTCCCCCAGCTCCTAGGATGAGTCTCTAACCACTGAGCCACACCGGCTCTTCGAAAGATACGAGCATTTCAGAAACGGGCTTCAAAACCATCTATTTGTTTTAAAAAGGAAGGGGATCCTCCGCATCCGTAAAGAGATCTCTCATTCCACGAGTGGACCCGTTAAGATGTTTGTAACCCCTAAAACCCACCCAATTTCCTACAGATTATACATAACCGTGGCAACCTAATTCTGCCTTCATAAATGCAGCAAACTTTGCCGTTTGCAAAGGCTGGCTATGAAATAACAGGAGGCTCCAAACCAAAGAGAGAGAGAGAGAACAGATTGAGCACGCACAGGCCATACACACTGCCGAACCGGCTACGGTGTGGTCTTTGTGTCCACCTAGTGATAATTCCTTGACACTGCAGCCTTTGGTATATTTAATGACATTTTAATTCCCTCGTTTAAAACGGCCAGCCGTCCTTCGAAGCCACTTTGGCGGATTAATGTCCCACGTTAGGTCCACTGAGCTTATGTGTCATTTTACACCTCCCCTCTAAAGCAGTTTAACTGCTGTCTTTTCCTGTGCTGATTTCACAGTGGTGTGAAATTTCACTCCAGGGGGTCTAAGTGCACTAATCAACAGCAATTGTTTAAAGCAGAATAAAGCCGGTTGAATACTAGCTTGACCACAAGAGGGCAATTAGTAGATGTGGACATTTCAGTAGCAGCACGGTTTCACACCACACAGAGGTGTGGGCAGGATTTTTGGGAACTAGAATGATTCCAGCGGGAAAGTCAGATGTAAAAACAGCCTATGTGAGGGATTTAACGTGTTCGTGGAACCTCTGCATTCTAGCAGCTGTTCCATCCTTCTCTGCACTCTTGTTTGGATTCAGGAACCTGAAAAACGGCCTTGAAGTTGTCCCCGATGTCTGATGGGGGGGCGGGGGGGGGGGAATGCCATCAAGTCGCAGCCAGCTCTCAGTGACCCCAGCGGGTTTTCAAAGCAAGAGACAAACCGAGGGGGTTTGCCATTGCCTTCCTCTGCGTGGCAACCCTGAACATCCTTGGTGGTCTCCTATCCAACTAGGAACCAGGGGTGACCCCCCGCTTAGCTTTCAAGATCCGAGGAGATCAGGCTAGCCTGGGCCATCCAGGTCAAGGCAAGAGACATTCAGAGGTGGTTTGCCATTGCCTGCCTCTGCATGCCAACCCTGGACTTCCTTGGTGGTCTCCCACCCGACTACGAACCAGGGCTGACCCTCTTTAGCTTTATGAACTGATGAGATCAGTCTCGCTTGGGCCACCCAGGTCAGGCAAGAGACATTCAGAGGGGCGGTTTGCCATTGCCTGCCTCTGCAGAGCAACCCCGGACTTCCTTGGCGGTCTCCCATCCAAAGAGTAACTTTTCCCGACCACGCTTAGATTCCAGGTTCTAATAAGATCGAGCGAGCCTAGGCCATATAGGTCAGGTCATCTTATCTTCCCAATGTCAAAAGGACACGATGCGCACTCTTGAGCTGTGATCCCCACCCCCACCCCCACCCCCAAGTCTGGACTCAGATCGACATTTGGAACGGCTTCAGAGGAAGCTCCGATTAGCTTCCAAGATCTAACAAGATTGGGCTAGCCTGGTCAGGGCGACGTCCACTTTTTGTTTTTGTTTCTTGCCGTCAAGTCACAGCTGACTTATGGCAACCCCACAGGATTTTCAAAGCAAGAGACTTTCAGGAGTGCCTCTGCGTAGCAACCCGAGTCTTCCTCGGTGGCGTTCCATCCAAGCACTAACCAAGGCTAACCGTGCTTAGCTTCCGAGATCTCAAAAGCAAGAGAAACTCATAGCTGAAATATACACTAAATCAACAAATCACATGAAAAAGCAATGCAAAAGTATCAATTCAATACAATGAACATATGACTTATTGATTTGGGGAATATTCCAGCTATAAGTTTCTCTTGCTTTTAGCTTCCGAGATCTGACAAAACCAGGTCAAGGAAGGTCAAGGAAGAGACAAAACAGAGGTGGTTTGCCACGGCCTGCCTCTGCGTAGCAACCCTGGACTTCCTTGGTGGCCTCCTACCCAAACGCTAACTCTTGCTTAGCTTCCGAGATCTGACACGATTGGGCTAGCCTAGGCCGTCCAGGTCAGGGTTTTCAAAGCAAGAGACTTTCAGAGGTACTTCTGCATAGCAGCCCAGGTTTTCCTCGGTGGGGTTCCATCCAAGCACTAATCAGAGCTGATTCTGATGAGCATCCAAGATCGGACAAGACGAGGCTAGCCTGGGCCATCCAGGTCAGGGCAAATCGTATCCCAAATACCAGGGCTTTCTTTGTAGAAAAAGCCCAGCAGGAACTCATTAGCATAACAGGCCACACCCAACAGCAGAAACTCATTAGCATATTAGGCCACACCCCTGACCACGCAGCTCCCTCCCAGGATCGGCTTTTCCAGGTGCCCCGAGGCTTGTGGGGTGCATGAAGAACCCAAGGGAAGGGAGGCAGTTTCTGGATTGGCTTTGCCAGGTGCCCTACGGCTGCAGGATACCTGGGGAACCCAAGGGGGGGAGGCAGTTTAAACTGCCTTCCCTCCCTGGATCGGCTTGGCTTCCTCAGGCACCCTGCGGCTTGCAAGCTCCCGGGGAACCCGAGGGGGGGAGGCTGTAGGCGTAGCCAACTCTAAAGCCGGCCGGAACGCCGTTCCGGTGCGTTCCTGCCCCAAAATAACCCTGCCAAATACCAATGCTATTTGTAACCAATGCTCCCGCTAAGCAATGGAGTCTTGTGAGCAAAAATTCTACTTTGTGAGCTACTGGCATTAAAGTGGTGAGCAAGCGATTTGGCTGCTGCATAAACAAACTGAGAGCCAGTTTGGTATAGTGGTTAAGTGCGCGGACCCTAATCTGGTAGAACTGGGTTTGATTCCCCAATCCTCCACTTGCACCTGGCTGGATGACCTTGGGCAAGCCATAGCTCTGTACCCAGCTGTTCCCTCAAGGACAGCTTGGGAAAAAGTTCTCTCAGCCCCACCTACCTCACAGGGTGTCTGTTGTGGGGAGGGGAAGGGAAAAGGAGTTTGTAAGCCGCTCTGAGACTCCCTTGGGGAGTGGAGGGCGGGGTATAAATCCAATCTCTTCTTCTTCTTCTTCTTCTGGAGTCATCCTTCCTGAGCTAAGGCTGTTTTTACATCTGACTTTCCCGCTGGAATCATTCTAGTTCCAAAAAAACCTGCCCATACCTCTGTGCGGTGTGAAACCGTGCTGCCACTGAAATGTCCACATCTACTAATTGCCCTCCTGTGGTCAAGCTAGTATTCAACCGGCTTTATTCTGCTTTAAACAATTGCTGTTGATTAGTGCACTTAGACCCCCTGGAATGAAATTTCACACCACTGTGAAATCAGCACAGGAAAAGACAGCAGTCAAACTACTTTAGAGGGGAGGTGTAAAATGACCCTTAGACAGAAATGCGAGAGCCGGAGGCTAAAAAACTGTGAGTTAGCTCCCAGTAACTCAGCTTAGAGGGAACACTGTGTGGATTGCCATTTTTGCTGTTTGGATTGCCATTTTTATTGCTTTTATGGGTTCCGGTGTGCTGCAGTTGAGGAACCGCTTGAGACAAAGTTCCAAAGAGCGTGGTATGCAAATATATTCAATTAAAGCAAATAAAAAAGCCAGTTCTCACACTGGCCCGGTTACGTTCAACTGGTAATGGAACATAGGGAGAAGAGTGTGAAAGTAGGAGGCTCCAATGAACTAAGACTCAATAGCAAGTAGACCATAAAAGCAAGCTGTCTGCACAGAAGAGATCTACCCCATAAGAACGTTCACACATAATTTGCATTCGGTTCCCCAAAAATGTAGCATGGAGAGCTGAGCCTTGTGACATGTCCCACTGCAAGCCGAATTTTTTTAAGTGGGGCACCATAGCAAGTAAATTTGGACTTGCTTAAAAGGCTGGGAACCACTGGGATACAGGACTGGGGCAGAAGACGACAACATCGGATTTATACCCTGCCCTTCACTACTTGAAGGAGTCTCAGAGTCTCAATCTCCTTTCCCTTCCCCTCCCCACAACAGACACCCTGGGAGGCAGGTGCGGCTGAGAGAGCTCTGAGACAACTGTCCTTGAGAGAATAGCTCTGCCAGAGCTATGGCTTGCCCAAGGTCATCCAGCAGCTGCAAGTGGGGGAGTGGGGAATCAAACCCGGTTCTCCCAGATTAGAGTCTGCGCTCCTAACCACTACACCAAAACTCGCAGTGGCATCATGACTCTGCCTCATCCCATCAGGGCCCGCCCCACGCCACGAGGTCCCGCCCTATTTTACCTTACCCCACCCCCTTAGCTCCCAGGCCCCGCTCCTTTATCTCAGGGTCTCGACTCTAGGAGATCCAGCCACTTTTCCAATCCATCACCCGTCTGGAAAGGAACATGTGCCTCTTCAGTCACCCTCTAGACAAAAATCACAAATTGCCAAGGTTACTCGGCGCCTGTCCGGTGTTCTCCGACACGCCCGCATCCCGAACGCTGGCTCCATCTCTTGCAGACGCGGGAGACCAAAATCAGAAAGGGACATGTGTGTCCCAGACTAACGCTGTGACTCAAGCTTCAGCACAAACAATGGACCTCACCCTGTCCTAGAAGCAGCCTGGCCTGTCTAGACCGCCTAATATTTCAGCGCGTTGGCAAAAGCAGGGGAAAATGCAACCAAATGGAGAAAAAAATGGCCAAAAAAGGCCTAAGGTTATATTGTTTATTTGCTTTGCAGCTAAGAAGAAGAGAAGAGGAGATTGGATGTATACCCCACCCTTCACTACCCAAGGGAGTCTCAAAGCAGCTCACAATCTCCTTTCCCTTCCCCTCCCCACAACAGACACCCTGTAAGGTCGGTGGGGCTGAGAGAGCTCTTTCCAGAACTGCCCTTGAGAGAACAGTTCTGAAAGAACTTATGACTGACCCAAAGTCACCCAGCTGGCTTCATGTGGAGGACTGGGGAATCAAACCCGGTTCCCCCAGATTAGAGTCCACACACATAACCACTGCACCAAACTGGTGTGGTGTGGTGTAAGAAGAAAAGGGTAATCGAAAGGATTTCAGTTAATTAACGGGCTGAGATTCACAGCAGTTTTCTGGAAGCACGTCTGTCCATTTAACGGGCATGCAACAAATACGAAGTTCAACTGGTAAAGCTTTTCCTGGAAATGGGCCACACTGTGGTTTAGTGGTTAGAGTCTCAGATTGGGACTTCGGAAGACTTGGGTTCAAATCCGCAGCCACCGGGGAAGCTCACTGGCTCCCCTGGAGTGAGGTGCTCATTCTCAGCCTAACATGCCTCGCAGCATTCCTGTGACAAGAACAGCAGAGGAAAAGAAGAAGAAAAGATTGGTTTTATACCCCGCCCTTCACTACCCAAAGGAGTCTCAGAGCATCTTACAAACTCCTTTCCCTTCCCCTCCCCACAACAGACACACCCTGTGAGGTAGGTGGGGCCGAGAGAGCTCTGACAGAAACTGCTCTTTTTCAAGAACAGCTGTGCCAGAACTATGGCTTGCCCAAGGTCATCCAGCCAGGTGCAAGCGGAGGAGTGGGGAATCAAACCCAGTTCTCCCAGATGAGAGTCCGCGCTCCTAACCACTACACCAAACTGGTGAGGGAACCAGCGTAACGTAGCAGTCACAACATTAGACAAAGATCTGGGAAACCCAGGTTCAAATCCCCACTCTGCTACAGAACCTTGCCGGGTGACCGTGTCCCAGTTACTCTCGCACTTCCTCTCTCGCGCTTTCCCTCGGCCTAGCCCACCTCACAGGACTGCTGGGAGGATAAAAACAGGGGAGAATAGCGTTGTGAGTGGCTTTTGCTTCTCAGTGGGGAGAACAATGAGGTATAATCACCTAAGTAAAATTATTTTTTTCCCTGAGGTCCTTGGGGGGACAAACATGATTGAGACATAAAGAGAGAAGAAGGGGAAGAAGAGGAAGAAGAAGAAGAGATAGAAGAAGAAAAAGAAGAGGAGGAGGAGGAGGAGGAAGAAGAAGAGATAGAAGAAGGGGAAGAAAAAGAGGAAGAAAAGGAAGATGAAGAAGAAGGGGAAGAAGGAGAAGAAGAAGAAAAGGAAGAGGAAGAAGAGATAGAAGAGGAAGAAAAGGAGGCGGAGGAGGAGATTGAATTTATACTCCACCCTTCACTCCGAGTCTCAGAGAGGCTCACAATCTCCTTCCCCTTCCCCTCCCCACAACAGACACCCTGTGAGGTAGGCGGGGCTGAGAGAGCTCTCTCGAGAACTGCCCTTGAGAGAACAGCTCTGAAAGAACTTGTTACTGACCCAGGGTCACACCAGCAGCTGCATCTGGAGGAGTGGGGAATCAAACCCGTTTCTCCCAGATTAGAGTCTGCGCTCCTAACCACTCCACCAAAATCGGCCCTCATGACGGGCCGCCCTATACCATGTCAGCCCATTCCTCTCAATATGTTCTCTTCTGATTGGCCAGGAACACAGGGAAAGAAAGGTCTTTCCTACTGTCCGCGTTCCTTTCACCAGAGACCGTGAGGATCGAACCGAGGACCTTCTGCTTGCTAAGAAGGCAGTCTGCTGCAGGGTGGCAGGGGAAGCTCTGGTGCTGATGGGCAAAGCCTCACCAGTTGGATTTTTGCCTGCCACGATAAGGGACCTCTGCTGGGAAAGAACGAAAGATGGCAACTCTATTTAGAAGGATGTGGGGGTCTTTGGGGGCGGGGTGGTTTTGGTCTAGCTGGTCGCATCCCCAGAACAACATCTGGTGTCAGTCACAATGGAAGCGTATTACATCTTCCCATCAAATGCAGATTACGACAAGCCAGAAAAATGCATTTTGAACGGACGCATCCCCAACTCCCCGGACACCAAAGGCCAACCCAAATAAACAGGTCAAACACGAGGCCGGAGCTGTTGGCAGCAGGAACCGGCAGAGATCTCCCGGGACAGTTTTCTGAATCTGGAAACAGACAAGAGTTCAGACTGAATTCTCAGAAGCCAGAAGGAGTTGAGAAGAACGGCTGGTTTTCCAGGGTCAGACTTCTTGCCCAAACTTTTGGTTGCCGAGCACACCCTCTTCCCAAACTAAAGGGCGGCACGATTCGCTTTTACACCACTGGTTTTTTGCATGTCTGTTTTAGGACTGCTTCAAGACTGGAATGGGCTGCCCCCAGAACAATGACTCGTGCAGAGATGCAACAAGCCACCTCCCCTGATTTTGAACACATGAAGCTGCCTTATACTGAATCAGACCATCGGTCCATCGAGGTCAGTATTGCCTTTTCGGACCATGAGTGGCTCTCCAGGTTCTCAGGCTGAGGTCTTTCACATCACCTCCTGCCTGGTCCTTTTAACTGGAGATGCCGGGGATTGAACCTGGGACCTTCTGCGTGCCGAGCAGAGGCTCTGCCACTGAGGCACTGAAGTCTTTCACATCACCTCCTGCCTGGTCCTTTCTAACTGGAGATGCCAGGGATTGAACCTGGGACCTTCTGCGTGCCAAGCGGATGCTCTGCTGCTGAGCCACAGCCCCACTTCATGGCTCTCCAGGGTCTCAGGCTGAGGTCTTTCCCATCTCCCTCCTGCTTGGTCCTTTCTAACTGGAGATGCCAGGGATTGAACCTGGGACCTTCTGCGTGCCAAGCAGATGCTCTGCTGCTGAGCCACAGCCCCACTTCATGGCTCTCCAGGGTCTCAGGCGGAGGTCTTTCCCATCCCCCTCCTGCTTGGTCCTTTCTAACTGGAGATGCCGGGGATTGAACCTGGGACCTTCTGCGTGCCAAGCAGATGCTCTAGCACTGAGGTCTTTCCCATCACCTACTGCCTGCATCTCAGTGTAAGTTTGTGTTCCAACCACGGGCAGAAGCTGACAGGAAGGAGGCAAGTCCAAAGCAGCAATCCATGCGGTGCTACGACAAGCAGCCTCGTCAGAGGTTATTTCACTTTTGGGATTCTGATGCAGCGTAGTGGACACAATCCCAAAATGGCCACTCTGGGAGGTGGAACCAACCACAAAATGGCCATCGTGGGAGGCAGACCCACGCACAGAAAACCCAAATGTGCGGGACAGGAGAAGATATTTTAAAAAATATATTGGGAAAGAGGAGGATGGGAGAGAACACCAGTGTCCCCTCTAAGCTGAGCTAGTGTGAGCTAGCTCAGTTTTTTAGCCTCCGGCTCACAGATTTTTGTCTCAGTTCAGGAAAGATGGCTCCAGAGCAAACCAAATGATGCCGCAGCCAATGCTCCCTCTAAACTGTGGAATCTTGCGAGCAAAAATTCTACTTTGTGAGCAACTGGCATTAAAGTTGTGAGCGAGCGATTTGGCTACTGCATAAATTAGCTTGCTCTGGAACCGTCCTTCCTTGAGCTAAGAGAAAAATGTGTGAGCCAGAGGCTAAAATACTGTGAGCTAGCTCACACTAACTCAGCTTAGAGGGAACACTGGCCGCAGCCAAACCGCTCACTCACAACTTTAATGCCCAGAGCTCACAAAGTAGAATTTTGGCTCACAAGACTCCACATCTTAGACGGAGCACTGCAACCAACCGTGTTATTTTAAACTGCACAGCCGATAAGACCCCCAGTGGCCAATCCAAAAGCCTTGCTGGGCAAAAACCCCTACCTGATCCTGCCCACTTCAGGTGCCAGGGAAGGCGCCAGCAGCTGCTCGGGTGCCCATGGGCACCAAATTGGTGACCCCTAGACTACGCCGATGACTCCTGAAGCAAAGACGAATAGCTGCTGAAATGGGTAAGGCCAGAGCAGCATGCAGAGATGCATCGGGCAGACCCGCCGTGAGCAGATCCTACGGACTTCCAGGACCTTTTCAGGACTGAACTCTGGCATTTCTTGCTGGCGATTCCACGTCAGAGTTTACTGGGTTCAAGAGCTTGCCCTGATCTCATTGCTACTAACCACTGGCCCTGAACTCTCACCGTATCATGTGCTTTTCTTCCTTCCGTTCTTTTTAAAAACCAAAACCAAACTCTTCAGGTTTGGAAGGAGGAGAAGCAATGGGAAAGCTGCACACCCGGGGCTGTCACGACTTTGGAAGGGCCCGAGTACAAGCAGAAAGCCTTGCAAAGAACCGCAAGATCGCTACCGTCAGGAAAAACAAAACAGGACAGAGTGTTTCTAAGAAACACTTTTTTAGATTGTCAGGCACTGCACAGGAAACTGGCTCAGAGCTGAAAGCAGTGACCTTTTAACATCCTTGATATTTATATATTCCACGCGCAAGACAAGGTGCGTTTGTAGTCCCTGCTTGTAGTCCCTTCAGTTTTTCAACTTCACGAGCCAACCAAGGTGAAATCAAAACGCCTTAAAGCAAACCCCCGCATGAGGACGAGAAGGGTGGAGTCTGAACATAGAATCATAGAGTAGGAAAGGACCTCCAGAGTCATCCAGTCCAACCCCCTGCACAATGCAGGAAATTCACAAATACCTCCTCCCACACACACATCCCCAGTGACCCCCGCTCCATGCCCAGAAGATGGCCAAAAAAACCCCAAAAAAATCTCCAAGATCCCTGGCCAAACTGGTCTGGAGGAAAACTGCTACCTGACCCCCAAAGTGGCGATCAGCATTTCCCTAGGCGTCATGTACACGCATGTACATAACATGGGTTGCAGTCCCCAGCACCATTATTAGGAAGAACAAGAGATGAGATTGGATTTATACCCCGCCCTTCACTCAGAGTGGCTTACAATCTCCTGTCCCTTCCCCTCCCCACAACAGACACACCCTGTGAGGTAGGTGGGGCTGAGAGAGCTCGGACGGAAACCGCTTTTTCCAGAACAGCTGTGCCAGAACTATGGCTTGCCCAAGGTCATCCAGCAGGGGAAAGTGGAGGAGTGGGGAATCAAACCCGGTTCTCCCAGATTAGAGCCCGTGTAGCTAACCACTACGCCAAACTGGCTTTTCCACCAAACTGGAAGTGCATCTCACAGTAATCAGTGGCGCTTCCTTTGGAATAAACCTGCTTGGCTTCTGGATATTGAGGTCTCGGCATTTCAGAAGGAAAGCAGCATGTGCGAAGAGACCCTAGAGCAAAGGGGCGTGCCAAACGCAGAAGGAAAACGCTGCACCTTCAGTGCAATTTCCATGCTGCTTGCAACCCATCGGGGGACAAACACTCGAGTGCAAATCAGGGTCTCATATAATGTGCAAAGACGCCGCCAAAAGGAAAGCCACGGGATATATTTCTCGAAGAGGCCTCTCTGGGTACAGATGCACGGTGGGAGGCGGGTGAAGCAATTATTTGGCTAATTCCACAATCAAGCTGGGGGCCATTCACTGAACGGAGGCTCCCCGACACGGTGCCCGCCAAGTGCTTGTAGGGACTTGGGAAGAGCCAGGTAGGGGGGCTTTTACCCAACAAGGCTTCTGACCAACGACTGGAAATTTGATTGACTGCAGATTTTTTTTAAACAAACGTTGATTCAGCACCAGCTGCTGCCAGAACACCACTGTGCGACTGCAGCTACACGGTGGCAATCGTTTTGTGGTCGCACAGTATCAGAATTCCAAATGTGTCTGCAGGGTCAAAAAGGTTGGGGACCCCTGCCCTAAACATTAAGTGCAGCTGTGCCGGACCAGACCAGTGGGCCACAGCGTCTTGTTCTCCCCCCTACCCCCGGTCCAAACCAGACGACGGAGGCCAAAAAGCTCTCCCTGCTGTTACCGCAGTGGTATGCAGGGATAGACTGCCGCCGAACACGAAGGCTCCATTTAGTCATCGTGGTTAGTCACTCTCCTCCCCAATTTTATCTGCTTCCCCCTTTTTGCGGTGAAGTCTCAGCTGACTTATGGCTACCCCGTAGGGTTTTCAAGGCGAGAGACGATCAGAGGTGGTTTTGCCATGGCCTGCCTCTGCATCACAACCTTGCTATTCCTTGGAGGCCTGCCATCCAAATACTGACCAGAGCTGACCCTGCTTAGCATCTGATGTCTGGTAAGACTGGACTAGCCTGGGCCATCCAGATAAGGGAAACAGCCTACTAAACTAGTGGACACCACCAGTGGCTATTAGCCACGAGGAATAGATGGAACCCTCTGTCTGGGGCAGTGGTGCTCTGTCTTCTTGGTGTTTGGGGGGGCCACAGTGGGAGGGCTTCTGGAGTTCTGGCCCCACTGGTGGACCTCCTGATGGCACCTGGGTTTTGGCCACTGTGTGACACAGAGTGTTGGACTGGATGGGCCATTGGCCTGATCCAACATGGCTTCTCTTCTAGTCTTATCTCTGGGGCAGTGATGCTCTGTACTCTTGGTGCTTGGGGGGGCAACAGTGGGAGGCCTTCTGGAGTTCTGGCCCCGCTGGTGGACCTCCTGCTTGCCCCTGGTGTTTTTGGCCCCTGTGTGACACAGAGTGTTAGATTGGATGGGCCACTGGCCTGATCCTACATGGCTTCTGTTATGTTCTTAAGAGCAGAGGTCCATGAGTGGCTATTGGCCACAAGGTATAGATAGAACTGTCTAGGCCAGGGGTGGGCAAACTGTGGCTCGGGAGCCGCATGCGGCTCTTTCACATATATTACGTGGCTCCCGGCAGGGCGGCTGGGGAAGCTAAATATCATTAGCAAACAAATATCATTGGACAAATTAATATCATCATCAATATCTGCTTTTACCCCTTTTGTTATTATTTTTGGCAGTCTCATTTAATGTTAATAAGAAGCAAATTTGCTTATTTTCCAATAAAAGCAGGTAATATTTGTTCATGTCTCGTGGCTCTCAAACATCTGATGTTTATTCCATGTGGCTCTTACGTTAAGCAAGTTTGGCCACCCCTGTTCTAGGTGGCTCTTACGCTGAGCAAGTTTGCCCACCCCTGTTCTAGGCCAGTGATACTCTGTATTCTTGGTACTTGGGGGGCCACGAGTGGGAGGGCTTCTGGAGTTTTGGCCCCGCTAGTGCGCTTCCTGGTGGCAACTGGTCTTTTTGGCCACTGTGTGACACAGAGGGTTGAAC
Organism: Lepidodactylus listeri; assembly: GCA_029233225.1. Taxonomy (NCBI): domain Eukaryota; kingdom Metazoa; phylum Chordata; class Lepidosauria; order Squamata; family Gekkonidae; genus Lepidodactylus; species Lepidodactylus listeri. The sequence continues at coordinate 8,344,138 of JARCFY010000008.1, read as the reverse complement.
TGGAGGGGCCACTGGCCTGATCCAACATTGGCTTCTCTTTATGTTCACCACTACTATGAGCGGGCACTGAATTCCAGAGGTTAAGCCCCCTCTAAGCAGAGAAGGATTTCCTTTAAGGTGCAACAGGACTCTTGCTTTTTCCCACCGCAATAACAGATCGAGACTGAGAGCTGCGTTAGTCTGTCTGTGGCAACAGGAAAGAGTCAGAGTCCGGTCGCACCTTAAAGACTAACAAAGTCTGGGGCAGGGGAGGGGCTTTTGCAAGTCACTGCTCCCAATGATAACAGTCGTAATAATGCGTCACCACGGCGCAACTAACTCATGGCAAACCCTCACGGGGTTTTCGAGGCAAGAGACGAGCAGGGGCGGTTTGCCATTGCCTGCCTCTGCACAGCAATCCCAGTCTTCCACTCTAAAATGGGAGAACTCGGTTTGATTCCCCACTCCTCCACTCGCACCTGCTGGATGACCTTGGGCAAGCCACAGTTCTGTCAGAGCTGTTCTTGAAAAAGAGCCGTGTCGGTCAGAGCTCTCTCAGCCCCACCTACCTCACAGGGTGTCTGTTGTAAGGAGGGGAAGGAGATTGTAAGCCGCTCTGAGACTCCCTTGGGTAGTGAAGGGCAGGGTATAAATCCAATCTTTTCTCTCTTCTCTTCTTCTTCCTTGATGGTCTTCCAGCCAAGTACATCTCAGATTCCCAGCTCTAACCAGCTTGGGCTCAGCTGGTCTATTCGGGCCACTGCCACTGAGTCAAACGTGAGTTACAGCCCGGCTGCCTCTCTTCTCCTAGCCCGTGACCCCCCCCCCCTCCGTTGCAATGCGTCATTCCGGGCACTGATGACACTTCGCTCCCCGGCACACACCCAGAATGCATTATCAAGGAGCCACTCTGCTGGCCCATAAATTATCTGAGACTTACGGGAAGATCTTTATTTTTCTATCTGGCGAACTTTGTTGCTATTAGACTAATCAGCTTGGCAGCCAGGCTTAGTTGGCTTTTCGCAAGCCGTAGCTGTCCAAAGTTATTCAATCTCTTCTTTTGGATTTTTTTTTTTTTACTATAAACTGATGCATTCCAGCATTGTCTTGGCTCGCAAACAGGGGGAAGGTTTTGATTGGGGTCCTGGGTCGACGTCCCCCCACCCCCACTTCTTCACGTAACTCGTCCCCACTACCCCACTCTAACCCTAGCTGGTTCGCATTAAGGGATTGCTCGTTCTCGCTCTGTCACATCCCGGGAAAGAGGCCGTTATGTCTTGGGACTGAATCACCCCTGACTGAATCACCCTAGAGACTGGCTGAGCTTGGAGCACAAGAAAAATAGCCGACCAGGAGTATACCAATCAAGTAGTAATGTTTTGTAAACAGCCTACCACGGGGAGTGAGGGTGTGTGGGGGTGGTGGCATGTTTTGCATGCATATAAGCAGGGCTTCAGCCCTGCTAGCGTTGTCTTTGAGCCGAGCTGTAATCACAATGAACTATGAGCTGCTCCGCACAATGCGTCTGAACCCAGTATATTTCAGAGGCCCACTTAACTTGGATGGCATTTGAAAAACACGAAACCGTCCCCTCTCAGCCGGCGCTTGCCAAGTGCATGTTATTAAACCATTATCCGTGCTTGTTTAATGTAATCAACTTCATAAGCAAAGGAATTTTCTTTAATGATGTCACCCGCCCTCCCCGCCCACAAAGTAAACAGCGGGGGGTCAAAGACGCATTGGAATACGTGTGACGTTTCTAGGTGGGATTCGAAGGACGGAAGATAAGCAGATGGACCATCTGAAACAGCAAATGTGGGTGATAGACAAACGTTTCCTAGATCTGCAAAGCTAGTCTAATGCCTGTACCATGAAAGGGGTGGTAGTGGGAAAGCATCATCGAGTCACAGCCAATTAACGGCAATCCCATAGAGTTTTCAATGTGAGAGACCTTCAGAGGTGGTTTGTCATTGCCTGCTTCTGTGTAGTGACCCTGGACTTCTTTGGTGGTCTCCCATCCAGGTGCTAACCAGGGCCAACCTCGGAGAATCACAGAATCAGAAGGGACCTCCGGGGTCATCTAGTCCAACCCTCTACACAGTGCGGGAAATTCACAAATACCTCCCGCTCCGCGCCTGCAGTGACCGCTGTTCCACGCCCAGAAGATGACAAAAATCCTCCAGAATCCCCGGGCAAAGTGGCCTGGAGTAAAGCGGCACCATCACTTTGCGTGATCGGGACACTAAACTTCTGTCGATACAGCCCAAAAGCGCATTTGCCTTTGTAGCAACCCCATTGCACTGCCGACCTCGCTTAGCTTCCGAGATCCAACGAAATCAGGCTAGCCTGCGCCCTCCAGGTCAGGGCGTGAAAGGGGTAAGTGGCCCTAATAGCCCAGACCCAACTGTCAGGGGGTGCGTGTGTTGAGCTGGCGTGTTAGCACCAGAGCAGAGATAAACAGCAACGTGCACAGTAAAGTGCAGAGCTTACGTCCCACAGAGTCCAATGTCCACACAGCCAAGTAGGGAAGGAATATATACAGGGTTTATTTACAAAGTCCTGTATACGCAGGTATACGCAGGTATACGCAGTTCAGCAGAATCACTATACAAACTGACAAAGCGCTCCGCCCACACTGGAATACACAGAAGAGAAAGATCCACTGTACAATAATCACATATATACATTGACCAGCCAATCAGCACTGGCTGCTGAGTCACTCTGACTGCTGTGTAACAGTGCCAGTCAGAACCTGTTTGCTCCAGCTAGAACTGCTAGCCTTGGAGCTCTTAGCTGTCACCTAGCTGTCACTTAGATCTTTACCATCTGGAATCTGGAACTCATATCTTCAAGCCCTGTTCTGATCTCATCTGATCTCATCAGAGGCTGGAAGCTAAGCAGGGTAGGTTTTTGGATGGGAGACCATCAAGGAAGCCTCTACAGAGGAAAGCAAGGGCAAACCACCCCCGGTCACCTCTTGCCTTGAAAACCCCCCTGAGGTGGAACTCCATGAGATCGCCGTAAGTCAGCCACAGCTCAACGGCGCCCTTTTGACCTTTATTGTGAAAGGAAACCGACGTCCCCATTGAGGCCGAAAATGAACACAACTGGAATCGAGGAGGACCCTAAGGCGATCGGATCCAAAGGAGTATAGAGTTCCTGTAATTTGAGCAGGCAGGAGAGAATTGTAGGTTTCCCAATCTGCCGAAACAGGCAGTATGCGCTAAAATTATCTTTTTTTGTCGTCTACGCAGTCTTCGAAGATAAAGGAGCCCTGTTGACCTTTTTGGCAAGGCTCACTAGCTAGTTTGCTAAGACTGTGTGTTTCCTCAGGCTGCACGAAGCAAGCTTCCTTCCTTCTCTAAAATCTGACTTTCTAATCAAGATCCACACTTCCCTAGGTAGGTACAGCCAGGGTTCTTCTGGAAAGCCCCCGATTTCAAACCAGAGCAAAGACACAAACACGAGGCTCAATGTTCATTCCGTTTACAGTTCTTTTAATTAATTAAATTTATTTATACCCCCATTTTTCTACCCAACGGGGACCCCGAGGCAGCTTAACATCGTTCGCCTCTCCTCCGTTCCCTCACAACCAGTGTTCCCTCTAAGCTGAGTTAGTGTGAGCTAGCTCACAGTTTTTTAGCCTCTGGCTCACACATTTTTGCCTCAGCTCAGGAAGGAGGGCTCCAGAGCAAACTAATTGATGCAGCAGCCAAAGAGCTCGCTCACAACTTTAATGCCAGTGGCCCACAAAGTAGAATTTTTGCTCACAAGACTCCACCGCTTAGAGGGAGCACTGTCACAACAACCCTGTGAGGTAGGTTAAGGCTGCGAGTGCGACTATCCTGAAGTCACCCACTGAGTCTCCACAGCACGGACGGGGATTCGAACCTGGGTTTCTCCTAATGCTACTCGGACACTCTTACCCACTACTCTACAGCGGCTGATCTGACGGTTTGTTCAAGAATTATTTTAAAGAATTTCTTGCCGGATCGTCTTGGAAACAGAACTGGGCGGGACCCGACAAAAGCGCATGTCTACAGCCACAACTTAATCCTCAACAAATGCCACCTTCCAGTCTGGAGGTGGTGCCACAGGGATGGTTATTTCCTGGGGATTTCTTCTCTTACTCAATTACGGCTATTCCCGGAAAGTTTCTCTTTATTTGCATCAGCTGTTTCTTTTCCACTTTTTAAAGATCGTTTTCATCCGTCCTGGACAATGGGACTGATTTCACCAGTTGGTGGAGACTCTTTAACAGCTGAAGAGACGTTTCTAGATGATTTAAGAAATCAGGAGACACGCAGTTAATTTGGTACAGAAGGGCTATGTAAAGCGACACCGGAGGAAATCTCAGGGTGTCCTCGGTTCTGGCATTACTCACAAAGTAGCATAACCCGACTGAATAACACAAGGAGGGCAGAGCTGTTCCTAGTGGTAAAGGCCTTCTCCCAACGCAATGGAGAACTGCTATGGGAATTGTCTTGTTGTGGCAACTTGCTGTGGGACATCAGCTTCCCATATAACTATCCCCATCACTAAGGCACCTGCTCACAGACAGAAGAAGAAGAAAGAGGAGGAGGAGATTGGATTTATGCCCTGCCCTTCACTTGGAGTCTCAGAGCGGCTTACCAACTCCTTTCCCTTCCCCTCCCCACAACAGACACCCTGGGAGGTAGGCGGGGCTGAGAGAGCTCTTTCCAGGACTGTCCATGAGAGAACAGCTGGGACAGAGTTATGGCTTGCCCAAGGTCATCCAGCAGCTGCAAGTGGAAGAGTGGAGAATCAAACCTGGTTCTCCCAGATTAGCGTCCGTGCACTTAACCACTACACCAAAGGACACCATCATTCATGACGTCGCACCTTCTAGACTAGATTACCGTATAGCACTCAACATGGGACTGCCCTGGAAGACTGTCTGGAAACTTCGGTGCATCCGCAACTCGCTGCTGGTTATCAGAGACAGTGAAGCATGTTGTACCTCCGAGAATAATATCGGCAACTCAGATTATTCCAGGCCCAAGTCAAGTTGCCAGCTTTGATGTTTCAAACAGGTTGAGCCCAAGGTACCTTAGGGAGTAGGCACGCCTACATGAATCCTCCTGTTCATCTGAATGCTTAAGATAGCATTATCTGGCCAGATCAGCATTCACCCATTTTAATGACATCCTTCCTCCAAGAAGCTTGAGGCCAATACTTGGCTCGCCCATCCTTCATTTGGTCCACCTCCCTCTCAACTGCCTCAAGCAGAGCCCCCGGTATGATTCAAAAACCAATGTGCTGTAGCAGTCAGAGTGCCAGACTTGGGAGGGGCCGTGGCTCAGTGGTAAAGCCTCTGCTTGGCGTGCAGAAGGTCCCAGGTTCAATCCCCGGCATCTCCAGTCAAAAAGGACCAGGCAGTAGGTGAAAAAGTCCAGGCACTGTGGAAGAACTCAGCCTGAGACTCTGAAGAGCCATGAAGTGGGGCTGTAGCTCAGTGGCAGAGCCTCTGCTTGGCAGGCAGAAGGTCCCAGGTTCAATCCCCAGCATCTCCAGTTAAAAAGATCAGGCAGTAGGTGATATGAAAGACCTCAGCCTGAGACCCTGTAGAGCCATGAAGTGGGGCTGTGGCTCAGTGGCAGAGCCTCTGCTTGGCAGGCAGAAGCTCCCAGGTTCAATCCCCGGCATCTCCAGTTAAAAGGACCAGGCAGGAGGTGATATGAAAGACCCCCACCTGAGACCCTGGAGAGCCGTGAAGAGGGGCTGTGGCTCAGTGGTAGAGCCTCTGCTTGGCATGCAGAAGGCCCCGGTTCAATCCCCGGCATCTCCAGTTAAAAGGACCGGGCAGGAGGTGATGGGAAAGACCTCTGCCTGATAGCCACTGCTATCTGTGGAGAGAGGGCATGGCTCAGTGGTAGAGCCTCTGCTTGTCAGGCAGAAGGTCCCAGGTTCAATCCCCAGCATCCCCAGTCAAAAAGGACCAGGCAGGAGGTGATGGGAAAGACCTCTCTACCTGAGACCCTGGAGAGCTGGAAAGAGGGGCTGTGGCTGAGTGGGAGAGCCTCTGCTTGGCAGGCAGAAGGTCCCAGCTTCGATCCCCGGCATCCCCAGTCAAAAAGGACCAGGCAGGAGGTGATGGGAAAGACCTCTGCCTGAGACCCTGGGAAGCCACTGCCAGTCTGAGTAGACAATACTTGACGGACCAAGGGTGTGATTCAGTATAAGGCACCTTCGTATGTTCATATGAAGCTGTCTTATACTGGGGGTGACACCATCAATCAAGATCAATACAGGCCATTCATACATTACACAGTTCAAGAGGCAACCTTGCGGCTGCCCCGAAGGACTTTTGGCCATGGGGCGGGGCCTTGGCTCAGTGGCAGAACGTCTGCTTGGCAGGCAGAAGGTCCCAGGTTCAATCCCCGGCATCTCCAGTTGAAAGGACCAGGCAGGAGGGGATGGGAGAAACCTCTGCCTGAGACCCTGGCGAGCGGCCGCCAGCCTACCACTAACTCAGATGGACAAAGGCTCTGATTCAGTAGAAGGGAGCTCCATGTATGTGTTCAGGTTCTGAAAGGCCTGGGTTCGGATCTCATCCCATGCCCTGAAGCTCACGGAATGACTGCGTGGCCAGCCCAGACTCTCTTACCCTGTACACTCCCCTGAGTAACTTGGAGAAAGGTCAGGTAAATATGTGCTAGGCGCAGAGAGATTTATGAGCACTCCGGTTTCCACCCTTTTTCAGAGGGGGGGGGGGAAGCAATATCAGGGCAGAGTTTCCGTTTCCTTTGAACAAAAACAGAGAAGTCCTCGGGCTTGTACAGAGACAAGCTCTGAACAGCAGAAGCAGAACGGCGCACAAAAACAGCAGATCAGCAGAGGGTAAAACCGGTTCCCGGATTCTGCTGTGACGGATCACTGGGGGTGGAGTGGAGGTTACCCAACTGAGCATTTTTCTGCAGGAAAGCCCCCCTTCCCCACAGATAACTTCTCTTTCTGACGTGATGATTCTATTTAATTTTTTGCTTCGTTCGTACTCCCATCTTCCTCCCCACCGGGGACCCAACACAGCGGACATAATTCCCCTCTTCCCCCATTTTGTCACCACGACAGCCCTGCGAGGTAGGTTAGGCTGAAAGTGTGTGACTGGCCCAAAGTCACTCACTGAGTCTCCACGGCATGGACGGGGATTTGAACCTGGGTCTCCCGAATGCTACTCAGACACTCTTTTTCCAGTTCGGTGTAGTAGTTGGGAGTGCGGACTGTAATCTGGGAGAGCCGGGTTTGATTCCCCACTTCTCCACTTGCAGCTGCTGGAGTGACCTTGGGTCAGTCCCAAGTTTTTTCAGAGCTGTTCTCTCAGGAGCAGTTAGATTTATACCCCTCCCTTCACTACCCAAGGGAGTCTCAGAGCAGCTTACAAACTCCTTTCCCTTCCCCTCCCCACAACAGACACCCTGGGAGGTAGGTGGGGCTGAGAGAGCTCTTTCGAGGACTGCTCTTGCGAGAACAGCTTTGCGAGAACTTGTGACTGACCCAAGGTCACGCCAGCAGCTGCATGTGGAGCAGTGGGGAAATCAAACCTGGTTCTCCCAGATTAGAGTTTGTGCTCCTAACCACTACAGCAAACATTTGCAATCTTTCCCTTTATGAACACAGAGCCCTGAGCAGCAGCTCTGGCAAACATCAGCACATAACAGCTCCCATCTCAGGTTGCCAACAGGGCCAGAGAAAATAGAACCCATCATGTGGAAATGGGCAGTTGAAGGTTTTTACGGCACGGAAGTAAACATCATCTGATCAATAGCATCCCACTATAGCCCCTATTGAAAGTAAAAGTGATTTTTCTCCAGGACAGTTGGCAAAAGAGGAGGAGATTGGATTTATACCCCGCCCTTCACCACCCGAAGGAATCTCAGAGCGGCTTACAATCCCCTTTCCCTTCCCCTCCCCACAACAGACACCCTGTGAGGTAGACGGGGCTGAGAGAGCTCTTTCGAGGACTGCTCCTGAGAGAACAGCTCTGAGAGAGTTTGTGACTGACCCAAGGTCACACCAGCAGCTGCATGTGGAGGAGTGAGGAATCAAACCTGGTACTCCCAGATTAGAGTCTGCACTCCTAACCACTACACCAAATAGCTTCTGTTTTTAAAGAAAAAAGAGGGGGGGGAGAAGACTTTGGGTGGAACACTGCCTTTGTGTGTGTGTTTGTGCGCACGCAAGTCAAACCCTTCCAACCTGTGGCGACCCTATGAATTAATGTCTCCCAAATGTCCTATCGTGAACGGCCTTGCTCAAATCTTGCAAACCAAAGGCCGTGGCTTCCTTGGCTGGGTCAACCCGTCTCAGTCAGGTCTTCCTTTTCCCCACCTGACAAATTCAAGCAAGCAATCGCTATGAAAGATCTCATTTCAAATACCCCTACTATTTAAGCTGTGACGGTCGCCACTCATGCGGAATATTCCTAACCTTCCAACCCAAAAAAAGAGGGCATTTCCATCAGGTTTTTTTTTTAAAAAAAATAGCCCAAAAGAGGACAGACACCAAACAAGGAGGGCACATCCTCTACAAAGGACATCTGGTAACCCTCAGCTGCTCTAACGCAAAATGTGAATTTAATTGTCTGAACCAAAAGACGGTTTCGGAAGTCCTCTGTGCCGCCTTTGTTCGGCTCCCTGTGATCCATGGACCTTCCTCAGCTCGGAATTTGGGGGCTTTGATATGCAATAAATTGAAGTCCCCGTCCATAACCAGAGAGACACACCAGAGAAACCAGGTGGCTGGTTTCTACAGCAAGGGAGTACACACACCCTGCCCCTTCCCTTCGCCACACGTAAATTGCACAGGAAATCAGATGGAACTTTTTGTTCCTGGTAGATAAATTCTCCCCCTACTGATGTCATGGGCCATGCGCTCAGCTCTCCCACACAAGGTCTCTGTGTCTTCTCCTACTTCCCTTTCCCTCAAGAACAAGGCCACAAATACCGCAGCCGAGCTCTCGGACGCTAACAAAACGCACGGCGGGCAGAAATCCACAGGTGGAGCTTAAACCTGCACAGAGTGGGGGGTGAAGTGGAACTTGTCTGCTGCCTTCCACCTGGTCGTACCATAAAATGCACATAGAGCAAAGTACAATTCTAGTTACCACACCTCAAGAAAGATATTATAGCATTGGAAGAAGTACAGAGGAGGGCAACTAGAATGATAAAAGGGTTGGAACACTTTCCCTATGAAGAAAGGTTAAAGCGCTTGGGGCTCTTTAGCTTGGAGAAACGACGGCTGAGGGGTGACATGATCGAGGTTTATAAGATTATGCAGGGGATAGAGCGGGTAGAGAAAAGAAGGCCTTTTCTCCCTTTCTCACAAGACAAGAACTCGTGGGCACTCCATGAAATTGCTGAGCAGTCAGATTAGAACAGATAAAAGGAAGTCCTTCTTCACCCAAAGAGTGATTAACACATGGAATTCACTGCCACAGGAGGTGGTGGCTACAAGCATGGAGGGCTTCAAGAGGGAATTAGATAAACATCTGGAGCAGAGGTCCATCAGTGGCTATTAACCTCAACTCATAACTCGAAGTCTGAGTCCTTCATAGAGCTGCCAAGTCCCCGGGAGGGGGGAGGTTTGCCCGCTCAAAGGGCCCCCAACCTGCCAGCCTGGATCTGGCCGGCAGGGGTAACTCCGCCACCAAAGTGCCCGGATCCGGCCGACATGCCTGGTGTGATGACGTCACCCGTCGGTCATGTCATCACACCGGACACATCGCCGGGGGATGCTCTAGCATTCGGCCTGAAAACTCTATGGTATCATAGAGTTTTCAAGCTGAATGCTAGAGTGTCCACCGGCGGCATGCCTAGCGTGATGACGTCACTTCTGGGTGATGTCATCGTGGCGTACGCAACCCTAGCCCTTTCAGACCAACGAAGTTTAATTCCGGGGATAAGCATTCACGTGCATTTGAAGAATTGTATCTGAAGAAGCGTGCATGCGCACAAAAGCTTATACCCGGACTTTAGGTTTGTTGGTCTTTAAAGGAGCCACTGGACTAAAAACTTCTGTCATACAGCAAACCTGTATCAGTAGTATTTTATTTAATTAGTTCATTTATACCCTGTCTTTCTCCCCAGGGGAAACCCAAAGCAGCTTACATCATTCTCCTCTATTTCATTTTATCCTCACAACCACCCAGCGAGGTAGGTTAGGCTGACAGAAGGTGACTGGATCAAGGTCACCTGGGAATCTTCCATGGCAGAGCGGGGATTCAAACTCGGGTCTCCCAGATACTAGTCTCACACTCTAACTGCTACACCACAAGGGACTTGCCAGGACTCCACCATCTTGCCTTCAGGTTGTCAACTGCATTTTCTGAATTCTGATGCACCCTGGTGGGCATGGGCACAAAATGGCTGCCACAAAATGGCAGAGGCAGGGTCAGCCACAAAATGGCTGCCACCACTCACTTTCAGTCACACACTGAAGATCCTCAGGCTGCGTTGGCAGTTGCTGCCAAAGCAATTTTTTTGAAAAAACTGCACAACCAATCAAATCTCTGACGGCTAATTAAGAAGAGAAGAAAAGCAAGAGACTCAGAGTGGCTTACAATCTCCTTTCCCATCCTCTCCCCACAACAGACACCCTGTGAGGTAGGTGGGGCTGAGAGAGCTCTCTCTCGAATTGCCCAAGAGAACAGCTCTGAAAGAACTTGTGACTGACCCAGGGTCACACCAGCAGCTGCGAGTGGAGGCGTGGGGAATCAAACCCGGTTCTCCCAGCTTAGAGTCTACGCTCTTAACCACTAAACTGCTTACCTCTTAACCACTAAACACCAAACTGGCAGCCGTAACATGGAGTCTTTGTCAAAACAGTTCATTTCTTTAGTTAGCTTCAGCTGCCGTCCAGTTTTGAAGTTTCCACATTCGGTCCAGGCTGGGTTAAAAAATAAAACTGCTAAAATTCCAGGAAAGTCTAATTAGTTTATATAGCTGGATTAACAGAGCATTAGCCATTTCCTTTTCAAATGCCTTTTTGAATTCTTTTGGGTTTGTCTTTTCTTTACGAGAAAGGCTTCATTTGCATTGTTTTTTTTAACGCTGGCAAAAAAACTTGGCAAGTTGTTAGTTCTCAATACGAGGCCTCAAGCCTCTCTTGCATAAACGGATTAATGGATATTATTTACATACTTCTCACAGGGAGAGGACGTAAAATGGGATTTGTCAGGGGCCTTTTAAATATCCTCCGTACCTCTGATCGTCCTAACTGCTCCATAAAAAGAGTACAGCCCAGTCAACAGGAAGTCATCTCTTTATTTGGAAAGGTGACCCAAGTTTTTGACTGGAAAAAAAAAGTGCCTATTTTTCACTGTTTCTCTTTCCTAAGTCAAAAGTTTCAGAGCAGCCAAAAATGGCTAAAAGGCCACTCCAATGCTTAAAAAATATATTTTAGGAAACCTGAAAGAAGACAACCCCTTTCTTGGTGATTTCAACACTGTTAAAAACCAACCCAGTGGTCCATAAGCTGCCGCGCAGAAGACCTGGTGATGCACATGAATTCGCACACAGGACACTGCCTTTGCACGGCGCCTCTTGTAATAAGCATGTACCGCATAACTGCTTTTTGTGCAGGCGGCCCTGTCTGTGCACGGCTCCGGCATCCCGCAAAGACCGAACGTGGCATATGAGTTCCTTCCCACCGAATTGAGAAGGTGCAAAGCAACGGAAGACAGCTGTGGAAAGTCCGGAATTCCTTCAACAATAGATTTGATTCCATGAACAAAGATGAAGCTGCCTTATACTGAAGCCGACCATTGGTCCATCAAGGTCAGTATCGCCAACTCTGACTAGCAGTGGCTCTCCAGGGTCTCAGGCTGAGGTCTTTCCCATCACCTCCTGCCTGGTCCTTTTAACTGGAGATGCCGGGGATTGAACCTGGGACCTTCTGCATGCCAAGCAGATGCTCTGCCACTGAGCTACCGCCCCACTTCATGGCTCTCCAGGGTCTCAGGCAGAGGTCTTTCACATCCCCTCCTACCCAATCGTTCTCACTGGAGATGCCTGGGGTTGAACCTGGGACCTTCTGCCTGCCAAGGAGATGCTCTACCCCTGAGCCACGGCCCCTGAACGAAGCTGTCCCATGTAGCTGCCTTTTACTGAATCAGATCCTTGGTCCATCAAGATCAGTATCATCTACTTCAACTGGCACTGGATCTCCAGGGTCTCAGGCAGAGGTCTTTCACATCACCTACTATGTGGGGCTTTCGACTGGAGATGCCGGGGATTGAACCTGGGACCTTCTGCATGCCAAGCGGAGGCTCTGCCACTGAGCTACAGTCCCACTTCATGGCTCTCCAGGCAGAGGTCTTTCTCATCGCCTCCTGCCTGGTCCTTTTAACCGGAGATGCTGGAGATTAAACCCGGGACCTTCTGCATGCAAAGCAGAGGCTCTGCCACTGAGCCACAGCCCCTCCCAATGCTCCTGACGTTTCGGCCGACAGAAGAAAATTGCTGCCTTTACTAACCCAGAGCACCAGAAGTCTATTTTCAAGCCCCACCCCCACCCAATGCGTCTAGACACAACAGTTGTGTGTCTTGTCCCAGTCTTGGGTTTCTGCTCCCCTTCCGTGGCAAGCTGGACTCCAGTAGCTCCGTATCCTGGAATGCCAAGGGGTCAAGAAGGTGAGGGCCTCAACAGAGATGCCACACCTACCTCTACGCACTGTTCAAGGACACAGCGCTCGTCCAAACGGCAAACTGACCATCATACAACGCAGACCAGTTACAAAGAGAGACACGGAGGCTTCGACTGCTACAAAGATTGGGGTGTTTTTTTTGATGGACAACGTTTTTCTCGATCTTGCATGACAGGCTCCCCCCCACCCCCACCCCCAAATTTCCTTTTCTGCACAAACTCTGAAAAGTGCAGAAGTTCTGCGTGTTCCTCTTCGGTTCGATCCCTTTATCGAACACATTGTTTTGCTCTGCTCGACTTCGTGCCAAACCGGCGCTTCCCCCCCCCCCTTCCCTTCATGAGTCATCAGTGGTTATTTTGGTGTGCGTGCATGCGCACAAAAGAGAGAGACGCATGATGGAAATCATCAGGGCCTTCTCGCCAAGCCGCACGACCTCGTTTGTATAATGTGGTTCTCAGCTGAGGTCTTTTGCAAGGACTAAGCGCTGGCAAACAGTCACACACCCAAACACGGGGTGGGGCTGCAGCTCGGTGGCAGAGCACCGGCTTGGCACGCAGAAGGTCCCAGGTTCAATCCCCGGCATCTCTAGTTAAAAGGGCCAGGCAGTGGGCGATGGGAAAGACCTCCGCCTGAAACCCTGGAGAGCCATGAAGTGGGGCTGTAGCTCAGTGGCACAGCCTCTGCTTGGCATGCAGAAGGTCCCAGGTTCAATCCCCGGCGTCTCCATTTAAGAGGACCAGGCAGCAGGTGATGTGAAAGACCTCTCAGGCTGAGACCTTGGAGAGCTGCTGCCAGTCAGAGTAGACGATACCGGCCTAGGTGGAGTGCAGATGGTCTAATTCAGTACAAGGCAGCTTCATGTGTACGGACCTGAGCCTCTCAAGTCAATGGGAGTTCGCAATTAGGGTTGAGGCTCTCAGCTCAGGAAGGAGTTTGTAACTACGGTTACTAATGGGGGAGGAACACAATAGGTTGATTTTGTGCCCTCAAAACAGTTTGATCAGCTGAAGCAACAATCAGCTGGCCTATCGCTATGATGGGGCTTTTGGGGGCTCTGCCCCCTTTCTTAAAGGCACAGCCCCACAAGAATTTCTCCTGTAAATGCTTTTAAAAATCATTTAAAAATATTTTTAAAGGTGTGCATTCCTCTAAGCAGAGTGGGGTGCTGTAGTTGACTAATTCCTGCACTGAGCAAGGGGGTTGGAGTAGGTGGCCTCTAGGGCCCCTTCTAGCTCTGTCTCCAGAAACTGGTCTCCTTTAAAAGAGTTTTTCTGCCTAAGTTTTTTCCTGACATTTATATCCCGCCCATCACGTAAACGGGCTCAGGGAGGGTCACAACATTCTAATAAATACAATAAAATTTAAAACACGCTAAAACATAAGTGTTGGCCTTCATGCTGGCTTGTTACCAGAATTGCTGCTTAGGCTGGCAGAAGTGATTAACTTGCAGCAGCTGAGAACTGTCATCTAAAGTGGCTGACAGCTTGCAATTTAGAGATCTATCTTGGTAACAGCATGGGCTTTTCTTTCTGCCCTGAGAACTTCAGCCCCACCAGAAAAACTGCCCCACAAGCCACAGAATCCTGGCTACAGACCTGCCAACAAGATTGCTGCTAAAGGCATAAGGGGGATGCGCCGTTTGCAAACCGGAAACGTGCTCTAACTCACAGAAGTGTGTACTGAATTAAATTAGGTTTGTCTTTAAGGCGCGGTTGCTACAGCAAACTTCTCTACAACCGGTACCAGGAAAATCATACAGATAGCAAAGTGAGCCCTTATCGGAGGCAACGCTGAACTTCCTGCTCTAATAATTGACTCTCACATTATTCCAGAAAGGCGACAAGCTGTTCTTACCATGAAGCAAAAAAATAAAATTACAGACGATTGACAGAAGATCGCAGATGGATCGGTTTCACTTCCGCAGTTCCCATTGTGGCATACAGTACACGACTAACCCATAACCCACATGCTCTGCCCGACGCGAGTTAAGGCCGGATCAACACCAGCAGCTAAAGGAGATCGTGAAGTTCTTATTGCGGAGGTACAGGCCGGACCGCAACTAGCCCGGTAGGGGAATATCACTTTGGGACGCTCCATCGATATAAAACCTGCTTGCAATTAAAAGGAAAGAATGGAACAAGATCATCAAGGGGGGGCGGAGGAAGGGTCTTGTGCATTCTTCAGGGATGCCACCCTCCCGGTGGGGCCTGGAGATCTCCTGGAATTACAACTGATCTCCGTCAACGGAGATTAGTTCTCCTGGAGAAAATGGCTGCTTTGGAAGGTGGACTCTATGGCATTTATGCACGGACACATGAAGCTACCTTATACTGAATCAGACCATCAGTCCATCCAAGTAAGTATCGTCTGCTCAGACGGGCAGCAGCTCTCCAGGGTCTCAGGCGAAGGTCTTTCACAGCACCTTCTGCCTGGTCCTTTTTTAACTGGATAGTTTGGGGATTGAACCCGGGACCTTCTGCATGCCGAGCAGACGCTCTACCACTGAGCTACAGCCCCACTGAGGTCCCTCCCCTTCCCAAATCTCATCCTCCCCAGCCTCCGCCCCTAAACCTTCAGGAATTTCCCAACCTGGAGCTGGCAATCCCAGCACCCTTTCCCTGCTGTGCTGCTTTTCTACATGCAGAGCATCGTTCTTTTAGGATGAGGAAGCATCCAGATCTGCCTGCCCAGTCCCTTCCACCATCCCTGGGTCCTGCCACGTCATGCGTCTGCAGATACGGCTGCCCTCTTCTAACCTGTTGTGCATTGTGTCGACAGAGAACGCTCAGTATGAAGCGGATTTCTGCATTCGCAAGTCCTGCATCATTGGTGCTGTCTGTTTTGCCTCTCTCTACCTTGGGACTATGGCAACAATGCTCTCATGTCAGCCTCGACAGTATTTGACACCTCATGATTTTTCCTAGATGCTGTTATGAGCCCCGGCTAGCTTAGCGAAGCCTCGTCTGTTCCAACCGCTGCTCGAACATGGGCCAAGCGTACTCAGCAAAGCCACGTTTGACCGATCGGCTGCTTTTTAAACGTCCAACCAGGGAGTGAATTCTCCAAAAGCACCTGTCTATCCCCGCTTACCCTGCAGAGCTACAGACCTTCGGGAAAATATTAAAGCCCTTAAAACTCTCCTCCCCCAAAATACCAGGTTTTTATTTAATCTATGGGTCCATTTAGAACAGCGCTCAGTCTCCAAAATGGACCCCCTGGATCCCATGGGAGTGAGGGTGTCGGAAAGACTCACCCTCACTCCCAGAAAGACTATACATGGGAAAAGACTCACACAATCCTCCATGTCCATAGAGCTGCATCTTTTCCTACCCGTTTGGGATGGGAAAACATCTCCCACCCAGTTGTGCGTGAAGGGCACCGACAATTGTATCTAAGTCAAAGCCCTGTTGAGTAAATACCTTCAACATGAACAATCAGGACAACCAAAGAGAAGAAGAAGAGATTGGATTTATACCTCACCCTTCACTACCCAAAGGAATCTCAGAGCGGCTTAAAATCTCCTTTCCCTTCCCCTCCCCACAACTGACACCCTGTGAGGTAGGTGGGGCCGAGAGAGCTCTCCTGAGAATGGTCCTTGAGAGAACAGCTCTGAGAGAACTTGTGACTGACCCAAGGTCACACCAGCAGCTGCCTGTGGAAGAGCGGGGAATCAAACCCGGTTCTCCCAGATTAGAATCCTTGCTCTTAACCACTACACCAAAACAGAAACGAAAGGGTATTTTAGAAGAGTCTAACGCGAAGCATACAGTAGCAAAAGACTGCCTTCTACCATAGTGTCTGGCCCGCTACGTAAGAAGCACTCCATGTATGCTCAGAAGCACATTTCCTTTAGTTATTTTATTTCATGTCAGCTCTTCTCTGAGTGGCCTGACCGCAGAAGCGAGGCAGATGGAAACTTGCGACAGGGCCTTTTCAGCTGTGGCACCCTGCCTTGGAAAAAAACCCCATTATACTCCCCTGGCACTTTCCTTAATGCCACTTAAGTCCCAGGCTAAAACCTTTCCTTTTATCCAGGCTTTATGTGAAGGCTTTCACATTTTAAAGCTGTTTTTATGGGAAGCGTCAATCCTGTCTAATGAATATCATCTCTGGCTGCTGAATGCTGATCGATGCTGGGAGGTTTTCCCTAGCTCCACTACCCTCTTCTGCACGTGTGAAAGCAGCCTGTTAGTATAATCACCTCACCCCCCTACAAGAAACAGGGCAAATCCAGGCCCAGCAGACGCCCTGCTCTCTGTTTTGACGACACCAGCGGGGGTCCCACATCAGCTTTCCAAGCCGAGCTCCCAGGCTTTGAACAGCCGCGCAGCAAACTAGAAATCAACCCATACAGATGTTCTCAGCTTGGAGATTTCAGAGGGTCTGCTAGATTTTTAGCAGAGACAGCTGTGAAGCACAGGCGTTCTGCCAGGAGAAGAAAAAGGGAAAAGCTTTTTCTACTCCAAAGAGTGCAAGCAGAGAGGGAAGAGTGTGTTAACTAACCCATATTTAGCAATTCTGACCATTGCCGTGCTGTCATGGTTATTAGGATGCCAGCCTCCAGGTGGGGCCTGGGGATCTCCCAGAATTACAACTCATCTCCAGACCAGAGCTCAGTTCCCCTAGAGAAAATGGCTACTTTGGAGGGTGGACGCTATGGCACTGTACCCCACTGAGGTCCCAGTCCTCCCCAGGGGTCCATCCCCAAATCTTCAGGAATGGGGTTAAGCGCACGGATTCTAATCTGAGAGAACTGGGTTCGATCCCCCACTCCTCCAGATACAGCTGCTGGTATGACCTTGGGTCAGTTACAAGTTCTCTCAGAGCTGTTCTCTCAAGGGCAGTCCTCAAAAGAGCTCTCTCAGCCCCGCCTACCTCACTGGGTGTCTGTTGTGGGGAGGGGAAGGGAAAGGAGACTGCAAACCGCTCTGAGACTCCGAGTGAAGGGCGGGTATAAATCCAATCTCCTCTTCGTCCCTACCAAGAGCAGGCAATCCTACCCACCCCACTCATCAGCGGCCAGGAACACCTGGGAACCCTAAACAGTCAGCATGCCGTACTAAGACCCAGGTTCAAATCCCTGCTTGCCAGTAAACTCACTGGGTGGCACTGAACCAGCATTCTCTCAGCCAAGCCTACCTCGCAGGGTGTCGCGAGAATAAAACAGGGAGGCGAAGAATGCCATAGGGCCTCCTCGCAGGAAAGCCGTCACACAGAGGAAAACAAGGCCATGCAGCAAAGGGTTCCCTAGGAGAAGAGAACTACGCAGTGTGAACTGGTTTTGGCCACTGGTGGGGCCCAGGCAGCTCCCACTGGCCAAGGAGCCATTCAAAAGGACCCGGATGTTTTGGGCAACCTCCCCACGCTGCTTCCCTGTTTTTCTTCTTCTTCTTTCCCCTCCAGCCAATCACAAGCCCGACTGTGAAGGGGCGGGGCGGAGCGTGACGAGGAAAGAAAGGGGAGGGGGGAGAGAGCGAGAGAGAACAGAACAGGGCGGCGCGAGGCACTGCCGCGTGACAAGCTGAGCCGGCGGCACGAGGCCGGACCATAACAAACACTGGAAGAGGACCGGCGGGGGGAGTGGGAGGAGCGACAAGGCAAGCGCCAGCCAATCAGCCCGCGCGGGCGCTCGAGAGGCGTCCCCGAAGCTCCGGGCGCCGGACGACGATTGGCTGACGTCGCGAGGGAGGGAGGGAGCGGAGCGGGCTGAGCGTCTCCGGGCTGCGTGGGCGGGCTCGCTCGCCGCTGGCGCTGCTGCTGCTGCTGCAGTGTGAGGTGGCGCCGGCCGGGTGAGGGAGGATGAGGCGGAAGCTGCTGTTTGGCAGCGGGCGCCTGCGTGCGTGTTGGGCCAGGGGGCGGGGCTTAGCGCGCCGTCACGAGCGGGAGGGAGGGGGCGCGGAGGGGAAAAGACCCGGCTGTCAAAACAAACGCCTCAAGACACCGGTCGTCGGGTGCACACGTGAAAGCCTCGGACACGGGTGTTCTTTACCACACCAAAAAAAAACCCTCACGACGTCTCAGGAAACACGGCCGCTTTCCCGCCACTTCGCCCCCTACATTTTATTTTTTTTAAAGTCACTTTTTATATTCATTGCGTGACAGGCCGCCGACTCTGAGGGCGAAGTCCGAGCGGTCCGCGCCGCAATGACGGCGCGCGCGCCTTTTTCGGACACGTGTCTGTCGCATTCAGACGTTACAATCGCAGGTGGCCCCTTAAAAACTTTGCAGAGGGGTTCGCAAACTCGTGACAAGCGCGGCCCGCTCCCCCAGAAAGGCCTTTCCCTCACACAGCTATTTTGTGGGTTGCCAAACAGATGTTTCCTCCGGCTCTATCTTCACCTTAATATATGTTTTTTTAAAAGTTTAGTGGCACCTATCTGTCTTTAGAGATGGACAGTATCAAAAGCTTTTCGTGCTTGTGGAAAATTTATGCCATCATCCCTCCGATAATCTTTCAAGAGCCCACGATCATTGATCCATCCAGTAGTCTTCCAGGTGCCACAAATCTCCTTTTTTAAAATTTCTGTGGCGACAGACCAACACAGATACTCCACTGGATTCTATTAAAACACGAAGAAATAGTGAGTCCAGCGTAACTTTTTGCAGACCAAGTGGACTCTGGTCCCTGGAGAATTGCCATCAGAAATAAACATCTGCTAGTCTTTCGGGTCTCACAAGATTCCTGATCAGTCAAAGTTTCAGTCGAGCGGCACCTCTGAGACCAGGAAAATGAATATAAAAAGTGTGTATACCCACGAAAGCTTATACCGAGATACCTTGCACTGACCCAATGCACGAAAGCTTATACCCCGAATTAAGCTTTGTTGGTCTACAAGCTGCCACTGGACTAAAAAAAATAAATTATCGTACGGCATTGTGTGTGGTATAGCCAGGAGATCCTATGATTGTCTGGCAGGCTGAAGCGCTAATTCTTTTTTAGCATTACACAGCAAGCTAAGCTTATTTTTTTGGGCTGGACTCAAACTTTGTTCTGTCGCTTCAGACCAACGCAGCTACCCACCTGAAGATTCCCAATCGGGTCTGTTTGTATTTAACCCAACTGACACAGATACCCTGCTGGAATCTGTACCTGACATTCCAGCAAATCAGGTCCCTTGCCTTCAAAAGTACCACTCATCTTCCACAAACCACCCCCTAACCTCACTACGGACTCCGTGACCCCCACACCACCATCACTAGGCCAAAGATACCACTCATTATGCCCCAAAACAGATCTTCCAACAGATCCTTCATATGTTGCAGCCCAGGGATCACCAATCATTTTGAGCGTGCGGAAACCTTTGGAAATCTGACGCAGCATGGTGTGTGTGTGTGTGGGGGGGGGTCACGCACAAAATGGCTGCTATAAAATGGCCGCCACAGGAGTCAGAGCCAGGTACAAAATGGCTGCCACAGCTCACATTCAGTCATGACAGGAAGATCCCTGTGCTGGGGTGAAGCTGCTGCCAAAGCAATGTTTTTAAAAATCTGAACAACCCATCAAATCTCCAGTGGCCTGTCAGAAGCCTTGCTGGGCAAAAGCCCCACACTCCCAAGTCAGACTCATGCAACGAGAGCTCTTAATACCTGACCAGTCCTTTTCCTCTTACAAACCAGACTCCGGTTCTAACATGCCACAAACACAGAACCCCGTCTAATGCTGTCGTCTCACAAAAACAGACCAACTGACCCAACGCAAGCTCCAGCACACAGATGCCAAATTGTTTCCAGAAGTTATAGTCCCTCAAGAGTGCATACACCTCCTCTCCCCAAGTAGAGCAACTTTTCTTCAAATCGCCAGCTTAAGAGCGGTTTTCATCCCCACCAACCTGCGTGGAAAGTGCTTCTCTTCGCAGGGGGAACGTTCCCATGTTTATCTGGAGATCATTTGGGATCTGGTGCTGCAGCCGGCCTAAGGAAAATGGTTGCGAGACCTATACGAACCAGGCCGAGTCAATCGAGTGAGTGGGAAAGGCCCGCGCCTCTGTGCTATGCTGGCTCGCCCATCTGCAGGAGAGACGGAAGAAATATTTTCTGTCTCGACAAAATGGCGTCAACCGACTCTGTGTGCCTCTCGTCCCAGGGAAGGCCCCATGTGGCAGCACAGTGTGTGTTTCCTGTGTACGCACAACAACACTCTACACACAAAGCCACCACTAACACCTATGCACATTAATAGCTTGGTGTGGATTCATGCAGTACAAACATTTGAGCATGTCTGTGCTATGAGTATTAAAAAACATGCACTGTTTTGCATCCTCAACACCAGCTAAAACGATAACGTCCAGGTCTTTAAAATCTTGGCTGATTCGATCATTATACTCCTCTGCCTCGTCTTTACCCAAATGCAGCCCAGCACCTCTATACCAATTCCATTCTAAATACATTCCTACATTCCCCACCCTAGATTCTCCGTTGTTACGCCTTGCCATTAAAACGCTCTGACCTTAAAAATCCACCTCTCTCAAACATACTGCTGTTCCCCTAACACAAACCTCGTTGCACATACTTTTCATTCTGGTTACGCAAGAGCTTACTTTTGTATACCAGGTCGATTAATCTGCCGTCGTCACTTTTTGGCTTCTCTCTTCGAAACCGTAAATGCAAACTGTAATTTCCCCTTTATTCGCATAAACCTACATCGAAACAGGCTTCCTGATAGGGGATCACTGGTTAAAAGGCAGTTTGCCGTGTTTCTATGATTTTGTAAGCCTCAGACTGGAATATATTTTTGTCAGTCTTTAAAATGCCACTGGACTCCTGTTTTAATTTGCTACTTCCACGCTAATACGGCTTTGCGTCGGGAATTATGGCTACTACAAGAGACCAAAGTACTCCTGACCCAAAAACTACGGCCCTCTGCCTCTCATTGAATGGCCTTTCACACAAACATTAGGCACAGATTAGCTGCCGGGGTATATATCGGCTGTGTGCATCGTCTCATCCCCCACAGTGACTCAGGGTCAGTTTGCTTTTTAGCAGGTGCAAGATGAGACCCCTCTTTTGTACTTTGCTAACAAACCTCCCTAAATATCAGCCAGTGCTATGACATTCCCACATGGCTTTTCCCTCCTAATGCAGTCTATAACACCCCCACCAAAACATCTCAACAATACTAGCCCCGGCTGTTGTTTTTACCAGACCATGGAACCTTCGGGCCGATTCCTTAGCCCTTAACCTTTCTGCAAGTTTCAGAAATCAATCTAAAAACAGGGAGGGGGGGATTGGTGGTGTGTGAAAGCGACTGTCCCGTGGAGACTAAATCTAGGATCTGCATGCAAACGATGCCCCCACGTCCTGTAGACGCCCTGTTTGGGGGGGGGGGGGGAGTCATATATCGGCTCAGCTCCGCCTTGACACTGTGATTACGTGAACATACTAGCATCACTCCAAAAACAACTCTTGAGAACAATCCCTCCATGGAAATCGCAGATCAAGTTCCTATTATTTCTTTTTGCTCCGGACCGTAATAATATTTTGCCGCCTTCTTAGACACTTCACGTACCCATGCAACAACTGGGAGACTACCATCAAATCCTCAGGGCCTGCCCCATTCTCTTGCCCAGGTTTCAACCTGTCATGTCTGACCAGTTTCTTTTAAGGCAGGGACTGGGGGTGCGGGGAGAGCTTCTCCCCACCCTACAGACATCCGAACACATCTGGGGGGGGGGCGGGAAAGTAAACAAACAAGATGCCTTTTCTGAGCTGCAAATAATGGCCAGCAAAGATCCTTCCTGACTTCCTCACCATTCAGAACCAGGCCCTGGACTTCTCCAATTTGACGTGACGTGGTTGTAACTAAATTCCAAAGGTGCGGCTAAATGCCGCAGACGTGGGTTTCTAAAGAAGATGCAAGCAAGAGACGTGGCGTACCTTAAAGACATTTTTAAGATCCGATTTTCCCCTTTATTTGAAAACAGAAATATATTTTAAAGAGCCAGTCTGAACTTCTGAAACAGTGAGAGTTCTATACATGTTGTGACTGCCTTAGCCTATTTACTCAGGATATAATCCCCCCCCACAATTCGGTATGCTCTGGCATGTATCCCCACTCCCCCCCCCCCTTGTTGTTTCTGCCTCCTCCTGAAACTTCCCCAGCTTGGCTGCTGCCACCACAGGGAAGGTGTTCCGTGCCACCACAGGGGAAAACTCACAGGGGAAAACTTGCCTCAATTAATTAGTGAAATGTTTGCACAGGCTGAGCTCTGAGCATTAATGCGCACCCTTGCGATTGCGGAGGGTTGCCGTGGCATGCCGAAGCAGCCCGAGAAACCGCTTCTTGGCCGTACCATCTACAACGGTGGTATCCTGCGACAGTGTGATTTCTGCCAGCCGCTTTCCAAAACAACCTTCCCCAGACATTTCCTTCAGGCGACATGCCAAAGCGCCCTGCTCTTAACTCCAGAAAGAAGCTTCCTAATCCGTTATCAGGTGGATTACCAGGTAAAGCAACATCCGACCGGCACCAAAACCCCAGACGATCGGGCACAAACGTATGTTTTCTGCCACATCACGACTCCCGTTGAACTCTCCTCTTTGCCCAAATGTCAACACCGCCCTGCCACATACGCAGGCAGCTGTCAACACCAGCTAACCGCATACGCACCCAGCTGTCACTTACCCAAACCCCCATCAACCTCCACCCCTGTTATTACGGCGTCTCCTCTGTCAATAACCATTTGCTTGAAAATATGAAAATATCCGGATGAGCAAAGGCGAAAAGAGGGCATGGTTCCTGGATCTTTTAAGCTCTGGGTAGAAGAAAACATTTCAGCAAGTGTGGCTCATCATGCGCCGGGGGGGGGGGGGGGGGGGGGGACAATACATTTTGTGTGTCCCCCCCCCCCAGCCAAATATGTGTCCCTGTAAAGTGCTGTCAAATTACAGCTGACTTGGGGTGACCCCAAGTAGGGTTTTCAAGGCAGGAGACTAACAGTGCCTGCCTCTTAAAAATATAATATATGCCTGATGGTTAAAAAGCTATGCACCTTTGCCAGAGAATACTTCAGATCTGCACCTGGGGATAATAACAACTTACTAATCGACCACCCCCTCAACTGGCAGGCACTGGAGAACGGAGACAAACTCCCCAAACCCCGTTTTCCTTAGCCAAAGGGGAAATTAAATGGCTAAACCAGCCCCAGTACATGGGACCAGAAAGCTTTAAAATCAGGGGTCCCCTCCGTTGATCCCTTCCAACTTTGGCCCCAGTCTCACCTGGGAGTCCCCTAACCACCCCCCACCCCTGCTTCAGCCTCCCCTTTCTCCGCCTCCAACAACACTGGCCTACCTTGTCGGGTGGTTGTTGTTGCCAACTTCGCCGGGAAGCCCCCGCGGTTTCCTGGCTCTTTAGCACCGAAAGGCAGTCCACCCGAAGGCTTCTCCCACATCTCCTCCCGAAAGGAGGCCACCCTGGATGGTGGGGGGGTCGCCTGGAGTGGGGTCCGGAGAAGGAATCGCCCCACGTTTTGGACTAGAGAAGAAGGGTCTCCCTCGGCCGGCCGCAGGGCAACCTCAGCTCGCTGGCCTTCAATTCGGGGCAGGGGTCGCGGGACTGGCTGGCTCTCCTCGGGGGGTGGAGGTGGGCTCTCAAGGGCACCGGCCGCCCGTCCCGGGCGCTGCTCCGCCACCGCCTCTCTTCCTCCGCCTCCGCCTCCCAGAGCCGCCTCCTCGGTCTGTTTACCTCCCGTTTGAATTTTATCTGCGCAACATTAGCTGGAATGCGGACATCGCGCCGGGGGGGAGCCGCGCACGCCACGCCGCCCGAGCTCCGGCAGCCCCGCTCCGCCGCAATCCCCGGCAAGGGCGCACCGGCGGAGAGACCCGCGCCCCAAACAGGAAAGACATTCGAAGTGTGCTCCTTCCCCACCCCTCCACCCCCCACCATGCCACCACTCCGCTTCCCCCCAGCCTGCACTTTTGCAAAAAAAAAAAGCCGGCGTTTTGCAGTGCGAGGCGAGCGGAGCGCGCAAGGGGGGAACTGCGTTTTCTATGGTGTGTGCGGGGGGGGTCCATGCCCCGTTCGGGGCTTTTTCCTTGTTTGCGCACCAGCCTCTGTTCCGCCAAGTTTTTTTAAGGGGGGGGGAAACCCGAAAAGAAGAACTCACCGTGGCGTTGGAGAGGCGCGCGTCCCTTGGTGGTTCTCCTCCTCCTCCTCCTCCTTCTTGCAAAAGCAAAGGGAAGAAACAGACACCCCCCCCCAAAAAAAAATTATTGCCCCCGGTGGGGGGGGGGGTTAAAAGAAAAATGCTCCCAGGCCGATGATAATATCCCTGCAACGCGGCATCTACGGGGAGGAGGAGGAGGAGGAGGTCTGGTCCGGACTGGAAAGCCAACCGCAAGCAGCTCCCCGCGAGCGCTGGAAGTTTCTCGGGTCCCCAAAAAGGTGGGACATCCGGATGGGGGGCATTGGGGGATTCCACCCCCCCCCCCAAAAAAAGATCTCTTTCCCACGCCGCCCCCAGCCCGAGCTCCCTGCAAGACGACGCCACCAGCCAGCTCCGCCAAGTTCCTTGCCTCTCCCCCAGTGCACCGCCTCCGTCGCCGCCGTCCGTCTCCCCCCCGTAATGCTCCCAACGCTACAAATGTGCTTTCGTTATATCGTGGCCATCATGTGACGCCCGGAGGCCTCTCTATGGAAACTTCGGGGACTCCCACGTGACTCTGCAGCAGCGGCGGCGGCGGCGGCAGAGCCGGCCAAAAAAACGAAACCGAGCCTCGAACCGGTGCGCCGGCTCCGCGCCTCCCTCCCTCCTTCCTTCGCCTCCCGGTGCCTCCGCTTTGCAAAAACAGCCGCCCCAGAAGCGATGGGTGAGAAGCCGCCCGAGGGAGGACGGATCCGGAGCTGCCGGGGGGGGGGGGGGTAGCCCAGGCCGTGTGGCTGCGTGCAAAGCGGCGTAGGGGTTTAAGCCGGAGTGACTCTGCGTGGCCCGGTTGGGGAAGCGAAGCATGGCCGGCCCTGGTGAGCGCTCGGATGGGAGACCCCCCGAGGAAGCAGGAACTATCAGGGCAATCCTAGGCAGAGTTTTCTCTGTTGAAATCAGTGGGGGGTTTTAGACCAGAGTGGTTCCGGATCGTCGCCCAGGCTGGCCCGGTCTCGGAAGCGGAGCATGATCGGCCCTGGTGAGCGTTTCGATGGGAGACCCCCCGAGGAAGCAGGAACTATCAGGGCAAATGCGCCCTCTAAGCTGTGGAGTCTTGTGAGCAAAAATCCTACTTTGTGAGGTCTGGCATGAAAGCTGTGAGCGAGCGCTTGGGCTGCTGCGCCAATTAGTTCCCTCTGGAGCCCTCCTCTTCCCGAGCCGAGACAAAAATGTGTGAGCCAGAGGCTAAAAAAACTGTGAGCTGGCTCACACTCACTCGGGTTAGAGGGAACACTGATTCCGGCCTCTCTCGGGCTGCGGTCGCGCATACTAAATAATCCACTTCCAATGCACTTTCCAACTGGATTTTACTGTGTGAACTGGCGAAATCCAGTTGGAAAGTGCATTGGAAGTGGATTATTTAGTGCGTGTGATCACAGCTCTAGGTGGGTTTCTCTCAGGACACCAGTGGGGGTTTTAGACCGGAGTGACTCCGTATCGTCGCCCAGGTGGGTCTTTCCCCAGCAGCGTGGAGGGGCCCTTTAAAAGCCACCTGCCGTCGGATCTGCCTGCAGCAGCCGGCGTGTGACTCAGGCGAAGCGAGCTGTGACTCACGGAGCCTGACGCGGGACTCGGTGGCGTGGGGAAAAAGCTTCGCTGCAAGGTGCAGAGTTTTGCAAAAGCAAGCACGGCCTCTCTTCCCTTTTTCTCCCCCTTTCCCGTCTGTCTCTTTCGACGCTCCTCGTGCCCGGCGCGATTTCCTACGCACGCGTGCACAATGAATGTGAGAACGGAGGGAATCGATGAGGTAGAGCAGCAGCTGCGATCGTGTGCTTTTTTTGCTGCTGCTGCTGTTGACATCATGTCCCTGAAAGAGCTGGGATTTCTGCACGGCGTCCCCGTGCAGCGAAGGCGCTTCCTGCTAGTGTTCGGCTTTGCGGGGCCTTTGCGGTGCTGAGAACAGCAAAAAAAAAAAAAAAGGGGGGGGGGGAGAAACAAACTTGTTTGTGTCAGTAAAAGGGGAGACAGAAGACCATAGCCAGGGTGGGTGCGACTTGGAAGGTGCAGGCATCACAAAAACAAAACCCAGCTTGTCCTTGAGCCTCCAAACCGATCCTTAGAGTTTTAAAAAGACATTTTGGGCCCTTCTGGTCTTCCCCTAGATTAATTTCAGGGTCATTGCAAAGTACCAGACTGGGCTGACAGGTTAGGGGCAATGCTCCCTCTAAGCTGTGGAGTCTTGTGAGCAAAAATTCTACTTTGTGAGCCACAGGCGATTTGGCTACTGCATAAATTAGTTTGCTCTGGAGCCATCTTTCCTGAGCTGAGACAAAAATGCGTGAGCCGGAGGCTGAAAAACTGTGAGCTAGCTCACACTAGCTCAGCTTAGAGGGAACACTGGCATACTCTCCCATACTCCCCTTTCCCAATATATTTTTAGAAATATCTTCTCCTGTCCCACATACTTGGGTTTTCTGTGCGTGGGTCCACTTCCCATGATGGCCATTTTGTGGTTTGGTTCTTTTGACAGGGGTGGCCTTAAACACCAAGATTGCCCTGGAAATTAAAAATTAACCTATCTCGTACCGGGTTTGGGGGGGATTAAAATGCCCTATAATGAAATACTGGATGTGATCCCACTGCAGTTAAAAACTCCTGAATTACATTTATTTCCCCAGTGGGGGAGCGTTCTTAAATTCTCCCCCTGAAATCAAGGGGGCTTAGACGTGAACATATGAACATAAGAGAAGCCAGTGTTGGATCAGGCCAGTGGCCCATCCAGTCCAACACTCTCACACAGTGGCCAAAACCCAGGTGCCATCAGGAGGTCCACTGGCGAGGCCAGAACTGCAGAAGCCCTCCCACTCTTGCCCTCCAAGCACCAAGAATACAGAGTATCACTGCCCCAGACAGAGTGTTCCATCTGTAGTTTGTGGCTAATAGCCACAGATAGATTATAATTTGCTGTGTACTACATTTTGAAGGCCTGGGGAGAAATCAAAGATCAGGGAACTTGTCTTCAGGGCAAGGTGAACTAATTCAGTCCCAACCCCATTGTGTCATTTTGTTGCCAGGCTGAATCGTTTTATCGTCTTTTGGACTCAGCCTGCTGATTGTCCGAACGGTCTTTCTCATACTTGCAGTACTTCCATTATTCTGTTCAGCCAGGAAGCTCTGCCGTTAGAGTCAAACGTTTTGACTATATTTTGTAATTGGCTTGATGATTAACGGAATAGTTCTTATCGTATTTGTGATCTGCCTTGAGTCCTGGAGAAATAGGCCGATTATTAATGAAGATGTTAATAATATTAATAACAACCGCAACAAATACAGCTCTCTTCTACTGGCTGTGAAGCTACTGCAGGCAAAGAGAAGGGGATGCCTAAAATCCTGAGTGCCCCAATTCCTCCCCCACAAAGTTCTGAAAGTCCTTGGAAGAGTTCTAGATCACCCCTGGAAATCTGCAGACATGCACACGCACGCACCCCCCCCCCCCCAATTTATTTATTTATTTACATTATTTCTAGAGCGGTTCCTCAGTGGAACAGGCTTCCTCGGGAGGTGGTGGGCTCTCCTTCTTTGAAGGTTTTGAAGCAGAGGCTGGATGGCCATGGGACAGCACTACTGAGTCTGTGAATTTAGGCAGGTCATGAGACGGAGGGCAGGAAGGGCTGCCTCAGTGCTTAGTTCTCGTAGCCTTTTCTGATATGCCCAGGGAAATGCGGATTGCCACTTTGCAGTCAGGAAGCCATTTTTCTCCAAGACAGTTTGGCTGGAGATCCTGGAGATGTTTTGCCATCTTCTGGGTGTGGAGCAGGGGTCACGGGGGGTGTGGAGGGGGAGGTATTTGTGAATTTCCTGCACTGTGCAGGGGGGGTTGGACTAGATGATCTTGGAGGTCCCTTCCAACTCTATGACTCTGTGCCTTTCTTGCCGAGTCTCAAGGCGGATTATACAGCAACACAGTCAAGAGGATGGAACACCTAATAGGTACTGGAATGGGATTAGGTTCCCTTGGGGAGGTGCTGTGGCTCGTTGGCGGAACATCTGCTTAGCACGGAGAAGGTCCCAGGTTTAGTCCCGGGCATCTCCAGTTACAAAAGGAACAGGCAGGAGGTGATGGGAAAGACCCTGGAGAGCCGCTTAGGCAGATTATGAGAGGGAGGGTAGGCAGTGTTGCCTCAGTGCTCGGTTCTCATGGCCCTTTCTTACACGCCCAGGGAAATGCCGATCGCCACTTTATGGTTAGGAAGCAATTGTTCTCCAGGCCAGTTTGGCCGGGCATCCTGGAGGGTTTTTTTTTTCTTTTTTTGTCATCTTGGTCCCTTCCAACTCTTACGATCCTACCGTCTGGCAGGACTGCGAAAAATACACCTGGAAGAGTGAGATGGAACTCCTGCAGTTAAAAACAAGCTGTGCCCAACTAGATCCTACCATATGGTCTCTCCTTGTGGCCAGTTTGGTGTAGTGGTTAAGTGCACGGACTCTAATCTGGGAGAACCGGGTTTGATTCCCCACTCCTCCACTTGCACCTGGCTGGATGACCTTGGGCAAGCCATAGCTCTGCACCAGCTGTTCTCTCAAGGACAGTTGTCTCAGAGCTCTCTCCACCCCACCTACCTCCCAGGGTGTCTGTTGTGGGGAGGGGAAGGGAAAGGAGTTTGCAAGCCGCTCTGAGACTCCAAGTGAGTGAAGGGCAGGGTATAAATCCAATCTCTTCTTCTTCTCTTCTTCTTCCTCGTTACCCAATTAAGGGGAAACACCTTTAACATGATTCACCTTTTCAGATATGACACCAAAGAGAATTGCTGCAATTTGTGGCTTGCCAAATAATCGCGGCTTCTGGAAACAGTCCAGAGTAGAATTTTTACTTATGTGGTGGCTTTGTCCGCGTACTGTGAAATATTGGAGAACTATTGTTGATAAGTTGCAGATAGGCTTAGGTATGTGTGTACCTTTGGCTCCTGAAGTGCAGGGCTTTTTTTGGGCAGGAACGCACAGGAACGGAGTTCCAGCTGGCTTCTGAGTTGGCCACACCTACAGCCTCCCCCTCCCGGGTTCCCCATGTGCCCCACAAGCCATGGGGCACATGGGGAAGCTGATCCTGGGAAGGAGCTGCACTGACAGGGGTGCGGCCTAATATGCTAATGAGTTCCTGCTGGGCTTTTTCTACAAAAAAAGCCCTGCTGAAGTGTTACTAAAAATGTGAATTTCCTTGAAAGAGACTAGGCCATTATACTGCATATGAGTAGTGGTGGAAAGTGCCATCAAATCACAACCGATTTATGGCAACCCCATAGGGTTTTCAAAGGCCTGTAAAACAGAGCTCTTCCGCCAGGCTTTCAAGTAGGGAGCTCTTCCGCCAGGCTTTCAAGCCGCCCTGATTCTGTGGCCCTGGCCCTATTGTGCCACTCAGAACCAACGGTGCCACCAACTGAGGCCTCATAGTTAAGTGGGAGCCTGCTGATGCCATTCAGTTGACAGTGATGTAGGAAGATGGCCATCTTGTATTGCACATTAGGCCTATACAGTATGATTTTAAACTGTCCGACAGTTTTATCTGGAATTTTATTGTATGTATGTTTTATTATGTTGGTAGCCGCCCTGAGCCTGCTGAACAGTGGGGAGGGCGGGATATAAATGTAAATAAATAAATAAGGCTAGAGATAAACAGAGGCGGTTGGCCATTGCCTGCCTCTGCATCACTACCCTGGTATTCCTCGGTGATCTCCCATCCGAATACTAACCAGAACCGAGCCTACTTCGCTTCCAAGATTTGATGAGATTGGGCTAGCCTGGGCCATCCAGGTCAGAGCACATATAATTAGAATCCTAGAATCGCTGAGTCGGAGGGTACCCGAAAGGCCATCTAGTCCAACCCCCTGCTCACTGCAGGATCAGCCTAGAGGATCCCTGACAAGGGTTTGTCCAGCCGCTGCTTCAAGATGGCCAGGGAAGGGGAGCTCACCACCTCCCTAGGCAGCTGATTCCACTCTTGCACAACTTCGACTGTGGGGAAAGGGATTTATTTATTTATTTTATCCGACTTCTATCACGCCTTCCCCACATAGCGGGCCCCGGTACCTTCATGCCCTTAATTTAGATCCATTCTTGCCAGTCCTCTCCTCTGCTGCCCACAGGAACAGCTCCCCGCCCTCCTCTGAATGACACAGCCCTTCCGATACTTCAAGAGAGCGATCCGTCCGTCCGTCTGTCCCCCCACGGCAACCTCCTGTTCTACAGACTGAACATTCCCAAGTCCCTCAGCCTTTCCTCTCCATTAGTATAGTCAGGAAAGGAAGCGTCTCCAGATATCTGGAAACGGAGTGAAAAAATTAAGGAAACATTTTTTAAAAAATGTAATTAACTTAGTTCCAGAAAGGGAACATACAAATCAATTAGACTTAGTGCAACTGCCTTGTATTCAGAAAATAAAATTAGGTAACTGGTTTGGAACGTTCCAGGTATCACTGTATTGCTCTTTTCCTTTTTGAATGATTTCTTATTTGTATGAGTGTAGTAAAGTGCCGTCAAGTCTTGGCTGACTTATGGCAACCCCTGTAGGGTTTTTGGGGCGAGAGATGGTCAGAGGTGGTTTCCTATTGCCTGCCTCTCCGTAGGGACCCTGGCTTTCTTTGGTGGTCGCCCATCCAAATCCTGACCTGGGCCAACCCTGCTTAACTTCTGAGATCTGATGAAGTCTGGCCAGCCCGGGCCTCTGATGTCAGGGAATTATTTATATAGGTAGGTTTATCTTTCTGTCAGAGACGTGTTGTGTTTGTTTAAAATGAAATAACTTTTTAAAAAGTGGTGCCCAGGATCTCAAAACTTGGAGCTTTGAAGAGGCCGTCTCTCTGCAGACGAAGGGAAAAGGTGGAGAGGGTCGGCCCGCTTTGGATGCCGAAGGAACAGTGGGCTTGTTGCTGTTCCCGGCGGTGGTGCTGAAGTCGACTTTGCTCCGTGGAACGAACGACTCGCAGAGAGAGAAAGAGGTGGTCTGCGTTCACGCACAGCGGAGGCACTGCCTCTCACTTGCGTCCTGCACTGCCGGCTGATGTGCAAAGGGAGCTCGCCTGAGAAGATGTTGTCTCACCCGCCAGATTGCCTAATACAGAATCAGACCCTCGGTCCATCAAAGTCAGTATTGTCTTTTCGGACCATGAGTGGCTCTCCAGGTTCTCAGGCAGAGATCTTTTACATCACCTCCTACCTGGTCCTTTCTAACTGGAGATGCCGGGGATTGAACCTGGGACCTTCTGCGTACCAAGCAGATGCTCTGCCACTGAGGTCTTTCACATCACCTCCTGCCTGGTCCTTTCTAACTGGAGATGCCAGGGATTGAACCTGGGACCTTCTGCGTACCAAGCAGATGCTCTGCCACTGAGGTCTTTCACATCACCTCCTGCTTGGTCCTTTCTAACTGGAGATGCCAGGGATTGAACCTGGGACCTTCTGCGTACCAAGCAGATGCTCTGCCACTGAGGTCTTTCACATCACCTCCTGCCTGGTCCTTTCTAACTGGAGATGCCAGGGATTGAACCTGGGACCTTCTGCGTACCAAGCAGATGCTCTGCCACTGAGGTCTTTCACATCACCTCCTGCCTGGTCCTTTCTAACTGGAGATGCCAGGGATTGAACCTGGGACCTTCTGCGTACCAAGCAGATGCTCTGCCACTGAGGTCTTTCACATCACCTCCTGCCTGGTCCTTTCTAACTGGAGATGCCGGGGATTGAACCTGGGACCTTCTGCGTACCAAGCAGATGCTCTGCCACTGAGGTCTTTCACATCACCTCCTGCTTGGTCCTTTCTAACTGGAGATGCCAGGGATTGAACCTGGGACCTTCTGCGTACCAAGCAGATGCTCTGCCACTGAGGTCTTTCACATCACCTCCTGCCTGGTCCTTTCTAACTGGAGATGCCGGGGATTGAACCTGGGACCTTCTGCGTGCCAAGCAGATGCTCTACCACTGAGCCACTGAGGTCTTTCACATCACCTACTGCCTGGTCCTTTTTAACTGGAGATGCCGGGGATTGAACCTGGGACCTTCTGCGTACCAAGCAGATGCTCTACCACTGAGCCACTGAGGTGTTATCACCTACTCCCTGGTCCTTTTGACTGGAGATGACAGGGATTGAACCTTGGACCTTCTGGAGCAGAGGCTCTGCCACTGAGCTACAGCCCCAGTGCATGGCTCTTTAGGGTCTCATGCGGAGATCTTTCCCATCACCTGCTGCCTGGTCCTTTTAACTGGAGATGTCGGGGATTGAACCTGGGACCTTCTGCATGTCAAGCAGAGGCTCTGCCACTGAGACACAGCCCCTCCCCAGAAGTGACCTTGCAGGTCCCCAGAAAGGCTATCATGGAGCTTGCCGTCAACTCTACAGCAACCCCATTTTGTTTCAAGGTCCGCATCTACTGACACTTCAACAGCTCTTGCACTTCAAACGCCATGGAAGCAGCCTTTGAATGGGAGTTTTCTGGTCAGACAACAGTGATCAGTTCGGGTTAAGTTTGTCTTGGTTTATCTGTTAGTCAGTCAAAGAAGCTCCTTGGGGGGTCACATGGGAGAGGCCCTTTTCAGAGGCAGCGCCACAATTATGGAACAACCTCCCCGGGGAGGTGCGTCTGGCCCCCTCTCTTCTGGTCTTTAGGAGGGAGTTTAAGAAAAGAGCAAGAGTCCGGTAGCATCTCAAAGACGAACAAAATGAGCTTTCGTGAGACGCTGCTCCTGGGCTCTGGCTCTTTTCTATGGTTACAGACAGACCAACACGGCTACCCACCTTGATCTATCTCCATGACTAAGCCATAGTCCTAGCTTGTCCTGCACGGCGGGATACAAATAGAAATAAACAAACAAACCCGTATGGACAGATCTCCTGGAGCCGACTCCTCCCTGACGGGCGCCCGTTCACCTTTTCCTTGCAAACCACACGCAGGGAGGCAAGGTCAGAAACTTGCTTCTTCGTCTTCTGCCCTTATTATTTTCCCCGGAAGGAGGAAGCGGCTTGCAGTCCTTTGACAAAGACTGCAAAAGCAAACTACCCTTTGCGAGTGCCAAAAATCACTCCCCGCACGGACACCCACGCTCCTGTTCTGCTGTGTCATGGGTAGAGGAAATTCAGAGCATTACCTGGTCACAAGATCCAGGGGGGGGGGCAGATTGGAGAGCAGGGATCTGGGAGCAGAGGAAGGCGTATCAGCTGGAGAAGCCCTGCTGCTCGTCTCATCCCTGAGGCCCTGAGCAGTGGAAGGCTGTCAGTTTGAGCTGGGTTTCTTCTAATTGAGGAGAGAAAGGGGGGGGGGGAGACACCTGCCTCTGTGCGAGCAGGGCCAGAGATCTGCCGTGGGTGAGAGGAGATTGGCATGAAGCAGGAGAGCAGGCAGCAAATGATTCATCATAGCCCGGGCGAGGGCGACTGAGCGAGGCCACTTTTTCTTCTCTTGATCCAAAGAGTCTCAGGTTTCAGCCAAGGAGCAAAGTGGGGGGGGGGGGGGGGAAACAATGCATTCTCCAGCATTCTATAACCTCAGCTTGTTTCGTTTTCTCTTCACGCATCGTAAAACATCTTCATCACGTTACACGTTAATTTGGGGTTCAGCCTCTGTCTGTAAGTTTGAACTCTCACTTTCCATCTCAAAAGTGTACGTGCACACGAAGGCTCATACCTTCAATAAAACTTTGTTCGTCTTAAAAGGCGCCACTGGACTCTAGATTTATCCCCCTTCTTGCCAGTCTTGGCTGGCAAGTTTGGTGTAGTGGTTAAGTGCGCGGACTCTAATCTGGGAGAACCGGGTTTGATTCCCCACTCCTCCGCTTGCACCTGCTGGATGACCTACGGCAAGCCATAGTTCTGGCACAGCTGTTCTTGAAAAAGAGCAGTTTCTGGTCAGAGCTCTCTCAGCCCCACCTACCTCACAGGGTGTCTGTTGTGGGGAGGGGAAGGGAAAGGAGTTTGTAAGCCACTCTGAGACTCCTTCGGGTAGTGAAGGGTGGGATATAAATCCAATCTCTTCTTCTTCTTCTTTTAGGCCCTTCTTAGTTGCAGTTTTCTTCCCTTGGCTACGGAAGATCACCTGGAAAGGTGGTGAATAGAGGTTTTTGGGAGTGGAGCCTCAGGAGGGGAGGGACTTCAGTGGGGTCTAATGCCATAGAGTCCACCCTCCAAAGCTGCTATTTTCTCCAGGGGAACTGAACTCTGTCACCTGGAGGTCAGTTGGAAATCAGTGTTCCCTCTAAGCTGAGTCAGTGTGAGCTAGCTCACAGTTTTTTAGCCTCCGGCTCACACATTCATGTCTTTGCTTAGGAAGGATGGCTCCAGAGCAAACTAATTGATGCAGCAGCCCAATCGCTCGCTCACAACTTTACCGCCAGTAGCTCACAAAGTCGGATTTCTGCTCACAAGACTCCACAGCTTAGAGGGAGCATTGGATTAGTAGGGTATCTCCAGCCACCGCCTGGAGGTTGGCAGCATGCTCACAGTCTGTGCCAAGAGAAGGATGCAAACTGGGCACTACAGATAGGCACACTCTCCGCCCCACCATCTAAGGTTTCCAGGCTCCAGTTTGGACTGAAGGTCACCTGGAATTACGACAGGTCCCCCGACGACAGAGATGAATTCCCCTGGAGGAAATGGCTGCTTTAGAGGGTGGGCTTTGTAGCATTATACCCCACGAAGGTCCCACCCTTCCCCAAACCGTGCCCACTGCAGGCTCCATCCTCCAAAACCTCCAGGTATTTCCCAACCCAGAGATGGCAACCTTCCTGATTTGGGATATATTTGTGCCTCTGACAGAAAAATCTATGTGACACTTTGGTGAACACGAATCAAAGGCTGCAGGAGCTGCACCTGGGAACCCTTTTTAAGGAAAAGCTAACTAGGGATCCGTCAGGAAGTCGTCTTTCTTCGAGGAGAGACAACAGGGGGTAGTGGTTACAGAGACAGGCTAGGGTCGGGGAGTCCCAGATTCGAATACTGCTTGCTATGTGACGAGCTAGTCATACGCTTGCAGTCTAGCCTTGGGGGAGGAGAGCTGTTGTGAGGATAAAATGGAGGCGAGGGAAATGATGTGAGCGACTTTCGATCACCATCGAGGAGAGTGGCGGGGTACAGCTGAAGTTAAGACAAATAAGGTTTCTGGCGTGGCTGTTTGTGGGGCAGGGCTTTTACTTAAGGGGGCGGGGCCCCGAAATGCCCCACCATCACTGTGGGCCTGGTCTCCCAGTTGGTAGTCCAACACCTTAACCATTAGCCCACGTTGGGGCCTCCCTGCAGTGTAGTTCCTTGCTGTTAGAGATGAACAAGCATTGAGGATGGAGGATTTTACTCTCTCTCTCTCTTTCTCGTGGTGCCAAGACACTGGAATTTAGTCCCCCCCCCCGAGTTTTAAGGGGGCCACGGTGGCTCAGTGGTTAAGACACTGAGCTGCAGACCGGACAATCGGTATTTCGGCAGTTTGAGACCCAAGTGCCGCATGACGGAGTGAGCTCCCGTCTCTGGCCCCAGCTCCTGCCAACCTAGCCATTCAAAAGCAAGATGTTGCAAGTAGATAAATAGGCACCCCTTCGGTGGGAAGGTAACAGCGTTCCATGCGCCTCGGCGTCTAGTCATGCCGGCCACATGACCATGGGAAAAGTCTTTGGACAGCGCTGGCTCTTCGGCTTGGAAACGGAGATGAGCACCGTAACCTTAGAGTCGGGTTCGACTGGCTTTTGAGCAAGGGAAACCTTTGCCTTCACCTTTTACTAGAGTTTTAACTTCTACAAAATTGGTCACCCTTTAGGTGCCAGCCCCCCCCCCCCCCAATTATTTCCCCAAGCTTTTACATTACTGCTGTGCCATTTCATCTTTCCTTGGATCCCTTACCTCCTTTTCAACAAGGGACAGATCCATTTTAGCTAGAATGGCTTAGTTTTGGAGCAGAAATCTTTTCCCCTTGAGTGTGGATTATCGCTGGTTTTAGCTGGCCGTTTGTGCTTTGATCATCCCATTTTTAGATCTCTGTTGCTTTTATATCTGCTTTTTTATCTTTTTATAGCTGAAGAAGCGTGCATGCACACGGAAGCTTATACCCAGAATGAAGAAGAAGAAGAGAAGAGATTGGATTTATACCCCACCCTTCACTAGGAGTCTCAGAGTGGCTTACAAACTCTTTTCCCTTCCCCTCTCCACAACAGACACCCTGTGAGGTAGGTGGGGCTGAGAGAGCTCTTTCAAGAACTGCCCTTTCAAGGACAACTCTTGTCAGAACTATGGCTTGCCCAAGGTCATCCAGCAGCTGCAAGTGGAGGAGGGGAGAATCCAACCCGGTTCTCCCAGATTAGAGTCCGCACACAACCACTGCACCAAACTGGCTCTTTGTTGGTCTTGAAGGTGTCACTGGACCAGAGCTCCCTCTAAGCTGTGGAGTCTTGTGAGCAAAAAATTCTACTTTATGAGCCACTGGCATGAAAGTTGTGAGTGAGCGATTTGGCTACTGTGTAGATCAGTTTGCTCTGGAACCATCCTTCCTGAGCTAAGACAAAAATGTGTGAGCCGGAGGCTAAAAAACTGTGAGCTAGCTCACACTAACTCAGCTTAGAGGGAACACTACACTGGACTCAAATGTTCTGTTGCTTTTATATGATGGTGTTGTTTAAAACTGAACTTTTAAAAGCCGTTTTCCTGTAGGATTGTTTTTTTAATGTGTTTTTTGTTTGTTTTCTTTTCTTTAAAACCAGTTGTTGTAAGACACCTTGGTTGTGATTTTATGTGACGCACGAGATAGAAAAGGTTTAAAATAAGGAACTCCCCAGCGGACTCTGTGTCCATAAAACTTATTTTCTCTGCCTTTTACTCTTCGTGCTTATTAGCATCCAAAATCTCACAGGGCTGCCTTTGAGAATCAGTATTCCAGACACAGATAGATATGCCTTACTTGATAACGCATACTGGGTAGAGCATAAGGTTGCCATACTCCACGTATGGCCTGGAGACCTACCACTATTCAGAGATCAGTTCCCCTGGAGAAAATGGCTGCTTTGGAGGGTGGACTCTGCGGCTCTGTACCCCAGAAAAGCCCCTCCTCACCGAACCCCACCTTCCCCAAGCTCCACCTCCAAAATCTCCAGGAATTTCCCATCCCAGAGCTGACAACCGTAGGCCAGCAAAAGAGCCAGTTTGGTGTAGTGGTTAGGAGCGTGGGCTCAGATCTGGGAGAATGGGGTTTGATTCCCCACTCCTCCAAAAGGAACTAGCTGGGTGACCTTGGGTCAGTCACAAGTTCTCTTGGAGCTGTTCTGGAAAGATCAGTTCTCGAAAGAGCTCTCTCAGTCCCACCTGCCTCACAGGGTGCCTGTTGTGGGGAGGGGAAGGGAAAGGAGACTGTAAGTCGCTCTGAGACTCTGAGTGAGTGAAGGGCAGGGTATAAATCCAATCTCTTCTCTTAACAATGCTGACTGGAACATCTTGGAAACAGGGAGGCAGAAGGCAATGGGCTGCAGTTGTATATTGTTTCTTCATTACCTTTTAATCCTGACGGTTTTTCAAGGATCAGAGATCTGAAGGTAATTCCCCCCCTCCTTCGTTTCATCCTCATCACATCCCTGTGAGGTAGTATCGGCTGAGAGAGAATAACCGCTCCCAAGTCACCCATTGAGCTTCATGGCAAAAAGTGGGCATTTGAACTCGGGTCTGCCTGGTCCCTCACCAACACGGTATCCACCACAGCAGGAGTCCTCTATCTTTTTGAGCCTGCAGGTACCTTTGGAGTTTGACATAGCGTGGTGTGTAGAAGTTGGAGACAGTCACAAAATGGCTGCTGTGGATGTTGGAGTCAGTCACGAAATGGCTGCCGTAGAAGTCGGAGTCAGTCACGAAATGGCTGCTGTAGAAGTCGGAGTCAGTCACGAAATGGCTGCTGTAGAAGTCGGAGCCAGTCACGAAATGGCTGCCGTAGAAGTCGGAGCCAGTCACAAAATGGCTGCTGTAGAAGTTGGAGCCAGTCACAAAATGGCTGCCGTAGAAGTTGGAGTCAGTCACAAAATGGCTGCCATAGAAGTTGGAGTCAGTCACGAAATGGCTGCCGTAGAAGTCGGAGCCAGTCACAAAATGGCTGCTGTAGAAGTCGGTGTCAGTCACGAAATGGCTGCCATAGAAGTTGGAGTCAGTCACAAAATGGCTGCCGTAGAAGTTGGAGTCAGTCACAAAATGGCTGTCGTAGCTTATCGTCAAGCACACAGTGAAGCTCCTTATGTTGTCGGTGGCAGCTGCTGCCAAAGTCAACTTTTTAAAAACGTCTGCACAGCCAATCAAATCTCCAATAGCCAATCAGGAACCTTGCTGGGCAGAAGCCTAGCCTCCCAGTTGAGAACTCGTGGGCACTCCATGAAATTGCGGAGCAGTCGGGTTAGAACAGATAAAAAGAAGTACTTCTTCACCCAAAGAGTGATTCACACGTGGAATTCACTGCCACAGGAGGTGGTGGCGGCTACAAGCATGGATGGCTTCAAGAGGGAATTGGATAGACATATGGAGCAAAGGTCCATCAGTGGCTATTAGCTACAAGGTTTAGATAGGAACTCTCAGAGCCAGTTTGGTGTAGTGGTTAAGAGCGCGGACTCTGGGAGAACCGGGCTTGATTCCCCACTCCTCCACTTGCACTTGGCTGGATGACTTTCGGCAAGCCATAGCTCTGTACCAGCTGTTCTCTCAAGGACAGTCGTCTCAGAGCTCTCTCAGCCCCACCCACCTCACAGGGTGTCTGTTGTGGGGAGAGGAAGGGAAAGGAGTTTGTAAGCCACTCTGAGACTCTTAAGTGAGTGAAGGGCGGGATATAAATCCAATCTCTTCTTCTCTTCTTCTTCTTCAGTCTGGGGCAAGTGATGCTCTGTATTCTTGGTGCTTGATGGGTGGGGGAACAGTGGGAGGGCTTCTAGTGTCCTGGCCCCACTGCTAGACCTCCTGAGGGCACCTGGTG
The DNA here is from genome assembly GCA_029233225.1 of Lepidodactylus listeri. Classification (NCBI taxonomy): domain Eukaryota; kingdom Metazoa; phylum Chordata; class Lepidosauria; order Squamata; family Gekkonidae; genus Lepidodactylus; species Lepidodactylus listeri. The sequence goes on along the minus strand of JARCFY010000008.1, from coordinate 8,304,455 downwards.
TTTTTAGCCACTGTGTGACACAGAGTGTTGGACTGGATGGGCCACTGGCCTGATCCAACATTGGCTTCTTTTATGTTCTTATGAAGCCCCTACCCTACCCTTGGGTATAGAATAAGTCTTCATACATGGAATTAGTTTTCCGCAAACCTCCCTGGCCAGTACTGAAACGAAACGTCTCATAAACGTCTACCTAAAGGGCAGTCTTTCAGCATTCAGTTTTAAGCGCCACATGTTCCAGTTCCGCTTTCGTAGTTCAGTTTTGAGTGATGTGTTTGTCTGTTAGCCGCCTTGAGCCGGTTCGCTGGCAAAGCGGGATATAAATATAATAAATAAATAAATAAAAATAAAAACCAAGCTTGGCCAAAGTAGGGCCTGAAAATCCTTCCCCTTCTCTACAAAACCCCAAAACCCAACAGCATCCCTACCGTGTAATCCTACCTACACAAACTCGAAATCTACCCAAAAAAATGAGTTTCAGACTGTTCCCGATTCTGAAAAGGAATCAGTTCCCGTAGGTCTGCCAGTTCCAGGCTGGGAAATTCCTGGAGATTTGGGGAGGGTGAGGTTTGGCGAGGGGAGGGGAGGGAATTCAATATGGTAGAACACCATAGAGTCTACCTTCCGAAGTGGCCATTTTCTCCAGGGGAACTGATCTCTGCCACCTGAAGATCATCTGGAATAGTGGGAGACCTCCAGCCACCACCTGGAGATTGGCAACCCTGCTGCCCAAGCAGAAGATCCTCATGGTCAGAGAAAACACTGCAGACCTTCTTTTACACATCCACTAAAGACGAAATCTCTGGCTGATTCTGCATTGGCTTTTCCCTCCGTTGTTTTAACTTCGGAACAGAAATTCCCCTCTGCATTGCACGCTGCTTCCACTTCCTTTGGTTATGGGTTTTATGGTCGCCTCCACGCTCCGTGCCGCTTTCGCTTTCTTTGATCGTCGGATTTTATTGTGCCCTCTGCATAGATTTATGGCTGTTCGGGGTGACTTTGCAGTCAGTACGGCGTTGCCCTGAGGTAACTGAATGTGGTTTTGAGCTGCACTTTTTCCTCCCAGTTGAGAAAATGTGGAGAGAAAGCTAGAGGCAGAAGCTGGACCGATGCAGGGAGAGATTGCATCTCTCTCTCTCTCTCTCTCTCTCTCTCTCTCTTTCTCTCTCTCTCTCTGGCTGCAGGATCCTTGTGTATGTTTTGGCAAGAGCTTCCGATAATGAAAGGGGACACCGGAGGATCACACGCTCTGCCCGCGAGAGGCAGGTCAGGGGCTTTCGGCCCGAGCCGGCCTTGTTTACGCACTCTCGGTTCTCCTGAGATAACCGCCCTCCTGAGTGAGATCCACTTGGGATTTTGTTCGCAAGGCCAGAGGTTAATCGGAGACTGAAGGAGGGGAGGGGAGAGGGAGGGGGAGAATGAGTCAGCAATGCAGCCTCGCTGCAAGTCTGACAAACAGCATCCCAGGCTACGTTAAGAGCCACAGGGACTCGCAGAGGAAATCAGCAGAATGTGTCCGTTTTAAAGTGGTAGGAACAGTCCAGATAGGTCCTCAGCATATTCAGGGGCGTAGCCAGAAAAGTTGGGGGGCCATTGGGAAATCTGAGGGAGGCAGGGGAGAGAGAGAGAAAGAGAGACCCCATTGGCAGGCAGGCGAAGAAGAGTCTTTCCTTACCTGTTGGCACAACTCCCACAGTGGGCATTCCGCAGGGCCTGTAAGACAGAGCTCTTCCGCCAGGCATTTGGATAGGGGCCGCCGCCCTCTTTTTTGTCCCCCCTTGTCACCCAGTGACTACCAATGCGCAACATAACTACTACCATCTAGTCGCTGAGGACCCTGTATGCTCCCAAGATCAGATTGCAGGTAACATCACTTGGTACGCCATCAGATAGCATTGAGCACTTTAATACCTGTATTATGTAATAATGTTTTATGTAATGTTGTAATGTTTTAACTGTTTTTAACTGTTTTATTGTGAACGAGGTCCACCTAATTATGTAAGCCGCTCTGAGCCTGCTATGTGGGGAGAGCGGCCTAGAAGCCGAATTAAATAAATAAATAAATCATGGGGCATGGGCCATGAGTGAGGGGGCACCGCCCCTAAATCCCCCACTGTGGCTATGGGCCTGAGCCTGTCCAGGCCACAGAGAATTCGGTGGGAGGAGGAGAAAACAAACCCTTGTTCTTTAGCTCTTTGGAGCATTGGGAGAGAAACCAGCTGTAGACAGGTCTGATTGGCCCAGCCCTCCCAGGAAGCGAGTGTCACGGCAAGGACGGCCGAGATAGAGAGAGGAATCCGAGTCCAGTCCAAAGTCAGAGGTTCCAGAGAGCAGGTGCCATGGGTCAGCTTGGCCAGTCGCAACTCAGCCTGGAGGAAGATGCCTCGCATGTCACGGAACCTGGGTCCAGTTCATAAGAAACAGCTGAGGAAAGACAGGAAGTCCAGGATTCAACAGTGACCGCTGACCCTGACTCCTCCAGGCAGACTACGTGAAAAGTACTGGAGTCTGGAGGCCGGTGGAGTGAGTTTCAGCATGATCAAGTTTATTGTAGGTCAGGAACAAGCATGCCTGAGGTGGCCCGGGGGGTCAGCTTATATGCACAAAAAAAGCCTTGCCTCCCACCCCCATCCATACCCACACTGCGGGATAGGTTAATCTTCCCATCAGAGATTATATTGGTTCATTTGAATATGCTAAGCCCCTGATAGGTGGATCTGTAGGAGCCTGGGTGCTATTGTTCTTTTACCTCAAGCTTGTCCCTTTTCCAGGCCATGCAGTCAGACTGCATGGCCGGCACCATTACATGTTTGGTCTCATCAAACAATCATACAAGTGTACACATAGAGAATCGCAGCCTGGTTGTCTGTGGAATTGCGTCCAGGACATAACACTATGGGAGGGAATGATCAAGACCAGCTGGGGCAGGACCTCTGATTCCCCCTCAGCAGCAGACCAACTCCCAGAGTGATCTCACTGGCAACTTACAGAGGAGAGAAGGTGCAGTGCACGTCTCTTGGCCCAATGCCGGCATTTGGCTGACAGTAGCCCTGAGTGATTGCAGGACCTTGCCTTGCATTGCTCAGCTCGTTGTGAGAGGCTTGCTTCAGCCAAGCTGGCATGTCTTTCCAGTTGTGGAAGCAACAAGTCACATATCTGTGAACCCAGCGACCACAACTCCTGCCTTGCCCCCTATGACTTTTGGACTGACCTTGGACTTTACTATCTGGACTGCCTTTGGATTCTGCTTCTCAGACCTGTCTGCACCTAACGAATTACTGACCTTGGACTTGCTTTGACTTTGCTTTCCGGACTGCTCTGGCACTGTCTCAGGTATGTGTTGTGCCTGCTAGTCGGGACAGCAGGTTTAACAAAGTCCAGTCTAGGGTCAAGGAGTTCCAGGTAGCAAGTCCAAGTCCAGTCCAGGATTTCCAGAAAAAGCCAGTTGTCAGGTCCAGTTCAAGGTTGCAGAGGTCTGTTAACAGCAAGGTTGGTGGCTCAGTAGCAAAGGCACTTCCACAAAATGGCTGTTTCTCCTGGCTGACTTTGTAGCCAAGTCTTAACAAACTACACTCCCAGCCAGTTCCTTGGCAGTTATCCTGAAACTACTCATCCATCGCATCAGTTGACAGCTGATGTCGGGCCATGAGTCTCGCACTCCTTCTCCTTTCCTGCAACTCAGCTCGCCTCTGACAGCATCAGTGCTGCAGGGGTGTGGGTGGGCTGGGAGTGGCTTCTGAAGACTTGTTTACTGTTTCAGAGCTACAAGGCATTGGCTCGGTTTCAGCTGTTGTCTGTGACTTCTGCTTAGCTTGTAACCTGATATCTTCTTGTTCTCCTCCTGGCTGTCCTGGGTTAGAGCAGACTCAGCCAAGACAAAGGGGACACAGTCACTAACCAGAAGCTCTAATTTCAGAGTTCAGTCAGAGTCATACACAAGCAAAGCCAGCCGAGGGTCCAAGAAGCAGAGTCTGAGCAGGTCCAAGAGGCGTAGTCAAGCAGGTCCAGGATTGAAGCCAAAGGTTCAGGAGTTGTAGACAGAAACAGGTCCAGGTAGTGTGGTCATGTGTCTCCAGAAAGTTGACGAGTTGCTCCCACACCTACCCCATCTGAAGTCCCATCCTTTATGGGTGGCTCACAGCTGGGTCTCATTGCTTGTGAGAGAGCCATCGATTTGGCCCATTAACCCCAGGTGATCCTCTTGATTTGGCAGTCACTGGGCAGTGAGGCATGTGCTCCACCTCCTCTCAAGGACCTCCAAGTGTGCCCGCCACCTCCTGCAGTCCCCTGGTTCCAGGGAAACAGGAGGTGAGGCAGCCTGTGAAGTCACCCCAAGATCTTCGGTTGGTGATGCGCCACCTCTCTGGGTGGTCCCTTGCATGTTCGCAGTGCCCATGGGCTGGAGCACATACTGTCCTCAGCAACTGGGGCATTAGGACCTGCCTCCACTGTCCTAGGGTCGTTGACAGCATTGAGCCTCAGAGCTGCTGACAGGAATGTTACCAGCATCAGCTGAGTGATCCTCAACTAAAGCAGGCTGGCCCACAACACTGGCTCAGAGCTGTTCAGTTACTGGCTGAGGGTCAGGTGCAGGCAACTCTTTGTCTCTGGAATCTGTGCTGTCACTGAGCACAGACTGACGTACAACACTAGGATCCGGGATATCATCATCCCATCCCCATTTCTGCTGCCATCGTTTTCCCAAATGAAGATTATTTCAGGGCACAGCCATATTGGTCTTCAGTAGAACAGCTGGGTTTGAGTCCAGTAGCACCTTAGAGGCCAATGAGATTTTCAGGGTATGAGCTATCACGAGTCAAAGCAAAGGTATCTGATGATAGGGGCTTTGATGCTCGAAAGGTCATCCCCCCAAAAAATCTTGTTGGCCTCTCCGGAGCTACCAGGCTCTCTTCTGTTTTCCAACTGTTTCCTGTTTTTTTTAAAGGCAGAAAGGCTGAACATATAAACAAACAAATGTAGGGAGGACATTTAATACACACACATTCACTCTGTATGTAAGTATTTTCATATGGAGCTCACAAAATCATCAGAATTCTCACCACTTCCCCAAACCGAGGAGCTAACTACCAAGCCCTTCTGAGTGCTTATTCTTGACGGCAATGAAGACTGGAAACGTGGGCTGAGGACAGACTGGATATCTGGCCCACTTTGCCTCCGCTTTAGAAGCGGAGGCAGAGAGGCCGTACAGACTGCCGCAGCTGTCCCCCGTCGGCGGGCCGCACTCACCCATCAGCGAGGCGCTGTCCATGCGCTTCAGCCGGAGACCCCTTTGATCCGGTCTCCGGCCATCTGGGTGCACGTCCCTGCCGCTTCCTGGCAGTCTGGACGCATCAGAAAGCGTCCTGGCTGTTCCAGCTACTGTGGCTATGCGAATAGCCACGCCTCACCGGAACAGCTGCGTGCCGCTCGCTGCCCCAGTGGAGGCTCCAGGGGCCGGCTGACAGAGTGGATGCGCCGGTCCACCTCCATCCTGGTAAGGTCCCGCAGCTCTGGAGCCAGTGCGAACGGGCAGCCACGGGACAGGTTGGCCCCGGGGCTTTTTCGCCCGCTCGCGCTGCGCTCCAGATCTCCAGTCTGTCCTCAGCCGTGATTTAACCTGGGAAACATGTTAGTCTGTTGGAAAGCTACACAGTCTACTAGAAGATCAGTACATGCTTGCTGGTGAATTGTTACTTGTGGAACAATATGTTGGGGGAAAATAGTCAAAAATACTTAAATACTCAGAGTTTGCAGTAGATCTTTGCTTCACTGGAGAGAAGACATTTCTCGCTGTTTAAAATGCTTTATTTCTAAGGGTAAAAGGTAAAAGGTACACAGGAAACCTGCAAACAAACAAACATATCTAAGCTACATCTTGCTTGCTACTGCTAGAGACACATGGTCACACAACGACAATGGTTTTGCAGCGGGTTTTTTATGTGTGTTTCTGCCATTTATAGTACTGTGTTCCCTTACATATTTTTTCTGAATATGTATACATTCATGTATGTATATATTAGGGTTACCAGATGTCCTCTTTTTTGGGAGTCTGTCCTCTTTTGGGCTCTTTTTTTTAAAAAAAATGACGAAAGTGTCCTCTTTTTAGGGTTGGAAAGTTAGGAGTATTCCTAGTTAGTAGCAGTTATCACAGCTTAAATAGGAGGGGCATTTCAAATGACATTTGGCACAGCGGTCACTTGTTCGAATGCATCACGAAGTATGTCCTCTTTTTTGCTTTTCAGAAGATGGTAACCCATATATATCTCTCTCCCTGACCGGGATAGTCCAGTCTATATATATCTCCCTGAACTGGATTGCCCAGTCTAGCCTGATATTGTCAGATCTTGGAAGCTAAGCAGGGTAAGCCCTGGCTAGTATTTGGATGGGAGACCTCCAAGGAATACCAGGGTTGTGATGCAGAGGCAGGCAATAGCAAACCACCTCTGAACATCTCTTGCCCTGAAAACCCTATGGGTCTCCATAAGTCAGCTGTGACTTGATTATATCTATATCTGGGAGGCGGTCTCTACATGTATTTGTTTATACATTTATTTGGATGTGGTTTTGAGCTGCACCTTTTCCTCAGCGTTGAGAAAATGTGGAGTGAATGGCAAGTGCCGGATCGCCCATATAATGGCAACTGTTTTTCATTTTTAACACAATGGGAGTTTTGATCTCAGTGTGTTTTGTATTTCCTTATTGGGGGGGGGGGGCAGGAAAGCAAGCTGCTGAAAGTCACCTAGTAGCTGCAAGTGGAGGCGTGGGGAATCAAACCCGGTTCTCCCAGATTAGAGTCTGCGCACTTAACCACTACACCAAACTGGCTTTTATACATTTATTTCATGCAGATTGTCATGTGTTTCAGAAACCTGGGGGGGGGGGGGGGAGTCTTTTATTTCCGGAACCATGTCACCAATGAAGTCCAGTCAAACTTGATTTAGGTGTTTTATTATTCCCAGTTGGAAGATGATGCAGCAGCGGAGCAAAGAGTTGTCGGAAATAAAGGCCACGAGCATGACACAGAAAAACACGTGGACTTTGGCTGTCATCCATTAAGTACCTTTTGAAACCCTAAAATAGTATAACTGTCATAATGAGCTTATCTGCGTAACACAGGGGTCCCCCACCTTTTTGAGCCTGGGGGGTCCCTTTGAAATTCTGATCAAGGGCAGTGGGCGCAATCACAAAAATGGGTGTCTCAGGAGGTGGAGTCAGCCACAAAATGTCGGGGAATCAAGGTCATATACAAGTCTAAGGGCGATCCTGCATCTGGCATTCGCTCCACATTTTCTCAACTGGGAGAGGAAAAGCGCAGCTCAAAACCACATTCATATACCCCGGGCCCGCCATACCGACCGCAAAGTCACCCCTGAACGGCCATAAAACGGCCATAAATCTAAACAGAAGATACCATAAAATCCAATGATCAAAGGAAGCGAAAGCAGCACATAATGCAGAGGGGAATTTTCTGTTCCAGCGTGGGTTTCGTAAAACAATGGAGGGAAAAGTCTACGCAGAATCAGCCTAAAAGTAAATCTTCACCATTTCAGGCAGAACCTCTGATGAACAGGATGCCTTTCAATCTGCACAGCCAATCGGTAGCCCTGCTGGGGAAAGCCACACCTAGCCCCGCCCACTTTCTCAAAGCACTTGGCAGGCGCCAGGAAAGGCATGGGGTAGGCGCCATGTTGGGGATCCTGGGTTAGGATACACTTCCACTGGAGGTCCAACTATGTTTAATGGCAACGTACTGTCACATTGGAAGATGCAAAGAGGCAAACTTAGCAAAGTGTCATCCAAATATGTCGAATGAATGTTGGAAGTGTAAGCAAACTGTTGGTTCCTTTTTTCATATGTGGTGGACGTGTAAATGTGTAAAAAAATATTGGACCTGGATTCGTGAAATATTGCAAAATATGTTGCATTTGACTATACCATTTGTGCCAGAATTTTTTTTTGTTGAATATGATTCCAGAAATTTTTAACAAATTAGATAAATCTCTGATTATCCATGTAATAGCTGCTATTAGAATTCTTTGTGCAAAGCACTGGAAAAGAGAAGACGTTCCTTCTAAGGAGGAAATAATCTATAAACTATTGGAGACCGCAGAAACTGACAAGTTAACATTAGCAGATAAAAGAGGAAATCTTTGAAAAAAACTGGTCAAGGTTTTATAAATGGTTGGATGAACACTTTAAAAAATGAATCCACTCTAATTGTATGTATAAAACTGGGATAAACTAATTTGGTGAATTAGAGACTGATTCTAGTAGAAATGTTAATGTAGATACATATCATACAGACTCCGTATCTGTTAGTATGTTTTTATTTTTGTATGTTTTTTCTTGTTTTTTCTTGTTTTTTTTTCTTTTATAAAACTAAAAAAAAAATTTTTTAAAAAGAAGAAGATGCAAAGAGGTGATCGGCTTTAAAAAAGACAGGACAAGTTCACCTGAGTGACTCAGACTACTCTAATCTTGTCAGATCTCGGAAGCTAAGAAGGGTCAGCCCTGGTTTGTATTTGAATGGGAGACCTACTAAGGAACTAGGGTTGTCATCCCCCCATGGGGGTGGGTTTCCCCCTGCTTTTGGTACCCCCAATCTGCTGGTGGGGGAGCCCCACCCCCAAAAAGCCCTGTTAAGCCTGACATGTCTGGCACAATGATGTCACGCGGACTGACATCATCACACCAGACACGTAGCATTTGGGTAAAAACTATATGGTGAGGTGACCATGGGTTTTTTTACCCAAATGCTAGAGCAAGGTGTCAGACATGCAGCCTGGGGGCCAGATCAGGCCCCCCAGAGGGCTTCTTTCAGGCCTGCACTGGACCTGGCCATCTCCTGCTTCCGGTTCAGCTGCTGCTGCTGCATCATAGCTTGCTTTGCCAGACTCTCTCAGTCGCTCAGCCATTTCATGTTTTTCCCCTGGATCCTATGAGATTTCTGTGGTGAATGTCAGTAAATCAAAAGTAGGTTTGCAGCTCACAGATGCACACCTGAACAGCATACTCAAGATTGCAACAGTACAGACATTCTGATGCAATAATTCAGAGCAAGAGGTGTCAGTTATCAGAGACTGTTAAATAAACAAAATATTGCAAGAGTGCTCATGTTTTAAGCATGTTTTTATTTTAAGTTAAAAAAAACCCTTTGTCTTTGTGTCCTTTATAAAGTTTATCTCTCCGCTACCTGGCATTACATTTTATGACATGCATGGCCCGGCCCAACAAGGTCTCATTTATGTCCGATCCGGCCCTCATAACAAATGAGCTCGACACCCCTGTGCTAGAGCGACGCCCGGCACGATGATGTCACCTGGAGTGATGTCATCACAATGGGACGGAAAGTTCACATGTTCCTCACTATGTAGAGTTGCCGGCTCTGGACTGGAAAATACCTGGAGATTTCAACAGTGGAGCCTGGGGAGGGCAGAGTCTGGAGGGAGCAGGGGGCCACAGTGGGGTACAGTGCCGCAGAGTCCCCCCTCCAAAGCAGCCATTTTCTCTAGGAGAACTGATCCTGCTCATCTGGAGATCAACTGTAATAGCAGGAGATCTCCAGCCCCCACCTGGAGGGTGGCAACCCTTCCGGTTCCTCACTATCGTGTGCCTCCTGGGGCTCATTTTTGTGTCTTCTGTCCCCAGCTCTTGGTTTGCTGCCCATGGTCTTAGCTTTGAGACCAGCGAGGCTGGACCTCTGATTCCCCCTCTTGCGGTCATGGGGCTCTGATACGGGTAACTCCGGCCTCCCGTGGGGGTTCCTCGCGTGGGTTCCAGGGCTGTCTGGTCCCGAACCCGATTCTGAAAAGGCCAAAGTCCTGCCCCGGAGCGTAGTTTTTGTCATCTTTAAATTGCCGCCTGTCCCGGCTGAAGAGTGACCTAGGTGCTAAGTCTGAAGCGCCTTCCGGGAACATCATTCGATTCACAGCATGATCTCATGCTCACATGAATCTGGCTGGTGGACTTTTTAAAAGGGGGAAGAGAGGAGGGGAGGGAGAGAGGGAGCGTTTTACAGGATGGAAAAGAAACCCGGTTGGGATAATTTGCGTGGAAGTCGTTCCTTCTGCTTATGAATCGACGACTCCAGTTGTCCGGCCAGCGTCTACTTTTCACAACTGGGATTTTGGGTTAACACAGCAGAGTTTTGCCCACTCATAGAAGAGTGGTACGGAGTGCAGGAAATAGATCTCCCAAGAAGCATATTGCAGAAAAAGGTAAACTCACATTTTTTTCAAGTAGATTCAGTTCACGTTCAGATTGCAGTGAAAAGGAGAGAGAAGCCTTCTATAAAGAGTGCTTTCCCTATCACAAATGGCCAGCTTGTCCGACATTGTGTGTGTGGGGAGTATGAGGGCACTGTCAGAAGAAGAAGAGGAGGAGGAGGAGATTGGATTTATACCCTGCCCTTCACTACCTGAAGGAGTCTCAGAGCGGCTTACCAACTCCTTTCCCTTCCCCTCCCCACAACAGACACCCTGGGAGGTAGGTGGGGCTGAGAGAGCTCTGACAGAAACTGCTCTTTTTCAAGGACAGCTGTGCCAGAACTATGGCTTGCCCAAGGTTGTCCAGCAGGTCCAAGTGGAGGAGTGGGGGATCAAAGCTGGTTTGACCCGAAGAGACATGTATCTCCTTGGAAGGCCATGAGAGAGAGGGAGAGGACAAAGGGAGGGAGCGAGAGAGGAGTAGTCAGAGGGCAGCTCCCAGATTAAGACAAAGAGAGGCATCCCATTCAAGGAGATAACACCTATCCACACTTAGAGTGATGTAGCCCCCCCCATCCCATGTCCAGGCATGCTGAGTCACCCACTTCAACAGTCATTTCCCTGTACACTTTTCATTCCCCCATACAGGAATGTTCCTTAGCCTTGTCAGATCTCGGAAGCAAAGCAGGGTCTGCTCCGGTTAGTACTTGGAGGGGAGATCACCAAGGAAGTCCAGGGTCGTTCCACAGATACAGGCAGTAATTATGTACCCTGTGTACCCTGTGAAGGATGGCCCATCAGCCCAAGAGATATTTGGTTCCCTCACTGGATCAGTCTTAGTCTCTTTCCCCGATCCACCAAAATCTACCTCTGTCTTTAGGCCCATTTGTCTTGTCCCCAGTACAGCATCAGACTTTTCTGTGTGACTGCCTTTCAGATATGTGGAGAAAAAGACTGCTGACAAAGAAGTCAAGGGCCTTCGCTTCGGTGTAGTGCGTAAGTGTGCGGACTCTAATCTAGGAGAACCAGATTCACCACGCCTCCACTTGCAGCTGCTCGATGGCCTTGGGCAAGCCATAGTTCTGTCAGAGACAGTCTTGAAAGTGCAGTTTCTGTCAGAGCTCTCTCAGTCCCACCCACCTCACAGGGTGTCTGTTGTGGGGAGGGGGAGGAGTTTGTAAGCCGCTCTGAGACTCCTTTGGGTAGAGGAGGGAGGGGTATGAATCTAATCTCCTCCTCCTCCTCCTCCTCCTCTTCTTCTTCGTGGTATAGTGGCTTGACAAGAATCTGGGAGACCCAAGTTCAAATCCCCACTGCCGTGGAAGCTCGCTGGGTGACCTTGGGCCAGTCACACCCTCTCGGCCTAACCTACCTCACAGGGTGGTTGTGAGGATAAAATGGAGGAGAGGAGAATGACGTGAGCCACTTGGGGTGCCCACTGGATAAAAAAGGCAGGCTGTCAATACAGTGAATAAAAACAAAAATGGTCTCCATCTGATCCCCACTCTGTTTTTCCCTCATAGAGGCGTCTTCCAGCCAAATTTCTACAGTTCCATCCTTCATTTACATCCTGCACAGGAGACATCTGCAGAAAGCCGGCGTGTGTGAGAGGCAAGGAGAGCCAATTAACGGCATTTCTCGGGCTGGCCTTGTATAGACCAGCTGGATGCTATCTGCCCGGCTGTGGAAGAAGAGAGGCAGTCGTTCAATGACGTGGCATTTTGGATCCCTCCGCACAGCACGGGCTGGCTTTATGCACAGCCGTTTGTCGCATCTGATCTAGTCGCCTCCAGAATGGGCCTGCAGACAGTCTCGAAAGCACTTCTGTGTTGTTAAAGAGCTATGGAAGTGGGAACGTTTTGTAATGGCGCAGCAAACAATGCGCAGTTGCAAAGGTTCTTTATCCGGAAACCCTGTTATCTGTGGATAAGAGGTGCGTGTTCCACAAGTTGCGCCGCTTTGTTGCATTCAGTTATGGACGTACTGCCACAGAAACAGGTGATTGTCTGGGCCTCGTACGCCTTTCTTGTTATGTCTTTCAAATGACAGCTGCAATAAGCGAAATTCATGCAAATTTAGCAGCCTTTTCCTCTTTTTGCATGCTGTTCCCCTCTCAGAGAGAATTACCCTCTCAGACCTGCAAAGTTAGATTCATTAAGGAGAGGTCTATCAATGGCTCCTAGGGAACCTCCACACTTAGAGGCAGTCAGCCTCTGAAGCCCAGTTCCAGGATACAACATCAGGGGAGTTCCAGGAAGCAACATCAGGCCTTGACCTCTATGCCCTATCAATGGACCTCGGAACTGGCTGGCCACTGTGTGAGACAGGATGGTGGACTGGATGGACCACTGGTCTGATCCAGCAGGACTCTTCTGATGTTCTTAGGATGCTGGACTAGATGGACCACTGGTCTGATCCAGCAGGGCTCTTATTGTGTTGTTAGGATGCTGGACTACAGGAACCACTGGTCTGATCCAGCAGGGCTCTTCTGATGTTCTTAGGATGCTGGACTAGAGGGACCACTGGTCTGATCCAGCAGGGCTCTTCTTGTGTTCTTAGGATGCTGGACTAGATGGACCACTGGTCTGATCCAGCAGGGCTCTTCTGATGTTCTTAGGATGCTGGACTAGATGGACCACTGGTCTGATCCAGCAGGGCTCTTCTGATGTGCTAAGGATGCTGGACTAGGTGGACCACTGGTCTGATCCAGCAGGGCTCTTCTTGTGTTCTTAGGATGCTGGACTAGATGGACCACTGGTCTGATCCAGCAGGGCTCTTCTTGTGTTCATATGCCTTTCACTGCTGATGAGTCTGCCCATTGGTTTGTTCCCTATGAATCCAGAACATCAGAAAAGCCCTGCTGGATCAGACCAGTGATCTATCTAGTCCATCACCCTAAGAACATAAGACAGTCCCACTGGACTTAAACTCAGTTCTGTTGCTTTGGATCAACATGGCTACCCAACTGAATGTATCTGGATTGTGTCTGATAGATTTTTACACCTTGTTTTTTTCTCCAACGAGGACCCAAAGCAGCTGTCATAAGTCAGTCTGTGCTCAGTGACAGCACCGATTCCGCTGATGAAGAGTTACCTGCAACTGGCCCTCGGCCAGTAATTGAACAACTGGCTGCAGCTGGCTCTGAGCCAGGAGGAGAGCAACAAGTGGTCAGGTTACCAGCTGAGCAGAAGTCACAGCCTACAGCTGAAACTGAGCCAATGCCCTGTGGGTCTAAAGCAGTAAACAAGACTTCAGAAGCTGCTCCCAGCCCACCTAGCTCACCCACATCCCTGCAGCAGTGATGCTGTCAGAGGCACACAGAGTTGCAGGAAAGGAGGAGGAGTGCGAGACTCATGGCCCATCATCAGCTGTCAACTGACGAGATGGATGAGTAGTTCCAGGATGACTGACAAAAAATTGGCTGGGCGTGTAGCTTGTTAAGACTTGACTATAAAATTAGCTGGGAGAAGCAGCAGTTTTGTGAATGTAGCAAGTACACATTGCTACTGAACCACTGACCTTGCTATTACTGGACCACTGGAACCTTGATCCTTGGACTGGACCTGACTATTGGCTTTTCTAGAACACCTGGACTGGACTTGGAGATGCTGCCTGGATCCCTTGATCGTAGACTGGACTTGGCATATCCGCTCTCTGGAACCCATGATTTTGGACCCTGGTTACTCTTTGCAACCTTGTCTTATTTATTTATTTATTTATTTATTTATTTTTCGCATTTATATCCCGCCCTCCCCGCAAGCCCTCTTAAGCTGCCCTGCTGAGCCCCGGCCCCTGCCTACCAGTACAGCAGCTCACAATGTTCTCCTTCCGCTTCCTTTATCCTCACAACAACCTTGTGAGGTAAGTTAGGCTGAGAGTGGCTGGCCTCTCAGTTCACCCAGCAAGCTTCCATGGCAGAGTGGGGATTTGAATCTGGTTTTCTCAGGTCCTAGTCTGATGCTCTAACCACTACACCACACTGTTTTGCTGTTCCTTTTCAGGCTGTGGATGGAGCTTTGATGCTTAAACGCTCTTCAGAAGAGGAAGCAGAGACTGGATTGATACCCTACCCTTAATTTGGAGTCTCAGAGTATCTTACAGTCTCCTTTCCCTTCCCCTCCCCACAACAGGCACCCTGTGAGGCAGGTGGGGCTGAGAGAGCTCTTTCCAGAACTGTCCTTGAGAGAACAGCTTTGAGAGAACTTGTGACTGACCCAAGGTCACACCAGCAGCTGCATGTGGAGGAGTGGGGAATCAACCCCGGTTCTCCCAGATTAGAGTCCGCGCTCCTAACCACTACATCAAACTGGCTCCCCACTTGTAGGAAAAGCAGGAGTTCCAGAAGGGGGAATGGAATGTAGCCTCATCTGCTTCCTGACATGCTAGCTTTCTGGTTACGAGGACTCTCACCTCCTCATCCGCTGTCTGTGAGATTGAGGCCTGTCAACAAGAGAAAGCGGCTGGGTGGAAACACAAGGGCCACAACAGAATACATCTCTCTTATATTGTTTTTGTGTTTTTTTAACACAAACAAGGCTGCTGCTCCACTCCACCCCCCCGGGTGTCGCTCGCTAGCAGCTGCTGTCCTTGACGTTCTTCACAACAAACAGACACATTGCCAAGTTCTTGCTAAAGACCGGCTCTTGGGAAGAGGTCTGTGGAGGATTAGCCAGCAGAAGGGATTGAAGGGGACACGTGGCCGATCAGAGCAACCTCACAGATTCCCTATAAGGAAATTGCTTCCTTCTTGGAATCTGCATGCGCATGTGCCGCCACACAGGGTACAGTTGCGTTGCCGCATGTCAACATGGGAGGGAGCCTAGAGTGGCAGTGAGTTCCAACGGCCCGGCCCTGCAGAAAAACAGAGAAGGACATTTGTTGTTATGTAGTTGCTTGTGGCAGTGGTGGCCCCTTATACGTGGTACAAATCCCACCCTGGCCGTCCCGTGAACATTACAGCCCATGTGGAATCCCAGGGACCTCAGCTGCTTTCTCTCTCCTCTGCTGAGCTAACGACTTCATCTGTCCCTGCTCCTCGGCCTTTACCGGCAACTCAAGGTGCTGACATTATTTATTTTGACTGAGAGCCAGTTTGGTGTAGTGGTTAGGACTGCGGACTCTAATCTGGGAGAACCGGGTTTGATTCCCCACTCCTCCTCCACAGGTAGCTGCTGGGTGACCTTGGGTCAGTCAAACCTTGGGTTCTCTCACAGCTGTTCTCTCCAGAGCAGTTCTTGTAAGACATCTCTCACCCCCACCGGCATCACAGGGTGTCTGTTGTGGGGAGGGGAAGGGAAGGAGATTTTATGATGCTCTGAGACTTCGAGTGAAGGGCGGGGTATAAATCCAACTCCTCCTCCTCCATTGTTTTCATCATTTTCTTCGTCTTCTTTGTTATTGCCATCTTTGTCCCTCCTGAGTTCCCTTCCCAGAACTGGCAACCCTACACATTTGTCCTTTCAAGCTGACTAACTTCTCTCCGTTAGGACTTCTGGTGGCAGCTGTTTCCACAGGTTGACTGTGTATCACATTGACCCAGGCATTCTTCTTGCTTGTCCACAATCTGCGTCACAACTGAGCGAATTCTCCCGATATTATGGGAGAGGGAGAGCCACGTCCCTCTGTCCACCTTCTCCATCCCTCTTTCGTTTTGTAAACCTCCAACACAGAATCATAGAGTTGGAAGGGACCTCCAGGGTCATCTAGTCCAACCCCCCGGAACAATGCAGGAAATTAACAGCTACCACCACCACCACCACTCCCAGTGACCCCTGCTCCATGCCCAGAACATGGCAAAAACCTCCAGGATCCCCGGGCAAACTGGTCTGGAGAAAATTGTTCCCTCACCCCGAAGTGGTGATCGGCATTCCCCTGGGTGTGTTTCCCATACTCTTCTCTCTAAACTAAAAAACCTCACACTTTCTAGTCTGACATGCAGGAAAGAAGAAGAAGAAGATTAGATTCATACCCAGCCCTTCACTTGGAGTCTCAGAGCGGCTTACCAACTCCGTTCCCTTCCCCTCCCCACAACAGACACCCTGTGAGGCAGGTGGGGCTGAGAGAGCTCTCCCGAGAACTGCCCTTGAGAGAACAGCTCTGACAGAACTTGTGACTGACCCAAGGTCACCCAGCAGCTGCACGTGGAGGAGGAGTGGGGAATCAAACCCAGTTCTCTCAGATTAGAGTCCGCACTCTTAACCACTGCACCAAACTGGAAGGTGCCTCCAGCCCTCCCTTTTTTTAATGGCTCTTTCCTGTACTTTCCCCCCAGCAATACAATATACTTTATAACAGGGGGTCCCTCACCTTTATGAGCCCATAGGCTCCTTTGGAATCTGGATCCAGGATGGTGCGGGCAACCACAACATGGCTGCTGCATGAGGCGGAGCCAGCCGCAAAAAGGCCATTGCAGGAGGCGGAGCTACCCGCAGAGGAAGCTGAAGGGCAGAGGAGAAGAGTAGTGATTTAAAAAATAATGCACTGGAAAAGAGAAGTGCAAGAGAGAATAAAACCAACATTTGTGATTTTCATCTGCACGGCCAATCCGATCTCCAGTGGCCAATCAGAAGCCCTGCTAAGCTAGAGCCCCACTTGACCCAGTCTAGTTTCTAGGAAAGGCACCGGGCAACACGTTGGGGACCCCTGCTTTATAAGACAGGCCCACCAGAACTGTAGTATCCTGCTATGTATTGGGACTGAATCGTCCCTGGTTGAATCACCCAGATTGAATCACCCTAGAGACTGGCTGAGCTTGGAGCACAAGAACAATAGCCACCCAGGACCCTGGAGTAAACCAGTCAAGTAGCAACGTTTTGTAAATAGCCTATCACAGGGAGTGTGTGTGTGTGGGGTGGAGTGTTTTGCATGCATATAAGCAGGGCTTCGGCCCTGCTAGCGTTGTCTTGTTCTGGCTCAACTCACCTAATAAACTATGAGCTGATCATGCTACATGTCTGGACTCAGTATATTTCACATCCCAAATGTGTAAGGGATCCCTAGATCCCCAGAAAGACAATACGATCCTCTCTGTTTTCTCTTCAGTCTCTTTCCTAATAATCCTGAGCAGGGAGCATGCCTTCTTGGTTTAGCCGCTGCCTTGCAGCTCTTCCCTCTGGAGAGCTGCCCTAGGGGGATCCTGAAATCCCGAGGCCGGGGCTGGGACCCCTCAACTGGAGCAGCAGGAGAGACGGCTCTGGACTGGGGGACGCTTCTCTGCAACGGAGCTGGAGTTTATTCACATGCGTCACAAGAGACCAGTGAGTCAGCTCGCCTGTAGAGTGAAGCCAGAGCCGAGACTACGAAATCAATCGGAATAAACAGGGGCAAGCCAGGGGAGCGACCGAATTGGGGGAGGCCTGGAAACGGCTGGCTGGGTCCGCATTGTGCTGCCCAGTTTCCATTCGGTGAGGTGCGGAAAGGGACCCCGAGACAGAGATCCCGGACCCGGCGCAGTGGGTCTGCGGGGGGCGCCGTTCGGTTCAAATCCTTTGCTGGGCCTGAAATATCAGTCGGCCTCTGGCACGTGGCTGAGTCAATGGTACGCAGGCCGGTCGACATAAAATCGGTGTGAATCGTACTCTCTTGGCAATCGAGTTCCCAACTCTGGTTGGGAGATTCCTGGGGATTTCGGGGAGCGGGGAGCTTGGGGAGGACGGTTTTAGCAAGGGTGGACAGCTTGACAGGGGGTAATGAAGAAGAGACTGGATTTCTATCCCGCCCTTCACTACCCGAAGGAGTCTCAGAGCGGCTTACAATCTCCTTCCCCTTCCCCTCCCCACAACAGAGACCCTGGGAGGCAGGTGGGGTTGAGAGAGCTCTTTCCAGGACTGCCCTTGAGGGAACAACTCTGAGAGGACTTGTGACTGACCCAAGGTCACGCCAGCAACTACATGTGGAGGAGCAGTGGGGAATCAAACCCGGTTCTCCCAGATTAGAGTCCGCGCTCCGAACCACTACAGAAAACTGGTTCTCCGCCCTCCAAAGCAGCCATTTTCTCCAGGGGAGCTGATCTCTGTCATCTGGAGATCAGTTATAATACTGGGAGATCTCCTGGCCCCACTTAGAGGCTGGCAACTCTACTTTGCAAGGGATTCTGGGAACCACAGACTTCGGAGGGGGAGACTGGGGACCTACCACAGAGGCCCCCTCACAGAGTTAGGAAATTCCTGGAGTTTTGGGGATTAAGTCTGGGGAGAGCAGAGCTCGGGGTGGCGAGGGACTTCAGCAGGGTATAATATCACAGCGTCCATTGTCCAAAGCAGCCATCTTCTCCTCCGGGACCTGATTGAGAGAGTGGTTGTGATTCCAGGAGATCTCCAGGCCTCTGGGGTTTGGGGAAGGGAAGAGCCTCAGCTGGGTATCATAAGAATCCGTCCTCCAAAGTAGCCATTTTCTCCAGGGGAACTGACCTTGGTCGTCTGGAGATCAGTTGTAATAGCAGGAGGTTGTACCTGGAAGTTGGCGACCCTAATTTAGAAGGTGCCATTATGCCCTGTTGAGGTCCCGCCCTTTCCCAAACTACACCCTTCCCAGCTGCACCACCCACCCACCCCAATCTCCAGGAATTTGCCAACCTAGAGCTGTCGGCCATAAACCCAGTTCTGGCCACCCTGGCAAAGCCTACAGTCAGGCATACATCTGTACCGAACCAGACTGTTGGTACATCAAGGTCTGTATTGTCTACTCAGACTGGCAGCAGCTCTCCAGGGTCTCAGGCAGAGGTCTTTCCCCATCACCTCCTGCCTGGTCCTTTTAACTGGAAATGCCGGGGATTGAACCTGGGACCTTCTGCATGCCAAGCAGATGCTCTACTACTGAGCCACAGCCCCACTTCATGGCTCTTCAGGGTCTCAGGCTGCGGTCTTTCCCATCACCTTCTGCCTGGTCCTTTTAACTGGAGATGCTGGGGACTGAACCTGGGACCTTCTTCCTGCCAAGCAGAAGCTCCACCACTGAGCCACAGCCCCACTTCATGGCTCTTCAGGGTCTCAGGCAGAGAGATCTTTCCCATCACCTCCTGCCTGGTCCTTTTAACTGGAGATGCCGGGGATTGAACCTGGGACCTTCTGCACGCCAAGCAGATGCTCTGCCACTGAGCCACAGCCCCACTTCATGGCTCTTCAGGGTCTCAGGCTGAGGTCTTTCCCATCACCTCCTGCCTGGTCCTTTTAACTGGAGATGCCGGGGATTGAACCTGGGACCTTCTGCATGCCAAAAAGATGCTCTATCATTGAGCCACAGCCCCACTTCATGGCTCTTCAGGGTCTCAGGCTGAGGTCTTTCCCATCCCCTCCTGCCTGGTCCTTTTAACTGGAGATGCTGGGGATTGAACCTGGGACCTTCTGCATGCCAATCAGCTACCCTGTGCCCGCTGTCTTGTCACTAGCAAAGTAAGGGAACGGAACCGCCTGTCGGAGCTCTCTCGGCCCTTCTTCCTGGGCCTTGAATTATTCAGCGTCCTGGAGGAGCACATGACCCCAGCCAAGCCAACCCGTCAGAAGAGCAACAGTCTTTGATGCAGTAATTGGAAATTTCCATTCTTTTTTTTTTGCTCAGAGCCTCGCATGGGGGGGGAGGGAAATTAGAGGAGGAGAAAAAGGCGACGGATCTCAACCAAAACAGAAGTGCTATGAAAATCTTCCTCTCCCAGGAAATTTCCACGCTGGAAATTTTGAACTGATTAGCCTGTTTTTAACAAAGACAAATCTTTAAAGGCGTGTCGGGCTCTCGGAAATAGATCTGGATTCTTGTTTATTTTGTTAGCCGCAGGCCCTTAAAAACCCAAACAAGTCGGCTGCAACAGCCCGAAGGCAGGATGCGAACAGGTTGTAAAGCTCAGCTGGCAGCCTGGAATGTGGCTGGGTTTGCTTTTCGGCGTCTCTAGTCAGCCTGTGGGTGGAGAGAGGAGCAACTGCAGAATTTGCAAGAAGGTGGCAGCTGGGGTTGAAGGGGCCGTGATGGCTCAGTGGTTAAGACGCTGCCCTGCAGACTGGAAGATCGGCGGTTCGGCAGTTCGAGACCTGAGTGCCGCGTGACGGAGTGAGCTCCCGTCTCCGGGCCCAGCTCCTGCCGACCTAGCAGTTCGAAAGCAAGAAATTGCAAGTCGAGAAATACGTACCGCTTCGGTGGGAAGGGGACAGCGTTCCTTGCCATCCAGTCATGCCGGCCACGTGACCACGGAAATGTCTTTGGACAGCGCTGGCTCTTCGGCTTGGAAACAGAGATGAGCACTGCCCCCCTAGAGTCGGATTTGACTGGCTTTCGAGCAAGGGAAAACTTTACCTAGAAGCTGGGGTTGCCAACCTCAGGGTGGGGGCTGCAGTCTTCCTGGAATGACAGCTGATCTCCAGATGACAGAAATCAGTCCCCTCCCCCCCCCAAAATATAGCTGCTCTGCAGCGTAAACCCGATGGCATTATATCCCACCAAAGTCCCATCCCTCCCCAAGCCCCTCCCCTCCCCAGGTTCCATCCCCCAAATCTCCAGGAATTTCCTGTTGGAACTTCCAGATGCGATGTCCCCTGTCTCAGACCTCCAGAATGAGTGGCAAGAGAGACTAGAGGGCTAGAGAGGCACGCTTACCTTTCTTCCTCTATCTACTCTTCTGCCACTGTCCCTTTTGAAATGCAGACTGTGTTCTCAGGGACCATTTCCCTTTCCTGCTTCTCTCTCACTCCGAACGAAGAAGAAGAGATTGGATTTATACCCCGCCCTTCACTACTTGAAGGAGTCTTAGAGCGGCTCACAAACTCCTTTCCCTTCCCCTCCCCACAACAGGCACCCTGTGAGGTAGGTGGGGCTGAGAGAGCTCTGACAGAAACTGCCCTTTTTCAAGAACAGCTGTGCCAGAACTCTGGCTTGCCCAAGGTCATCCAGCAGGTGCAAGTTGAGTAGTGGGGAATCAAACCCGGTTCTCCCAGATTAGAGTCCGCGCACTTAACCACAACACCAGACTGGCTCCTATGAAGACATGCCCTCTACCCTCATGCGACGAGAGAGGGACATGCGGTCCTCTCTCGGCACCATGAAGCAGATGGGCCTCTCGCCATCCGCCTCCATCCATTAGCTAGTAAGTTAGTAACCTATCATGTCCCTACCCTTTCCAATCCAAAGTGTACTTCTCAAATCAAGAGAGAGGTATTTCTCTTCTAAACTTGCAACTTGGCTCTGTGTAGCTTTGTTAGCTGAGTAACCCAGTAAAGTGATGCTGATGTATTTGTAGCTTTCTTTAAGCCTTCCAGTAACTAAGGGTGCCTGGACTAACCACACCACTTAACCTCAATATTTCCCAGTCTGGATTTGGCAACCGTAGGCAGAACTGATTTCCAGAGGGCAGATTAAAGGAGCGGGGATTGTTTTGCTCACAAACAAGGAGGCAGAGAGCCAGGATCCAAGGGCAGGCAACGATAAGGACACAGGAGTCGCTGGGCAGGATCAGAGCAATAGTCCGTCTTGTCCAACAACCCGTTTGCAACCGAAATAGGGTAGGATTGCCCGTGGAACTGGGATAATAACATCCTGTCCCTTTAATCGAGGCTTAATGGTTGCTGCCTTGACCTGAATAGGCCAGGCTGGCTTGATCTCATCAGATCTCGGAGACTAAGCAGGGTCGGCCTTGGCTAGTATTTGGAAAGGCAAACTCCAAGGAATACCAGAGTCATGATGCAGAGGTAGGCCATGGCAAACCGCCTCTGACATATCTCTTGCCTCAAAAACAAGTCCAGCTTGCCACCCAGTGGTGCATAATGCTAGAAGAGCTAGAACTTTCAGCTGCCGGACAATCTTAGGATCTCCTGGCTATTCTACACACAATGCCATACGATCCTCCTCCTCCTCCAGGATCTCAGGCAGAGATCTTTCCCATCGCCTCCTGCCTGGTCCTTTTAACTAGAGATGCCGGGGATTGAACCTGGGACCTTCCTGTCTGCCAAGCAGATGCTCTGCCACTGAGCCACGACCCCTCTTTACAGCTCTCCAGGGTCTCAGGTGGAGGTCTTCCCCATCACCTACTGCCTTGTCCTTTTAACTGGAGATGCCGGGGATTGAACCTGGGACCTCCTGCATGCCAAGCAGAGGCTCTACCGCTGAGCTACAGCCCCACTTCATGGCTCTACAGGGTCGTAGACAGAGGTCTTTCCCATCACCTCCTGCCTGGTCCTTTGAACTGGAGATGCCGGGGACTGAACCTGGGACCTTCTGCATGCCAAGCAGAGGCTCTACCGCTGAGCTACAGCCCCACTTCATGGCTCTCCAGGGTCTCAGGCTGAGGTTTTCCCCATCACCTACTGCCTGATCCTTTTAACTGGAGATGCCGGGGACTGGACCTGGGACCTTCTGCCTACCAAGCAGAGGCTCTGCCACTGAGCTACAGCTGTACTTCATGGGTCTTCAGGCTGAGGTCTTCCACATCACCAACTGCCTGGTCCTTTTAACTGGAGATGATGGGGATTGAATCTGGGACCTTCTGCATGCCAAGCGGATGCTCTACCACTGAGCCACAGCCCCACTTCATGGCTCTCCAGGGTCTCAGGCTGAGGTCTTTCCCATCGCCTCCTGCCTGGTCCTTTTAACTAGAGGTGCCGGGGATTGAACCTGGGACCTTCTGCCTGCCAAGCAGATGCTCTGCCACTGAGCCACGTTCCCTCACATCCTGTTGTCTATCTTGAATCCAGTCCCTTTCACAAGGTGACCCTGACTTTGGGAAGCTAGCCCTGCGCATGGCAATCCTGGCATCTTTGGGGGCGGGGTCTGGGGAGGGGGCGCACGGCAGACTACCTTACACAATAAAATGTGGAATTCCCAGCCAGGGGATGCAGTGGGTCGATTCTGAGGTGAGACACAGGTCAGGGTGGAAATAAATAGGAAAGTTTGATAAAGGGCAGCTTCCATTGTCCATTCGTGAAGTCTGGCAGAGTCCTGCCACACAACAAGAGCTCTGATGGCACGGCATGCCGGAAGAACACTAGAACATAAGAGAGGCCAGTGTTGGATCAGGCCAGTGGCCCATCCAGTCCAACCCTCTGTGTCACACAGTGGCCACAAACACCAGGTGCCCTCAGGAGGTCCAGCAGTGGGGCCAGGACACTAGTGGGGCCCTCCCACTGTTGTCTCCCCCCCCCCCAAAGCACCAAGAATATAGAGCATCCCTTGCCCCAGACTGAGAGTCCCTATCTATACCTTGTGGCTAACAGCCACTGATGGACCTCTGCTCCATATCTATATATCTAATTCCGAAGGCGCCCCCTGTGTGAGGATACCTAAATCCGCACAGGGGGGGCACCTGGGAGGCAGGGAGGTTTTCCTACACATGGGGGGGCACTCCCCCCGTGTGCAGAAAAATCCGAAAAGTTAAAAAAAAAACCTTCGGTGACCGTAGAATCCCCCAAAATACCTTTTGAAATGGCACCAACTCCAGACATCAACTGTGAGGAGATTAGAATGTTCGGGGGAGGGGGGGAGGCTCTAACTCAGGGGTGGCCAACCTGTGGCTCGGGAGCCACATGCGGCTCTTTCACACATATTGTGCGGCTCCTGGCAGGGCGGCTGGGGAAGCAAAGGGGAGGCATGCTTTTTCTCTCTTTCTCCCTTCCTTCCTTCCTTCCTTCCTTCCTTCCTTCCTTCCTTCCTTCCTTCCTTCCCTCCTCCCTCCCATCTATTTGCTTTCCTAGTTTCTCTCTCTCTCTTTCTTATAACTGGTTTTCCTCGTTTGTTTTTATTTTTGGCAGTCCCATTTAACGTTAATAAAAAGCAAATTTGCATATTTTAAAAAATAAAAACGTGTGTGTGATATTTGTTCCTGTCTTGCGGCTCTCAGACATCTCTATGTGGCTCTTACGTTTATTCTATGTGGCTCTTACGTTAAGCAAGGTTGGCCACCCCTGCTCTAACTGTTTTTGTCAGTAAAAAGCAGGGATTTTACTGGCAGCAGTCTAGGGTTGCCAAGTACCCCCCCTGGCCACCAGCAGCAGATCCAGAGCCAGGCTGGGAAACTCCTGGAGATTTGGGGGTGGAGCCTGGGGAGGACAGGGACCTCAGTGAGGTACAATGCCATAGACTCCCCCCTCCAAAGCATCCATTTTCTCCATGGAAAGTTATCTCTGTAGTCTGGAGATGAGCAGTAACTCCAGGGGATCCCCAGGTCCCATCTGGAGGCTGGCATCCCTAGGCAGCACCCTCTGTGTGACTTGATACCACCTGACTTGCATGACTTAATTAGGCCCAGCTGTTTTGCTGCAGCTCATCAGCAGCCACCGTATGAAAGCCATTGTGGTGCAACAGTTCAAGCTTCAGACTGGGATCTGCGAGACCCAGGTTCAGATCCCCATCTTGCAGTGGACTGGGAGATTTTGGACCAGTCACATACTTTCAGCCTAACCAACCTCACAGGGTTGTTGTGCAGATAACAAAGAGGAAATAATAATGTAAGCTGCTTTAGTCCCCATTGTGGAGAAAGACTGTAATTTTCCTAGGTAGAGGCTGCAGGGGAGGGGGGTGGAGATAGAAAGCTGAAGACAGATAAAGGTAGGTTGGCTGTTGGGTGGGAAGGAAACAGGGTTGCCAACTCCAGGTTGGGAAATTCCCAGACATTTGAGAGGTGGAGCCTGGGGAGGGTGGGATTTGAGGTGGGAGGCAGAAAGAGAGAGAAAGAGTGATGAGGTGGGGAGGCAGAAAAACAGAGGGAATGATGACAGGTCAGAAAGAGAGAGGAAGTAACATACATGGAGGAGAGCGAGAGAGTAAGAAAGGGGGGCAGAAGGGAGAAAGAGTGTGAGAGAGGTAGGGGGAGAAGGGAGGAAGCAAAGGTGTGAGGAATGGGATAACTATCCTGCAAGTTTCTTGCAGGTCTCCACTTGTGTTTATCTAATTCCGTCTTGAAGCCGCCCATGCTTGTAGCCACCGCCACCTCCTGTTGCAGTGAATTCCACGTGTTCATCACTCTTTGGGTGAAGGACTACCTTTTATCCATTCTGACCCGACCGCTCAGCAATTTCATGGAGTGCCCACGAGTTCTTGTATTGCGAGAAAGGAAGAAAAGTACCTCTTTCTTTACCCGCTCTATCCCATGCATAATCTTGTAAACCTCGATCATGTCACCCCTCAGCCGTCGTTTCTCCAAGCTAAAGAGCCCCAAGCGCTCCAACCTTTCTTCATAGGGGAAGTGTTCCAACCCTTTTATCATTCTAGTTGCCCTTTTTCTGCCCTTCTTCCAAAACTATAATATCTTTTTTGAGGTGTGGCGACCAGAACTGTACACAGAAGAGTTGCTAACTTCAGGTTGAGAAACTCCTGGTGGTCTGGAGGTGGAGCCTGGAGATGTTGGGGTCTGGGGAGGGAACGGACCTCAATGGGGTATAATGCTGTAGAGTCCAGCCTCCAAGTCACTCATTTACTCCAGGGGGACCAAACTCTGTCATCTGTAGACCAGTTGAAATCCAGGAGTTCTCCAGGCCAGTTCTCCAACCCTCCCAGTCAGCTGCATTTTGGATGTAGTGGTTAGAGACGAGAACTCTAATATGGGAAGGCCAGGTTTGATTCCCCACTCCTCCACCTGCAGCTGCTGGGGTGACCTTGTGTCAGTCACAAGTTTTTTCAGAACTGTTCTCTCAACAGCAGTTCTTGAAAGAGCTCTCTCAGCCCCGCTTACCTCACATGGTGTCTGTGGTGGGGAGGGGAAGGAGATTGCAAGCCGCTCTGAGACTCCTTTGGAGGGTGAAGGGCAGGGTAGAAATCCAATCTCCTCCTCCTCCAATATCAGAAAAAGTAGCTGAGTTGTAAAAAAAGTGACTTTAGTATTTTCTGGGGAAGAGAGAAAGGAGTTTGGCTAAAGCACAGGGGAAATGTGTGTTGCAGCTGCCCTCTGTCCATAAGCTGAATGTGACGGCTCACAAAGCCCTATTTCTGCACCCTGCCGGATCACGTGAAAAGCAACGAGATGTGTCTGCGCATATCTTGGAGACATCTTGTATCCCTCGCACACAACCTTGAAGGTCAAACAAGGACAAGCTTGTGACTGCATTCTATCCACCCCGTTTTTAACCCCACGCTTCCCCCAAGGAGCTGAAGGCAGAATGGGTGGCTCTCTCTTCTCTTCTCCTTCTTGCCACAACCCTTCGGAGTAGGCTAACCTGAGGTAGTGGACAGTCAGTATTCGGGCTCAGAATACCGAGATGGCCCAGGCTCGCTCGATCTCGTCAGATCTTGTAAGCTAAGCAGGGTCAATCTTGGCTTGTACTTGGATGGGAGACCACCAAGGAAGTCCAGGGCTGCTGTGCAGAGGCAGGCAAGCGGAAACCACCTGTGGACATCTCTTGCCTTGACCTGGATGGCACAGGCTAGCCCAGTCTCATAAGATCTGGGAAACTAAGCAGGGTTGGCCCTGGTTAGTACATGGATGCAGGGGTCATTTCGTAGAAAAAGAGGTGCAGGAGCTCATTAGCATGACTCATTTGCATAACTCATTTGCATATGCCACACCCCCTAACATACCGGAAGTGTGTCAGAAGGCAACACCCACCCCTCAGGCTCCACTCCACAGGTGAGTGAAACTAACCTGCTCTTCCTCCATTCCCTTCCCCATCCGATACTTTGTGCAATAAAAATAAGCATAAAGAACACACCCTCATTCTCTTCCTGCTCCCTTGAAACCACCAGGTTTCAAGTAGACTTGAGATACCCAGGACACGTGCACCACCCATCCCTTTCCATTCCCCTCCCCACAACAAGACACCCTGTGAGGTAGGTGGGGCTGAGAGAGGTCTTTTGAGAACTGCTCATGAGAGAACAGCTCTGAGAGAACTTGTGACTGGCCCAAGGTCACACCAGCAGCTGCATGTGGAGGAGTGGGGAATCAAACCCGGTTCTCCCAGATTAGAGTACAACTCCTGATGACTACATCAAACTGATGGGTTGGAAGCTGCTGAAGGGTTGGTGAAATTTCTCCAGTACTTATGTGCCATGTGCCCAGATAAAAAATAGTATACTTAAAAAATTTATATGCCACCTTGAGCAAGTCTCTGGAAAAGCAGCACACAGTCATAAAAGGAACAATGATAAAATTATCAATATTAAAACAAAACATTAAAAACAATAAAGACCCTAGCAGGGCTTTCCCCGGGGCGCTGCGCCTCTGCACTGCTCGGGGAAGCCGAGGAGGGGGCGGGGCTTGGTCATGTGCCCGCCCCCTGGGCCCCTCACTCCCGGAGCTGCGCTCCTGTGCGCTCCCGCTCCAACGGACCCCTGCCAAAAACCACCTGTCCAAGCCTAGGCATCTAACAAAACTAGGAGAAGAACTTTTTCTTTTGGTGGTGGGAGATGAATTTTAATAGTTCTGGCTGAAGCACGGGTGGGGGAAAGTTTGTCACGAGGACGCGTGAAGCCTTGTGAAAGAATTCCATCCTGGAGTCTTTTGTCCCTGGCTGAAAGCGATCAAGATTGTCTGTGCGTCATTTTAGGTTTCAGCTGGTTCCGTTTCGGTCCAGAGAACAGCCATTTCTCATTGCAATGACAGCTCCTGGTCATGTTTCCCTGCACATGATTTCACGCCCAGACCCTCGGCATCATGAGTTATAGAGCGGAGCCTGCAAAAATAGGAAGCTGTACGAGTTGCTTCCTATTTGTAGTGACACTACAAATTAATGACCTCCCAAATGTCCTATTTTTTTAAATTTTATTAACAATTTTTTATTTTTAATGTCAAAATTTAACAAGTTCTCTTTACAGTATACAGAATAAGATCAACTTAGGGTGCGATCACACGGGCATTTAAACCCGGGTTCTCCCGCGCTGCTCTTTCAAGCGCGATGGCTACTTGTTTTTCCTGGTGGTTGGAAAAGCGGGCTCGAGTGCGGGGGGGGGGGGGCGGCTTCGAGACGGGAGACAGATGCGGCCGTCTAGTCAGCCCCTTTAATTGCGATGGGGAACAGCCGCGAGGCCCGCAATAAACGTCCGTGTGATCGCACCCTAAGTCTATACAATACAGCAGTGAACCAACACAATGTTCAAAAATAAATCATATCTCTATACTGTGGATTGTCGGGGATGATTTCCTTTGCTAGCACGAAACTTATTACAGGATACACTTTCTTGAAATAATTTTCTGGAGATGCATTAGTTAAATTAAATGATTTTTTAAAACATAATAAAATGCTCCCATAGACAATTGAACCATTGTGAAATTGTCCGGGGGTGGGGGGAGGTTTCTATCCACTGGGATGCTATAAGAACATGTGTCGCAGCTACTGAAATTGGTATTGATTCTTCCTTTTGTTTTTCTTTTCTAAGTTCTGGCCGTCTTTCCAGCAGGATCACCTCAGGAGGACAAGGTAAGTCTCCAAATGTCCTATTGTTAACAGCCTTGCTCGGGTCATAGAATCACAGAGTTAGAAGGGACCTCCAGGGTCATCTAGTCCAACCCCCTGCACATGCAGGAAATTCATAAATACTTCCCCCACACACACCAAATGACCCTTGCTCCATGACCATAAGATGACAAAAAAAAAAACCCCTCCAGGATCCCTGGTCAAACTGGCCTGGAGAAAAATTGCTTCCTGACCCCCAAGTGGCGATCGACATTACCCTGAGCGTGTCAGAAAGGGCCGTAACAAGAACTAAGCACTGCAGCTCTTGCAGACTTATGGCTGTGGCTTCCTTGATGGAGCCGATCCATCTCATGTTGGGTTTTCCTCTTTTTTCTGCTGTCTTCCACGTTTCCTGGCATCCTTGTCTTTTCCAGTGACTCCTGTCTAATCATAATGTGACCAAAGTACGATAGCCTCCATTTGGTCATTTTAGCTTTAAGGAACAGTTCGGGCTTGATTTGATCTAGAACCCCTGTATTTGTCTCTTTGGCAGACCACGGCATCCGTCAAACGCTCCTCTGATACCACATGTCAAATGAATAAGCTCTCTTCCTGCCAGCATGCTTCACTGTCCAGCTCTCTAACAGAAACTGCTCTTTTTCAAGAACAGCTGTGCCAGAATGACAGCTTGCCCAAGGTCATCCAGCAGCTGCAAGTGGAGGAGTGGGGAATCAAACCTGGCTCTCCCAGACTGATTTCACACAAGCCAGTGCTCTGCCCCCGCTCTTCCTCCCCCCCCCCCCCAATTGCACACCTCAATTTCCCACTATGTGCTACGCGGCACATTTTGACCCGCAGCTTCGCCCGATTTCCCCCCCCCCCCCCCGCATCTTTGCAATCCTCTTTTTTGAGGATCTAGAAGACGCGGAGGAGATTGGGCGAAGCTGTGGGTCAAAATGCTCCCTGGAGCACATAGTGGGAAATTGACGTGTGCAGTCAGGAGGAAGGAAGAGTGGGGGCGGAGCAGCTGCTTGTGAGAAATCGGTCCCAGATTAGAGTCCACGCACTTAACCACTACACCAAACTGGCTCACCGAAGTATAAGATAGCTTCATGTTTGGTGAGAGCCAGTTTGGTGTAGTGGTTAAGTGCGCGGACTCTAATCTGGGAGAACCGGGTTCGATTCCCCACTGCTCCACTTGCACCTGCTGGATGACCTTGGGCAAGCCATAGCTCTGGCACAGCTGTTCTTGAAAAAGAGCAGCTTCTGTCAGAGCTCTCTCAGCCCCAGCTACCTCCCAGGGTGTCTGCTGTTGGGAGGGGAGGGGAAAGGAGATTATAAGCGGCTCTGAGACTCCGAGTGAAGGGCAGGGTATACATCTAATCTCCTCCTCCTTTCTTCTTCTTTTTCTTCTTCTTCTTCTTCTTCTCGTACTGAAATTGGAGGTATGAAATCACACATATATCACTGCCATAGCAGCATCTAGGGTGGCCAGCCTGTGGATTTTCCCCAGAGGTGACAGAATGCCGTTCCTTTGACGTCTATTTTTCATGTTGTTTTTCTTCCACTGCTTGCTGGAGAGGTGCTGTTCAACAGGCGCTTGAGGTGGGAGATATTCCGCCCCCAGCTGGTCAATTGCAAGCCTGGCAGCGTCACAGAAGTCCTTGAAAAATAGGTCTTAAAATGTGATTTCAGTCTTTTTTCTTTAAATAACAAACGTGCTACAATACTTGGGATGGTTTACATATTTCTGTTGGACGCTTAGAAAGTCAAAGGTCTGAACAGAACAGATGTTTGCCTGGACCGTCTTGTCCACTGGCTAAGGTTTCCGTTGTTGTTGTTCTTTCACTGAGGCATTTGGTTATTTTTATATGTGTGTGAGTTATATGTCAGAGAGCTATTATCATATTTTTATCATGGCCTTTCTTGAGGAGCTCAGGATGGCTCACGTGGTTCCCTCTGTTTCAATTGTCGCCTCATAATAACCCTGTGAGGTAGGCGAGCCTGAGAGACAGGGGCTGGCCTGAACTTAGCTTCCTTGGGACGTGGTGGGTGCCAGTTTGGTGTTGTGGTGAAGTGCGCGGACTCTAATCTTGGAGAACTGGGTTTGATTCCCCACTCCTCCACTTGCAGCTGCTGGATGACCTTGGGCAAGCCATAGTTCTGTCACAGCTGTTCTTGAAAAAGAGCCACTTCTATCAGAGCTCTCTCAGCCCCACCTACCTCCCAGGGTGTCTGTTGTGGGGAGGGGAAGGGAAAGGAGATTGTAAGCCGCTCTGAGACTCCCAAGGGAAGAGCGGGGCATGAATCCAATCTCTTCTTCTTCTTTTCCTTCTTTGGAGGTTTTTAAGCAGAGGCTAGATGGCCATCTGACAGCAATGCTGATTTCTGTGAACTTGGGCAGATCATGAGAGGGAGGGCAGGAAGGGTTGCTTCAGTGCTTAGAGAAGAAGGAGGAGGAGGAGATTGGATTTATACCTCACCCTTCACTACTCAAAGGAGTCTCAGAGCAGCTTACAGTCTCCTTCCCCTCCCCACAGCAGACACCCTGTGAGGTAGGTGGGGCTGAGAGAGCTCTTTCGAGGACTGCTCTTGAGAGAACAGCTCTGAGAGAACTTGTGACTGACCCAGGGGCACACCAGCAACTGCATGTGGAGGAGTGGGGAAACAACCCGGTTTTCCCAGATTAGAGTCTGCACTCCTAACCACAACACCAAGCTGGCTCTCACCCCATCAAACTGACCCTTTCTTTCTCGCCCAGGGAAATGCTGATTACCACTTTGGGGTTAGGAAGCAATTATTCTTCAGGCCAGTTTGGCTGGAGATCTTGGAGTTTTTTTGTCATCTTCTGGGCATGGAATAGGGGACACTGGGTGTTTGTGTGTGTGTCTGTCTGTTTGTGTGTGTGTCTGTGGGAAGTATTTGTGAATTTCCTGCATTGTGCAGGGGGGTGGACTAGATGTCCCTGGATATCCCTTCCAACTCTATGATTCTATGATGGGGGGTGGGTTGAACCCAGGTTATAGTCTGACACTTTCAACTGGCGAGATTGGTTGGTTGTTTTGTTGTTTTATTGTGTATTAATAACTGTTTTATTGGATAAATTTGTGATCCCGTGTGAATGGTCTTTGAAAACTGGATTTTGTTCGGAGCAAGGCAGAAATTACATATAACGTTATCATAATTAACAATTCGAGTGTGTGTGTGTGTGTGTGTGTGTTAAGACTGGTTGGTGGTTTTGTTGTGTACTAGTAACTTTTATTGGGTAAATTTGTGATCCTGTGTGAATGGTGTTTGAGAACTGGATTTCATTCGGGATGGGGCAGAAATCACATTATCACAATTTGAATGTGTTAAGCACCCTCAAGCCGCTTCCGACGACACTACGAATTAATGGCCTCCAAAACGTCCTGCCATTAACAGCTTTGCTCAGGTCTTGCAAATGAAGGGCCCTGGGCTTCCTTGACGGAGTCAGTCCATCTCCTGTGGGGTCCTTCTCTTCTCCTGCTGCCTTCAACTTTTCCCAGCCTTATTGTCTTTTCTGATGACTCCTGTCTTCTCATTGACATGACCAAAGTACAAGATCTTCAGTTTAGTCATTTTAGATTCTAGGGAGAGTTCAGGCTTGATTTGATTCCAAACCCACTGATTCTTCCCTGGCTTCGGTTTGGTGGAATATGGTCCCATCTGAGATCGGGCTCCTGCAGGACTTACTATAGTCCACAGGGCCTGTAAAACAGAGCTGTTCTGGCAGGCTTTTGGCTGAGGTGGCAGGTGTCCAATAAAAGAAGAAGAAGAGGAGGAGGAGATTGGATTTATACCCCGCCCTTCACTACCTGAAGGGAGTCTCAGAGCAGCTTACAAACTCCTTTCCCTCCCCCTCCCCACAACAGACACCCTGTGAGATAGGTGGGGCTGGGAGAGCTCTGACAGAAACTGCTCTTTTTCAAGAACAGCTCTGACAGAACTATGGCTTGCCCAAGGTCACCCAGCAGGTGCAAGTGGAGGAGTGGGGAATCAAACTCGATTCTCCCAGATCAGAGTCCGCACACTTAACCACTACACCAAACTGGCTCTCAAAATCTCGCTCCCCCTCCCACCATGCTGAAATTTACCATCTCTTTGTGGCCCAGATTGAGAAGAGGAATAGTGTGACCGGTTTGAATCCATGCTGTTTTTAACTGTTTTAATTATTTGTAGATTCTATTTGATACGTACTGGGGTTTTGATGACGTGTTAGATTTTCCTCTGTGATCTGCCCGGAGCTCGCTTGTGGAGAGGGCAGAATATAAGCTGAAATAAATGAATAAAATAAATCAAAATAAATTATTTGTCCCTTTGGCGGACTGTGTTATCCGAAAAACCCTCCTCCGATGCCACATTTCAAAGGAATCCGACTTTCTTCCGGTCAGCTTTCTTCGTTGCCCGACCTTCACACCCCTGCGTAGTAATGGAGAATACTATAGTGGCAATGTGAATAGTATAAGGAAAAATCAGACTATAACATTGCCATCCCATGCAGTCTTATTAGGGAGCAATTCAACTCACTAGGCTTTACTTCCGAATATATGTGCTTAGAATTGCAATGTGAGGAACGAAGGGGGAAATATTGCTGGTGGTAGTATCAATAACAGAAAAATCTGTGGTAACTTTTGGGACTGTTTTGTATTTATAGGCCAAGAACAGGGATAAAACGAGCGTGCGGTAAATATAAAATTGACTGTCATTGTACGTAAGCAGCTGATAAAGATCCTGTCATGGAAGACACCCCACCTCCACCTTCCCCATGAGCGTACCCCTATAATCCCCTCAGCTCGATGAATTCCCTGGCCCAATTGATCTTTCTCCCTCAAATCTTATTTCTCTAGCGGTAACTCTTTGCGTGACTGCCCGTGTGGGTGGACACAGGAGAACAGAGTGACTGTGTTTGTGTTGTAATCTGATGAATTCGGACGGTAATGTGGCGGCACGATGCAGTCAGCCAAGGCTTAGTCAGAGGGGGCGGTGAGGTAAAGTTCTAGAAAAATGGTGACACCATCTCCTTTCCCCCTCGGGCCGCTCTCTTTTCCCTCCTCTGTGTGGCTCATGTTTTTTTCCTGGAAATGCTCTTGGTAGGATAAGCGAAATGTTATCACATGGGCAGAAATGCCTCATCTGCGGGAAGGGCTGGGCTGACAGGGCACGGTCTTTAAAATGTGCCTCGCACTTGACACGCCTCCCCTTGCATGTCTTCCATACTCTGCAGTTGCCAACCTCCAGGTGGCACCTGGAGATTTCCCGCTATTACAAACAGAAGAGAAAAGACTTGATTTATGCCCTTCACTTGGCATCTCAGAGCGGCTTACAAACTCCTTTCCCTTCCCCTCCCCATAACAGACACCTTGTGAGGTAGGTGGGGCTGAGAGAGCTCTTTCCGGAACTATCCTTGAGAGAACAGCTCTGACAGAACTATGGCTTGCTCAAGGTCATCCAGCAGCTGCAAGTGGAGGAGTGGGGAATCAAACCCAGTTCTCCCACATTAGAGTCCATACACTTAACCACTACATCAAATGATACCCAGATGCCCAAGAGCAGTTTCTCTGGATAAAATGGCTGCTTTGGAGGGTGGGCTCTATGGCATCTTACCCCACTGAGGTCCCTTCCCTCCCCAAAACCTGCCATCCACAGACTTCCACCCCAAAATTTCCAGGTATTTCCCAACCCACTGTACTGACTGACAGACTCTGAATATTTGGTGGCTGCGCCCTGGTCTGTTGGCTAAAGGAGGTACAGCTAGAAGTGGATTTGGAAGTCTAGTGTTGTTCAGTCCAGGGTCTGGGCTCCAAAGATCAAACAGTATCAATCAGTCTGAGGCCAGAAGGTCAGAGATTCACCAGAGTGAAGTCGTTCAGTCTGGGGTCAGAGTAACAGGAATTAACCAGGCAAGGCAGTGGCAGCAAGTCAGCGTATATGTATGCATTGCGTCCACACCCACCAGCTTTCCTGGCCTAATTGTCAAGCCTTAAACCAGCTACTCAGGTTCAGTCCTGTAACAACTCATCTCCATTATCAGCAAGCAGCTGGCCGTCAGGCCAGGAGACATGCACTTTGCCATCTCGCCTGTGGCTCTGTTCTCAGCCTCTGTCTATGGCACTCTAAGGGTGTAGGTGATACTGTAGGGCTGGGAATGGACAACTGACTTTTACCTACTGAGTTGGGGCTGGAAGGTAGAGATGGCTCCACAACAGCTGTTGACTGTGAACCCTGTCAAGCATGCAGGCAGCTCCTTTTCTTGCTGGTCGGCTTTTGTTGACCCAGAGCTTGCTACACTGGGCTCCTCTTCTCCCGAGGAATCCTCGCTTTCGCTGACTGACTCACGACACCCAGAGCTGGCAACTCTATCCACATCCTCCCCACACTTCTGTTCCTTTCTGTGTAGTATTCTGGGTTCTGCCTTTGGCCAGATTTTTTTCGGGGAAGGGGCATATTCCTGGCCCCACTGGTGGACCTCCTGATGGCACCTGGTATTTTTGGCCACTGTGTGACTGGGTGGGCCACTGGCCTGATCCAACATTGGCTTCTCTTATGTTCTTAAGGTCCAGCTGTAGCAAAAAGAGTAGTGGTGGAAAGTGCCATCAAGTTGCAGCAGACTTTCAAGGCAAGAGACAAACAGAGGTGGTTGGCCATGACCTGCCTCTGTGCAGCAACCTTGGGACTTCCTTGGTGGTCTCCCATCCAAGTATTGATCAGGGCTGAGCCTGCTTCGTTCCAAGAGCTGATGAGCTCAGCCCAGCCTTGGCCACCATGGCAAAACGATACAGAAAGACGCACATGCACACATGAGATGTCTTGTGGCAATTTTGGCCATAGCTAGAGAAGATCTAGGGAGACGTGTGACTGGATTGGCCCAGAGAGAAGATCTAGGGAGATGCGTGATTGGACTGGCCTAGGGAGATGAATGATCGGATTGGCCCACGGATGGTTTAGAGGTGATAGCAGCTATCCGGTCCCTGATTTAGGTTGGGTCTCTTGCATAGAGGGGAAGGCAAAGAGGTTTAGCTTTTCCCTGGTGCATGAAAGCGACATCTTCCATGTTCTTGGTTTGGAGCAGGTGGTGAAGCCTAATGGTGGCCTCACATCTTGTGGAAGGGGTCTACCTTTTTTCTTAGTGGTACCCTCAAAGCAGGACTGCCAACTCGGTGGGGGGGGGAGTTCCTGAAGATTTGGGGGCAGAGGATCCTCAGTGGAGGTACAATGCCATAGAATCGACCCTTCAAAGCAGCCATTTTCTCCAGGGAAACTGAGCTCTGGCAGCCGGAAATCAATTCCGGGAGATCTCCAGGCCCCACCTGGAGGCTGGCAGACTGGCATCTCTCCAGGAAAACAAAACAAATGAGGAAAAGGAAGAAATATATGCAGAAGACTGGTTTTATCTTCCAGACGTTGCCCAGTGTGTTTCAGGGAGAGAGAGAGAAAATAAAAGAACAGCTGGTACAGAGCTATGGCTTGCCCAAGGTCCTCCAGCAGGTGCAAGTCGAGGAGTGGGGAATCAAACCCGGTTCTCCCGGATTAGAGTCTGCGCACTTAACCACTACACCACACTGGCTGGTAACCTGTGCTCCCTCTAAGCTGTGTTAGTGGGAGCCAGCTCACAGTTTTTGAGCCTCCGGCTCCCACGTTTTTGTCTCCGCTCAGGAAGGACGGCTCCAGAGCCGACTGATTTCTGCAGCAGCCCAACCGCGCGCTCACAACTGTAATGCCAGTAGGTCGCGAAGCAGAATTTTTGCTCACAAGACTCCCCAGCTTAGAGGGAGCATTGCAGGTAACCCTGTCATCCGGAGATCAACTGGAATAGTGGGAGATCTCCAGGGGCCGCCTGGAGGCTGGCAACTCTATTCCCAAACCCCACCCTCCTAAGGGGTCCGCCCCCAAATCTCCAGGGATCTCTCAGCACGGGATTGGCAACAGGGTCTCTGCTGCCTTCTGCCCTGTTGATGCTTAGCAGGACTCTCTGACCACAGAGAGGTTCTTGTCTCTCCCCCCTTTCCTCCCAAGTTCTTATCCTCTGTTCCTAATCTTTGTCTCATCCAGCCAATGATTCACCCCTCTCATTAACTCAGCTCTGTTCTCCTCATCTGTTGGATCCTTTTCAGCTGGGTTTCTGGTAATATATCTGGTGGCCCCTGGCAACTACCACTCTGCCTCCCCCCCCCCCCCCACGCACCGTAGCGTCTAACTCTTTTCCTCTGTGCTCTGGATTTGCACGCTAAAGCGGTGTGTCCGGCTCTCGCTCCAAGAGAAAGAGAAAAGAGAGCTGTTTTTGACTCTGTGTGTGGGAGGCATTTAGGTGCAGTGAGGTTTACTCTTGAGTCATCCGGGATCTGGCTTTATTTAAGGTTAGCTGGATTCCTCCCCCCCCCCCTTCTCTCTATTAGGAAAGCAACACAGCAACTTGGCCTGATTGTGTCAAGTCGTGCGAGCCAGCAACACAGCTTGCGTTAAAACTCGTAATTTTATTTGGAGCCGTGACCCATTATTTTAGGACCTGGGGCGCGACGTAGGGTTGCCAACGGTGGGTTGGGAAATTCCTGGAGAATCTGGATGGTGGAACCCAGGGGTCATTTCGAAGAAAAAGAGGTGCAGGCGCTCATTAGCATAACTCATTTGCATATGCCACACCCCCTAACCTACCGGAAGGGTGTCAGAAGGCCACACCCACCCCTCAGGCTCCACTCCACAGGCGAGTGAAACTGACCTGCTCTTCCTCCATTCCCTTCCCCATCCAATACTTTGTGCAATAAAAATAAGCGTAAAGAACACACCCTCATTCTCTTCCTGCTCCCTTGAAACCACCAGGTTTCAAGTAGACTTGAGATACCCAGGACATGGGCACCACCCATCCCTTCCCCTTCCCCTCCCCACAACAAGACACCCTGTGAGGTAGGTGGGGCTGAGAGAGGTCTTTTGAGAACTGCTCATGAGAGAACAGCTCTGAGAGAGCTTGTGACTGGCCCAAGGTCACACCAGCAGCTGCATGTGGAGGAGGATTGGGGAATCAACAAAACATTAAAAACAATAAAGACCCTAGTAGGGCTTTCCCCAGGGCGCTGTGCCTCTGCACTGCTCGGGGAAGCCGAGGAGGGGGTGGGGCGTGGTCATGTGCCCGCCCCCTGGGCTCCTCACTCCCGGAGCTGCGCTCCTGTGCGCTCCTGCTCCAACGGACCCCTGGTGGAACCTGGGGGAGAAGGGAGGAGGAGGAGGAGATTGGATTTATTCCCCACCCTTCACTACCTGAAGGAGTCTCAGAGCGGCTCACAATCTCCTTTCCCTTCCCCTTCCCACAACAGACACCCTGTGAGGCAGGTGGGGCTGAGAGAGCTCTTTCGAGGACTGCTTGCGAGAGAACTATGGCTTGCTCAAGGTCATCCAGC
The DNA here is from genome assembly GCA_029233225.1 of Lepidodactylus listeri. Lineage (NCBI taxonomy): Eukaryota > Metazoa > Chordata > Lepidosauria > Squamata > Gekkonidae > Lepidodactylus > Lepidodactylus listeri. The sequence goes on along the minus strand of JARCFY010000008.1, from coordinate 8,266,547 downwards.
AGCTGCAAGTGGAGGAGTGGGGAGTCAAACCCCGTTCTCCCAGATTACAGTCCGCGCTCTTAACCACTACACCAAACTGGCTCTCTGGAAGACTGACAAAATCTCCAGGGTATAAACTTCCAGTGTCAATACTCCCTTCTTCAGATACAAGTAGGAGCGGAGGTCCCTGAGCCCTTATATCCCAGCCAGAAGGGAACACTAGGCTTCCTGAAGACATCTGCTTGGAAGAATGAAGGGAAATGGAATATACAGGAAATGATTTGAAGCTACACTCTTGATTTTAAATGGGTCAAGAAATGCGTGCAGGAACGTCTAATGGAACCAACTGTCAAAGTCCTGGCTCTTCACCAGCTCCGGTTTAAGGTAGCCGAAGAGGCGCTTGGAACGCTGCAGTTTCAGATTTCAACACAAAATGTTCTCCCTGCCCTTTACTTAGTCCGTAGCTGCTCCCTCTGAATCAGAAAGCTGGTCCCTGGAGTTCTACTTCCTCTGCACTTTGGGTGGCCCCAGTTTGGTGTCCTGGTTAAGTGCGCGGACTCTAATCTGGAAGAACCAGGTTTGATTCCCCACTCCTCCACTTGCAGCTGCTGGATGACCTTGGGCAAGCCAGAGTTCTGTCAGAGCTGTTCTTGAAAAAGAGCCGTTTCTGTCAGAGCTCTCTCAGCCCCCTCCTACCTCACAGGGTGTCTGTTGTGGGGAGGGGAAGGGAAAGGAGTTGGTAAGCCGCTCTGAGACTCCTTCAGGTAGTGAAGGGCGGGGTATAAATCCAATCTCTTCTTCACTTCTTCTTCTTCTTACAGGCCCCGGGAAATGCTGATTGCCACTTTGGGGTCAGGAAGCAATTGTTCTCCAGGCCAGTTTGGCCAGGGATCCTGAAGGTTATTTGGTCATCTTCTGGACGTGGAGCGGGGGTCACGGGGGGGGGGAAGTATTTGTGAATTTCCTGCATTGTGCAGGGGGTTGGACTAGATAACCCTGGAGGTCTCTCTTCCAACTCTACAATTCTACAGCTCTAAGTCAGCCGACCGCCTAGCTTCACGAGGTCAAGGCTAACAAAACCAGTAGCCCCTCGAGAGGTGGAATTTGCTGTTTCCTGCTATTGTTTCTGGAAATGATAGGCAAAAGAGCTGACCTTTTAATGTTTGGGAAGGCCAGTTTGGTACGTCTTGTTCCTGCTAAAGTAAGAATGTGAAGAACGCATGAAGCTGTCTTATACTGCATCACACCATTGGTCCAGCAAGGTCAGGATTGTCCATTCGGACTGGCAGCGGCTCTCCAGGGTGTCAGGTCGAGGCCTTTCCCATCACCTACCGCCTGGTCTTTTCAACTGGAGATGCCGGGGATTGAGCCTGGGACCTTCTGCCTGCCGAGCAGACGATCTACCACTGAGCCACAGCCCCACTTCATGGCTCTCCAGCTGAGGTCTTTCATATCACCTCCTGCTTGGTCCTCTTAACTGGAGATGCCGGGGATTGAACCTGGGACCTTCTGTGTGCCAGGCAGATGTTCTGCCACTGAGCTACAGCCCCACTTCATGGCTCTCCAGGGTCTCCGGCTGAAGTCTTTCACATCACCGCCTGCCTGGTCCTTTTAACTGGAGATGCCGGGAGTTGAACCTGGGACCTTCTGCATGCCAAGCCGAGGCTCTACCTCTGAGCCACAGCTTCTCCCCAAATCCAAATGCTTCCCAATGAACTGAAAGCATCCCAGTGTCTTTGCCACTATTTTGGAGCAGGTTTTTAAAAGACCTAGTAGGTAGGTTTCGCCCTGACTTGGATGGGCCAGGCTAGTCAGATCTCAAGCTAAGAAGGGTCCACCCTGCCAAGTATTTGGACAGGAGATCACCAGGCAGTGTTCCCTCTGAGTTAGTGTGAGCCAGCTCACAGTTCTTTAGCCTCCGGCTCACACATTTTCACCTTACCTCAAGAAGGAAGGCTCCAGAGCAGGATGGCCAAACTTGCTTAAGGTAAGAGCCCCACAGAATAAACGTCGGATGTTTGAGAGCCACGAGACAAGAACAAATATCACACACGTTTTTATTGGAAAATATGCAGATTGGCTTTTTTTTTTATTAACATTGAACGAGACCGCCACAAATAAAAACAAAAGGGAGAAAAAGATATTGAGAACGATATTTATTTGTCCAATGATATTTGTTTGCTAATGATATCTATGTGTCTAAGAGAGAGGTGGAAAGAAAGGATGAAGGAAGTAGAGAGAGAGAGAGAAAAAAACAAAGAAAGCAAATAGGTGGGGGAGGGATGAAGGAAGAGAGACAGAAAGAAAGCGAGAGAGCAAATAGATGGGGAGCCGCACAATACGTGTGAAAGTGGCTCCCGAGCCACCGTTTGGCCACCCCTGCTCCAGAGCAAACTAATTCATGCAGTAGCCAAATCACACACTCACAACTTTAATGCCGGTAGTAGCTCACAAAGTAGAATCTTTGCTCACAAGACGTCACAGCTTAGAGGAAGCATTGTCACCAGGTCCCACCAGGAGAATGACATCCCTAATGTGAAGCCTGGGGAGGGGGAGGGACCTCAGCTGGGTATAATACCATAGAGTCCGTTCTCCAAGGCAGCCATACCCTCCTGGGTTACTGTAATTTGGAGATCCGTTATAATTCTGGGAAATCACCAAGCCCCACCTGGAGGTTGGCAACTGAAGAAGAAGGGTTGGTTTTTCTACCCCGCTCATCACTACCCAAAGGAGTCTCAGAGTGGCTTACAACTGCCTTCCCTTCCTCTCCCCACAACAAACACCGTGAGGCAGGTGGGGCTGAGAGAGCTCTGAGGGAACTGTGACTGACCCAAGGTCACCCAGCTGGCTTTATTTAGAGGAGTGGGGAATCAAACCCAGTTCTCCAGATTAGAGTCTGCCACTCTTAATTAGGACACCAAGCTGTACCACTCAGAGGCCCTCCAAGGGCACGGGGTCCTGGCTGGGAGCCACCCAGCAATGCCTGCCCAACTCCAGGGATGTTCCTCTCTATGGGTCTGTTTCTTTGCAGAGGAGAGACCGCTAGCAACACTGGAAACTTTAATCTGTGTATTCGTAACATGTCTTTTTTGTCGTTGCTGTTCAGTCGCACAGTCGAGTCCGACTCTTCGCAACTTCATGGACCGCATCACGCCGGACCCTCCTGTCCTCCGCCGTCCTCCGGAGTCCGCTTACTTTCATGGTCGCTGCCTCGATAACATTGTCTAGCCGTAGAACAAATTTAGAATCCCGTGGCACCTTTAAGACCAACAAAGGTTTATTCAAGGTATGAACTTCCATGTGCAAAGCACACTTTATCCATTCGCATCCTTGGCCGCCCCCTTCTTCTTTGACCTTCAGTCTTTCCCAGCATCAGGGTCTTCTCCGGTGAGTGCTCCCTTCTCATTGGGTGGCCAAAGTATTTGTCTGCATACTAGCAAAAAAACCAGACTCCCAAAGCAGGCATTCATAAGAACATAAGAGAAGCCAGTGTTGGATCAGGCCAGTGGCCCATCCAGTCCAACACTCTGTGTCACACAGTGGCCAAAAACACCAGGTGCCCTCAGGAGGTCCAGCAGTGGGGCCAGGACACTAGTGGGGCCCTCCCACTGTTGCCCCCCCTGTCAAGCACCAAGAACACAGAGCATCACTTGTCCCAGACTGAAAGTTCCTATCTATACTTTGTGGCTAACAGCCACTGATGGACCTCTGCTCCATATGTTTACCCAATTCCCTCTTGAAGCCGTCCATGCTTGTAGCCGCCGCCACCTCCTGTGGCAGTGAATTCCACACGTTAATCATTCTTTGGGATCTAACCCGACTGCTCAGCAATTTCATGGAGTGCCCACAAGGAGTTCTTGCGTTGTGAGAAAGGGAGAAAAGTCCTTCTGTCTCTACCTGCTCTATCCCGTGCATAATCTTATAAACCTCGATCATGCCACCCCTCAGCCATCATTTCTCCAAGCTAAAGAGCCCCAAGCACTTCAACCTTTCTTCATAGGGAAAGTGTTCCAACTCTTTTATCATCCTAGTTGCCCTTTTCTGCCCTTTTTCCAGTGCTATAATAATCTTTTTTGAGGTGTGGCGACCAGAACTGTCTGTACACAGTACTCCAAATGAGCTCGCACCATCGATTTATACAGGGGCATTATGATACCGGCTGGTTTGTTTTCAGCTCCCTTCCTATTCGAGCATCAGATGCCCAGATTCAATTCGAGCATCAGAAACCCAAAGAGCAATACAGGCAGACTGCTTTCCCTGGTTGAATCCCATTTTGCTAACTCCAGATACCTCCCCCCTCCCTGTCTCTTTCGGTTTCCAAATTCAGACAGCAGCGGCTGCTTCTTCACTCCACCTCCCCGGCCGCTGAAGGCTGAGTCATGTCAGAAGTCTGGAGCGAGACTGCCAGCCATTAAGGAACATTAAAGCTCTGTTGTGAACGCCCAGCCCTCCTTTGTCAGGTGATAAGTCCATTTGCAGTACCCTGGCCTGCCAAAAAGCATAACGCTGTCATTTGGACCGAGCGGAGGGCTCTTCCGCATCTGCTGCATCATCCAGAGCTTTTATGGAGCTCTGTCGGGAGTATTTTGGAGAACACACTCTCCTATTAAAGCATATGCATCAAAAATTTCAAAAACATACAACAATATTGCAAAATATGATTAATTTAATATAATAGGTGATGGGGGGTCCAAAGTCATCAACAACGAAACATCCGGTAGATATATTTGTTTCCAAAAGTCTTCATCAGGTGTGGACCAACAATTAGCTATTAAAAGACAATATACAATATGCAAGATTACAAGACCAATACAGGTTACAGTTTACAAAAATATATAATATTCATAAAGCTTAAAGAGGACTTACAATATCTTCAAACACAATAAAGGTACTTCTACCATATCTGGCTGATTCGACAATGGCAACTTTCTGCAGACAAACAATATTTAAAAATTCAAAAACATGGATCAAACAACTTTGATAGTATATTAGTACTAAACAAACAGTACAATTCACCAACTCATAACATATCTGGAATACTCCTAAGTTGATGCATGTCACTCAAAGACTTAACAGTGTAATGCATCCTGCATCTAACCTTTTTTGCATATTGTTGTATGTTTTTGAAATTTTTGATGCATATGCTTTAATAGGAGAGTGTGTTGTCACAGCTGTATGATTCTCTGCTCTTAACTTGTTCCATAGCTGTTGTTCTCAGGGAGTATTTTGGAAGCACATGATGCGCCCATCGCGCACCATCTTTCTGTCACTCAGCGGAGATAGCTGTGTTAAAAGTTGGGGGCCAGTGTGGTGTCAGCGTTAGAGGGTTCGAATCACCATTCTGCCAAGGGTGACCCTGGGTCAGTCACACAGACTTGGCCTAGGCTTCCTTGCAGGGCTGTTGGTGCACGGTGTTGTGGCTGATGCGTGGTGTTGTGGTTAGAGTGCCAGAGTGGGATCTTGGAGACCCAGATTTGAATTCCTGCTCTGCCATGGGTGACTTGGGGCTAGCCACCCATTCTCAGCCGAAACTACCTCGCAGGGTTGTTGTGAGGATAAAATGGGGGAAAGGAGCATTATGTAAGCCATTGTGGGGGGAAAGGTGGGATATAAATGGAGTAAATAAATACGATTTATTGCAGCAAAATTACACTGAAGGAGGAGGAGAGATTGTGTCCACAGCCCACAAGTTTACCCATCAGAACGTCAAGGGGGAACCCTGTCAAAAGCTTTACCGAAATCCAGGTAAACATTACATCTAGCTCAAAATACGCTGTTAAGTGCCTTCCACACCTGAGAGGAGATAATTAAGATTATGTTACATCCCAAATTAGAAAAAAAACACCTTTAGACATTTATCTGCTATTTTGACATATTTATTGCTTTACAACATGCAATGGAGATCAGTTCAGCTGGAGAAAATGGCCATTTTGGAAGAGGGGCCATATGGCCTCATACCCCACTGAAGTCCCTCCCTTCCCCAAACCCCGCCCCTTTCAGGCTCCACCCCTAGAACCGCCAGGTATTTCCCGACATGGAGCTGGCAACCCTGCCTCCCTAGCTTGCTCCACCCGCATTGTATATTTCCCATCTGAGCCGCGATGACTTTCATCTTTTTCTCCTCTCTGGACGTTTCTAGTTCAGCAGAAGTTATTTTTATTCTCCCAGCTCCCGGTATTTCCCTAGGGGAGCTGCGTCGCTTGCTTTTCGTTGGAAGGCCTCGGGGCAGGCAGGACTGGGCTCTGTTTGTTCAGATGAATTGCAACATTTTGCACCTTGGTTCTCGCCTTGCCGCCAGGCTGCATATTCGATGTCCCATTAGTCACTCTGAGCCAGCTTAATTGGGGCCGTTTTATCCCATTCCGTGCTAATTTACATCTCTGGAGGTTCAGGGCAGCATCTCTGTGCTTCTTTCAAACTGCCGCAGAGAGGTGTGGAAGAATTTGTGGCGAACTTGTTTGTTTGTTTCATTAAGGGAGGGACTGTGGCTCAGTGGCAGAGCACCTTCTTGGCATTGTAGAAAGTCCCAGGTTCAATCCCTGGCATCTCCAGTTCAAAGGACCAAGCAGTGGGTGATGGGAAAGACCTCAGCTTGAGACCCTGAAGAGCCATGAAGTGGAGCCGTAGCTCAGTGGTAGAGCATGTGCTTGGCAGGCAGAAGGTCCCAGGTTCAATCCCCGGCATCTCCAGTTAAAAGGACCAGGCAGGAGGTGATGGGAAAGACCTCAGCCTGAGACCCTGGAGAGCCATGAAGTGGGGCCGTGGCTCAGTGGTAGAGCCTCTGCCTGGCATGTAGAAGGTCCCAGGTTCAATCCCGGGCATCTCCAGTTAAAAGACCTGGCAGCAGGTGATGTGAAAGACCTCTGCCTGAGACTATGGAGAGCGGCTGTCAGTCTGAGTAGAAAATATTGATCTTGATGGACGGAGAGTCTGACTCAGCAGAAGGCAAATTCATGTGTGTTCAGGTGACCTTGGTTTGGCATGTGGGGGGGATGTACGTCCTATTTATTGATAAGCTTCATATCCCAGCATCTCGGCCTAAATAGGTCGTAGGGTGCCTGAAAACATTAATTTAAATGAGAAAGAAGAGATTGGATTTACACCCTGGCCTTCACTTGGAGTCTCAGAGCGGCTTACAATCTCCTTCTCTTCCCCTCCCTACAATAGTTACCCTGTGAGGTAGGTGGGGCTGAGAGAGCTCTCTCGAGGACTGGTTGTGAGAGAACAGCTCTGAAAAAACTTGTGACTGACCCAAGGTCATTCAGCAGCTGCAAGTGGAGGAGTGGGGAACCAGACCCGGTTCTCCCAGATTAGCGTCTGCACTCTTAACCACTACACCAAACTGGCTCTCAGTATCAACAAACCAATCTTAATAAAAACCAACTTTTTATTAAAAATATTTCACAGTATAACATAATCCAGTCCCCCCCCTTAGAAGCATGCTGACTTTCAGGTCAGCAACGGAATGTTCCTCAACACTGCAACATTCTCCAGCCGGTAGTTTTGAACGTTGCTTAGAGATGCTGGGCCAGGGGCCAGCATCTCTGAACATTTAGGCTCAGGGAGCGGAAATGACGTAGCACAACAGGATGATGTCAAATCCAGGTTTTCATCCCCACCCCCAGTAAATCTCCCAGGATTTCCCAAACCCGAGCTGGCAATTCTATGTCTAGGGGTAGGACCATAATTCTGTGCCCCTTTGGGGGCCACCTGAGTGTAATTTCACCTCCAATCTCCCCCTCTTCTCCTTCCCTGTTGCGGTGGGTGCAAGATGAGGATAATTCCTACCTTGCAGGGTTCTTGTAAAAATGACAGCTGCGAAGCGGCATGGATTTTTTTTTCTAAAAAGAAATAAAACAATAAGAGGATTGAAACGATTAGTCTAGTCATAAAGGTCTTTGGTTTTCTGAAATCATAAAAGTTCTTCAGTCATAAAGTTCTTCAGTTTTCTATTGGGTTGGACACTACTGCTAATTGCCCTCCACCCCCTGGACAGTTACGCGCGACTGAGAAATTACACTCGCTGTGAAACAGGAACGACACATCATAACTTTTAACAATGTTGGTTTACTCTTAGTGTGTGAGCTATTTTTGAACTCGAGGACTTCCTTCATTTCCTTGGACTGTATCCCAGAGCGAAAGGGGTCAGTCCAACCTGATAGCAAAGGAAGTCGAACTTACCCCCCCCCCCCCAAGAAATCCCACTATCAAGAGCACACCATAATTCTGGCATTTTTCCTATGAGGTGCATACAATTTTTCCTTTCCATTAACTAAAGGACGATTGGGTGGGGCGATAAAAATGGGATATAAAATCTTTTAAAATAGAAGAGTCCAGGAGCTCTCAAGACTAACGAAATTTGTGGCAAGGGAGGAGCTTTCGGGGGTCACTGCTCATTTCCTCATACTTCAGTTATCTGAATTGGTGAGCACTGTTTCAGGAAAGTGCATAGCCTGCCACAAATTGTCTTAGTCTTTAAGGCGCTACTGGCACCATAGAGTTTCAGGGTGATTGCCAGAGCCCCGACAACGTGCCCAGCGTGATGGCGTCACTTCCGGGTCGGGTTGCCAGCCCCAGGTTGGGAAATACCTGGAGATTCTGGGGGTGGAGCCTGAAGAGGGGTGGGGTTTGGGGAGGGGGAGGGACTTCAATGGCGTATAATGCTATAGAGCAGGGGTGGCCAAACTGTGGCTCAGGAGCCACATGCGGCTTTTTCTCACATATTGTGTGGCTCCGGGCAGGGTAGCCTGGGGAAGTGGCTGGGGCACGCCTCCCTCTTTCTTCCCTAGCCAGTGTTCCCCTCCCTGGGTAGGCTTGAGGTGGCGGGGAGCAGAGAAAGAAAGCAACTTCAACTTTAAATGCATTCTCAAAGCCCCCCCACCCCGGCTGGCTTGGGGAAAGCATTTGTCTTTTCAAATATTATTATCAATATCTGTTTTTACCCCGTTTGTTTTTATTTCTGGCAGTCTTGTTTAATGTTAATATCAATCAAAAGCAAATTTGCATATTTTCTAATAAAAATGTATGCAATATTTCTTCATGGCTTGCGGCACTCAGACATCTGGTGTTTCTTCTCTGTGGCTCTTTTGTTAAGCTGCCCCTGCTACAGAGTTCACCGTCCAAAGTGGCCCTTTGCTCCAGGGGAACTGATCTCTCTCGCCTGGAAACCAGCTGTAATAGCGGGAGATCTCCAGCCACCACCAGGAGGCTGGCAACATTACCCTACGGCCTGCTGCCAGTCCGTGTAGACAGTTCTGACACTGACAGCCCCAGCGCTAAGTTCAGTATAAGGCAGCTTCATACGCACATGTGAATATCAGTAAGGGGGAAGGATATATTAAGAACACAAGAACATAAGAGAAGCCAATGTTGGATCAGGCCAGTGGCCCATCCAGTCCAACACTCTGTGTCACACAGTGGCCAAAAACATCAGGTGCCCTCAGGAGGTCCACCAGTGGGGCCAGGACAGTAGAAGCCCTCCCACTGTTGCCCCCCCCCAAGCACCAAGAATACAGAGCATCCCTGGCCCCAGACCGAGAGTCCCTATCTGTACCTTGTGGCTAATAGCCACTGATGGGACCTCTGCTCCAGATGTTTATCCAATTCCCTCTTGAAGCTGTCCATCCTTGTAGCCGCTACTACCTCCTGTGGCAGTGAGTTCCACACGTTAATCACTCTTTGGGTGAAGCAGGACTTCCTTCCGTCCGTTCTCACCCGACTGCTCAGCCATTTAATCTGAGCGCCCACAAGGAGTTTTTGTATTGACTGACATTATTGTCCGCGTTCCTTTTCCAGCGCACGCAAACCAGCCCCGGAGGTAAGCTCCCCGCCCCGCGGAGCCTGCAACCTGCTGCACCACCGAAGCCGGCCGGGAAGACCAACGCGCCGCTGTCCCTTTAAGAGGGGCCGCCGCTCTCCCGCCCATCCAGACGTCTTCGGGACGTGACTCCGATCGCCGACTCTTCCGGCTCCCAACCGAAGGGCGCGCCGCGTGGAACGGAGGGGCGCCTCGGAAGGCGGGCGGGCGGGCGGCCCCTCCTTCGCCCCGCATATGGCCGCCGCCCTCGCCGCACCCGGAAGTGCGCGCTCGCGGCCGTCGCCCCTCCCCGCTCCGCGCGCCCGGGCCTCTATGGTGTCCTTCTCCTCCCCGTCGCTGCGGCGGACAAGATGGCGGCGGCGGCGGCCTTCGGCCCAGGCCTGTGCCCGGCGGGCGCCCTCGAGAGCCGCGTCCTGGCCTACACCCTCCACCGCTGGAGCAGCTTCTCCTCCACCTACCTGCCCGAGTGAGTCGCTCCCCCCCCCCTCCCCGCCGCTGCCTGCCGGGGGCCGGCCGGGCAGCAGGACCAGGGCCGATCGGGGGCGGGGAGGGCGGGGCGGGGCGGGGCGGGGCAGGGGGGGGGGCTGAGGGAGCGCGGCCTGCCTCGCGGGGCTGTTGTGATGCTGCCAGAGAGCGCCCAGAGCCTCTTTCCTCTTCCGGGAAGGAACCGAAAGGTTGATCTCCCACCCATCCAAGGGCCAGATAATGTCCACTGGGGACACGGGACGTGGATAGTGACAGATAACGTGGATATTGAAAGATATCAGTTGTCAATAGTGTCCACTGGGGACATGGAACATGGATATGGTCAGATACCAGTTCTCAATAATGTCAATTGGGGACATGGAACGTGGATATTGAAAGATATCAGTGGTCAATAGTGTCCACTGGGGACATGGAACATGGATATGGTTATTTATCTGTGGTCAATAGTGTCCACTGGGGACATGGAACATGGATATGGTTATTTATCTGTGGTCAATAGTGTCCACTGGGGACATGGAACATGGATATGGTCATTTATCAGTTGTCAATAATGTCCACTGGGGACATGTCACATGGATATGGTCAGATACCAGTTCTCAATAATGTCAATTGGGGACATGGAACGTGGATATTGAAAGATATCAGTGGTCAATAGTGTCCACTGGGGACATGGAACATGGATATGGTTATTTATCAGTGGTCAATAGTGTCCACTGGGGACATGGAACATGGATATGGTTATTTATCAGTGGTCAATAGTGTCCACTGGGGACATGGAACATGGATATGGTCATTTATCAGTTGTCAATAATGTCCACTGGGGACATGGAACATGGATATGGTCAGATACCAGTTCTCAATAATGTCAATTGGGGACATGGAACGTGGATATTGAAAGATATCAGTTGTCAATAATGTCCACTGGGGACATGGAACATGGATATGGTTATTTATCAGTGGTCAATAGTGTCCACTGGGGACATGGAACATGGATATGGTCATTTATCAGTTGTCAATAATGTCCACTGGGGACATGTCACATGGATATGGTCAGATACCAGTTCTCAATAATGTCAATTAGGGACATATAGCATGGATATGATCAGATATCAGTTGTCAATAATGTCCACTGGGGACATGGAACATGGATATGGTTATTTATCAGTGGTCAATAGTGTCTACTGGGGACATGGAACATAGATATGGTCATTTATCAGTTGTCAATACTGTCCACTGGGGACATGGAATATGGATATGATCAGATATCAGTTGTCAATAATGTCCACTGGGGACATGTCACATGGATATGGTCATTTATCAGCTGTCAATAATTTCCACTGGGGACATGGAACATGGATATGGTCATTTATCAGTTGTCAATAATGTCATTTGGGGACATGTCACATGGATATGATCAGATATCAGTTGTCAATAATGTCAATTAGGGACATATAGCATGGATATGATCAGATATCAGTTGTCAATAATGTCCACTGGGGACATGGAACATGGATATGGTCAGATATCAGTTGTCAATAATGTCAGTTAGGGACACGTCACATCAAAAGTCCCCCAAACACGTGGTGGTATTTACTATATGTGTTTTCTGATTGTCATTATCTGGCCCTTAGGATTGTGGAAATTAATCTTCTGGTTCCTAGATTCGACTCGTTTGGGTTAAGTTTTTCTTCTTCTGTTTTTGTTCCTGGCATCTTTTCTCTTCAACCTGGGAGCTCCTTGGGGGACTCTTAGCCAGCTTGTCTTTCTCAGCCTGGCTTACCTTGCAGGGTTGTTGTGGTGGTGCCAGAGAGCTTGGAGCATCTGCTGTCTTCAGTGAAGAAAGCAAAAGGTTGATTTCCACAAATCTAAGGGCCGAATAATGTCAATTAGATATCCCCAAACACCTGATAAGATTTATGATATATGTTTTCTGATTGACATTATTTGGCCTTTAGGATTGTGGAAATTCACCTTGTGGTTTCTGGATTCAAAGCGTCTGGGTTAAGTTTTTCTTCTTCTCCGGGCATCGTTTCTCTTCAGCCTGGGAGCTCTTTGGGTGACTTTTAGCCAGTCCGTCTTTCTCAGACCGGCCTACCTCGCAGGGTTGTTGTGACGGTGCCAGAGAGCTCAAAGCCTCTTCTCTCTTCAGTTAAGGACCCAAAGGTTGATTTCCACAAATCTAAGGGCCAAATGATGTCAATGAGGAACATGTAACATAGATATTCTAAAATATGTGATCATTTTTATGTTATCTATATATCAGGGATGGCGAACCTTTTAGAGACCAAGTGCCCAAACTGCAACCCAAAACCCACTTATTTATCGCAAAGTGCCAGCACGACAATTTAACCTGAATACTGAGGTTTTAGTTTTAAAAAAAGAACTCATACATTGACATCTTTTGTCTTAAAAGAAAAACACAATAACAGAGCTTTCAATTATACAAACAACTTTTTGTTGAAAGGTAAAAGTTTGCATTTGGCATGCTTTTGAACAATTAATGTGATTTTTGCTGTTGTATGCATGCTGATAATTTGTCTAACCTTGGCTCATACTTTGTAAGTTTGAGAGCAGCCCAGCCTCGAGTCTGTGTCGTCTTTTTCCTTTTAGAGACTGAGTGCCCAAACTGCATGCGTGCCCACAGAGAGGGCTCTGAGTGCCACCTCTGGCACGTGTGCCATAGGTTTGCCACCACTGCTATATATCTAATTCCCAAGTAGCCCCCTCCATGCAGATATCTAAATCCGTGCCGGGGGGGGGCACTTGGGGAGGGAGGGAGATTTTTCTGCATATGTGGGGGACTCTCCACGTTTGCAGAAAAATCCAAAAACTATCAAAAACTTTTCGGAGGATATTTAAATCCCCCGAAAAGTAAAAGAGCGTTCCCTGTGCATGTGCAGGGAACGCTCAGGGAACTGGGGCGGCCCGGCGGTTGGGAGGCATCTAAGCCTCGCCGCCAGAGCCCGGGAGGGGGGGAGAAAGCGGCGAGGCCCAGCAGCTCCGGGCCTGGCCGGGCCAAAATGGGGGCGGGGGGGGGGGGAGCTGCAAGACCCATGCAGCGCAGAGCCGCGGGCCTCGCTCGGGCGGGGGGAGAAGGATTGGCTCTTTCTCCCCCCCCCCCCCCCGTGGATCCCGCGGGTCTCACCTCTTGTATGTTTCTAGTTGACATTATTTGGCCCTTGGGATTGTGGAAATTAATCTTCTGGTTTCTCGATTCAGCTTGTTTGAGTTCAGTTTTCCCCCCCTTCTTTTTGTTTCTGACATCTTTCCTCTTCAGCTGGGGAGCTCCTTGGGGGACTTTTAGCCAGCTCTTCTTTCTCAGCCTGGCCCACCTCGCGGGGTTGTTGTGATGGTGCCAGAGAGCCCGAAGTCTCTTTTCTCTTCAGTTAAGAACCCAAAAGGTTAATTCCCACAGATCTAAGGCCAAATAATGTCAGTTAGGAACATATAACATAGGTATTAGTAATATCTATAGCCAGCCATTCTTTCTCAGCCCGGCCCACCTTGTGGGGGTCATTGTGATGGTCCCAGAGAGGTGGAAGCATCTGCTGTCTTCAGTCTGGAAACTCCTTGGGTGATTTTTAGCCAGCCGTTCTTTCTCAGCCTGGATTACCTCGCTGGGTTGTTGTGACGGTATCGGCGAACCCGAAGCATCTTCTCTGTTCAGCCTGGAAGCTTCTCGGGGGACTTTTAGTCGGCCATTATTTCTCAGCCTGCCCTGCCTTGCAGGGTGGTTGTGATGTTACAGTTGGGAAGTGGAGACCCTTGTAAACATCCCTGGCTGTCATTTGGAGGAAAGGTTGGGATAAATACGCTATCGAGGGTGACTTGTAAGCCAGCGTGGTGTCGTGGTTAGAGTGTCAAGACTAGGATCTGGGAGACCCAGGTTCAAATGCCTCACTCTGACATGGAAACTCGCCCCGGGGGCGGGTCTAAGGCCAATCACACTCACTCAGCCTAACCTACTTTTCAGGGTTGTTGTTAGGATGAAGTGGGAGACAAGGGGAAAAACATGAGCCACTCTGGTTCCCCATTGGACAGAAAAGAAGGTTCAGGGCTCATTTCGTAGCTGGAGCTCGTTTGCATATTAGGCCACACACCCCTAATGTAGCCAATCCTCCAAGAGCTTACAGAGCTCTTCTTACAGGGGCTACTGTAAGCTTTTGGAGGATTGGCTACACCAAGGGTGTGTGGCCTAATATGCAAAGGAGCTCCTGCAACGAAATGAGCCCTAAAGGAAGTAAATAATAAATACCTAATCAGTTGGGGTGATGCAGGGTGGGCACTGAAAGCCTCTCTCTGTGTTTTTTGGTTTCGAGGGTGGGGGGAAGTCACTGTTCCAGAAAGACAGCTGCATCGGTTAGTGGCAGCAAAAATGAAAAGGAGTTCCTGGTGAACCCGCATGCTTTTGTTGCGGCACGAGCAGTTGTCGACTAGATCCCACGAGTAAGGGAGTAAGGCTCGGATGTTCGTCGCTAACACAAGCTTTTGTGGGACTGAGCGGGAAGCCTGCTGCTGCAAGAGGAGTGGAGGTGGCCCTGAGGCCAAGGAGATGCCTTTAAAAGCAAAGTGTCCGCGTGAAGTGCCAGCAGGTCACTTCCTACTTACGGCAACTCTATGAATTAATTACCTCCCAAATATCTTATTGTTACCGGCCTTGCTCAGGTCTTGCAAACGGAGGGCCATGGCTTTTTTGACTGAGGCAATCCATCTCAGGTCGGAACAAAGCTTGAGGCCAGTGGCACCTTTAAGACCAACACATTTTAATTCTAGGTGCAAGAAGCGCGCATGCACACGAAAGCTTATACCCAGAATTAAACTGTGCTGGTCTTAAAGGTGCCACTGGACTCAAACTTTGTTCTGTCGCTTCGGACCAACACGGTGACACAGCTACCCACCTGAATCCATCTCCATCTCACCTGAATCCATCTCATCTTTTTCCTGCTGCTTCCTACTTTTCCTAGCATGATTGTCTTTTCCAGGGACTCCTGCTTTCTCATGATATGAGCAAAGAACAATAGGCTCAGTTAAGTCATTTTCGCTTCTAGGGAGAGTTCAGGCTTGATTTGCTTGAAAGCAGAGAGAAACTAGAAAACGACTCTGTGGTTGCGTGGCGTGGTTTGTGGTGTTTCTTTGCAAACCTGGAAAAGGAAGCGGAGGCGGTGGCCGGCTTCTTTTAAGGCCTCCAGAAGCTCAGAAAATGAACAGGCTGTTCTGGTGGACTTTGGGGAAGCATCAGTTCCTTGTGAAGTCTGTAGTAGCCTAGACGAAACAAACAGGAGCGCTTTTGGCACCAGGAAGCAGGAGGAGGAGGAGATGGAGATGATTGGATTTATACCCCGCCCTTCACTACCTGAAGGAGTCTCAGAGCGGCTTACAATCTTCTTTTTCTCCCTCTCCCCACAACAGACACCCTGGGAGGCAGGTTGGGCTGAGAGAGCTCTTTCCAGGACTGCTTGTGCGAGAACAGCTCTGAGAGAACTTGTGACTGACCCAGGGTCACACCAGCAGCTGCATGTGGAGTTGTGGGGAATCAAACCCGGTTCTCCCAGATTCGAGTTTGCACTCCTAACCATCACACCAAACTGGCTCTCACCAAAGCAGGCCCTGACAGATTTTCTCCAGCTTTGCAAGCCGCCCCCCAAATTTAGGAGCCAGAGTTCTTCCCCACCCTTTTGGGTTTTCTGTTTCAACGACCACACTTCCTAACGATTGCTACCACAAAACCTAATCCTCGGCTCTTCACAGTTTCATGTCATTTTAAAAAAAAGTTACAGCAAGCGTTAGAACAAAGTTTGATACCGGGGCACCTTGAAGACCAATAAAGTTTAATTCGAGGTATGAGCTTTCGTGTGCGTGCACCCTTCTCTGTCTGAGGAATCCTAGGATTATGCGCCGTACTCTCCAGGAGGTCTTCTTTTTAAAGTAGAAAGGTAAACATAGGGTGCTGTGTGATGAAGACACGGTTGTGGAGGAGGAAAGTGGGTCGGTTGTGTGTGTGGCTGTTGGTCTTGGGTTACCGCTGGGGGATGAAATTCCTGTTCTGCCCTTCGGCTTGCTGGGTGACCTCGGGGCAGCTGGGAGGATAAAGCAGAGGATGGGAGACTGATGTTTGTCACTCTGAGCTCTTTGGAGACCGAGTGACGGTTTAAAGGTTGAGAGGTTTATTGTGGCACCAAGGATCTTGTTTCTGGGCCCAAAGCTCAGTTTATGGGGTGTTTAAGTTTGTTGTTTATTTGGTATATCACCAGCACAATTACAATCAATACAAAAAAGGGTACTAATAAAATATATAAAATATCAAATCCTTAAATATAAAACTGCATTAAATCTACGTATATTAATTACAATTGCTGATACTCTAAATTTCTGCAATACTCTATCACCTGATATCCAACTGTTGGACAAATATTATAAGAGTTATACAATTCTACTCCCCATCTCCTAAATCTTCTGAATTCTTTTAAAATAGTTCTACATGTGCAGCGCGTATTTTTTGAGCTATTGCTAAAAATTTGGCACAGTTTATTATAATCTGTGGAGCAGAATCAAATAATAGCTTCCTACTTATCTCCTTATCCAAGTATCCATGATACCTCCTTATAACAGGATGAATAAATGTTACTCTAATGGTTTCATAAAATGTACAGTGGAGTAAAATATGTTCAATTGTCTCAACTTTCCCTGAGCTGCACGGGCATAGTCGCTCAGGCAAAGGTACCTTTTTTATATCGGGTGTGTGTGTGGGGTGTGTGTGGGGGGGAGAGCAGGGACATGTGGTACCGTGAGTGGTGGGATAGGTGGGGGGACAAGAAGGGGTAAAAAGGAGATCAGCACCCCATTCTCACCTTTCTGCGGCTGCTGACATGAGCTTCCGGCCCGCTTTGTCCCAAGATAAAACAGGAGTCTTGGGGCACTTGAAAGAGTAACTTATCAGTCTTAACTTACCAGTCTTCGGAGAAAAGGAAATACTGCTTTACATGGAGAGTGATCAAAATGTGGAATTGGCTGCCAGAGGATGTAGTGGTGGTCACAGGAATAAGCAGCTTTAAAAGAGGATTAGAGAGATTTCCTGGAGGAGAGGTCTGTCAGTGGCTACTAGTGATACTGATGGGAACCGCCACACGGAGGAGGCCTCGGCCTCTGTGCCATGTCGTTGGCCATCTGGAGAAACCGGTTGGCCTCTGTGTGAGACAGGATGCAGGAATGGATGGACCACTGGCCTGATCTAGCAGCGCTCTTCCGATGTTCTTAGTAACGCTAGGAAAAGCGGAAGGCAGCAGGAAAAGAGGGAGAACCAACATGTGATGAATTGACTCCCTCCCGGCAGCCAGGGCCCTCAGTTTGCAAGGCCGTTAAAGACAGGATGCAGCCGGGGACCATCATGCCTGTGGGACCGCCTCTCCCCATATGGGCCCCACTCCTCCGCCTGCACCTGGCTGGATGACCTTGGGCAAGCCATAGTTCTGGCAGAGCTGTTCTTGAAAAAGAGCCGTTTCTGTCCGAGCTCTCTCAGCCCCACCTACCTCCCAGGGTGTCTGTTGTGGGGAGGGGAAGGGAAAGGAGTTTGTAAGCCGCTCTGAGACTCTTAAGTGAGTGAAGGGCGGGATATAAATCCAATCTCCTCTTCTTCTTCTTCTTCTTCAACCCAGGGCAAGGGCTTTTTGTCCCAATCTGGTGGAACATGCTCCCCACTCAAGATCAGGGCCCTGCGGGACTTATTGCAGTTTGTCAGGGCCTGTAAAACAGAGCTGTTCTGCCAGGCTTTTGGTTGAGGCGGTGGATGTTCCACCATTCTGGCCTCCCCTGTATACGGCCCATTCCCAGTGCCTTGCTGTTCTAGATAACACCATTGGGCACTGGAGTTTCCTGGGTGTAGTGTAGTGGTTAAGTTTGGTGTAGTGGTTAAGAGCGCGGACTCTAATCTGGGAGAACCGGGTTTGATTCCCCACTCCTCCGCTTGCACCTGCTGGATGACCTTGGGCAAGCCACAGTCCTGTCAGAGCTTTTCTCTTAAGGACAGCTCTGGAAAGAGCTCTTTCAGTCCCACCCACCTCACAGGCAATGTGCCCTCTAATCTGAGTTAGTGTGAGCTAGCTCACAGTTTTTTAGTCTCTGGCTCCCAGATTTTCATCTTAGCTCAGGAAGGATGGCTCCAGAGAAAACTATGCAGGAGCCAAATCGCTCGCTTACAGCGTTAATGCCAATAGCTCACAAAGTAGAATTTTTGCTCACAAGACCACAGCTTAGAGGGAGCATTGCTCACAGGGTGTCTGTTGTGGGGAGGGGAAGGGAAAGGAGTTTGTAAGCCGCTCTGAGACTCCTTCGGGTAGTGAAGGGCAGGGTATAAATCCAATCTCTTCTCTTCTTCTCTTCTGTATCCACCTGATATGACACACGGGGTTTGTTGTTGTTGTTGTTTGTCGAGCCATCTACTGTTTCATTGGTTTTTATGGATTTTATGCTGTAAGCCGCCCTGAGCCCACTCGTGGGATAGGGCGGGGTATACATTAAACAACAATAATTTCGTAGGGTCCCCAGAAGTTGGAAGCAACTTGATGATGCTTAAAGTGCATATACTTGTGGCACTTGAAATAATACCTTATCAGTCTCTAAGTCACCCAAGACTCCTATTTATTTTTGTGGCAACAGACTACTATAGCTATCCCTGTGGACTCGCGAGCGGTTCACAGATGCTGCGTTTCCAAATTAGCATCTGTGCACGAAATCCACTTCGGATCTCTCTGTAAACGCCCAGCCCTTCGCACGTCGTAATTGTTTCATAACACTTCATCTTATGCTTCCGTGCCCGGCGGGTCTTGTCTTTCCGCAGCGTCACATGCATGCTGTGCTCAGACCAGCGTGTCCTAGAAAGCAGGTTCCCTTCTGAGAGCAGAATTAGGCTGCGCGATGGGAACAGTAGGTTCCCAACCTTTTCTGTCTGTGCTAAGTGTAAAGATGTGAAGGCCCCGAAAAAAAACTGGAAAAATTCGGGAAGAAACGTTCCCCCCCCCATTTTTTCCCCCTGAAAAAATAGAAAAATTGAAAAAAGAAAAGGGAAAAAAATGATTATGGCACGTTTTATTTTAACATGATGAGTAAAATATTTCACGACAAGGTGTTCAAATATTTTCCAAATCATTTCTAAAAAATACGTATGGTATCAGATTAATCTAATTTCTGTGCACTGAGGACAAGCAAGTCCTAGGTTACAAACTGAACTCTCCAATGCAAGAACAAGATGCATTTCTTCCTTTAGGAGGCGCCGTTGTCACAAGAAAAGAAAAAGGTTTCAGTTTTGTTTTTGCATGTGGGTGGCTATACCGGCACTCAGGCTTCACTAGGCTTCTGGATTTTTAAAAATTGTTTTGTGGAGGGTTTTTTTTGTCTGTTCCACATAAACTAGTAAACAGTTCAGGAGATTGTTGCTCCGTTTGCTACAATCACAAATAGATATTGTTAAAAAAGTAAATTCTGTTTGTAATAATTGTTTGGATACACTGTATTTTTAATATGCTAGCTGTGATAGTTTCATGCCAACTGAAATTGTCCATAGTTATATTTTATGTTCCTAAAGTAGCAGAATGACTTCCAATCTGGAAAAGAAAAAAAAGTGCTAATGTAGCATTTTTTTTTCAATTTTTCTGAAAATGTCCATTTTTTCTCGGGAAACCCCCCCGGAAAAAACCTGGGTTTTTTTCTGAGCTTCAAAATTTCCGGAAATTTTACATCTTTAGGTAAGTGCCAAAAAAGGCACTTTCAGGAAGTGGCGAGATAGAGACACTTAATTCTTTTTGGGTTTCTCTCCTGCAAATGCTACGGGAAGATGATAGAAGTAGTTTCTCTTTACTGACTGGTTTCTGAAACTGGGAATGTGCCCACCTTGGAGGGGAGAGGGTAGAAATTGATGAAGGGTAGAGAGTCTGGATCAGGTACACTGTAGGCTTGAGAAGGAGATGTGAAGTGAGATCTGGAGATAATTTCATTTGCTTTGCTACGGCACAGTTGGAAGAGCCACTAGAAATGGTAGAACAGTCTCCTGGCTGAAGTGGTTTGAGAAAAGGGATTAAAACTGACACAACATATTATTCCTATCCACTGCCGAAAGGAAGACACAACAGATGTAACTGTAGAGGCTCATATTTCCTTTGCTTTTTTTGAAACCTATATACTAATAGCCAAGTGTCCCCTGTGCATATGGATATCTAAATCCACACATTGGGGACACTTGGGGGGCAAAGAGATTTTCCTGCACACTTGGGGTATTCCCCAGGTGTGCAGAAAAATATGAAAAGTTTTTTTTAAAAAACTATGTGTGCAGAGTGCAGTGTGCAGAGACCGAGCAGGAGTAGCGCAAGACCAACCAGGGGAAAAGAGAGGAAGGTTTTCAGAATTGGCCCAAGAACTGGCCGCAGGGGAGCTGAGGCACTTGACCTGACATGTCTGGTTGGGTATCTGGAGAATGAGGTTACCTAATACTTGGAACAGGATCGGCGCATGTGTGTTCTGCGCATGACTCTGGTGCAAGCGAGGGGTGATCAGCTTTCAGAAAGGTGTTTGCCTCCATTCCCGCCACGGCAATTAACAATTAACGTCCGAGGCTAACGTCCGTGGCTTAAAGGTGTCCGAGCAAAGGGAAGAGGTTCAGAAAAGGAGACAAAAATCTGATACTCTGGATGAGGCGTTTTGTGGTGTTCAGGAGAAGAGACGGCTGTGTGCCTTTCCCCTACTGCTCACCCTGTGGCCGCGCGCCAGACCCCCGAGACTTTAATTTACCTTTCACTTTTGGACTCTGAAATGAACTCGGACTTGGACGCTCCCTGGAGTATTTGCTCATGTGATGTTTGTTGCTGGGAGCGAGCTCTCTGCCTCTACGTGTGGAGGATTTTGTCTAGGAGGTGCTCATTTTAGGGAGTTTATCTGGACAGCGGTTTCCTATGTTGCAGATTGGATGCTGGAGAGAGCTAAATTGGAAGCGGGATAAATGCAGGAGAAGGGATTGTTTGCTATGCCTGCGGAGACACCATGCAACCGGGGGTCGATATTTGAATGCATTTGAAAGGCTGTCGCTTAGAGGAGGGCAGGGGGCTGTTCCTGTTGGCAGCAGAGGAGAGGACTCGCAAGAATGGGTATAAATTAAAGGTAGAAAGAGACCAGCTGGATATTAGGATTTTTTTTTTTTACAGCAAAGCATAGTCCAGCGGTGGAATCGGCTGCCTAGGGAGGTAAAGAACATTGACACAAACACATGTCAGGGATTCTTTAGGCTGATCCTAAAGCCAGTTTGGTGTAGTGGTTACGAGTGCGGACTCTAATCTGGGAGAACCGGGTTTGATTCCCCGCTCCTCCACATGCAGCTGCTGGTGTGACCTTGGATCAGTTACAAGTTCATTTAGAGCTGTTCTCTCAAGGGCAGTCCTCGAAAGAGCTCTCTCAGCCCCATCTACCTCCAGTGTTCTCTCTAAGCTAAGTTAGTGTGAGTTAGCTCACAGTTTCTTAGCCTCTGGCTCACACATTTCTGTCTCAGCTCAGGAAGAAGAAGAAGAGAAGAGATTGGATTTATACCCCGCCCTCCACTCCCCAAGGGAGTCTCAGAGCGGCTTACAAACTCCTTTCCCTTCCCCTCCCCACAACAGACACCCTGTGAGGTGGGTGGGGCTGAGAGAGCTCTTTCCCAAGCTGTCCTTGAGGGAACAGCTGGTACAGAGCTATGGCTTGCCCAAGGTCATCCAGCCAGGTGCAAGTGGAGGAGTGGGGAATCAAACCCGGTTCTCCCAGATTAGAGTCCGCGCACTTAACCACTACACCAAACTGGCTCTCCTACACCAAACTGGCTCTCAGGAAGGGATGGCTCCAGGGCAAACTAATTGATGCAGTAGCCGAATCGCTCGCTCACAACTTAAATGCCAGTAGCTCACAAAGTAGAATTTTTGCTCACGACTCCACAGTTTAGAGGGAGCGTTGGGATGTCTGTTGTGGGGAGGGGAAGGGAAAGGAGATTGTAAGCAGCTCTGAGACTCCTTCGGGTAGAGAAGGGCGAGGTATAAATCCAGTCTCCTCCTCCTCCAGCACTGAGCAGGGGGTTGGTTAGACTAAGTGGCCTGTATGGCCCCTTCCAGTTCTATGCTTCTATGATATTTGGCCTGTCCTCTTACATTGGCTGGGCGGCTAGGAGCAGTGGGGTCTCCAAAACCAGGTCTGAATGTGCACTTGCCGAAAATGAATTGGATCTATATTAAATGTTCCGTTGGCAGAACAGAACTTTCCTGACTCCCCCTTCCCACAGCAGCCCACTGATATCCACAAAATGGTGGACTGGAGACCCTGAGGAATGAGATGGGGGGCGGGGTCCATTGCAGCAAGGGGGTATCGGTGGAAACTGCCCATTTAGTCTGGATCCATCCCATGTTCGCCAGGCTTGGCCAGCTATAATGAGGGGAGATGGTGGCCTCAATGTGGTGGACTTTGGAGGGGATGGTAGCCTGTCTCTCTCAGGGGAGGGGTTGTGGCTGAGAGGAAGAGTCTCTGCTTTGGATGCAGAAGGTTAGAAGTTTGATCCCCGGCATCTCCAGTTGAAAGGACCAGACACTAGGTGATGTGAAAGACCTCAGCCTGAGACCCTGGAGAGCCACGAAGTGGGGCTGTAGCTCAGTGGAGGAACATCTGCCTGGCATTCAGGAGGTCCCAGGTTCAATCCCTGGCATCTCCAGTTGAAAGGACCAGACACTAGGTGATGTGAAAGACCTCAGCCTGAGACCCTGGAGAGCCATGAAGTGGGGCTGTGGCTTAGTGGAGGATCATCTGCCTGGCATTCAGGAAGTCCCAGGTTCAATCCCCGGCATCTCCAGTTGAAAGGACCAGACACTAGGTGATGTGAAAGACCTCAGCCTGAGACCCTGGAGAGCCATGAAGTGGGGCTGTAGCTCAGTGGAGGAGCATCTGCCTGGCATTCAGGAGGTCCCAGGTTCAATCCCCAGGATCTCCAGTTGAAAGGACCAGGCAGTGGGCGATGTGAAAGACCTCAGCCTGAGACCCTGGAGAGCCATGAAGTGGGGCTGTGGCTTAGTGGAGGATCATCTGCCTGGCATTCAGGAAGTCCCAGGTTCAATCCCTGGCATCTCCAGTTGAAAGGACCAGACACTAGGTGATGTGAAAGACCTCAGCCTGAGACCCTGGAGAGCCATGAAGTGGGGCTGTAGCTCAGTGGAGGAGCATCTGCCTGGCATTCAGGAGGTCCCAGGTTCAATCCCCAGGATCTCCAGTTGAAAGGACCAGGCAGTGGGCGATGTGAAAGACCTCTGCCAGAGACCCTGGAGAGCTGCAGCCAGTTTGAAGAAACCACACTGACCTTGGTGGAGCAAAGGCCTGATTCAGTTGAAGACAGCTCCATGTCTGTTTACCTTGCCCTTTCCTCCATTGCCCCTTCGCTAACCTAGCGATGGAACAGCTGGCACTCCTTCCCTATTTGTTCTCGAAACACGAGAGCCGCAAGCCGCGCATGCCCAGTAGGGCAAGAAACAAGAGTTTGGGAAACCCCGTGGCACATGCGCGGCTCGGTCCGCTGTGTGTCAACACGATTGGGAAAGAGCATTATTGGCTTCGTCTCTGGGCGGGAAGAGTTAAGGGGGGCAAAGGGGACAGTGTCCTCAGATAACATCTCCTGTCGAACTGGGGCCGTCCGCATGTCCAGTTTCTGGTTGAACCTTGTGAGTGGTGAGGTTGAGCTCTGAGGAGGAGGAACTGAGTAATAATAACTGGGTGCCATCCGGTCAGAACGGACTTGTGGCGAACCCCCTCCATGTGGTGTTCTGGGCAAGAGATATGCTGAGTAGGGTTGCCAGCCTCCAGGCGAGGCCTGGAGATCTCCCGCTTTTACAACTGAGCCCCAGCTGACAGAGATCAGCTCCCTTGGAGAAAACGGCTGCTTTGGAGGGTGGACCCTATGGCATTGTACCCTGCTGAGGCCCCTCCCCTCCCCGAACCTCTCCCAGATCCATCCCCAAAGTCCCCAGGTATTTTCGAACCCCGACCTGGCAACCCTAGCACAGAGGTGGTTTGTCCTTTGTCTGCATAGCAGACCAGTTTACCTGGGTGTTTTCCCATCCAAGTACTAACCAGGACCCACCCTGCTTAGCTTCTGAGATCTGACGAGATCAGGCTAGCCTGGCCCAGCCAAGTCACGGCAAGAGTTGAGCAGAGGTGGTTTTCCCTTGCCTGCCTCTGCATAGCAACCCTGGACTTCCTTGGTGGTCTCCCATCCAAGTACTAACCAGGGCCGACCCTGCTTAGCTTCTGAGAGCTGACAAAATTGGGCTAGCCTGGGCCATCTAGGTCAAGGCAAAAGACGTTCAGAGGTGGTTTTGCCCTTGCCTGCCTCTGCGTAGCAACCCTGGACTTCCTTGGTGGTCTCCCATCCAAGTACTAGCCATGGTTGGCCCTGCTTAGCTTCCGAGAACTGACAAGATTGGGCTGGGCGATTTAGGCTAAAATACGAGCATAATTTCTCTCTTGAATCCGGTTCCTTAAATTTTCTGTTCCCTAGGATTGGAATTATACCCAGAGCCTTGGAAGAGGAAAATACTGCAAACTGTGGGTCAGGGGGAGCTTTTTTTTTTCAGTTTCAGGAGGCACACTGTCCCTAGAACCCCCCCCCCCCAGACTAAGCTTTTCACAGCACCTACCACGTGGTCCTTTTAACTGGAGGTGGTGGGGATTGAACCTGGGACCTTCTGCATGCTGAACAGATGCTCTTCTACTGAACCACAACCCCTCCCCAGTGGAGCTGCCTTAGATCAGACCAGTGGCCTTTCTAGGTCAGTACTGTCTACACAGTCTGGCAGCGGGTCTCCGAGGTTTCAGGCCGAGGTCTTCCACATCACCCGCTGCCCGGTGCTCTCCAACTGGAGATGCCGGGGATTGAACCTGGGACCTTCTGCCTGCCAAGCAGAGGCTCTGCCACTGAGCCACCGCCCTTCTCCATGGCTCTCCAGGGTCTCAGGCAAAGGAGGTCTTTCACATCTCCTACTGTCTGGTCCATTTTAACTGGAGATGCCGGGGATTGAACCTGGGACCTCCTGCACGCCAAGCAGAGGCTCTGCCACTGACCCACAGCCCTTCTCCATGGCTCTCCGGAGACTCAGGCAGAGATCCAATGGAGCTGCCTTAGATCAGACCAGTGGCCTTTCTAAGTCAGTACTGTCTACACTGTCTGGCAGCGGCTCTCCAGGGTCTCAGGCTGAGTTCTTCCACATCACCCGCTGCCCGGTGCTCTCTAACTGGAGATGCCGGGGATTGAACCTGGGACCTCCTCCATGCCAAGTAGATGCTCTACCACTGAGCCCTGGTCCCTCCCCGTTTAAAAGCTATTAATGGGATCCTCAAAACTCTCCCTCTCCCCCCCACTCCCCGGCCGGACATCCTATTTATCATAGGGGCTCATGAAAAACTCCCTGAATGCTAGAGAAGTCTCTTGTTGGTCTGCTTAAGTCCTTGGCCCCACGTCATGATCAGTTGAGATCCTCTGTCGGATCAGTCTCTGGGGATCGAGCCCCTAAATCCTCCTTTGTCCTCTTTACCTGGAAAGTGCTTCTTACCCTCTCCCAAAACAAACATCTTCAGACAGCCATATCCCCAGTTCCTTTCACAACTTCAGTGCCTACCTGGGTCTCCCAAGACTCAGGACCCAACCCTGAGCACCGCCATACCCGACTCCCTCCCCTCACTACCTGGCTGCGTCTCTGACCTCACTCTGACATCACAAACGGCAGGCCCCCCCCCCACTCTGTGATCCAAAGCTCAGGAGGTGATGTAGCAGGAGACTGTCAGCACTTCTGCAGAGGAGCCGGGCAGAGACGCTTCAGGTCATTGGCAACTCTTGTTATATAGTTAGTTAAAACTCTGTCCCAGTTTGGGTAAGAAGAGCCCTGCTAGATCAGACTGGTGGTCCATCCAGTTCAGCCTCCTGTCTCACACACTGGCCTACCAGTACCACTCGAGGTCCAGCAGAAGGGCCGAGGCCTTCCCTCGATGTTGCCTCCTGACACTGGGATTCAGAGGTTGACTGCCTCTGAATGTGGAGGTTCCCTTTAGTTCCCATGGATAAGTAGCCCCTGTTAGACCTACTGTATTTTTCGCTCCATAAGACGCACCTGATCATAAGACGCACCTTGTTTTTACAGGAGGAAAACAGGAAAAAATGAAACAGAAAGAGAGAGAGAGAGAGAGAGATAAAGGAAGGAAGGAGGAGGAGAGAGAAAGAGAAAGGAAGAAAGAAAGGTGGGGACAGAGAGAGAGACAGAAAGACAGACAGACAGACAGAAAAAAGGAAGGAAGGAAGGAAGGAAGGAAGAGAAAGGAAAGAAGAGAGACGTCGGCATGCCATGCAAAGCCAGGCCTTTCTGTGCAAAGTAGCCACGGAGCTTAATCTGTGGGCGGGGCTTTCTGCTGCTGGCTGTCTTAAAGGGGAAAAGCACTTAAAGGGAAAGAGTGCTTAGCCTGGTGGGGTTTTTCCTGCCGTTTCCCTTTTAAGTCTTAACAGCTCAGGCCCAGCAGGGAGGGGCGGGGAAGGCTGGGATGCCAGCCTGAATGGCGTTCCCCTGCCTTCCTGCTGAAGAAAGAGCCCTGTTACAGGTAAGAAAAGCTCCATATTCGCTCCATAAGATGCACACACTCCCCCCCCCCCCACTTTTTTGGGGAGGAAAAGTGCGTCTTATGGAGCGAAAAATACGGTAACTTCCATGAATCTGTCTGATTCCCCTATCTGTGCCTGCTGCCATTACCACATCCTCTGGCAGCAAAATTCCACATTTTAATCACCCTCTGTGTAAAGCAGTATTTCCTTTTGTCCATCTCGAACCTACTGCCCATCAGCTTCGTTGGATGCCCTTGAGCTCTTGTCTTTGGGGAGAGGGAGAAAAATGTCTCTTTGTCAACTGTCTCCACTCCATGCATCATTTTATAAACCTCTCCCATGTCCCCCCCCCCCCCTTAGTAATCTCTTTTTCTAAGCTGAAAAGTCCCAGACTCTTTCTCCTGCTGTTCTTGGGCCTTCCCCTGCATGGGATTAAACTTTCTGAGCTTTTGCACACCAATACGGCAAAGCAGTCAGTCAGAAGGAGAGAGGTAGTCTGGGAGACGCCCAGAGTATACAAAAACAGGAAAAAATCCACCTGAGTTGATTTTTGGCAGAAATAATTAGAATAATTAGACTCTTGGTTATCTGTCTTGTGTTGGATAGTTACTGTATGTTTGTGTTACTATCAACAGAGCCACAGTGAGTAACACAGTGAGAGCCAGTTTGGTGTAGTGGTTAAGAGTGGCGGACTGGGAGAACCGGGTTTGATTCCCCACTCCTCCGCTTGCAGCCAGCTGGGTGACCTTGGGTCAGTCACAGTTCTCTCCGAGCTGTTCTTGAAAGAGTAGTTCTCAAAAGATCTCTCTCGGCCCCACCTACCTCACAGGGTGTCTGTTGTGGGGAGGGGAAGCGGAAGGAGATTGTAAGCCGCTCTGAGACTCCTTCGGGTCGTGAAAGGCGGGGGATAAATCCAAATCTCTTCACTAGCATGGACAGGGGTGATCCCTCTTCTCTTAACGTCTGTTTATCCTTCCTTGGGGGGGAGGCATGTCTAACAGCTGAAAGATGAAGATGGGTAGCATGTTTGTCTGTAGGAGTAGAAAAGAACCAGAGTCCAGTAGTACCTTAAAGGCAAACAACATTTGTGGCAGGGTATGAACCTTCACGAGCCATTGCTCACTTTTTTAGATCTGAAGAAGTGAGCAGTGACTCACAAGAGCTCATAGGTAAAGGTAAAGGTTTCCCTTGCTTGAAAGCCAGTCGAATACGACTCTAGGGATGTGGTGCTCATCTTTGTTTCCAAGCCGAAGAGCCAGCGCTGTCCAAAGACTTTTTTCCACGGTCATGTGGCCAGCATGAGTAGACGCCGAGGCTCACAGAACGCTGTGACCTTCCCACCGAAGCAGTACCTATTTATCTACTTGCAGTTTCTTCCTTTCGAACTGCGAGGTTGGCAGGAGCTGGGGCCAGAGACGGGAGCTCACTCCGTCATGCAGCACTCGGGTCTCGCACAAATTTTGTTAGTTTTTAGTGGCTGAAAGTTACTATTCCTGTTTTACTGGACTCTACTGTATGTCTTTTGAGTTCTGTGGTACGGGAGTATTTTAGAACTCCTTTTTCTTGGAGAGGCAGTATAATCAAGGCAATGTCAGTGACTCGTAATTGTCCTGTAGTCCTTTTGTTCAATCATAGTCCCTTCTGCAGATTATTGACAAATGCTGGCTTGTATATGGCTGCCAATAGGAGGCCCAGCGGACTGTGGTAATGACTTCCCTTTGAGAACGGTGGTTTGGGACGCGACTCGAACACAGCAACAGCGCAACTGAAAACAAGGTGTCTTGTTACCTAGACTGCAGGAAAATACGAGCTCTTTAAGGACAGCGGTAAAATGCTGAGCGAGGGAGACCGTGGTCAGATTTTGGAATGGGTGTCGAGGTACGTGCCGTGACACAGTCAGATCAGTAACCGAAAAGGCTGGAACAAAAGAAGAAGGAAGTAAAATCCTACTATACGCATCATGCAAATGTACAAAATACCGTACATAATTGAACAATACATTCAGAAGTGCTAAAATATCATTTAAAGACAGCAGTCCTGAGGTTCAGCCTGCAGGCACCTGATCCCAATATAAAGACAAATGTCCATTTACATAAATACAGGTTTAAACGTTTATATTGTCTCCATATGCAAGAAGCAATACCAAGCACGTTTTTAGCACCTCTGAATGTATTATTAAATCATATACAATATTTTGTACATTTTCAGTATGTTCATACATGTATTTTACTTTCTTTTTCTTCCAGCCTTTTGGGTTACCTTTCTCGTGCAGCGTTGGGTTTTTCTCCCCTGTTCTGGTGGTACACAGCTACAGTTCAGAGATGGCCACAGACTCATTCCTTGCCGTTTACGTGGGTTCCTTGGGGATGTGTTGTGTTGCGCGGAAAGTGAGTTCAGAGTATACTTGCAGCTTTGCACCTTGGTTGTGAGGTGGCTGTCTCTGTTAAGGAGACTCCAGGGGCTACTGTCCTGGCATGTGGGTGGTAAAATAGCATTGATCACCTGCAGATGAAATACTGCTGTGTGTAGAGCCACGCGAAAGCTTCCATTGCTGTTAAGACCATAAGAGAAGCCAATGTTGGATCAGGCCAGTGGCCCATCCAGTCCAATACTCTGTCACACAGTGGCCAAAAACACCAGGTGCCCTCAGGAGGTCCACCAGTGGGGCCAGGACACTAGGAGAGAGGTATAACATCAGGAGAGCCCTCCTGGATCAGACCAGTGGTCCATCTAGTCCAGCATCCTGTCTCACACAGTGGCCAACCAGTGCCTCTGGAGGGCCAACAACAGGGCACAGAGGTTGAGGCCTTCATAAGAACATGAGAAGAGCCCTGCTGGATCAGACCAGGGGTCCATCTAGTCCAGCATCCTGTCTCACACAGTGGCCAACCAGTGCCTCTGGAGGGCCAACAACAGGGCACAGAGGTTGAGGCCTTCATAAGAACATCAGAAGAGCCCTGCTGGATCAGACCAGGGGTCCATCTAGTCCAGCATCCTGTCTCACACAGTGCCCAACCAGCTCCTCAAGAGGGCCAACAACAGGGCACAGAGCCTGAGGCCTTCATAAGAACATAAGAAGAGCCCTGCTGGATCAAACCAGTGGTCCATCTAGTCCAGTATCCTGCCCCACAGTGCCCAACCAGCTCCTCAAGAGGGCCAACAACAGGGCACAGAGCCTGAGGCCTTCATAAGAACATAAGACCACCCCTGCTGGATCAGACCAGTGATCCATCTAGTCCAGCATCCTGTCTCACACAGTGGCCAACCAGTGCCTCTGGAGGGCCAACAACAGGGCACAGAGGTTGAGGCCTTCATAAGAACATCAGAAGAGCACTGCTGGATCAGACCAGGGGTCCATCTAGTCCAGTATCCTGTCTCACACAGTGGCCAACCACAGGGCAGAGGGGCCGAGGCCTTCCCCCTGATAAGAACATCAGAAGAAACCTGCTGGATCAGACCAGTGAGGGTCCATCTAGTCCAGCATCCTGTCTCACACAGAGGTCAGCCAGTTCCCCTGGAGGGCCAACAACAGGGCAGAGAGGCCAATGATAATGATGTCTGATGATGCCTCCTGGCGTTGGGATTCAGAGGCGGTCAGCTCCCTGTAGTCCCAGTGGCTACTAGCCCCTGATAGACCTATCCTCTATTCCAAAGTACTGGTATGATCCACCGCTGACGTTTTCCCCACATCCATACTATCCTCCAGAACCTGGCCCCTCCCTCTTTTCCAGATGTCCAAGGAACCGGTTTGAACAAGCTGTTTGAAAACAGCCTTTTAGAAACCTGGTGGCCGCCTGCTTTCGTTGGCCTGTTTGATGTCCTCCGTCTGTTTGTTGGCGGCCCAGGACGCTGAGATTTTGGAACGTTCAGGACAGAGTTTTTACTTTTCAAGCACACATTAGCTCCACCCAAGTCCATTTTTGGAAAAGGGGAGGGGAGAGACAGGGAGGGGAAAGATGTGACACAGTGTGAGCATTGTTGTTTGTGAGCAGTGAGCGATCACAGTGGCACTTGGTTTGTAAAAAGAACTTCTTTTTTTTTTTTTTTGTAAAATTTTTTATTTTTCAACACATTAAAATTAATACATTTATCTTATACAAATCCTTTTTTCCCATATTATATAACATTTTGCTCTATTTGTATAATTTTGTTTTTATCTTGTATTGGCAGTTTCCCACCACATCTGAAGCATAACACATTTTCCACTTTATCCAAAATAGTAATACTTATATCTATGTTTACATTTCTGGTAACGGTCATATATCTTAAAAATACTTGTATACTAGTTCTTACTTTCTATATTCTTATATCATTCTAAATAAAAACACCTTCCTTATCTAATTATCCTTAATACATTCGTATACTCTAATTTTATTGCTTTATGCTATTATAACCATGTATGAATGTAATTTTTCATATCCCAGTATTTTTCAACATATTCTTTCAAATCTTTCCAGTCTTCTAAAAAAGTCTCTGAGTACAGGTCGTTCAACTTTCTAGTCCATTTATCCATTTCAGCCATATATAACAATTTTTTCAACCATTCCCACACATCTGGTATTTTTTCATTTTTCCAATTTTGTGCATACACCATTCTTGCTGTTGTTATCATATACCATATTATTGTCCTTTTCTTTACATTTATCTCTTCTAGTTTAAGTCCAAGCAATAACATTTCAGGCAACTTCTTAAATGTACATTTCAAAAAATTTTCCATTTCTGCATGTATTATAGACCAATAAGTCTTTGCTTTATCACAAGTCCACCACATATGATAAAAAGAACCTTCTTTCTTTTTACATTTCCAACATTTGTTAGACATATTCTGGCTAATATTTGCAATTTTTTTTGGTGTCATATACCATCTGTACATCATTTTAAAACAATTTTCTTTTAAGTTATAACATGAAGATATACCCATAGCATTTTCCCATAAAAATTCCCAAGATTCCATTTCAATATCTTTGTTAAAGTTTATCGCCCATTTTACCATTTGTTCCTTTACCATTTCATCAGCGTTAAACCATTTTAACAAAATTTTATACATTTTAGAAATCATTTTTTCCCCACCTTCCTCCCAAACTTGTTCTATTTCATTATTTTTTTCTCTAAAACCGGATTTTTTATCACTTCTATACATGTCATATATTTGTCTATATCTTAACCAACCATAATCAAAGTCCATCAGATGCTGCTCCTTCAATATAAAGTCTTTACCAAGTCTTGTTAATAAATCTCTGTACTTCAACCAATCTTGTCCTTTGTGACGTGATACTGGATTCAGTACTTCTGCGGGTACAATCCACATAGGTATCTCTTCTGGAAAAAAGTTTTTATATCTTGTCCATGTATCCATTAACGTTCTTCTCAAATAATGATGTTTAAACATATTGTCCATTTTTGCTTTACCATAATACAAATATGCATGCCACCCAAACCTACAGTCATGGCCTTCCAGGGACAATAACTTTCTATCTTGTAACATAGTCCATGTCCCTACCCATGTCAAACATATTGCATCATGATACAGCCTTAAGTTTGGTAATTGGAACCCACTTCTATCTTTAGCATCACACATTATTTTCATCTTAATTCTTGGTTTTTTCCCTCCCCATACAAACTTAGACAATTCCTTCTGCCAGCATTTGAATGTTTTTACATCTTTCACAATTGGAATAGTTTGAAACAAAAACATTAATCGTGGTAATACATTCATCTTAACCACCGCTATTCTACCCAACAATGACAAATTTAATACATTCCACTTTTTAATATCTTGCATAATTTGCAACCATAATTTCTCATAGTTATTTTTATAAAGATCAATATTTTTCGTTGTTAGGTTCACACCTAGATATTTTGTCTTTTTCACCACCTCACATTCTATAAGATTTTGTAACTCAGTTTGTTTGTTGTTTGACATATTTTTACACATCACTTTCGATTTATTCTTATTTACATAAAATCCAGCCAAGTCACCAAATTCTTTTACTCTCTGTAACAAATATGGTAGTGTAGTCAAAGGGTCTTCCACTATAAACATCACATCATCTGCAAATGCCCTATATTTGAAAGAAAAACCTTTGGTTGTTAAACCTTTAATTTCTTTATCTTCCTTCACATTTATTAGTAGAACTTCTAGAATCCAAATAAATAACAACGGCGAAAGTGGGCATCCTTGTCGTGTTCCTTTTTCGACTTTAAAATCGTCTGTCTTTTCAGTGTTAATTATTAAAGAGGATTTCTGTTCTTTATATATTGACTTAATGAGGTTAAGCATATATTCACCAATTTCAAGATGTTCTAGAACCTCAAACATAAAATCCCAATTTAAATTATCAAACGCTTTTTCCGCATCTAAAAAGAAAAAACCCACTTCCTTTTCCGGATGTTTATCGTAGTATTCTATAGCATCCACTACTACTCTTAAATTGTCCCTTATTTGGCGATTGGGTAAGACCCCTGCTTGTTCTGTCTGTATAGTTTCTTTAAGGTGTTCTTTTAGTCTGTCTGCTATAATCTTAGCAAAGATCTTATAGTCATTATTTAGTAGAGAAATCGGTCTATAGTTCTTAACATTAGTTAAGTCTTGATTTTCTTTCGGGATAAGTGAGATGGTTGCGTCTTTCCAAGTTTCTGGGACCTCACCAGTAACTCCTATATCATTCATTAATAGCAGTAACACTGGTGAGATCGACTCCTGTAGTGTTTTATAAAACTTCGCTGTAAATCCATCTGGTCCAGGTGCTTTTCCTAATTTTGAGTCATTTATTGCATTTTTAATCTCTTGTAATGATACTGGGTTGTTAAATAGTTCTTTAATTTCCTCTGTTGGTTTTGGTAACTTTAATGTTTGCAGGTATTCTTTGATCTTTCTTCTGTCTTTGTTTTCCTTCTTAAACAATTTCGCATAATATTTAAAAAATTATCTCTTTATTCCTTTGTTATCTATTATCTCAATATTATCTCTTATCACTTTAGTAATACATTTGTTTTCACGTTTTTTCTTTAATTGCCATGCTAAATATTTTCCGGGTTTATTTGCACCTTCAAATACCTTTTGTTGGAGTTTTTTTAGGTTCCAGTACGTCTCTTGGTTCAAAATAGCTTTTGCTTGGTCTTGTAACATCCAGATTTCCTTTTGCAGTTTCTTTTTCCCTGGTCTGCTCTTCAGTTCTTCTCCTTTTGTTTTAATGGCTTGTATGATGTTTTCATATTGTTCTCTTTTCTTTTTATTATCTTTTGCATTTAAAGATATCAATAGTCCTCTCATCACTGCTTTATATGCATCCCATACGGTTTGAATTTTTACTTCTTTCTGTACATTTGCTTGGAAGTATAGGTCTGTTTCTTCCTGTAATTTTTTAAACTATTTCTTGGTTGTCTAGTAAGTCCTCATTTATTCTCCATCTCTTTAGTTTTTTTACCTGGCCAGCAGTCCATAAGCACGGGTTATGATCTGAAATTATTCTGGGTAGAATTTCCACTTTTCTTGTCTTAAATGTTAAATTAGTAGTCATCCAAATCATGTCAATTCTTGAATGCGAGTCATGTCTATTAGAGTAAAAGGTAAAGTCTTTTCCTTGTGGGTTAGCTTTCCTCCAGATATCTTCCAGCTTCTCTTGTTTTATCAGTTCAAAAAAGTTTTTTGGAAGCTTCCCTAATACCTCATCCTTTCTCTTAGAGCGCCTATCTAATTTGTTATTCACAGTTCCATTAAAGTCCCCCAACATCATAATTTGATCATAATTTACGTTATCCATTTCCACTTGTAATTCTTTAAAAAAAATTTCTTTGGCTCCATTTGGGGCATAGATATTCACAATCAAAGTTTTCTGTCCTTGTAGTGAGATTTCAATAGCTAAATATCTTCCTTCTTTGTCTTTAAATATTACTTTAGGTTCCAAATCTTTTTTGACATATGTTACAACGCCATTCTTTTTATTGCTTGCTAAGGAATAAAATTCTTCTCCCAATTTTTTCCTTATTAAATATTTGTGGTCTTGTTTTTTAAGATGAGCTTCTTGTATACAAATTACACTACATTTTTGTTTCTCCAGCCAATGCCCTACCATTCTACGTTTTTGGGGTGAATTAAGTCCATTTATATTCCATGTAAGTACTTTGTAATCCATCTTGATATGTTGTTAAATATCACCAAGGTCATCCTTATTCTCTCCAAGAAATGCGTACATTTCTCCTGTGCTTTTAATCACTACTCCGGTGTTGCCATAGTAAAAGCTTAATCCTTGAGGTATTTCCCAGCAGAATCTGATTTTTTTCTCCTTCAATTTATCCGTTAGACGCTTGAATTTTTTCCTTTCTTGCAGTATTGCTCTAGGCAATTCTTTCATTACTATAATTTTCTTTCCATCTATTTCAAAGGGATCTGTAAAACACTTCTTGTAGATTTGTTCTTTTGTCCTTTTCATTGTAAATTGGACAACCACATCTCTTGGTATGTTTTTATCTCTTGCGTATGTAGAATTGACTCTATAAACAAGATCCATGTGTTCTTTAACAACTTCTTCCTGTTCTTGTAAAAAATCTGCTAATGCTTCTTGCATTCTTATAAAAATATCTTCACTCATTTTTTCCTCAATCCCACTGAATCTCAAATGGTTTTGCATGTCTTTATAATGCATCATCTTTTCCATTCTGTCATTGTCTCTCATTGTCTTTTGAGTATTTTCTTCCAGTTCTTTTACTTTAGTTTCAGTGTCTTGTGTTCTTGTAGTTAATTTTTGAAGTTCTGCTTTTAAGTCTATAAAATTTTTGTCTGCTTGTGCAGCTGTGCCATTCATCTTAACATTTACCTCTCCTATAGCGTCTAACATTTTTGTCCCCATTGCTTCCATAACAGCTAGTAGTTCTTTTTCTTTTTTTGCAGCCATTGTAGGAGAGGACCATGTAGCTGCTCTCGATCTTAGTCCGCGGTCCGTCTTGTCTCTTTAAAAAGATCGATTTTATTTTATTTTCCAAATCAAACACCGATTAATGTGTTCACACAGGCTAGTCTTGCCAAATCAAATTTCGTTGGTTTCAGCCTTCTAAGTTATATAGTTTATGAGATATTACTGTTTAAAAATTTTATAAATCCAAAATGGCGGGCGCAACTTCTCTATGGTTTGTGTCAAAGGTTATAGTCTTTTTACCTTGCTTCTGGCTTGCCGTAGTTTCCTTTTGTCCCTTCCTCTTGCTTACTTGTCTGCTCTCCACACGTCACCTCCTGTTGTAATCCTTTTGGTCCGGCAGTTTTTAAAGTCCCCTTTGCTCTCTTCCGGTTCTTCTCCGTTTCCCTTCTTGTCTGCTCCTCAAGCCGTCACTTCCTGTCTCAGTCCTCACAGCTTGATCTCGCGATGCTTGGTATCCTCCTCCCCTCTTTGTCTCGCGATGCTTGGCTCCCCCTCCCGACTCTTCTTAACCGCAGGAATGTTAAACAACTTGTTTTTTTGGCTTTTTAAGTTCAAATTCAGCTGTTTAACGTTTCAAAACTGCACTCATCCAATCTGCAACAGTCTATTGCTTCACCAGATCTGCTTTCCGTCTTCCAAAACGCGGTAATAGTAAGGCAAAAACTTTTTTCCCGTTACCTTATGTTGTTACTTCTCTTCAGATGTGGTCCCAACGTTTAAACTTTGTCTTCTTTGTTAAGGAATCAGAGGAATTGGAGATTTTATGCTGATTTAATCAGCTCAGCTCGGCTCCTTAGAGATACTTGCAGGAATCTTCTTCGGCTGCGGTGCTCAAGGTGTTGTAAAAGTCTCCTCCGAGACTTTTCCTTCACCGAGCTTGCTCAAACCTGGATTATATTGCTTGCTAGTCCTCACACTACCTGTGTGAGGTTGCGTCAGGTGGATTGATCCACCCGAGCTGTCAATAAGAGCCGCTGTCCGCCTTGCGCAATTGCAAAGCGTGTCAGACCTCCATTCCTCCGACCGGAAACTCTCCTGTAAAAAGAACTTCTTGAGCACTATCAGTTTCCAAGTCAGACCTTGTTCTAGGTTCGAACACATCAAGCAAGGACATTAAGAGTTATGGAAGAATAAATATTGTGTACTTGTTATAGAGAGCCAGTTTGGTGTTGTGGTTAGGAGCTCGGACTCTAATCTGGGAGAACTGGGTTTGATTCCTCACTCTTCCACATGCAGCTGCTGGTGTGACCTTGGGTCAGTCATAAGTTCTTTCAGAGCTGTTCTCTCAGGAGCAGTTCTCGAAGAGCTCTCTCAGCCCCACCTACCTCACAGGGTATCTGCTAAGGGGAGAGGGAAAGGGATTACAAGCCACTCCGAGACTCCTTTGGGTAGTGAAGGGTGAGGTATAAATCCAGTCTCTTCTCTTCCTCTTCTAAAGCGGCAGATTCCTTCATCTGATGGGATATTCTGTTTGTATCCGTAATGTGCCGTCCAGTGGTAGCCGGCCAGCTTATGGCGACCCTGCAGAGTTTTCAAAGCAAGAGATGAACAGAGGTGGTTTGTCATTGCTCACCTCTGGTCCTGGTCATATGAGCGAGATGATCCAGGGGAGAAGTGAGGCTGTTTCCTCTGGAGTAATTTGACCAGGGGTCCGTTGGAGCGGGAGCACACAGGAGGGCAGCTCCGGGAGTGAGGAGCCCAGGGGGCGGGCACATGACCAAGCCCCGCCCCCTCCTCGGCTTCCCCGAGCAGTGCAGAGGCGCAGCGCCCCGGGGAAAGCCCTGCTAGGGTCTTTATTGTTTTTAATGTTTTGTTTTAATATTGATAATTTTATCATTGTTCCTTTTATGACTGTGTGCTGCTTTTCCAGAGACTTGCTCAAGGTGGCCTATACATTTTCTAAGTATACCATTTTTTAT
Source organism: Lepidodactylus listeri (assembly GCA_029233225.1). Taxonomy (NCBI): domain Eukaryota; kingdom Metazoa; phylum Chordata; class Lepidosauria; order Squamata; family Gekkonidae; genus Lepidodactylus; species Lepidodactylus listeri. The sequence goes on along the minus strand of JARCFY010000008.1, from coordinate 8,228,801 downwards.
CTGGGCACATGGCACATAAGTACTGGAGAAATTTCACCAACCCTTCAGCAGCTTCCACCCCATCAGTTTGGTGTAGTGGTCAGGAATTGGACTCTAATCTGGGAGAACCGGGTTTGATTCTCCACTCCTCCACATGCAGCTGCTGGTGTGACCTTGGGCCAGTCACAAGTTCTCTCAGAGCTGTTCTCTCATGAGCAGTTCTCAAAAGACCTCTCTCAGCCCCACCTACCTCACAGGGTGTCTTGTTGTGGGGAGGGGAAGGGGAAGGGATGGGTGGTGCACATGTCCTGGGTATCTCAAGTCTACTTGAAACCTGGTGGTTTCAAGGGAGCAGGAAGAGAATGAGGGTGTGTTCTTTACGCTTATTTTTATTGCACAAAGTATTGGATGGGGAAGGGAATGGAGGAAGAGCAGGTCAGTTTCACTCACCTGCGGAGTGGAGCCTGAGGGGTGGGTGTTGCCTTCTGACACACTTCCGGCATGTTGGGGGGGGGGGTGGCATATGCAAATGAGTTATGCAAATGAGTTATGCTAATGAGCTCCTGCACCTCTTTTCCTACGTAATGACACCTGAATTTGACCTGCAGTTGTGCAATCAGACAGGTCTGTGAAGCTGCGGGCACAGCCCTCCACTGTGTGATCAGACGCAATCGCGGGTGAGTTGGGTCCCCCCCCTTCCCCCCATGCACTTAAATGGGGGATCGGTGAATTGCATCTCCGCCTTGAGGGCTTCCTATGGCAGTATGCGATGATGCGCATACTGAGAAGGGGGGAAAACAACGGCACCGCTTTGGGATAGCCTGATCAGACTATCCCCGATGCCATGAGTGCGCGCTGGAGCGATCACACGGGGAAAGACCTGTGGCAAACCTGTTTGATGCCGGACTTTCCCTAGTATCTTCTAACTCTGCTTCTTCAGCGGAGAGAAACGGGTTGCCGATGGGTGTGGGATGCTTGCCAGATGTTCCGGTGTGATCGCACTCTTAAAATCCGCATGGCATTCGTACCTATTGCGCGGCTAATTCTGCGTCTGATTGGGGCCTCTATGTAGCAACCTTAGAGCTCCCCCCTCCAAGTTCTAACCAGGGCTGACCCGCGATGAGAGTGGGCTAGCTTGGGCTGCTTAGGAGAACGTTTTCATGGTGTCAGAAAGAGTCCTGCTATTTTGCAGAATGTAAGACAGAACCATTCAGGGGGGGATTGTATGTGGCAGAAAATATAGTGAATACTTATTTATTTATTTATTTATTTGTTCAATTTATACCCCGCCTAGCCAGCGAACCGGCTCTAGGCGGCTAACAAAAGTCAATTACCACAAGGGTTTACATATAAAACCGTTAAAACATTTCAATAAATTACAATAAAAAGTCTCAAAAACTTTCAATAAACTAAACTTTCCAAAAAACTAAACTTTCAAGATGGCGACCTCCGAGTTATCTGTTTAGCGGAGGCCGTAGGGGTACCTTCCCCAAGACCAAGGCGATGTTAACGGCCGGGGGTGCCCTCCCCCGGACCAGGACGATGTTAATTTCCAGTTCTCCACCCGATGGCGGCTCCTATTTGAAAGCCTGGCGGAAGAGCTCCGTCTTACAGGCCCTGCGGAATTGCAATAAGTCCCGCAGGGCCCTGATGTCAACCGGGAGCTCATTCCACCAGTAAGGAGCCGCCACCGAAAAAGCCCTGGCCCTGGTACAGGTCAAGCGGGCTTCTTTTGGACCGGGGCAAGTCAGGCGATTCTGGGTGCCTGACCTCAGTAACCTCTGGGGCTGGTATGGGGAAAGGCGGTCCCTCAAGTAGGCAGGCCCCTGACCATAAAGGGCTTTAAAGGTTAACACCAGCACCTTGAACCTGACCCGGTATGCTATAGGCAGCCAGTGCAGCACTCTCAGCACAGGCTGGACACGGTCCCTCAGAGAGAGACCTGTCAGCAACCTGGCCGCAGCATTCTGCACCAGCTGCAGCCTCCGGATCTGGAACAAGGGCAGCCCTAAGTAGAGAGCGTTACAGTGGTCAAGACGTGAGGTGACCATAGCATGGATCACTGTGGCTAGGTCTTCGCGTTCGAGGAAGGGGGCCAACTGCCTAGTCAGCCGTAGATGGAAAAAGGCTGCTTTGGCAGTGGCTGCTACCTGGGCCTCCATCGTCAAGGCAGAGTCCAGGAGCACACCCAAACTCCTGACCCTCGGAGCTGGCACCAATGGCGCCCCACCGAAGGATGGGAGTGGATGCCCCAACCCCGATCCGGTCCGACTCAGGCACAGGACCTCCGTCTTCTGAGGATTCAATTTCAGTCGGCTCAGTTGGAGCCAGCCCGCAACCTCCTGCAACGCCCGCTCCAGGTCATCTGGGGTAGAGCCAGACCGGCCGCCCAACAACAGATAGAGCTGGGTGTCATCCGCATATTGATGACACCCCAGCCCATGCCTCCTGACAATCTGGGCGAGGGAGCGCATATAGATGTTAAACAACATCGGGGACAGAACCGCCCCTTGAGGAACACCACACACCAGTGGGTGCCTCTGGGAGGTCTGTTCCCCGAGCGCAACCCTCTGTCCCCGATCTTGGAGAAAGGAGGCAAGCCATTGTAAAGCAAGCCCCCGTATCCCCGCATCGGCAAGGCGGTGGGTCAGCAACTGGTGGTCGACCACATCAAAAGCCGCCGACAGATCTAACAACACCAGTGCCGCCGTACCGCCTCGATCCAGATGTCTTCGGAGGTCATCCGTGAGGGCGACCAGAACCGACTCCGTCCCATGACCCGGTCGGAAGCCAGACTGATACGGGTCTAGCATGGAGGTGTCATCCATGAAGCTCTGCAACTGGATCGCCACCGCCCTCTCCAATACCTTGCCCAAATAGGGCAGGTTAGACACCGGCCGATAGTTGGCCAATACAGCCGGGTCCAAGGATGGTTTTTTGAGGAGGGGACGGACCATCGCAACCTTGAGCGCCTCTGGGAAAAGCCCTTCCAAGAAGGACTTGTTAATAATCTCCCGAAGCGCACCACACAACCCCTCGCGACAGGATTTTATAAGCCACGAGGGGCAGGGGTCAAGGCTGCACGAGGTTGGACGTACAGTCAAGAGCAACCTGTCAACCTCCTCCAAACTGAGGGGGCTGAAATGATCCAAGATGGAACCAGAAGACGTGCATGGAGCCTCAAGTTCACGCACTGTTTCAACTGTGGCTGGGAGATCGTGGCGGAGCCGCAAGATTTTATCTGCAAAATAGCTCGCAAATGCCTCACTGCCGATTTCCAATTCCCTATCATTTAGTGTGCACTGAGGCACTTTAGTTAGAGATCTAATAGTTCTAAATAATTGGGCCGGGCGAGAGCTAGCAGATGCAACCTCAGCCGCAAAGAATCTCCTCTTAGCGGCCTTGATTGCCATCTCATAGGATCTCATAAACGTCCTATAAGATGCTCTTGATACTTCGTCGCGAGATCGCCGCCACCGTCTCTCTAGCCGTCTGAGTTCCCGCTTCATCAGCCTCAGCTCCCCGGTAAACCAGGGAGCCAGCTTAGAGCGGGGGCGCAGAGGGCGTCGGGGAGCGATCTCATCGATGGCCGCCGAGAGCCGGTTATTCCAGTCCTCGACCAATCCATCTAGTGAGTCGCTGGGAGGCATGGGATCCCGCAAAGCTGTCAGGAACCGCTGAGGGTCCATCAGGCTTCGCGGGCGAGCTAAAATACGCTCGCTACCCAAACGGAGTTGGGGGGACACCATCAGACGAGCCTTCAGGGCATAGTGGTCAGACCATGGCACTGCCGTAGCAGTCAACTGGCCCACCGTAACCCCCGCCGCGAAGATCAAGTCGAGCGTATGCCCGGCCTGGTGTGTAGGAACCTGTATAAATTGGGTGAGCCCTAGTGCCGCCATGGAGGACACCAAGTCCCTCGCCGAAGCAGAGGCCGCATCGTCGGCATGGACATTGAAGTCACCCAAGACTACAAGCCTCGGGTGCTCCAAGGCCCAGCCCGACACAGCCTCCACCAGCGAGGACAGGCTATCGGCTGGTGCGTTGGGAGACCGGTACACCAGCCAAATAGCCAACCTCTCCCCAGCTTCCCACACCAGGCCCGTGCACTCTATGCCCGCAAGCCTCAGCGGCGGGAGTGCCCTGTAGGAGTAAGCCTCCCGAATGAACAGTGCCACTCCTCCTCCCCGGCCCTCAGTCCGTGATTGGTGGAGGACCGAGAATCCGGGTGGCGCTAACTGGGAGAGAGCCACTGACTCTCCCTCTCGCACCCAGGTCTCGGTCACGCACGCCAGGTCAGCACCCTGCTCTAAAAGATATTCCTGCAGGGTTGCAGTTTTGTTGTTAATAGACCTGGCGTTACACAACACCAATGACGGAGGACGGTCCTTCCCAGCCTCCCTACCGGCCACTCTCGGGATGGGACACAGGCAGGAAGGAGGTCGAGCTTCTCCATTTCTCCGCCTCCTTCCCCTCACAAACCGCCTGCTCCCACCGCTATATTTCCCCTGCCCCAGAAGTACTGGTATCCCCAGTCCAGATGTCATTGACGCCAGTGGCCTTCACACGGCACAATGCCGGTCACAGGCCAACCAACGCCAACAGCCCAGGAAGTCCAAAAAAAAGGTCTAACCCCCAACGTCGCCTACACTAAACCTTCGGCTCCTATATAATTAGCAGCATCCCATCAGCACAGCACTAGCTATACCGCTGGTTCAACAATTTCCCACCCAATCACCCTCCCTCCCTAAAACTAACTAACTAACTAACTAAGGGGCAGGAACAATTAATAATAAATTTCTGGGGCTACTACTCTAACTAACTCTTCTCTAATCACTACTGCTAACCATTAAAAGAAAGGGAGAACACAACCCAAAAAAATAGCCCAATCCACATTTGTACTGCCTGCTCCTGGTAGTAACCCCATAAGGGCACCAATGTCTCTTCAAGGTAAAAGGCTCTGATGTTTTCGCCATCTCCCAGTCACAGGCAGAACACTTGTTTCAAGCAGGTCAAAATCCTGAGTAAATAAAAGTCCTGTGGAATACTTGTGGAATAGCAGGTGGTCTTCATGGTGCACATTACACTTTTAAAAATATTGTCTTCTTAATTTTGTAATCCCGTTTTACGAATCTGTTATGTAAGTGGTAAAATGGTCTTCAGTCTTGTAATACTGCTTTACTGTCTACATCAGTGCATTGCTGTCTGGTTTGGTTGCATTTATTTCATTGTTTTGAGTTGTAATTTGCCTGCAGTCTCAGTGAGAAAGGTAGAGGAGAAGAATGGGCCGTGGAGTCACAACCGAGAGCCAGTTTGGTGTAGTGGTTAGGAGTGCAGACTCTAATCTAGGAGAACCGGGTTTGATTCTTCACTCTTTCACATGTTGCTGCTGGTGTGACCTTGGGTCAGTCACAAGTTCTCTAAGAGCTGTTCTCTCAAGGGCAGTCCTCGAAAGGGCTCTCTCAGCCTCTCCTCCCTCACAGGGTGTCTGTTGTGGGGAGGGGAGGGGAAAGGAGTTTGTAAGCCGCTCTCAGACTCCAAGTGCAGGGCAGGGTATAAATCCAATCTTCTCCTCCTCCTTTCCTCCCCTCCCCAACCGTGGGGCATTTCAGGGCAACAGATGACCAGAGGCGGTCTGCTATTGCCTTCTTCCATGTAGCAACCTCAGCCTCCTTTGGTGGGCTCCTATCTAAATACCAATTGTGGCCGGTCTGAGAAAGGTACAGTATAGATGAAGTAGATAAGAACTTCCAGTTTACTTGTTGCAGCCAGAAGATGTGAAACGATCGCCTTCCAGGGCTACTGGAGGGAAGGTCTGCGTATGAAGGAACAGCTGTGGTCAAAGGGGCTTGCTTCAGATGCATTTTTGTTTGCTGTTTGATCCGCCGGTAGTCAGAATTCAGTTTATTGCACAGGTATGGAGGGTAAAGTGAAGCTCCAGATCTCACAGGTGAATGGCAGAACATTAGTAAGAAACTTGATTTGCATTTATGTGTTCATTTGAGTCCCACAGTTCTTCGTGGAACTCAGAGCAGTGTATTTATCCTTTCAATAACCTTTTATTTATTTTAAATTGCGTGTGTGTGTGTGTTTGTGTGCTTCCCTGGAAGTCATGGTGACTTCTGGCGACCCCTGCTGGGGGCTTGGGCATTTTTCAGAGAGGTGGCTTGCTATTGCCTGCCTCTGCATCCCACCTCTGGTATTCCTTGGAGGTCACCCTTCCAAATACACTTTCCAGAGTCGGCCCTGCTTAGCTTCTGAGATCGGGCTTGCGTGGGCTATCCAGGGTCAGGGTCTTTCAATAACCGTTTAAGGCCAAGACTTCAGTACATCTCCTCTCAGTTCAGTTTTGTGGCTGACTGGGGAATCAAACCCAGGTCACGTGCCAATGCTCCCTCTAAGCTGTGGCGTCTTGCGAGCAAAAATATCACTTTGTGAGCTACTGGCATTAAAGCTGTGAGTGAGCAATTTGGCTCCTGCATCAGTTAGTTTGCTCTGGAGGCCATCCTTCCTGAGCGAAGGCAAAAACGAGTGCGCAGGAGGCTAAAAAACTGTGAGCTAGCTCACACTAACTCAGCTTAGGGGCAGAGAGCATTAGTCACATCTCTGAAATCCAGAATGTAACATCTACCCACGCTAGCTGCTGCTCCACATAGATTCTCCCTTTCTGGGGGTTCCTTTCCCATCTCTAAAGCTTCTTTGAATTTGGAGGGATGGTTTGTAAATGGAGCCTTCCAGTGACCCTCCGTTGTGATTCTCCTGCTGATAAGTCCAAGGCACTGGGTAATGAGAGAAGAGATTGGATTTATACCCCGCCCTTCACTACCCGATGGAATCTCAGAGCAGTTTACAATCTTCTTCCCTTCCCCTCCCCACAAGAGACACCCTGTGAGGTGGGTGGGGCTGAGAGAGCTCTTTCAAAGACTGCCCTTGAGAGAACAGCTCTGAGAGAACTTGTGACTGACCCAAGGTTACACCAGCAGCTGCATGTGGATGTGTGGGGAATCGAACCTGGTTCTCCCAGACTAGAGTCCGCGCTCCTTACTACTAATGCTTAATGGCTCTAACTGCTCCTTACATTCCTTTATTGGTAGGCCGCGTGAATGCCTGCCCAGCGAAGACAGAGGGAAGAAAAACTAAGGGGGAGTGGGGAAACATAATATGCAAGTAGCTTTAATGCGTTTCCTAAGCTCTTAACTGCCTTACGTTGGTTGCCTTTCACCATTTCTGCGAAGCCCGCAGGAGGACCTGTGAAATTGTACTGAGTCAACCCCGTCTTCATCCTACACAATTAATTTTGTTCTTTACGGGGACTGGGGGCGGCCGGCGGCGCGCAGCTGGTATCTCTGCGGCTGTGCAGCCGGGGATGTCTTCGAGGAGACAGCCGGTTTCAAAAGCGAAGGCTTTGCCAGTGAATACAGAAATGAATCTCAGTGCCTTGCGTGAGTTAAGGGATACAAGGTAGATTTTCCCCCCTATAGGTGTGATAAATGCACTTTTTTTGAGGTTCCAAGCTCATTACTCTCTGCACATGAAGCAGCTTAAGAATCAGGGGGGTCGTGCCTCTGTGCCATGCAAATTAGTAGGCTGTTCTCCCTTTTTCTTAAAAAAAAAAAAAAAGAAATACAAGGAGCACGCATATGGATAAGCGTAGGCCCATTCTGCACCTAGCATTCGCCAGTTTGGTGTCGTGGTTAAGTGCGTGGACTCTAATCTGGGAGAACCGGGTTTGATTCCCCACTCCTCCACTTGCAGCTGCTGGGTGAAGAAGAGAAGAGACTGGATTTATATCCCGCCCTTCACTCACTTAGAGTCTCAGAGTGGCTTACAATCTCCTTTCCCTTCCCCTCCCCACAACAGACACCCTGGGAGGTAGGTGGGGCTGAGAGAGCTCTCCCGAGAACAGCCCTTGAGAGAACAGCTCCGACAGAACTGTGGCTTGCCCAAGGTCATCCAGCCAGGTGCAAGTGGAGGAGTGGGGAATCAAACCCGGTTCTCCCAGATTAGAGTCCGTGCACTTCACCACTACACCAAACTGGCTCTATGACTTGGGGAAGTCATAGTTCTGGCACAGCTGTTCTTGAAAAAGAGCTGTTTCTGTCCGAGCTCTCTCAGCCCCACCCACCTCCCAGGGTGTCTGTTGTGGGGAGGGGAAAGGAAAGGAGATTGTAAGCCGCTCTGAGACTTCTGAGTGAAGGGCAGGGTATAAATCCAATCTCCTCCCCCCCCTTCTTCTTCTTCTTCTTCCTCTTCCTCTTCCCCTTCCCCTTCCCCGTTGTTTTACCAAACCTAACCTGGAACAGAAAAAGATGTGGCTCAAAACCACATTTGAATACCCTGGGCCAACGCTGTACTGACTGCAGAGTCACCCCTGAACGGCCATAAAACAGCCATAAATCTCTGCAGACGGTACCGTAAAACAGAGAGATCAAAGGAAGTGAAAGCAGCTTGTGGGCACTCGTGGGCACTCCATGAAATTGCTGAGCAGTTGGTTTAGAACGGATAAAAGGAAGTCCTTCTTCACCCTAAGAGTGATTAACACGTGGAATTCACTGCCACAGGAGGCGGCGGCGGCTACAAGCCTGGACGGCTTCAAGGGGGAATTGGGTCAACATCTGGAGCAGAGGTCCATCAGTGGCTATTAGCCCCAAAGTATAGATGGGAACTCTCAGTCTGGGGCAAGTGATGGTCTGTATTCTTGGTGCTTGGGGGGGGGGGGGCAACAGTGGGAGGGCTTCTGGAGTTCTGCCCCCACTGCTGGACCTCCTGATGGCACCTGGTGTTTCTGGCCCCTGTGTGACACCGAGTGTTGGACTGGAGGGGCCACTGGCCTGATCCAACATTGGCTTCTCTTCTGTTCTTATGTTCTTAGAGGCAGGCAATGGCAAACCACCTCTGAACGTCTCTTGCCTTGAAAACCCAGTGGAAGCGCCATAAATCAGCTTTGACTTGACCGAGGGGAAAAACAGTTCGTAGAACTGCACTGCCATAAAGTTCACTGTGTTACCTTGGGCTGGTCATGTCTTCTCAGCCTAATCTCCCTTACAAGCATAAGGATGTTGTGAGAATAAAATGGTACATTTTATATCCTGCCATGATTTCTTAAAGGAAAGATGGGATAAACATATATTACTAGTAGCAAAGCCCATTGTGGAAATAACACAACGGGCTCCAGCAAGACCCTGGGGTCAGCTTCTCCCCCCTAGTTGCAGCGGCGGGCTGCGCGCTGCAGCTAGGGCTCTTTGCACGCCTCTTCCCCCCCCTCCCCCGTCCCACACCCCGCAGGCGCCGCAGCAGGCTCTGGGCCGCCTCTGCGGGCCAGTGCCTCCGCAGCGCAGGTCTCTAGTGTCATCAGGGCTGCATCCAGGGCCCCCCGCACCTCCCCCCCCCCCGGAGCCTGAGGTTGGCTCAGCAGGGCCTGGGCCGGCTTGGCAGCCCAGCGCCTTCAGGGCGCACCTCTCTGGTGGGCTCTGGGCCACAGCCAGGGCCCCCCACACCACGGTGACGCAAGCCACAGCATTCTTAGCCACCGGCCACCAGAGTGGCTGTCTTGCCCGACACCTCACAGCACACTGAGGGCGAGATGCTGGCCGCCACTTCTGTGGGCGGGACTCCAGCGATGCAGCCAGTGGAGTGTCATCACCCTGTAGGAGTGACCAGTCAGCCAGCCAAAGGGTGTGGGAGCGTGGGGAACATTGGGGAAAGAGTCACACAAAAACTCAATTGTATAATAAAGAGATACAGAGAGGTCATGGGCATAACTGATCAGGATAATTTCTCCTAACTTGCTAATAACTTTGTAGAGCACTGTCTGTTTATGTAAAAAAAAATTACATTGCGGGAGATTGACAGCTGTACATTAGGCAGCTTTCTGCTTCCCCCAAACAGCATGCTTCCTAGCGAGTTGCTATCTAGGACAGGGAAGATGTTTCTCTTTAGCCCTGAATGATTTTAATTATCTTGTTTCATCCAATCGATTATGCTTGATCAAACCATTCAAGGCGCTCAAAGGACGTGATTTGTCTCTCGAATGTCTGCTCCGCCGATTCAGCTTTCTGGCTCCTCGGCGAGCATTTGTTAGCGTTATTTAAAACAGTACGAAAATTGCAGCGATGCCGTTTTTATTCAGCTTTTGTTTTCCGAACAAACAGAGAGAACGCTTGCTTTCCAGCAATTTGGGAGCTTTGATGCTTTCTCGCAGCGTTAAGTACAAACATGTTGACAAGTTCTCTGCTCTGGGGCTTGCAGTTTCGGCTGGATCGTCTTGCGTTTTTGCTTAGGCGATCAGATTTTGCACTACGAAAAAGCCTTTCTGTGTTGGCTGGGAGAGGTAACCCACCTCACACGTCGTCCCCTTCAAGGGAAAATTTGAACCTCGACGTCTTGCATCCAAATGCTGTAATGCATCTGCAGTGTTCTCGCTGCTGGGATTTATAGCCCTCATTCAGGAATTCATCTGGTAACAGCTTGATTTTTCTTTTGGTATTGCCTTCTGGAAGCTCGCATTTCCCCCCCCCCGAGGACTTATCGTTTTTCACAGACTTAATAATATTTATTTTTAAAAGCTTCTAGCCTACCTTCCTCTCCAAGGGAACCCCTGCTTATGGATAGCCTGTAAGTGTTCTGTTGAGTTCTTGTTCATTGGAGCAGACCAATGAATATAATCATGCGCTGCCAGTTCCAACAGAATCCCAGCGACCCCCGGCCCGGCCCGTGGGGTTTGCAAGGCAGGGGTGGTTTGCCATTGAATCCCTCTTCATAGCAGCTGCCGCCTTCCTTGGTGGTCTCAACAGCCAAGTGCTAACCTCGGCTGACCCCATTTAGCTTCTGAGCTCTGATGAGATCCCGCTAGGCAGGGATCTTCAGGTTGCTCTGAAGGAGCAAAAACAACTGCTGATCGGAAATGTAGAAGAAAAATTAACTACTGCTGCAGCTCCTTCCCCGTTTAATGGTGTTTTGGAATTATGTTTCAGTTGGCTCTGATTTTTGCCTGGCTGTGGGGGGGTAGGATATATTTAACCCCTCCTCTCCCAGGTCATATTGAGGACTGGACCCAGGCATCATAGAATCATAGAGTTGGATGGGGCCTCCAGGGTAATCTAGTCCAACCCCTGCACAATGGAGGAAATTCACAAATACCTCCCCTCCGCACTCCCAGAGACCCCATGTTCCATGCCCAGAAGATGACAAAAAACCTCCAGGATCTCCAGCCAAACTGGCCTGGAGAAAAACGGCTTCCTGACCCCCAAAGTGGCAATCGACATTTCCCTGGGCATGTAAGAAAGGGCCATGAGAACTAAGCACTGAGACAACCCTTCCTGCCCTCCCTTCTCGTGATCTGCCTAAGTTCACAGGATCAGCACTGCTGTCAGATGGCCATTTAGCATCTGCTTGAAAACCCCCAAAGAAGGAGAGCCCACCACCTCCCGAGGAAGCCTGTTCCGCTGAGGGACTGCTCTGTCAGGAAATCCTTCTTAACATTTAGCTAAAAACTCTTCTGATTTAATCTCAAGTTCAACCCTGAGCATATTGAATTGGAAGTAACAGCCACTGAGTTCAGCGAGACTGCCCGGAAAATGTGGGAAGTCTCCAGGTAAAAGGATCAGGTAGTAGGTGGTACTTCTGCCTGAGACCCTGGAGAGCCACTTCCAGTCTGAGTAGACAATGCTTATCTTGATGGACCATGGGTCCATCAGGCAGCTACATACAAGAGTTCCATTAAACGGAGGGGCTGTGTCTCAGTGGTAGAGCATGCAGAAGGTCCCAGGTTCAGTCCCCAGCATCTCCAGCTGAAAGGAACAGGCGGTAGGTGATACGAGAGACCTGTGTCCCAAGACCCTGGAGAGCCGCTTCCTGTCTGAGTAGACGGTGCTGATTCTGATGGATCAAGTGTCCAGTTCAGTATAAGGCAGCTATATGCCAGAGTTCCATTCAAGGGAGGGGCTGTGGCTCAGTGGCAGAGCATCTGCTTGGCACGCAGAAGGTCCCAGGTTCAATCCCCGGCGTCTCCAGTTGAAAGGAACAGGCGGTAGGTGATACGAGAGACCTATGTCCCAAGACCCTGGAGAGCTGCTGCCAGTCTAAGTAGACAATGCTGGTCTTGATGGGTCAAAGGACTGATTTAGAATAAGGCAACATCATGTGCATAGAGTGCATCCTTAGTCTACACACTGGCTTTCAGCATGGTGAGAAGATTTAGTTATCAAGGAGGAAATGGAAAGATGGGGCCCCTCCCTGTTTCTCTGTGCACACTCATGGGTTTCAAGGATCGGTGGCTTGAGAGTAGTCAGCAATGAGTTGCATAAAACCTTAAGAACTCGACTTAAGGACTGATTCTGCGGCTCAGTGGTAGAGCATCTGCATGGCATGCAGAAGGACCCAGGTTCGATCCCCACCATCTCCATTTAAAAGGATCAGGCAGTAGGTGATGTGAAAGACCTCTGCCGAAGACCCTGGAGAGCCATGAAGTGGGGCTGTAGCTCAGTGGTAGAGCATCTGCTTGGCAGGCAGAAGGTCCCAGGTTCAGTCCCCAGCATCTCCAGTTAAAAAGGACCAGGGAGTAGGTGATGTGAAAGACCTCAGCCTGAGACCCTGGAGAGCCATGAAGTGAGGCTGTAGCTCAGTGGTAGAGCATCTGCTTGGCAGGCAGAAGGTCCCAGGTTCAATCCCCAGCATCTCCAGTTAAAAAGGACCAGGCATGAGGTGATGTGAAAGACCTCAGCCTGAGACCCTGGAGAGCCATGAAGTGGGGCTGTAGCTCAGTGGTAGAGCCTCTGCTTGGCAGGCAGAAGGTCCCAGGTTCAATCCCCAGCATCTTCAGTTAAAAGGACCAGGCAGGAGGTGATGTGAAAGACTTCTGCCAGAGACCCTGGGGAGCCCCTACCAGTCAGAGTAGATGATATCTGACTTTGATGGACCAAGGGTCTGATTTAGTAGAAGGCAGCTTCATATTTGTTTTCACTCCTTTCCAGAATCATGACTAATAATTTGGAAGGCTTCTGAACGTAAAAATAATTTTTTTGCCATGGAGGCCAGATAATAAATTTAGGAGAGAAGCTTTTTTTGGAAAGAGCAAAAACGGTTTCCAGAAGAACAGAAAACTTAGCACTACTGATAAATCACTTTGGGAAGCAGCTCACAAATAACCCCATGAGGTCATTCCTCAGCTATGGCTGTTGGCAAAGAGAAAGGGGACACAGTGACCTTTGGGTAGGAGAGAGGTGGGCCTTCTGACCTGGACGCTCAGCGCCAAACTGTAAAAAGGGAATGATCTGTTAACTGATGGTCTCCTTACATGTGTTCTTATGCGCCAACTACGGTTGTCAGGCAGCCATCCCAGCACTTAGGATGGGCTTTCTGGTATCAACCAGAACTCGAGGCCTATTCCATTGTGTCTCCAGGTCTGTAGAGTGTGCTCCCTGAAGAACTAAAGTGTCATGGGCTGGGTGCCAACTGGCCAGGAGTCAAGCAGAAGTCCGGGACAGTCCGAGGTCAAACCAAAGCAGGAACCAATTGCCAAGTCCAAAACACTGAGCCAGAAGCAGAGTCGGTCCAAGCCAGGGTCAAAGCGGGACAACTCCCAAGTAACCCAGTCCAAGGAGTCAACAGAGCCGAAGTCAAGCAGGTCCAGAGTCAAAAGCCGGAGGTTCCAGAAACAGGTCCAGTCACAAGCCGTACGGGTGCAGAGCTTAGCCAAGAAGACTTGTTGCTAGCACAAGTTGGTAGTCTCTGTGCTGTGCCTAAATACCCAGCCACTTCCTGTGCTAGTTAGCAGCTGGCAGAGAGGTCCCGGCTCCTTCTAGAACTCAGGACTTAGTGATCTGCGACCATGCAGGCGAGCCTCTTTCCTTCTCACAGCTAAGTCTTGCCTGCATCGGGATCTTAGCCGTTCCACCTGAGGAGGTGAATCAGGTGGGCTTGAGCTTAGCTGTGGCTCAGCTGCTGGTGGTGCTGGGGCAAAAGCCTGGGAGGTGCTTGCTTGAGCCTCCTCTGGCTCAGGTGGAGGCTCCTCTGGAGCTGGGAGCGGATCCTCCACCTCACTTAGATCCGCAGAAGGCAGATCCCCAGAGGCACTCATGACATAAAGGGGATCCTCTGCTTGGATATTTTCAGGAGCTGCTGCAAGGCCTGCCTGTTTGCCAGGGCTTTTGAGGGGGTTTGATCATAAGGAGAGCCCTGCTGGATCAAACCAATAGTCCATCTAGCCCAGCATCTTGTTTCACATCAGTGGCCAGCCAGTTCCTCCAGATGGCCAACAGCAGGGCCCAGAGGCCGAGACCTTCATAAGAACATCAGAAGAGCCCTGCTGGATCAGACCAGTGGTCTGTCTAATGCAGCATCTTGTCTCACACCAGTGGCCAGCCAGTTCCTCTGGAGGTCCAACAACAGGGCACAGAGGCCAATACCTTCATAAGAACATCAGAAGAGGCCTGCTGGATCAGACCAGGGGTCCATTTGGTCCAGCATCCTGTCTCACACCAGTGGCCCGCCAGTTCTTCCAAATGGCCAGCAACAGGGCACAGAGGCCGAGACCTTCCTAAGAACATCAGAAGAGCCCTGCTGGATCAGACCAGGGGTCCATCTAGTCCAGCACCGTGTCTCACACAGTGGCCAACAACTGGGCTTAGAGGCCGAGGCCTTCCCCTGATGTTAGATTCCGGCACTGGGATATAGAGGCTTAGTGCCTCTGAATGTAGAGGTTCCCCTCAGCCACCATGGCTAGTAGCCATTGATAGACTGATCCTTCATGAATCTATCTAATCCCCTTTGAAAGTCGTAGAACAAATTTAGAGTCCAGTGATGCCTTTAAGACCAACAAAGGTTTATTCAAGTCATGAGCTTTCATTGTACATGCATACTTTTTTCAAATACATTGTACGTGTATGGGGAAAATAGTTTCTTGGGTGGTATTAACCTCTTGGGTGGTATTAACCTCTTCTGAAGCCTCCCCTCCTTTTTTCAAACTTGGTTCAGGCTTATCTTTACGGGCATGAAAAATTAAACCAGAGTCCAGTGGTGCCTTAAACATTAGCGGAGCGTATTCCAACGTAACTTTTTGTGAGCCAGTTGGATGCATGCACTGGAGATCCACTAGGCCCGCAGGGTTAACATTAAAAACAGCAACCCAGCCAGAAAGGCTGGTGTGGCAGGGACGTGGGAAAACGGCACTCTGAAACAAGATCCAGTCAAATGAGCCATCAGGGAATGAATCTGGGCAGTCCTTGTAAATTAGGGTGGGTTTGAAGCTACCGTATTTTTCGCTCCATAAGACGCACCTGATCATAAGACGCACCTTGTTTTTAGAGGAGGGAAACAGGAAAAAATGAAACAGAAAGAAAGAAAGAGAGAGAGAGAGATAAAGGAAGGAAGGAGGAGGAAAGAGAGAGAGAAAGAGAAAGGAAGAAAGAAAGGTGGGGACAGAGAGAGAGACAGAAAGACAGACAGACAGACAGAAAAAAGGAAAGGAAGGAAGGAAGGAAGGAAGAAAGATAGAGAAAGGAAAGAAGAGAGACGTCGCATGCCATGCAAAGCCAGGCCTTTCTGTGCAAAGTAGCCAGGGAGCTTAATCTGTGGGCGGGGCTTTCTGCTGCTGGCTGTCTTAAAGGGGAAACGCACTTAAAGGGAAAGAGTACTTAGCCTGGTGGGGTTTTCCCTTTTAAGTCTTAACAGCTCAGGCCCAGCAGGGAGGGGCGGGGAAGGCTAGGATGCCAGCCTGAATGGCGTTCCCCTGCGTTCCTGCTGACGAAAGAGCCCTGTTACAGGTAAGAAAAGCTCCATATTTGCTCCATAAGATGCACACACTTCCCCCCCGCTTTTTTGGGGAGGAAAAGTGCGTCTTATGGAGCGAAAAATACGGTATATTGATAAGAGCAAAAGGGTGTGTGTTGGACGGTTTGCAGTCGTAAAAGTTTAGATGCATTACTGCCTCGAGGAGGGATGTGCATTATAAATACTTTAGCAATGGAGGACCTCGCCTTAATTCTGATAAGTACTTGGAAGCTAATCTATAAAATATCCCATAAAATGGCTAGGGTTAGTTTTGAGTGCCACGCAAGGATTCCAAGGCCTGAAATTCCATTTAGGATATAGATAGGAACTCTCAGTCTGGGGCAAGGGATGCTCTGTATTCTTGGTGCTTGGGGGGTGGGGGGCAACAGTGGGAGGGCTTCAGGTGTCCTGGCCCCACTGCTGGACCTCCTGAGGGCACCTGGTGTTTGTGGCCACTGTGTGACACAGAGTGTTGGACTGGAGGGGCCACTGGCCTGATCCAACATTGGCTTCTCTTATGTTCTTATGTCTGGGGCAAGTGATGCCCTGTATTCTTGGTGCTTGGGGGGGGGGCAACAGTGGGAAGGCTTCTAGTCTCCTGACCCCACTGCTGGACCTCCTGAGGGCACCTGGTATTTTTGGCCACTGTGTGACACAGAGCGTTGGACTGGGTGGGCCACTGGCCTGATCCAAGATTGGCTTCTCTTATGTTCTTACGGCTTTTTCATGGTGGAACTCTGTGCCGGAAGACACCTGCGCCCTGCGGGAGTTATTACCTTTCCGCAGGGCACGTAAGGGCAGAGATGTTCCACCAGGCCTTTGGTTGAGGACAGCCACGGGGCACCCTCTGGCACTCTCATGCACTTCCCCCCATCCCTCGTAACCCTTCCCACCCAGGGAGGCTGGGGGAGCTGATCCCCCCCCACCGCCATCCGGTATACGTACATGTACATTGTTCTTACCTATTGATATTTATTGGTTGTCTTAATCTAGATTTTAATCTGCGAAACTGTATATTATATGTCGTAAACTACCCTGAGCCTTGCTTGTAGGGAAGGGCAGTTTAGCATATCTAGTGTAATAAATAAATACAATAAAATTATATCTGGTCTGATGTTTGATATTAAAAAAGGTACCAAGCAGGAGGGTTGGGAGACAATTGTAAGAGAATGGGTTGAGCGTGTCAGAAGGGTTAGGAGAGCAGACTTTGATTCCCCACTCCTCCAATTGCAGCTGCTGGTGTGACCTTGGGTCAGTCACAAGTTCTCTCAGAGCTGTTCTCTCAAAGGCAGTCCTCGAAAGAGCTCTCTCAGCCCCACCAACCTCACAGGGTGTCTGTTGTGGGGAGGGGATAGGAAAGGAAATTGTAAACTGTTCTGAGACTCCTTTGAGAAGTGAAGGGCGGGGTATGAATCCAATTATTTCCTCCTCCTCCTCCTCCTCCTCCTCCTTCTTAAAGTTGTTTTATTAATCCATGTAGCCCAGCACTGTCTGTTCCTTTTGGTGCAATTCAGAGGAGGAATGGATTTGGTGGATTAGGGGAGAGCGTGTGCAATAACACTTTGGAACAGAGAGAAGCTGGCAGGAGGAAAATGGGCCCTCTCTGTTAAAGTCTGTGCTGCTGTCTGTGAAGCCTAAAAAATTAAACTAAGGCTGCACGTTTTCTTCTCTGTGTGTCTTTCAGAAATATTTTAGTGGACAAGCCCAACGATCAATCTTCACGGTGGTCTTCCGAAAGCAACTACCCGCCCCAGGTAACTTCTCCTCTACTCTCGCGAGCCTGTTTTGAGCGGATTGGGGTTAAATGATATTTTTTGTATTTTGCATCACCTGGCGAAATCTGTGCATTGATGGACTGTATAGCTGGGTATCAGGATTTTGACTTCAAGACTGTTGAGTAGAGTAGCCCGACGCAGGAATCTCTGTGTTGAAGGGTCCCTTGGACACGCAAGAGCGGTGGTAAACAGTCCTCTCTAATCTTAGATTCTGCAAGTTCACACAGCATAATGGCCTTCGACCCATGGATCAGGAGTAGGGTCGCCAATTCCGAGTAGGGTGGAGCAGGGTGGAGTAGGGTTGCCAACTCCTGGAGAAGAGTGGAGCAGGAATTTGATGCCGTGGAATCCTCCCTCTAAAGCTGCTCTTTTCTCCATGACATAAGAAAAGCCATGTTGGATCAGGACAATGGCCAGTCCAACACTGTGTCACGCAGTGGCCAAAACCCAGGTGCCCTCAGGAGGTCCACCAGCGGGGCCAGAACTCCAGAAGCCCTCCCACTGTTGCCCCCCAGGCACCAAGAAGGCAGAGCATCACTGCCCCAGACAGAAGAACAAAAGAGAAGCCATGTTGGACCAGGCAGAGTCGGGCAATGGCAAACCACCTCTGTTCTTCTCTGCCCTGACCTAGAAGGCCCACGGTAGGCTGATCTCGTCAGCCCTAGGAAGCTCAGCAGGGTGAGTCCTGTTTAATACTTGGATGGGAGACCTCCAAGGAAGTCCAGGGTTGCTACGCAGAGGCAGGCAATGGCAAACCACCTCTCAACGTCTCTTGCCTTGACCTGGATGCCCAGACTAGCCCAGTCCCATCAGACTCTGGAAGCTAAGCAGGGTCAGTCCTGTTTAGTACTCGGATGGGAGACCACCAAGGAAGTCCAGGGATGTTAACGTAGAGGCAGGCAGTGGCAAACTCCTCTGAACATCTCTTGCCTAGAAAACCCCACGGGGGTCACCATAAATTGGCTGCTACTTGACGGAGAAACAGCAACAAAATCCTCCTAGGTTGATACGCTCTGGTTCATAATATAAGCTAGTCCCCCTAAGCTGTTGTTAGTCTCCAGCCAAGAGGCCTGCGTCTCTGTTTTCCTCATTTTCAGTCGGCCTACCACATACTCAAGTGTGTGCGCACAGGCAGTCTTGGCTCGCGTGCGTGCTTGGCACCGATCCCCACGTCTCCAGGTTGTAAAAATCATCTTTGACATCTGTGCCTGGCCGATGTGGTTTCCAGCGAGGCAGAATTCGAGAAACGTTGCATTCCATTTTTGTTACGGCAGTCCGTGTCAATCAGAATTCCCAGCAGAAGACATGAAAGAAGACCTGGCCCAAAATATCTAGTGTACACTTCAAAACATACATGAGGGAAGTGTTCCTGGAAATGTGGACATGTGTGTTCGTCAGGAGCTGAAGACTGGCCGCCTGTCTTTGTCAGATGCCGTCTCCTTTAGACGCTAACTCTTGCTGCATGGTAGTATGTGGGAAGATCTTCAGGTTATTTCTCCTTGCATTGGTCTGTTCGAAGGTGTACAGTTCAGGACTTCCATTCCTGTTTTATCATTTTCTGTGCTGAACCTTAACACAGGAACTTAGAGCTGGAAAAGATCTCGAGGGTCGTCTAGTCCAACCCTCGCACAATACAGGAAATCCACAACTCCCCCCTCCCCACTCCCCCACGGACTCCTGTTCTATACCAGGAGGAAGGCAAAAAATCTCCAGGATCCTTGGACCAGTCTGGCCTGGTGGAAAATTCCTTCCTGACCCCAAAATGGCATTTGGCATTACCCTGGGCATAGAAGAAAGGGTCACGAGAGCCGACACCGGCTCATCCCTTCCTTCCTTTCCTCTCTCGATCTGCCCGAATCCACCGAATCAGCATTGCAGTCAGATGACCATCTAGCCTCTGCTTAAAAACCTCCAAAGAAGAAGACGACAAGAAGAGATTGGATTTGTTCCCCGCCCTTCACTACCCGAAGGAGTCTCAGAGCAGTTTATAAGCTCCTTTCCTTTCCCCTCCCCACAACAGACACCCTGGGAGGTAGGTGAGGCTGAGAGAGCTCTTGAGAGAACTGCGCTTGAGAGAACAGCTCTGAAAGAACTTGTGGCTGACCCAAGGTCACACCAGCAGCTGCACGTGGAGGAGTGGGGAATGAAACCCGGTTCTCCCAGATTAGAGTCTGCGCTCCTAAATGCTACACCAAACCGGCTCTTAGAAGGAGGTTTGTTTTAAGGTTCTGGTTTGCTTCAGCATTGCTGATGATGGGATGGAAAGAAAGCGAGAATGAGGGACCCTGACCCTGTTTTTTCCCCTCCTTTCCTAGTACCTGATTTTGAAACTCGAAAGGCCGGCCATTGTCCAGAGCATCACATTTGGAAAATACGAGAAGACCCATGTCTGCAATTTAAAGAAGTTTAAAGTCTTTGGTGGGATGAATGAAGAAAACATGACGGATCTGTTATCTAGGTAAGAAGGGTGTTTTGTGCGTCTGAGAACTTTTATGTCCTTTCTGTCACTGTGACTATTAGAGCCAGAGATGTTGGGTGCTAAGCCATGCTCCTCCCCCTAAGCTGTAGACTCTTGGGAGCAAAATTCTACTTTGTGAGCTACTGGCATCAAAGCTGTGAGCGAGCGACTGGGCAACTGCCTAAATGAGTTTGTTCTGGAGCCATCCCTTCCTGAGCTAACCTGTGAACTGGAGGCCAAAAAACCTGTGAGCTAGCTCACACTTAACTCAGCTTAGAGGGAACACCGGTGCTACGGTGGCTGCCCCTTTAGCTCGGCTTCTGCTTTTCCACTGGAGCTATTAACAAGAACAGCACCCTGGGATCGGGCCTTTGTTTACACGCCCAGATCCATAATGGTGGTTCGGAGAGGCTAGCCGTATGCTTTTCCCAACGAATTGGAAGGAAATCCCTTTTTGGGTCGGACGGGAGAAGCCTCTGGTTCAGCTAGGGTGCTGTCCTGGTTCTGGAGAAGAAACTGAGTTTTATCAGTACCCCGGACAGCTCACTGCCTTCCAGGCCATTTCCAGGACCAATCCTAGTACCCTGACTACGGCTCTTTAGGGTCATTTTACACCTCCCCTCTAAAGTAGTTTGACTGCTGTCTTTTCCTGTGCTGATTTCACAGTGGTGTGAAATTTCACTCCGGGGGGGTCTAAGTGCACTAAGTGCACTAATCAACAGCAATTGTTTAAAGCAGAATCAAGCCGGTTGAATACTAGCTTGACCACAGGAGGGCAATTAGTAGATGTGGACATTTCAGTAGCAGCACGGTTGCACACCGCACAGAGGTGTGGGCAGGTTTTTTTGGAACTAGAATGATTCCAGCGGGAAAGTCAGATGTAAAATCAGCCTTAGTAACACCAGTAACCATACACTTGGCTGCTGATTTCAAATCCCTGCGCGAGCGTCACCTTCCTTGCCTCTGTAGAATCTGGCCATGTGCAGCTCTGCCCATTCACTATCTGTAATCTCTTTCTCATGTCAAATTACTCTCTCTCTCAGGACCATCCTCGCTTCCTACCCCCCCCGCTTCGCTTTTATATATTTTATGTTTTAAACTTCCATACTCTGCCTTTCCATTAGAAAAAGACCCACAAGGCAACTTGCAGATCATGATAAAATAGGGATTAAAAATGCAGTGACAACTAGGCAGAATGCACAAGAAGAAGAGATTGGATTTATACCCCACCCTTCACTCACTTGGAGTCTCAGAGCGGCTTACAAACTCCTTTCCCTTCCCCTCCCCACAACAGACACCCTGTGAGGTAGGTGGGGCTGAGAGAGCTCTTTTGAGGATTGCTCCTGAGAGAACAGCTCTGAGAGAACTTGTGACTGACCGAAGGTCACCCAGCTGACTGCATGTGGAGGAGTGGGGAATCAAACCTGGTTCTCCATATTAGAATCTGCTGCTCTTAACCACTATACCACACTGGCTCTCAATTTGAGACTGAAGAAGAGAAGAAGAAGAGATTGGATTTATACCCCGCCCTCCACTCCCCAAGGGAGTCTCAGAGCGGCTTACAAACTCCTTTTCCCTTCCCCTCCCCACAACAGACACCCTGGGAGGTAGGTGGGGCTGAGAGTGCTCTTTCCCAAGCTGTCCTTGAGGGAACAGCTGGTCCAGAGCTATGGCTTGCCCAAGGTCATCCAGCCAGGTGCAAGTGGAGGAGTGGGGAATCAAACCCGGTTCTCCCAGATTAGAGTCCTCACACTTAACCACTACACCAAACTGGCCTGGGGGCTTACATTAACCACCAGACAGCGGGCGGCAAACACAGCTGTCTTTCTGCTCCCCCCGAAGCTCAGTTTAAACATAGTTTTTACTTTATACAACTTTTAACAATAAAGATACAGAGAACAAGATAGATAGCAATAGATAACAAATCATACACTGTAAGTACACCAATACTAAAGTTCAAATTGCGTTAAAGAACATGACCATAGTTAATAAAATACAAAGTCCATATATTTTCTAGGTGGAATACATGCTCCTTTAGGATTAGAGGCAACATAATTCAAAAAAGGGAAACCATTTTTTTCCAGCAAAATCGTACATCTTTGTCGGAAACTCAGCCACTACTAGTTGTGTTGCAATTTTATCCATCCATCCATTCACTCATTCATTAATTCATTCGTTCGTTCGTTCATTCATAGACCTTTATCGGCATAACATCAGTCGTAAGGTACGTAAAACGTTGTCCCGTAAAATTAAAATCTAAGATTCCATCTAACTTAAGCACAATCAAAAAAGTACTATCTGAAATTTTGTACCTCAAGAACTTCTGTGAGAGATTTGGCAACGTCATCAGTGACCTCAGGGATCGAATTCATTCAAGAGGAGCTGACATTTTGACTGATTTCTCACATAACTTTTAGGATGAAGCCAAGTTAGAAGGCATTTCCCAGAAGGAAGCTCATACGGGGGGGGCGTTTGGCAATTAACGTGCTCAGTTGTGTCCTGGGAGTCAAGGCCACAATTTTATCCATCACGGCAATACCCCAGATTTTAGAAAACCACGGTTTCAAAGAAGGTATTGTGGTTTGGTCCCAAAACTGAAGAAGCTCAGTTTAGAAAAGAAGGACCCCCCATATGTTCTGTTCTCTCCTGATGTAGCCAATCCTCCAAGAGCTTACTGCAGCCCCTGTAAGAAGAGCTCTGTAAGCTCTTGGAGGATTGGCTACATTAGGGGGGTGTGGCCTAATATGCAAAGGAGCTCCTGCTACGAAATGAGCCCTGACTATTTCATGGGGGGGAAACTGCCACCTGCTTATATTATTTATACTCTGACTCCATGATGTAAAAGGAAAGGATGGAAAGCTCGGGGCCTAACCAAGGCCTGCCTAGCACCCTAGGAATCTGCCTACTCTCGCGTTCTAAGCTCCTAAAACTGTGCGCTCCCATCATCTGAAATATGGCAGGTCGGACCACAAGGTCAGACCAGAACCAATGGGTTGAAATAAAATCAGAACTTCCCAAGAGTTTGAGCAGTTCCTCAGTGGAACAGGCTTCCTCGGGGAGCAAAACACATGTGGAAAAGGGGGAGGAACCCAAAGCAATAGGGAGAAATGAGCGACAAAAGCGACAGTGTGGACGGGGCCTAATACTGTTATCTTTGAAACTAAAGAAGCCACGTGAGTCTCCTCGGGGATGAAGTGCTAAACCCGGGCATCACGTAAAGAGAAGCCCTTGAAGGGCTTCCCTATTTCCCCATGCGCCGACTGTGGTCATCAGGCAGCCGTCTCTTGGCTGTCCCACCCCTCAGGGTGGCCCGTCCGGCACCGGCCAGAGCCTGGGCCTTTTCCGTTGTGGTTCCAGCTCTGTGGAACGGGCTCCCTGAACGGGCCTCCTCCTTGGAGATCTTCCAAGAGGTGCAACCTGGCCTGCCTGTTTGCCGGGGCTTTTGAGGGCGTTTGGATTGGCAGGCCGTTTTAAGAGGGTAGGGGTGGGGGAGAGAAATCTAGGATTTGCTAGTTTTAAAAAAACTGAACGTGTCTTTAAGCTGCCTTGAACCACAAGGAAAGGCGGGACATAAAATGTTTTAATACAGAAATAAAATTGTCTTTAGTAACCACCTAGAATCATAGAGTTGGAAGGGATCTCCAGGGTCATCTAGTCTAACCCCCTGCATAATGCAGGAAATTCACAAATACCTTCCCCCCCCCCCATACACACACCCAGTGACCACTGTTCCATGCCCAGAAGATGGCAAAAAAACCCCTCCAGGGTCCCTGACCAAATTTCTTCCTAACCCCAAAATGGTGACCAGCATTTCCCTGGGTGTGTAAGAAAGGGCCACGAGAACAGAGCACTGGTACATCCCTACCACCCTCCCTCTCACAATCTGCCTAAGTGTCACAGAATCAGCATTGCTGTCAGATGGCCATCTAGCCTCTGCTTGAAAAGCTCCAAAGAAGGAGAGCCCACCACCTCCCGAGGAAGCCTGTTCCACTGAGGAACTGCTCAAACTCTTGGGAAGTTCTGATTTTATTTCAACCCATTGGTTCTGGTCTGACCTTGTGGTCCGACCTGCCATATTTCAGACGATGGGAGCGCACAGTTTTAGGAGCTTAGAACGCGAGAGTAGGCAGATTCCTAGGGTGCTAGGCAGGCCTTGGTTAGGCCCCGAGCTTTCCATCCTTTCCTTTTACATCATGGAGTCAGAGTATAAATAATATAAGCAGGTGGCAGTTTCCCCCCCATGAAATAGTCAGGGCTCATTTCGTAGCAGGAGCTCCTTTGCATATTAGGCCACACCCCCCTAATGTAGCCAATCCTCCAAGAGCTTACAGAGCTCTTCTTACAGGGGCTGCAGTAAGCTCTTGGAGGATTGGCTACATCAGGGGGTGTGGCCTAATATGCAGAGGAGCTCCTGCTACAAAATGAGCCCTGGAAATAGTTAATGTTCAGACTCTAGCTCAGGGGGCCCCTGACCTTTTTGAGCCTGCAGGCACCTGTGGAATTCCGACACAGAGTGGCAGGCGCCACCGCAAAATGGCCACTGCAGGGGGCGGAGTCAGTCACAAAATGGCCACCATGGGATTCGGACACACATGCCCACACGCGCACACAGAGGAAGCCAAAACAAAGGGAACAAGCAATTTTTGCAAAATACACTGGGAAAGAGGAGAGCGAAAATAAAACCAAGATCTTGGTAGCATCTGTCGCTGAATCAACATTATTTTAATCTGCACAGCCAGTGGGACCTCCAGTGGCCTGTCAAAAGCCCCCCCGGGGGGGGGGAGGAACCTCATCTGGCCATGCCCACTTTCTTAAAAACAGGAAAGGTTTTGGCGGTTGCCACTGTGCCCATGGGCACTGTGTTGGGGACCCTGTTCTAGCTTTTGTGAATCCTTCAAAATGCGCAACGATACATACCGAAACATTTTGGTATGCCTAATCACTGTGGGGGATTTGGCATCTCATAAGAACATAAGAGAACATAAGAGAAGCCATGTTCGATCAGGCCAGTGGCCCATCCAGTCCGACACTCAGTGTCACACAGTGGCCAAAAACACCAGGTGCCCTCAGGAGGTCCAGCAGTGGGGCCAGGACACTAGAAGCCCTCCCACTGTTGCCCCCCCCAAAGCACCAAGAATACAGAGCATCACTTGCCCCAGACCGAGAGTTCCTATCTATACCTTGTGGCTGATAGCCACTGATGGACCTCTGCTCCATATGTTTATCTAATTCCCTCTTGAAGCCGTTTATGCTTGTAGCCGTCACCACCTCCTGTGGCAGTGAATTCCATGTGTTCATCACTCTTTGGGTGAAGAAGGACTTCCTTTTATCTCCTTGATCCTTATTCTCCACTAAAAACAAGTTCTCCAGAAGGGCACGCGTCTCGCACACATGCTTAAGAATGGGAAGCGACGTGAAATGTATCTCCGCATTCGCTCTGAAGTCCTTGATAAGATGTAATATCTTGGTGTCTTTCTTCCCCCCCCCCCCCCAGCGGCTTAAAGAACGATTACAACAAAGAAACCTTCACCTTGAAGCATAAAATTGACGAGCAGATGTTCCCCTGCCGTTTTATTAAGATAGGTAAATATATTTTTTTTCCCGGCATCTGTGTTACTGTTTCTCTATGGTCTGTACTTGTGCTAATAGATGACCTTGCTTCTTTTATCTGCTGCTTCAGCCTGCTTCGCTGGCCAGCAGGGGGTTTAAGGGAATAAAAATCTCTAATCTGGAGACCTTTGCAGCGGGTGATGCGCAGCCTCTTCAGGGTAGTCTTGAAGGTTTGAAAGAGTCTGCAGTATGGTGCAGCACAGTTGGAGCAAATTCCGCGGGTGTTGCAGGGCCTGTTCTAGCTTTCTCCAGTTTTTACAACGTAGCCGGCAAGGGTTTGTCAATCTACGGACTTGTGAAACATCTTTCAGCTCTCGTATCTTGGAGTCTCCCTTTCTCATTGCGTTTGATGGCACTGGCTGATTCCGCGCTGCCGATGCTTGCAGCTGCGAAGGTGTTGTCGTTGGGATTTAGCGTACAACCTAGTCTAGCTGTTCTCAGTGCTTGAAAATTGCTTCAGGTGTGCAGCTGTGTTGGTTTGAAGTAGAAACAGAAGAAGAAGAGAAGAAGAGGTTGGATTTATACCCCATCCTTCACTCGGAGCGGCTTACAATCTGCTTTTCCTTCCCCTCCCCACAACAGACACCCTGGCTGAGGACAGACTGGCAGTCTGCTCCGGGACAGGTCCGCATGGGAAGCGGGGGAAGGGAGCCTGTTCAGACATGCGCAGCTGTCCCTCGGCTCCCTTCCGCACTTACCCGCTTTGAAGCCGGTTTTCTTGCGCTTTAGAAAGGACACCGGGAGAAACTGGTGTCCGGAGGCCGTCTTGCGCTTGCCTCCCGCTTCCAGGCAGTGTGAACCGGAAGAAGGCGGGAGGCAAGCGGAGGCGGCAGTGCGAACGCGGCGTTTTGCCAATTTGCGCATGAGCGCTCATGCACAAATTGCCAAAACAGCCCTACCACGAGCTGCGGAGGCCGGCCCACCTGGGGCCACTCCGCAGCAGTCTGAACGCTCCGTAACGGCATCCTTGCGCAATACCCTGGCCAATGTGGACAACCAGCCCTGGGGGATTTTCCCCCCGCAGCTTTTGCCTCCGGATTCATCCCACTCCAGATTGCCAGTCTGTCCTCAGCCCCTGTGAGCAATGCTCCCTCTAAGATGTGGAGTCCTGTGAGGAAGAATTCTCCTTTGTGAGCTACTGGCATTAAAGCTGAGAGCGAGCGAATTGGGTACTGGATAAATTAGTTTGTTCTGGAGCCATCCTTCCTGAGCGAAGACGGAAATGTGTGAGCCGGAGGTTAAAAAACTGGGAGTTGGCTCACACTAACTCAGCTTAGAGGGAACACGGGTGGCGACTAAAAATATCAAATAAATAAATGAAATAAAGGATTTGGAAAGAGCGCTTTTGATCTCAAGCCTGGATTTAGCAGTGTGGGAAGGGCGGTGGCTCAGCGGAAGAGCCAGAAAGCCCCAGGTTCAGTCCACAGCCCCTCCAGTTAAAAGGATCAGATGATAAGTGATACGAAAGACCTCTTCCTTAAACACTGCAGAGCCTCTTTCGTGTCCAGCAAACTTTGGGGGGTATAAAGCTCCCTCTGGCTGCGATCACACACTCTAAATAATCCACTTTCAATCCACTTCCGGTGCACTTCTGAATTGGGACTTTGCCAGTTCACTCAATGAAATCCTGTCTGAAAGGGCATTGAAAGTGGATTATTTAGTGTGTGTGATTGTTTCTTAGAGCTTGTACTGCCGAAATCTTGTTGGTCTCTAATGTGCAACTGGAGCTTGGAACCTCTGGGCTAGAACCAGGGCAGGCAGATTGGAGCACGGCTGGACTGGGCAGCCATCCCTGGGTTTAATGAGAATTAAATTTGTTTGATCAAACAAGGACATTTGGTTTGCATCGTGTCTTGGGTCTCTGGGTGGCCCTGCCTCATGCTGCCTGTTAAATGTCACGAGCTGGCAAGCACTGCTGACCTGAGCTCATCCGTCAAGAAGGTCAGCTTTATTTGAAAAGCACTGGGGTGGCATGGTTTCTTAAGACCATGCTTAAGAAAAAATTTGCTTGTACCGACTTGATCGCACTTAATGCACGTGTCCGGCTCATTGATGTCTGTCTCATTTTAGAACCTTTTAGAACCATTTTAGACCCCCCCCCCCCCGGCCACTTATGCCTTGGCTTTTAATAATCAATTATCAGTAAAGCCAAAAGTCCAGGTGAAACAGTGTGGTTCTTTTTTAGCTTATTTGGTGCCTAAAGCTGTCCATGGTAGGTGTCAAATGAGCAGCCATGAGGAGGGGTTTCATAGATGAGGAACCACAGCTGAGAAAGCTCTGTCTCTGGGGAACACTCACCCAACCTCTGAACATCAGAAGAGCCCAGCTGGATGAGACCAGTGGTCCATCTAGTCCAGCATCCTGTGTGACACAGCGGCCAACCGGTTCCTCTGGAGGGCCAACAACAGGACACAGAGGCTGAGGCCTCCATAAGAACATCAGAAGAGCCCTGCTGGATCAGACCAGTTGTCCATCTAGTCCAGCATCCTGTCTCACACAGTGGCCAGCTAGTTCCTCTGGAGGGCCAACAACAGGGCACAGAGGCCAAGGCCTTCATTAGAACATCAGAAGAGACTTGCTGGATCAGACCAGTGAGGGTCCATCTAGTCCAGCATCCTGTCTGACATAGCGGCCAACCGGTTCCTCTGGAGGGCCAACAACAGGGCAGAGAGGCCAAGGCCTTCATAAGAACACAGGAAGAACCCTGCTGGGTCAGACCAGTGGTCCATCTGGTCCAGCATCCTGGTCTCACACAGTGGCCAGCCAGTTCCTCTGGAGGGCCAACAACAGGGCACAGAGGCCAAGGCCTTCATTAGAACATCAGAAGAGACCAGCTGGATCAGACCAGTGGTCCATCTAGTCCAGCATCCTGTCTCACACAGCGGCCAGCCAGTTCCTCTGGAGGGCCAACAACAGGACACAGGGGCCGAGGCCTTCATAAGAACACAGGAAGAACCCTGCTGGGTCAGACCAGTGGTCCATCTGGTCCAGCATCCTGGTCTCACACAGCGGCCAACCAGTTCCTCTGGAGGGCCAACAACAGGGCAGAGAGGCCGAGGCCTTCATAAGAACATCAGAATAGCCCTGCTGTATCCCATATTTTAGGATACAAGCAATGCGCTTGGACCAGCTGAACCTGTGGAATGACACAGCAAATTGGTTATCCTCTTTTTATATCTGCGTACCCTCCCTTTCTAGTTATCGTGAAAAGTAAAGCTTAAATATACTTAAGAGGAAGCAGTACCTTCCAGGGTCCAGTGTTGTAAGTTCTACTAGATGAGGCAAGCTTACCTGGATCGCCCAGGTTGGCCCAATCTCGTCAGATCTCAGAAGCCACGCAGGGTCGGCCCTGGCTAGTATTTGGCTGGGAGGCCACCAAGGAATTCCAGGGGCATGACGCAGAGGCAGGCACTAGCAAACCCCTGCCGAAACGTCTCTTGCCTAAAAACAAGTCTAGCTCGCCATCTCGTGCTGCATGATGCTAAAAGAGCTTGAACTTGTGGCTGCCAGACAATCTCCGTATCTCCTGGCTATATTACGCAGACTGCCATATGATCATTGTTGTCAAGTCAAGTTTATTTATTGGCATAAATTAGAAAAACAATTTTTGCATGTTAAAACCCGTTACAAACACATATATAAAAATTCCAAAAGAACCTTTGGCGCAACTTTAAGACCAGACAAAGAGACTTGGCCACCTTCTCCGTGGTGTCCGGACTGGAATCTCTTAGAAGTCTCTGCACCTTGAGTGCATCAGAACAAGCACCCATACTAGTTAGCAGACAATGTAAATGTGTGCTACATACAAGTCACAGTGCAAAAGCACATGAGTAATTGATTCCACACAGCTCTTTCTGCATGGGCAATAACTGGCCAAATGCGAGACCTTGTTAAATCTGCCATATAAGATGGCTAATGGCATAGCATTGCATCTGGCCAGGGTCAACGCTCTGCGTTGCTGGGGGACCTGCAGAGATGTTAGGTATGAAGCTATCCGCCCTATTGGAAGGGGAATCTCAAAATTCAGAGGGGAGCAAATTCTATTAGCTATGCTGTATAAATTTTGTCGCTCCGAATCTAACAGCCTGGTTTTAATTTGATGAAATGCGGCAGCAAAAGGCATCATGGACAGGGATTCCAAGGAAAGACCCAGTCCGTTGATTTTCCCTTCAATGTACGCTGACCAATTAGAAAGGTTAAGCTCGGGGAGCATATGGTGTATAAGGCTCCCCTGTTCAAAGTTATAATGGAGGCGGAGCCAATATTTGAATGTTAAAAGCCACGCCAAAGTCTCCATCCGAGATGAACCAGTTTCCAAGTATATATGATCATTGTTAATTATTAGTACTAGGTGAGGTGGAAATGAAATATTTGGGGTGCGTGTCTGGAGTTGGGGCAGATAACGGAGAGCAATGTAAATCGCATAACCCCAGGAGGCATCCCCTTTCTCAGAGGAGATTACTTTTCTTTTGAGTCCTCGTTTTTAGCCCTCAACCATCAATAGCCGTTGTCATGTTCAAATATAAACCAGTGTTTAGCGCCAGATGGCCTAGGCGCTGCCCCTGCGCCGTAAAGCCTGCCTTCTTCCCACCATATCGATCGTGGTGACCATTTGGGGCATCCTTATTTAGAGAACGCATACCTCTGAACACCGGACACGGGAGTTAAGCAGGGACAGTATGGAGCATTGAACTGAGGTCTGTGAGAACCAGGTTCAAATCCCCACTTTGCCATGGAACCTTGCCGGGTGACCTTGGGCCTGTTGGGCCCTCTCCGTCTAACCTACCTCACAGGGTTGTCATGAGGATAAAATGGAGGAGAAGAGAATGATGTGAGCAAACAGGTTGCCATCGGGGAGAAAGGTAAGGCATAAATGAAGAAGAGGAAGAAGAGATTGGAATTATACCCCACCCTTCACTTGGAGTCTCAGAGTGGCTTACAAACTCCTTGCAGGGCTCCAGATTGGTGTAGGAGCCAGTTTGGTGCAGTGGTTAAGTGCGCGGACTCTAATCTGGGAGAACCGGGTTTGATTCCCCACTCCTCCACTTGCACCTGCTGGATGACCTTGGGCAAGCCATAGCTCTGTACCAGCTGTTCTCTCAAGGACAGTTGTCTCAGAGCTCTCTCAGCCCCACCTGCCTCCCAGGGTGTCTGTTGTGGGGAGGGGAAGGGAAAGGAGTTTGTAAGCCGCTCTGAGACTCCAAGTGAGTGAAGGGCGGCGTATAAATCTAATCTCTTGTTCTTCTTCTTCTTCCTTTCCCTTTCCCTTTTTCTTTCTCCTTTCCCTTCCCCTCCCCACAACAGACACCCTGTGAGGTAGGTGGGGCTGAGAGAGCTCTTCCGAGAACTGCCCTTGAGAGAACATATCTGAGAGAACTTGTGACTGACCCAAGGCCACCCAGCTGGCTGCATGTTGGAGTAGTAGGAAATCAAACCCGGTTCTCCCAGATTAGAGTCCGCACTCCTAACCACTACACCAAACTGTAAATAAACGAATAAAAGAGATGTATTTCGGAAGCATACTATTTATGTAGCCATTGTCAGAGAGAGGATTCTGTGATTCGCCGTATTCCAGTCCGCCGCTCCTAACCATTACACCGAACTGGGTCTTGGTCAGAGGAAAGGAAGTTTGAATGCATCGATGGAAGAGCTGGTTCTGCCTTTGCAGTTCTGTGTGCTCAAGGTGGAAGTTGGAGGGGGGCGGGGGGGAGAAGAGATTTTTCTCCCAGCTTGAAAGTTGCCCACGTTTCCTCAAGCTCCAAAGAGGGTTTCTAAGCTGCAAAGCATTCCGCTGCACAAGCCTGCTTACGTGCGGCATGTGGGCTGCGCTGGGAACTCGGCACTGAAGCAGCGCTGCCATCTGTGTTCTCCCGGTTCCGGCTCTGCGCTGGGCGGTCTGAAATGGAGGAAGTGCCCTTTTCGTTAGCCGCTTGCGGGGGCGGGGGGGGGAACAGTTCCTCTTGAGCGACCGGCCAGAACGGCACTTGCTTGATGCCCAGGTCCAGACAAGGGCTCCGCACCGCTTCCAAAGCCGCTTTTTAAGCTGACGGGGACCTGATCCAATCGGAGAGATGGTCTCACGTCCACCACAGTTCTCTTCCGCATTCTGATTGCCATCACTTGTGTGTTCCTATTGCTTCATGGTGTCCCCCCCCCCCCCAGTGTGTTTTGCTTTCTCTAGTAGTCCCAGGGGAAGCAAAACACATGTGGAAAAGGGGAGGGGAACCCAAAGCAGTTGGGGCAAACGAGTGACAAAGGCGACAGTGCTGAAGAGCCCATTCTATGTGGAGCGTTGCTTTAGTTCCCGTAAAAGGGGAAATCGGGCTCTTCTTTTGTTGCCCCACGATGTTCATTGCAGGCGCTTTTCCTTCAGGGCAGGCCTTCGTTTGCTCTGCGACCTTTGGACTCTCTTCGGTTCCATCATCTTGGGAATTGCCACTCGGCGATCGGTCAGATTCAAGTCCTGCAGCTCCTTAGAGACCTGCAAAATTTTCAGGGTATAAACTCTCGGGAGTCAGAGCTCCCTTCGTAAGAACTTTGATTCTCAAAAGCTTTTACCTCCCAGTTCTTATAGCCCTGTAGGGAACTGCTGGACTCGAATCTAGCTGCTCTCCAGCAGACTTACACAGCTGGGCCTCTGAAACTATCGGTGATCGGGGTACTCAGATCGGTGATCTTAGATCAATAAGACTGGTGGTCTTAGAAGTACTAATGTTTCTCTGGGCCAGGGAGGGCCCAGTTTGGTGTAGTGGTTAGGAGCGCGGACTCTGATCTGAGAGAACCGGCTCTGATTCCCCATTCCTCCACATGCAGCTGCTGGTGTGACCTTGGGTCAGTCACAAGTTCTTTCGGAGCTTTCCTCTCAAGGGCAGCCCTTGAGAGAGCTCTCTCAGCCCCACCTACCTCACAGGGTGTCTGTTGTGGAGAGTGGAAGGGAAAGGGATTGTAAGCCACTCTGAGACTCTTTCGGGTAGTGAAGGGCAGGGTATAAATCCAACTTCTTCTCTGAAAACTACAATTCCCAGCATTCCTTTGACCCTTCAACCAGTTACCTTTGTCCTGCAGATAGGACTATGCATTCCAGAGAATGAATATGAGGTGTCCTTATACTCTGACTCAGCAATAGGCCATCTGCTTGGCATGCTGAAGGTTCCAGGTTCAATCCCCGGCATCTCCAGCTAAAAGGACCAGGCAGTAGGTGATAGGAAAGACCTCAGCCTGAGACCCTGGAGAGCCATGAAGTGGGGCTGTGGCTCAGTGGCAGAGCATCTGCTTGGCACACAGAAGGTCCCAGGTTCAATCCCCGGCATCTCCAGTTGAAAGGACCAGGCAGGAGGTGATGGGAAAGACCTCAGCCTGAGACCCTGGAGAGCCATGAAGTGGGGCTGTAGCTCAGTAGTAGAGCCTCTGCTTGGCACACAGAAGGTCCCAGGTTCAATCCCTGGCATCTCCAGCTAAAAGGACCAGGCAGGAGGTGATGGGAAAGACCTTGGCCTGAGACCCTTCAGAGCTGCTGCTGATCTGAATAGACAATACTGACCTTGATGGACCAGAGGTCTGATTCAGTATAAGGCAGCTTCATGTGTTCATGTGACTGATCTCATGACAAGCAACTGCCTAACCCAAAGTGCTGATCGGGAGCTGGCTGTAGGAAGCAATTTGAGGTGCTGGGACTTACCTTCAAAACCCTTCATGACATGGGACCCACATGATTGAGGGACCGTCATTGGCACATGATGACTTTGCTCTGCCCCCCCCCCCCCCAGCTCAACAGGGCATTTTGGCTGTTCTGTTTCCAGCCAGCATGCATCCTGCTGTTTACCAGAGGGTGTCCCCCCTCCCCCAGTTGATGCCCCTATGTTCTGGAAAGAGCTGCCTGAGAACAGGAGGCTCAGGAACATCAGAAGAGCCCTGCTGGGTCAGACCAGTGGTCCGTCTAGTCCAGCATCCTGAGAACACAAGAAGAGCCCTGCTGGATCAGACCAATAGTCCATCTAGTCCTGCATCCCAAGAACATCAGAAGAGTCCTGTTGGGTCAGACCAATGGTCCTTCTAGTCCAGCATCCTAAGGACATCGGAAGAGCTCTGCTGGGTTAGACCAATGGTCCACCTAGTCCTGCATCCTAAGAACATCGGAAGAGCTCTGCTGGGTCAGACCAGTGGTTCATCTAGTTCAGCATCCTAAGAACATTGGAAGAGCTCTGCTGGGTCAGACCAATGGTCCATCTAGTCCTGCATCCCAAGAACATCAGAAGAGTCCTGTTGGGTCAGACCAATGGTCCATCTAGTCCAGCGTCCTAAGAACATCAGAGGAGCCTTGCTGGATCAGACCAGGGATCCGTGTTGTCCAGCATCCTGTCTCACCCAGTGGCCAGTTAGTGCCTCTGGAGGGCCAACAACAGGGCATAGTGGTTGACGCCTTCATGACATCATAAGAGAGCCTTGCTGGATCAGACCAGTGAGGGTCCATCCAGTCCAGCATCCTGTCTCACCCAGTAGCCAACCACTTCCTCTGGAGGGCCAACAACAAGGCATAGAGGCTGAGGCCTTCCCCTGATGTTGCCTCTTGGCTCCGGGATTCAGAGGTTGATTACCTCTGAACATGGAGGCAGGTGTCTCCTTTCCTTGCCTTTAGGAGAAGCTACAGGACTGTATTGCTTAGGAGAGCATTTGGCATGGACTGTCTCTCTCTTTGAGTATACTTTTGCGATTACCCAAAGGGTTATTCTCTGGTGGTCACATATTTATTATTTTAAGGTATTTTTAGGATTGTTTTTGTTGTAATAACCAGTTGCGTTCTTACCCATCTTGGGTTCCAGCTGTGCTGGAAGAAAGGCGAGATTTAAAAATATTTTCCAAATAAGTGACTGGAGATGCCAGGGATTGAACCTGGGACTCTCTGCATGCAAAGTGGATGCTCTGCCGCCGAGCCATCCCTCGATGTATTCTGTTCTGAAAATTAACACTGTCTGATTGTGGCGCTCTTACATAATGACATCCTTCTTACGCATGGCATCAAATGCTGCCTTACCCAGCTAATGATCCTTTGGGAAGATTGTTAGCAGCTGGCGGCACAATAACCGTGCGTGATTTCTTCTGAGCCTTGTTCTTTCTGCTGCCTTGTAGAAGCTATTTGGGCCTTTGGCTAGAACGTCAGGCTGACCAATTCAGGATGTCGTCAGAACCAGGTGCCTCTCCTAGCTGTGGCTCAGCAGCGGAGCAGCTGCTTGGCATGCAGAAGGCCCCAGGTTCAATCCCCGGCATCTCCAGTCAAAAGGCGCAGGCAGTGGGTGATGGGAAAGACCTCAGCCTGAGACCCTGGAGAGCCATGAAGTGGGGCCGTGGCTCAGTGGTAGAGCATCCGCTTTTCATGCAGAAGGTCCCAGGTTCAATCCCGGCATCTCCAGTTAAAAGATCTAACAGGAGGTGATGTGAAACACCTCAGCCTGAGACCCTGGAGAGCCGTGAAGTGGGATTGTAGCTCAGTGGTACAGCATCTGCTTGGCAGGCAGAAGGTCCCAGGTTCAATCCCCAGCATCTCCAGTCAAAAGGCGCAGGCAGTGGGTGATAGGAAAGACCTCAGCTTGAGACCCTGGAGAGCCATGAAGTGGGGCGGTAGCTCAATGGTAGAGCATCTGCTTTGCATGCAGAAGGTCCCAGGTTCAATCCCCGGCATCTCCAGTTTAAAGATCTGACAGTAGGTGATGTGAAACACCTCAGCCTGAGACCCTGAAGAGCCATGAAGTGGGGCTGTGGCTCAGTAGTAGAGCATCTGCTTTGCATGCAGAAGGTCCCAGGTTCAATCCCCGGCATCTCCAGTCAAAAGGCGCAGGCAGTGGGTGATGGGAAAGACCTCAGCCTGAGACCCTGGAGAGCCATGAAGTGGGGCCGTGGCTCAGTGGTAGAGCATCCGCTTTTCATGCAGAAGGTCCCAGGTTCAATCCCGGCATCTCCAGTTAAAAGATCTAACAGGAGGTGATGTGAAACACCTCAGCCTGAGACCCTGGAGAGCCATGAAGTGGGATGGTAGCTCAGTGGTACAGCATCTGCTTGGCAGGCAGAAGGTCCCAGGTTCAATCCCCAGCATCTCCAGTCAAAAGGCGCAGGCAGTGGGTGATAGGAAAGACCTCAGCTTGAGACCCTGGAGAGCCATGAAGTGGGGCGGTAGCTCAGTGGTAGAGCATCTGCTTTGCATGCAGAAGGTCCCAGGTTCAATCCCCGGCATCTCCAGTCAAAAGGCGCAGGCAGTGGGTGATGGGAAAGACCTCAGCCTGAGACCCTGGAGAGCCATGAAGTGGGGCCGTGGCTCAGTGGTAGAGCATCCGCTTTTCATGCAGAAGGTCCCAGGTTCAATCCCGGCATCTCCAGTTTAAAGATCTGACAGGAGGTGATGTGAAACACCTCAGCCTGAGACCCTGAAGAGCCATGAAGTGGGGCTGTGGCTCAGTAGTAGAGCATCTGCTCGGCATGCAGAAGGTCCAAAGTTCAATCCCCGGCATCTCCAATTTAAAAGGAGCAGGCAGTAGGTGATGGGAAAGACCTCAGCCTGAGACCTCGAAGAGTTGACGCCAGTCCGAGTAGACAACACTGACCTTGATGGACCAAGGGTCTGATTGAGTAGAAGGCAGCTTCCATGTGTTCCATACGTCCATGTGATCAGGAAGTCTTCCACCCTCGGAGAACCCTTTCTGTATTGGCTCGTCCGCCAAGGAACCTGTGTGCCTAGCAGAAAGTTCTGGGCTGTGGGGCTGTGGCTCAGTCGTCGAGCCTCTGCTTGGTGTGCAGAAGGTCCCAGGTTCACCTCCAAGCAAAAGGACCAGGCAGTGGGTGATGAGAAAGGCCACTGCGTGAGACCCCGGAGAGCCACTGCCAGTCTGAGTAGACAATACCGACCTCGATGGACCAGGGGTCTGATTCAATATAAGGGTTTTATGGGTGTGCCCCCAGGGTAGGGTTTCCTGCGCCATCTTGGGGAATTCCTGGAGTTTTGGGAGTGGTGCCTGAGGAGGGAGGGAGCTCGGTTGGGATATGAGGTCACAGAGGTCGCCTTCCAAAGCTGACATCTCCTCCAGGGGATCTGTTTGGTGTGGCCTGGAAATCAGTTGTTTTTCCGGGAGAACGCCGGGCCCTGTTTGGAGCTCAGCAACCGGATCCCAGAGTTGGGTCTCATTGTTGCCCCACATAACCAGGCGGTGTACTCAGAATACCCTCTCTTGCTTCTCTGGCTCACTTCACTCAGTTTGGTGTCGTGGTTAAGTGCACGGACTCTAATCTGGGAGAACCGGGTTTGATTCCCCACTCCTCCACATGCAACTGCAGCTGCTGGATGACCTTGGGCAAGCCATAGCTCTGTCAGAGCTGTTCTCTCAAGGACAGTTCTGGAAAGAGCTCTCTCAGTCCCCACCCACCTCACAGGGTGTCTGTTGTGGGGAGGGGAAGGGAAAAGGAGTCTGTAAGCCGCTCTGAGACTCCTTCGGGTCGTGAAGGGCAGGGTATAAATCCAATCTCTTCTTCTCTTCTTCTTCTCTGTGTCTGGGGCTTTTTTTTGTAGAAAAAGCCCAGCAGGAACTCATTAGCATAATAGGTCACACAACAGCAGAAACTCATTGGCATATTAGGCCACACCCCTGGTGGTGCAGCTCCCTCCCAGGATCGGCTCCCCGAGGTGCCCCATGGCTTGTGGGGTGCATGGGGAACCCGAGGGAAGGAAGGCAGTTTCCAGATCGGCTTCCCCAGGAGGGGAGGCAGTTTAAACTGCCTACCCACCCTTAATCGGCTTGGCTTCCCCAGGCTTGCAAGGTGCCCGGGGAAACCTGGGGGGGGGGGGCCAAGGCTGTAGGCGTGGCCAACTTGGAAGAAGAAGAGGAGATTGGATTTATACCCCGCCCTCCACTCACTTGGAGTCTCAGGGCAGCTTACAAACTCCTTTCCCTTCCCCTCCCCACAACAGACACCCTGTGAGGTAGGTGGGGCTGAGAGAGCTCTTTCCCAAGCTGTCCTTGAGGGAACAGCTGGTACAGAGCTATGGCTTGCCCAAGGTCATCCAGCCAGGTGCAAGTGGAGGAGTGGGGAATCAAACCCGGTTCTCCCAGATTAGAGTCCGCGCACTTAACCACTACACCAAACTGGCTCTCTGGAAGCCAGCTGGAACTCCATTCCTGGGCGTTCCTGCCCCAAAACAGCCCTGTCTGTGTCTGTGTACCACGGGAGAGGGGAATTGATAGCAAAGAGCCAGCTTTCTTCTAATCGAGGCGTCCCCGCCGCGAGGCTCAAAGGATTTCTTCGGGTTCTCGAAGGGAATGTGGTTATAGTTTATTAACTGGACTGTCCCTACCCGATCGATAGGCAAGTTTTAAAAATAAATAAAACCAGGCTTCAGTTTTTGGATCTTGGCAGGGCCGACAACCGAAACCGGGAGCGGGGCCAAGGCAGGCGGAATCAATGGTCCCGTCCCCCGGCGTAACAGCAGTGTTTTATTCAAAATGATCAAAGGGGGTGGTGTCAGGGGTATAATTGCCTCAATCAAAAATGACGGCCCGGTGCCTCCAGTCGCTCGCATGATGAACTGCATTGGAACCTTCCGCAGGTCATTAGGGCGCCATTATTTCGTTGGGCCTCCGGAATGACTCTGCTGTACAGCCAGTACGTTACTCTAAACGCTCTTGGCAGTCGGTGGGTTTCCTTTATATCCCGACTGTCCGAGCGACTGTGGTTCGACATTCTT
The DNA here is from genome assembly GCA_029233225.1 of Lepidodactylus listeri. Taxonomy (NCBI): domain Eukaryota; kingdom Metazoa; phylum Chordata; class Lepidosauria; order Squamata; family Gekkonidae; genus Lepidodactylus; species Lepidodactylus listeri. The sequence continues at coordinate 8,190,487 of JARCFY010000008.1, read as the reverse complement.
TATGGCTTGAGAGTGCTTTTGAAATGGGAGACATGCTAACAGAAGAAATCATAACTCATCGGCAGAATCAGCTTTCCAAGGGACAGCACCGATGTCGTTTCCCAAAGGGGAACCTTATTATAGCATCTTAAATTCATATGAACCTTTAGAGGGAAGTTCATGCAACGTTTTACACGTTTGAACATAAGAGCATGAGAGAAGCCATGCTGGGTCAGGCCAGTGGCCCATCCAGTCCAACAAGCGCTGTGGCTAGCATAGGGCCCATGGGGCGATGCCCCCTCTTAAATTCACAACGCCCCAGAATCTGGAAGGAGCACGCGCCCTGCTTCCCAACTCTGCCCCTCACCTCCGGCCGAGGCCAGCAGCCATTACAGCTCCGGGCAAGGGCTAGCCGCGGCTGGGCTATCCTCTCTTGGACAGGTTGCTGGCCCGCTCCCTTTCTCCCTCCTAAACAGAAGGGGCGTGATGAGAAAACATCCATTGGTTAACTGGGACGGTAGTGCGAATGTGGCGTCAGTCATCCGACTTTGGAAGATGCTCGCAGTAGAGTGATGGAAGTCAGTAGCCTGGGGTGTTTCCACTTCAGTGTGGGACCTCTAAGTTTCACCTTCTGGGCGGTGAGAATATGTACAGCAGACATGGTCCTCCAAGGAGAAAGAGAGTTGTTTAAGCAAGGTTTTATTTTTTAATGATGTGTTCAACCTCTGAGATTCATCCCTAGCTTCCATTAATAAAATCTTGGCCGATCGAGCCTTCCACAGTGGCGCCTCCTGTTTACAGAAGTCAATGTGGTGCATGGCTTTGATTACTCTTGAGTACAAAGCGTGTGGGCTGTAACACCAGCTTATAAATGCTCTGGACCGGGCATACAAACAGACGCACCGGCAGAAAAGTCCAAATGTGTTGTGCTACTGAAATCTACCCCCAGGCCAACAACGCATCTCTTTTCACTTCTCTTTGCTTCTACTTAAACAGCTTGTTGTGACTTCCTTTTGTACGGTTGCCAGCTCCAGGTTGGGAAAACCCTAGAGATTTGGGGGGTGGAGTCTGGGGAGGGCGGAGTTCGGGGAGGGGAGGGGAGGGACTTCGGCAGGGTATGATGATCTACATGTTCCTCTGGTTGGAATCAATATAGACTGCTGTATACAGGAAAGACTGGAGGTCAAAGAAGAAGGGGACGGCAAAGGATGAGATGGTTAGACAGTGTCGTCGATACAATGAACATGAAATGAAGCAAACTCCAGAACACGACAGAAGACAGACGGGCCTGCTGTGATGGGGTCCACGGGGTCGCGAAGAGTCGTACTCGACTGTGCGACTGAACAACCACACACAGTCAAGAGAAAGATGTAGAGTTTGGTGCTCCGTCACTGGAGGTAGCCTGACGAAGTTCTGGAAGGAAAGGGATGGGAAACTGTACAGTCCATCGCCCCACCTCTTAGCAACTGTGTTTTTGTGGACATCTGTCAACTGTTACTCCTCTTAGTTTTGTGGACATTTATTAATTGTTAGGAATTTATTTATTTAATTCAATTTCTAGGCCGCTCTCCCCGCACAGCAGGTTCAGAGCAGCTTACAAGGCCTGGTGAACCAGGTTCACATTATCAGTAGACAGTTAAAACTCTCATCATTAAAACAATACAGTTATACACTTTCGTCATTAAAACGTTACAGTACCAACAATACAGTTAAATAAAGTGCTCAATACAATCTAATGGCGTGCAATATCGCAGACTGATGTTGGGCGTGCAGTATTGCCTGCGACCGGGATTTGTTGAACTGTATTAGACTGTTTACATCGATGTCTTTGGAATGGATCTGAATGGTTGGGCTTGTGGGAAGAGTCGAGGGATGTTCTACCACATGTGGTGGGCCTGCACTGAAGTACAGAAATTTTGGATTATAGTTAAAGACCTGATTTTTGAGATTACGGGAATTGATCTAAAGTTGGAACCAGAGTCTTTCTTATTAAATATATTTGTAGACAACATGCTAAATGCAGATACAAAACTAATTGCTTATATCCTAATGGTGGCGCGTATAACACGGGCGAAGGTGTGGAAATCATCATCTCTACCAGGAAGAGTAGACATTATAGATAAACTAGTGGAGTGGGCGGAATTGGATAGATTGAGTTATTTGTTAAACTCGGACTATAACGTAGACCCCACATTTATTTGGTCCAAGTTTTTCAATTGGTGGTATTAGAATGGATATTATGTTGGTCCAATCAGAATTTTATATGAAAATTATTTTTGGTTTGTTCAATTTTATACACTGTTAAAAAACTGAATAAAAAATTGTTTTGTTTTTTTTAAAAAAAGGAATGGATCTGAATGGTTATTTAGAGTACTACGCAGTTAATATAAGAATGTTTTGAACCAAGTGTCGAGCATTTTTGGGTACAGTGTTAACAGTTTTTGACTGCGTTGTTATATGCACACCCATCTTTGCGGTACTTCCATTCATTTATTCTAGACCGCCTGGAAGTTCGCAACCCTGCCCTCTCAGCTCGATCCAGAGTCCTTTCATATCCCCTAATTTGGGCTTTCTGTGTTCTGGAGCAAGGCTGCTCAATGGAACCGGGCCTAGCAAGGGCAAGCCTGTATTATTTCCCCGTTAGCTTCTGCTTTGTCCTGTTTGGTGACTATTTCCTCGACTGTCCCAAGCCTGCGTGTACCGTATTTTTTTGCTCCATAAGACGCACCTGACCATAAGACGCACCTAGCTCCGCTCGGTGCCGTGGCTCAGGAAAGGTGAGGGGGGTTTAAGACGCACACATTTTCTCCCCCACTTTTTTGGGGAGAAAAAGTGAGTCTTATGGAGCAAAAAATACGGTAATTCTGAAGTGAGCGGGGGGGGGGGCAGATAAACTGAAGCCTGCTCCCCCAGGTTTATAGGATTCCGCAGCTTTTGTACATGACGCCCTTTTTTCTTCTCTTTACTCTTCGCCAGTTCCGCTGCTTTCCTGGGGTCCCAGCTTCAATTTTAGCATCTGGTATGTTGAACTCAATGGCATCGACGATCCGGACGTGGTGCAGCCCTGCCTCAATTGGTACAGCAAGGTAGGCCTGTGTCTGAGGGGGCTGGAGCGCGAACGGGCCGAGGAGGAAGGGTTAATCGGCTGAGTTGCATTTTATGAAATGTGGATCAGGCTACTCAACTGAATTCCAGTGGCTGGCCATTGTCCGAAGCTCCCAGCATTAAAAAATAATTATTTTTATGTAACATAATAATATATTTTAAATGACAATTATTGAGAGCCAGTTTGGTGTAGAAGAAGAAAGAAGAAGAAGAAGAAGAGAAGAGATTAGATTTATACCCCACCCTTCACTACCCAAGGGAGTCTCAGAGCGGCTTACAAACTCCTTTCCCTTCCCCTCCCCACAACAGAGACCCTGGGAGGTGGGTGGGGCTGAGAGAGCTCTGAGACAACTGTCCTTGAGAGAACAGCTGGTACAGAGCTATGGCTTGCCCAAGGTCATCCAGCAGCTGCAAGTGGAGGAGTGGGGAATCAAATCCAGTTCTCCCAGAGTGGCTTTCAAGTGGTTAAGAGTGTGGACTCTGATCTGGGAGAACTGGCTTTGATTCCCCACTCCTCCACATGCAGCTGCTGGTGTGACCTTGGGTCAGTCACAAGTTCTCTCAGGAGCAGTCCTCGAAAGAGCTCTCTCAGCCCCACCTACCTCTTAGGGTGTCTGTTGTGGGGAGGGGAAGGGAAAGGAGATTGTAAACTGCTCTGAGACCACGAGTGAAGGGCGGGGTATAAATCCAATCTCCTCCTCCTCCTTCCTGACATTATAATTTGACTTGCTGTTGCAGTCTTCTGTTTGGTGTCGTGCCAGTTTGGTGTAGTGGTTAAGTGCACGGACTCTAATTTGGGAGAACCGGGTTTGATTCCTCACTCCTCCACTCACAGCTGCTGGATGACCTTGGGCAAGCCATAGTTCTAGCACAGCTGTCCTTGAAAAAGAGCAGTTTCTGTCAGAGCTCTCTCAGCCCCACCTATCTCCCAGGGTATCTGTTGTGGGGAGGGGAGGGAAAAGGATTGTAAGCCGCTCTGAGACTCCCTTGGGTAGTGAAGGGCAGGGTATAAATCCTCCTCCTCCTCCTTCTCCTCCCCTTCTTCGTCTCCTCTTTCAAAACATATTTTGCTTTCCGCCCCCAGTGCTGGGGATGCCTTTCAGTGCAGAAGTACTTAAGAGTTTTGGATAAAAAACTTCTGAGTTTATAAAAGTTATTAGAATCTTCCTCCATTTGTTAATCTCCAGAAGACTCCCTTTTGTGCCATTTTGTCGCAGAGGCTCTTCGGTAGCAGCTGCCAAGAAAGGACTTTGCCCGATAACCTTGGCGATCTGCTGTCCGTCAGATTAGACAGTACTCGGCCAGGTAAACCATTGGCCTGGGTTTGACGTGAAAGGCAGCTTCATGTATTTTTCTGTGCAGTCGTAACCAGTGTTCCCTCCGAGCTGTGGAGCCTTGTGAGCAAAAAATCCTCCTTTGCGAGCAACCGGCATTAAAGTTGCGAGCGAGCGATTTGGCTGCCGCATCAATGAGTTTGCTCTGGAGCCATCGTTCCTGAGCGAAGACAAAAACGTGTGAGCCGGAGGCTAAAATACTGTGAGCTGGCTCACACTAACGCAGCTTAGAGGGGACACTGGTTGTGATGCAGGTAGTGGGCTGATTTTTAATATCTGGTGATGTAGCTGTTAAAAGAAGCTCTGTAATAAAATAAGCAAGGTGGGGAAAGTAATGCACAACCTTCCCCATTCTGTGGGGAGCAGAAGCTCATGAGAACAGAGTTCTCCATAACTGGTGTGAAGTCGTGGTTAGAATTTGGGCCCAGACTGGAAAGACTTGAATCCAAATCCCCATGCAGGCATGAATCTCAGTGTTCGGGCCTCGCTCCAGCCACCATCACGTAGCGTAATCTCCCACGCAGGTTCCTTTGAGGGAGACTAAGATATAAATATGAGTCTACAAGGACTTGGGGGGGGCACCTCATTTCCCCTTGTACCTCCCTCCCCGCACTATTTCCTCTTTCCCTTCTCCTGGTAGCCCTCATAGCCTCACATTTCCCTGCTTCCTTTTCTCCTTCAGTTTGGTATACTGGTTAGGAGCACCGACTCTGATCTGGGAGAACCGGGTTTGATTCCCCACTTCTCCATTTGCAGCTGCTGGTGTGGCCTTGGGTCAGTCACAAGTTCTCTCAGAGCTGTTCTCTCAAGGACAGTTCTGGAAAGCGCTCTCTCAGCCCCACCTCCCTCCCAGGGTGTCTGTTGCGGGGAGGGGAAAGGAAAGGAGATTGTAAGCCACTCTGAGACTCCCTTGGGTAGTGAAGGGCGGGGTATAAATCCAATCTCTTCTCTCTTCTGCTCTTCAAAAGAAAGGGATAAACCCAAACAACACACCATGTTGGGGAACTCTGCACTGTGAAACAATATGCTGCTGGCCTTCAGCTCTTTCAGAGCTTTTTCAGCTCTTCCAGAGCTACAGGTTAGTGTAGTGACTAAGTGCGCGGCCTCTAATCTGGGAGAACCGGGTTTGATTCCCCACTCCTCCACTTGCAGCTGCTGGATGACCTTGGGCAAGCCATAGTGCTCTCAGAGCTCTCTCAGCCCCACCTCCCTCACAGGGTGTCTGTTGTGGGGAGGGGAAGGGAAAGGAGTTTGTAAGCCGCTCAGACTCTGAGTGAAGGGATATAAACCCAATCTCAATCTCCTCCTCTTCTTCTTTTTCCTCTCACTCACCCACCACCCTGCTTTTCATCTGCCCCTCCATCTTCAGTTATATCTACAATTATATCCTCCCTTTATCCACCACGGAGACCCAAAGCAGCTTACGTCATTCTCCTCTTCTCCATTTTATCTGCCCCACAATCCTGTGATTTAGGCTGAGAATATGTGGTTACCCTGTGAGCTTCCATGGCAGCGTGTCTCCCAGACGCCCACCTGAACCTTTAACCACCGCACCACACTAGCTCCCGTGGAGTGGCAGCCGCTGAACAATAGCGAGCAGCCGGTCTCGGGGAAGTCATGCAAGCCCCGTGGCCGCATGTGGTTGCTGGTGGCCCTCACCCCATTGAGCATCTCTTAAAGGCCAAGACAGGGCCCCGCCTCCTCCCTTTGCCTTTTACTGACAGGAACCAAGGATTGAACATTGGCTGTTGGGGTTGCCTAGCAGTGGCTCCAAGGGCGTTGGTTTCTTCAAACTACAAAGGCCATTTCTGTCCTTTGGGGGCAGGGGTTTACGATTTGAGATTTTGCTTTAAACCTAGGGCATTTCTCAGGTTGTAGAAAGACCCGTCGTGTCTGTTCACGGCCCCTGTGCCTGGATTTAAGTATCCACAGATTGGGTCGTTCTGCGAATTAGATAACATTTTTAATAGCTTTATTATTAGTAGTGTTGGTATTTAATTAATTAAGATAGGGATACAGAAAAACAAGGGGAAAGGGGGAGATATAGCTAGTATAATAATCTATAAGTTATTCTTTTAGATATATTGATCATGTATTGTCCCGTGGGGAAAGGTGCATTTACAGAGCCAAAGAGCTTTATTAGTAATAATAGTTAACAGTAGTCATCATCGCCATCATCTTTGTATGGCAGTGTGTGTAGTTTAGCCAGGAGATCCTAAGATTGTCTGGCAGCCAGCAGTTCTAGCTCTTTTTTAGTGTTACGCACCACTAGGTGGCGAGCCAGATTTGTTTTTAAGGCCAGCGACGTTTCAGAGCTGGTTTGTCATTGCCTGCCTCTGTGTCACGACCCTGGTGTTCCTTGGAGGTCGCCCATCCAAATACTAGCCAGGGCCGTCCCCACTTCACTTCTGAAATCCGACGAGAGTGGACTAGCCTGGGCTATCCAAGCCAGGGCCAAAGAGCTTTGACCTTCCTGTTCTCCGGACCTTATCCCCAGCAGTACTGAGGTGCTTAGAATTTGGAGGGGAGACTTACAGTGCTGTTCTCATTGGGTTCCATGTGTTCCAGTAGTACCGTGAACAGGAAGCCATTCGCCTCTGCCTGAAGCACTTCCGCCAGCACAACTACACGGAAGCGTTTGAGTCCCTGCAGAAGAAGACCAGGATTGCCCTGGAGCACCCCATGCTGACGGACCTCCACGACAAACTCGTCCTGAAGGGAGACTTCGACGCCTGTGAGGAGTTGATAGAAAAAGCCGTGAACGGTAAGGGCAGATGGAAAGCTACACGGGCGTTGGCGTGAGAAGGCGGGCCTTTGGTGGACGGCTGCCCCTCCTCGTTTGGCAGAGTCTTGGCTAAACGATGGTGTTTCGGGTGTGCCCGGTGATCCTTGGTTTTGCTTACTTGCTGCCTTGTTAAGTCGATAATAGACCAGGGAGGATTGTGAGGCACTCCAAAGGGATCTGTCGAGGATGGGCGCGTGGGCATTAACGTGGAAATGGGGTTCAGTGTGGCCAAGTGCAAAGTGATGCACATTGGAGCCGAAAATCCTCACTATAACTACATGTTGATGGGGTCTGAACTGGCAGAGACTGACCAAGAGAGAGATCTTGGAGTCGTAGTGGACAGCTCAATGAAAATGTCGAGACAGTGTGCGACTGCAATGAAAAAGGCCAACGCTATGCTGGGGGTTATTAGGAAGGGAACCAAAAACAAATCAGCCAGTATCATAACGCCCCTGTATAAATCGGTGGTGTGGCCTCATTTGGAGTACTGTGTACAATTCTGGTCACCACACCTCAAAAAAGATATGATAGCATTGGGAAAAGTGCAGAAAAGGGCAAAATGATAAAAGGGTTGGAACACTTTCCCTATGAAGAAAGGTTGAAGCGCTTGGGGCTCTTTAACTTGGAGAAACGATGGCTGAGGGGTGACATGATCGAGGTTTATAAGATTATGCATGGGACAGAGCAGGTAGAGAAGGAGGTACTTTCCTCCCTTTCTCACAGTACAAGAATTCGTGGGTACTCCATGAAATTGCTGAGCAGTCGAGTCAGAACGGAGAAAAGGAACTCCCTCTTCACCCAAAGAGTGATTAACATGTGGAACTCACTGCCACAGGAGGTGGCGGCGGCTAGAATCGTGGACGGCTTCAAGAGGGAATTGGGTCAACATATGGAGCAGAGGTCCATCAGTGGCTATTGGCCACAAGGTATAGATAGGAACTCTCAGTCTGGGGCAAGTGATGCTCTGCATTCTTGGTGCTTGGGGGTGGGGGGCAACAGTGGGAGGGCTTCTGGTGTCCTGGCCCCACTGCTGGACCTCCTGAGGGCACCTGGTGTTTTTGACCACTGTGAGACGCAGAGTGTCGGACTTGATGGGCCACTGGCCTGATCCCACATTGGCTTCTCTTCTGTTCTTATGACCTCATTCAGACTGGTGCTGCCACGTGTATTGCAACCTGAAGTTTATTCATTGGTTTGTTTAAAACACAGTAAAAGTTTTGTTGTTTGCATCCAGTTAACCGAACAGTGGGGTTGGCTGGCGTGTCGGCTGCACGAGCACCTGCTAGGCAGAAGCTTTGTTAATGGCCGTATTTGGTTAAACAGCAGCCTCGATTCCGTCTGGATTCCGATTAACAGAGCTGGGTGAAAGGAAAAAAAACTTGGAATGGAAGCCTGGAGCCAGCTGTTCCCAACGTAGCGCCCGTGGGTGCCATGATGCCCACTGACATCTTTTCTGGCACCCGCCAAGTGTTTTTTAGAAGCTGCCTTAAATATTGAAGGAGGAGTCGTGGGAAGAGTACCGGCTGGATATTAGGGAAAACTGCTTTGAGAGGTGGTGAGCCCCCCCTCCTCACTGGCCATCTTGAAGCTGCGGCTGGACCAACACTTGTCAGGGATGCTCTGGGCTGATCCTGCCTTGAGCAGGGGGTTGGACTAGATGGCCTGTCTGGCCCCTTCCAACTCTGTGACTGTGTAATTTTATGGTTTCGTAATCTTTCCTTTTAGCCCTCGGCCATGACTCGGCGCGGTGTGTGTCGCATGCATCCAACCCTTTTTGCTATTCCGATATGCTCTAAGTCAGAGAGTGAAAGGGTAGCATCCAATGCTGCCTCTAAGCTGTGGAGTCTTGCGAGCGACCATTCTACTTTGTGAGCTCCTGGCACTAAAGCTGTGAGAGAGCGATTTGGCTGCTGCATATATTAGCTTGCTCTGGAGCCCTCCTTCCCGAGCGAAGACAAAAATGTGTGAGCCGGAGGCTAAAAAGCTGCGAGCTGGCTCACACTAACTCAGCTTAGAGGCAACGCCGGCAGCATTCTGTTTTGTCTGGGTATGAGGATCCCGCTTCTGCGTTTGTGGACGTGCCGGAGGCAGTAACGGGTGACACTGATCTCCGGCCGTGGTCCTGACCGAATTCGGTGTGCCAAAACTCCTTTAAACCAGGGGCTTTTTTGGTGTGTTTGTAATTCAGTGCTGTGGTCTCGCGCTGGCACTGTGTCCAGGGACGAAGTGATTTCATCGCCCGTGAGAAGCGGCAGGTGGAGGGAAGAGCGTGGGCCAGAAACCCGGAGTGGGCTCACTGGCGAGCATGCTCTGCTTGCTAAACAGTGAACTTATAACCAAGGGAGTGTTTGTCAGTCGCTGGGACAGAGCCCAGAAAGCCTGTTTTCCGAAGGAGTGTCCCTCGGCTGCCTGAGCTCAAACAAACATTGAAGGGAGCTGTTTACCAGCTGGCCGACTGGGGCAGCTCGGACATCGATGGCTTCTAGCGGCTCATTTCCTTGAGGACTGTTGCGAGACACCCAAGTACCAATTTCCACATTAGCTCTTCCCCCACACGGCTTCACAAGTGGTTTTGGACCCCCCCCCCCCCCCCCCGGCTTAAGTACAGCCTTGAAATGAAGCCGTCAGGAATAAAAAAAAATACTGGGTTTGCACAGAGGTCTCGGAAGCAAGCTTGGCTTTAGAAGAGAAGCCCTACGCATCTCTGTTTGTCTTAGCCAGTTTGGTGTAGCGGTTAAGTGCGCGGACTCTAATCTGGGAGAACCGGGTTTGAGTCCCCACTCCTCCACTTGCAGCTGCTGGATGACCTTGGGCAAGCCATACCAGCTGTTCTCTCAAGGACAGTTGTCTCAGAGCTCTCTCAGCCCCACCTACCTCCCAGGGTGTCTGTTGTGGGGAGGGGAAGGGAAAGGGGTTTGTAAGCCGCTCTGAGACTCCGAGTGAAAGGCAGGGTATAAATCCAACCTCTTCTTCTTCTTCATCTTCTTCTTAGAACAAAGTTCGAGTCCAGCAGCACCTTTTAAGGCCAATAAAGTTTTATTTATAGATTCATAGAATCACGGAGCTGGAAGGGACCTCCAGAGTCATCTAGTCCAACCCCCTGCACAAGGCAGGAAATTCACAACTACCTTCCCCCCCCCACCTCCAGTGACCCCAGCTCCATGACCAGAAGATGACAAAAAAACCCTCCAAGATCTCCAGCCGAGCTGGCCTGGCTAAAAATTGCTTCCTGATCCCAACGTGATAATCAACATTTCCTTGGGCGTGTCAGAAAGGGCCACGAGAACTGAGCGCTGATGCAACCCTCCCTGCCCTCCCTCTCATGATCTGCCCAAGTTCACAGAATCCGCATTGCTGACAGATGCCACCAGACTAGATCTTTGTTCTGCCGCTTTAGACCAACCCGGCTACCCAACCAGAATCTTATCAGTCTGTCTTAGTATTGGATGGTGGCAGTGGGGAGACAAAGAAAGGGTGGGGAACGAAGGCGGATGCTTATTGTAACCCGTAGCTGTTCCGTCTCAGTCCCTCGCATGGGAGGTTGACGTCCCTTCGTCCCGCCTTGCCAGATAATGCCTCTGAGCGTCTCTTGGCCGTCGGCCGCCCGTTCCTTCGCTCCCTTCCGCCCCCACGGCTTCTTCTGAAATTCTCAGAAAATGCGCGAATGGAAACTAGGGCAGCTGCCGGACTTCCTCTCGGAAATAAAAGGAGGCTTCCCCGAATCTCAGCTGTTTTGCAGCCATAGCTTAAATACCTCATATTTGGATCGGTTCCTGGAACTTCCAGGCAGCTCTATACTCCGGCTGGCAGGCCGAGTCCGTCGCCGTATAATAGAAATGCCGACCCGCGGGGTGACTTTTAATGGCGTGGCTTGAAGGGCCTCCAAGACGCAGGCCCCTCCCGCTCTCCACATCCCTCTCCCAGCGGCTCTGCATTCTGTCGAAGACTGGGCCGGAAGTTAATATCTCGCTCTGAGATCCTTCCCCTTGAGTCCCGTGTGGACTTCTGCTGTGATGTCATCGAGTCCCTAGACTTGGGGGAAAGGGGTCTTCTGGGCCAGGGGATCCCAACCCTTTTTGGCATGGTGACCCCACAAGTCCAAATTTCTCTGGTACCCAGTGTTCCCTCTGAGCTGAGTTCGTGTGAGCTAGCTCACAGAATTTCAGCCTCCGGCTCATCCATTTTTGTCGTCGCTCAGGAAGGATGGGGCTCCAGAGCAAACTAGTCTATGCAGTAGCCAAATGGCTCGCTCACCGCTTTAATGCCAGCAGCTGACAAAGTAAACATTTTGCTCACAGGACCCCACAGCTTAGAGGGAGCATTGGGTGGGGCCCACTTTAAAAAGCGGAGTGTGCGCAAGTCAGTAAAATTCTAAATCGCTCTAGTCTGTGCCAATGTTCCCTCTCAGCTGAGTTAGTGTGAGCTAGCTCACAGTTTTTTAGCCTCCTGCTCATACATCTTTGTCTTAGCTCAGGAAGGATGGCTCCAGAGCAAACTAATTTATGCAGCAGCCAAATCACTCTCTCACAGCTTTAATGCCAGTAACTCGCAAAGTAGAATTTTTGCTCACAAGACTCCACGGCTTAGAGGGAGCATTGCTCTGCGCTGGTTAGACCTTCCCAAGAGTCTTGTGTTCAATTTTGGGCACCAGAATTTAAGAAGGATAGAGACAAGCTGGAATGTGTCCAGAGGAGGGCAAGGAAGATGGCGAGGGGTCTGGAGACCAAGTCCTATGAGGAAAGGCTGAAGGAGCTGGATATGTTTAGCCTGGAGAGGAGATGACGGAGAGGGGATACGATCACCGTCTTCAAGTACTTGAAGGGCCGTCGTAGAGGGCTGTCGTAGAGAGAATGGTGCAGAGTTGTTTTCTGTTGCCCCAGAAGGTCGGACCAGAACCAGCAGGTTGAAATGAAATCAGAAAAGTTTTCGGCTAAACGTCAGGAAGAACTTCCTGACAGTCAGAGCGCTTCCTTGGTGGAACAGGCTTTCTCGGGAGATGGTGGGCTCACCTTCTTCGGAAGCAGAGCCTAGATGGCCATCAGGCAGCAGTGCTGATTGTGTGAACTTGAGCACATCATGAGAAGGGAGGGTGGGAAGGGTTCATCAGCGCTTAGTTCTCCTGTCCCTTTCTTACATGCCACGGAAATGCCAGTTGCCACTTTGGGGTCAGGAAGCAGTTTTCCTCCAGGCCAATTTGGCCAGGGATCCTGGAGGATTTTTGTCATCTTCTGGGCATGGAGCAGGGGTCACTGAGTGTATGTGTGTGTGTGTGGGGGGAGGTATTTGTGAATGCCCTGCATTGTGTAGGGGGTTAGACTAGATGACCCTGGAGGTCCCTTCCAACTCTATGCTTCTATGATTCTAAAAGCGTGGGACCCACTTCCACGGGCTTTGTGACTCACTTCTGGGTTGGGAAATCCTGTTTTGGCCACCTAGTCCATCCGTCTGCCAACGGCAGGAATCCCAACGTTTGGAGCATCCCTAATAGCTGCTTCCAGTGAAGGTCCTCCTAGGTCGTTGGGTTCATTGTCCCTTCCGGAGGCTGCTTCTAATTTCAACCAACATCTACTTTCTTGCAACTTAAGCCCAGTAGGTCTAGCCTTGGCCCCTGAAGTAGCCGAGAATAAGTCTTTGCCCTTCGCTATATGACTGCCCTTCAGGCATTTGATCCTGTCTTGGGGTCAGGAAGCCGTTTTTCTCCAGGCCAGTTTGGCTGGAGATCCTGGAGGTTATTTTGTCATCTTCTGGGCATGGAGCAGGAGTCACTGAGTGTATGTGTGTGTGTGGGGGAGGTATTTGTGAATTTCCTGCATTGCGCAGGGGGTTGGACTAGGTGACCCTCGAGGTCCCTTCCAACTCTATGATTCTATGTATTACTTTGTGCAGTTGTAATGTGGGCTGATTTTGGAGAATCTGGTGATGCAGCCGTCACAAAAATCAAGGCATGCAGTGGTAGCCATGCAGTGCACTTAGCACCCCTCAGTCTTACTCAGTTGCTTCTGGGATCTCAGCAGGCGCTGGCTGTGCATTTTCGAGAACATCCAGAGACTTTTGTAAAGGTTCAGAACTCCGACATGATCTTGTCAGATCTCGGAAGCTTAGCAGGGTCAGCTCCGGTTAGTATTTGGATGGAGAGATCCCCAAGGGAGTTCAGGGTTGCTCCGCAGAGGCAGGCAATGGCAAATCACCTCCGGACGTCTCTTGCCTTTAAAATCCTATGGGGTTGCCCTAAGTCAGCTCAATGGCAGAAAAAGGGAGGAACCCTCTTTAAAAATAATGAAAGCTGTTCCACCAAGAAAGCTGGACTCCGTCCGCACCCAAAGTTGCATCATGTACAGAATGGTGGCGCATGCATAGCCTGAATAGTCCGGAGTCTTCCAGCAGTGGCGCTGGAGTGATGCGTTTAGCCCTCAAACAGATGGCTTAGCCAAGAAGAGTTGTTTTCCTCGTCCATTCAGGGAGCTTAGGATGTCCCCAGTTTTCATCTCCCTTTTGTGAGAGTTGTCCAAGCCTCAAACATTCAGTCTCTCGTAAGGCCAGGGGTTAGGTCTCTCTTAGCTCTGGGGACATCTGTCTTCTGTTAGGGTTTTTGGGTTTCTTTGGGGGGGGGGGGGGGAGAAGCAGCTGTAAAAACCTCCCCGAAAGCTGAATTTCCTCGGAACTGGAAATCAACAGCGGCTTCTGGAGAAAATGTGACCTGTCTCCATGGATTGCGCACAATCTGCAAGCAATATATGACACATCCCCTTTGCCTGATCTTTACTGGAGCCTCTTGGGAATAGGGTATCTTACCCACTGCTCATGTTTTGTCTGCTTAGGGCATACCATAATAATCTGCTGGGGAGACTCTGTAGTGGAGCGTCTCATTTAGTGCTCTAACATGAACTGGCTCACCCATCCAGTCTTTGGAAATCAGGGATCCATTCTTAAGTCCAAGCTATTTTTAACTTTTTACAAACTGTTCCCAAGCATTTCCCCTCTATTCCAAATTTGAGTTCAGCGGCACCTAAGACTAACAAAGTTTTATTCTGGGTATAAGCTTTTGTGTGCAGGCACACATCTTCAGGTACACTGAAACAGAAGTCACTAACCAGTACTTATAGGTGGAGGGTGGGGAGAGTGTTGCCAGTAAGGGCTACTTAGAGTCAAGATACATAAGTAACTGAGCAATAAATATAGCCGAGATTGGATGAAGGCAATTGGTAAAACCCATGCAGCAGATTAGCCTACAGCATAATAAAAGAGTTTACAAACCGATGCAAGAACTGAATGACATTAGCCTGTGTAATGAGATAGGAAACCAATATCTCTGTTAGGCCCTGGGGGTTCCGGGATTGTTAGTCTTAAAGGTGCCTCTGGATTCAAACTTTGTTCTGTTTCATCAGACCAACATGGCTACCCCACCTGAACCCCTCTATTCTAATTGCCGATTACAGTGTCCTGCCTCCCCAATTTTGACTGGCATGTTTCAGTTCTTCCAGATTCGTTAGACACAGATCCCCACCAGGCATACAGCCCTGAAGTTTCTCTTTTGTCCCGCCTTGTGGTTGGAGTCCTTCTAGGTTAGAAGTCTGGGTCGAACATATTCAGTGGAGCTACATCATGGAGAGAGGCATGCAGTCTCCATACTCCAGTGCTCCATACCCCATACCCCATGTGATCAGTCCGGTTCCTGATGTCTTAGTGGCACTGGACTTGGCCCGTGAGATCAAGGTGAGGGAGTTTTTCAGATGCTGGATAAGAGATTGTCAGAGTATAAGCTCTTGAGAGACAAATAATAATTTTGAGAGCCAGTTTGGTGTGGTGGCTTAAAGCAGCAGACTCTAATCTGGAGATCCTGGTTTGTTTCCCCACTCCGCCTCCACATGAAGCCAGCTGGGTGACCTTGGGACAGTCACAGCTCTCTCTCAGAGCTCTTTCAGTCCCACCTGCCTCACAGGGTGTCTGTTGTGGGGAGAGGAAGGGAAAGGAGATGGTAAGCCGCTCTGAGTCTCCTTCAGGTAGTGAAGGGCGGGGTATAAAACCAACCCTCCTCCTCCCCCTCCTCCATAACAACCACAACAACCACAACCACAACAACTGTTATCATCATCATCATCATCATTGTTGTATGGCATTGTGTGTAGTATAACCAGGAGATCCTAAGATTGTCTGGCAGTCAGAAATTCTAGCTCTTTTAGGGTTATGCAGCACTAGGGAGCGAGCGAGACTTGTTTTTAAGCAAGTGACGTTTCAGAGGTGGTTTGCCATGACCTGCCTCTGTCACACCCCCGGTCCGGTACTCCTTGGAAGTTACCCATCCAAATATTAGCCAGGGCCAATCCTACTTAGCTTCCAAGAGCTTCCGTGGGCCATCCACATCAGGGTTCGAGAGACAAAGCTCCCTTCATCGGATACAACTAGGAGAGGAGATCCCTATCTGACGAAGGGAGCTTTGACTCTCAAATGTTTATAGCCCGGAAATACCATTGGTCTCGAAGGTGCTCATGGACTCGAATCTCACTGGTCTGCTGCAGACCAACATGGCTGCTCTCCGAAGCTTGCGCCTGTATATCATTACTGAAGCTCTTGCAAAGCCGACCACTAATAAGCCTAATTCAAATAAATCTCCAGTCGTCGCAGGCTACAAGCCTGTTCTGCAGATGGCCAGTTGTCCACGAGCCAAACAACGCATTACCTTTTTTAACGACTCGGGTCAGGGTTCCCTGGGCCCGGCTCGCTTTCCCTGCAATGACACAGCAGCTGCGGGGAAACTGCTTTTCAAAGGCCCGCAGAGGCCCAAATTGGCTTGAAACCACAGTGCAGGAGTAGGAGGGGTTCCTGTCTCCCCGCCCCCCCGGCGGTAGCTTTCCCAATCTGAAACTGCCTTTTGGGTGGGGGAGTTGTTAGTCCCATTATGGCTGCGTGTGCCCAACTCCAGAACGAGTTGGGGGAGCAGATAACCTACCAGGGGCTGCTGCAGCTTGGAAAGGCTATTGGGGGGGGAGGGGGAGAGGGAGCCCTCCTCTTCATGCTGTGGTCCTGAGCTGAACTGAGTTCCTGCAGGCCTTTCAACAGTTGCAGGCAATTCTTCACCCCAAGAAACATTAAGACATGGAATTCACTGCTGCAGGAAGTGGCGGCTACAAGCATAGACAGCTTCGAGAGGGGATTGGAGAAACATCTGGAGCAGAGGTCCATCAGTGGCTTCTCTTACGTTCTTACGTCTGGGGCAGTGGGGCTCTGTCTTCCTGGTGCTTGGGGGGGGCAAAAGTGGGAGGGCTTTTGGAGTTCTGGCCTCCTGAGGGCACCTGGGTTTTGGCCACTGTTTGACACAGAGTGTTGGACTGGATGGGCCATTGGCCTGATCCAACATGGCTTCTCTTATGTTCTTATGGCCCCGCTGGTGGACCTCCTGATGGCCCCTGCGTTTTGGCCACTGTGTGACACAGAGTGTTGGACTAGATGGGCCATTGGCCTGATCCAACATGGCTTCTCTTCTGTTCTTATGGCCCCGCTGGTGGACCTCCTGATGGCCCCTGGGCTTTGGCCACTGTGTGACACAGAGTGTTGGACTGGAGGGCCCATTGGCCTGATCCAACATGGCTTCTCTTATGCTCTTATGGCCCTGCTGGTGGACCTCCTGATGGCACCTGGGTTTTGGCTACTGTGTGACACAGAGTGTTGGACTGGATGGGCCATTGGTCTGATCCAACATGGCTCCTCTTATGTTCTTTTGGCCCCACTGGTGGACCTCCTGAGGGCACCTGGGTTTTGGCCACTGTGTGACACAATGTTGGACTGGATGGGCCATTGGTCTGATCCAACATGGCTTCTCTTATGTTCTTATGGCCCCGCTGGTGGACCTCCTGAGGGCACCTGGGTTTTGGCCACTGTGTGACACAGAGTGTTGGACTGGATGGGCCACTGGCCTGATCCAACATGGCTTCTCTTATGTTCTTTTGGTCCCGCTGGTGGACCTCCTGATGGCACCTGGGTTTTGGCCACTGTGTGACACAGAGTGTTGGACTGGATGGGCCAGTGGCCTGATCCAACATGGCTTCTCTTATGTTCTTTTGGCCCTGCTGGTGGACCTCCTGATGGCACCTGGGTTTTGGCCACTGTGTGACACAGTGTTGGACTGGATGGGCCATTGGCCTGATCCAACATGGCTTCTCTTATGTTCTTTTGGCCCCGCTGGTGGACCTCCTGAGGGCACCTGGGTTTTGGCCACTGTGTGACACAGAGTGTTGGACTGGATGGGCCAGTGGCCTGATCCAACATGGCTTCTCTTATGTTCTTTTGGCCCTGCTGGTGGACCTCCTGATGGCACCTGGGTTTTGGCCACTGTGTGACACAGTGTTGGACTGGATGGGCCATTGGCCTGATCCAGCATGGCTCCTTTTGTGTTCTTAGTGACTACTAGAGGAACACTCTGTCTGAGGCAGTGATGCTCTGTACTCTTGGTGCTTGGGGGGTGGCGACAGTGGGAGGGCTTCTGGAGTTTTGGCCCCGCTGATGGACCTCCTGATGGCACCTGGATTTTGGCCACTGTGTGACACAGAGTGTTGGACAGGAGGGGCCACTGGCCTGATCCAACATGGCTTCTCTTATGTTCTTATAGCCCCACTGGTGGTCCTTCTGATGGCCCCTGGGTTTGGGCCACAGAGTGTTGGACTGGATGGACAGTGGCCTGATCCAACATGGCTTCCCTTATGTTCTTATAGACAGAACTCTCGGTCTGGGGCAAATGATGCTCTGTATTCTTGGTGCTGGGGGGAGCAACAGTGGGAGGGCTTCTACTGTCCTGGCCCCGCTGGTGGACCTCCTGAGGGCACCTGGTCTTTTTGGCCACTGTGTGACACAGAGTGTTGGACTGGATGGGCCACTGGCCCGATCCAACATTGGCTTCTCTTATGTTCTTAGTTTACCACAGCTGCTTTGTGAGTTGGGGGGAAAGTGATTTGGGGTCCCGATTCCAGGACCTGACTCATTAAAAAAAAAAAAAGTAGCTTAATCCTAAATCCACTCAGGCTTTGGAGACGTGGTTCTGTAACCAGGGGGGTCTGAAAGCGGTTTCTAAATTCCCTTCGAAAGCCTCATTGTGATCGGTTATTGCATTAGAAATGGTCCACAACCTCAACCCGGTTGATGCTTAGTCCTCTTTGCCCCCCCCCCCCCCCCGGGCTGTGCATTGTTGAGGTGTCTTGCTCGAGCGGTTTGGCCACCTTGCCGAAAAGCGCAAGGAATGTGACGGGGAAAGATCAGGTGCTTCCCTCCGCTGGATTCAGCGGACTCTTCCCACCCACCCGCCTCCCTCCCCCTCCTGCCTTTCCTTCCCAAAAGTCGACTCGCTGGTGGTTCAGCTTTCAAAACAAGCCTTTTGTTGGTTTGTAACGCAAGGAGGATGGAAGCGGCTGCCAACAGGGAGATGTTTCTGGGAAGAAGCCTGGAAAAGCTCCAGACCAGTGTCCCATGCAGAGGAGGCCAGTGTTAAGAGGAAGCTGAAAACAACCCAGCAGAAAGGGAAAAAAGCGTGGTATGCAGCGCGGGGGAGGTGTCATCGGCCCCCAACCCCGTGTGCTGCATTTCTAGTTTTAGGGTGTCGCGTGTGCGTGTGGAGGGCTTTAAAGGCATTCTCCGGGCCTAAAACACAAAAGATTTCTGACCGCAAAGCAGCATCTTCTTCCAAAAATGTTCAAAGTTTCAGCTCGCCGTCTTCAAGTTGCGTAAGCGCTTCTAGAGTGTGAGCGGCTTGCTGTTTTGTGGCTTCTCTGGCATTCTTCCCCCCGCCCGCCATGTCTTCTAAGACTTGGTGACAGGCCCAGCCACAGATTTTGCCTTCTGGATTGTGTGTGTGTGTGTGTATGAAATTCTCTTTTGGTCTCTTACCACTTTCCTGGAGTCTTAAAAGCTGCTGCCGGAGCCATAATTTGATTCATCGGGTGACCATAAGTCGAAAGCAACTTGATGGCCCTTCAGCGCACACACACAGACTCAGCTTGCGTAAGGGCCATAGAAAGATTGCCCCTCTTTTTTTATATCACGGGCCTTCTGCCGTGGCCCAACCCGGCTGGAGTGTCGGTTTCTTGCAAAATAGATCCGTAGCACTAGCTAGCAAAATGTCAGCTTATTTATTTAAAATCCCGTGGCCGGGATTTTGTGGCTTGTGGCAGTTTCCCCCCCCTGCTGGGGCTGAAACTCTCAGTGCAGAAAGAGAAGCCATTTGGCCCATAGAAAACTGTTGCCAGGATAGGTCCCTAAACTGCAGGCTGTCAGCCGCTTTAGATGACAGTTCGCAGCTGCTGCAAGTGAATCACTTCTGCCAGCCTAGGGAACAATTCAGAAAACAAGTTGGCAGGTGGGGGTGATGAGTTTTATAGTCAAGAAGGCTAACACTTATGCAGAAAAACTCCCTTAAAGGAGACCAGTTTCTTGACACAGTTAGAAGGGATCCTAGAGGTCACCTACTCCAACCCCCTTTGTCAGTGTGGGAATTAGTGAACTACAGCACCCCACTATGCTTAAAGGAGCACACACTTTTAAAACAATGTTTAAAATTATTGAAAAAAATCATTTACAGTAGAAATTCTTGTGGGGCTGTGCTGTTAAGAAAGGGGGCGGGCCCCCCAAAAGCCCTACCATAGATACGGGCCTGCTTAATTGATTAATTTGAAACATTCATGAGCTTCCTTCCTTCCTCATGGAGCTCAAGGTGGCTGGTAATATAATTACAATAGCATACATAAAAATGCATAAAACCAAAATTTAAAGTCATGCGGTGTTTTGCCATTAAGTCACAACTGCCTTGTGGCGACTACATGGAGTTTTTAAAGTAAGAGACATTCCAAGGTGGTTTATTTATTTTATTGTATGTCTATCCTGCCCTCCCCCGCAAGCGGCCCTTCATTCAGAGTCTCAGAGCGGCTTACAAACTCCTTTCCCTTCCCCTCCCCTCCCCTCCCCACAACAGACACCCTGTGTGGTAGATGGGGCCGAGAGAGCTCTTTCCAGACCTGTCCTTGAGAGAACAGCTCTGACAGAACTATGGCTCGCCCAAGGTCATCCAGCAGCAGCAAGTGGAGGAGTGGGGAATCAAACCCAGTTCTCTCAGATTAGTCTGCTGCTCTTAACCACTGCACCAAACTGGCTCTACACCAAATGAGGCCCAGATTAGAGTCCGCGCACTTAACCACTACACCAAACTGGCGTAGTGGAAGTCCCGAAAAATGAGTGGGGCAAGGTGGAGCAGGGTTGCCTGCCTCCACGTCATGTGACCCCGGTATTCCTTGGTAGTCTCCTTTCTAAATACTGACCAGGGCTGACCCTACATAAAACCAGCTGCCTCCTAAAGATTTTAAGTGAGGGGGCCAGGTGCATCTCCCTTGGGAGGTAGTTCCATAATCGTGGGGCTGCCACTAAGAAGAAGAAGAAGAAGAAGAAGAAGAAGAAGAAGAGATTTATACCCCACCCTTCATTACCCAAAGGAGTCTCAGAGCAACTTACAATCTCCTAAGAGAGCCGGTTTGGTGTCGTGGTTAAGTGCGCGGACTCTAATCTGGGAGAACCGGGTTTGATTCCCCACTCCTCCACTTGCACCTGGCTGGACGACTTTGGGCAAGCCATAGCTCTGTACCAGCTGTTCCCTCAAGGACAGTTGTCTCAGAGCTCTCTCAGCCCCACCCACCTCACAGGGTGTCTGTTGTGGGGAGGGGAAGGGAAAAGGAGTTTGTAAGCCGCTCTGAGACTCCCTTGGGGAGTGGAGGGCGGGGTATAAATCCAATCTCTTCTTCTTCCTTTCTCTTCCCTCCCCTCCCCACAACCGACACCCTGTGAGGTAGGTGGGGCTGAGAGAGCTCTGACAGAAACTGCTCTTTTTCAAGGACAGCTGTGCCGGAACTATGGCTTGCCCAAGGTCATCCAGCAGCGGCAAGTGGAGGAGTGGGGAATCAAACCCGCTTCTCTCAGATTAGTCTGCTGCTCTTAACCACTACACCAAACTGGCTCTACACCAAATGAGCTTCTTTGATTGATCAGAGTAGGTTGAGTAAGTGCTGTCTAAATGATAGATGATGAGAATAGGAACAGGTTTTTTGGGGGGTTGTGGGTGGGTGGGAGTTTAGATGTCATTAGTCCAAAGTTTTGGCTCCGATGGGTCACTACATCCCATGATCCTTCAGCAATGGTTGATACTTCCTGTTCTGCTCCGCCGTTTGGATTTGAGAGCCAGTTTAGTGTAGCGGTTAGGAGCGCGGACTCTAATCTGGGAGTGCCGGGCTTGATTCCCCACTCTTCCACATGCAGCTGATGGTGTGACTTTGGGTCAGTCACAAGTTCTCTCAGAGCTGTTCTGTTGTGAGCAGTTCTCGAGAGAGCTCTCTCAGCCTCGCCTACCTCACAGGATATCTGTTGTGGGAAGGGGAAGGGAAAGGAGATTGTAAGCCACTTTGAGTGAAGGGCGGGATATAAATCCAATTTCCTTCCCCCCCCCCCCCCCCGGAGTGGAAGCATTGGAAGCTCTGGGAGGTGTCAGTGTTAGCTCAAACATATCTCTGTTGGGACTAGGAGAAAAAAGCTCTGAAACATTCTGAAGCAAACTTCTGATGGGGCCGGCATCTCTTTGGATAGCTTGGATGGCAGCCCTTCAGTTGCCTCTCTGCTCAGGTCCGTGCCAAGCCGTGCCCCTGCTCTGGCACCACGGGAGGGGGGGATCCCTTGCTAGATGCCGCCCCTCCTGATTGGCAGTTCTGGTTCCCAGGGAAACCGGGGGGGGGGGGGGGGGAGAGCTCTTTTGCAGTCACTCATCCTCCATAGACAGAGCTCGCGGCCCCTATCAGTTTCAGCCTGGAAGGAGCTTAGTTGTGCTTTCGGTGCTGGAAGAGGATCATGAGCTTTCTTCTCTTTCACCCCCTCCCTCATTGGAACTGAGAGAACGGCTGAATAATTGTAATTGTCTATAGCATACCAGATTCGTGCTGGTACTTACGTTTAAAGCCCTGAATGGTCAGGGACCTATCTATCTGAGGGACCGCCTTTCCCCACATGTCCCCCAGAGAGCACTAAGATCGGGGTCCCGAAATCGTTTGGCCCTACCAGGCTCTAAAGAAGCCAGGCTAGCCATGATGAGGGCCAGGGCCTTTTCTGTGGTGGCCCCTTACTGGTGGAATGAGCTCCCGGATGACATCAGGGCCCTGCGGGATCTTTTACAGTTCCACAGGACCTGTAAAACGGAGCTCTTCCACCAGGCCTTCGATACGCTTCCATACGCTAAGACGGTGTATGTTGGAATGCCACTTGCTAGGGGTTGATAGTGGGGGCAGCTGCGCCCTTTGTGTGATGTTTGTTGGTATATCAAAAAATATCTGGTTAGCCGCTGCAGAAAGCAGAATGCTGAACTAGATTGGGGCCCAGGCCGTGGTTTGCCTAGGGCGCCCAAAAACCTGGGGTCAGCCTTGGATGGGTCACCAGACCTAGTCGATTTGAACCTCTGGGTCAGCATCAGTGTGGCCTCTAAGCTGAGTCAGTATGAGCTAGCTCAGTTTTTTAGCCTCCGGCTCACACATTTTTCTCTTGGCTCAGGAAGGAGGGCTCCAGAGCAAACTGATTTATGCAGCAGCCAAATTGCTCGCTCACAACTTTAACGCCAGTAGCTCACAAAGTAGAATTTTTGCTCACAAGACTCCTTAGCTTAGAGAGAACATTGGTAGCATATCAGAAAGGCTGCGAATCACTGACTGATCACCTCTTTCCCAACCCTCTTGCTGGAGAGGCAGTTGGCTGTCACCTTCTCACAAGGTGTAGTGCATCCGACAAACATTGCTTGATTGCTTTTGCGTAATTTTGTACATGAGATGTCCTTATACGAGCTGGTATTTGCTATTTAAAGGTTGGCAGGTTGATTTAAATCAATGTTTGGGGGGGGGTGTTTTTTTTGGTATTTTCTTGTAAAGACTTTGGGTGTCCCAACTGGTGAGTCAATAGTTTTTCTTCTTTGTTTTTTCCTTTTGTCACAGATGGTTTATTCAACCAGTACATCAGTCAGCAAGAATACAAACCACGATGGGGTCAGATCATCCCCAAAAGCACCAAAGGTAAGACAGGCCCGTAAAATAATTTCTAGCAAGTGCTGAATTAGCGCACCTTTCCGTTTGTTTGTTTATTATTTGCATTTATATCCCGCCCATCCCGCCAGCGGGCTCAGGGCAGGTAACATCATTTGAATAAATACATTTTCAGTTTAAAACATTAAAACACGATAAAACATTATAACAATTAAAACAATGGGTACAGCTTGAAGCAGCGTCAGTTGGCTATAAAGTTCTGGCCTGATAAAGGCCAGTTGTCAGTGGTCAGTAGAAGGCTGACAGACGGGTGACAGCAACCTCAGGGAGGCCATATATAGGCACCATCTGCCTCAGCCCACGGCCTGGTGGAACAGCTCCGTCTTGCAAGCCCTGCAGTTTGGGGCCAGAGCCTTAAAAAGCACTCTTAAAAGAATTGTGCTGAAGGTCCCTGGTTTTGCAAAGAAGAGAAGAAGAAGAGACTGGATTTATACCCCACCCTTCACTACCCGAAGGAGTCTCAGAGCGGCTTACAAACTCCTTTCCCTTCCCCTCCCCACAACAGACACCCTGTGAGGTAGGCGGGGCTGAGAGAGCTCTGACAGAAACTGCTCTTTTTCAAGGACAGCTGTGCCAGAACTATGACTTGCCCAAGGAGTTGCAAGTGGAGGAGTGGGGAATCAAACCCGGTTCTCCCAGATTAGAGTCCACGTACTTAACCACTATAGTTGTATTGGAACAGAAAGCAATCCGGTGCAGACACTTCTCACCCCAGGGTGAGTTTGAAATAACTAAGCGCTGTACAAGACCACAAAGAGTGCTTTTAGGATCAGACAGCACCAAGAGATTCCATCACGTTGACGGTATGTGCAGTGCAAGCCTGTGCAGAGTTATTCCAGTCTAAGTTCACTGATTCCAATAACTGTATAGTATTGTACTGTTAGTAAATAAGCGAAGTGTCTGAACGTCAGGTGAATCCATTCAAAACGTGGACGTGAGACCAGAGTTCTCTGAGGGAGATCAGAATTCTTGTAACTGTGCTAGGCATTAGTGGTCCATCCTTCTTTTTCTTGCTCTTGTAATATTTAGTTTTGCTCTCTAATATAACATTCAGTTTTGCTCTTTTTAACAGTTAATGCTTGCTCTTTTTTTAATGCCACAGGCATAGACAGCTTTACAAGGGGATTAGACAGATACACGGAGGAGAGTCCAGGGACACCTTTAAGACCCACAGTTTAATCCTGGGTATAAGCTTTCATGTGCATGCACACTTCTTCAGATACAGTGGGCCTGCACACAAAAGCCTATACCTTGAATAAAACTTTGTGGGTCTTAAAGGTGCCACTGGACTCAAACTCCTTCCTTCCTTCCTTCCTTCCTTCCTTCCTTCCTTCCTTCCTTCCTTCCTCCCTCCCTCCCTCCCTCCCTCCCTCTTTCTTTCTTTCTTTCTTTCTTTCTTTCTTTCTTTCTTTCTTTCTTTCTTTCTTCCTTCCTTCCTTCCTTCCTTCCTTCCTTCCTTCCTTCCTTCCTTTTCTTTTCTTTTCTTTTCTTTTCTTTTCTTTTCTTTTCTTTTCTTTTCTTTTCTTTTCTTTTCTTTTCTTTTCTTTTCTTTTTTTCTTCTTGCCTTGCCGGCATACAATTAATATGTGATACACAGTAAAATACAATAAATTCTATAAATGCAATAAATATGATAAAATGCACATAAACAGCGAGTTCCATAAAGTGCTAGTAGGTACAGATGACGGTTTCTGTACGTGGTCTGATAAAAGAAGGCAATATCCAACCCTTGTAACATGGGCCATAGCATGTTCAGTTTCCGATCGCTCGTTCATCAATGGCGGCTCCTAATCAAAGGCCTGGTGGAAGAGCTCCATTCTGCTGCTTCAGGCCAACACGGCTACCCACCTGAATCTGTCTACATGGAGGAGAGGTCTGTCAGTGGCTTCTAGCCATGGTGACTAAAAGGAACCTCCATGTTTAGAAGCAGTCAACTTCTGAATCCCAGTGCCAAGAGGCAACATCAGGGGAAGGCCTCGGCCTCTCTGCCCTGTTGTTGGACCTTCAGAAGAACTGGCTGGCCACCATGTGAGAGAGGACGCTGGGCTAGGTGGACCACTGGTCTGATCCAGCAGGGCTCGTCCTGTGTTCTTATGAAGGCCTCAGTCTCTATGCCCTGTTGTTGGCCCTCCAGAGGGCCTAGTCGGCCCCTGTGTGAGAGAGGATGCTGGGCTAGGTGGACCACTGGTCTGATCCAGCAGGGCTCTTCTTATTTTCCTATGATGGAACGAAGGAGATGGGGTGATTTATGACTCAAGGGGTTGTCATGATCCTAAGCCTATAGCAGTGCGGCCTACAGGCTCTAGGGAAGCCTGTACTAAAGTAACTTTCAGGGCCCACATTTCCCAGGTCACCCTCTGGACTTTGTGATTGGCCAACGGGATTTGGAGGGAAAACTTAGACCAGTAGAATTAGTAGAGGGCGGGGCCTGGGAAGAAGGAATAAAAGGCCTTGCCCAAAGTGGGAGGGGGTTCCCTCCCAGGGAGCAGAGCTGGTGTGAAACTACTACATATGGAGGGATCCCTCACCCAATACATAGAGAAGGCTAGGGGGAGTATATTCAGACCAATGCTCCCTCTAAGCTGTGGAGTCCTGTGAGCAAAAACTCTACTTGGTGAGCTCTGGGCATTAAAGTTGTGAGCGAGCGGTTCGGCTGCTGCATAAATTACCGTATTTTTCGCTCCATAAGATGCACCTGACCATAAGACGCACCTAGCTCTGCTTGGTGCCGTGGCTTGGGGAAGGTGAGGGGGGTTTAAGATGCACACACTTTCCCCCCCCCACTTTTTTTGGGAGAAAAAGTGAGTTTTATGGAGCAAAAAAATATGGTAGTTTGCTCTGGAGCAATGCTCCCTCTAAGCTGTGGAGTCCTGTGAGCAAAAATTCTAGTTTGTGAGCCACTGGCGTTAAAGCGGTGAGCGAGCGATTTGGCTGCTGCATGAATTAGTTTGCTCTGGAGCCATCCCTTCCTGAGCTAAGACAAAAATGTGTGAGCCAGAGGCTAAAAAACTGTGAGCTAGCTCACACCAGCTCAGCTTAGAGGGAACACTGATTCAGATGTGTCAGGATTTTCTAGTTTGCTGGTTTAACCTACCTTTACTGTGCTCATTCCCCCCCCCCCTTACACATTACTGAATTACAGTTCTTGTTAACTCTCTTTAGTAAAAATTAGTCTGTTACTCTTCCTTGGGTCCTCACGCCTCATTTGGTCACTTCTAAGGAGACACCTGCTGGAAAAGGAGTGTATAAAGGGGTCGAATGGGTGCTCTGGGCCCTCCCGAGGAGACCCATCCCAGGGCGGTGGTAGCTATTAGAGGGCCTTGCTATCTGCTGCCCGCGATAGGGGTGTCTAAGCTTTGGTTTCTGTAGAGGCGTATGGTTTAGTTGGAGCAAAACTGCATGGCAGTCGATGGATCCTTTCATTTCTGACACATCCTCCCCTTCCCCCATGGGATTTCGGGGTCCTTCCCTTGTTGTTTTAACAGCATCCCTGTGAAGTAAGCGGGAAGGAAAGTGTCTTTTCCATGGTTACCCAGTAAGGTTTGCGGCTGAAAGCGGATTTGAACTCATTTCTCTCTGGGCCAAGCCTCCAGTCACCACGCTAGAAGGGGAACTGGGTCATTGCTCGCAATATTTCAAGTCGGAGTAACCAATCATCCAGTCTCCCTCCGAATGTTTTATAATGACCAATTTTTCTATCTCAGTTAAAGATTTTTGAAAAAGTGACATGCGATCAGGATTCTCTCTTCCATTAATTAAATGTATTTGATTTTCCTTACTATATAGGACAGGGTTGGCCAACCTGTGGCTTGGGAGCCACATGCGGCTCTTTCACATATATTGTGCGGCTCCTGGCAGGGCGGCTGGGGAAGCAAAGGGGAGGCATGCTTTTTCTCTCTTCCTTCCTTCCTTCCTTCCTTCCTTCCTTCCTTCCTTCCTTCCTTCCTTCCTTCCTTCCTCCCTCCCTCCCTCCCTCCCTCCCTCCCTCCCTGCCTCCCTCCTCCTTCCCATCTATTTGCTTTCCTAGTTTCTCTCTCTCTCTTTCTTTCCACTTCTTTAATTCTTTCTTTCCATCTCTCTCAATATCATTAGCAAACAAGTAATATCATTATCAATAACTGGTTTTCCTCGTTTGTTTTTATTTTTGGCAGTCCCATTTAATGTTAATAAAAAGCAAATTTGCATATTTTTAAAAATAAAAACGTGTATGTGATATTTGTTCCTGTCTTGCAGCTCTCAGACATCTGACGTTTATTCTATGTGGCTCTTAACGTTAAGCAAGGTTGGCCACCCCTGATATAGGACATTTTAGGAAGGGCAGGGCATGGGGAGTGGGATGAGACACACAGGGAAAATTGCCCATCAAGCTTATATAAGAGCAGTTACAAAACAGTTTCCATCTTAAATCTTTATTTCCAGATCTCTTTCATTTGTATAATTTCTAAGGCTAATGGCGATTAATCAAATCATTAAAACCTATTATGATTCCTGAAAAAGTACATATTCTTTACAGTTCAAGTTAAAAGTTTACCCCAGGTTTATAGAAATTGTAATCCATTATTCACGATCTTCCCTTTTTCACCGTTTCTTTTCACCCATTCATAAAACGGTGTCCAATTGGGTCAGAATTCTTTCTTTCTTTCTCTCCAACCCAAACCAGGTGACGGCGAGGACAGCAGGCCAGGAATGCGGGGTGGCCATCAAATGGTCATCGATGTTCAGACAGGTAAGCAGTCCCTTTTATTGGGGTCTTCTCGTGTTCAAGATGGCGTTCCTTGTCTGACGCTGTCCGGCTGGAGCTTTCAGGGCTCTGATTGGCTGTCTGGCGTGGGGCTCGTCTGGTGCCGGCCAGAGTGGGAAGGCTGTCGCAGAACTGGAGGGGGAGCTCGGGCTTCCCCTCTTTTGTGGTCGGTGCTGTCCAAAAAGTTCAGCTGGCGAAGCCTAGCTTATAAATCAGAGGTTTACGAGAGCAGGTTCAGTCGGGAGCCGAGAATAGGAATTGGCCAAAGGGGGGTCAGGTGTTGGAACCAAGGAGGCCGGCCTTCTTCGAGCCTCGCTCCAGGGTCCGAGCCGCACCTTGTGTCTGTGGCCAGCTGTGGCCTGCTTAGCTGCTATCCCTCAAACCTGGGAATCTCACACGGGCTGTGCATCAGCTGCTGTTTTTTTCTCCCAGGCTGGGATTGGGGTGTCTGGCGCTTCATCCTTCCTGACTTCTCAGCTTGATGACCCAGCCTGGAACGGCGTCCATTTTATCCCTCTTTTCTTCGTAGCTTGAATTGCTCTGGCTTCTGTCCTGCAGGGCCTACTGGGAGGATCTGAGGCTCCGAGGTAGAGCGTCTGCTTGGCATGCAGATGGTCCCAGGTTCAATCCCTGGCATCTCCAGTTGAAAGGGCTAGCAGTAGATGATATGAAAGACCTCAGCCTGAGACCGTGGAGAGTCTTGAGTTGGGGTGGTAGCTCAGTGGCAGAGCATCTGCTTGGCAGGCAGAAGGTCCCAGGTTCAATCCCCGGCATCTCCAGTTAGAAAGGACCAGGCAGGAGGTGGCGAACTTGTTTGTTTGTTTCATTAGGGGAGGGACTGTGGCTCAGTGGCAGAGCATCTTCTTGGCATGTAGAAAGTCCCAGGTTCAATCCCTGGCATCTTCATTTCAAAGGACCAAGCAGTGGGTGATGGGAAAGACCTCAGCTTGAGACCCTGAAGAGCCATGAAGTGGAGCCGTAGCTCAGTGGTAGAGCATGTGCTTGGCAGGCAGAAGGTCCCAGGTTCAATCCCCGGCATCTCTAGTTAAAAGGACCAGGCAGGAGGTGATGGGAAAGACCTCTGCTGGAGACCCTGGAGAGCCATGAAGTGGGGCTGTGGCTCAGTGGTAGAGCCTCTGCTTGGCATGCAGAAGGTCTCAGGTTCAATCCCTGGCATCTCCAGTTAAAAGATCTAGCAGTAGGCGATGGGAAAGTCCTCAGCCTGAGACCCTGGAGAGTCTTGAGTTGGGGCTGTAGCTCAGTGGCAGAGCGTCTGCTCGGCATGCAGAAGGTCTCAGGTTCAAGCCCCAGCACCTCCATAAAAAGATCTAGCAGCAGGTGACGTGAAGGACCTCAGCCTGAGACCCTGGAGAGCCACTGACTTTGATGGATCAATAGTCTGGTTCAGTATAAGGTGGTTTCATGAGACTTGCATCCAATTTCTCATTCCTGGGGTTGGCTGTGGCGCCCCATCTCTGGGGCGCAGCCCTACTGGCCTGCGAGTGATCAAACGTGGGCTTGGTTTTTAATTTCCCATGGCCGGCGAGGGCCATTCGGGGCCGGGAAAGGCTCACTGTCTTCCTCTGAGGTTTGAGGTTGCCGCAGCCAGAGATGTGATGTCATCAAGCGGATTTGGGAAGGGCCGCTCGAGGGCCAAGAAAAATTCCTTTTGAGAGAGTCTCCGCAGATTGCTTTTTGCTTCGTGTTAGGGGGCGGGAGGAGCTCTTTCCACCAGGCAATGTTGACTAACAGTCTGGGATTACTTTCTGCTTTCCATTACCTCAGCCCCGATAAACATTGTTCGTTAATTTTCCTCTGGTGCCTGTGTAAACAGCATTATTTATTGATCTGGAATTCTGATTGTCCCGGAGACTTTTGGGTATGATGAGAACATCAGAAGAGCCTTGCTGGATCTGACCAGTGGTCCATCTAGTCCAGTATCCTGTCTCACACAGTGGCAGACCAGTTCCTCTGGAGGGCCAACAACGGCATAGAGGCCAAGGCCTTCATAAGAACATCAGAAGACCCCTGCTGGATCAGACCAGTGGTCCATCTAGTCCAGCATCATGTCTCACACAGTGGCCAGCCAGTTCCTCTGGAGGGCCAACAACAGGGCA
Organism: Lepidodactylus listeri; assembly: GCA_029233225.1. Taxonomy (NCBI): domain Eukaryota; kingdom Metazoa; phylum Chordata; class Lepidosauria; order Squamata; family Gekkonidae; genus Lepidodactylus; species Lepidodactylus listeri. The sequence goes on along the minus strand of JARCFY010000008.1, from coordinate 8,160,326 downwards.
TAGAGGCCGAGGCCTTCATAAGAACATCAGAAGAGCCCTGCTGGATCAGACCAGTGGTCCATCTAATACAGTATCCTGTCTCACACAGTGGCAGACCAGTTCCTCTGGAGGGCCAACAACAGGGCAGAGAGGCTGAGGCCTTCATGAGAACATCAGAAGAGCCCTGCTGGATCAGACCAGTGGTCCATCTAGTCCAGCATCATGTCTCACACAGTGGCCAGCCAGTTCCTCTGGAGGGCCAACAACAGGGCATAGAGGCTGAGGCCTTCAGCAGAACATCAGAAGAGCCCTGCTGGGTCAGACCAGTGGTCCATCTAGTCCAGCATCCTGTCTCACACAGTGGCCCACCAGTTCCTCTGGAGGGCCAACAATAGGGCATAGAGGCTGAGGCCTTCAGTAGAACATCAGAAGAGCCCTGCTGGATCCAACCAGTGGTCCATCTAGTCCAGCATCTTGTCTCACACAGTGGCCGACCAGTTCCTCTGGAGGGCCAACAACAGGGCATAGAGGCTGAGGCCTTCAGTAAAACACCAGAAGAGCCCTGCTGGGTCAGACCAAATGTCCATCTAGCCCTGCATCCGGTCTCACACAATGGCCAACCAGTTCCTCTGGATGGCCAACAACAGGGCATTGAGGCCGAGGCCTTCAGTAGAACATCAGAAGAGCCCTGCTGGATCCGACCAATGGTCCATCTAGTCCAGCATCCTGTCTCACACAGTGGCCGACCAGTCCATCTGGAGGGCCAACAACAGGGCATTGAGGCTGAGGCCTTCCCCTCATGTTGCCTCCTGGCTCTGGGATTCAGAGGATTAGTCCAGTGATGTGGAGGTTCCCCTCAGTCACGATGGCTAGCAGCCACTGACAGACTTACCATCCTCCATGAATCTATCTAATCCCCTTTGAGAGCTGTTTATTCCTGTGGCCACGCCTACATCTTCTGGTAGCGAATTCCACATTTTAATCACTCTCTATGTAAAGTAGTATTTCCTTTTCCCCATCCTGAACCTACTGCCCATGAGCTTCATTGGATGTGCTTGAGTTCTAGCCTTTTGGAAGAGGGGGTATATATCTCTTTGTCAACTCTCTGCACCCCGTGCCTAATTTCATAAACCTCTATCACGTCTCCCTTCAGTTGTCTCTTTTTTTCAACTGGAAAGTCCCAGACTCTTCAGCCTTTCCTCAGAGAGAAAGTGCTCCAACCTACTCAACATCTTGGTTGGCCTCCTCTGTACTTTTCCCGGCACTGCAAATCCCAGAACCTTTGGTCTCAGAGGGGTAGAGAAGCTGAAAACTCTGCTGCTTTCAAAGGTGAACTATGATTGTTCAGACAAGCTTCGCTTCAGTCTGAATTGTGCTTCATTCCAATCTGGATTTTGATATCCTTAGTGTGAGTTTAGTACATGGCTCAAAAATGGTGTCAGGAGGGGGAGTTAAAAAACCCCTTATGAATTACACGAAAAGCTTTATTTGTAGAACAAGTTCCTTGCATTCAGTTCTGGCAGGATTTTTTTCCAGGGTAGCAGTTGATGCACAAAGCAAACTCAGTTGGGAGACAGAATACTCAGTTGGGTGAAATGCCCTTAAAGTTGCATTCTCCCCCTCCATACGAAGAAGAAGAAGAGATTGGATTTATACCCCGCCCTCCACTCCCCAAGGGAGTCTCGGAGCGGCTTACAAACTCCTTTCCCTTCCCCTCCCCACAACAGACACCCTGGGAGGTAGGTGGGGCTGAGAGAGCTCTGAGACAGCTGTCCTTGAGAGAACAGCTCTGACAGAGCTATGGCTTGGCCCAAGGTCATCCAGCAGCTGCAAGTGGGAAATCGAACCCGGTTCTCCCAGATTAGAGTCCGCACACTTAACCACTACACCAAACTGGCTCTCACAATCTGTTCTTCTCTTCTTGTCCGCCTCTGCCTCCCGGCCTCTTTTTAAAAATATTACGTTAAATTGTAAACCTTTCGCAAGACACCGTTTCCAGTAATTTTACACTGCCCCTGGTTAAGGGTACCTAAGAGTATGGTTACGTTCTGGGAATGCCAGCAGGGCCTTGAAGGTATTTCCAAGCTGTGAAGCACCCCCTAGTGGACAGTAAGTGTTAATACGAACTGATTTCTTGGTTGTTTCTGAATCCTGGTGTCTTATTTTGACCCTGGTTACATCAGAAATATAATGGGTCAATGACACCTTCACAGACGCACATGTGGCCGTATGTAAGACTGCAGGAAGGTTTGGTTTGCGGAATTGCACTGTGGCTGTTAGCAGATCGGATTACACACACACACACACACACACACACACACACACACACACACACACACACTCTCTCTCTCTCTCTCTCTCTCTCTCTCTGAAACAGTCAAGGGCCAGGTTCCTGGAGGAAGCCTCCGACGCGAGCTCTGAGTTTCTTCCTCCCACGACCAAAAATATATATATATCTTTGGGGACATGAACAAGAAGCTCTCCATTTGGCCCGCAGATGTTCAGGGTCAGTCTTGCGAGGAAGGCCTTTCCTTCAAGAGAGGCGGTAACAATGTCCCGGATCGGAATTTTATGAATTTGTTTTTCTCCTTTGAAAAAAACAAACAAACCGTAATGGCACGGCTTTTCTTGGATGCTCCCTGCCTCCTGAAGCATGACTTGCGGAACAGGCTTAATTGCAGCGCTGTGACACTGCCAAGAGAAGGGAACCCGTCGGGGAGGGCAGCAAATGGGGCCTCCTTTGTGTAGTTTTTGAGCCTTGAAAGAAGCCCCCCCCCCCAAATCAACAGAACCTCTGGAACGAGGAAGAAGGAATGCTTTTTAAACTGCAGAACAGTTAATGCAGTGGAAGCTAGGGGTATTGAGGGGCTGTGCGTATGGCTAATCCATGCACTCGATAGCCAGAGATTTGGCATAGCTGTTCTTGAAAAAGAGCAGTTTCTGTCACAGCTCTCTGAGCCCCCCCGACCTCACAGGGTGTCTGTTGTGGGGAGGGGAAGGGAAAGGAGTTTGTAAGCCGCTCTGAGACTCCCTTGGGGAGTGAAGGGCGGGGTATAAATCCAATTTCTTTTCTTCTCCTCCTCCTCTTCTTCCTCCTTCCCTTCCCCTCCTCACAACAGACACCCTGTGAGGTGGGGGGGGGGGCAGAGAAAGCTCTCTCGAGGACTGCTCTTGAGAGAACAGCTCTGAGAGAACTTGTGACCGACCCAAGGTCACCCAGCTTCTGCATGTGGAGGAGGAGTGGGGAAATCGAACCCGGTTCTCCCAAATTAGAATCGGCCACTCTTAACCACGATACCTAACCACTGTGACCAAATGGCTTATTGCAATTCCAGCCGTTGTTGTCCAGTCATCAGAAGGTGGCCGGAATCCTATGACTACAGTTCTGGCCCCTCTTGCGATTAGTATTCTGGGGCTTTACTGGGGTGGGCAGCAGGTGCGCAAGAAGCCCGTTCCCTTCTGCCGTCATTCGGCCTCCGCGCTGAGCTGGTGTTCAGCCGCTGCCTGAAAAACCAGGCTAAACATTCCAAACTGAAAAGAGAGGTTGCATAACTTAACCATTGTTAAAATAGTTGAGTCACTGCACGGCCTTGAAGGTCAGCATTCACATCTGCGTGCCGCGCTCCTGACTGAGAGCATCGGTGCTTTTTCCTTGGATTGATCGAACCCTAGGAACTCATGTTAGTATTTTTTAATTCATTTACTTTATTTCTATCTTGCCTTTCCCCCCTACTGGGAACCCAAAGTGGCTTACATAATTATCTTCTTTTACATAATTATCTTCTTTTTAACTGGAGGTGCTGGGGATCGAACTTAGGACCTTCTGTTGGCAAAGCTGATGCTCTCTGTCAGTCTTGGAGTGCGGAGAGCCAGTTTGGTGTAGCGGTTAAGTGCCGGTGCTATTTTAGTCCTCCAGAGCATGGTTGCGCTGTCTGGCTCTCTGTCCCTCCCGACCTCCCAGCTTGACGACCCAGCCTGGAACGCGGTCCATTTCATCACTCTTTTTGAGAGCCAGTTTAGTGTCATGGTTAAAAGCTGGACTAATCTGGGAGCACCGGGCTTGATTCCCCCACTCCTCCACATGCAGCTGCTGGATGACCTTGGGTCAGTCACAAGTTCTCTCAGAGCTGTTCTCTCACATGCAGTTCTCAAAAGAGCTCTCTCAGCCCCGCCTACCTGACAGTGCATCTATTGTGGGGAGGGGAAGGGGAAGGAGATTGTAAGCCGCTCTGAGACTCTTGAGTGAAGGGCGGGGTATAAATCCAATCTCTTCTTCTTCTCTTTTGAGGTAGGTTCAGCTGAGAGAATGTGACTGGCTCAAAGATCACCCAGCGAGATTCCACGGCAGAGTAGGGAGTCAAACCTGGGTCTCCCAGATCCCTAAGTGCCAATTGCAGTGGGCCATCTCAGCTGTCAGATCTTCGCAGCTCTTGGGCAGAAATCGTGTGATAGGCAAGCGAACTGCAGTGAAGAAGAGCACAAGTGATTAAAGTGTGGAACTCCCTGCTGCAGGATGTACTGAGGGGGTCACAGGCATAGAGAGCTTTAAAAGGGGATTAGATAGACTCGTGAAGGGTAGGGGCTGTCAGCGGTTATTAGCCGTCGTAAGCAGTGCTCCCTCTAAGCCATGGAGTCTTGTGAGCAAAAATTCTACATTGTGAGCAACTGGCATTAAAGTTCTGAGCGAGCAATCTGGCTGCTGCAAAAATTAGTTTGCTCTGGAGCCCTCCTTCCTGAGCTGAGACAAAAATGTGTGAGTTGGAGGTTAAAAAATTGTGAGCTAGCTCACACTAACTCAGCTTAGAGGGAACACTGGTCATAAGTAACTAAAGGGAACCTCCACATTCAGAGGCACTAAACCTCTGAATCCCATAGCCGGCAGGCAACATCAGCCTCTGTGCCCTCAAGAGGTACTGGTAGGCCACGGTGTGAGACAGGATGCTGGACTGGATGGACCGCCAGTCTGATCCAGCAGGGCTCTTCTTACGTTTATACCCAGTTTGAGACAGAGTTTTAAGTAAGAGTTGCCAAGGGATCAGCATGCAGGTGGCTCGGTTCGGCTCCTCTGCAGAGGGAGATGGGCTGAGGGTCTCCTGCTAGGTCACCTCCTGAGCTCTGGATCACACAGAGAGGGGGGGGGGCCCTGCCGTTTGTGATGTCGGAGTGAGGTCAGAGACGTAGCCCAGGCAGTGAGGAGAGAGAGAGTCGGGTACAGCAGTGCTCAGGAGGTGGTCCTGAGTCTTGGGAGACTGGTAGAAACCCAGGTAGGCGCTGAAGTTGTGAAAGGAACTGGGAATATTGAAGATCTTTGTTTTGGGAGCGGGTAAGAACCACTTTCCGGGCAAAGAAGACAAAGGAGGATTTAGTGGTTTGATCCCGAGAGCCAGAGTTCTGTGAGACTGATCCGACAGAGTATCTCGTTTGATCATAACGTTTGTGCGGTCAAGGACTTAAGCTGTCCAACGAGAGACTTCTCTAGCACTCAGGGAGTTTTTCATCAGCCCCTACAATAAAAAGGATGTCTGGCCTGGGCAGGGGCAGGTAGAGTTTTGAGGATCAGATTAACTTCTGCCTGAGACCCTGGAGAGCCGTGGAGAAGGGCTGTAGCTCAGTGGCAGAGCCTCTGCTTGGCATGCAGAAGGTCCCAGGTTCAATCCCTGGCATCTCCAGTTAAAATGGACCAGAGAGTAGGTGATGTGAAAGACCTCGGCCTGAGACCCTGGAGAGCCATGGAGAAGGGCTGTGGGTCAGTGGTAGAGCCTCTGCCTGGCATGCAGAAGGTCCCAGGTTCAATCCCCGGCATCTCCAGTTAAAATGGACCAGACAGTAGGTGATGTGAAAGATCTCGGCCTGAGACCCTGGAGAGCCATGGAGAAGGGCTGTGGGTCAGTGGTAGAGCCTCTGCCTGGCATGCAGAAGGCCCCAGGTTCAATCCCCGGCATCTCCAGTTAGAGAGCACCAGGCAGTGGGTGATGTGAAAGAAGAAAGAGACCTCGGAGAGCCGCTGCCAGACTGTGTAGACAGTACTGACCTAGGAAGGCCACTGGTGTGATCTAAAGCAGCTCCACTGGGGAGGGGTTGTGGTTCAGTAGAAGAGCATCTGTTCAGCATGCAGAAGGTCCCAGGTTCAATCCCCACCACCTCCAGTTAAACAGACCAGTTGGTAGGTGTTGCGAAAGACCTCATCAAAGCCAGTTCCTTGGGATGCTGAGAGATTTCTCTGCGGGAACCTCAAGTTGGAGGGGGAAGGCAGCATAAAAACGTTCAAAATAAATAAAATAACTTTTAACCGGAAAAAAAAAGCTGACCAAACAGTTGCGGAGGGATGATGGTTAAGTGATCCCTGCGACCATTGGAGCTCTTCGGCTTCAGTTTCTAAAATGGAGATTTCAAACTCGGGAGTGACATCTTTGTGTCGGACACAAGGCTTCCTTGAATCAAATCCCGAAGGTAGGCGAGTAGCTGCTTCGAGATGTGGGACACAGTAGCTTGGGCCCAGGCATAATATTCTAATGTGTTTGGGTTCATGTGCTTTCTTCTCCAGGCATGAGCTCCTTGCCCTTCCCGGGTATCCTTAACGATGGACATGCGTAATTGTCTCATGGGCCCAACCCAGTGTAGCAAAAAAATTCCAGAGACTAATGATATTAATAGTTTCTACAAAGATAGCTGAGTCAGCTTAATTGTGGTGGTACAGAGCTGTTGCTATGTTCTTAAAATGCTGGACTAGATGGACCACTGGTCAGATCCAGAAGAGCTCTTCTTATGTTCTTAAGATGCTGGACTAGATGGACCACTGGTCAGATCCAGAAGAGCTCTTCTTATGTTCTTAAGATGCTGGACTAGATGGACCACTGGTCTGATCCAGAAGAGCTCTTCTTGTGTTCTTAAGATGCTGGACTAGATGGACCACTGGTCTGATCCAGAAGAGCTCTTCTTGTGTTCTTAAGATGCTGGACTAGATGGACCACTGGTCTGATCCAGAAGAGCTCTTCTTGTGTTCTTAAGATGCTGGACTAGATGGACCACTGGTCTGATCCAGAAGAGCTCTTCTTATGTTCTTAAGATGCTGGACTAGATGGACCACTGGTCTGATCCAGAAGAGCTCTTCTTGTGTTCTTAAGATGCTGGACTAGATGGACCACTGGTCTGATCCAGAAGAGCTCTTCTTATGTTCTTAAGATGCTGGACTAGATGGACCACTGGTCTGATCCAGAAGAGCTCTTCTTGTGTTCTTAAGATGCTGGACTAGATGGACCACTGGTCTGATCCAGAAGAGCTCTTCTTGTGTTCTTAAGATGCTGGACTAGATGGACCACTGGTCTGATCCAGAAGAGCTCTTCTTGTGTTCTTAAGATGCTGGACTAGATGGACCACTGGTCTGATCCAGAAGAGCTCTTCTTGTGTTCTTAAGATGCTGGACTAGATGGACCACTGGTCTGATCCAGAAGAGCTCTTCTTATGTTCTTAAGATGCTGGACTAGATGGACCACTGGTCTGATCCAGAAGAGCTCTTCTTGTGTTCTTAAGATGCTGGACTAGATGGACCACTGGTCTGATCCAGAAGAGCTCTTCTTATGTTCTTAAGATGCTGGACTAGATGGACCCCTGGTCTGATCCAGAAGAGCTCTTCTTATGTTCTTAAGATGCTGGACTAGATGGACCACTGGTCTGATCCAGAAGAGCTCTTCTTATGTTCTTAAGATGCTGGACTAGATGGACCACTGGTCTGATCCAGAAGAGCTCTTCTTGTGTTCTTAAGATGCTGGACTAGATGGACCACTGGTCTGATCCAGAAGAGCTCTTCTTATGTTCTTAAGATGCTGGACTAGATGGACCACTGGTCTGATCCAGAAGAGCTCTTCTTGTGTTCTTAAGATGCTGGACTAGATGGACCACTGGTCTGATCCAGAAGAGCTCTTCTTATGTTCTTAAGATGCTGGACTAGATGGACCCCTGGTCTGATCCAGAAGAGCTCTTCTTGTGTTCTTAAGATGCTGGACTAGATGGACCACTGGTCTGATCCAGAAGAGCTCTTCTTATGTTCTTAAGATGCTGGACTAGATGGACCACTGGTCTGATCCAGAAGAGCTCTTCTTGTGTTCTTAAGATGCTGGACTAGATGGACCACTGGTCTGATCCAGAAGAGCTCTTCTTATGTTCTTAAGATGCTGGACTAGATGGACCCCTGGTCTGATCCAGAAGAGCTCTTCTTGTGTTCTTAAGATGCTGGACTAGATGGACCACTGGTCTGATCCAGAAGAGCTCTTCTTATGTTCTTAAGATGCTGGACTAGATGGACCACTGGTCTGATCCAGAAGAGCTCTTCTTGTGTTCTTAAGATGCTGGACTAGATGGACCACTGGTCTGATCCAGAAGGGCTCTTCTGATGTTCTTAGGATGTTGGACTAGATGGACCACTGGTCAGATCCAGAAGAGCTCTTCTTATGTTCTTAAGATGCTGGACTAGATGGACCACTGGTCAGATCCAGAAGAGCTCTTCTTATGTTCTTAAGATGCTGGACTAGATGGACCACTGGTCAGATCCAGAAGAGCTCTTCTTGTGTTCTTAAGATGCTGGACTAGATGGACCACTGGTCAGATCCAGAAGGGCTCTTCTGATGTTCTTAAGATGCTGGACTAGATGGACCACTGGTCAGATCCAGAAGAGCTCTTCTTACGTTCTTAAGATGCTGGACTAGATGGACCACTGGTCAGATCCAGAAGAGCTCTTCTTACGTTCTTAAGATGCTGGACTAGATGGACCACTGGTCAGATCCAGAAGAGCTCTTCTTACGTTCTTAAGATGCTGGACTAGATGGACCACTGGTCAGATCCAGAAGAGCTCTTCTTACGTTCTTAAGATGCTGGACTAGATGGACCACTGGTCAGATCCAGAAGAGCTCTTCTTATGTTCTTAAGATGCTGGACTAGATGGACCACTGGTCAGATCCAGAAGAGCTCTTTTTATGTTCTTAAGATGCTGGACTAGATGGACCACTGGTCTGATCCAGAAGAGCTCTTTTTATGTTCTTAAGATGCTGGACTAGATGGACCACTGGTCAGATCCAGAAGAGCTCTTCTTGTGTTCTTAAGATGCTGGACTAGATGGACCACTGGCCTGATCCAGCACGGCGTCTTCTAGTGTTCTTACCAGGGGAAGGCCTCAGCCTCTGCACCCTCTCATTGGCCCTCCACAGGAACTGGTGCTGCGGCTCTTCTTACGCTCTAATGCTTTATACGAAGGCAGCGTTGACAGAAGTTCAGTTGCAGACCCAAAATAACATGTGTTATTTATAGTGTTTGTGTAGGAAAAGGAACTTTGCCCATCAGCTAAGGAGCCAGGAGAAGAGAGTCGGATGTTACTCATTCTGTCGTGGAAGATGGGGGACAACTTTTATCTTTGACCCGGAATGTGGTTGTCCGGCTGGCCTTTGTGTAGATTCCTCCCTCTTGCCACTCGAAGCCTCCCGCTTCACAGCCCCGGGGATCCACTCCCTCGAAAGGCTTGCGGATTTTATTACCATCAGATTAATGCAGGGTTTTGCCGTCAACAATGCTTCCCCCAGACTCCGCATGATGTTTTGTCCGAGGCTCGGTAGGATGTGAGGCGTTTGCCAGATCCTCTGTGTTTTTTCCTCCGCTTATCAATCAGGCCATTGTGGCCGATGTGGGTTTTTGTGAGCTGGTGAGAACTTAAGGCACACAAAAGGACTTGCTCTTTGGAAGGAACATTGGGCCGCCCTGTGCCCAGAAGAGGAAGGGTAATTAAAGTGAATGACCCGAGGTAACCTCCTGGTGGCGGCAGCAGAGGCGGCTATAGTGAGCGGAGGTCAAGAACCAGATCTCTCTCTCTCTTTCTCTCTCTGAAAAATCTTTTTAAAAAGCTGATTGTTAATTGCTATCGTATGGAAATTTGGCAAAATGTCTTTGAACTGCCCCGTTAATGTTTGTTTTTAAGTAAATAATACTGTGATGGGAACCTTTCAGGGCTGCGTTTTAAAAAAAAACACACCGAATGAAACTTCGAATCACCGATTCCAAAACACCCCCCCCCCAATTTCCAACCTGGAGGAAAGAATTTCCACATCAGATTGTTCACTAGGGAGCTGCTGCAAAGGATTCTGGGGATTCTTCTGGTCCCGGGAGTATGGGAGGGCATTGACCAGGATTTGGGTGTCGCCACCCTTATGTGTGGCCTGTGCCCCGTGTTCTCCTGTATCTCCACACTTCTGGGAAAGAGCAGCAGACAAAACTGTCCGCCGGGAGGGGGCTGTGGCGCAGTGGTAGAGTTTTTGCTTTGCATGCAGAAAGTCCCAGGTTCAATCCCCGGCTTCACCAGTTAAAGGGATCAGATAGTAGGCGATGCTGAAAGAACTCTGCCTGAGACCCTGGAGAGCAGCTGCTAATTTGAGTAGACAATACTTACCTTGAGAGACCAATGGTCTGATTCAGTATAAGGCACATTCATGGGGAGGGGCTGTGGCTTAGCGGTAGAGCCTCTGTTTGACATGCAGTTGATGGACCAAGGGTCTGATTCAGTACAAGGCAGCTACATGTGAGCGTTCCATTCAGTGGAGGGGCTGTGGCCCAGTGGTAGAGCCTCTGCTTGGCATGCAGAAGGTCCCAGGTTCAATCCCTGGCATCTCCAGTTGAAAGCCCCGCATAGTAGGTGATGTGAAAGAACTCTGCCTAAGTCCCTTGAGAACTGCTGCCACAATGTTCCCTCTAAGGTGCAGAGTCTCGTGAGCCAAAGTTCTACTCCATGAGCCAAAAGACCTCCTAGGATTAAAGGTTTGAGTAATCTTATGTTAAAAAAACACTGAAAGGAAGAAGAAGATATTGGATTTATACCCCACCCTTCACTACCCGAAGGAGTCTCAGAGCGGCTTACAATCGCCTTTCTCTCCCCCTCCCCACAACAGACACCCTGTGAGATAGGTGGGGCTGAGAGAGCTCTTTGAGAACTGCTCGTGAGAGAACAGCTCTGAAATAACTTGTAACTGACCCAGGGTCACACCAGCAGCTGCATGTGGAGGAGTGGGGAATCAAACCCAGTTCTCCCAACTTTGAGTCCGCGCTCCTAACCACTCCACCAAACTGTAGCAAATAGATACGGGAGAGAGGAGTGAAAGAAAGAAAAAAAGGAAGGGAGGGAAGGAAGGAAGGAAGGGAAGAGGTGGAAATAAAGCAAATAGATGGAGAGAGAGGAGGGGAGGGAGGGAGGGAGGAAGGAAGGAGAGAAGAGAGGTGGAACGAAAGCAAAAAGATGGGGAGAGAGAAGTGAGTGAAAGAAGGAAACTGCCAGGCAGGAGGAACTGGCCCCAGAGGCTTCTGGTTCTGGGACCTGTCCTCAGGATCTGCATTCGGGGTGTGTGTGTGTGTGTGTCCCTCGCACACAGGCCCAGCTTGGAGGCTTCTCCTTCCCGGCGGTTTTAAGCGCTGGGCCGGAGAAGCTGGCCCCGGGATCTGCGTGCAGCGGGGAGGTCTCTTGGTGCCACATGCAAACCTGACTTGGAGGCTTCTCCTGGTACAGGAAATGGGTGGCTGCGGGGGAAGAAAAAAGGGCGAGGGGACCCCGTCTGGCAAAGAGATCAAAAAATTCAGATACCGTAAAGAACAGTCCTACGCAGAACTACTCTTCTAAATTTACTCAAGTCAGTGGGCTTAGACCTGGAAGGCTGTTAGCTTTAGCTTGCCCAACTCTGTCCTAAAACAGAGACTGTAAAAGCTCGAAAATGATCCAAAAAAGCAGCCGTGCTAAAAAATCAGCGTCCCCGCCCCTATTTGCAAGCAAGCCGGCCTGTGTTGCTGGCCCAAGGCAGTCAACCTCTGATTCCTGAGCCAGGAGGCAACATCGGGAAAGTCTTGGCCTCTATGTCCTGTTGATGGCCCTGCAGAGGGATTGGTTGGCCACTGTGTGCGACAGGATGCTGGACTAGATGGACCACTGGTCTGATCCAGCAGGGCTGTTCTTAGGTTCTTATGAAGGCCTCGACCTCTCTGCCCTGTTGTTGGCCCTCCAGAGGAACTGGTTGGCCACTGTGTGGGACAGGATGCTGGACTAGATGGACCACTGGTCTGATCCAGCAGGGCTCTTCTTGTGTTCTTAGGAAGGCCTCGGCCTCTCTGCCCTGTTGTTGGCCCTCCAGAGGAACTGGCTGGCCCCTGGGTGAGACATGATGCTGGACTAGACGGACCACTGGTCTGATCCAGCAGGGCTCTTCTGATGTTCTTATGAAGGCCTCAGCCTCTCTGCCCTGTTGTTGGCCCTCCAGAGGAACTGGCTGGCCACTGGGTGAGACAAGATGCTGGACTAGATGAACCCTCACTGGTCTGATTCAGCAGGGCTCTTCTGATGTTCTTCTTAGGGGAAGGTCTTGGCCTCTCTGCCCTGTTGTTGGCCCTCCAGAGGAACTGGCTGGCCACTGTGTGCGACAGGATGCTGGACTAGATGGACCACTAGTATGATCCAGAAGGGCTCTTCTTAGGTTCTTATGAAGGCCTTGGCCTCTATGCCTTGTTGTTGGCCCTCCAGAGGAACTGGTTGGCCACTGTGTGAGACAGGATGCTGGACTAGATAGACCACTGGTCTGATCCAGCAGGGCTCTTCTTATGTGTTTGTGAATTCCCCAACCCAGATTTGGCAGCCCTGGTTGGGGGTAGGTTTATAAGTAAGTGGCATTGCCTTACAAGAACCAGTTTGGTGTAGTGGTTAAGTGCGCAGACTCTAATCTGGGAGAACCGGGTTTGATTCCCCACCCCTCCACTTGCGCCTGGCTGGATGACCTTGGGCAAGCCATAGCTCTGTCCCAGCTGTTCTCTCAAGGACAGCTTGGGAAAGAGCTCTCTCAGCCCCACCTACCTCCCAGGGGGTCTGTTGTGGGGAGGGGAAGGGAAAGCAGATTGTAAGCCGCTCTGAGACGCCAAGTGAGTGAAGGGCAGGATATAAATCCATTCTCTTCTTCTCTTCTTCTTTTGGGAATGATCTGGACTAGGCAATCTCTTAGTTCCTTTCCACTCTCCCATGGTTGTTGAACAGAGCCGTTGTGAGTCTGAGCCGTCCCAAGGGGACGTCCTGGGTTGTTACGATGATTCTTTTTAACCCCCTTCTTTGCTTGCAGCTTTCAGGGGAGGAGAGGGGAGTGATGTATATCCATTGGGGACCCAAAAGCAGGGTATAAAGTATAAAGAAAGTAAATAATAAAATAAATTGTGAGAAGCACGCCAGAATGCAGGATTGTGGACTTGAATATATGTGAAGCCATTGCTTTGATCTGATACTTTGGACCTAATTTTGGGCCCACCGGAAATGCTCAGAGCTTTAGGCTCTTCTCACCCCAAACCAAATCCTTATTATAGGATGTCGACGCCCCGATTTCGTACATTTTAAGAGTTGCAGGTGTGGTCCATCGGGGCCCTTGTTTGTCCAAGGCCTGTTCGTGTCATTGGAAACTTGTGAACCAGACACGGCCAGTGGATTGACTCTTGACAGTCTCCAAGTGATAAAACGTCACATTTCACATAGCACTAAGAAACACTGAGTTGCTGCAAGCAGCCTCCGGACGCTGACCTCATCCTTCAAGGCGTTTGAAACTGTCTTTTCTCTCTCTGTGTCATTTTGATTAGAAACAGTCTATTTGTTTGGCGGCTGGGACGGCACTCAAGACCTCGCGGACTTCTGGGCCTACAGCGTGAAGGAGAACCAGTGGACGTGTCTCTCGCGGGACACCGAAAAAGAGGCAAGTTTCACCTCTTCTTCCCCCTGGGGTTGGTGCTGCGTGCGATCGAAAGCTTGTGTGTCTTTGCCAGGATAACGCACCTCTCAAACTTGCTGATCGTGGGCTCCGTTCAAAAGACAGCAGCGTCCGAAATCGAACATTTTCTCCTTCCCCCTTCGGTGCTCACTTTGAGAGCGTGTGAAGTCATGACCTCTTGTTTCTTGGTTTGTTTTTGAGCTTTCGGTCTTTCATAATAGCTGATGGAAAAGTTGGCTGTTCTGTTGCCGAGAAATAAACAAGATGCCTTGGCAGGACAGGATGACACAAAAAATGTTTAATGAAGCCTTTGGAGCCAACGTGAGGCAGACAGCCGTGCAGAAAGCTACTGGTGAATATCTCCCAAGTAAACATGCACAAGGAGCATTTAACTAAATGAAACTTTAAGTCGGGTGGGGTTGGTCTGTCCCCCATTTCCTCTGCCCACCTGCCGTTAGTGAGCTGGTGTCGTATTGTGGCTAAGAGAACAAACAGTCAGTTGGGATGCCCCTCGTCCAGATTCTGCCTCATCTAGAAACTCTTCACTTGGTGGCTCTTGGCAAGCCTCAAAGTCATCCTTGTCCCATCACCTGCAGTTTAGAGATTATAGCATTCTCCGTTTCCCCCAAGGTTTCAGTAAGGATTGTCATGACATATTGCACACAGGCCTGTAGCTGCAGTGGGGCTTTTGGGGACTGCCCCCTTTCTTAAAGACACAGCCCCACAAAAATTCCTTCTGTAAATGCCTTTTCCAATCATTTGAAACAATTTTAAAAAGGTGTGTGCTTCTTTAAGCAGCGTGGGGTGCTGACAGCACTGTGCTTAGTTGACTGATTCCTGTACTGAGCAAGGGGGTTGGATTAGGTGACCTCTAGGATCCCTTCTGTGTCAAGAAACTGGTCTCCTTTAAGAGAGGTTTTTTTACCTAAGTGTTGGCTTTCTTGACTATAAAAGTCATCACCCCCACCCGCCGGCTTGTTCTCAGAATTGTTGCTTCGGCCGGAAGAAGTGATTCACTTGAAGCAGCTGTTAACTGCCATCTTAAGCGGTTGACAGCTTGCAGTTTAGAGATCTATCCTGGTAATAGTTTTCTATTGCCTAAATGGCTTTTCTTTCTGCACTGAGAAACTTAAGCCCCACCAGAAAGAAAATTGCCCCACGAGCCACAGAATCCTGGCTATGGGCCTGATTGTGCGTGAAGCGGTTGGAACAGTCGGAAGCATTGCAGAACTGCCAAGAACATGTTATGTGCATTGGTTTCTGAGGGCAGCCGTGTTGTTCTCCAGTAGGACAGCTAGATTCGAGTCCAGTAGCACCTCCGGGACCAACTAAACCCAGTTTGGTGTAGTGGTTAAGTGTGCAGACACTAATCTGGGAGAACCGGGTTTGATTTGCCACTCCTCCACTTGCAGCTGCTGGATGACCTTGGGCAAGCCATAGCTCTGTACCAGCTGTTCTCTCAAGGACAGTTTGGGAAAGAGCTCTCTCAGCCCCACCTACCTCCCAGGGTGTCTCTGTGGTGGGGAGGGAAAGGGAAAGGAGTTTGTAAGCCGCTCTGAGACTCCCTTGGGGAGTGAAGGGTGGGCTATACATCCAATCTCCTCCTCCTCCTCTTCTTCTTCTTCTAAATCATTGGGGGTATAAGTTTTTGTATCTGACAAAGGGACCTTTGACTCTTGACTGTGTCTGCCTCGAATTTCTCAGCGGTCTCGAAGGTACTACTGAACTCGAATCTAGCCATTATATGCAGCGCTGGTTATTATACTGGGGGAGGGGGTAAGAGGTCCATGCCCCTCTTCCCGGTGGCAAGGAACAGAACCTGGTGGGACACAGAGGTGTTTGATTGCATTACTGTAGTAGACCAACGCTGGAGGATGGGTGAGGTGAAGGTTGCAAAGAGGTACGTGGAAGTTGAGGGAACAGACTGAAGTGATGGAGGCTCTCGTGCCTCGGTCGAGCAGCAGCAGTGCAGGAGACGTAGTGAACAGCGATTCCCGAGGTTCCTGATCTTCAAGGAGGAAGATGCCACGATCGTAGCTTGATAGCAACAGGCAAGGAGATTTGCCTGTCTCCCCCCAGCCCCAGTTTATCTGGCTGGATCTTCTCTGGTCCGTTGGGGGACTGCAGATAGCTGGACAGAATGGCTGGGCATAGTCAACTGCAAACTCGTTGTTAAGGAAAGCAGTCGCTGCTGGTTCCCTTGCCTCCATTGGGATGGGTAACAGAAGGCCCTGGAATCCGGGGGAGAAGCAAGGAGTGGGGCTGCTTCTTAAGAACACAAGAGATGCCAAGTTGGATCAGGCCAGTGGCCCATCCAGTCCAACACTCTGTGTCACACAGTGGCCAAAAACACCAGGTACCCTCAGGAGGTCCACCAGTGGGGCCAAGACACTAGAAGCCCTCCCACTGTTGCGCCCCCCCCAGCACCAAGAATACAGAGCATCACTTGCCCCAGACATAAGAACATAAGAGAAGCCAACGTTGGATCAGGCCAATGGCCCATCCAGTCCAACACTCTGGGTCACACAGTGGCCAAAAACACCAGGTGCCCTCAGGAGGTCCACCAGTGGGGCCAGGACACTAGAAGCCCTACCACTGTTGCCCCCCCCCCCCAAAGCACCAAGAATACAGAGCATCACTTGCCCCAGAAATAAGAACATAAGAGAAGCCAATGTTGGATCAGGCCAATGGCCCATCCAGTCCAACACTCTGGGTCACACAGTGGCCAAAAACACCAGGTGCCCTCAGGAGGTCCACCAGTGGGGCCAGAAGTCCTCCCACTGTTGCCCCCCAAGCATAATGGCCCCAGACATAAGAACATAAGAGAAGTCATATTGGATCAGGCCAATGGCCCATCCAGTCCAACACACTGTGTCACACAGTGGCCCAAACCCAGGTGCCATCAGGAGGTCCACCAGTGGGGCTAGAACTCCAGAAGGCCTCCTGCAGTTAGCACCAAGAAGGCAGAGCATCACTGCCCAAAACAGTGTTCCATTTATACCTGATGAACTTCTGCTCCAGATGTTTTTCCAATTCCCAGAGAGCCACCTTGGTGTAGTGGTTAATAGCGGTGGACTCTAATCTGGAGTACTGGGTTCGATTCCCCACTCCTCCACTTGAAGCCAGCTGGGTGACCTGGGGCCAGTCACAGTTCTTTCAGAGCTCTCTCAGCCCTTAAAAAACAAGTCTAGCTCGGCATTAGCATAATGCTAAGAGCTAGAACTTGTGGCTGCCAGACAATCTCCGGATCTCCCGGCTATTCTACACACAACGCCATACGATAATTATAATTGTTGTTCAATCCCCTCTTGAAGCTGTCTGTGCTTGTAGCCGCCACTTTTCGCGTCAGCGAATTCCGTGCGTTAATGACTCTTCTTTTCCTGCCCTGTCCGCCGGCAGCCACAGATTGTAGGCCTTCACATGCAGATAAAGAGAAAAAAGTCCTTGGAATAGCAGCTGATGCTCTTCTGGGCCAAGAAAGTCGGGCCTCCGATCTGAGGCGAGCTGCAAAGGTCACAATTGAAACTGGATAAATAAGCTCAACGAGGGAGATGGTTCCAATGTTCCTGTAGGAGGGGAGGAGGGCAGCTTGTTCATAAACAAGCCACTAAAAGGAACAATCTGTTGTGCAGAGCTGCTGAGAATATCCAATGGGATTCTGAGAAGGGGGGGAAATTGGTGTAGTTTTTTTTTTTTAAAAACGCACTGCATCGTGTTTGTTCGAATGCCCGGCCTGATTGGCTGCGTTATGCGTGCAGCATAGTTGACTACCTTAAAGGACACGAGAAATGGGCCACGGCTTTGGGAGACAAATTGGAACTGATTCAGGGCAACAAAGACGGTCTGGAAAACAAGTCTTAATGGGGCGAGGTTGAAGGAGCTGGGTGTGCTTGTCCCGGAGAAGGCCGAAGGACATGCATGTGCCGCCTCTGTTGCGTCAGCAAGTACGCCGTCGCAGCGGCACGACGATCCCATCAAAATCATTTAAAAAAAAAACACACAGGAAGTTTCCATAATTGTTCATAGGAGAAATTAAACGACATAATACTAATTGCTGAAGGACACGATTGCACTCTTAATTACCGGAAAGATTGTCTTCTGGAGGAGGGTGAAAACTTGTTCTCTGCTGCTACGGCGAGCAGGACCTAATGCAAGAACCCCCATCCTGGTGCCTGTGTGGGCGCTGTGGCTTACTATCCTTAGTGCCCACCACGTGTTTTTATAAAGTGGCTACGGCTTTTGCCCAGCAGGGGTTTTGACTGGCTGTGCAGGTTTTTTTTAAAAAAACTGTGCTTTAGCTGCCACTTCCACCACAGCATGAAGCCACAGCCGCTGTTTTTGTGGTTTGCATCGCCTCCCGTGGGAGCCATTTTGTGTCAGAATTCCAAAGGTGCCCGCAGGCACGAAAAGGTCGGGAACCCATGATCTGATGGGTTACGTTACTGGGGAGGGGCAGATTTCGGTTCAACTTCAGCAGAAACTTCCTGGCAATAAGAGCAGATGAACAAGGGAACAGCAGAGAACAAGTTTTCACCCTCCTCCAGAAGACAATCTTTCCGGTAATTAAGAGTGTGATTGTGTCCTTCAGCAATTAGTATTATGTCGTTTAATTTCTCCTATGAACAATTATGGAACCTGTTCCCTTGTTTTTCCCCATTTGCTAGGAAGCCTTCTAGCAGAGATGGAACGGGGCTACCTGTCAGGGCTTCTCCAGTGCTGGATGAAGAAGAAAAAGAAGAGGAGGAGGAGGAGATTTGATTTATACCCCGCCTTCACTACCCGAAGGAGTTTCAGAGCGGTTTATAGTCTCTTTCCCTTCCCCTCCCCACAACAGAGATCCTGGGAGGTAGGTGGGGCTGAGAGAGCTCTGAGACAACTGTCCTTGAGAGAGCAGCTGGTACAGAGCTATGGCTTGCCCAAAATCATCCAGCCAAGTGCAAGTGGAGGAGTGGGGAATCAAACCCGGCTCTCCCAGATTAGAGTCCACTCACTTAACCGCTGCACTAGACTGGCTCTCCGCATTGTGCAGAGAGACAGACCTCATGGACTGTAAGGTCCTTTTTTGACTCCCGATAGCGAACGATTCATAATGAAAAAGTTTTATTATAAGACATCCTCCAGTAGTTGCTAGGGAGCTGCAGCGCTGACTGCCAGGAGAAGCGACAGCTTGCACGGTGTGTGGGGGTCTTAAAAGAAGGAAATTGGTTCCAGAAGCGGTGTTTGCTTGTAAGCCCAATTTGTGTGTGCGTAAGCACGGGGCTTGCCCATAGCAAGAACATCCTGCCTTTGGCGGAAGCGTCTTTATGAACTCGTTTAATTCCAGGCTCAGTTTAGGTGGAAGGACCCGGAGAATTTATGCTGGTAACGAGACTGAAAAAGCCGCCATGGGAGGGGAAAGTAGTTGGATGCTCCTCCTGGCGCCTCCGATGTCTCGTTAGAGATGAATCTGGAGGGTCGAAACAAGACGTGGCACGGCTTTTCTGAGGACCGGACCATTTCAGCATGCAGGAGAAAGATGGCTGGTGTGAATGCCCCTGTTTCTAAAAAAAACCAAGAACAACTACCCATAGGAAGCTAGCATGAAGAAGAAAAAGGAGGAGGAGGAGATTGGATTTATATTCTGCCCTTCACTACCCAAGGGAATCTCAGAGCGGCTTACAATCTCCTGTCCCTCCCCCTCCCCACCACAGAAACCCTGGGAGGTAGGTGGGGCTGAGAGAGCTCTGACAGAAACTGCTCTTTTTCAAGAACAGCTGTGCCTGAACTATGGCTTGCCCAAGGTCATCCAGCCAGGTGCAAGTGGAGGAGTGGGGAACCAAACCTGGTTCTCCCAGATGAGAACCCACGCACTTAACCACTACACCAAACCACTTCCCCCATGTCTCCTCATATTCATCGCTGCCCTTCTCCAGCTAGAGAACTACAACTCACCTGTCATCTCCCCATCTCTGCTCATCTCCTTTCTTGGTCTCATGTCCGACAATTCTCCATTGAGGAAGAAGAGAAGAAGAAGAGGAGATTGGATTTATACCCCACCCTTCACTACCCAAAGGAGTCTCAGAGCTGCTTACAAACTCCTTTCCCTTCCCCTCCCCACAACAGACACCCTGTCAGGTAGGTGGGGCTGAGAGAGCTCTGACAGAAACGGCTCTTTTTCAAGAACAGCTCTGACAGAACTATGGCTTGCCCAAGGTCATCCAGCAGGTGGAAGTGGAGGAGCGGGGAATCAAACCCGGATTCTCCCAGATCAGAGCCCGTGCACTTAACCGCAACACCAAATTAAACAGGAGTCCAGTAGCCAGTGCTCATATTAGCGTAAGCTTTCGTGAGTGAGAGTCACAAAATCTTCTATAGAAGAAACTCTGTTAGACTTTAAGATGTTACTGGCCCCCAGTTTAACGTTGCTGCAAAAGATTTAACGCGGCTACTTCTCTGGATAGTATTAGCGTATTGGGAGGATAGTTTGGCTACATCCCTTCTCCCTCACCTGCTAGTTAAGCCAAAGTTAATTGCTCCTCATCACAGATATTCGGTTTACTGGAGGTATCGTTTGGCTCTGGGGCTCTGGCTGAGCCCAGCCCTGGGAATAAAGGGATTGGAAGAGTATCTGGCAGAATACCTGAGAGGGATTGCGTTGAGGGAGATAAAATCTGTTCTGTGGCGCATCATCCCAAAGAAGTTGTTTGTGAGTCAAGGACACAGCAAGGGCGGATGTCCGGGCCGCCTGCTGGTAATGCCCGTCTTGGCTAAGGCCCAGCGTCCTGGAAACTCCTGGCAACGTAGAGCTGGAGGCGGATCTGTTCAGAAAAGAGCTTACCGAAACAGAAGTCCATTGGTGCCATAAACAAAGGAGATTTCAGAGGGTGGTTGTGTTGGTCTGCGGGAGGACAGCTAAGCTGGAGCCCAGAAGCACCTTCGAGACCAAAAAGGTTTTTTTCGTTACGAAATTTCACGAGTGAAAGTTCCCTTCTTCAGCTGTCTGACGAAGGGAGCTTTGGCTCTCGAACGTTCATATCCCGAAAATCTCGCTGGCCTCTAAGAATCGTAAAGGTAAAGAGTTTGCCAGTCCAAGAGTGAGCACAAAGAGGCTTCTTTCGGATGCTTTCGTGTGCTCTATTTTTTGGTGGGTGTTTTTTGTGTGTGTATATGCCTGGAAGTCATAGTTGACTTCTTGCGACCCCTAGTGGGGCTTGGGACATTATTGCCTGCCTCTGTCTCCCATGCCCTGCTATTCCTTGGCAGTCTCCCTTCCAAGTACTAGCCAGGGTCGGCCCTGCATAGCTACTGAGATCCGATGAAATCGGGCTTACCTGGGCTATCCAGGTCAGGGCTTTCTGTTCTCTATTGATTTCGTAATACAGTTTTAACACATGAACCACAGTGAGGACCTCTGAGGGGAAAGGTGGCCTCAAAAAAGGCTAAGTAAAACATGTAATACAATTCAGTATGATGAATAACTGAGTGGTGGTGGGAAGGCCCATCGAATTGCAGCTGACTTACAGTGACAGCCCCCCCCCCCCCGGTAGGGGTTTCAAGGCGAGAGAGGTGGTTAGGCCTTGCCTTGTTCTGAGTGGCAACCCCGGCCTTCCCGAGTGGTCTCCCATCCAAGTACTAACCAGGGCCAACCCGGCTTAGCTTCTGAGATCTGCCGAGGATGGGCTAGCCTGGGCCATGAAGGTCAGGGCGATAACTAAGTATACTAGCAAATTACCTCTCTCCCCCCCCCCCCCACATGCACACATAAGAACATGAGAGAAGCCAATGTTGGATCAGGCCAGTGGCCCATCCAGTCCAACACTCTGTGTCACACAGTGGCCAAAAACACCAGGTGCCCTCAGGAGGTCCAGCAGTGGGGCCAGGACACTAGAAGCCCTCCCACTGTTGCCCAACCCCCCCCCCCCCCAAGCACCAAGAATACAGAGCATCTCTTGCCCCAGACAGAGTGTTCCTATCTATCCCTTGTGGCTAATAGCCACTGATGGACCTCTGCTCCATACGTTCATCTAATTCCCTCTTGAAGCCGTCCTTGCTTGTAGCCGCCGCCACCTCCTGCGGCAGTGAATCCCACGTGTGAATCACTCTTTGGGTGAAGAAGGACTTCCTTTTATCCGTTCTAACCCGACTGCTCAGCAGTTTCATGGAGGGCCCATTACACACACTGTAATTCGTCCGTCCGCTCGTTTGCTCATCCGTTCTTTATTACGATCATTTGACCAATCGTACACTGTGATTTTATAAGCTTACCAAGAGAGCTAAGGATGTGTTCATAAGCAGTCAATAGGAAATAAAGCAAGAGGGCCGCATTGTCGGCGCCTCGAACCTTCGGCACGAGGACGTAAATGCTTGCAGCAACCGTGTTTTCATTTTATAAAGGAACTCGGCCCCTGGCTGGGCGTCTCATCCGCTACACGGCTGCCGAAAACAGCAACGGCCTGCTTAATTCCTCCTGTCACATCGAGAACTGATTTTTTGTCTGCATACTGATGCCAAATAACCTCTCCCAAGATGTCTTGAAGACTAGCAGCACTGTCCTGTTCAGATAGGGGCTGGGAGTAACTCCCCCCGCCCCGGGGCTGAGTCTAATTTTGAAAACGAGCAAATGCAAGCCGAAAGATTTTAAGTATTCCGGGTTTCCTTAACTGTGGCATCATTCTGCGTCGGCGGAGGAGGGCATTCTGAATGAGTTTCTCCTTGGACTCGAATTTCATTTTTCAGAGCCATCTGGACCCAGTTGTTGCCATTTCTATGCTGCAGTGTGAGAACTCCTGCTCTGATGGTTTTCTCGAAGAGGGAATTTGTGCTGGAGCCCCTGGAATAACTTCACCGTTCCTGTCGTGTAGGGTTTCCAACCTCCAGGTGGTGGCTGGAGATCTTTGGGGGTCGTAACTGATCTCCACGGAGATCGATCAAGATGGGTCACCCTGCTAGGCTGTGTGTATCAGTAGAAAAGAGCCAGAGTCCAGGAGCACCTTCAAGACTGAAAAAAAAAATCGTGGCGGGGAGGAACTTTCGTGAGTCACTGCTCACTTCTTCAGATACTCCCGAAAGCTCACACCCTGCCACAAATGTTGTTAGTATTTAAGGCGCTGCGGGACTCTTGCTCTTTTCTACTGCAACTGATCGCCAGGCGACAGAGATTGGTTTACCTGGAGAAAGTGGCCGCTTTAGAAGTTGGACTCTGTGGCATTATACCCCATTGAAGTCCCCCCCCCTTTCGCAAACTCCACTCACTTCAGGCTCCGCCCCTAGAATCTCCCTGTCATGGGATCTTTCAGTCCAAGTTGTGTGTACAGCCAGCATTTTCGGGAGCAATGTTCCCTCTAAGCAGTGGAGTCTTGTGAGCAAAAATTCTACTTTGTGAGCTACTGGCATAAAAGTTGTGAGCGAGCCATTTGGCTACTGCATTAAATAGTGTGCTCTGGAGCTGTCCTTCCTGAGCAAAGACAAAAATGTGTGAGCCGGAGGCTAAAAAACGGTGAGCTAGCTCACACTAATTCAACTTAGAGGAAACACTGGTCGGGAGCCTCTCTCAGCTAGGTGAAAGGCCTTCCTTTTTTGCCTTGGTGGTCATGTAGAAGAAGAGATTGGATTTATACCCCGCCCTTTTCTCGGAGTCTCAGAGCGGCTTACCAACTCCTTTCCCTTCCCCTCCCCACAACAGACACCCTGGGAGGTAGGTGGGGCTGAGAGAGCTCTGACAGAAACTGCTCTTTTTCCAGAACAGCTGTGCCAGAACTATGGCTTGCCCAAGGTCACACCAGCAGCTGCAAGTGGGGGAATGAAACCCGGTTCTCCCAGATTAGAGTCCGTGCACTTAACCACTACACCAAACCGGCACACATTTCAGTCAGCAAAACTATATCTCCTCTTACGAGAATCTTTTAAACAACAACAGACCGGCCTAGAAACGGCCACTACACTGTCCCCACCGCACAGTGCGTTGGGCAAGGGAGATCCTGGTTGGCGTCTCTCTCTGAGGGAGCAAAGATCTCCTGGCCTGTCCCGAACAAGTCGCAGCCTCTCTTTAAGGACTGAGGGCAACTTGGGAAGAGGACTGAGGTAAAAATGGTGAAGCGATTTGTATGCAGTCGGCGCACTGTGGTGGCTCAACCCCCGCCGGTTCTCCCAGATTAGAGTCCGCGCACTTAACCACTACACCAAACTGGCTCCCCTTACAAACTGTAACCTTACAAAACGTCCCCAGTGTCCAAACTGAAATTAATCCTTCCCTTTTCTTTTTGTTTTACTGTGGAGCCTTCCTGTCACAGCGCTCCAAATCACAAAACGTTGCTCATTAAAAAAATAAATGCTCCCACAGTGCTGTAAAAGAAAGAGGTAGTATAAGTCTTTAGGTGATTGTATATGAATGGTCAACATGTGACTTGCAGGATAGGATTGGTTACATTGGATATAATAAGGGTCAGTGGACCTTGACCTTGGAGAGAAGATGAGGTAGTAGGGTGAGTTACTTCTAGTCAGAGGTGACTATAGGAGGACTAGTGGTCTCACTCATTGGAAGGCGGCTTCTAGTTCCAACAAAGCACATGTGCGTGAAGTGACGTTTACTCACAGCTGACTCATGGCAACCCCAATGGGCCTTCGAGGCAAGGGATGAACAGAGGTAGTTTGCCCTTGCCTGCCTCTGCGTAACAACCCTGGACTTCCTCAGTGGTTTCCCATCCATCTGCTAACTAGGATCAACCCTGCTTAGCTTCTGAGATCCGATGAGATCTGGCTAGCCTGGGCCCTTACAGGTCAGGACAAATAACTGTGTACCGTCAAGTCACAACCAACTCATGGCAACCCCGATGGGCCTTCAAGGCAAGGGACGAACAGAGGTGGTTTGCCCTTGCCTGCCTCTGCATAACGACCCTGGACTTCCTCGGTGGTTTCCCATCCATGTGCTAACTAGGATGAACCCTGCTTAGCTTCTGAGATCCGATGAGATCTGGCTAGCCTGGGGCCATTACAGGTCAGGTATCTACACATGTATTCCTGCATTTTAGTTAGAACAAAGTTTGAGTTCAGTGGCATCTTGAAGACCAACAAAGTTTTATTCAAGGTACTATTAATAATGCCTGTTGTGGAAATAAATTCAACGGGCTCTAGAAAGAGGCTCTGGGCAGTTGCCCCAGCCTTGGGCACTCAGTGTCAATTTGCTGTGGTGACCTCCGTAGGATATAATGACAGAGTCCACTGTTTTCTCCTGGGGAACTGATCTCTGTCAACTGAAGAACAGTTGTAGTTCTGAGTGATCTCCAGCCCTCACCTGGAGATTGGCTACAGTGGTTCCCCAGAAGGAAATGGCTGGTTTGGAGGGTGGAGTCTATGGCATTGTACCTATCTGTGGTCCCACCCCTCCTCAAACCCCAGCCTCTCCAGGCTCCACCCCTTAAATCTCCAGGAATTTCCCAACCTGGAGTTGGCAACCCTATCTCTTTCCCAGCCAACCATCAACCTACTTTTATCTGCCCCTCTGACTTCAGCTTTCCATCTCCCCCCACACCTGCAGCCTCTACCTAGGAAAAGTACAGTCATTCTCCACAGTGGGGATCTAAGCAGGAGGGAAGCGACCTCAGCAGGGTATAATGACACCCTGCAAAGCAGCCGTTTTCTGCAGGGGAACTGATCTCTGCCATCTGGAGAGCAGTTTTAATCCTGAGTGATCTCCAGCCCTCACCTGGAGATTGGCAGTAATAGTTCCCCAGGAGAAAATAACTGCTTTGGAGGGTGGAGTCTATGGCATTCTATTCAGCTGAGGCCTCTCCCCTCCCCAAACTCTGGTTTCTGTAGACTCCACCACAAGATCTCCAGGAATTTCCCAACCTGGAGTTGGTAGGCCTGGAAAGGGCCTCCTGCCTTTGCCTGACAGAACCAAGCTTGGTTGCCTAGCAACAGCCTCTAAGGGAAGAGTTAGCCTTACAGAAACCAGGCAGGAGAAATGTCTTCCTCAGGAGAGACAGCCATTTGGGCAGTTTATTCTGTCTGGGAACAGTGGCCAGGCTGGCAGTAGGTATGAGAGAGGAGTGAACCCAGCCCCCAGCCAGTGGGATACGAGTACTCTTGAGTGGCAGTTGATGGGCCAGTGGCTGATGGAGCGCACAGCACAGCCAGTGGGAGAGCTGGAAAGTGCCAACATGTTAGGGCTTTTGTATATATATCAGATGAGTTTTCGTGTGCATGCACACTTCCTCAGATACATTGAAATGGAAGTTAACAGTCCATACATGTAGAAAGATGGTGATCAGCAAATTAGCATACAACATAATGAAAATGTTTTAACAGATGCAAAGACCAAACAGGAGTAACAAACTAAGTTTATATAGTCACCATTTGTTTGGATTTAATTAGAGGGAGCAAATAAGTGGAGCAAATAAATATGTCAAAATAGGAGGCTAATGTGTAAATGTATCCTTCTTAATTGTGGAATGATAAGAGTAAATAACTGAGATCCTGTTATGCTCTATTTATCTCCTTTCAAGCATAGAGGTAACTAATAGCATACTTTTCTTTGAGGTGGGGTGAATGGTCGTGCAGTGTTATGTCTCCTCTATCACCAGAACAGAGAAATACATTCCAGTATCCATTGCATTACATTACAATTACTATTCCAATTGACTATTCCAAATAAGAAATGCACTAAAACAAAGAGGATGTATAGCCTTTTTTGGTGAGAATACATATGTAAGGACTGAATGAGTTTAGCATAGGTAGTGAGATAAGAAACCAATATCCCTGTTAAGTCCGAAAAATAAATAAGTCCTGGGGGGGTATTGCAAGTATTGTAATAATTTGTAATTCAGCAATTTACCTTTCCAGTTTGTTCCTGAAGTTCCTTTGCAATAAAACGGCTACTTCCATTTCAGTGTATCTGAGGAACTGTGCGTGCCGACGAAAGCACATACCTTAAATAAAACTTTGTGGGTCTTAAACGTGCCACTGGACTCAAACCTTGTTCTACTAATTCATACCAACACAGCTGCCCACCTGGATGGATTTTAGTTAGTTGGTCAATATGAGCAACTAACAAACAACCAGCAGTATACTTTGTTGGATGTAATTTGACAATAGAGCCCGGTCACACGAGCAAGATAATCTTGGAAGGGGGGGGGGGGGTGTGAGGCTCTTTGCGCCGGAGGAAATTGACCCGCGGTATCGCGATCACACAGAGTTTTGTAGATGCAGGCACAGCCCGCCACTGCGTGATCAGACGCAACTGCGGGTGAGTCTGGGTTTGTTTGTTTCTTTGCCGTTTCCCCCCGATTTGCTTAAACGGGATCGATGAATCGCATCTCCGCCCTGAGGGCTTCCTATGGCAGTATGCGATGATGCGCATACTGAGAAGGGAAAAAAACGGCATGGCGTCGGGATAGCCTGATCAGACTATCCCCGATGCCATGAGTGCGCAATGGAGCGATCACACAGGGGAAAGTCCCTCTGTGGCCCGTAGCAACCCGTTTCCCTAGTGGTTTTTTTACTCTGTTTCTTCAGCAGGGCGATACGGGTTGCCGACGAGTGCGAGACACTTTCCAGTTGTTTCCGTGTGATCGCATCCTTAAAATCTAGCAGGCATTTGTGCCTATTGCGTGGCTAATGCTGCGTGTGATCGGACCAAATAAGCTTTTGGCTGTCCATTTGTTGCATCAGTGTCACCCCCCCCCCCCCCCAAACAAAGTCTAACTTTGGATATTTGATTTTTATGGGGGGGAAAAGAGAGTGAGAGGGAAAAAACCCATCAGACCTTGCAAATTACTACTTGGATCCTATGATTATCGGTCTGCCAAACGGAAGACTTTGAAGACTGACCTCGAAGCCAGCACATTTCTCTTCCTTATGGAGGCATGGGAAGATATATTTCTAAGTGAAACAAATCTTTTAAGAAGAGCCTATAAAATTGAAACAGTAAATAAACACTTTCAGGATTAGTAGATGGGGAACAGATTTGTAGAATTTGGAAAGAAATGGAAGTGATTTTTAAAAACCTTGCCGAGGAACTCCATGGTGGGATTCTTTCCAAGTAGCTTCAGACAGGCGGTGGAAGATCCAGAGCTCAGGACGTGAAAAATAATGTAGTTTTGAGAAGGGATCTTAAAGAGTCCGGGGAAGGGGGGGGGGGGGGGCGACGACATTGGTTACATTTATAGAAACACGGTTAGCTGGGATTACATGAGAAGCAGGCTTGGATTCAATATGCCTTTAGACAGAAAAATCAAATCAAAGATATGATGGGAAAATATGAGACACCCCAGTTGAAATAGAAGGAAACGTCCAGAATAGTTTGGGTCAGAAACTAGGTTCCGAGCTTGGTTTTGAAAGAATTCAGATTTAAATATAGATTTGTTTGGTTTTTATCCATTGCAAACCACTGTCTCTTAACTTCAGTTCCTAGTTTTAAATGTAAGGCTAACCATATGGGCTGTTACAATGAGGGAGCTAGTGTCAAGCATTCTGAACACCCGAAGCGCTAAATAAAGTCGTTATCTTCTAGATCAGGGGTGGCCAACCTGTGGCTCGGGAGCCACATGCGGCTCTTTCACACATATTGTGCGGCTCCTGGCAGGGCGGCTGGGGAAGCAAAGGGGAGGCATGCTTTTTCTCTCTTTCTCCCTTCCTTCCTTCCTTCCTTCTTTCCCTCCTCCCTCCCATCTATTTGCTTTCCTAGTTTCTCTCTCTCTCTTTCTTATAACTGGTTTTCCTCGTTTGTTTTTATTTTTGGCAGTCCCATTTAACGTTAATAAAAAGCAAATTTGCATATTTTAAAAAATAAAAACGTGTGTGTGATATTTGTTCCTGTCTTGCGGCTCTCAGACATCTCTATGTGGCTCTTACGTTTATTCTATGTGGCTCTTACGTTAAGCAAGGTTGGCCACCCCTGTTCTAGATGAAATTCTCAAGTGAAACCTTCTAATGACCTGGGCAGATAGAATCATAGAGTTTGGAAGGGACCTCCAGGGTCGTCTAGTCCAACCCCTTGCACAAGGCAGGAAATTCACAAATACCCCCCCCCCCCGACCCCTGCTCCATGCCCAGAAGATGGCAAAAAAACCCCAAAACCCGTCCAGGATCCCTGGGCCAAATTGGCCTGGAGAAAAATCCCAAAGTGACGATCAGCATTTCCTGGGCGTGTAAAGAGGAACCGCTCTTTTAGGAAGTTCTTCCTACTGTTTAGCCGAAAACTCTTCCGATTTAATTTCAACCCGTTGGTCCTGGTCTGACCTCCTGGGGCAACAGGAAACAACCCCGCCTCATTCTTTCTGTGGCAGCCCTTCAAGTACTTGAAGATGGTAATCATATCAGCTCTCAGTCCTCTCCTCTCCAGGCTAAACAGATCGCGATCTGAGATCAAGCTAGCCTGGGCTGCCCAGGTCAGGGCATGGCGGCTTACAATGTAAATACTAATAAAATATGTAAGAGCCACTAACCAAAGCCAGTAATTTCAAACTGGAGGTAGGGAGAGGAAAGAATCAAATGCCATTGGGGATAAATCACCTAAAGGTCCAGAGCAAGGGGGCCAGGAGCCTCCCTGGGAGGCTGCTCCATAATCGTGGGGCTATCACTAAAAAGGCCTTCTCCCGTGTACCCCACGGGCCAACAGCCATAGGGCAGAGCAGGAATCCCCCAGCGGAGGCCCATAGCTACAGTGGGGCATTTGGGGGCCTGGCCCCCTGACTTCCTGAGAAGGCCCCCTGACTTCCATCTAGCCCAAGCCCACCGCCACCGCCCCTTCCTCAAGCACGGCTTGCTTCTCCACTGCCACCGCTGCCCCTTTCCCAAGCGGCTCGTCAGTTTCCCCGGTGCAGCTCTGGTGTGCTCTCTCCAGCCACATGGCAACAGTGGTGCGATCTGAAGGCAAAGACCCTTCCCAGGTCCCAGAGGAAGAGCCACTGCCTTCCCAGCTCCCCAGAGCCCCATGGAGGCCAGGGAGGGAGGGGAGGGCAGCTGGGGAGGGCACTTACCAAGGTGGTGCGACCTGCCAGCAGGAGCAGCAGTGTCAGTGGCCCTGTCTGGCCACAGAACGCTGGCAGCATAAACCAAGGGCAGCCACAAGGTCAGCGGTGGCAAGATCCGTCGGGAGTCCAGCAGGCTGGGGAGGAGGAGGCTGTAAAGGGAATTCGCTTCAAAGTGCTGGCGCTTACCTTTAAAGCCTTTTATGGTCAGGGGCCTACATTCCTGAGGACCGCCTTTCCCCACATGTTTCCCCAGAGAACGGTGTGGTCAGGGTCCCAAAATCAACTGGCCCTCCCTGGCCTTAAGGACACCAGGCTGGCTATAACCAGGGCCAGGGCTTTCTCGGTGGCGGCCCCGCTCTGGTGGAACGAGCTCCCAGAAGGCCCTGCGGGACCTTTTGCAGTTCTGCAGGGCCTGCAAGACGGAGCTCTTCCACCAGGCTTTCAACTAAGGAGCCCCCACCAATCATTGAATGGTAGAGAGCTCTGTCCCCCTGGAGCCATTAACAACTGCCTGAGTCAGCCGCATAAGGGATTAGATCAATGGGCCAATCACCAGAATACATTATTGACTGACGGCCGCCATCATTTAATAACACGATTACTATCAGTATTACCTAATGTCTGTATCACCTTATAATGTTGGAATGTTTTTAGATGATTTTAGGATTGTTTAAATTGTTATCGATGTGTTTTATTCTTTTACGTAAGCCGTGCTGAGCTGGCCCCGGCTGGAAGGGCGGGGTATAAATCTGATAAAGAAATAAAGAAATAATCCTGGCCACGGACCTGCCCCAGCATCACCTTTGGGAGCTGGCCTCCCAGATAGGTCTCAAATCACCGTGACACTGAGTGGTGACCCTGTAGAATACTATGTTACAAGACCAGAGCTTAGACCGATTTCCCACGAGGTGCTGCTCCGGCGTCGTTCTTCCCTTTGCCCTGATTGCGTGCTTAAATTTCCCAGTATTTGCCCCGAGCTGCATTTTGACCCGTGGCTTCGCCCGAATCCCCCCACGGCTTCAGTGATCCTGTTTTTTGAGGATCACTGAAGCCGCAGGGGAATTCAGGTGAAGCCGCGGGTCAAAATGCGGCACGGGGCAAATTGTGGGAAATTCAAGCACGCAATCGGAGCGAAGGGAAGAATGATGCCGGAGCAGCTCCTTGCGGGAAATCGGTCTTAGAGTCCTCCCTGTGGGCCCGTTTGGACCAATCTAGTAGCTAAGACCAAACATTCTGTTTTGAGAGTTCCCTTTCCAAATAATAAAGACAATTCAGCTCAAGAAAGTTATCACCTGGAAGGGCCGTTGCCACTTCTTCCCGTTTCAAGAGAACGCTTAAGGGGACTGTGATACTCCCACGCGTGTGTGCTCAAGCCCCTCCCTCTGGATGGAGAAACTTAAGTTCACCCCCAAATGCCGCTACTTCCGCCCCCCCCCCCCCCCCCCCCGCACAGCCGGTATACAACACAGGGGCTTTTTAAAACGGAGCAGATAAACAGGCCGTTTCGGCATGTTAGAAGCTGTCTGGCTTTTATCTTGCTCCTTCCTGTTCAAATCATACACACAGAAAGGACTTTGGCCGCAACTTAAACCCACGTTGTTTGTGTTGGCAAGCGCTCGGTGGTAGAAGGTCCAGGATCAAAAATATTAGATTTGTTGCTTAGGTGAAAAACACCTCCCCCGCAGAAATGCGATAAGGCCTTCGGTCTGTGGGATTTTCAAAATCGGCCTCTAATTAAGACTATTGTATGTACTCATGGCATGCGCTGGCACTCTGAATGGTCCCTTATATGCTTTTCAGAATAAGATTTTGGCTTACGTCCCCTGTTTTTTGCCTCAGTGTGGCCTAGTGCCTTGTTCATACCCTACAGGTGGTGATACATGGGGCTGCCCTTGTCGCTAGTTCGGAAGCTGCAGCTAGTGCAGAATGCCACGGCCAGGCTCTTGATGGGCCTCCCCAGATAGGAGCACGTCCGACCTGTGCTGGCTGCCAGTAGCATACCGAATTTGTAGCAGACATTGCACTGGCTGCCAGTAACATACCGAATTTGCTTCAAGGGGGTGGTACTCACCTTTAAAGCCCTATATGGCCAGAGTCCGACATACCTGAGGGACTGCCTTTCCCCATAAATACCCCAGGGAGCACTACAGTTGGGGTCTCAAAATCGACTGACCCTCCCGGGCCCCAAGGATGCCAGGCTCACTGCTACCAGGGCCAGGGTCTTCTCAGTGGCAGCTCCATACTGGTGGAATGAGCTCCCGGAAGAGATCAGGGCCCTGCGGGATCTTTTACAGTTCCGCAGGGCCTGCAAGACAGAGCTCTTCCACCAGGCTTTCAACTAAGGAGCCACCCTCACCACTACCACCAACAACCGTGGTTATGGGCCCTGGCCCCAGCTCTGAGATCGAGCCATACCACCGTGCGACTTTACAAAATTGCAATTTGTCCAACCTTCTCAACTTTACAATATTACAAAAAAGTCCAACATTCTCAATGAGCAGCCGGTTATAAACTCGTTTCAACAGCAGTCTTCCTCAGGAGTAATTCTGTATTGTAAGACGATGTCAGTTTCTTAAGTTGAGAAGGTTGGACCAATTGCAATCTTTTAAAGTTTTGAAAGTGGCATCATTCTTACTAAATGTCATTTATATCATGGGGTTTGTTTGTATGGTTTTCTTGTTTTGATACCTGTGACCTCTTTTTGGTTTGTTTACATCTTTCAGCATGCCATCTCAGTTACTGAAGGAAGTATTGCTAGCACTTTATGATCTTACGTTTTATCGTATTTGACTTGTTTTTAATCCACAATTGTGTGTGGATTTTATGGTATTTATGTACCGACTGCTGTAAGCCGCCCTGAGCCTGCTTGCGGGGAGGGCGGGGTGTAAATTGAATGAATAAATAAATAAATAGATCAAGATGGGTAGGGGGTGTTAGTCTGTCTGCAGCAGCAGAAAAGAGCAAGAGTCCCGTAGCACCTGAAAGACTAACAGAATTCGTGGCAGATATCTGAAGAACTGGGCAGAGACTCACACAGGCTCCTCCCCTGCCACACATTTTGTTGGTGTTTAAGGGTTGTTGTTTTTTAGTTAGTTCGTTTACCTTTATTGGCGTTATAAAAGGGAGAACATGAAGACAAAGGCGTACAAAACTAAACATCAAACGAATCACGACTTGAAAAGCCCTCAAATTATAGCATATTACTTCGTATAAGAACAGCAGCATAGAAAAACTTTGCCACAGGATCAGTTATACTGTCATCAGGGTTGTTAAGCAGGAAAAAAAACCCCATTTATACGTACCTGGAAAATCCACAATGCTGGATAAAATCGGAGATAAAATACCTTGTCTAATATTATTATAATAACGACACACATGGCACTGTTTCAGTAGTGGTCAGGACGCTGAACTGCAATCCGGAAGGCCGGTCGTTCAGCAGTTCGAGACCCGAGTGCTGCATGACGGAGTGAGCTCCCGTCTCCGGCCCCAGCTCCTGCCAGCCTAGCAGTTCGAAAGCAAGAAATTGCAAGTAGATAAATAGGTACCACTTCGGTGGGAAGGTAACAGCGTTCCGTGCGCCTCAGCATGTAGTCATGCCGGCCACATGACCACGGAAACATCTTCGGACAGCGCTGGTTCGTCGGCATGGAAACGGAGATGAGCTCTGCAACCCGAGAGTCGTATTCGACTGGCTTTCGAGCAAGGGAAACCTTTACCCTTTACCTAATGTCTATTAGTAAGGGGTATACCCTGAAATCTTCCGGTTAAAATCGCTGAAGATAAAATCACCTCACAGAATGGTTGTTCTGAGGATAAAATGGAGGAGAGGAGAATGATGTAAGCTCCTTTGGGCCCTCATTGGGGAGAAAGTGGGGTATAAATGAAGTGAATAACATAAGTTAAGTATCTGCCCGCATCATGTATGGCATGGAGGAGGGCGCTTGGGTGGGTATCCTTGGTGTGATTTGTGAGGGGGGGCGCTGAAGTTGGCATTAGGAGGAGGTTTTCCTCAGTTTTTTTCCCAGAGGAAAGGGTTAACGCAAAAGCTAGTGTGTTGGGGGAGCATGTCCCCAGCATGTCAGGGAGCTGTGGCTCAGTGGTAGAGCCTCTGCTTGGCATGCAGAAGGTCCCAGGTTCAATCCCCGGCATCTCCAGTTGAAAAGACCAGGCAGGAGGTTATGGGAAAGACCTCCGCCTGAGACCCTGGAGAGCCGCTGCCAGTCTGAGTAGATGATGTTGACTTTGAGGGTCCGAATGGTCTGATTCAGTAGAAGGCAGCTACATATGCATTCATGAGCTAGGCTGAAGTCTTCTTGACCATATAATTTAATATTATCTTGGAATTAAATTCCCCCTTCCCCCACTTAGAGGTGCTTTCAGTCAGGGGAACCTCCTGTCTGAAGTGGTAGAGCCCAGTGTTACCTCTTAGAATCATAGAATCACAGAGTCGGAAGGGGCCATACAGGCCATCTAGTCTAACCCCCTGCTCAATGCAAGATCAGGCCAGAGCATCCCTGACAAGGGTTTGTCCAGACGCTGCTTAAAGACTGCCAGTGTTCCCTCTAAGCTGAGTTAGTGTGAGCTAGCTCACAGTTTTTTAGCCTCCGGCTCACACATTTTTGTCTTAGCTCAGGACAGATGGGCTCCAGAACAAACTAATGTATGCAGTAGCCAGATCCCTCGCTCACAACTTCAGTGCCAGTAGCTCACCAAGTAGAATTTTTGCTCACGAGACTCCACGGCTTAGAGGGAACATT
The DNA here is from genome assembly GCA_029233225.1 of Lepidodactylus listeri. NCBI lineage: Eukaryota > Metazoa > Chordata > Lepidosauria > Squamata > Gekkonidae > Lepidodactylus > Lepidodactylus listeri. Next base: position 8,125,883 of record JARCFY010000008.1, on the reverse strand, counting down.
GGGGGCAGCTGATTCCACTGTTGTACAACTCTGACTGTCAAAAAGTGTTTCTGTCCCTTCCTGCCCTTAATTTAAACCCATTCTTGCGAGTCCTCTCCTCCGCTACCAACAGGAACAGCTCCCTGCCCTCCGAGTGACGGCCCTTCAGATACTCCAAGAGAGCCATCCTGTCCCCCCTCAACCTCCTCTTCTCCAGACCGAACATTCCCAAGTCCCTCAGCCTTTCCTCGCAGGGCTTGGTCTTCATTGAGACTTCTGCCTTAGCTGCGCATATAAAGGTCTTGGGAACATCCCTGAAAGCATGTTCAGAGCAGTACAGCTGGCCTGTCTTTTCAAGAGTGTGCTGAAGACTGCGATCCTTCTCTGCGCCTTATTAAACCCGCCTGTCTTCTGTGAATCAAACATAAATAGCGCCTGCAACTCCGAGGCAAAAATTTCAACGCAGGGCTTGGAAATGGTTTTTATAAAACTTTTGCTGTTACTTGCTTAGCGTGCCCGTAAAATCAGCGTGCCATCTAGCGCATAGCGCTTCTCTCCTTAAAAATAGTAAATGAGCGAGGCACTTCGTATTTGTTGTTCATGAGCCCGATGGCCGGTTAAAAGTGGAAACAGACCTGCAGCACATCCTGTGCAATCTTTTTCTAGCCCGTGAGATTGCCTCTTTCATAGCTGCAGTCCTGGCTTCACCAAAGTATATTGCAGAAGTTATGAATGGGCATTTCTAGGGTCAGTTCTGCCAAAATGGTCCTAGGGGAGTTCTTTGGAATGATTATTTCAGGAAAGAGTAAATGTGGAAATGTTGTTCAGAATGGAAAACCATGCGGATTTTTTTTTTCTGGAAAGGTCAGCACTTGTGTTCCATGTTTATTCTTCATTCAATGCCCTTGCATGAAGGAAGAGGATTTGGGGTTGGAACTAGCACCTGTCCATTGCCTTTTGGATAAGAAAACCTCAAAACTGGTTTAAACAGGCTCTTCTGTTTAAGCACCATGGCATCTGTCAACAGGTTTCCTAGTGTCTGTTATTTTTATGTTCTTAGGATGCTGGAATAGATGGGCCACTGGTCTGATCCAGTAGGGCTCTTCTTGTTTTCTTAGCGTGCTGGACTAGATGGACCACTGGTCTGATCCAGCAGGGCTATTCTTCTGTTTTTAGGGTGCTGGACTAGATGGATTACTGGTCTGGCCCAGCAGGGCGCTTCTGATGTTCTTGGGATGCTGGACTAGATGGACCACTGGTCTGATCCAGCAGGGCTCTAACTTATGCTCTGAGAATTCTGAATTAGGTGGACCACTGGTCTGATCCAGCAGGTCTCTTCTTGTGTTCTTAAGTTGCTGGACTAGCTGAACCACTGGTCTGATCCAGCAGAGCTCTTCTTATGTTCTGAGAATGCTGGACTCCATGGACCCCAGGTCTGATCCAGCAGAGTTCTTCTTATGTTCTGAGAATGCTGGACTCCATGGACCACTGGTCTGATCCAGCATGTCTCTTCTTGTGTTCTTAAATTGCTGGACTAGATGGACCACTGGTCTTATACAGCAGGGCTCTTCTTGTTTTCTCAGGATGCTGGATTAGGTGGACCACTGGTCTGATCCAGCAGGGCTTTCTTATGTTCTGAGCAGGGCTCTTCCTATGTTCTTAAGATGCTTGGCTAGGTGGACCACTGTTCTGATCCAGCAGAGCTCTTCTTATGTTCTTAAGATGCTGGACTAGATGGTCCACTGTTCTGATCCAGCAGGTCCTTTCTTATGTTCTTAAGATACTTGGCTAGGTGGACCACGGTTCTGAGCCAGCAGATCTTGTGTTTTTAGTATGCCGGACTAGATGGACCACGAGGTGTAGTACTGTTTGATTGTAGTTGTAAGATGCCTTGAGTACAGTAGTGTGCCGGAAGTATATTAAAAAGGTGAAAATATCCATTAAAGAAAATATTTTAAAAATCTAGGAAATTAGCTAGAATTGAGTCTAGTAGAGAATACAAGGGATCTTTGACTCTCACAAACCTCATGGTCCCACAGAAAAGCTTGCTTTTCTATAAGATGCTACTGGGCCTGGTTCTAGCTGTTCTCCTGCAGACCCACATGGCTGCCCTCTGAGACCATCTAGCGAATTCGTGGGACTGTTCCACCCGTTCAGTCCGCATGTCAGCAAGAGATTCCCATCTCCTTAAGGCATAATACCGGCTATTCCAGAAAAAGGAAATCCACATCCGTTACCGGAGTAATGCTCATTAACACTCGGGGAAATGCGAAGGTTCCCGCTTTCGGTCCCGCAATCTGCCTTCCTTGTTAAAGAAACCTGAGTCATCCTTTCTACAGAAAATGATGTGCATTCGGGCAAACAGTTCTCTGTTCCTCGCAGGCTTAAAAACATTTAGTCACGTTGCATCAGGGGGAACCTTCACACCCCCTGCCCCTGGGCTTCCAGATGTGGCTTTTTGCATGAATTGACTGCTCGCATGGAGAGCAAAAATGCTGCAATGCCTAAAAGGCAAGCAGGTCGAACGTGGCGGAAGTGTTTTTGGGCAACAAGAGAGGCCAGCGGGAACTGAAGGAAATAAACCTTAGACTGGAAGAGCGAGCTAAGATTGCTGTGTTACTGGGCTTCCTTGCTGTTGGTTCTGTCACTACTTGAAAACTATGCTCCCTCTTCACAGAATAGCAAAACCTTTTCTGTAGAGTGCTGGCAATCTGTGGACGTGCTTTCTCCGTTTCTCTGTCCCGCAGTGTACATTTCCAACATAATATCGCATGACCAAAAGATAACACCAGAGACTCTCCTGGGATTTGAGAGCCAGGTTGGTGTAGTGGCTAAGTGAGCGGACTCTAATCTGGGAGAACCGGGTTTGATTCCCCACTCCTCCACTTGCACCTGGCTGGATGACCTTGGGCAAGCCGTAGTTCTGGCACAGCTGTTCTTGAAAAAGAGCCGTTTCTGTCAGAGCTCTCTCAGCCCCACCTACCTCCCAGGGTGTCTGTTGTGGGGAGGGGAAGGGAAAGGAGTTTGTAAGCCTCTCTGAGACTCCTTTGGGTAGTGAAGGGCGGGGTATGAATCCAATCTCCTTCTTCCTCTTCTTTGCTTTAGGGCAGGCCGTATGATTTCGCAGCTGGCCGGCAAACATGCAGCAGAATCTCCCCAAGCTGTAAATTGGTGCTGGTTTCACCAAACCTTTCTTGGTGGCACCGTCTTGTTCAGCGGCCGTCTTAAGAACATGTTGGATCAGGCCAATGGCCCATCCAGTCCAACACTCTGTGTCACACAGTGCCCAAAATCCTGTTGCCACCAGGAGGTCCACCAGTGTGGCCAGAACTCCAGAAACCCAGTCACTGTTGCCCCCCCACCAAGGCCCAAGAATACAGAGCATCACTGCCCCAGATGTAAAAACATAAGAGAAGCCATGTTGGATTGGGCCAATGGCCCCTGCATTCCAACACTCTGTGTCACACAGTGGCCAAACCCAGGTGCCATCAGGAGGTCCACCAGTGGGGCCAGGACTCCGGAAGCCCTCCCACTATTGCCCTCCAAGCACCAAGAACACAGAGCACCACTGCTCCAGACATAAAAACATAAGAGAAGCCATGTTGGATCAGGCCAATGGCCCATCCAGTCCAACACTCTGTGTCACACAGTGGCCAAACCCAGGTGCCATCAGGAGGTCCACAAGCAGGGCCACAACTGCAGAAGCCCTCCCACTTTTGCCCCCCCAAGCGCCAAGAACACAGAGCACCACTGCTCCAGACAGAGTGCTCCATCCTATACCTTGTGTCTAATAGCCACTGATGGACCTCTGCTTCATACGTTTATCCAATCCCCTCTTGAAGCCGTCTATACTTGTAACTGCCACCACTTCCTGCGGCAGTGAATCCCACGTGTCAGTGACTCTCCGGGTGAAGAAGTACTTCCTTCTATCTGTTCTAAGCCTACTCCTCATTAATTTCATTGAGTGCCCATGAGTCCGTGCATTGTGAGAAAGGGAGAAAAGTCCTTCTTTCCTGTACACTGTGATTATCGAATGCATCATCATCAGACCGTTCCTTTCCCAGATGTTCCGCGCTAGGCATGTTTCTTTGGAACACCGAATTCACTCATCCTCATCAGAGGCTGACAGAACGTTCCCGCCGTCGCCAGCATGGGCTCAAAGTAGCCAGAAGCAAAGCCGCTTAAAAGAGGCTGTCCAATAAATTGCAGGAGGGACAGAGTTTTCTGTAGAATATGGTACAAAGATCAGAATATCGCGCCAGCGTGACTAAGGGGTGGCTCATCTTCAGCACTTGACTTCCCGCTCCCTGTGAACCTTTCCACGTTTGTTAAAATTGGATCTGGTTTTCGTGACTCAGAGCCGATGCCCTGCCAAAGCCTCTGTCGTCTGTCCGGCCCCCCGTCCTGCGCCCCAGAGTGGCTTTGTGCACATATATTTGACTGAATACTGTGGTTTTTAACATCTAACAGGCATAGATTTTCTTGTTCCTGCAGGGTGAAGCAGAGGGTACCAGACGGCACAAGAAGTTTGCTGTTCCTTTTACACGAGAGCCAGTTTGGTGTAGTGGTTAAGCGCGCGGACTCTAATCTAGGAGGACTGGGTTTGATTCCCCACTCCTCCACTTGCACCTGGCTGGATGATCTTGGGCAAGCCATAGCTCTGTACCAGCTGTTCTCTCAAGGACAGCTTGGGAAAGAGCTCTCTCAGTCCCACCTCCCTCACAGGGTGTCTGTTGTGGGGAGGGGAAGGGAAAGGAGTTTGTAAGCCGCTCTGAGACTCCAAGCGAGTGAAGGGCGGGGTATAAATCCAATCTCTTCTTCTTCTTCTTCTTCTTCTTCTTCTTCTTCTTCTTCTTCTTCTTCTTCTTCTTCTTCTACACAGTTCACAATTGTGGCTTTTCGACAGCTTTCCTAATGGAGCCAGATATGAATGTAAAGCAGGGGTGGCCAAACTGCGGCTCGGGAGCCAGATGTGGCTCTTCCACTCATATTGAGCGGCTCCTGGCTTGGCAGCTGGGGAAGGGAGGCTGGGGAAGGGAGGTCTCTCCTTCCCCAGCCAGTGTTCCCCTTCCTTTAAAGTGTTCCCGCTTTAAATGTGTTCTCAGAGGCTTTGTAATAATTGTTTGGATACACTATATTTTTAATATGCTAGGCTGTGATAATTTCATGCCAACTGAAATTGTCCATAGTTACATTTTATGTTCCTAAAGCAACAGAGGCTGAGGACAGACTGGCAATCTGCCCCGGGACAGTTCCGCCTGGGAAGTGGGGGAAGGGAGCCCGTTCAGACATGCGCAGCTGTCCGTCGGCTCCCTTCCGCACTTACTCACTTTGAAGCCGGGTTTCTTGCGCTTTAGAAGGACACCGGGAGAAACCGGTGTCCGGAGGCCATCTTGCGCTTGCCTCCCGCTTCCAGGCAGTGTGAACCGGAAGAAGGCGGGAGGCAAGCGGAGGCGGCAGTGCGAACACGGCGTTTTGCCAGTTTGCGCATGAGTGCTCATGCGCACATAAGCGCATGTGCACATGCGCAAATTGCCGAAACAGCCCTATCACGAGCTGCGGAGGCCGGCCCACCTGGGGCCACTCTGCAGCAGTCTGAACGCTCCGTAACGGCATCCTTGCACAATACCCTGGCCAGTGTGAACGGCCAGCCCCGGGGAGTCCCTGCAGCAGTTGCCTCCGCATTCATCCCGCTCCAGATTGCCAGTCTGTCCTCAGCCAGAATGACTTCCAATCTGGAAAAGAAAAAAGAGGGGCTATTGTAGCATTTTTTTCAATTTTCCCGAAAATTTCCATTTTTTTCCCGGAAAAAACCTGTTTTTTCCCCCCGAGCTTCAAAATCTCCGGAAATTTTACATCTCTGCTCTGGAGCCATCCTTCCTGAGCTAAGCCAAAAATGTGTGCGCCGGAGGCTAATACCCTCCCTCTGCTTAGAGGGAACACTTGGACGAATACATTAGGGCAAAAATAACTGACAGCCTATCCTATCTTGATGCTCAAATTTCCTCCTGCAGCTTTGTTATAGCTTGGTTTCCCATGATGGAAACCCGAGACGGAGTCCCTAATGTAACTGATGCCCTATGTCTGTGATAGCTATAAAATATTTCGGATACTCTTAATGAAATGGATAGATCAATATGTATTGTTTTAGATTTATATCATGTGTTCATCTCATTAATGTATGCTATATCTCTGATGTTGTCATTTTTGATTTTGTTTTCTTCATCTGTATTGTGGTTTGGAAAATACAGAATAAAAAGTATTTTTTTAAAAACAAGAAAGGAAGCGGGTGGGGCCAGAATGGGGTCTTTTGCCCAGCAAAGCTTCTGCCTGGCCACTGGACATTTGGTTGGTTGTGCAGATTTTTATAAAACATTGCTTTGGCAGCCGTTGCCACCGCAGCACAAAGATCTTCACTGTATAACAGAAGATAAACTGTGTCTGCCATTTTGTGGCTGCCGCCAGAACGCTGTCAGAACGCCAGAACGCTGTCCACAGGTTCAAAATAGTTGGGGACTGCTGCACCCTGAGATTTATTTATTTAGAATATTTCCCTGCCGCCTCTTCAAGGTCCTGCTCGAGGCGGCTTACGACTACAAAAACAAGCAGCATAAAAAACACAACGTATAGGTTTCCCTTCGAGAAAATGGCAGCTACAGAGGGTGGATCCTATGGCGTCACGCCCCTGCTAAGCTCCCTCCCCTCCCAAACTCCGCCCTCTCCAGGCTCCGCCCCAAATCTTCAGAGATTTCCCAACCTGGAGTTGGCGACCCCACTCTTTGGCGAAGCGTGACTCATAAAACGTTCCAGCAAATTGGCCCTGGATGGAGAGGGTCCATAGCTCAGTGGCAGAGCATCTGCTTGGCATGCAAAAGGTCCCAGGTTCAATCCCCGGCACCTCCAGTTAAAAGGATCAGGTGGTAGGTGATGTGAAAGGCCGAAGACTTTGGAGAGCTGCTGCCAGTCTGAGTAGACAATACTGACCTTGATGGACCAAGGGTCTGATTCAGTAGAAGGCAGCCTCATGTGTTCATGCGATGCTCTTCTTCTTGATCTCGCTCTTCTTCTTGAGGTTTGTAAGATGATGCATGGGACAGAGCAGGTAGAGAAAGAAGTACTTTTCTCCCTTTCTCACAAGACAAGAACTGAGTCGTGGGCACTCAATGAAATTGCTGAGCAGTCGGGCTAGAACAGATAAAAGGAAGTACTTCTTCCCCCAAAGAGTGATTAACACGTGGAATTCACTGCCACAGGAGGTGGTGGCGGCTACAAGCATGGACAGCTTCAAGAGGGAATTAGATAAACATCTGGAGCAGAGGTCCATCAGTGGCTATTAGCCACAAGGTATAGATAGGAACTCTCGGTCTGGGGCAAGTGATGCTCTGTATTCTTGGTGCTTGGGGGTGGGGGCAACAGTGGGAGGGCTTCTAGTGTCCTGGTCCCACTGCTGGACCTCCTGAAGGCACCTGGTATTTTTGGCCACTGTGTGACCCAGAGTGTAGGACTGGAGGGGCCACTGGCCTGATCCAACATGGCTTCTCTTATGTTCTTATGTCTGGGGCAAGAGATGCTCTGTATTCTTGGTGCTTGGGGGTGGGGGCAACAGTGGGAGGGCTTCTAGTGTCCTGGCCCCACTGCTGGACCTCCTGAAGGCACCTGGTATTTTTGGCCACTGTGTGACCCAGAGTGTTGGACTGGAGGGGCCACTGGCCTGATCCAACATTAGCTTCTCTTATGTTCTTATGTCTGGGGCAAGAGATGCTCTGTATTCTTGGGGCTTGGGGGGGGGCAACAGTGGGAGGGCTTCTAGTGTCCTGGCCCCACTGGTGGACCTCCTGAGGGCACCTGGTATTTCTGGCCACTGTGTGACACAGAGTGTTGGACTGGATGGGCCATTGGCCTGATCCAACATTAGCTTCTCTTATGTTCTTATGGTCATTTTTTTGGGCATGGCTTTGCTTTTGGTACCAGCTGTAAAGGTACACCTTTCTCTTCCCCTTCCCCAAATGCAGAACGGGCCCAGCGCCAGGTCCTGTCACAAGATGTGCATCGACATCCAGCGGAGACAGATCTACACGCTGGGCCGTTACCTGGATTCCTCCGTGAGGAACAGCAAGTCCCTGAAGAGCGACTTCTACCGCTACGACATCGACACGAACACGTGGATGCTGCTGAGTGAAGATACTGCGGCAGACGGAGGACCCAAGCTCGTCTTTGACCATCAGGTCAGTACATGACGCACGGAATAAGAGCCTCAGCCGAAGGAACGGAGGCGGCTGCTTGGTCAGTTCGTCAGCGGCAGCGGAACCCAAGCGCCCTCCGTTGCTCAGTTCTAACATCACACTGCCTCTTCCAGCCCTACACGTGCTGTCCTGTGAGTTCCCTGTAGGACGAGCATCGCCTTTGTTTTTTTAAACACAGGTTACGTTTATAAAAATCATTATTGATAAAAAAAAAAGCATAAAACGTGAACCGCTATAGTACGGGCGGCTTAAATATTTCTCCCGTCCTCTGTTGTGTTCTCACTACAACCCTGTGAGGTAGGTTAAGTTGAGAGTGTGCTGTTGCCCAAGGTCGCCAAGCAAACATCCCTGGCAGAGTCTGCCAGGGATTTCAAATGGGGACTCCCAGATCAAACCAGGTTTGATTCCCCACTCCTCCACATGCAGCTGCTAGTGTGACCTTGGGTCAGTCACAAATTCTTTTTTCATATGTGGTGGTCCTGTAAAGCAATGGGAAAATTTTGGTTGATGATTAGTAACCTGATATCTGAAATTTTGGGATTGGAAATGCCTTGGGATCCAGGGATTTACTTATTGAATTTGTTTCCGGAAGGATTAATTATTGGCCTACATATTAACCACAGCACATATATTGCGGCCCAAACTTTGGAAATCTTCTATGTTACCTGGAAAAGAAGAAATAATTAACAAGCTATTAGACTGGGCAGAAATGGACAAATTAAGTTACTTAATGAATATGGATAATAGAGTTGATCCAAAATTGGTATGGTCCAAATTCTATGTGTGGATGGAGTAATCTGTATGCCCTTAAAATGATTAAGAGATTATTATGTTTGTCGTTACAAAACTCAATAAATTTTTTATTAAAAAAAAAGTTCTCTCAGAACTGTTCTCTCAGGAGCAGTTCTCGAGAGAGCTCTCTCAGACACACCGACCTCACAGGGTGTCTGTTGTGGGGAGGGGAAGGGAAAGGAGATTGTAAGCTGCTCTGAGACTCCTTTGGGTAGTGAAGGGCGGGGTATAAATCCAATCGCCTCCTCCTCTTCTTCTTCTTCCATACTCAGCCTAGCGTAGCTCACACAGTTGCTGTGGGGATAAAATGGAGGAAAGGAGAACTATGTGATGATCTGCTTTGGGTCCCCATTGAGGAGAAAAGTGAGATATAAACAAAACTAAATAATGGCCTCTTGTGAAGTCGTATGGACTTCAGTAGTCCCTGTTGAGCTTTTACCAGTATTCCAGTATTAATCTGCATAGTTATACCCTTTGTCAACACAAGCTGCCTAGATCTTGTGGGAGCGGTGGAGACTTGAAGCAAAAATAATTGGTTCTGAGTTCAAGTCAAACTTCCATTGCAGTTTGTTTTCTTTTTTCTGCATTTCTGTAGAGAGGACTACTTTGACAGGTGACCTATGGCATTGCAAAACATCTTTGGATTGTTAACCTGCTAAACCCCACTCAGAGTTTCATGCTGTCTTGTTATGCACCGCACCGTCTCTCCAGTAGTGGCCGTTGCCTTGACTTTCATGGAGGGCTTTGTGTTTCAGTGACTTGTCTGCTTCAGGGGTTCGCAGATGTGCGATTCTGCCATCGCTTTCCAAGCCTCATTCTGGCATACAGCCTAAACCGCCCACCTTTTATTGCAGATGTGTATGGATTCCGAGAAGCACATGATCTACACCTTTGGTGGAAGGATTTTGACGTGCAACGGCAGCGTGGACGACAGCCGGGCCAGCGAGCCGCAGTTCAGCGGCCTGTTTGCTTTCGACTGCCGGTGCCGGACGTGGAAGCTGTTGCGGGAAGATTCGTGTAACGCTGGCCCCGAGGACATCCAGTCCAGGATAGGGCACTGCATGTTGTTCCATTCAGTAAGAACCAGCCCAGACCATTCCTTTTACGCCCCACTTTATCTTGTGCATCCGTTGAAACGTATGGCCCAGAACCCGGAAAGAATGTTAAAAGTAGGGCTGCGAGCTTCAAGAGTAGAAAGTAAACTCAACGTACTAACTGAAGACTAAAGATGGGTGCCAGTTTTCATTAGCAAGGGGGGGGGGAGTTTTTTTTTTTAATATAATAGACCAACATGCAGTCGTAAGTTAAGGGACATGGTCAGGTTTTGTCCAGGCTTGTTTTGGAATTGGGGTGTTACTATCTCAGCGGATGAGAGAGAGAATGGTTAAGAACATAAGAGAAGCCACGTTTGATCAGGCCAGTGGCCCATCCTGTCCGACACTCTGTGCCACTGAGTGGCCAAAACCCAGGTGCCCTCAGGAGGCCCACCAGTGGGGCCATAAGAACATAAGAGAAGCCAATGTTGGATCAGGCCAGTGGCCCATCCAGTCCGACACTCTGTGCCACACAGTGGCCAAAACCCAGGTGCCATCAGAAGGTCCACCAGCAGGGCCATAAGAACATAAGAGAAGCCAATGTTGGATCAGGCCAGTGGCCCATCCAGTCCGACACTCTGTGTCACACAGTGGCCAAAAACACCAGGTGCCCTCAGGAGGTCCACCAGCAGGGCCATAAGAACATAAGAGAAGCCCTCTTGGATCAGGCCAATGGCCCATCCTGTCCGACACTCTGTGCCACACAGTGGCCAAAACCCAGGTGCCCTCAGGAGGCCCACCAGTGGGGCCATAAGAACATAAGAGAAGCCAATGTTGGATCAGGCCAGTGGCCCATCCTGTCCGACACTCTGTGCCACACAGTGGCCAAAACCCAGGTGCCATCAGAAGGTCCACCAGCTGGGCCATAAGAACATAAGAGAAGCCAATGTTGGATTAGGCCAGTGGCCCATCCAGTCCGACACTCTGTGCCACACAGTGGCCAAAACCCAGGTGCTCTCAGGAGGCCCACTAGTGGAGCCAGAACTCCAGAAGCCCTCCCACTGTTGCCCCCCCAAGGACCAAGAAGACAGAGCACTACTGCCCCAGACAGAGTATTCCATCTATAAGAACATAAGAGAAGCCAGTGTTGGATCAGGCCAGTGGCCCATCCAGTCCAACACTCTGTGTCACGCAGTGGCCAAAACCCAGGTGCTCTCAGGAGGTCCACCAATGGGGCCAGAACTCCAGAAGCCCTCCCACCGTTGCCCCCCAAACACCAAGAATGCAGAGCATCAGTGCCCCGAGACAGAGTCCTCCATCTATACCTTTTGGCTAATAGCCAGGGACGGACCTCTGCTCCAGATTGCTGATTATGACTTTTCCTTCATTCGAGTGACAGCTTCTGTTTGGGAAATGGGCAGTGACTTCTTGCTTCCTTTTCATCTCTTCACTGGGAGGCTTTGATGACTCGCCGTCGTTTTCATCGATTATGTGGTGGAAGGGCACATGGAGAACTGAAACCATTTCAACAAATTCTTGGTCCTGCTCAGAAGAGTAGAATCTTGAGTGGTGGAAAGGGCAAGCAAGTTGCAGCCTGCTCACAGCAACCCTGTAGGGCTTTCCAGGCTGGGCAACAGAAACGGTTTGCCACTTCCTGCCGCTGCTTAGACTTCCTTGGGGGTCTCCCATCCAAGTACCAACCAGGGCTGACCCTGCTTAGCTTCCGAGATCCAATGAGATTGGGCTAGCCCGGGCCATACGGGTCAGGGCTAGAGTTAATTATGCATATTAACATGCTTCGCTGTTCCTTTCAGTTTTGGTCAATGCCAGACGGGCCATGAGGCCCATAGCCAGGATTCTTGTGTCAGGCTCTTGGACAAAGTTATTCTCAGCCACACACTCTGGCCGAGATTTGTTTATTGAGAAATAAAGATGTGCCAAGCTAAGACCCTTACTAAGTCAGAACTGAATTCTGGAGCGATAGTTCAAATGAAACCCCTTCAATCACTTCATTCATTCCTGCCTAGACAATTGCGCGTGCTAATACATTATCTCTCAAGTGGAGCAAGTGGCCCCACTGGTGGACCTCCTGAGGGCACCTGGTGTTTTTGGCCCCTGTGTGACACAGAGTGTTGGACTGGATGGGCCATTGGCCTGATCCAACATTGGCTTCTCTTACGTTCTTATGGCTTCACTGCTGGACCTCCTGATGGCACCTGAGTTTTGGTCACGGTGTGACACAGAGTGTTGGACTGGAGGGGTCATTGGCCTGATCCAACATTGGCTTCTCTTATGTTCTTATCGCCCCGCTCGTGGATCTCCTGATGGCACCTGATATTTTTGGCCACTGTATGACACAGAGTGTTGGACGGGATGGGCCACTGGCCTGATGTAACATTGGCTTCTCTTATGTTTTTATGTAGATGTTCTTCAAGGTCATCCCAGGAGAGAGGTTGACTTAAGCGGTTACTTTTGCTGCTACAATAAGCTGTTCCCACACTCACGCAGACACACTTTCTCCCTCCCCCCTTAGGAATTCCCTGTAGCACAGAAAAGTACATAGAAAACATGGCAAACTTAAGGCGAGTTTGACAAGTGGGCCAAAATATTTTCTGGTGGGGATACCATTATTTGCCATAATGGCCCTTCAGTTGATCAGCGGGGAGCACGTGGCCCGCCGATCAGCTGGAGGGCTCTTTAAATCTCACAGGAGGGGAAGGAGAGGGGGGCACACGAATATGCAGCCTAGAGTGTATGCACACACAGCCCGCCCACTTCTTCCCAAAAGCGTTTAAAGGGATCCTTTAAATACCTTGGGGGAGAAGTGGGGGCCTGCATGCACTTGCAATCCAAGCCATGTACTCCCCGCCAATCAGCTGGAAGGCCCTTTAACTCTTACAGGAGGGGAAGGGGTGCACGCGAATATGCAGCCTGGAGTCTGTACATGCGTAGCCCCCCCCTTCTTCCCAAAAGCCTTGGGGGAGAAGTGGGGGTGGTGGCTGCATGCACTTGCAATCCAAGTCGCGTGCTCCCCACCAATCAGCTGAAGGTCCCTTTAAAAATTGCAGGAGGGGAGGAAGAGAGGCCCACGCCACCCCCTCTTCTTCTCAAAAGGATCCCTTTAAATGCTTTTGGGAAGGGGGGGCCTTGAGGATGCGGGGGGCCTTCAAGGAGGGGGCAGAGCCCCCAGTAGCCCCACTGTAGCTACGGCCACCCTGAATGGTGAGTTAGCCAACGGGTGGCCATCTGACAATCACGGTTGGTGTCCAGGGGCATAGTGAAGGCGATGATCCTTCACATAGGAGACACGGACTGTAACTTGTGGGTGCTTGACCAGGCCCCGTTGTCTTACTGTCTCTTTCACGGGCCACTTTAGAGGATGCTCAAATGACTCCCTTTCTTCCCTTCAGAGAAACCGTTGCCTATACGTGTTCGGCGGGCAGAGGTCCAAAACGTACTTGAACGACTTCTTCAGCTACGACGTAGACAGCGACCACGTGGACATTATCTCGGACGGCACGAAGAAAGATTCAGGGATGGGTAAGCCTCCTCGTGGCGTTTTTAATCTTTCTGTTCTTAAAAATCCTCGTCAACTTTGTCAGGGAACGGTTCCCATGTCACGACAAGCGTTCGGCTCTCTTTGGACCTGTTCACGTTCCCCGAAGGTGTTTGAGGAGCTCCATACTACCTCCATCGCCTTTTAGATGTTGGCGACTTCCTGGTGAAATGTGGCTTCTCCCATGGCAGAGGGGTTGAGTGACTTGCTGGTGCTGTTCCCTCTGCCTGAGACGGGAGAACAAGACAAATCCAGGCTTACTCAGGTGCATTTTGGAGTAGAAGCAGGGATGTTATTCAGTGCTCCCTCTAAGCTGTGGGGTCTCGTGAGCAAAAATTCTCCTTTGTGAGCTAGTGGCATTAAAGTTGTGAGCAAGCGATTTGGCTGCTGCATAAATCAGTTTGCTCTGGAGCAGGAGTGGCCAGACTTGCTTAACATAGGAGCAACCTAGAATAAACGTCAGGTGTTTGAAAGCCGCGAGACATGAACAAATATTACACACATGTTTTTATTGAAAAATAGGCAAATTTGCTTTTTATTAACATTAAACGAGGCTGCCGAAAATAAAAACAAAAGGGGTAAAAACAGATATTGATAATGATATTTATTTGTCCAATTATATCTGTTTGTTTGATAATGATATTTATTTCTCTAAGAGAGAGAGAAAGAGAGAGCTGGAAAGTCAGAGAGAGAGAAACAAAGAGAGCAAATAGATGGGAAGGAAGGAAGAGAGGAAAAGGTGGAAAGAAAGCAAATAGATGGGGGAGGGAGCAAGGAAGGGGGGAGAGAGAGAGAAACAAAGAAAGCAAATAGGTGGGAAGGAAGAAGGAGAGAAAACGGTGGAAAGAAAGCAAATGGGGGAAGGAGCAAGGAAGGAATAGAGAGAGAGAGAAAGAAACAAAGAAAGCAAATAGATGGGGGAGGGAGCAAGGAAGGGGGGAGAGAGAGAAACAAAGAAAGCAAATAGGTGGGAAGGAAGAAAGAGAGAAAACAGTGGAAAGAAAGCAAATGGGGGAAGGAGCAAGGAAGGAATAGAGAGAGAGAGAGAAAGAAACAAAGAAAGTAAATAGATGGGGGAGTGAGCAAGGAAGGGGGGAGAGAGAGAAACAAAGAAAGCAAATAGATGGGAAGGAAGAAGGAGAGAAAACGGTGGAAAGAAAGCAAATGGGGGAAGGAGCAAGGAAGGAATAGAGAGAGAGAGAAAGAAACAAAGAAACCAAAGAGATGGGGAGCCTGCCGGGAGCCGCACAATATGTGTGAAAGAGCCGCATGCGGCTCCCGAGCCACAGTTTGGCCACCCCTGCTCCGGAGCCCTCCTTCCTGAGCTAAAACAAAAATGTGTGAGTCGGAGGCTAAAAAACTGTGAGCTGGCTCAGACTAACGCAGCTTAGAGTTAGTGCTCCTAACTGGAAGGAATTCCAACGAATTAAAAACAAGCTTTTACTTTCCCCCCAGTTGTGTATTTCTAAAGCAGTAGTCACAGAGTTGAGACTCGAGAGCGACTGTTCCAAGATCATGCGGTAAATCCTGGAACCGATGGGATAGCCGCCGTGTCTACATTTTGGAAGCGCTGATTTGAGTACAGAATTTCGATAACAGCCTGAGACATTTTTCAGCATCTGAACAGATTAGCAATTTACACGGAACTCCTGGGTTCTGTTGGATACCTTTCCTTTGAGGGTTTCAGAGGGGAGCCGTGCTAGATTTGAGTCCAGTTGTATGAAAAGTACGAATAAGAAGAGGAGGAGGAGGAGGAGATGATGATGATTGGATGTATACCCCACCCTTCACTACCTGAAGGAGTTTCAATCTCCTTTCCCTCCCCCTCTCCACAACAGACACCCTGTGGGGTAGGCGGGGCTGAGAGAGCTCTCTCAAGGCCTGCCCGTGAGAGAACAGCTCTGAAAGAACTTGTGACTGACCCAAGGTCCCACCAGCAGCTGCATGTGGAGGCGTGGGGAATCAAACCTGGTTCTCCCGGATTAGAGTCCACGCTCCTAACCACCACACCAAACTGGCTCAACAGGAACTTTGACTCTCACAAGCTTGATACCCGGGAAATCTTGTTGGCATCGAAGGTGCTGCTGAACTTGAGACAAGCTGCTTCCCGAGAGGGGGAGAGGAAGGGTACGGTCATTTCTAGTGCGTACCTGAGCTGTATGGGATCTAGCTCACGTGAGTGGTTTGATAGCGGTTAGTAGCCTCCTGCCCTAACTTTTGAAAACAGCTCCTCTCGCGTACCCAAACATCGCATTGGTGGACAGCGTGGGGCTTCGTGTAAGTGTCTCTGTGTTTAACTGGACAACTGTGCCACTTTGTGCGGGAAACCGACGTTGTCTTTTGGCTAAGCGCTTTCAGCGGCGTCCCCCAGTTCCAAACGTATTAATTGCACATTGCAGTTAGTCAGATGGGAACAACATAATTAGGCCTCCCCCCCCCCCCCCCGCCAACCTACAAAGGTTGAATAGTAGCCTTTGTAAGCGAGCGACTCATTAGCAACCACAAATGAACAGGATGCCCATTCGCCTTCCGCATGTGTCTGAGAAAGTAAATAAACAGTGGCCAACGTTTGCCTTGTTCATTTGCAGATGGAAACATTAGAAGAGAGCCAGTTTGGTGTAGTGGTAAAGTGCGCAGACTCTAATCTGGGAGAACTGGGTTTGATTCCCCACTCCTCCACTTGCACCTGCTGGATGACCTTGGACCAGTAGTCTGATCTTTATGGACCAGTAGTCTGATCTAAGGCAGCTTCATTTGGGAGAGGCTGTGGCTCAGTGGAAGAGCTTCTGCCTGGCATGCAGAAGGTCCCAGGTTCGATCCCTGGCAGTGCCAGTCAAAAAGTCCAGGCAGTGGGGGATGTGGAAGACCTCAGCCTGAGTTCCTGAACAGCCATGAAGTGGGGCTGTAGCTCAGTGGTAGAGCGTCTGCTTGGCATGCAGAAAGTCCCAAGTTTGATCCCTGGACTCTCCAGTTAAAAGGATTGGGCAGGAGGAGATGTGAAAGACCTCCTCCTGACACCCTGGAGAGCCATGAAGTGGGGCTGTGGCTCAGTGGTAGAGCATCTGCTTGGCATATAGAAGGTCCCAGGTTCAATTCCCAGCATCTCCACTTAAGAGGATCAGGCAGCAACCTGATGTGAAAGACCTCTGCCTGAGACCCTGGAGAGCCACTGCCAGCCTGAATAGGCAGGACTAATGTCGATGGACTGATGGTCTAATTCAGTAAAAGGCAGTTTCATGTGGAGTCATGAGAGGTGTCTTTTAAAACACGTTAGGCCATTTCTGGATCATAGCAGTGTACATCTTAAACCGAGTTACACCAGTTTGGTGAAGCAGATGAGAACGGTGGACTCGAATCTGGAGAACTGGGTTTGATTCCCCACTCCTCCACATGAAGCCAGCTGGTGACCTTGGGTCAGTCACAAGTTCTCTCCGAGCTGTTCTCTCAAGCACAGTCCTCGAAAGAGCTCTCTCAGCCCTTCACTCAGAATCTCAGAGTGGCTTGCAATCTCCTCCCCTTTGTCTCCCCACAACAGACACCCTGTGAGGTAGGTGGGGCTGAGAGAGTTCTCAGAGAACTCCTCTTGAGAGAGCAGCTCTGAGAGAACTTGTGACTGGCCCAAGGTCACCCCAGCAGTTTCATGTGGAGGAGTGGGGAATCAAACCCAGTTCTCCCCGATTAGAGTCCGCGTACTTAACCACGACACCAGACTGGAACCCAGTTGAAGCTTAGCCGCGTTTGTTGTGGGGTGACCCGCAATCAGTCACAACTCCTGGGTACTGCTGCTCTGAAGAGGATTTCGGATGTTTCTTTTATCCCTCAATTCTGTGCCAAGTGCTTCTCTGTTCCAGCAATCGCTGCTTTTTAGGGATTATTACTTTGGTCTCTATCCTGGCGTCTGATGTGAAAGCCTCGGCAAGCCAGCTCCGTTGACCACACGTGTATCGGGTGGCTTCGCTTTTCTTAAACAGACGCCAACTTCAGCTGGGCAAGCGATTCTCACAGGAAGCTTGGAGACCCTTCTGATTAAGTGCAGCAATAACGCTGGCCGTCTTCTCAGTTGTGGTTATTCCCACTCAACATCTAATGACGTGTTCTTTGGCCCGGCACGCGTGGCTCCGACTGCCGCTGATGGCTCCTACGGTTGGCGGGGCACCTGTTGCTAAATTTGGGTGCGATCGCGATTATTGTGGCAATCGGAGTAGCTGGCAGTAGAAGGCTGGACTGGGAAATGTGCTTAGCGATTTGCCGAGCGAAGCAGAAAAATTGCTGAGCTGAAAGACGCCTGCATTATATCACACCTGCATTATATCAAAGGCAGGAAGGCATTGGGAAATTGGCCGTTTGCTGTGGAGCTTCCCTGTTTTATATATTAAAAATTGGGCCTGGATCCCTTTCTGGGTTTCCTATCGAGGCTACAGTATCCATTGCTTCAGGGTAGAAGCCAAGGTTTGTGTGCTCTCACAAATGTTCGAAAAGTGCATGAATACGCTGCATATACAGTCTTTTGCATTTCATGTGTCCATGTGTGCGCGCATGCACCTGGAAGTCATGGTGACCTCTGGTGACTGACCCCTATTGGGGGTTTGGAGATAGTGGGAGGGCTTCTAGTGTCCTGGCCCCACTGCTGGACCTCCTGAGGGCACCTGGTGTTTTTGGCCACTGTGTGACCCAGAGTGTTGGACTGGAGGGGCCATTGGCCTGATCCACCATTGGCTTCTCTTCTGTTCTCTTCTGTTTTTATATTCAGAGGTATTCAGAGAGGTGGCTGAATAAAGCCTGCCCCTGTCCTCCTGACTGCTGGTATTCCAAGGAGGTCTCTCATCCAGGTACTGGACCAGGGTGAACCTTGCTTAGCTTCTGAGATCCGACAAGATTGGGCTTGCCTGGGCTATCCAGGTCAGGGTCATATACAGTCTTTTGCAATGGTTGGGGACCCCTGCCCTAGTGGACTGGAGAACATACAACTGTTCCAAAATTGGAGTGGCTGATCGGTGGCTATTAGCCACAAGGTATAGATGGAGCACTCTGTCTGGGGCAGTGATGCTCTGTATTCTTGGTGCTTGATGGGGGCCACAGTAGGAGGTCTTCTCGAGTCCTGGCCCCGCTGGTGGACCTCTTGATGGCACCTGGGTTTTGGCCACTGTGTGGCACAGAGTGTTGGACTGGATGGGCCACTGGCCTGATCCAACATGGCTTCCCTTATGTACTCATAGATGGAACACTGCATCTGGGGCACTGATGCTCTCTATTCTTGGTGCTTGGGCAGCAACTGCAGGAGGGCTTCTGGAGTTCTGGCCCCACTGCTGGACCTCCTGAGGGCACCTGGTGTTTTTGGCCACTGTGTGACACAGATTGTTGGACTGGATGGGCCACTGGCCTGATCCAACATTGGCTTATGTTCTTATAGCCCCACTGGTGGACTTCCTGATGGCACCTGGTGTTTTTGGCCACTGTGTGACACAGAGTGTCGGACTGGAGGGGCCACTGGCCTGATCCAACATTGGCTTCTCTTATATTCTTATGGAGCCCCCCAAATACGCCAATTTTTCCCTCTGCTGCCATCTGTTATTCATCCATTTAGTGTTCCATCTGGGTCTGGGGACTTCGGTGCGTGTGAACAGAGCGCGTGACTGGCGCCTCTGTCTCATTGGGAGGCAAATGTCTTTGGAAGTGGAAATTTAACTTGGCTGGACAATTGCCTCTAAGATTTCCTTTCGGCCGATTTCGGCCCCTGTGGTCACCCCCCGTTGTAGTAGCTGCAATCCCGTCTAAGGCACTCTGTATACCGGTATGTCCTGTTGCTAGTGGTTAGGCACTTGGTTCCCTACCTCGAACGCAATGACCTGGCGACAGTGATCCATGCTATGGTCAACTCAAGATTAGACTACTGCAATGCTCTCTATATGGAGCTGCCCTTGTCTCAGCTCCGGAGGCTGCAGCTAGTGCAGAATGCCGCGGCCAGGCTGTTGATGGGTCTCTCGGCGCGGGACCACATCCAGCCTGTGCTAAGGACACTGCACTGGCTGCTAATAGCGTACTGGATCCGGTTCAAGGTGCTGGTTTTGACCTTTAAAGCCCTATATGGTCAGGGGCCTGCCTACCTAAGGGACCACCTTTCCCCACATATACCCCAGAGAGCACTGCAGTCAGGCACTCAACATCGCCTGGCCCTCCCCGGCCCCAGAGAGGCCAGGCTGTCGACCACCAGGGCCAGGGCCTTCTCAGTGGCGGCTCCTTCCCGGTGGAACAAGCTCCCAGATGACATCAGGGCCCTGCGAGACCTTTTGCAGTTCCGCAGGGCCTGCAAAGCGGAGCTCTTCCGCCAGTCTTTCAATTAGGAGCTGCTGCTGGGGGAAGGGGCCGATGGTGTGCCGGGTTAAGTCCCGGGCTGGACATTCAGCTGGTGAAACTGCCTGGCCTCGGGTTTGGTATCGCTGTACTGGGTGTCAGGAGTAATGTGGGCTGCCAACTCCTGTTGGTTCTTCTGCTGTTTTATGTCTATTTTAAGTTAATTTAATAAAAATTATACTGTGATGTTTTAATTTCTGTAAGCCGCCTTGAGCCGGCTACGGCTGGCTAGGCGGGATATAAATCCAATAAATAAATAAATAACTCTTCTGTCCCGATTTCAAATGCTACGCTTTGTGCACACTAGGTCTGCGAGATCCCTCCTGGTAACTAGTGGGAGTGTGACACAGCAGGGACACTTTTGGCATGTGCCACCAATGGCATCATCATGTGGGAACACTGTGGCAACGCTCTGGTATTTGGGAACAAAATAATAGAATTGTAGAGTTGGAAGGACCTCAAGGGTCATCCAGTCCAACCCCCTGCACAATGCAAGAAATTCACAGATACTTCCCCCCCCCACACCCTGAGTGACTCCTGCTCCACGCCCAGAAGATGACAAAAATCCTCCGGGATTCCCAGCCAAACTGTCCTGGAGAAAAATTGCTTCCTGACCCCAAAGTGGCGATCGGCATTTCCCTGGGCGTGTAAGAAAGGGCCACGAGAACTAAGCACTGAGGCAACCCTTCCTGCCTTCTTGCTCACGATCTGCCCAAGTTCACAGAATCAGCATTGCTGTCCGATGGCCGTCTAGCCTCTGCTTAAGAACCTCCCAAGAAGGAGAGCCCACCACCTCCCGAGGAAGCCTGTTCCACTGAGGAACCGCTCTAACTGTCAGGAAGTTCTTCCCAACGTTTAGTCGAAAACCCTTCTGGTTTAATTTCAACCCATTGGTTCTGCTCGGACCTTCTGGGGCAACAGAAAACAACTCCACACCATCCCCTCTCTATGACAGCCCTTCAAGTACTTGAAGACGGTGACCATATCCCCTCTCAGTCGTCTCCTCTCCAGGCCGAACATACCCAGCTCCTTCAACCTTTCCCCATAGGACTTGGTCTCCAGACCCATCCTCGTTGCCCTCCTCTGGACACGTTCCAGCGAAAAATCTGTGGTCAAAAATGGCTTCTACCATAGAGTTTTTGCCCAAATACCAGAGTGTCACCAGGCGTCGCCGATGTGGTGACGTCACTTCCGGCAAACACCAGAAGTGATGTCACCACGGCGCTGTTGCGTGGGCCTCCCTCCTGCTCCTGGTGAGCCCGGGGGCTCTGGATTTCCCAACTCCAGTAGGGGGCAGGCAACCCGAGCGCACACCCGTCAGCGTGTAGCTGCGATGCCTGGGACGTGAAAGAAGAAGAAGAAGAAGGGAAGAAGAAGAGATTGGATTTATACCCCGCCCTCCACTCCCCAAGGGAGTCTCAGAGCGTCTTCCAAACTCCTTTTCCCTTCCCCTCCCCACAACAGACACCCTGTGAGGTAGGTAGGGCTGAGAGAGCTCTTTCCCAAGCTGTCCTTGAGGGAACAGCTGGTACAGAGCTATGGCTTGCCCAAGGTCATCCAGCCAGGTGCAAGTGGAGGAGTGGGGAATCAAACCCGGTTCTCCCAGATTAGAGTCCGTGCACTTAACCACTACACCAAACTGCCCGTGCTGGGGTATGCACACAGGGCATTCAGTAATGCTCTCCCTGTGCACATGCGTTGGGGCTCGAATAAAATACGTCCATAGGCCCGAGATCCTGGAGGAAAAGGCTTGGCAGTTCCTGAGCCAACCCCTGGGTGGTCTCTCTGCAGATGAATCCCCCGTGGGGTTAGGGATTTTGTGCCATTGGGTACATCTTTCCGTTTGGCCTGAGAGAGCGGCCCTCACGCTTCCACAAGGAACGTCTTGTAATCAGGCTAACAGGACAGCCTTTCTCGAGGCCCACTCTGGGCAGCCTCCCAGCACGGTGTTTGCTTGCATTTCTTCCTAACTTTTACAAGATGTTTTCACTAAGGGGGGGGGACACAGGATTTATGGTAACGGTTAAGGTTGAGATCCTGCCAGCCAAGCAGTTCGAAAGCAAGAAGCTGCAAGGAGATAACCAGGCACCGCTTTGGTGGGAATCTAACAGCGTTCCGTGCGCCTTGGCGTCTAGTCATGCCGGCCACATGACCATGGAGGAGTCTTCGGACAGCACTGGCTCTTCGGCTTGGAAATGGGGATGAGCACCTCATCCCTAGAGTCGTATTCGACTGGCTTTCGAGCAAGGGCGGCTTTGGTGGTGGCTACAAGCATGGACGGCTTCAAGAGGAAATTAGATAAACATATGGAGCAGAGGTCCATCAGTGGCTATCAGCCACAAAGTATAGATAGGAACTCTCAGTCTGGGGCAAGTGATGCTCTGTCTTCTTGGTGCTTGGGGGGGGGCAACAGTGGGAGGGCTTCTAGTGTCCTGGCCCCACTGCTGGACCTCCTGAGGGCACCTGTTGTTTTGTGTAACAGAGTGTTGGACTGGATGGGCCATTGGCCTGATCCAACATTGGCTTCTCTTATGTTCTTATGTTTTACCTTTTACTTTACCTTAAGGTTGAGATAGTGTAAGGGTGGTGTGTGTGTGTGTGTTAGAGAACAGATTTTGAGTCCAGTGGCATCTGGGAGCCAGTTTGGTGTAGTGGTTAAGTGCGCGGACTCTGATCTGGGAGAACCGGGTTTGATTCCCCACTCCTCCACTTGCACCTGCTGGATGACCTTGGGCAAGCCATAGCTCTGTACCAGCTGTTCTCTCAAGGAAAGTTGTCTCAGAGCTCTCTCAGCCCCTCCTACCCCACAGGGTGTCTGTTGTGGGGAGGGGAAGGGAAAGGAGTTTGTAAGCCGCTCTGAGACCTCCCAAGTGAAGGGCGGGGTATAAATCCAATCTCCTCTTCTTCTTTAAGACCAGCAAAGGTTTATTCAAGCTATGAGCTTTTGTGTGCAAGCACACTTCTTTCGATACCTCGAAGTGGAAGCTAACAGTTCCAATATGTAGGCAGATGCTACTGCGTAGGCAAACAGGAAATTAGCGTACAACGTAATGAAGATGGTTTGACATCTGCAAAGACTAAATAACAAGCTATGTTGGGTCTTAAAGGTGCCGCCGGACTCGAACTTTGTTCCGCCGCTTCAGGCTGACACAGCTTCCCACTTGGATCTATAAATAAGCTGCGTTTGTTTACTGACGAGCCTCGTGCGGCTCAAGAGCGCAGGCGTAAGGTCCGGCTATTGTGCTGTCTTGCCGTGGCTCAGACCACGTGGCCCTGCGTCATGTTCCAGCTGCTCACGGTCTCTGTAAACACCCCCCCCCCCCAGTCCTCTCGTGAACTCTGAACCACATTCCTTGGGATCATAACTGAGGACAAATCTCTTAACACCATCAGCGCGCTGTTTGTTTGCTTGGCGGTTCTGCGGGTGGCCCGCGAAGAGCCCTCGCTCGGCGTTGTGAAATCGGTTTTATAACGGCCTCATGAAATCACGCTCAAAGCGGACAGTGGATTTCTCCTCCCTTTGTTTTACGAAATTGATTGATCGATGATTGATTTTATAAAATTATGACACAGTGGCCGGGCACCTAATGAAATTGTTGGGTGATTCAGCACAGATGTGAGCGTTTCATTAACCGGTGGAATTTGCCTCTACCAATGCCCTGACCTGGATGGCCCAGGCTAGTCTGATCTCATCAGATGTCGGAAGCTAAGCAGGGCCAGCCCTGGTTGGTATTTGGATGGGAGACCTTAGGATCTGAAGAATCATGCATGAACACAAGAGCTTCTTTTGTTTGCTGTCGAGAGCCAGTTTGCTGTAGCGGTTAGGAGTGCGTGGACTCTAATCTGGGAGAACCAGGTTTGATTCCCCACTCCTCCGCATGCAGCTGCTGGTGTGACCTTGGGTCAGTCGTAAGTTCTCTCAGAGCTTTTCTCTCAAGGGCATTTCTCGGGAAAGCTCCCTCAGCCCCACGTACCTCACAGGCAGTGTTCCCTCTAAGCTGAGTTAGTGTGAGCCAGCGCACAGGTTTTTAGCCTCCGGCTCACACCTTTTTGTCTTCGCTCAGGAAGGATGGCTCCAGAGCAAACTAGTTTATGCAGCAGCCCAGTTGCTCGCTCACAACTTTAATTGCCGGTAGCTCACAAAGTAGAATTTTTGCTCACAAGACCCCACAGCTTAGAGGGAGCATAGCTCACAGGGTGTTTGCTGTAAGGAGGGGAAGGGAAAGGAGATTGTAAACCACTCTGTGACTCCTTTGGGCAGTGAAGGGCAGGGTATAAATCCAACCTCCCCCCCCCCCCAATAAAACTTTCTTGGTGTTAAAGGTGCCATGAGACTCAAACAAACTTTTAACTGTGATTTGGGGACGAAGAAGGGAGATTTGAACTGGTGTTGGCAACCAGTTTTTTTTCCTTGGAGGTATTTTATTCTGGCTGCCCAGGGTGAAGTCTGTGATGCTCTGATGGCCGTGGAGTCATCCAGGTAGGATTGGCTTGTAGTTAAAAGGATCAAATGTCCCGTTCTGGAGGGCCGCCGGAGGAATGTGCAAAGAAGCAGAGAGTTTGTATAAGGAGGGGAAAAAGCTACCCAGGTTTTGTTGAATTTTCTCACATCCCTACTTACAACCTCAAAAATGTTGTTAGTAAAGACGCCCCTTGGGGAACAGAGCTCCGGGATGGAATCACGGTCAGATTGTCAGGCTGTTTCTTGGGACCGTGTATCAACAGAGACGTAACATCCCAATCGCAAGATGTCATAGTCCCGCTGTGTACTGCATTGGTCAGGCCACACCTGGAGTACTGAGTGTAGTTCTGGAGGCCTCCCTTCCGAAAGGATGTGGACAGAATGGAGCGGATGCAGAGGGGAGCGACGAGGATGAGCGGGGGCCTGGAGACCAAGGAGCCCTCCGAGGAAAGGCTGAGGGACCTGGGGATGTTCACTCTGGAGAAGAGGAGGTTGAGGGGGGACATGACTGCTCTCTTGAAGTCTTTGAAGGGCTGTCACTCGGAGGAGGGCAGGGTGCCGTTCCTGTTGGCAGCAGAGGAGAGGACTCCCAAGAATGGGTTTCAGTCAAGGGCAGGAAGGTACCGCTGGATCTTAGGGGAAACTTTTTTGACAGTCAGAGCTGTGCAATAGTGGAATCAGCTGCCTTGGGAGATGGTGAGCCCCCCCTCCTCCCTGGCCAGCTTCAAGCAGCGGCTGGACCAGCACTTGTCAGGGATGCTCTCGGCTGATCCTGCACTGAGCAGGGGGTTGGACTAGATGGCCTGCATGGCCCCTTCCAACGCTGCGATTTGATGATTCTCAGCAGCCGGGCACCGTCACGCAGATGGATGTGCTTAGACGGAATGCCGCTGACTTTTGCCAGTAGAAAGAGTATCTATTACTATGCAGGAGCCCTAAGCCAGGATCAGATGAAAACTGTGAAGGCGATAATGACTTCAGGCTCCTTCTCCCAGCGTCCCGCCTGCTTTCCTTCCCCCCTAACGCCACCCTCGGCCTTGCCCCGCACACTGTACTTTCAGAGGGGGATTGTGTATCGCTCAAACAGCAGCCGGTTTTGGATCACGGGGCCACGGGGTCTGGAAGTGAGCAGAACGGCAAAGGGCTCGAATTTGTTAAGTTTCTCATAGGCCTCTCTGAGCTGCTCGGGGCTTGTTTTGCTGGCAGCCGACAGACCGCTTAGTCACGGCGTGGCGTTTTCCTGCCCGAAAAGAAGCAAAAAGCAAGGTCTAGGCCCTGCCTGCACATAGGGTCCGTCTTAAGACCTTGGAGAGCCGCTAGCCAGATCCTGATTTCCCCTCCTGTGTGCAAAATGCAAATCCAGGTTTTGCACGGGTCCTTTAAGGGAGGGGCATGCGGGCGGGATTGGCAAGAGCGGTTCCCTTTTTTTATCTTGCTGAACAAGTTGTCTGGCTGCCAGGAGCCTTCACCTAGCGCATGCCTCCCCCTCCTGCCCCCCCCCCCCACCTTGTAAACCGATCCAGGAAGAGAGAAGAGAAAAACAGAACCTCTTAGGGCACACGCTGGTCTCAGATGCCTGCTGAAAGGCCGGTTGCCCAGGGAAACGGGGAGCGAGACGTGCCCGACAAACAATCGGGGCAGCCAATTATTTGATTATGTGCCTCTCTTTTTTTGGGAGGGGGGAACTGATGTGAGATTTTCAGCGTTTGCGGCAGAGTTTTTTGGTCTGAACATGCAACTGAGGGGGGGAGCTTCAGCCGTTCCTGTAGCAGCTTTTCGGAGCCTTGTTCTCTTAAGGGCCTGTCCGGCAGCGTATCAGTAAAGCTGTGAGTTCGAGTTCCAGCATCTATGAGTAATTACAGCCTTCCTACCGGGTTGCCTATTTACGTATATGAATACATTAACAGGAAGCTGCCGTAGACAGAATCGGACTCACTGGTCTATCAAGGGCAGTATTGTCTACTCAGACGGGCAGCAGCTCTCCAGCATCTTAGATGGAGGTCTTTCCATCACCAACCACCAGGTCCTTTTAACTGGAGATGCCGGGGATCGAACCTGGGACCTTCTGCATGACAAGTAGAGGCTCTGCCACTGAGCCATCGCCCCTCTGCATGAAGCTTTCTTATCCTGAATCAGACCATTGGTCTCTCACGGTCAGTACTGTCTTCTCAGAGTGACAGGAGCTCTCGGAGGTCTCAGGCAGAGGTCCTTCATATTGACTACCCACCCGATCCTTTTCGGTGGAGATGTCGGGGATTGAACCTGGGGCCCTTCTGCATGCCAAGCAGAGCCTCTTCCACTGAACAACAGCCCTCCTCCAACAAAGCTGTCTTAGATTAGACCACTGGTCTCTGGGGGTAGGGGGGGTGTCAGTATTATCTGACTGGCAGCAGCTCTCCAGGGACTCAGATGAAGGTCTTTCACATCACCTCCTGCCTGGTCCTTTTAACTGGAGATGCCGGGGATGGAACTTGGGACCTTCTGCCTGCCAAGCAGAGGCTCTGCCACTGAGCTACAGTCCCACTTCATGGCTCTCCAGGGTCTCAGGCTGAGGTCTTTCACATCACCTCCTGCCTGGTCCTTTTAACTGGAGATGCCGGGGATTGAACCTGGGACCTTCTGCCTGCCAAGCAGAGGCTCTACCACTGAGCTACAGTCCCACTTCATGGCTCTCCAGGGTCTCAGGCTGAGGTCTTTCACATCACCTCCTGCCTGGTCCTTTTAACTGGAGATGCCGGGGATGGAACTTGGGACCTTCTGCCTGCCAAGCAGAGGCTCTGCCACTGAGCTACAGTCCCACTTCATGGCTCTCCAGGGTCTCAGGCTGAGGTCTTTCACATCACCTCCTGCCTGGTCCTTTTAACTGGAGATGCCGGGGATTGAACCTGGGACCTTCTGCCTGCCAAGCAGAGGCACTGCCACTGAGCTACAGTCCCACTTCATGGCTTTTCAGGGTCTCAGGCTGAGGTCTTCCACATCACTTACTGCCTGGTCCTTTTAACTGGAGATACCGGGGATTGAACCTGGGACCTTCTGCCTGCCAAGCAGAGGCTCTACCACTGAGCCACTGCCCCACTTCGTAGCTCTCTACACACTCAGGCTGAGGTCTTTCCCATCATCCACTGCCTGATCCTTTTAACTGGAGAGACCAGGGATTGAACCTGGGACCTTCTGCCTTCCAAGCAGATGCTCTACAGCTGAGCTACAGCCCCTCTCCATGGCTCTCCAGGGTCTCAGGCTGAGGTCTTTCTCTCACCTACTGCCTAGTCCTTTTAACTGGAAATGCCAGGGATCGTGCCCACCTCCTCATTGTTAAACGGTGGCAGGCCTGGGCTTTGATATGCCTGACTTCTAGATTTTCGTTTGGGCTGTTTAGAAGAACAGTAACCGAATGCCATTTCTTTAAGTGCCGCATTAACACTTGCCCTTTCACCATCCGACTTCCCCAGCAGACGCTTGTTTTCTTTAAAAAGTGCTGTCAGGGGAGTTTCAGAAAGAATTATGGCGGTAAAAAATTAAGCCTCTGTGAAGGAGCTGGACGTGGGCTGGCCAAACCATAAAACCGCGTGGGCTGCGTTGGGATTACGAAACTCGGGTAGAGCACGAGAGACGGCACGAGAGCCAGAAGAGGTGGACTCCAGGAGGTGTCGGATCCCTTTAGGCTCCGTGGCTTTTCTGCCATTTTGTGGTCTGCCTGCCTTCCCTCTCCAATAGATAAACTAGCTGTTCCCAACCCACAAGTCCAAACGAAGGTTTTTGGGCGCCCTAGGCAAACTATGACCTTGGCTGCCATCTAGTTCAGCATTCTTTTTTGTACAGTGGCTAACCAGATGTTTCTGATAGATTCAGGTGGGTAGCTGTGTTGGTCTGAAGCAACGGAACAAAGTTTGAGTCCGGTGGGACCTTTAAGACCAACGAAAGTTTAATACTGGGTATAAGCTTTCAGGCGAATATGTACTTTTCAGATACATTGCAGACCAATACATTGAAAATGTACCTGAAGAAATGTGTATGCACATGAAAGCTTTTGCCCAAAATTAGACTTTCTTGGTCTTAAAGGTGCCCCTGGACTCAGACTTTGTTTAGATGCTGAAGAAGGGGGGGGGGGAGGGGGAAGAGGAGGAGATTGGATTTATACTCTGTCCTTCACTACCAGAAGGAGTCTCAGAGCGGCTCACAATCTCCTTTCCCTCCCCCTCCCCACAACAGACACCCTGTGAGGTCGGTGGGGCTGAGAGAGCTCTCTCGAGAACTGCCCCTGAGAGAACAGCTCTGAGAGAACTTGTGACTGACCCAAGGTCACGCCAGCAGCTGCATGCGGAGGAGCAGGGAATCAAACCCGGCTCTCCCAGATTAGAGTCTGCGCTCCTCACCCCCACACCAAACTGGAAAAGAGCCAGGGTCCAGTGACGCCTTGAAGACTTAAGAACATTGGTGGCAGGGTCTGAGCTTTCGTGAGTCTCGGCTCACTTCTTCAGAGCATCTTGATCTGCTCCCTCTTGATCTTTGTCCAGATGTTTTTGAGAAGCCAAGAAACATTGCACAAAGGGCACAGCTGCCCCCAGAATGATCCCTGAGCGGGTGGCATTCTGACATACACAGCCTTTTGTACATGGGGGTGACATTTCGGCCTTTGCCCAAAGAAGAAGAGATTGGATTTATATCCCGCCCTTCACTCACTTGGAGTCTCAGAGCGGCTTACACACTCCTTTTCCTTCCCCTCCCCACAACAGACACCCTGTGAGGTAGGCGGGGCTGAGAGAGCTCTGAGACAACTGTCCTTGAGAGAACAGCTGGTACAGAGCTATGGCTTGCCCAAGGTCATCCAGCAGGTGCAAGTGGAGGAGTGGGGAATCAAGCCCGGTTCTCCCAGATTAGAGTCCGCGCACTTAACCACTACACCAAACTGGCTCTCCCCTTCTCCGTAGCTTCCTCTAATCCCCCCTTTAAGAGTCTAAGAAACTCACTCCAGTAACCACCAGGACGTGTTTTGCTTGATCAACATGTCCAGGCAGTGAAGGAAAAATAGCAATGAGTGTATGACACGGAAGACACTTTTCCAGGGCCGGTGATTGGTTTCCAGAATACAAAAGAGAGCTATTGGGGGAGCCGTTAAGGGAGGGCTGGCCCAGGACCCACTTTTCGTGGCCTCACAACTCACTTTTGGGCCCCCGGGTGGGGAAACACGGACTTAAGCCATCCCTCGTTTTCTTTCCTTTTTGCGGTCGTCATTATTGGCTGTTTCAGTTTGCTTCGCTTTTTATTCTTGGTTCTTGATTCTTTTGTTTCCATTTACTCCCTTTTTTACACCAAGGCGTATGTGTGTACAGGTGTGGTGGTCAGTGTTCCCTCTAAGCTGAGTTAGTGTGAGCTAGCTCACGGTTTTTTAGCCTCTAGCTCATAGGTTTTTGTCTTAGCTCAGGAAGGATGGCTCCAGAGCAAACTAATTTCTGCAGTAGCCAAATGGCTTGCCCACAACCTCAATGCCAGTAGTTCACAAAGTAGAATTTTTTCTCACAGGACTCCACAGCTTGGAGGGAGCATTGGTTTTGGTGGCAGTGGAAAAGGCCATCGAGTCACAGCCGAGGGATTGGAGACCAGGCTTGGAGCCGGGTTTTTTTTATCCTGGGGGGCTCTGGGGTTCCGGGGGGGGGCTGCTGGTTTCGGGGGGGGGGGCTTAATTTGGCAAGGGAAGGGGAGGAAGCCGGCCGGCCAGCTTCATTGCCTCTTGGGCAAATCTTCTCCCTGCTTCCTAGCAGGAAGAAGACTTGATGAAAATAAGGAGGGCACGCGGCTGCCCCCCCTTCCTCCGCAAGCCAGCTGAGCAGAGAGGGGGTTTAAGCTTTTAGACGGCCTCTCTGGAGTCGCACCGCAGTGGCAGCAGAATTTCTCCATTGAATCCAATGGAGAAATCGTGATGGCGCTGCAGTGCAACTCCAGAGAGGGTGTTTAAAATGTAAGCCCCCTCTCTGCTCAGCTGGCTGGCAGGGGAAAAGAGTGGGCAGCCGCGTGGCCTCCATTGCTGGCAGCCGAGGCTTCCTTCTAGCAAGCCGGGAGCAGTGTTCTCTCTAAGCTGAATTAGTGTGAGTTAGCTCACAGCTTTTTAGCCTCTGGCTCGCAAATTTCTGTCTCAGCTCAGGAAGGATGGCTGCAGAGCAAACTGATCTATGCAGAAGCCAAATCGCTGGCTCACAGCTTTAATGCCAGCAGCTCACAAAGTGGAATTTTTGTTCACGAGACTCCACAGCTTAGAGGGAGCATTGGCCGGGAGAAGACTCGCTGGTAAGGGAGGAGGGAAATCTTGTGGGGCTGTCCCTTTAAACGAGGGGGCTGAGCCCCCCGTAGCCCCACCATAGCTCATGGGCCAGATGGTGACCCCCGTGGGGTTTTCAAGGCAAGAGGTGTTCCAAAGGTGGTTTGCCCTTGCCTGCCTCTGCATAAAACCCCAGACTTCCTTTGGTGTTCTCCCTTCCAAGGACTAACCAGGGCCGAATCTGCTTAGCTTCAGAGAGCTGATGAGAGCGGGCTAGCCTGGCCCATCCAGGTCAGGGCTTGCAAACATAGTATGTTAATTATAGGTGGGGGGGGGATTCAGTACAAGGACAGAGAAGATGGTGGACAAAGAAGGGCAACGCAAAACCAGAAGGGCAACGCAAAACCGAAAGGGGGGTAAGCCTAATCAAACCAGCTGGCTTTAGAAATTCAGCCTCATCCCTCACGAGAGCCAGTTTGGCAGAGTGGTTAAGTGCGCGGACTCTAATCTGGGAGAACTGGGTTTGATTCCCCACTCCTCCACTTGCACCTGCTGGATGACCTTGGGCAAGCCATAGCTCTGTCAGAGCTGTCCTTGAAAAAGAGGACTTTCTGTCAGAGCTCTCTCAGCCCCACCTACCTCCCAGGGTGTCTGTTGTGGGGAGGGGAAGGGACAGGAGTTTGTAAGCCGCTCTGAGACTCCTTTGGGTAGTGAAGGGTGGGGTATAAATCCAATCTCTTTTTCTTCTCTTCCTCTGCTGTTCTTGTCACAGGAATGCTGCGAGGTACGTTAGGCTGAGAAAGAGCACCTCACTCCAGGGGAGCCAGTGAGCTTCCTCGGTGACTGCGGATTTGAACCCAAGTCTTCCGAAGTCCCAATCTGAGACTCTAACCACTAAACCACAGTGTGGCCCATTTCCAGGAAAAGCTTTACCAGTTGAACTTCATATTTGTTGCATGCCCGTTAAATGGACAGACGTGCTTCCAGAAAACTGCTGTGAATTTCAGCCCGTTAATTAACTGAAATCCTTTCGATTACCCTTTTCTTCTTACACCACACCACACCAGTTTGGTGCAGTGGTTAAGTGTGCGGACTCTAATCTGGGAGAACCGGGTTTGATTCCCCACTCCTCCACTTGCACCTGCTGGATGACCTTGGGCAAGCAATAGTTCTGTCAGAGCTGTCCTTGAAAAAGAGGAGTTTCTCTCAGAGCTCTCTCCGCCCCACCTACCTCACAGGGTGTCTGTTGTGGGGAGGGGAAGGGAAAGGAGTTCGTAAGCCACTCAGACTCCCTTGGGTAGTGAAGGACGGGGTATAAATCCAACCTCCTCCTCCTTCTCCTCCTCCTCCTCCTCCTCCTCCTCTTCTTCTTCTTCTTCTTCTTCTTCTTCTTCTTCTGTCTTAAATTCCAACTCATCTTGAAACTTTCCCCAGGTGACCTTGCGCCAGTGGCACACTCTCAGCGTCGTCTACCTTACAGGGTTGTTGTGAGGATAAAAATGGAAGGCCGGCGATTTGCGTACAATGTCCCAAGCTCCTCGGAGGAGGGGCAGGATCCAAATGCACCAAATAAATAAATTAACTGGGGTTTTTTGGTTTTTTTTGGCTGCTTCTCTCATCCACAGTTCCGATGACGGGCTTCACCCAGAGGGCCACCATCGACCCAGAGCTGAATGAAATCCACGTGCTGTCGGGGCTGAGTAAAGACAAAGAGAAGCGGGAAGAGAACGTCCGCAACTCCTTCTGGATCTACGACATCGTACGGAACAGCTGGTGGGTAGCGGGATTCTGTTTCCTGGGAAATGGAACATGGGCCTAGTCCAGTGTTCCCTCTAAGCTGAGTGAGCGTGAGCTAGCTCACAGTTTTTTAGCCTCCAGCTCACACGTTTTTGTCTTCGCTCAGGACGGAGGGCTCCAGAGCAGACTGATTCATGCAGCAGCCGAATCGCACGCTCACGACTTCAATGCCAGTGGCTCACAAAGTAGAATTTTTGGCTCACAAGACTCCACAGCTTAGAGGGAGCATTGGATGGGTTATCGGAGGTGGCAGTCAAAGGCCGGCAGTGATATCACCGGCGCTGCTGAGACCCAAGCGAAAGTCCCCCCTTGAGTCGGTCGTTCTCTCATCCTGTCCTACCACGCAGGGTGGTTGTGAGGAGCTATGCCATCTTTAATTCCTCGATAGAAGGGCGGTGCGAACAGATGTGATTTTGTACCCTTATAATAGCGGAGCTAACGTTGACCTTGTTTTCCTGTGTAACGGTCACGGGAGGTATGCAGGGGAGGGATGTGTGAATTCCCTGCCTTGCGCAGTAGGTTGGACTAGATGACCCCGGAGGTCCCGGCCAACTCTAGGATGCGATGATTCTACGACTAAACAAATTTTCTTGCAAACTTGGGAGATCCCTCAGGTTTGCAGAAAGACCTGACATCTTTAAAGGAGGGATAACCCCCCCCCCCAAATAAAAAAAGGTGTTGTCTGCACTTCCTCCCCAGACCCTGCTGCTGCTGCCCTCCGAGGTGGATGGTGGAGCTGTACTGAACTTGGTGATGGAGGAAGGGCTGGTATCCTCCCCCATGAGTCTCACGGACCTCCCACTTGTTTCACCTGTCTGTTGCCTCCTTTCTTTCGAGAGCCAGTTCGGCGTAGTGGTTAAGAGCGACGGAGTCTAATCTGGGAGAACCGGGTTCGATTCCCCACTCCTTCACATACAGCCAGCTTGGGTGACCTTGGGCCAGTCACAGAGCTGTTCTCTCAGGAGCAGTCCTCGAAAGAGCTCTCTCAGCCCTACCTACCTCAGTCTTTCTCTTGCGTGTTCAGTTCAGAATCTGTTGCTGGCAGCTGAGAATAAAATCTACTGGTGGTGCTCCGTCTGGGCAGATTCATCTGGGAGAAGTGTGATTCTTTGACATAGAATGCACCGCCCGGGTATTTTCTGTCGCAAGATCAGGGCTTTGTATATTTTTCTGTGTTTGGGTTCTGGCGGAGTATTAGGAATGCTTAGTATCTTGGCATTTTGGGGTGGGGGTGGGGGTATGTGGAATTACATTTCTGGCACTCGCGTATCGCTGAGAAAAGCCGTCAGAGGGATAAGGCATCCGCCGGAATAGTTCAGTAGGCTAAGAAATCATCAAGAGACTTATTTTCCTAATAAATGCTTACCAGAAACCATTTCACGGTGGGATGTGGTTACGATTCATCGGCAGGGGCCTCTGGCGATGTGGGGGTGTGATACTCGGATATGCTTTTTGAAACTTTTACAAACAGATACCAGTGCTGTATTAAAGACCCGTGTTCACATAGATGGGGATGTGAAGATCTGGCGGGGGAAGGGAAAGACAATCAGAAAAGGAGCTCGTATGTTCTGATTTTTTAAACGAGACCCCCCCCCCCCCATTTTAAAGAAAAAAGTGGGAATGTTTAGGAACACTGCAGGGAAACCCCTACGTAAAATTAACTCTTTTGGAATGGCAAATTTTTGGAAATTCTGACTTCAGTTTAAAAGGCCTGCTCTTGGGGAAAGGGCAGGTAATAGAAATTTGGAGGGAAATGTAGATATACATGGTACTTTTTCTTACCAGGCTTAATGCATGGTATATGCTAAGCTATAAATGACACATTTTGTGATGCTAATGCAGTAAAATAAATTTACTTGGCTTCTTCACAAAACCTAAAAGTACAAACCCTGTGATTTTCTAAATGCAAAACCGCAAAGTTTTAAAAGGCCTGCACCCTTTGCTACCTTAAAACTCTAGTTTAGTCCCTTCTGGGAGTCCGAAAGAAAAGCTGGCAAATAAGGAACACAGCTTTTGCAGTGAGCAAAGTATGCTGTGTGGACAAACAGCCTCATACAGTCACAGTAGGGGTGACAGTGTCTTTAGATATTGGGTTAGCTGTTTTAAAATATTGTTGAAATGTAACTGCTCTCATCCGCAATCAACATACTGTAAAGAACACGGAGGTCCAGTGAGGACATCAATGTCTTCCATGTTTAGGGTTACCATATTTTGAAAAGGAAAAAAGAATGGACGTATTTCCCGACTGACGGTTCCATGCAGGTGACCGCAATGACAAACCTCATTGGAGATACCCCTCCTGTTTAAGCGGCGATCATTGCTAACCCCCTCGGAATATTCCTAACCTTCCAGCCCCAAAAGAGGACATTTTCATCAGCTTTTTAAAAAGAGCCCAAGAGGACAGACTCCAAATAAAGAGGGCAGATGTCCTCCAAAAACTGGACATCTGGTACCCCTGTCTATATTAGAAGCTGTGTCTGATCGCTGTGGCTTCAGTGTGATCGTTGTGTCGTTAGCTGCTGCTACAGGCCTGCAGTCGACTTACAGCAGCCCCATAGTTTTGAAGGCAAGAGACAAACAGAGATAGCTTAAGAACATGAGAACATAAGAGAAGCCAATGTTGGATCAGGCCAGTGTCCCATCCAGTCCAATACTATGTCATACAGTGGCCAAAACACCAGGTGCCCTCAGGAGGTCCAGCAGTGGGGCCAGGACACTAGAAGCCCTCCCACTGTTACCTCCCCACCCCCAAGCACCCAGAACACAGTGCATCACTTGCCCCAGATTGAGAGTTCCTATTTATACTTTGTGGCTAATAGCCACTGATGGACCTCTGCTCCAGATGTTTATCCAGTTCCCTCTTGAAGCCGTCCATGCTTGTAGCCGCCGCCACCTCCTGTGGCAGCGAATTCCACGTGCTATTCACTCTTTGGGGGAAGAAGTACTTCCTTTTATCTGTTTAGCTTGCCATTGTCTGCCTCTGCATAGCAACCCTGGACTTCCTTGGCGGTCTCTCCCGTCAAAGTACTGACCACCAGGGCCGAGCCTGCTCGGCTTCCGAGGTCCGCTGCGATCGGGCCAGCCTGGGCCGTCCAGGTCAGGGGTGGTAATTCCGAGAGCTTCTCCCCTGAACAAACCGGGAGCTGGAATGCGCCGCCAGTGTCGAGCCAATGGTGATCGCCATTAGAACCTTTCAACCTGGCGCTGTCTTGCAGGTCTTGCGTCTACAAGAACGACCAGGCGGCCAAAGAGAACGCGAGCAAAAGCCTCCAGGAGGAGGAGCCCTGCCCACGTTTCGCACACCAGCTCGTGTACGACGAGCTGCACAAGGTAAGCTTGTCGGGGCCCCGTGTGGCGCCAGTGTTGTCAGCACCACGGAAACGTGGACCGGAAGTGCTGAATCACACCTGGGATGGCTGTTGTTCCCTTATCAGGAGTTGGAGGGCAGGCAAACGCGCCTGTGTCATAAAGGGCTTAGGCGGAGTCGTCCGGACTCGCCTTCACCATCAGGAGATTTAGATTAAACGGTGTCTGCAGAGGTAACAGCTTGACTGCCAAGCCAGCTTTGCCGTCTGTTGAATTAAACCAGGCCGCTCTCCGTGATCCGAAGTTCTCGTTTCCGTCTTCCCAGGTTCATTATTTGTTTGGAGGGAATCCAGGCAAATCCTGTTCTCCAAAGATGCGGCTGGATGACTTCTGGTCCCTGAAGCTCTGTCGGCCGTCCAAGGAATATCTGCTTCGCCACTGCAAATACCTAATAAGGAAGCACAGGTACGCGACCGCGGGTGACCGCGGGGACCAGGTGATTTGCAGTTAAAGAGGCCAGGGTGCGGGAACTATGGTGACAGGGTTAGCCAACTGTTTTAGACACGTTTTTTTCAGACTTATGATTTCGATAGCAAGGTACTCCGCTTTCAATTACTGTCAAGCCGGTATGCACGCAGAGCATCATTTCTGCCCTGCCTGTTTTTTTTTTTTGTTAAAGTTTAGAAGCCTGCAGGAAAACAGGAAGGGTCCGTAGCTCAGTGGTAGAGCATCTGCTTGGCATGCAGTCTCCAGCTGAAAAGAGAAGGCGGTTGGTAAGAGGAAGGACGTAAGAACAGAAGAGAAGCCAGTGCTGGATCAGGCCAGTGGCCCCTCCAGTCCAACACTCTGGGTCACACAGTGGCCAAAAACACCAGGTGCCCTCAGGAGGTCCAGCAGTGGGGCCAGGACACTAGAAGCCCTCCCACTGTTGCCCCCATCCCCCGCAAGCACCAAGAATACAGAGCATCACTTGCCCCAGACTGAGAGTTCCTGTCTATACCTGGTGACTAATAGCCACTGATGGACCTCTGCTCCATATAAGAACATAAGAGAAGCCATGTTGGATCAGGCCAGTGGCCCCTCCAGTCCAACACTCTGTGTCACACGGTGGCCAAAAACACCAGGTGCCCTCAGGAGGTCCAGCAGTGGGGCCAGGACACTAGAAGCCCTCCCACTGTTCCCCCCCGCCCCCAAGCACCAAGAATACAGAGCATCCCTTGCCCCAGACTGAGAGTTCCTATCTATACTTTGTGGCTAATAGCCACTGATGGACCTCTGCTCCAGATGTTTATCCAGTTCCCTCTTGAAGCCGTCCGTGCTTGTAGCCGCCACCACCTCCTGTGGCAGTGAATTCCACGTGTTAATCCCTCTTTGGGTGAAGAAGGACTTCCTTCTATCCATTCTAACCCGACTGCTCAGCAATTTCATGGAGTGCCCCCGAGTTCTTGTCTTGTGAGAAAGGGAGAAAAGTACCTCCTTCTCTACCTGCTCTATCCCACGCATAATCTCGTAAACCTCGATCACGTCACCCCTCAGCCGTCGTTTCTCCAAGCTAAAGAG
The DNA here is from genome assembly GCA_029233225.1 of Lepidodactylus listeri. Classification (NCBI taxonomy): domain Eukaryota; kingdom Metazoa; phylum Chordata; class Lepidosauria; order Squamata; family Gekkonidae; genus Lepidodactylus; species Lepidodactylus listeri. The sequence continues at coordinate 8,088,550 of JARCFY010000008.1, read as the reverse complement.
CCCCAAGCGCTTCAACCTTTCCTCATAGGGAAAGTGTTCCCACCCTTTTATCAGGACCCCTGCCCGAGACCCTGGAGAGCAGCTGCCAATCTGAGTAGACAGTACTGACTTTGGTGGACCAAGGATCTGATTCAGTAGAAGGCATCTGCACAGCGAGGGGCCCATAGCGCAGCGGCAGAGCATCCGCTTGGCACGCAGAAGGTCCCAGGTTCAATCCCCGGCATCTCCAGTTAACAGGACCAGGTGGTGAGTAATGTGAAAGAGATGCCGGCGAGCTGCTGCCAGTCTGAATATATGGTACTGACATCGATGGGCTAGCGGTCTGACGGCTTCTGCCTTTGCAATATACTTTCCAGATTATGGTATGTCGTGCCTTAGACTGGTTTTTGCAGCATCGCTTGAGTCTCCGCAACAAATAATAATTGTGTGCCGTCAAGCCACAGCCGACCCAAGAACTAGGGGTTTTCAAGGCATGAGATGAGCCGAGGTGATTTGCGTTTGCCAAAGGTGGGCTGTGCCCCGACCTGGATGGCCCAGGCTAGCCCGATCTCAACAGATCTCGGAAGCTCCGCAGGGTCGGCCCCGGCTAGTATTTGGATGGGAGGACTCCAAGGAATACCAGGAGCATGGCGCAGAGGCAGGCAACCAGACCACCTCTGAACATTCCTTGCCTTATCACCATAGTCAGCTGTGACTTGATGAAAAATAGGGGCTGTATATAACACACAAACACACACAAACACACACACACACGACGTCCCTGGGGAGGTTGGACTGTGTAGTGGTCCGGAGCAAAGATTCTTCACCCGAAATAGACCGTGGCTGTTCCTGGTTTAAAATGTAGCTCAGGAGCTGCTGTTAATGTAGCCTTTTAGATTACAGCAGAATTTGGGGGGAGGGGGGGATTTACAGCATAGGGGAGGCAGTTCTAAGCTGTTATCTGGAGAGGCCTTCGTTCCGCCATCTGGCCATTCCGGAAACACTAATCCGACCTAAGCATGAGAAAGCAAAGAGGTCCAGATGTCTTCACCCCTCTCTTGAACCTCTGCTTAAGGCAAAGGGATTAGAATTAGAATGGCTCTTAGTCCCTCTCTTCCCAGGTAGGAATGATGGACATAAAAAGAGTCCTGCTGGATCAGACTAGCGGTCCATCTAGCCCAGCATCAGTGACTAATCAGTTCCTCGGGAGGGCCCACAACAGGGCAGAGAGGCCGAGGCCTTCCCTGATAAGAACATCAGAAGAGCCGTGCTGGATCAGACCAGTGGTCCATCTAGTCCAGCATCCCGTCTCACACAGTGGCCTCAACCAGTTCCTCAACCATAATCTCATGCCTCTGTTAACATAAGAACAGCAGAAGAGCCCTGTTGGATCATGCCAGTGGCCCATCTAGTCCAGCACCCTGTCTCACACAGTGGCCAGCCTGTTCCTCTGGAGGGCCAACAACAGGGCAGAGAGGCCGAGGCCTTCCCCTGAAAAGAACATCAGAAGAGCCCTGCTGGATCAGACCAGTGGTCCATCTAGTCCAGCATCCTGTCTCTCACAGTGGCCAACCAGTTCCTCTGGAGGGCCAACAACAGGGCAGAGAGGCCCAAGTCCTTCCCTTGATGTTGCGCTGGTATTCACAGGTTGACTGCCTCTGAACGTGGAGGTTCTCTTTAGTCACTAGGAGCCACTGATAGACTTATCTTCCATGGGGAGAATGGGGTTGAGTTGGAGCAGTGTCTTCCCACAGAGGGTCAACTAGTTCACTTCATGGTTAAGATAATCTCATGCCCCTGTTAACATAAGAACAGCAGAAGAGCCCTGCTGGATCATGCCAGTGGCCCATCTAGTCCAGCACCCTGTCTCACACAGTGGCCAGCCTGTTCCTCTGGAGGGCCAACAACAGGGCAGAGAGGCCGAGGCCTTCCCCTGAAAAGAACATCAGAAGAGCCCTGCTGGATCAGACCAGTGATCCATCTAGTCCAGCATCCTGTCTCTCACAGTGGCCAACCAGTTCCTCTGGAGGGCCAGCAACAGGGCAGAGAGGCCCAAGTCCTTCCCTTGATGTTGCGCTGGTATTCACAGGTTGACTGCCTCTGAACGTGGAGGTTCTCTTTAGTCACTAGGAGCCACTGATAGACTTATCTTCCATGGGGAGAATGGGGTTGAGTTGGAGCAGTGTCTTCCCACAGAGGGTCAACTAGTTCACTTCATGGTTAAGATAATCTCATGCCCCTGTTAACATAAGAACAGCAGAAGAACCCTGCTGGATCATGCCAGTGGCCCATCTAGTTCAGCACCCTGTCTCACATGGTGGCCAGCCAGTTCACCTTCTCCTCCTCCTCCTCCTCCTTCTCCTTCCCCCCCCCCCTTCAAATTCCGGTGCAGATTGAATACTGCTAACCTCAACAGAGGCTGTGTTTGTAACTTTAAGGGTCAGACGTTGCTGGATAGAATGAATATCAAGCAGGCTTCCTATTGATCTGTTGGCCTCCCAGGCTTTTCGTGGGATCCAACAAATCAAAGCCCAGGCCAATCCCTCTGACCTTGCTTTCTCCCCAGCAACTTCAAAGTCAATCCTCCTAATCTGGACGGACTCATTCCCTCTCTTTGTTCTCACGGCTTCATCAGGGGAGTGGGCAGGTGAGAGATGTCAGGTGCGGCTTCCCATCCCACAGACGGGGCACACGCTTGCTTTGTTTTAGTATTTTGATGTAGAAATGCCGGCAAGCAGTTTTGAGCCACCCCAGCAATTGTGTGCTAAATAAGAACAGAAGAAGAGCCCTGCTGGACCAGACCAGTGGTCCATCTAGTCCAGCATCCTGTCTCTCACAGTGGCCAAACAGTTCCTCTGGAGGGCCAGCAACAGGGCAGAGAGGCCGAGGCCTTCCCCTGGTAAGAACATCAGAAAAGCCCTGCTAGATCAGACCAGTGGTCCATCTAGTCCAGCATCCTGTCTCTCACAGTGGCCAACCAGTTCCTCTGGAAGGCCAACAACAGGGCAGAGAGGCCGAGGCCTTCCCCTGGTAAGAACATAAAAAAAGCCCTGCTGGATCAGACCAGTGGTCCATCTAGTCCAGCATCCTGTCTCTCACAGTGGCCAAACAGTTCCTCTGGAGGGCCAGCAACAGGGCAGAGAGGCCGAGGCCTTCCCCTGGTAAGAACATCAGAAAAGCCCTGCTAGATCAGACCAGTGGTCCATCTAGTCCAGCATCCTGTCTCTCACAGTGGCCAACCAGTTCCTCTGGAAGGCCAACAACAGGGCAGAGAGGCCGAGGCCTTCCCCTGGTAAGAACATAAAAAAAGCCCTGCTGGATCAGACCAGTGGTCCATCTAGTCCAGCATCCTGTCTCTCACAGTGGCCAAACAGTTCCCCTGGAGGGCCAGCAACAGGGCAGAGAGGCCGAGGCCTTCCCCTGGTAAGAACATCAGAAAAGCCCTGCTAGATCAGACCAGTGGTCCATCTAGTCCAGCATCCTGTCTCTCACAGTGGCCAACCAGTTCCTCTGGAAGGCCAACAACAGGGCAGAGAGGCCGAGGCCTTCCCCTGGTAAGAACATAAAAAAAGCCCTGCTGGATCAGACCAGTGGTCCATCTAGTCCAGCATCCTGTCTCTCACAGTGGCCAAACAGTTCCTCTGGAGGGCCAGCAACAGGGCAGAGAGGCCGAGGCCTTCCCCTGGTAAGAACATCAGAAAAGCCCTGCTAGATCAGACCAGTGGTCCATCTAGTCCAGCATCCTGTCTCTCACAGTGGCCAACCAGTTCCTCTGGAAGGCCAACAACAGGGCAGAGAGGCCGAGGCCTTCCCCTGGTAAGAACATAAAAAAAGCCCTGCTGGATCAGACAAGTGGTCCATCTAGTCCAGCATCCTGTCTCTCACAGTGGCCAAACAGTTCCTCTGGAGGGCCAGCAACAGGGCAGAGAGGCCGAGGCCTTCCCCTGGTAAGAACATCAGAAAAGCCCTGCTAGATCAGACCAGTGGTCCATCTAGTCCAGCATCCTGTCTCACACAGAGGCCAACCAGTTCCTCTGGAGGGCCAGCAACAGGGCAGAGAGGCCGAGGCCTTCATAAGAACATCAGAAGAGCCCTGCTGGATCAGACCAGTGGTCCATCTAGTCCAGCATCCTGTCTCTCACAGTGGCCAACCAGTTCCTCTGGAAGGCCAACAACAGGGCAGAGAGGCCGAGGCCTTCCCCTGGTAAGAACATAAAAAAAGCCCTGCTGGATCAGACCAGTGGTCCATCTAGTCCAGCATCCTGTCTCTCACAGTGGCCAAACAGTTCCTCTGGAGGGCCAACAACAGGGCAGAGAGGCCGAGGCCTTCCCCTGGTAAGAACATCAGAAAAGCCCTGCTAGATCAGACCAGTGGTCCATCTAGGCCAGCATCCTGTCTCTCACAGTGGCCAACCAGTTCCTCTGGAAGGCCAACAACAGGGCAGAGAGGCCGAGGCCTTCCCCTGGTAAGAACATAAAAAAAGCCCTGCTGGATCAGACCAGTGGTCCATCTAGTCCAGCATCCTGTCTCTCACAGTGGCCAAACAGTTCCTCTGGAGGGCCAACAACAGGGCAGAGAGGCCGAGGCCTTCCCCTGGTAAGAACATCAGAAAAGCCCTGCTAGATCAGACCAGTGGTCCATCTAGGCCAGCATCCTGTCTCTCACAGTGGCCAACCAGTTCCTCTGGAAGGCCAACAACAGGGCAGAGAGGCCGAGGCCTTCCCCTGGTAAGAACATAAAAAAAGCCCTGCTGGATCAGACCAGTGGTCCATCTAGTCCAGCATCCTGTCTCTCACAGTGGCCAACCAGTTCCTCCGGAGGGCCAACAACAGGGCAGAGAGGTTGAGACAGGGCATAACATTCTACTGATGTTGCCTCCTGGCATTGGGATTTAGAGGGTGACTGCCTCTGAACATAGAGGTTCCCCTCAGTCACCGTGGCTAGTAGCCACTGATAGACCTCTCCTCCTTGAATCTGTCTCATCCCCTTTTAAAGCTGTGTATGCCTGTGACCATAAGTACATCCTCTGGCAGCAAATTCCACATTTTAATCTCTCTCTGTGTAAAGCAGTATTTCCTTTTGCCCACTCTGAACCTACTGCCCATCAGCTTCATTGGACGCCCTCGAGTTTTAATCTTTGGGGAGAGGGAGAAAAAGTTCTCTTTTGCCAACTCTCTCCACCCTGTGCATAATTTTATAGCCCTCTATTACGTCCCCCGCCCCTTAGCTGTCTCTTTTCTAAACTCGAAGGTCCCAGACTCTTCAGTCACAGGGAAAGTGCTCCAACCCCCGAATCATCTGCGTCGCCCTCCTCTGTACTTTTTTCCAGCTCTGCAGTGTCCTTTTTGAGAGAGCCTAGATTTTTGCCCTTTTCACCGCTGCGGCACACTGGGGGACGCTTTCATCAAGCTGTCCACTACGACCCCAAGATCTTTTCCCCTCTCATTCTCGGCAGATTCTGACCCCATTAGCCCATACTTGAAGCTGGGATTTTTTTGTCTGTTGCGGCAGGTTTGAAGAGAAGGCCCAGACGGATCCACTAAGTGCCCTGAAATACCTGCAGAATGATCTGTTTGTAACTGTAGATCACTCGGACCCGGAGGAGACAAAAGAGGTAAGGGGGTAAACATTGGCCGAGCGCCTTTTGTCTGTTCTTTAACACAAAAAAGGATCTGTGCTGTGAGGTGCGTTCTTAGCCACAGCTTTGCATCTGTAAATGCCAACGTAGCACGCTACCAAAGCACCGTAGACTCAGTTCCGTGTTTCTGGCTAAACTGGTTGATGTGTTTTGTATGTGTCCCCCCCAAAAAAAACATGACGACAAACAGTACAGCACACAGTAAGAAATAGGAAGAAATAACAGAAGACAACTGTGAGCTGAGTTACCTGCAAAAAAATATATCCAGGAGGAGACGTCAACAATGTGAAATGCATATATAATCTGGAATGTATCTCTTCATATAATCCACCATAGGAAAATACAGAAGCCAACAAGATCCATAATAGGAAATTACAGAGTCCAAAGTGTAAATATACAAGGTACAAGATAAATACCCAACACTTTTCCTAGGTAATTTTCAGGGTTTCAGACTTCTGGTCCTTCCTCAGGAACAAAGAACTGTGGAAGTACAAAATGCAATAGTACTTTTTAAACAGTATTATTTTTGTTCTTTTTTTTTAAAGTAAATTTGATTAGGTTATTTCAAAACTTATATTTACATCCTTTGTATTGACAAGTACAGACAAAGGTTTCTTAGAAAGAACTAAACAACCCCCCCATCTTCTTTATGACAATGATTTTTCCTAATGTGAGTTAACAATATTACTTTTTTAACAATATTTCAAAAAAGATTGATCCCAATAATACAAAAAGAGTCCTATTCAATTAATGACATCATTATACTATTATAACTGTTGCATAGAGTCTCATTAAATCTTACCAGCTATTGGGAGTCTCATTCCATTTCCCTGTATTCCATTTCTTTTGAATTCCTCTTTGTTGATGCAACAGAGCCAGTCTGGTGTAGTGGTTAAGTGTGTGGACTCTAATCTGGGAGAACCGGGTTTGATTCCCCACTCCTCCACATGCAGCTGCTGGTGTGACCTTGGGTCAGTCACAAGTTTTTTCAGAGCTATTCTCTCAAGAGCAGTTCTCAAAAGAGCTCTCTCAGCCCTACCCACGTCACAGGCAGTGTTCCCTCTAAGCTGAGTTAGTGTGAGCTAGCTCGCAGTTTTTAGCCTCCAGCTCACGTTTTTGTCATAGCTCATGAAGGATGATTCCAGCGCAAACTGATTTAGGCAGTAGCCAAATTGCTGGCTCACAACTTTAATGCCCGTAGCTCACAAAGTAGGATTTTCGCTCATAAGACTCCACAGCTTAGAGGGAGCATTGCTCACAGGGTGTCTGTTGTGGGGAGGGGAAGGGAAAGGAGTTTGTAAGCCGCCCTGAGACTCCTTCGGGTAGGGAAGGGCGGGGTATAAATCCAGTCTCCCCCTCCTCCTCCTTTTCCTCCTCCTCTTCTTCTTCTCTTCAATACCAAGACGACAGCAATAATAACCTTCGTGGAACAGTCTCACACAGAGGGGTCCCCAAACTTTGTGAGCCCGTGGGCACCTTTTGAATTTGTGGTGGGCACCAGTGTTCCCTCCAAGCTGAGTTAGTGGGTTTTTTTAGCCTCCGGCTCACGCATTTTTTGTCTCTGCTCAGGAAGGATGTGGCTCCAGAGCCAACTGATTAATGCAGCAGCCAAATCGCTTGCTCCCAACTTGAATGCCGGTAGCTCACAAAGTAGGATTCTTGCTCACAGGACTCCACAGCTTAGAGGGAACATTGGCTGGGTGCTGTTAGCCTAATTGCTCTGTTTGCCTTAATGATACTGGGGAATTATGAATATTAATAACTGGCAATCGGCATAAAACAGATCACACCTGTGTATACAGAGGCTGTTCCTCTTCCAGACAAACCAAAGAAGAGACGAGGAGACTGATGTAAATGATAGAGCAGTGTTTCTTTACTAAGAATATTATATCTCATTCAAACAATACAGAATCACGCAAGCACTTATACAGATTCTAGGAAACTAGATAGATTAAGAGACGGTTTGCACTAGCAGGAAATGGATGGTATCCTGTAGGAGGCAATAATTACCTGTAGCTGGTGTGGTCCTGCTGCTGGAAAAATGAGGGGCGTTTACAGGGAATTGGGGGGGTGGGTCGTGAACTGAACCAGCAGTACACATGAAAAGGCTCTTTGGTTAGCTACACCAAGAGCCACGGTGGGGGGTTCAGAGCGTGGTTGAAGCAAGAGAAAAGCGAAGCAAGAGAGCAAGAGATGTAAGAGAGAGAGCTGTGTTTTGGGAGCTCTCCTTTATTTTGGGGGGTGGGAGGTGGTCTCTGGGGGCAGGCTTGGCCAGGTGCCTGTCCTGGGACCACCCCTTAGAGCAGGGGTGGCCAACCTTGCTTAACGTAAGAGCCACATAGAATAAACGTCAGATGTCTGAGAGCCACATAGAATAAACGTCAGATGTCTGAGAGCCGCAAGACAGGAACAAATGTCACACACACGTTTTTATTTTTAAAAATATGCAAATTTGCTTTTTATTAACGTTAAATGGGACTGCCAGAAATAAAAACAAACGAGGAAAACCGGTTATTTATAATGATATTACTTGTTTGCTAATGATATTGAGAGAGAGAGAAAAAAAGAGAGAGATGGAAAAAAAGAATTAAAGAAGTGGAAAGAAAGAGAGAGAGAGAAACTAGGAAAGCAAATAGATGGGAGAGAGGAGGGAAGGAAGGAAGGGAGAAAGAGAGAAAAAGCATGCCTCCCCTTTGCTTCCCCAGCCGCCCTGCCAGGAGCCGCACAATATGTGTGAAAGAGCCGCATGTGGCTCTCGAGCCACAGGTTGGCCACCCCTGCCTTAGAGAGTCCACCCACTAGCTCTTGTCCAGTGGAAGAGGGGCTAGGAGGAGTGGTCAGTATTTGATTCTACCTGATGGCCAGAGAAATACCTAGGGCCGGAAGCTGACATCATCGGCTGGAAGAATTGTCTTTTAGAAATGTCCCGCTGTCTTCGCATCTCTGTGAGAAGACCCTTTGTTGTACCAAACAGGAGGATGTGGGGGGGGGGGTAGCCTGCTACATGTAGAGAGCACGCACTGTGATGGTGGCTTGTGAAGACAAGTCTCTGGTTAAAAGGACAATATGGCCATTTCTTGTGTGAGTCTCTGTGTGTTGGGAGAAATCTCCTGGCCTGGAGGTGGCAACCTCAGAAAACGGTACTTTAAACCTTTGCTGGAAACGTTTGCAGTCGTTTCCCCCCTGGTTACCCTGTCCCATAGTCTTTCCCATACATTCAACAACACAGTTTCCATTTATTTTCACTTACAGATTCCCCATAAGAGTGCAAAAAGCATCTTGCTGGCTTACAAAATGGCTGCTGCAGGAGGTGGAGCCAGCCATAAGATGGCCACCGTGGGATGTGGGCATGTGTAAGCATGCACACCCACGCACACACAAATCACCAAATGAAGGGGCGTAGATTTTGAAAACGCACTGGAAAAGAGGAGAGAGACTGAAGCCAGTTTTTTAGTGGCGGGTGCCACTGAAACAGCAGTACTTGAGCTTCCACAGCCGATGTGATCTCCAGTGGCCAATCAAAAGCCCCGCTGGGCAGGAGCCCCATCTGGCCACACCCACTTTCTAAGGACACTCGGCAGGCACCAGGAAAGGTGTTGGCAAATGCCATGGCGCCCCCGGGCACCACATTGGGGACACTTGCTCTAACATAACAAAATTGCACGGGTGGTCCTGGGAATTACTTGCCAATGGAGGGTGAAGGTTCTCCTCCTTGGGAGGTTTTGATGCAGAGGCTAGATGGCCATCTGACAGCAATGCAGATTCTGTGAACTTGGGCAGATTACGAGAAGGGAGGGCAGGAAAGGCTGCATCCAGTGTTCCCTCTAAGCTGGGTTAGTGTGAGCTAGCTCACAGTTTTTTAGCCCCTGGCTCACACATTTTTGCCTTAGCTCAGGAAGGATGGCTCCAGAGCAAACTAATGTATGCAGCAGCCCAATTGCTCGCTCACAACTTTAATGCCGGTAGCTCACAAAGTAGAAGTTTTGCTCACAAGACTCCACAGTTTAGAGGGAACATTGCGATCAGTGCTTAGTTCTTGTGGCCCTTCCGTACACACCCAGGGAAATGCTGATCGCCACTTTGGGGTCAGGAAGCAATTTTCCTCCTGGCCAGTTTGGCTGGAGATCGTGGAGGGTTTTTCGTCATCTTCTGGGCACGGAGCAGGGGTCACTGGGTGTGTGTGTGGAGGGGGAGGTATTTGTGAATTTGCTGCCTTGTGCCGGAGGTTGGGCTAGATGACCCTGGAGGTCCCTTCCAACTCTCTGACCCTATGATTCTTGGTATAGGAGGGACATCCCCACTCCACCAGGTTGCTTAACCATTCGTTCAAAAATCTGTGATTTTCCTCGAGGTGTACCGGGAAATGCATTTTTAATCTCTCTTTCCTCCCCTAGTTTCAGCTGCTCGCCTCAGCCCTCTTCAAATCCGGCTCGGATCTGAGCCCTCTGGGTGAGTACGCTTTGGTGCAGAAGGAATCGCCGTTTTGCCGCTGCCTTTAAAACCTCCAGAAACATTTATAGGATGTGTTTTGCGCTCTCGGTATACGAGTAGCAGCGTTAGCCACGTAAGCACAAAGATGCTGACCAAAGCCAAGTGAACTTTTACCGCGTCCTCCTCGAAGCCGTCAGCCTGGGCGCCACGGTGCGAAGCACCTTTAAAAGCAGCCCTTTCCAGCTGTTCTTCCCAACCCCGGGCTAGTGTGTCTCCTTGGGCAGTTTTTCCAGGAAAACAGCACCTTTGCCCCAGAGCCACAAATCCAAAGTCCAGCTTCCAGAGTGGCAGCGATTCCTCCCTTTCCGTCGTTCTCCCAAACTGCCCTCTTCCGAACATTGCCTTGATTTGTAACGCTTTACGCAGAACCCTGCAGTGTCCTATTTGGGATTTGTCACCTCCTCTCTTCCCTCTCCTAATCACCCGTGAAGATGGAGTTGCCAGCCTCCAGGCGGGCATACAAAAATATATATCGCTGTGTACAGTAAATATATGTTTGCGATAGAACAGATTTATTTATTTGTTAAACTTTTACCCCGCCCTTCCAGCATAGCCAGCTCAGGGTGGCTTACAACAATATTACACAGTACAAACAAGACAGTATCAGATACAATATAAAATCAAGTAATACACATATTTAAAACCATAAATGTAACATATATAAAGTGCTAGTATTTAATTCCTCAGGCATACAGTCAGCTTCCCAATTTCCATCAGTTGTCCACGGTACTCAGGTCGGGCTATAGTTGGAGAGAGGGGAAAGGAGGAAAGGGGACCCAGCGTGGTCGGACTCAATTGTTGCAGCCTATCAACCGTCAGTCGTGACAGTGGCGGTAGTAGTGGTAGCGGTGGTAACAGTAGAGATGTGAAGGCCCAGAAAGCCCCCGAAAAAATTCGGGGGGAAAACCGTTTCCCCCCATTTTTTCCGTTTTTTTTCCCGAAAAATTGAAAAAAAGAAAAGAAATCGATTACGGGACATTTTATTTTAACTTGATGAATAAAATATTTTAAGACAAGGTGTTCAGATATTTTCCAAATCATTTCTGAAAGATATGTATGGTATCAGATTAATCTGATTTCTGTTTCAATCCAGGTAAACCTTCAGTTTTTAGAGGTCCATCATAACTGTGCTAATGACAGACACAACAGAGTAGCGGCAGAAGCAGAGACTGAAACTGATCATTACAGCTCAGAAAATGATTCTGATCAAATTTCATACCCATTCGTTGAAACTTAGTCCCACACTCCCTTCTATACACTTCCCCCCTCTTCAGTTCTTTTTATGAGAATGGTTTTTTTTTTAAATTTAATACTGTGGAGAGGAAATATGAATAATTGTTACTTCTGGATTTTTAAAAATTGCTTTGTGGAGGGTTTTTTGTCTGTTCCACATAAACTAGTAAACAATTCAGGAGATTGTTGCTCCATTTGTTACAATTACAAATAAATATTATTTAAAAAGTAAATTCTGTTTGTAATAATTGTTTGGGTACACTATATTTTAATATGCTAGCTGTGATAATTTCATGCCAAGTAAAATTGTCCATAGTCATATTTTATGTTCCTAAAGTAACAGAATGACTTTCAGTCTGGAAAAGAAAAAAGAAGGGCTAATGTAACATTTCCCCCCAATTTTTCTGGAAATTTCCGTTTTTTCCCGGCAAAATCCGGAAAAAAACCAGGGTTTTTTTCCAAACTTCAAAATTTCCAGAAATTTTACATCTCTAGGTAACAGTGGTGGCCCCAAAAGCCTGGTGGAAGAGCTCCGTTTTACAGGACCTGCAGAACTGTAAGAGGTCCCGCAGGGACCTGATCTCCTCCGGGAGCTCATTCCACCAGCATGGAGCCGCCACTGAAAAGGCCCTGGCCCTCCTTGTTACCAGCCTGGCCTTCTTGATGTTCGGGAGGGCCAGCTGGTTCCGGGTCCCCGATTGCAGTGCTCTCTGGGGGACATATGGAGGAAGGCGGTCCCTCAGGTATGCAGGTCCCTGGCCATAAAGGGCTTTATGCTTTATTCTTTTTCCTTTTTATATTTTTCAATACTGTTATCTAAATATGGGTCTCAAATGTTATCAAAAAAACGTTTCACCCAGACAGTACACAGAGGAAAATACATTTCACCCAAACAAAACATCGAGTGGAGGTTTACATTCAGACAACACCTTATCGGTTGTGATAAGTGATACTGATAAAGTTCCTAGATGCGTGGCTGGAACTGCACTTAAGAGTGGGATTTGCGCAACGTTCCTTGGAGTCTAGAGAGCCTGGATCGCAGCTTTCAAACTGAGACTCTATTCAGTACCATACGCCCAAGGTGGCCTTCCATGCTTGATAAAGGAGGACAACGGCAAAAGCAGCTGGGAAAGATATCTAGGTGCTAGACTTGAGTTACTGGACTTTCCCCTAACATTATGGAATAATTTAATTTACCAGGAGGCCTTAAAGCAGACCAGAATAAATGTGATTACTCTTGATCGGGCTAGTACTTTAGCTTGAGCAAGATGTGTATGTTCCACTCTTGCCTTAGGTACTCCTCCTCCAGAGTCTCTTCCTTCGTATACTAGATCCTCAAAAATACCTGGTTGCAGACATGTCTTCACTCTTGCTAGGCTTAACTCTTTCCCCACTGCTGAGTTAACAGGCCGCTTTTCTAAAGTTCCATACTCGGATCGCTTGTGTAATTGTGAGGCTGGAGTTGTGGAAACGTAAGAACAGAAGAGAAGCCAATGTTGGATCAGGCCAGTGGCCCCTCGAGTCCAACACTCTTGTCACACAGTGGCCAAAAACACCAGGTGCCCTCAGGGGGTCTCACCAGATGCCACCTAGTAAAACAACCGACAGCGCACCAAAAATGAATCCGTCTCACCGCTGTCTCTCTTTCCTCCCCCCCCACCCCTCCTTTCTCTCCACTTCCAGGGTTTTCGGACGTCGACCACATCTACGCCCAACGGACTCAGCTCTTTGATACCTTAGTGAACTTCTTTCCCGACAACATGACGCCACCGAAAGGCAATCTGGTAGACCTCATCACTCTGTGACCGGGCAGCGGAACATTTTTTTGCTTTCAGTATTTTTAAATTTTTTTGGGGCGGGGGGGGGGTGCATTGATTTGAGTGACTGGTGGACTGCAGTAATAGAGTAACCCAGCTTTGAAAAAGGGGGCTTTATGGAGAATACCAAATGGGATTAGGCTAATAAAGAGAGAGGGAGAGAGAAAAGTAATTAACGTACTTCTGACGGAGCAGGAACAAAATCTATATTTTCCAACTGTTGGTGAACGTCGAAAAGAAGAAAGCAAAGTTGTGTCTTCATTTGAGTCGTTCATGCTTCGCAGTTTCTCCCCCCCCCCCCCCACGTGTGTGTGACTGAAGCCGTGGAGAATGACAGTGGGAAGCGGGGGACCGGGTGGGGGAGAGATGGGGGGACGGACCGGGCTTCGGGTCGGTTGTAATTCCATCCCGATTCTTGCTCTGCCGATCTTTAGCATTGCTTTTCAGTATTTCTGCAACCAGGCAGCAGATACGCGAGGATACTTTGTGTGTGCATGTGTGTGTGTGTTGACTTGGGTCTTGTCCTCGCAGCCTGTATGGGAGAGAACACAACTTTATAGCCTTCTCACTTTGGAGAAGCCAGCGCCCCCTGGTGGGCAGTTTAGGTATTGCTAGGAAACAGGAATATCAACAAGGAAAAGGTAAAGCTCGAAAGCCAGTCGAATACGACTCTAGGTATGCGGTGCTCACCTCCGTTTCCAAGCCGAAGAGCCAGCGCTGTCCGAAGATGTTTGCATGGTCATGTGGCCGGTATGACTAGACGCCGAGGCGCACGGAACGCTGTTACCTTCCCCCCAAAGCGGTACCTATTTATCCACTTGCAGTGTCTTGCTTTCAAACTGCTAGGTTGGCAGTTCAGCAAACCCACGGAGAAATCCCCACTTGGGATATGAAGCGCGTGTCACGAAAGCCCCGCAAAGGCAGTCTGGGGCGGGGAGGCAGAAGGAGGTTTGGGTGTGTGTGTAACCCATGGCTCTCCTGCCACTTTTCTGTTGGCTGTCTACCGTACATGTTCCTTCAGCACCCCAACACACATACACATCTGACTCCAGGTTCTTGCTTGGAACAGTAAGCACACGTCCCTGGTGGGAAAAGGGAGAGACATTTTCAGGGGGAAAGCATTGGGTGGGTGGATGCTAGTGGGGAGGATTAAACACACGCATGCAAGCAGCTGCTTCACTCCTGATCTCGTGACTGGGAGCCAGTGGGGTGTCGAGTGGTTTGGAGGTCGGGCTCAGGATGTGGAAAACCCCCAAATTCCCAAATTGTAATGACCATGTGGAAATCACTGCCTCAGGAAGTGGTGGCAGCTACAAGCGTGGACGGCTACAAGGGGGGATTGGATAAACATATGAAGCAAAGGTACATGAGTGGCTATTCGACACAAGGTCTAGATAGGAACTCTCAGTCTGGGGCAAGTGATGCTCTGTATTCTTGCTGCTTGGGGGGGCCACAGTGGGAGGGCTTCTGGAGTTCTGGCCCCCACTGGTGGACCTCCTGATGGCCCCTGGGTTTTGGCCCCTGTGTGACACAGAGTGTTGGACTGGATGGGCCATTGGCCTAATCCAACATGGCTTCTCTTACGTTCTTATGTCTGGGGCAGTGATGCTCTGTATTCTTGGTGCTTGGGGGGGTAAGAGTGGGAGTGCTTCTAAAGTTCTGGCCCTGCTGGTGGACCTCCTAATGGCACCAGGATTTTGGCCGTTGTTGGACTGGAATGGGCCATTGGCGTGATCCACCATGGTGTGATCCATCATGGCCAGTTTGGTGTCATGGTTACGTGCACGGACTCTAATCTGGGAGAACTGGGTTTGGTTCCCCACTCCTCCACTCGCACCTGCTGGATGACCTTGGGCAAGCCGTTGCTCTGGCACAGCTGTTCTTGAAAAAGGGCCGTTTCTGTCAGAGCTCTCTCGGCCCTACCTACCTCATAGGATGTCTGTTGTGGGGTGGGGAAGGGAAAGGAGTTGGTAAGCCGCTCTGAGACTCCTTCAGGTAGTGAAGGGGTATAAATCCAATCTCCTCCTCCTCCTCCTCCTCCTTCTCGTCTTCTTCTTCCAAAATAAATCTCTCCCCGGTTTGTTTTTCAAAGAAGCAGCAGCCATGCATGAAGGTCACACATTCCCAAGATTCTTCTCTTGCAACAGTTCCTGGGACGGGGAACCTCCTGAGAAAGCTCTGCCTGCGAACCTTGCCAAGAACTCCATGCCTGCAGTTCTCGGAACGGAAGCTTTGCCGGGTTAAGTTGGCACTCGGCTCCCTCGCCTGCCTCGTGCAGGGAAACCGTCTTGTTCCCAGGGATCATGTCCCAAGAACAGCACCCGTATCCTGCCTGTCTCTGGGCAAGGTCAGGGGTGAGATCTTCTTCGTGGACTCTGTGCATCACACCTCTGGGATTAAGTGCGCCTGTGCCGATCCCGATCGGTAATCTTCAAAGCCTAACGGATTTTCGTGCCAGCTCCCCGGTCACGTGCACGTCCCACTGCGCATGACCCGGGGAGGGGCACGAGGATCCCGCCAGTTCTCTTCTGACCGCCGCGTCGTGAGGACCCCTCTCTCGCTCCGGTCGGTAGTACTTTCGTTTTTCCTATTGGAAAAAGCCTTTCGGACTGTTTTTCTTCCCCTTTTTGACCTCGGACTGTTTACTGGACTCGCTCTCGGATTTCCCTCGTTTTTCTCCCCACTGGGTCATAGGCTTCTTTAAGCGCTGTCGGGACTGTGGCAGTAAAATAGCGCCTCCAGATAAGCACGCTCTTTGCCTCCTGTGCCTGGGCAGGTCGCATCGAGTAGACTCGTGTTCGAGCTGCGCTGCCTTCTCTAAACAAACCCGCAAGAACCGTGCAGCGAGACCGAGAGTGGCACTTTTGGAAGCAGCTTTATCGCCTAAGATGTCGACCGCCGAGGCCTCGACGACATCACCATCGGCCCCGATGGGCCCGGCACCGTCCCCGACAAGGAGCACCGTCGGTACCATTAAGTCGGTAACGAAACGATCCCTCCCATTGCCGCAAAGTCCTGCAAAGAAGCGCAGAGAGGGCAAGGAGGAAAAGGGCAAGCACAAGCACAAAAAATCGAGTGCACAGTCGACGCAGGTCGCATCCGACCTGACCCAGCGCGGGTCTCCACAGCTTGACCCTTCCGGGCGTGAGCGACCCCGGGGCAGCTCAGTCTCCCCGATGCCGCGACCCATTCAGTTGACGGACTCGGACCCCGACATCGAGCTGACACAAGTCCCTTGGAGCAGTCCAGAGACCGGACCCGACCCGTCACCACCACCGAGAGGAGAACAAGACTGGCGTCTTCCTCCTTCTTCGGTGCCGTGGGATGTCCGTCAGTGGCGATACCTATACGGCTCCTCGTATCCCCTGCCACCGCAATGGTATCCAGCGGAATGGGACCGACAGTCGACATCGTTGAGAGTCTCATGATGCCGAGACCCACCGGCCCCAGGGCCTTTCCCGTCACCGATGCCGAAGCCATCACCGGCACCGATACCAATGCCGATACCGCAGACCCCACCCGATGTCGACCTCCCTCCGTATCAACCGGACCCGTCGAACCCCATGTCACCTTCCGAACACCTGTCGGTACCGAATTCCTCCGCTTCATCCGATTCCGAAGAGGAATCCCCCATTCATCCATCGCCATCCCCTGATGTCGCTGACAATCTCCCGATTTCCCCTTCCGAAGACGTAAAGTCCTACGGGGAACTCGTCAAAAGAATGGCCCATTCCCTGGCTCTAGGCACCATCCAACCAGCCCCAGCCGCTACCGATGCCATCTTTGACATAGTGCAGATGGACACATCTACAGCAGTAGCTCTACCACTAATTTCGGTGCTTCTTAACACCGCTAAAGAATCCTGGGGACACCCCTCATCGACTCCAATTTCAAGCAAGAGGTTGGATCACATGTATCGTCTCCAAGAACCGGGGGCAGAATTTTTGTTCATCCACCCCAAACCCAACTCAGTCGTGGTGACACCTTCAGCTAGGGGCCGCAGTGGCCATTCCTCCCCCCTCGACAAGGAAGGACGGAAACTCGACTCGTTCGGAAGACGATTTTATTCTGCAGGAGCATTAGGTATAAAAACTGCAAACTACACGGCTTGCATAAGCCGATATCAGTACTCCCTATGGGAGCAGATGACACCGCTCCTGGCACACCTTCCTGAAGACAAACAGCGTCTTGCCAGGAAGATTCAGAAGGAAGGCATGGTCTTGGCTAAACACCAGTTGAATGCCTCCAAACATGTTGCTGATGTAACTTCGAAGACGCTTACTTCGGCAGTTGCCCTTCGGAGACATGCTTGGCTGAGATCGACGGCGCTCCCTCTGGACACGAAGTCGCTAGTCGAAGACCTCCCCTTCGAGGGTGAAGGGCTGTTCAGCTCTACCACAGACACAGTCCTTCATGATCTAGACAAAAGTATGAAGACCTCACGTAACTTAGGTGTCTCTCAGCCAAGACAACAGAAACAAAAGGGCTGGCAGAGATCCTGGTCAAAGAAGCAACCAAAAAGATCTCCCAACGAACCACAGTGGCAACGACCGGCACCCTCTGCATATCAACAGAAGCCTTACGGCCACAAGCCGCGCTTCCCAACAGCTTCTGCCTCCAAGGCAAAACCCCCCAGACCCAACAAACAGGGTCTTTGACTCTCACACGTGCTCCGATCCTCACACACGTCTGGCACCCTTTCTACCAGCATGGCAAGTTATAACCATGGACAAGTGGGCCCTATCCATAGTAGCGGAAGGTTACCGGATAGAGTTCTTCCAGACACCACAGGAACCCTACTTTGTAGCCACCCCTCCTTCAGACACCCTATCATCAGAAGTCGAAGCCCTTCTATCCAAAGACGCCATAGAGCCAGTACCCATACACCATCTTCAGCAGGGGTTTTACTCCCGCTACTTCACGGTACCAAAGAAGGATGGCGGACTTCATTCCATTTTAGACCTAAGAAACCTCAATGCGTTCATCACATACAAGAAGTTCCACATGACCACCCTCCAGACCATCTTGCCTCTGCTAGAAGCCAACGTATGGATGGTGACGCTGGACTTAAAGGATGCATACTTCCATGTGACGATCCATCCGTCTCACAGACCTTTTCTGCGTTTCGCGGTCAGTCCGCGTCACTTCCAGTACAAGGCTCTCCCCTTTGGCCTCTCTACGGCCCCTTGTGTCTTCACGAAACTTATGGCAGTGGTGGCTGCCCACCTACGGCTTCAAGGTGTTCAGCTCTACCCATATCTGGATGACTGGTTACTGGTCACCCCCTCCGCAACTATCTTGCAAGATCACATCCGGATAACCCTCAGCACCCTAGACTCCCTAGGTCTAACGATAAATCTCAAAAAGTCCATGCTTATACCGTCCAGACGAGTACAATTTATCGGAGCCATTCTAGACTCCCTGCAATGCAGGGCCTTTCTGCCCCCCAACAGGGCAGCGGACATAACCTCTCTCCTCCATTCGGTCCAACGGGACAAGGTCCAACGGGACCTTGTCCAATCTCTTCCAATCTGGTGGCGTTTCTGGTGGCTATCACGTCTGCTCGGCGTGTGAGTGAGCTTTCGGCGCTTCATTGCGACCCACTGTATCTCACTTTTTATCATGGAGCGGTTACCCTGGCTCCAGATATCACCTTTCTACCCAAGATTGTCTCGGACTTCCATGTGGGAGCGGACATCACGCTGCCTGTGTTCTTTCCTGATCCTCAGGACCCATCACAACGCAGCTTGCACTCTCTGGATGTCAAGAGGGCTCTTTCCTTTTACTTGCATCGGACAAAGCCGTTTCGCAAGTCTCCGGCCCTCTTCGTCACGTATGCCTTGCCCAGGCAGGGACAGAAGCTGTCATCTCAGAGACTCTCGAAGTGGATAGTAGAGATGATAAAGCTTGCCTACCTCCTGGCTAAGAGGCCATTGCCGGCATCCCTCCGGGCACACTCCACGAGAGCCGTGGCTGCTTCCACGGCATTCCTCAAGGGCATTCCCCTGGGAGACATCTGCAATGCTGCAACGTGGGCGTCTCCTCACACGTTTGTGAAACACTACGCCCTCGATGTCCGTGTCCATCAGCGTACTGTGGTGGGCCATGCAGTTCTGCAAGCAGCTCAGATGTGAGACCTCCAGCACCCACCCCCAGGTATGTGGTGTGTTTATTGCTCGCTATTCTCCCAGAGGTGTGATGCACAGAGACCACGAAGAAGATATACAGGTTGCTTACCTATAATTGGAGATCTTCGAGTGGTCATCTGTGCATTCACACCACCCGCCCTCCTTCCCCTCTGCTTTTGGTCTCCCTTCTACCTATTTGGGTGGCTGATTGCAGCGGTCAGAAGAAACTGGCGGGATCCTCGTGCCCCTCCCCGGGTCATGTGCAGTGGGACGTGCACATGACCGGGGAGCTGGCGCGAAAATCCATTAGGCTTTGAAGATTACCGATCGGGATCGGTGCAGGCGCACTTAATCCCAGAGGTGTGAATGCACAGATGACCACTCGAAGATCTCCAATTACAGGTAAGCAACCTGTATGTTGTGGGGTACAGAGGGCGTTGAAGGAAAGGGAGTTTGAGGATCCTTACAGGGTTGAGTCAGTGTAAATACAGGGAAGGGAGAAAGGTTAAATGGGATAGAATCTTATTTGCACAGTCCAAATGTGATTTTTTTTTTCCAAATAAAACTCACGTGAGCACAGCCCAGTTGGCAAAATTTGGACCACCAACCATGGATCTGGCACACACCTTGTTCAGGGAGGGGAAGGGAACTCTCCAGGACTTGTAGCAATGAGCACTTGTAGCAAAAGTAGGAAGACTTCGGACTTTGTATGCTTCCCATTTGGCATCAGAGAAGTGCCAGAGGAATTCCAGTCGAATGCGGCAAGCAGGGCAGCTGGTCTTTTTGCAAGCAGAGCTGAGGCCAGCCTCAGCCCCTCTCCCTCCCTGCTGAAAGATGTAAAGAGTCCTCCAGCTGATCCTCAGGCCACCTGCTCCCCGCTGGTCAGAAGGAGGAGAGGAAGAGATTGGATTTATACCCCGCCCTTCACTACTCAGAGCAGCTAACAGTCTCCTTTCCCTTCCCCTCCCCACAAGAGACACCCTGCGAGGTAGGTGGGGCTGAGAGAGCTCTCTCGAGGACTGCCCTTGAGAGAACAGCTCTCAAGAGAACTTGTGACTGACCCGAGGTCACTCCAGCAGCTGCATGTGGAGGAGTGGGGAATCAAACCCGGTTCTCCCAGATTAGAGTCCACGCCCCTAGCCATTACACCAAACTGGTTCTCAGCTGAAGCCCTTTAGATCTCTGCAGGAGGGGAGAGATAGGGGTGGCTGCGGGTGGCCGGGGCTAGGGCTTGGGGTGTCCCCACCCACCCCTGGAACGCCCCCAAATCCCCCTGCCAGAGCGCCGACGGAACCTGGCTACTCTATCTACCTTCCAAGACAGTGGCCGCTTGCCATGTGACAGAGCGGCCGCTGAAACAGACGCCCAGTTTGGTCAGCTCCATGCACAGTTGCGCCCCCCGTGCCGTGCCGTCCCTGGGCAGCGTTTAATGGAGAACCTGTGGTGTGACTTGGTCTTGCCCACCAAAAGGGATCCGAATAATTCCATCTCCAGTTGTCTTGTTGGGAGTGGGTGGAATACAGCAGCCGAGGCTCAGAACAGCTCGCTTTGTGCGGAGCCTCAAGAACTGGAGTTCTGCACGTCTTTCCATGCTGCAGCTGTTTTTAGTTCCTCTTCCCACCCCCCGCCGCCTCCACCTGCAGCGGTGGTTTCCTCCCGCATTCTCCCTCCTTGCTTTGGCCCCAAGATTGTACAGAAGGATAAGTTTGGGAGTGACGCAAGAGCAATTGCCGCTGTAGAATTGCACTGTAAGTAATATATACAGGGAGAGGATGTATTTTGTTCCGTTTCTTTCTTTTTTCTTAATAAACGGAAAACCGATAGCCAGAGTTTGCTGAGATTTACATGGAAAGATTCTTCCTGGTAGAATTCAGCACGAAGGTCCCAACTTTTTTTGAGCCTGTGGGCACCATTGGAATTTTTACACCGTCACAGCCACAAAATGGCCGCCACAGGAGGCAGACCCAGCCACAAAATGGCCGCCACAGCTTACTTTCAGTCAGACAATGAAGCTCCTTTTGCCATGGCGACAGCTGCTTCTGAGGCAACATTTTTTTAAAAAATCTGCACAGCCGATCACATTTTCTGTGGCCCGTTAGAAGCCTTGTGGGGCAAAAGCCCCACCCAGCCCTGCCCACTTTCTAAAAACACCTGGTGGGTGCCAGGAAAGGTGCTGGCGTGGGCACTATACTGGGGGCCGTGATTTGGCATACGTGGTGTTCTTGATGACAAAACCTACAAAGCATTCATATCCCCTTGTACAAAAGCTAAGGGCCCTGATCCAGTATCACCTTACCACAAGTGTTTTTAGAAAGTGGGCCGCTCTGGGTGGGCCGTTTGCCCCTCAAGGCTTCTGACTGGCCATGGGCCGGCTGGGAAACTCATGAGGGAGAGCAGGTCGGTTTCACTGTGGAAAATTTGATCCCCTGTGCAGATTTTTTTTTTAAATACCTTTTTTAAAAAATGTCAGAAACAGATGGGCAGTGACACGCAATACCAGCAAGCAAAATATTTTCAGCAATACAGAGTATTTCCTGAATCCCCGTATCATACCTGTACTGGGATTTGGGGATATCGGCATTTACCGGTATTTTTCAGGTTTGGTTTACCCGAACCTGAAAAAAACCGATTTTTTCCCCTGTGCACACCCTGACTTCAGAATGGACAAAAGGAAATATTTCTTTACACAGGTGCCCATTGACACCTTTCATAAGAGCATAAGAGAAGCCAATGTTGGATCAGGCCAGTGGCCCATACAGTCCAACACTCGGTGTCACACAGTGGCCAAAAACACCAGGTGCCACCAGGAGGTCCAGCAGTGGGGCCAGAACACTAGAAGCCCCTCCCACTGTTGCCCCCCCCCAAAAAAACAAAAATACAGAGCATCACTTGCCCCAGTCTGAGAGTTCCTATCTAGTGGCTAACAGCCACTGATGGACTTCTGTTCCATATTTTTATCTAATTCCCTCTTGAAGCTGTCCATGCTTGTCGCCGCCGCCACCTCCTGTGGCAGAGAGTTCCATGTGTGAATTACTCTTTCGGTGAAGAAGTGCTTCCTTTTATCCCTTCTAACCCGACTGCTCAGCAATTTCATGGAGTGCCCATGAGGTTCTTGTCTTGTGAGAAAGGGAGAAAAGTCCTTCTTTCTCCACCTGCTCTATCCCATGCATAATCTTATAAACCTCGATCATGTCACCCCTCAGCCGTCGTTTCTCCAAGCTGAAGAGCCCCAAGCGCTTCAACCTTTCTTCAGAGGGAAAGTGTTCCAACCCTTTCGTCATTCTAGTTGCCCTTTTCTGCACTTTTTCCAATGCTATATCTTTTTTGGGGTGTGGTGACCAGAACTGTACACAGTACTCCAAATGAGGTCGCACCATTGATTTATACAGGGGCATTATGATACTGGCTGATTGGTTTTCAGTTCCCTTCCTAATAACCCCCAGCATGGCGTTGGTCTTTTTCATTGCAGTCGCACACTGTCTTGACATTTTAATTGAGTTATCTACTACGACTCCAAGATCTCTCTTTTGGTCAGTCTCTGCCAGTTCGGACCCCATCAACGTGTATTTATAGTTAGGATTTTTGGCTCCCATGTGCATCACTTTGCACTGGGCCACACTGGACCCCATTTGCCACATTGACGCCCACTCGCCCATCCTCGACATCCCTTTGGAGTGCCTCACAATCCTGCCTTGTTCTCACCACCCTGAACAACTTTGTATCATCTGCAAATTTAGCCACTTCACTGCTTAATCCCAACTCCAAATCAGTGACAGCTGCTCCTGAGGCATCTTTAAATACCTCCCCTTCGTTTCCCCTCCCTAGGCGGCCTGCCAGGGCAGTATCCCCTTACTTATACAAAAGCTAAGGGCCCTGATCCAGCTAGTTAGCATAGGCACACAGAAGCAGAAGCCTGCTGACCCCACTGTCTGACCAGAATGTTGCTCTCTGAAAGTGACCAAACTTGGCAACCAATTTATGGTGACCCCAGAGGGTTTTCAAAGCCACAGATGTTCCGAGGTGGCTTGCCGTGGCCGGCCTGCCTCTGTGTGACGACCTCGGACTTCCCGCGTGGTCTCCCATCCAAGTACTGTCCTGGGCTGACCCTGCACAGCTTCTGAGATCTGATGAGGCTGGGCCAGGCCATTAAGGCTCTTCGGTGGGGAAAAATTGTATATATTGAGTGGGATGCTAGAATAACCACTATGTGTTGGGGACAGCAGACAAAGATTTTTATGGGACTGAAAGGGTTCTAGGGGCATGCCTCATACAGAAAGGGAAGGGTAGAGGGGAACAGCCACCGGGAATCCCAAGAGCAAACCATGCACAGATTTATGCCGGTTGCACTAGAACACTTGTACAGTGTTCTCCTGTGTGTATTTATCATTGGGAGACCCCGTGGGTGCCCCCTTTCAAGATCTGCCACCATCAGTGTTGCACCGATCAGACTTGCAATGATCTGTGTTTGGGCTGCAGAAACTTTTAGGGATTATGAATCAGTATGTCAGTTAGCCACTTACGTTAAGTTTGTACCTTTTTAGGTATGCCGACAGGCATTCTTACACTGGTTCTTCAATCTCTGGCTCTTTGTGTTGATGTAGTATGGCTCTTTGATTACAAACGGTTGCTGAAACCGGTTGAATTTTATCTACTGCAAAAGATTTAACTATTTTGGCATGGATGCATAGATGCTCCTGCAGAAACTACTACTACTTGGGGGGGGGGGGCATCATCAATCTTCTTCCTGTTCACATACCCCCCCCCCTTTTTTCTGGAGCTTAATTTGGTCATAATTTGGGCAAGCCGTAGATCTGTCAGAGCTGTCCTTGAAAGAGCCTTTTCTGTCAGAGCTCTCTCAGCCCCACCTGTCACGGGCACTCCTGACACCACCTACCTCACAGGGTGTCTGTTGTGGGGAGGGGAAGGGAAAGGAGTTTGTAAGCCGCTCTGAGACTCCGAGTGAGTGACACCAGGGGTGCTGAGACCAGTGTTTTTCCAGTGCTGCAGAGAGGTTGAAAATGTGCAGAAATGCTTTTGCTTATACTAGCTAATTGGTTCCGAACTGTTAATTTCTCAGTTTCAAACCTGAGATGTAGACTTGCTACTCAGGGTAACAAATATAGGTCAGTTGCCCGTTTTAGAAGCTAATCCCATAATTTGGCTTGATTGCACGCAGCGACATTGAGATTCCCCCCAACTTCTTCCGTGTATCCCCCCCCCCCCCCGAAACATCACAACATCACAACAGAACTTTGTTTTTTTTTTAATTGACAGAAATAAGTGGTGTCTTCAAAATATACTTTGTAGGAAAATGCAACAGTAATCTTTACAATCCAGTTTTCCTCGTTTAAAAATTCCAGTGTATATCAGACTCCTGCCTCAGCGCATAGAACTCCCACAGTGCGCTGCCAAAAGCTGTGCAATTGCTCAGGATAGTGGTCAAACGCATTACAGCCGAAAGGGGATACATTTGCTCTGTGGTCAATTCAGGTTATTGCCCGGGGGGCGGGGGCTTGCTTTGAAGACCAATTTAGGAAGAGTGGCAGTTCTGGATATGGGAGACAAGATTCAAATATTTGCTCAATCCTACCCCCCAAATCACTGAGCTTTTTTGGGGTAAGTCAAACCCTCGGCCCTGAACAAGTCAGCACTGTAATGCAAATACAGAATCCCTTTGTACCCTATAAATGTGCTAGAAATAATACATTGCAGCAATAAGAGAGCTGGGAGTGGGGGAGGGGAGGGGTCTATCGGCAGTTTAATGAGTGGTCCATGCTCCCGAGTTTCTAGATCTAGCATTGATCTTGCGTAGCAATTTAACTTTTAGAGCCCCAATGGGGAGGGGTAAACTGAGTGTGTGTGAAGCAGGTCTTATTCAATAACTTCACCGGAAGTTTCACATCCTCTGTTTGTAGCCAGCAATGTATAATGGCTAGAGCGTCAAGACTAGGGGCTTTTCCACATTATCATTTTCCTTGCTTGTAAGATCGAGTTGCATCAGGGTTTCCCGGCCTGTTCTGTACAAGTTTGGCTCCCTCTGGTGGTCGATTCGATATTACATCGCCTTATTTCCGGCAAATCTCCCTGCAGATTTATATACCGGACATAAAGGGATGTAATATTGAATCGACCAGCAGAGGGAGCAAAACAGTACATGGGACAGAAAAAACCCCTCCGAAGCAACAGGGACATGCAAGCAGGGGGAAATCAGAATGCGGAAAAGGTCTAGGATCTGGGAAGATCAGGTTCATATCTACACTCTGCCGCTGGGTGACCTTGGCCGTGACACATATGCACTCAGCATAGCCTATCCCACAGGGTTGTTGTGAATGGGAAAAGGAGGAGAGGAGAATTATGTGAACCTCCTTGGGTCCTCTTTGGTGGTGGTGGGGTATGAATGAAGTAAGGCTGCTAAATTTTGCATAGGGGGAAACAAAACTTTAGCAAAACACAAGGCTGGGCTTCACTGCTAACCTCTGCAGGCTGTACTCCGTTCCTGCACAATGTTTACTGAAACCATCTACTCCCCGCCCCCCAATGCTTCTTGTGGCTTCACTTAATGCCTTAAAATCTCCCCCCTACCACCTGCAAACAGGCACGGCATTCCAACTTGATTGAAAGCAGCCAGATTGAATCAGACCAGCTACCCCAGCTGTGCCAATACCCTCCTGGTTGCTGGGATCAAGTCAAGAAAATCTTCCCAGTCCACCTATCTGGGCGGGTTTCGAAAAGCGGGAGAAGAGCTCGTGCTGTCCCTTCCCACGCTGCTCTGTGAGTCACAAACGGTCCGACGGAGGTTTGCATAGTTGGGTGGGCAAGGTGAAGTTCCAGGCTCGTCGCTTTGGGGGCGACCTGCAAGGGTGGTTTGAACCTTTGGATCTCCTCCCTGCTGCAGTGAATTCGGGTAAGGGGAAGGAAGCCTTCTTCCTTCCGTGAACCCACAAAGTTGCCTTCTGTCAAGTGAGACTACCGGTCTCCTGGTCAGAATCGCCTGTTCTGGCCGGCAGCAGTTCTTCAGGGTCTCGGGCCGAGATCCGCCCTATCACCTGCTGCCCGTTCCTTTCAACTGCCAGAGCCCAGATTATCTGTTGCATGGTTATTGCTGCTCTTAGTTAATTTGTCTCAATCAAAGTTTGCATAGTTCCTGCTACAGCACAGAGTTAGCCATGTCAGTCTGTTGCTGCAAAACAGTAAAAAGCCCAGCAGCACCTTTAAGACCAACAAACTTTATCGTAGCATAAGCATTCGAGAAACACAGCTCTCTTCGTCAGAAGCATCTGACGAAGAGAGCTGTGTTTCTCAAAAGCTTATGCTACCATAAAGTTTGTTGGTCTTAAAGGTGCTAGTGGGCTTTTTACTATTTTGCTACAGCACACTGAGGGGTGGTGGGAGAAGACGGGCCAGCTTTGTGGAGCGGTCAAAGTCGTTTGAATAGTGGCTGGAGCCACTAAGGTTAGCAGAGGACGTGGGCACAGAGGGCTGTGAGATCTGTAAGCTTGTGCGTTTCTCAGTCCAGCCCAGAGCTCTTCCCTCTATTTCACACAAACACATAAAGCTGTGTTATACTGAGTGGTCTATCATGATTAGATCAGTATTGTCTACACTGACTGGCAGCAGCTCTCTAGGGTCTTTCCCATCACCTCCTGCCTGGTCCTTTTAACTGGAGATGCTGGGGATTGAACCTGGGACCTTCTGCACACCAAGCACATGCTCTACCGCTGAGCCACGGCCCCTCTCCATGGCTCTCTAGGGTCTCAGTCAGAAGACTTTCCCATCACCTACTGCCTGGTCCTTTCTAACTGGAGATGCGGGGGATTGAACCTGGGATCTTCTGCGTGCCAAGCAGATGCTCTAGCACTGAGCCACTGAGGTCTGTCCCATCACCTTCTGCCTGGTCCTTTTAACTGGAGATGACAGGGATTGAACCTGGGACCTTCCGGATTCTGAGCAGAGGCTCTGCCACTGGGCTACAGCCCCACTTCATGGCTCTCCAGGGTCTCCAGTTGAGGTCTTTCCCACTACCTCCTGCCTGGTCCTTTTAACTGGAGATGCCGGGGATTGAATCTGGGACCTTCCACCTGCCAAGGGTCTCTTGACCAAACAGCAG
This sequence comes from Lepidodactylus listeri, assembly GCA_029233225.1. Lineage (NCBI taxonomy): Eukaryota > Metazoa > Chordata > Lepidosauria > Squamata > Gekkonidae > Lepidodactylus > Lepidodactylus listeri. The sequence continues at coordinate 8,061,156 of JARCFY010000008.1, read as the reverse complement.
CCCCATCTGCTGTGTCCAGATCTGTCTGTCTTTTACCCTTGTCGAGAGTTCCTTTCTCTAATGAACTGTTACGCTGGGGGTTTTTTAGACGGAGGGTGGAGGCTCTCAAGAGTCCTTTGCCCTAAATCTCTCTTTCACCATAGGAATTGTTCTCATAAACCTTTTTATTTACAAAAAAAGAGAGAGGAAATCCCTAAGAATCCACCCAGCCAAGTCTCCTTTTTCTCCGATGACTCCAGTTGGTGCAAAGATAGAAAGGTCTTTTACTATAGGGACTTTGTAGCATTTATCACATCCTTCATCGCTCTCTTCTGAAGAGGGCTGGGCTGAACACTCGCTCAGTTATTTCCTCTCCGGTTATTTTTCTTGGCCGGCAAAGGGTGGTGCACTTGATATTGTCTTGTGTGTGTGTATATATATGCACACACGTATATATACACAGACGCCCCCATATATACACAGACATACACAGGAAAGTATCAAACGATTGCATATGATAAGACAAAGAGCACAGTGCTGGATTCCCAACACTTGAGACTTTCTTTCTGTGCTACTGCACTTAAGGCATATTTTCATAAGAACATCAGAAGAGCCCTGCTGGATCAGACCAGGGGTCCATCTAGTCCAGCATCCTGTCTCACACAGCAGCCAACCAGTTCCTCTGGAGGGACGACGACAGGGCAGAGAGGCCGAGGCCTTCATAAGAACATCAGAAGAGCCCTGCTGGATCAGACCAGTGGTCCATCTAGTCCAGCATCTTGTCTCACACAGTGGCCAGCCAGTTCCTTTGGACAGCCAACAATGGGGCATAGAGGCTAAGGCCTTCTTAAGAACCTCAGAAGGGCCCTGCTGGATCAGACCAGTGGTCCATCTAGCCCAGCATCCTGTCTCACACAGTGGCCAACCAGTTCCTTTGGAAGGCCAACAACAGGGCAGAGAGGCCGAGGCCTTCATAAGAACATAAGAAGAGCCCTGCCAGATCAGACCAGTGAGGGTCCATCTAGTCCAGCATCCTGTCTCACACAGTGGCCAACCAGGTCCTCTGGAGGACCAATAGGGTACAGAGGCTGAGACCTTCCCCTGATGTGGCCTCCTGGCACTGGGAATTCAGAGGCCGACTGCTTGTTAACACGGAGGTTACTCTCAGTCACCATAGCTAGTAGCCATTGACAGACTTATCCTCCGTGATCTATCTAATCCCCTTTTAAAGCTGTCTGTTCATATGGCCATCACTGTATCCTCCGGCGGTGAATTCCACATTTTAATCACTCTCTGTGTAAAGAGGTGTATCCTTTTTTCTGTCTAGAATCTACTGCCCATCAGTCAAAAGAAGCATTCTTCCCCCTAAATCACAAAAGCAACAATTTGGCTCCAATTTGTCCCTTGGAAAGTGTTGTGTGCAACACTGCAGGAAGCGTCATGAAGTCGTGGATTGGAGCAGACATGATACTCAAGGCTCAGTTAAGGAAAGCCTCCAATTCCTTTTCCTGCCTGCCCTTCTGCTCCCAAATTGCTCCGGGGTCAACCACTGCTTCTTGTTCGGGGTCAACCACTTCCCTTCCTCTGAGCTGTGCCAAGCTACCCTTTGAAAAGAACATTCCTGAACTCTGTAATTCCCTTTGCGCATAGAAGCAAAATGCATGGGGTGGGGGAAAGAATGCCACACCCAGAACGGTAATATTTACATTTTTCAGTGTTGTGCTGGTTTGGACTCGTTGAGATCCTTCCATGCAAAACCCGGGCTATTACTGGATTTTTGGTTTCTTCAAGGCCCCCCTTGCAAGCATCTTCAGATTAAATTGGTTTCAAGCACAGGATGAAACCCTGCTGTTTTCCGGCTCTATTTACAATGGGCTTTTCTGCATTATCATTTTCCTCATGTGTAAATTCCTGTTTCGTCTGGGTTTTTCTCATTCTGCATGTATATTGCTCCCTCTAGTGGCGTCTTCGATACTATACTGGTGTATGTCTGGCAGGAAAACCTGAAGTTTAAATCTGCCAGGAGATATGCCGGACAGAAACGTAATATCGAATCAACCAGTAGAGGGAGCAAAATACATGCGGAACAGAACCTCCCCCCCCCCCCCCCCCGAAGAAACAGGAACTTACAAGTGAGGAAAATGAGGATGTAGAAAAGTCAAAAGTCTGCAGCAGCTTGTCATTTTGAATTGAGCAAATTAAAAAGGGTCTCTCCGATTCAAAAACTGCTTATGCTGTCAGGAACGGGCTCTTTGGGGGATGACTCCCGCCCCCGGCAAACACCTAAAAACATTCTGCGTGAATACATTCATCTAACTGGTGGAAACAGTCTTTATCAGTGAGCTTTAAAAAAGCTCTTTTAAAAAGAAATCTGCATATTTAGTTGCTGGTGATGACAGGATCCTGTGAGGCAGGGAATAAGAGCCAACCCCCCCCCCCCCGATTTCAGTCTTGATTTCTTTTGTTGCTAGGCACCCATATTCCTACACACAGGTGACAGCTCTAAACAACTACACGGGCTTATATATACAAACGATGCATCTCAAAGGCACAAATCCTTTTTTTCCTTTAAGGAAAGGGCGACGCCTTTAACCAGCAGCACATGACACTACTGCTGGAGTTGCGTGTTCAAAAGGTACCGCCGTGACTGCTCTTAAAAGATCCTTTTGCCATTTCACCTCAGATATATACAAGAAGGAAGCCTAGAGCATTTACTCTGAGTCTTCTCCCCCCACTCCAATGCCTGGCGGAGATCTTTCCACCCTCCCTCCACTAACGGTCCCTCTGTGTTAGAACCTTTTGCAGTTGCCCATCTGGATCACCAAGAGAGACCCTGCCACTCCGAAGGACAATGGACAGGGCAAAGGACAGAAACATACACGGCTGGTCCAGAAATACTATCAGGCATAGTGTAGCATCAATCATGGACTGCTGAATCCCAAAACTCATTCTTGCAGACTTAACTAGAATAATTTCCCTCTCATCGTCATTGGCTCTCTTTGGGGTTCTCGATCTGGTATTCTGAATGATGGGGAGGGGGAGATACAGTGAAATAAATCAAGGGGAACAAGGGCTTCAAATTAGGAGCTGGGGAGGAGAGGAGGGTAATAAGTATTAAACCCAGAATCCCCCACTGTCTCCAGGGTTTTGAGGATTCCGCACTCCACCAGAGTCCGAAGGGGATTTGAGATCCTGTTAAGTAACAACGGTCCTGTTTGTTCCCCGCTTCCGAGAGGTCACCATCAGGCATGGTCAGCCTGATCTTTGCGAACCGGCAGGGCTAGGAACTTGGTTCCATTAGGGGAACCCTCCCGCTAAAAAAAAACCCCGCCTGGGCTCCTTCACTTCATTGGGCTCGCCGCAAGATGAATTCTGAACGGTTCGGGCCCAATACACTTAGAACAGCTCTTACGGGCCCCTGGCGTCTCGAAAAGCTATGGTTTCGTCTACTGGTTGCCCGATTCGGTCTGCCTCGCTTAATGCTTAAATAGAGGCACTGTCTTGGGGAAACAAAAATACATATATACGCACGTATAATTTTGTGTAGAAAGCTGGTGGGAGTTCTCTGTTTTTCATTTAAAAAAAACAAAAACAAGGGTTTGGCCACGGCAGGTGCCCAGCGTGAGACCCTCCGCTCATACGGAAATGGCGCTCCCCCCTCCCGCTCTATCGGCACTTGCGGCTGCGATTTCAGTTTTCCTTTTTTTTTTTTTGCTTAGTGTGAAGTTCATTCTCTCTCTCTCCCTCGCCCTCTCTCCCTGTTTCTCTTTTTGGAATTACAAATGGGTGTCCTCCTCTTCCTCGAGGTCCTCTTTCGTCAGGTTGTCCATCGGGACGATCCAGCTGTCCCCCAGCTCCCCGTTCAGGTTGACCTTCTTCTCTTGCATCTCGGAGGAGGTCTCCATCACTTCCAAGGTGGGGTTGTCGTGGTACCCGTTCTCCATGGTCTGCAGCTCTTCCGTCAGACGTTGCTGTGAAACAGAGAGGAAAGAGGGTGGAGAGGCGGGCCGGGGACTGGAAGAGGAGCTGAGGTCCTGCCCAGTCCGCTTATGAGGTTAAGGGCTGGATGGATCATAGAATCAGAGAGTTGGAAGGGACCTCCAGGGTCATCTAGTCCAACCCCCTGCACAATGCAGGAAATTCACAAATACCTCCCCCTCCACAACCCCAGTGACCGCTGTTCCATGCCCAGAAGATGACAAAAGGCAAAGCAGCTCAATGCGCGCAGGAGGATAACCCCCCACTCAGACCAAAGCCCTTCATGTGCACAAACTCCCTCGAGATCTATCGGCTAAGACCACCCCGGATAGCAGCTTTTCCTGACTGCTTGGAAATAAGGACAGCTGCTGAGATAAGCTGTTCCCACGGATTAACAGGGAACTGTGTGGTGCTTCTGCCCTCTGCTGGCCACTTCAAGTAAAACAACTGCTGCCTCGGAACCGCAGGGGAAGAGGGGCTTGGGTTCCATGAGGTTCTGGCTTAAAAACACAAGAGAAGCCATGCTGGATCAGGCCAGTGGCCCATTCAGTCGGACACTCTGTGTCACACAGTGGCCAAAAACCAGGTGCCATCAGGAGGAACACCAGCGGGGCCAGAACTCCAGAAGGCCTCCCACTGTTGCCCCACAGGCACCAAGAACGCAGAGTATCACTGCCTCGGACATAATTAAGAACATAAGAGAAGCCATGTTGGATCAGGTCAATGGCCCATCCAGTCCAACACTCTGAGCCGCACAATGGCCAAAACCCAGGTGCCATCAGGAGGTCCACCAGCAAGGCCATATGAACACAACAGAAGCCATGTTGGATCAGGCCAGTGGCCCATCCAGTCCAACGCTCTGTGTCACACAGTGGCCAGAAATACCAGGTGCCCTCAGGAGGTTCACCAGCGGTGCCAGATTTGTCTTTGGCAAATTGGGTGGAGGCAGGAAGGCCCGGAAACAGGGAATGGACCCTTTCCTGCCTCTTCCAAAGATGTACCACATCCTCATCTGCCTTGACCTCTTTCCTGGTCTGGTCACAATGGGTCACTCCCTTCAGCTCAACTTCCGTACCGCTCCCGGCACTGTGTTGCTCTCGGTTGTCCGAAGAGGAACAATGAATCATTGTGTTGTCACTGTGCCTTCTCTAATATCTGGCCCCTCTGTTTGGCTTCCTCTGACTTCTAGCCTCAGCTCTCTGTTATGCTTGCAACCCCTCCCTCTCTGGGAGACCCTCTTTGCAGAGTGCAAAAATACCCCCAAGGGCCTTTGAACATAAAGAAAATCCTTTGGTTGTGAGCCAGAGTTCCGGGCCTATTCTCAAAAGCCAGTAGCCTCTTGACACTATGGATCTGAGTCGAAAAATATGAAAGATCTTTACCAAATGCTATAAATCAACCTTTTTAAGCCTGTGGCACCTTTGGAGTTCTGACACAGGGCAGTGGGCTCAGCCACAAAATGGTTGTTGCAGGAGGCGGAGCCAGCCACAAAATGGCTGCGGCGGGAGGCGGAACCAGTCACAAAATGGCTGCTGCAGCTTACTATCAATGATACACTGAAGCTCTTGTGCCAAAGCTTTTAAAAAAAATCTGCACAGCCCCTCAAATCTCCAGTGGCCAATCAGAAGCCTCCCCAAGCAAAATCTCCACCTGACCCCACCTATTTTCTAAAATCACTGAGTGGGCACCAGGAAAGGTGTCAGCGGGTGCCATGGCTCCCCCAGGCACCACACAATCGGGTTAGGGCGATGGTCCAAATGAGGGGGTCACTCTACTCAGGCGGGTTAGTTTGGGTCCGTCAAACCAGGACCTGAAACCACAGTCTGAAGTTGGTTCACTGACCATAGTTAGTAACACGTGACATATGATGATGGACAAATCGCTTTGTTCCATAGCGGCTGAGATGGCCGCTGGGTGTCAACCAATGCTCCCTCAAAGCCGTGGAGTCTTGTGAGCAAAAATTCTACTTTGTGAGCTACTGGCATTAAAGCTGTGAGTGAGCAATTTGGCTGCTGCATAAATTAGTTTACTCTGGAGCCCTCCTTCCTGAGCAAGGACGAAAATGTGTGAGCTGGGGGCTAAAAAAACTGTGAGCTAGCTCACACTAACTCAGCTTAGAGGGAACACTGGTGTCAACTGGGGGGAAAAACGTAAGCTGATGAATCCAGCATTTGTTTACAACCTCAGCCTCATTAAAATAGACTGTGGTTTCATATAATGTGTGAATCGAGCTGGTGTCAACCTACTAGTAAGGGCAATGGATTTTCTCTGGAGGGCTGCCACGTACGCATGAACACAAGAAACTGTCTTCTACAGAATCAGCTCCTTGGTCCATCAAAGACAGTACTGTCTGCTCAGGCTGGCAGTGGCTCTCCAGGGTCTCAGGCAGAGGTCTTTCCCATCCCCTACCGCCTGGTCCTTTCAACTGGAGATGCCGGGGATTGAACCTGGGACCTTCTGCCTGCCAAGCAGATGCTTTGCTACTGAGCTACAGCCCCACTTCATGCCTCTCCAGGGTCTCAGGCTGAGGTCTTTCCCATCACCTCCTGCCTGGTCCTTTTTAACTGGAGATGGCAGGGATTGAACCTGGGACCTGCCTGCCAAGCAGAGGCTCTACCTCTGAGCTACAGCCCTTTCTTACACGACCAGGGAAATGCTGATTGCCACTTCGGGGTCAGGAAGCAATTTTTCTCCAGGCCAGTTTCGCCAGGTACAGTGAAGGCTTTCTGTCATCTTCTGAGCATGGTCACTGTGGGTGTGGAGGGGAAGGTATTTGTGAATTTCCTGCATTACGCAGGGGGTTGGACCTGGAGGTCCCTTCCAACTCTATGATTCTATGATTCGACACTTCATGGCTCTCCAGGGTCTCAGGCAGAGGTCTGTCACATCACCTACTGCCAGATCTTTTACTGGAGATGCTAGGGATTGAACCCGGGATCTTCTGCATGCCAGGCAGATGCTCTACCACTGAGCCACATGTAGGATGATGGAGGGCAACCAAAGGGAGAGGGCAGGGGAAATGATGTCATGCCAATGATGTGACATCACTTATGCCAAATACCTGAAAATGACATCGTATCTCTGGGAAAACATCAATGTGATGCTCTAGGATTCAGACTCAAACTCCACGGGAAAACCAGAGTTTTGTCTGAATCCTAGAATGTCATGTTTTCACACTAACAAGGTGACATCATTTCTGGGCATCCGCTGGATGCGATGTCACTCTATCGTTACGAGACTGCTTTTTAAAAATATCTTTCCCCCCTCTGCCCCTTGGCGGGCCAGCAGGCACAGAAGAGGGAGGCCACGAGATTTCTCTAGTGCTCTGGCTCTAAAGATGGCACCACTCTAGAGAAATCTTCCTGTCTTTTTTTTAATGATTTCCAGCACGAACTTGGAGACTCTCCCCCAGCCTAGGAAAGGAAGAGAACCAAGCAGAGTGTTACATTCAACGACACCCGGAGGAACTGGACTATTCGGGTAGCCTGTGGAGACAGGACCTTGGAGTCCTTGTATCTAGAATCACAGCATTGGAAGGGGTCATGCAGACCATCTAATCCCACCCCCTGCTCAATGCAGGATCAGTGTAGAGCAGGGGTGGCCAACCTGTGGCTCGGGAGCCACATGCGGCTCTTTCACACATATTGTGCGGCTCCTGGCAGGGCGGCTGGGGAAGCAAAGGGGAGGCATGCTTTTTCTCTCTTTCTCCCTTCCTTCCTTCCCTCCTCCCTCCCATCTATTTGCTTTCCTAGTTTCTCTCTCTCTCTTTCTTATAACTGGTTTTCCTCGTTTGTTTTTATTTTTGGCAGTCCCATTTAACGTTAATAAAAAGCAAATTTGCATATTTTAAAAAATAAAAACGTGTGTGTGATATTTGTTCCTGTCTTGCGGCTCTCAGACATCTCTATGTGGCTCTTACATTTATTCTATGTGGCTCTTACGTTAAGCAAGGTTGGCCACCCCTGGCGTAGAGCATCTCTGACAAGTGTTCCTGCAGCCGCTGCTTCAAGATGGCCAGGGAGGGGGAACTCACCACCTCCGCTGATTCCACCATTGCACAACTCTGTCAAAAAGTTCTTCCTAAAATCCAGCTGATGCCTTCCCGCCCTCAATTTAAACCCCTTCTTGCGAGTCTTCTCCTCTGCTGCCGACAGGAACAGGTCCCTGCTCTCCTCGTAAGTGACAGCCCTTTAGGTACTTCAAGAGAGCAATCATGCTCCCCCCCCCCACCTCCTCTTCTCCAGACTGGACATTCCCAAGAAGTCCCCCAGCCTTTCCTCGCAGGGCTTCTTGCTCTCCAGGCCCCCGACCATCCTCGTCGCTCTCCTCTGCACCCGCTCCCTTCTGTCCACATCCTTTCTGAAGGGAGGCCTCCAGAACCGCACACAAGACTCCCAAGTGCGGCCTGACTAGCACAGTGTCTTACAGTGTGCCTGTAATTAAGTTCTTAGAGTGGCGCAGATCACACGCTGGATCTTAAACTGAGCCCTAGAAGATGTACGGCACACGCTTCCGCAGAGACACGTAACGCAGCCTCGTTTACCTGGTCCTTCCTTTGAGAAATGCGCTGGTGGCAGCAGCCGTAGATGGCCGCCACGAGGAGAAGGGAGGCCGCCATGCAGACAATGGTGATGATCAAGGGCATGCTGAAGCGGTCCTCACTATCCATGTCCGCGTACTGGCCGGCGTAGCTGACGTTCACTCCGAGCTGCAGAAGGGAAAGCAGAGCCGGGGGGTGAAATGGCTGGCGGCGAAAGCGTCCCTGCTGGGAAGCGAGCGGGAACGGAAGCCGCACTGTACGAGTGACCTGGTTAGCACCAGTGTTCCCTCCAAGCTGAGTTCGTGTGAGCCAGCTCAGTTTTTTAGCCTCCGGCTCACACGTTTTTGTCTCGTTCGTGGCTGGTGGAGGAAGATGTGGGGCTGAGGTGATTTTAGCGTCAGTTGCGGAAAGGAAGGGATTCACAGACGCCCATACAGATTAGAAGTCCCCAATCTTTTTGAGCCTGTAGGCACACTTGGACTCCTATAACGAATCTGGGAACACGGTTATAGACAAGCCAAAACCAATTCAGAAACCGTGAAAATCATACCTGACAGTACTATAAAAAATAAAGTTAAAGTAATAAAGTGCCTGTTTACAAAAAGTCAAAGTGATTAATACTTCTATAACTACAACATTTACACACTGCCCCAATCACTGACATACAAAGTACTTCAGAAAAAATTAGAAAAATCCATTCCAACCATCACAAATACTATACAGTCAGTTCTTAAATGAAGTAGAAATACAAGAAATAAAATTATTCTTCTCTTTGGACTTCCTTGAGGGTCTCGAAGTGACGAATGAACCAAGGATCATTTAACCCAACCGGCATTCGATATTAGCTGTTTTAGACTCTTTTTCAAGAGCTGGCGATCCTTTTAATAAAGTGACCCGTAACAACTGGTTTCAACAAACTCATTAAAGACAGAACCCAGACACCTTCTGAATTTCCAAGTAACTCACCTGGAGTTATTAATCTGCTTTTATTACTTTAAATTTATTCTTTACAGTACCATCATATATGATTTTCACGTTTGGAATTCTGGCACATCATGGTGGACGCAGCCCAAAAACAGCTGCCACAAAATGGCTGCCACAGGAGGCAGAGCCAGCCACAAAATGGCTGCCCCAGCTTACCGTCGATCAAACAAGCTCCTGGTGCTGCGGGGGCAGCTGCTGCTAAAGCAACATGTTTAAAAACCTGCCCGGCCAATCAAATCTCCAGCAGCTAATCAGAAACCTTGGCCCCATTTTCTAAAAATGCCTGGAAGGGGTGTGGAAAGGTATCAGCAGGCCCCCGGTTCGGGACCCCTAGTCCAGATATTTTGAAGAGCCGGAATCACACAAGTATTCTCTTCTCCTACCTTCTTTAATTCTCCTTCCTTGATTTTCAGAGATTCAAACAGCTCATCAGCCACAGAATTTACTAATGGAAAGAAGGAAAAGGGAAGGGGGGGGAAGAAAGGGTCATTATGCCACAAGAGCCCACGGGAAGTATACATTATGTTTTAGAAAAGGACTCCCTAAGAAGACACAGCGAAACAAGCAGAATCGGTGCACATTTCCTCATACTGTTCATTAAATTTAGCCCATGCTTAGGCCGTAGGTTGGTGTCTTCCCTTACTCTGTTTTCCTAACCTGTTCCAACTTTTTGGGAGGGAAAAAAGGCCGTTGCCCACTATTTAAATTTCATTTTACAGGACAGTACATCTGTGGCTAATGGTCATGGTGACTATAAAAGAACATCCGCATTCAGAGGCGGCCAGCTTCTGAATCCCAGAGCCGGGAGGCAACATCAGGGGAAGGCCTCGGCCTCTCTGCCCTGTGGCTGGCCCTCCAGATGAACTGGTTGGCCACTGTGTGAGACGGGATGCTGGACTAGATGGACCACTGGTCTGATCCAGCAGGGCTCTTCTGATGTTCTTACCAGGGGAAGGCCTTGGCCTCTCTGCCCTGTGGTTGGGCCTCCAGAGGATCTGGTTGGCCACTGTGTGAGACAGGATGCTGGACTAGATGGACCACTGGTCTGATCCAGCAGGGCTCTTCTGATGTTCTTACCAGGGGAAGGCCTTGGCCTCTCTGCCCTGTGGTTGGGCCTCCAGAGGATCTGGTTGGCCACTGTGTGAGACAGGATGCTGGACTAGATGGACCACTGGTCTGATCCAGCAGGGCTCTTCTGATGTTCTTACCAGGGGAAGGTTTCAGCCTCTCTGCCCTGTTGTTGGCCCTCCACAGGAACTGGTTGGCCACTGTGGGAGACAGGATGCTGGACTAGATGGACCACTGGTCTGATCCAGCAGGGCTCTTCTGATGTTCTTACCAGGGGGAAGGCCTCGGCCTCTCTGCCCTGTGGTTGGCCCTCCAGAGGAACTGGTTGGCCACTGTGTGAGACAGTATGGTGGACTAGATGGACCACTGGTCTGATCCAGCAAGGTTCTCTAAAAGCTCTTAGGATGCTGGGCCCCTAGTCTGATCCAGCAGGACTCTTCTTTTGTTCTTAGCATACTGGACTAAATGGACCACTGGTCTGAGCCAGCAGGACTCTTCTTATGTTTTTATGGGAAAGACTAAATAACTGTCTTCTACTGAACCAGACCTTTGGCCTGTCAAGGCCAATACTGTCTGTTCAGACTGGCAGTGGCTCTTCAGAGTCTTTCCCATCACCTCCTACCTGGCCTTTTTAACTGGGATCTTCTGCATACTAAGCAGATGCTCTGCCACTGAGCTACAGTCCCACTTCATGGCTCTCCAGGGTCTCAAATCAGTGGTCTTTCCCATCACCTACTGCCTGATCCTTTTAATGGGAGATGCCGGGGACTGAACCTGGGATCTTCTGCATGAGAAACCAACGCTCTTCCACTGAGCCACAGCCCCTCCTCTGGAGCCTGTGAGGACACCATGACCCTGGGAACCGTTTGTGGGTGGAGCTCTAGGAAGATTCACACAAGTGGTGGCAGGGCCCAGATTAGAAGAATTTGGCTCCAGCTCTGGTGGCCATCCAGGACGGACATGGCGCTTACTCTGCACGGATACGTCGACGATAGCCACAGCGTTGGGGTTGCTCGTGATGGAGGCCAGCCTCACCAGGCAATGGTCTCGGCTTCGGTTGAAGTTGGGCTTCTGGGTCTTGCAGAGCATCTCGAGCAGCGGTTCTTCCAGAGGGCTCTGGATCAAGTCTTCCTGTAGGAAGAGGAAGGCTCATCAATGCACAGGCGGTTACGACTCCCGAGGGAATACCTCAGAACAGTTTCCCCCCTCCCACCGTTAAGGGCCAACGATCACTTTCAAGTGGCAGAGATGGCTGATCCACACAGCGGGCTCCACACAGTAGGAAGTCCCACAGTGACCGCAGCAGCTCTTGACTCGGACGGCTGCTACAGTCACCTGAAAAGAGCTCCCCTTTTCCATCTCCCCTCTCTCCATTCTGACTTCTTGATATATCCTTAACTTTGGTCTTCCGGTTCTGCTGCCTTCTCTGCTGCTGGGGAGGGGGGGGGGTACCTGGCTACTAAAAAAGATCCTTCCCATTATGCCTCGCAGCTTGCTTATAACTCTCTCCCACAATGCCTCCAAGGTTCCATCTCTTTCTCGCAGTTCAACACCCTCCCTTCAGCTGCTAGTACTCATGCCCTACTAGAACTGCGCCGTCGCCTTTGTGAATATTTTTCCACTTTATCCTTTCCCCCTTGAAAAACCTTCCTTTGTTATTCTGCCAAGTGCTATACACGTAAATAGTGCTGCATTTTTTGATGATGAAAATGACAATGAAGAAAAAATTAAGAATGTTAGAAGAGCCCTGCTGGATCAGTCCAACAGTCCATCTAGTCCAGCATCCCTTCTCACACAGTGGCCAACCAGTCCCTCTGGAGGGCCAACAACAGGGCACAGAGGATGAGGCAAGAAGAAGAGGAGGAGGAGGAGGAGGAGGAGGAGATTGGATTTATACCCCGCCCTTCACTACCTAAAGGAGTCTCAGAAACTCCTTTCCCCTCCCCTCCCCTCCCCTCCCCATAACAGACTCCCTGTGAGGTAGGTGGGGCTGAGAGAGCTCTATCCAGACCTGTCCTTGAGAGAACAGCTCTGACAGAACTATGGCTTGCCCACGGTCATCCAGCAGCTGCAAGTAGAGGCGTGGGGAATCAAACCTGGTTCTCCCAGATTAGAGTCCGCACACTTAACCACTACACCAGACAGAAGAAGAGCCCTGCTGGATCAGACCAGTAGTCCATCTAGTCCAGCCTCCTGTCTCACACAGTGGCCAATCAGTTCCTCTGGAGGGCCAACAACAGGGCATACAGGCCAAGGCCTTCATAAGAACGTAAGAAGAGCCCTGCTGGATCAGACCAGTGGTCCATACAGTCTAGCATCCTGTCTCACCCAGTGGCAGACCAGTTCCTCTGGAGGGCCAACAACAGGGCATACAGGCCAAGGCCTTCATAAGAACGTAAGAAGAGCCCTGCTGGATCAGACCAGTGGTCCATCTGGTCCAGCCTCCTGTCTCACACAGTGGCCAGCCAGTTCCTCTGGAGGGCCAACCACAGGGCAGAGAGGCCGAGGCCTTCATAAGAACATCAGAAGACCCCTGCAGGATCAGACCAGGGGTCCATCTAGTCTCTGGGATTCAGAGGATTAGTGACTCTGAATGTGGAGGTTCCCCTCTGTCACCACAGCTAGTAGCCATTGAAAGACGTCCTCCATTAATCTATCAAATCCCCATTTAAAGCGGTCTCTTCCTGTGGCCATCGCTACATCCTCTGGCAATGAATTCCACATTTCAATCATTCTCTGTGTAAAGTAGTATTTCCTTTTGTCCATCTTGAACCTACTGCCCATCAGCTTCATTGGATGTCCTTGAGTTTTAGTTTTTTGGGTGAGGGACAAAAATGTCTCTTTGTCATCTCTCTCCACCCCATGCCTATTTTTATAAAAGGTATCTGACTGGTAGATGGTGTTCTGCAGTTTGGCGTAGTGGTTAAGAGCGGCAGACTCTAATTTGGAGAATCAGGTTTCATTCCCCACTCCTCCTCCACATGAATCCAGCTAGGTGACCTTGGGTCGGTCACAGTTCTCTCAGAGCTCTCTCCGCCCCACCGACCTCACAGGGTGTCTGTTGTGGGGACGGGAAGGGAAAGGGATTGTAAGCCGCTTTGAGACTCCTTCAGGTAGTGAAGGGCAGGGTATAAATCCAATCTCCTCTTCTTCTTCCATTCAAGATCTAGGCAGGTTCTTGGGAATTGCAGATGTGTCTTTGCAAGATGATGATTACACCAGACTGGTGTAGTGGTTAAAAGTGTGGACTCTAATCTGGGAGAGCCGGGACTGATTCCCCACTCCTCCACATGCAGCTGCTGGTGTGACCTTGGGTCAGTCACAAGTCCTCTCAGAGCTGTTCTCTCAGGAGCAGTCCTTGAAAGAGCTCTCTCAGCCCCACCTACCGCACAGGGTATCTGTTGTGGGGAGAGGAAGGGAAAGGAGGTTGTAAGTAACTCTGAGACTCTTTTGGGGAGTGAATGGTGGGGTACAAATCCAATCTGTTCTTCCCTTCTTCTTCTAATGTGGACTCCAGCTGCATTTGTCCAGACTTTAGTTTCGGCTAGCCAAAATGAGGGAGGGAGAACAGGTGTGAACTGAGGGGGGTCCTCTGTTATTGTGGAGAGAGTGGAAAAAGAAAACTCTTCCAAAATACTAGCATTTGAGGGCATCCAATGAAACGGATGGGCAGTAGATGCAGAATAGAGATGTGCATTCGGTTCCTCCGAATCAAAGAAAACCCTGAATAATGCCTATTCTGTCTTATTCAACCATGCCAAAAGCTGAATCAGCTTCTTTGATCTGGGGCCGTGGGGTACACTGGAGAGCCTGACTCTGGGGAAGAGGTTTAAACTTTAAACCCCTTGTCTCTCGAATCGTGCCGGAGGGGCAGCATGATCATTGTATCTTATGGCCCCATAGGGTACAATGGTGGGAGAATGGGCTCAAACTTTTTAAACCCCTTCTCACTTCATTTCCCCAGCCAGCCCACCTTAGCAGGCTGGCTGGGGAGCAGTGTTCCCTCTAAGCTGAGTTAGTGCGAACTAGCTCACAGTTTTTTAGCCTCCGGCTCACACATTTTTGCCTTCGCTCAGGGAGGAGGGCTCCAGAGCAAACTAATTTATGCAGCAGCCACATCGCTCACTCACAACTTTGATGCCAGTAGAATTTTTGCTCACAAGACTCCACAGGTTAGAGGGAGCATTGCTTGGGGGGGGCATTTAAAAATGCCTCTCAGATCTGCCTTTGCTTCTCTGGCTGGCCTGTGGTGGCAGGCGAGTTAGGGAAGCTCAGGGGAGTGAAACTGACACGAACGACTGGCAAGCTGAATATTTGCGGCAAAACTGACACGCACTACTGGCAAGCCGAATATTTGCGGCAAAACTGACACGCACTACTGGCAAACCGAATATTTGCGGCAAAACTGACGCACTACTGGCAAGCCGAATATTTGCGGCAAAACTGACACGCACTACTGGCAAGCTGAATATTTTCGGCAAAACTGACACTACTGGCAAGCCGAATATTTGCGGCAAAACTGACACGCACTACTGGCAAGCCGAATATCTGCGGCAAAGCTGAGTATTTCCCAAATCCCAGTATTGGGACTATCAGCATTTACTGATATTTTTCAAGTTTGGTTTACCCGAACCTGAAAAATACTGAATTTTTTCCCACGCACACCTCTTATTCAGAATGAACATAAGGAAATATTTCTTTACACAGATGTCCATGATGCCCACTGACACTTTTCGTGGTGACCACTAAGTGCTTTTAGAAAGATATATTATTTGGACAGAAACTTTAACAGATACACAAAATAAGCCTGCTGGCATGTTTGAGTATTAATTATATGAAAACACTTTAACTTTTGAATAATGTATTGTCATTAAGCATATTAAACCATATTAACTGTTGCTAAAATTAATACATCTAAACAAAATATATTCAAAATATTGTATATGTCAGCAGTATAGAATTTTATTTTTCAGTGTCCCCCAATTTTGCCATTGGAAAAAACTAAAAGTTCTCAGACTTCTTTGTGCTGTACTCTTGTAGTGAGTAGACTACAAGGTTTCTAAGACAAGGTTTTTCTCACTTGAAATGAAAAAAAACCCCACCATTATTTCATAGGGAAGGGGGTTAGTGCTTCTCAAAATTCCCCATTTTTTTCCATTGAAAAAAACAAAAAAGACCTCAAACCTTTTCATGCTATACATTTAGAATGTGAAAAACCTTGCCGAAAGAAGCATTTTACTTTTTCTAAAAGGGGGGGGGAAAACCCTGGTATTTGAGTTTCTTTTAATTGTTTCCCCAATTTGTCCACTGGAAAAAAATTGGGGAAAGGCCTCAAGGTAAAAATGGGGAAACGTGGGGGAATGTTAGTTTCCATTTCTTTGTTTTGTTTTCTGGTCCTTTTCCGGAAACAAGCCATCCAACTGGCCTCTGGAGATTTGATTGGGTCTTCAGACTTTTAAGAACGTTGCTTTGCCATACAGCACGGCGACCTTCGCTGTGTGACCGAAGGGGTGCCATTTTGTGGCTGGCTCTGCCTCCTGCAGCAGCCGTTTCGCAGCTGCGCCTGCCTCACGGTATCAGAATTCCAAAGGCGACCGAAGGCTCAAAAAGCTCGGGGACCCCTGATCCGGAGGGTGACCACCTCTGCTCTCCAGCATGTCCCAGAAACATCTGCAGCACGTCACACCACCGGTCCAGATGGGTTCACGTAAACAAGAGTCACGTTCCATAAACCACAGCCTGAGGTCAGACTTTGAGGATGAGCCATTGAACAGCAGCGCGCTGACCAAAAGTCATCCTTTCTTTCTTTTTCTTTTTAAAAAACCCCTCCTGGAACACATCGGGCTGGATAGCCTCCCTCATGCTGGCGGCCCTTTAAGGTTTTATCTCAAGGCTGTAGCTAGGAGTACAGGAATAGCCAGGTCCCAAGGGGATTTGGCATGGAGTGGGGCGGGGGAGGCTGGATCCCCCCAAAAAAAGAACCAAGCAAGAAGGCGTGGGCGTTCTCCTGCTCAGAGGACAATTAACCAGATGTGCCATCTCTTCCTCTGGCAGCACAGTGACGTCCTGACCTTCCAGCGAGCCTCGGGTTTTGAAACTCTCCTGCCGATCCATGGCGGCTTGTTTTATATCACATGAAAACGGGATGGGAAGGTTTACGAGAATACAACTTCTGTTGGGAGAGCTGGTATAGTCAGTCCAGGGCTAGTTTGGCAAAGCATGTCAAAGCGGCACACGCAGGAAAGTCTTTGCACCGGGTACCCAAGCTTAGTCACACAAAGTCACACAGAGCCACCTCACAGAGGAATCTATATATCTAATTCCAAAGGTGCTCCGAGTGCGGATACCTAAATCCAAGTGGGGGGCGCACCTGGGGGGCAGGGAGGTTTTCTTACATACGGGGGGCATTCCACCCGTGTGCAGAAAAATCCAAAAAGTTTGAAAAAATATTTGGGGGATATTTAAACCCCCTGAAAAGAGAAAACCCGTTCCCTGCGCATGCAGGGACTTACCTTAGTGCTGGCGGTGGCGGGGGGCTGTGACTGAGCTGGTGGCTGGGCGGCCGGGCGGCAGGCTGTGGCCAAGCCGGCGGGCGCAGACACCAACAGCACCAAGGCAGCCCTTGCTGCGGGCCTCGGCGGCGCTCACCAGAGGAAGGGGGTGAAAGAGGGACGGCCCGTGGGGGGAGGGGGAGAACCCGTGGGCCCAGTGAGCGGGTCCGCTGTTGGGGAAAGGGTGGGAGTGAATGGGGGAGGGGGTCGCGGGGGTAGGAGGCGGCGTGACTCGAGGCCTGCCACGCCGCCATCTGGAGTGAACGGGGGAGGGGGTTGGGGGGGTGGGAGGGAATGAGAACGGGCTGGGAGGGAGCGAAGCGCCGGGGGGGGGACACGCAGGGCCCAAGTGGCTTAGCGCCACTCAGGCCCGAACGAGAACGGGCGTGCAGGGAGGGAGAAACGCTGGGGTGGGGTGGGGACCAAAACACCGGGGCGGGGGGGGGGGGGCAGAAACGCCAGGCTGACTGGCTCTCAGCCTCTCAGCCGAGCGAGAGCAAGCCAGGAGGGAGGGAGAAGCGCCGGGGCGGGGGGGGGGGACAGAAATGCCAGGCTGAGTGGCTGTCAGCTTCTCTCCCCCCCGCGAGTATCGCGGGTTCCCCCTTCTTGTAAAAATCTATTTACTATGGCCATGACCTGGATAGCCCAGGCAAGCCCGATCTCATCAGACTTCGGAAGCTAAGCGGGGTCGACTGTGGTTAGTACTTGGATGGGAGACCTCTTTGAACTACCAGCCGTCGGGAGGACGGGGCAGACTTTATTCAGCCACCACTCTGAATACCCTCTAGGCCCCCCGTAGGGGTCAGTCACCAGAGGTCAACAAGACTTCCAAGTGGCCCCCACAGAGGTCGACAAGACACACACACACAAAAACACATCTATTTATTCCGGAACTACATCCTAGATAGGCCAGGGCAGAGATAGGGATAGTATTTGAGTCTAACTTGCTAAGGATGGAGGCAGAGGGTGAGAGGGCCATCTGCAGCACGGTGCCAAGGTGGAGACAGCGCGTCCTCCCTCTTGGTGTGTGCAAGAAGCGTGCTGTGAGAGAGAGTGAACGGAAGGAAGGAGATGCAGTTTCCCTGAGATTTATCAGTCTTCTTCAAAGGGAAAGTGGCAGAAGAATAAACATAGGAAGGAAGCTTAATTTGACTATCTTGCTATCTCTCTCTCTCGCCACATAGCCCGGAGGCTGAGGCAGGGGACAGCGACCAGTCTTTCCCTTCACAAAATCATATTTGATTTTATGGCTGAGCTGAGATTGGTTACAATACAGAAAAAGCGCAGTGTGAATAGGTAAACAATAACACTACTGTAAATCATTTTTTTCTAAACATTGGCAGTTTGAGACCCGAGTGCTGCGTGACGGAGTGAGCTCCCGTCTCTGGCCCCAGCTCCTGCCAACCTAGCAGTCTGAAAGCAAGAAATGGCAAGTAGATAAATAGGTACCGCTTCGGAGGGAAGGGAACAGCGTCCCGTGCACCTCGGCATCTAGTCATGCCGGCCACATGACCACGGAAACGTCTTCGGACAGCGCTGGCTCTTCGGCTTGGAAACAGAGATTAGCACCGCATCCCTAGAGTCGGATTTGACTGGCTTTCGAGCAAGGGAAACCTTTCCTTTACTTATGCACAATAAATTAAGTTGTTTTACACCACAAACTGTGTAATAGTTAGACCACAAACTGTAATAGTCTTATATTTATAAGAATGGTGTCCACTCATGGCAAAACGCAACAGCCAAAAAATTAATAGAGGCGGTTTACTTTTTAAATAATTTTTTGGCTGTCGGGTTTTGAGGTTAGTTGACATGATACTTATAAGACTATTTCACAGTTCGTGGTCTAAAAATAACTTTATTGTGCATAGATGCGTTTATTTGAAATGATATTTAGAAAAATTTGATTTACAGGGCTGTTTTGGTTTACCTGTCTGCACGGTGTTTCTTCTGTATTGTAACTATCTCCACACCGCGGTCCAGTTTTGTTTGTTTTGTGCTGAGACTGGGCCTGGCCTCCCGCCTTATTGATTTATTCCATTTTTTTATCCCGCCTTCCCTCGAAAGCGGCTCACTCCGTTTTGCCCTCTCAAAAACCCATTGATGCAGGTCAGGATGAGAGAAAGTCACTGGCCCGAGGCCACCAAAAACTTCACGGCCAAACGGGGATTTGAACCTGGGACTCCCGGCTCTTAGGTCAACTCTCTAACGAATGTACCACACTGACTCTCAGGCAGCACACCTTATTATGCTGTTCTATATCTCGAAGATATATGACCACTGCTCTGGATTTCCCAATCATGAGAAGAGAGAGCATTAGCTTCACATTCAGGGACAAAACTTACACAGAAAGGTAATACTGGGAGTGGGCAACAGGGTTCCCAAGTCCCCCCAGGAGACTTGGCAACCCTGGTGGGCAAAGTCCCGGCTGGGTACTCCACTCCACCGACATTTTTGATTTTTGATATGAGAAAGTCTTGTCTTTAATGAGGAGGAGACCCAAATGTGCTCCATGCTGCATTTCGGCCTGTGCCGAATTCCCTCCCTGCAGCTGCTAAGTCCTCGACCTCCCCCAGCTCAACCCCGGAGAGGTGGGGTCCACCAGTTGAATGCACTTATGCAGAACACGCTCCCCCCCCCTCCAATTTTCCTCCCCAGGGAGCCCCGGTCTCTCCCAGTTTTGTCTAAATATTGGCAGAAAGGCTCTCTCCGGAGGGGCGGAAGAGGGGACAGGATGTAGGGGCGGGGCAGGAAGCTGTGTTCTCTGGGCACAGAATAGGAGGCGGTGCTACACTGTTAGATTGTCAACTGGATAGGGGGAATGGGGGGGGGGGTGGCGGCGGACCTGATTATGAGCACCGTTCCATTGCTCTGATCCCACATCCTGCAGTCAAAATTTGACTCCTCGTTGCCCGCATAGGATTTGGGTTGAGACTCGTATGGGGAGAACACAAAGGAGTTGAGACAAATCTGCCCGGAGCAGCGGGCCGTCTCCTTTTCCCTCTCAAAAGCCATGCCTTGATTAATCAATCAATTAATTAATTAAAATCATTAATTAATTCCATTTATACCCCACTTCACTCCCCAATGGGTAACCCAAAGTGGCTTACATCATTCTCCTTCCCTCCAGTTTATCCTCACAATGACCCTGTGAGGTAGGTTAGGCTGAGAGAGAGTGTGACTGGCCCAAGGTCACCCAGCGGGCCCCCACGGCACGAGTGGGGATTCAAGCCTGTGTCTCCCATATACTAGTCTGACACTCTTAACTGCTACCCCAAACTGGCTCTCTTAAAAGACCTATCCAACACATTCCTTATCCTTCCTTTCTCCCAAGGAACTCAAGGGGACATGCATGGCTATCCCACCATACCTATTTGGCCACCACAACAACCCTGCAAAGTAGGTGATTCTAGGAAAAAAGCCCACAGGAAAAAAGCCCACTGCACAGCCAATAGGAGAGCTGGAAATGGCCAATACATAAGGGGATTATTATATTAAGATTATACTTGATAAAAATCACAACACAAATTGTTGCATGTGAATATGACATGTTTTAATCCTAACATAACAGTATAAAATATAGGTAATACCTGTTCATTTTCATAATCCACAATTATAAATATCTATGGTGCTTTACATGGTATTTTTCCATGTGGGCGTCTTTCTGTGTGGGCTTTTTGGTATATGGGCTTTTTTCCGTGTGGGCTTCTCTCCATATGGGCTTTCCTGTGAGTATTTATGACCGTGATTTTTTTCCTGTGGGCTTTTTTCCGAAGTAGGTGAGTCTGAGAGAGTGACTGGTCCATGGCCACCCAACTCCACAGCAGAGTGGGGGGATCCGAACCCGGGTCTCCCCTGCTGTTCCATTCGTTTAGAATATTTCTATGCTGCCTCTTTCGACTCTCGCTCAAGGCGATCCCATCCCAACAACAGACTATGCCATGCTGAGATTACTCGTGAGTAACACTCACTCGTGAGTAACACTCACTCGTGAGTAACACTCGTGAGTAACACGCTCATGGCTTTCTTGCCAAAGGCAGGATCCCTGAATGCACCTGACTGAGAAAGGAAAGGAGCCCGCCCCGTTTCAACCCACAGTTTGAGAGCCAGTTTGGTGTAGTGGTTAAGAGCGGCAGACTCTAACCTGGAGAACCGGGTTTGATTTCCCACTTCTCCTCCACCTGAAGCCAGGTGGGTGACCTTGGGTCAGTCACAGTTCTCTTCCAGAGCAGTTTCTGTCAGAGCTCTCTCAGCCCCACCTACCTCACAGAGTGTCTGCTGTGGGGAGGGGAAGGGAAAGGAGACTGTAAGCCGCTCTGAGACTCCTTCAGGTAGTGAAGGGCGGGGTATAAACCCAATCTCTTCTTGTTCTTCTTATGTGACTCTCCTCCCTTTAATCATCACAACAACCCTGTCAGGTAGGCGAGGCTGAGAGTGTGTGACTGGCCCAAGGTCTGCCGTGGAAGCTTAATGGGTGAGCAGGGAATTCGAACCAGGACCTCTCAGATCCTAGCTCTAACCGCCACACTGGTGGCGATGGCACACGTGTCTTTTTCATGACCACCACCCCCCCGCGCATTTACAGTATCTAAAACTGATTCAGGGAACCGAAGTCTGGAGGGGGAAATTGTGGCAAACGCACATTCTCACGCATGAAAAAGGAAACGGAGGGAAAACCTACGAACCTTGGTCTCTTTGAGCATCTCCCGGCCTGACCGGCTGGGCTTGATTTCGCTCGGCGAATTGACCATCTATTATCATCGTTTCCCCTTTCCCCGTCCTCCCCCAACACGCTTTGCCCCCCCCGTCGGCCCTTCAAGGGTTCCCACATCTTTTGGCTCCAGTTAAGAGGGCCTGGACAAATCTGAGCTCATCTCGCTCCCACACGGGCGGGAATCTAAAACTAACATCCCCGGCCAGAATGATGTCATGGCACTTGAATCAACAAAGCGAACCCCAAACAGATGCTCGGGAGGGGAGGGGGAGAGGGAAACACGCTCGGGAGTCAGGTTTTGCGCCGGCTGGAGCCGCCGACCGAGGAGAGTTCCCAGGGTTTGAGCGGGTTTGTAAGCGAAAGGGCAGAAAATCCTGCCAGGAAAAAAAAGCAAACACAACCCCCCCCCCCCGGAGCTAATCCGGGGGTCATACAAACATTGCCCAGGGAAGGCTCACAAGATATGAGTTTTTGGAAGAAGTGTTCACGGGTGGGGGGAACTAGCCCGTGGGGAAAGGTTTGTGAAACTTCATCCACCCTAAGCCTAACTCTCCCCGGAACCCGGAACCCCTAGGGTCCCCAACTGAGTGCCCCTGGGCGCCAAGACACCTTCCGACACCTTTCCTGGTTCTCGCCGAGTGTTTTTAGAAAGTGGGTGGGGCTAAGTGGGGCTTTTGCCCAGCAAGGCTTCTGACTGGGCACTGGAGTTTTGATTGGCTGTGCAGATTTTTTTAAAAAAATGTTGCTTTGGCAGCCGCCGCCCCTACAGCACAGGGATCTTCCCTGTGTGACTGAAGGCAAGCCGCGGTGGCTGTTTTGTGGCTGGCTCCGGTGGCAGCCATTTTGTGGCAGCCCACCACGCTATATGAGAGTTCCAGAGGTGTCCGCAGGCTCAAAAAGGTTGGCGACCCCTGTGTTTCCCCATTCTGGTCTTGGGAGGGGTTAAAGCTTGGTAAAAGAGGGGACGTATTCGGGGGAAGAATCAAGGGGAAGGGGAAAGATTAAGCACCTCCCGGCTCCCGCCCACCTGCTCATTCTCTCCCACAAATTTACCCCGCCATCATGTGTGGCAGTGGTTACAGTACTGGATTCGAATCAATTGGAAGGGACCTCCAGGGTCATCTAGTCCAACCCCCCTGCACAATGCAGGAAATCCACAAATACCTCCCCCCCCACACACCCAGTGACCTGTGCTCCATGCCCAAAAGAAGACCAAAAACCTCCAGGATCCCTGGCCAAACTGGCCTGGAGGAAAATTGCTTCCTGACCCCAAAGTGGCAATCAGCATTAGCTCAGGAAGGAGGGCTCCGGAGCAAACTCGTTTATGCAGTAGCCAAATCGCTGGCTCACAACTTCAGTGCCGGTAGTTCACAAAGCAGAACTGTTGCTCCCAAGACCCCACAGCTTAGAGGGAGCATTGCCCCCACCCCATGGCAAATGTCACTCTGGGACAGACACTGGAACTGATTTTCCTATTATTGGCGAGGATGGCAGCACCGCCCATATGGGCCAGAGGGTGGCAGTAGCGGGTAACCGAGGATGCGGCGGCGCTCCTTACCATTCACTGCAGCCAAAACAGAGCTTTGCGGAATCCTCGGGGGTCCGTGTCTTCACCCTCTGTCTGCAGGCGGGCCGGAGAGCCAGTCTAATCTAGTGGGGAAGAGCGGCGGACTCTAATCTGGAGAATCGGGTTCGATTCCCCCACTCCTCCACATGCAGCCAGCTGGGTCAGTCACCGCTCTCTCAGCCCCACCTACCTCACAAAGTGGGGCTGAGGGAACTGTTATGGGGAGAGGAAGGGAAGGGGATTGCAAGCCGCTCAGAGACTCTGAGGGAAGGGCGGGGGTATAAATCCAATCTCCTCCTCCTCTTCCTCTTCTCACTGCTAGCATCGTGGGGCATCACATGCGTGCATTTCGTCCCGAGCGTTACCCTCCCCTCCAAATGTGTCTCATACCGAGCATGCCAGAAATGCTACTTGCTGTGCCTTGACCTGGGTGGCCCAGGCAAGTCTGATCTTTTCAGATCTAGGAAGCTTAGCAGGGGTCGGCCCCGGTTACTACTTGGCTGGGGAAGCACCAAGGAAGTCCAGGGTCGCTACGCAGAGGCAGGCAATGGCAAACCACCTCTGCAGGTGGTGTAGTGTACACCTCTGGTGTAGTGGTTAAGTGCGCGGATTCTAATCTGGGGGAACCGGGTTCGATTCCCCACTCCTCCTCCACATGCAGCTGCTGGCGTGACCTTGGGTAAGTCACAAGTTCTCTCAGAGCTGTTCTCTCAAGGGCAGTCCTCGAGAGAGCTCTCTCAGACCCACCTACCTCACAGCATAGGCGTAAAGTACAGGGGGGCTTGAGCCACCCCCGAAATTTCCCGGGGGGGGCTCAGCCACCCCCGGAAAAACGGAGCGCCTGTCGCTGTGCCTCCCTGGGTCCTTCCAAGGCTGGCGGCCGCTGCTGGAGAGGGAAGGGGTGGCAGGGGGGGAGAGAGGCACCGGCACCAGTGGCTGGCAGGCCTTGGAAGGGCCCGGGGAGGCGGGGCGGTTTCCGGGGGGGAGAACATTGCTCCAGCGAGCGCGCATGCTAAAGAGCCCCCGCCCCCCCGGGATTTCCAAAACTCTACGCCGCTGCCTCACAGGGTGCCTGTTGTGGGGTGGGGAAGGGAAAGGAGATTGTTAGCCGCTCTGAGACTCCTTTGGGTAGTGAAGGGCGGGGTATAAATCCAATCTCTGCAGTCTCTTGCCAGTCAAAGAAGAAGAAGAGGAGAAGGTGGAGGAGGAGATTGGATTTACACCCCACCCTTCACTCATAGCGGCTTACAAAATCCTTTCCCTTCCCCTCCCCACCACAGACACCCTGGGAGGTCGGTGGGGCTGAGAGAGCTCTGACAGAAACTGCTCTTTTTCAAGAACAGCTCCGACAGAACTATGGCTTGCCCAAGGTCACACCAGCAGCTGCAAGTGGAGGCGTGGGGGAATCAAACCTGGTTTTCCCAGATTAGACTCCGCGCACTTACCCACTACACCAAACCGGCACACATTTCAGTCAGCAAAACTATATCTCGTCTCACGAGAATCTTTTAAACAACAACTGACCGGCCTAGAAACGGCCACTACACTGTCCCCACCGCACAGTGCGCTGGGCAAGGGAGATCCTGGTTGGCGTCTCTCTCTGAGGGAGCAAAGATCTCCTGTCCTGTCCTGAACAAGTCGCAGCCTCTCTTTAAGGACTGAGGGCATCTTGGGAAGAGGATTGAGGTAAACATGGAGAAGCGATTTGTACGCAGTCGGCGCACTGTGGTGGCTCAACCCCCGCCCCCAAGTCATGATCATAAATATGAATTGTAAAGGGTGCTTTTTTTCTGTTTTACAAAGGAGGTACAACCCCCCCCTCTAAGAACAACATAAGAACATAAGAGAAGCCATGTTGGATCAGGCCAGTGGCCCCTCCAGTCCAACACTCTGTGTCACACAGTGGCAAAAAACACCAGGTGCCCTCAGGAGGTCCAGCAGTGGGGCCAGGACACTAGAAGCCCTCCCACTGTTGCCCCCCCCCCATCAAGCACCAAGAATACAGAGCATCACTTGCCCCAGACCAAGAGTTCCTATCTATACCTTGTGGCTAATAGCCCCTGATGGACCTCTGCTCCAAATGTTTATCTAATTCCCTCTTGAAGCCGTCCATGCTTGTAGCCGCCGCCACCTCCTGTGGCAGTGAATTCCACGTGTTCATCACTCTTTGGGTGAAGAAGGACTTCCTTTGATCCCTTCTAACCCGACTGCTCAGCAATTTCATGGAGTGCCCCCGAGTTCTTGTATAGCGAGAAAGGGAGAAAAGTACCTCCTTCTCTACCTGCTCTGTCCCATGCATAATCTTAGAAACCTCGATCATGTCACCCCTCAGCTGTCGTTTTTCCAAGCTAAAGAGCCCCAAGCGATTCAACCTTTCTTCATAGGGAAAGTGTCCCAACCCTTTTATCATCCTAGTTGCCCTTTTCTGCACCCTTTCCAATGATATACTTTTTGAGGTGTGGCGACCAGAACTGTACACAGTACTCCAAATGAGGACTAACTGGCACCCTTCGGGATGTACTTACACATGGCGTGGACTGGCTGAGGGTCAGAATGACGTTCTGGGGGGCTGAAGGGATCTCTTCCTCACACAGGAACTGAAAAGGCAAAAGAAGTTCAGAAAGCAAGAGCTGATAGCCTAATGCAGGGGTGGGCAATTGTTTTGGCTCGGGGGCCACTTTGTGGGAGCGGAGGTTAGCGGAGGGCCGCACCTTTTAAAATGATTGCATTCATTCCTTAACTTTGCATTTCAGAAAAAGGATACATTGTATCATAAAAATCAATAAATATAAATTAAATAAAATAGTGGTAGTTTTATTCAATTTATTTATTGTGCTAATTTCATATCATCTACAGCTGCAAGCACAATTTAATTTTAGAATCAGTTTAATGAGACAAATGTACCCTATCACACTTTTCTACAATTTTTTCAAAATCAGGAGTGAGATTGCTTGTTGAGATTCTCATCACAGCCTGCAAGTTAATGTCTGTCAAAGAGCATCTATATTTACTCTTGTTAATCTCCGTGTCTTGGCGGGCCGCAAAAAACTCTGTGGCGGGCCGCATGTGGCCCGTGGGCCGCCATTTGCCCACCCCTGGCCTAATGGATGCCAAAATGCCACACAAAACTGAAAAGCACATGGGTGTGATTCATCCGGCCCTTTCCGTTTCCCAGTGTCTCACCCCCTGGTGCTTTCAACTTGGAAACCGCCCCTTTCGGGGGGTTTTCCCCTTCCTCATGGGAAGGGAACTCTCAATGGATTTTGACTCATGAAAGCTTATACGCAGAAAACCTTATCATAGAGTTGGAAGGGACCTCCAGGGTCATCTAGTCCAACCCCCTGCACAAGGCAGGAAATTCACAAATACCTCCCCCTCCACACCCCCAGTGACCCCTGTTCCACCCCCAGAAAATGACAAAAAACCTCCAGGATCCCTGTAATATGCAAGCTGAGTTTGTGTAAGTAAGAACCACTTTGCCGACAGGAGCGTAACGAGCCCATGTGGGAGAAAGATAAGGCATATAAAATATGTAAACTGTGTGATTCCATAGAATATTGGCTCTGAAGAAGTACATCGAAACTCTCTCGGACGACAGGCAGTGTTCCCTCTAAGCTGAGTTAGTGTGAGCTAGCTCACAGTTTTTGAGCCTCCGGCTCACACATTTTTGCCTTCGCTCAGGAAGGACGGCTCCAGAGCAAACTAATTTATGTAGTAGCCAAATTGCTCGCTCACAACTTTAACGCCAGCAGCTCACAAAGCAGAATTTTTGCTCACAAGACTTCACAGCTTAGAGGGAACATTGACGACGGGAGACGTCAGCCTGGTGTTTACCCTCCCTGCAGACCTGGAAGTTGGCAACTCAGAAACAGCCAGGAAGACTGCAGCGTATATAAGGGCTGTGTATTGCCTTTTGGTCTTGCGTGGGAAGGTTTTTTTGGTTATGTACATTTGGCTTGAGCAATAGTGCTTTAATAAGTTATTTGTTGTTTCCACGAACTATTGTGTCTTTTGTTCGTTACTGTATTCAGTGTCTCCGTGTTCCCGTTGTGGCCAGTGCAAGTTCACAGAATCAGCACTGCTGTCAGATGGCCATCCAGCCTCTGCCTGAAAAACCTCCGAAGAGCCCACCACCTCCCGAGGAAGCCTCTTCCACTGAGGAACCGCTCTGACTGTCAGGAAGTTCTTCCTAATGGTTAGCCGAAAACTCCTTTGATATAATTTCAACCCCACTGGTTCTGGTCCAACCTTCTGGGGCAACAGAAAACAACTCCACACCATCCTCTATTGGACAGCGCTTCAAGTCCTTGAAGGTGGTGATCGTAGCACCTCTCCGTCGTCTCCTCTCCCGGCTAAACAAACCCAGCTCCTCAGCCTTTCCTCATAGGTCTCCAGACCCCTCCCCGTCTTCGTTGCCCTCCTCTGGACGCGTTCCAGTTTATCGATATCCTTCTTAAATTGTGGTGCCCAAAACTGAAGACAAGACTCTAGGTGAGGTCTAACCCCAGAGCAGAGTAAATCAATGCCATCACTTCACATGATCTGGACACCATCCTTCTGTCGATACAGCCCAAAGTGGCATTTGCCTTTTTAGCTACATCATCACATCGCTGACTCATGTTCAGTGTATGGCCTACTCAGACCCCTAGATCTCATCCCACACACTACTGCGAAGACTCGTCTCCCCCATCCTATAATTATGCATTTGATTCTTCCTACCCAAATGCAGAACTTTACATTTATCCCCACTGAAATTCATTCTATTTGGTTTAGCCCAGTTTTTCGGCCTTGGACTCTTGGGTGCCCCGGGTTCAAATCAAGATCATCTGATGAAGAGAGCTCTGACTCTCGAAAGCTGACATCCTGAAAACCTTGTCGGACGCCCAGGTGACCTGGACTTGAATCTCCCTCATCTGATGAAGCGAGTCTTTGATTCTTGAAAGCGGACACCCTGAAAATGTTGTTGCCACTGGACTCGGATCTCGCTCATTTCATAAAGGGAGCTTTGAGTCTCAAAAGCCGATACTCCAGAATCTTGCTTGGTCACTAAAGTGATCCTGGAGTTGGATCTAACCCTTTTCCATGGGCCCAAAAAGCTGAAAAACACACACACACACAACTAAATCAACCAAACCCTGAAAGCAGAGGGTTGAAATAATTGATAATAATATAAGACAAACATTAAAAAAAACCACATCTATGCCCTACCTGAGTATGGGTCAGAAACCCTGTGTGATTGCGTTGGCCACTAGGGGGCGAGCCTTCCTGTGGTGGGTGGGCCTTGGCCACTGTCGTCATGACTGCGACCCCTGGGCTCGAGGGTGTGGTTTGGCTGGCTGATTGGTGGACTGTAGTCCCGGGTGTTCCTGTCGGTTTTGTGTCTCTGGCCGACTGTGTCACGTCGGATGGCGTCGTCTGCCTGGCCGCGGGTGTGGTTCGTGGTGCGGATCCCCCGGAACTGCCTGCAGACGGCCCGTGGGTGGTGGCAGCGGTGTTCTGGTTGACGGCGACGCTTCCTTGCTTCGTTGTGCTGGATCCTTGAGATGGGGCCACGCTCACTGCTGGTTTCTCTTACAAGAGGGAGAAGCAGAATGGGGGGGGGGGGATCAATATGAAGAAGTCATGGACTTCTCTTGGCCACACATTTTTGTAGGGGCCCAGATTTCCACCTGGCCCGGATCGCCCAGGCTAGCATGATTTTGTCAGCTCTTGGAAGCTAAGGAGGGTCAGCTCTGGTTAGTCCTTGAATGGGAGACCGCCTAGGAAGTCCACAGTTGCCACACAGAAGCAGGCCATGGCAAACCCCCGCTGTTCAGCTCAACCACATGCAGCCGCTGGTGTGACCTTGGGTCAGTTCCAAGTTCTTTTAGAGCTGTTCTCTCACGAGCTCTCTCAGCCCCACCTACCTCACAGGGTGTCCGTTGCGGGAAGGGGAAGGAAAAGGAGATGGTCATCTGCTCTGATTTCTCCTCCTCCTCTTCTTCTTGACAAGAGACTTTCAGAGGTTGTTTTGCCATTGCCTGCCTCTGTGTCACAACCCTGGACTTCCTTGGCGGTCTCCCTTCCAAATATTAACCAACTCTACTTAGTGTCCGGTGAGATTGAGCTAGCCTGGGTTATCCGGGTCAAAGCACATAAACAAAGGGAGTTGGGCATTGCCTGCCTGTGTGGAGCAGCCCTGGGCTTCCTTGGAGGTCTCCCATCCAGATACTAACCAGGGCTGGCCCTGCTTATTTCCAGGATCTAATGATACTTGGCTAGCCTTGGCCACTCAGGTCAGGGCTCCATGACTACCCTGCCTCAAATAGAAGAAGAGGAGGAGGAGGAGGAGGAGATTGGATTTATACCCCAACCTTCACTAACTGAAGGAGTCTCAGAGTGGCTTACAAACTCCTTTCCCTTCCCCTCCCCACAACAGACACCCTGGGAGGTAGGTGGGGCCGAGAGAGCTCTCCCAAGAACTGCCCTTGAGAGAACAGCTCTGAGAGAACTTGTGACTGAGCCAAGGTCACGCCAGCAGCTGCATGTAGAGGAGTGGGGGATCAAACCTGGTTCTCCCAGATGAGACCCCGCGCTCCTAACCACAACATCCAACCAGCTCTCACAGAATAGCCCCCGGAGCCACTCTTTGCCCTCTTACGGAAAGCAGAGACAAGCCACCTGTCTTTCCCCCCAGGTGTGTTTTTAAGATTACAAAAAGAGATGGGGGGGGATGGATAATTCCCCCCTTCTGCAATACCTGCTGGTAAGCAGCAAAAAAGGCAAGAGAGGTCCATTCACAAGTCTCTCAGGGCTGCACCTGGTTCGTCCCCAGGGGTCCACGGAGTTCAGCATCATGCTTCCGGCAATGCCAGCTGCGTGCCTTGCCCCTTCGTCCCCAACATCCGGCAATCAGTGGTACACTGCCTCTAAGCATGGAGGTTCCCTTTTCGCCATCTGGTGGATAATACCCACTTGGCAGTTCAACAAATCTGTCTCATGGTTTTTTGTAATTAATCTAGTGGGCGCCACCACGCCTTGGGACAGTGGAGACCAGGGAGGGGAAGAGATATGCAAAATCCTGGGAGAAAAATTAACTTCTGGAATGTGCTGTCGTAAGACATATAAGGATGTTTTCTGGCTTAAAGGTAAAGGTTTCCCTTGCCCAAAAGCTAATCGGATCTGACTCTAGGGGGCAGTGCTCATCTCCGTTTCCAAGCCGAACAGCCAGCGCTGTCCGAATATGTTTCTGTGGTCATGTGGCCAGCATGGCTAGACGCTGAGGCACACGGAACGCTGTCGCCTTCCCACCGAAGCGGTACCTATTTATCTACTTGCAATTTCTTGCTTTCGAACTGCTAGGTTGGCAGGAGCTGGGACCAGAGACGGGAGCTCACTCCGTCACGCGGCACTCGGGTCTCAAGCTGCCAAGCTACCGACCTTCCGGTCTGCATTTCAGTGTCTTGACCTCTGAGCCTTAAAAATGGGATTAGACAAATTCCTGGAAAAGGACAGATGGTTGTTCGCTCTAGCGAAATGGAACTTCCACAGCGAGAGGCAGTATGCCTCTGAAAACCTCTTGTGAGGCAGGTGGGTCTGATAGGGTTCCTAGAGAACCACGACTGGCCCAAGAGCACCCAGCAGGCTTCATGGGGAGGAGGTGGGTTTCAAACCTGGCTCTTCAGATGAGAGTCTGCCGCTCTTAACCACTACACCAAGCTGGTTCTCACGGTCAAGGGATCTCCTTCCTGTTCTCGCCCCTGAAATCTCCAGGAATTTCCCCAAGCCAGAGTTGGCAATTCTAGTATGGCGAGATCTGTAAAACCATGTTGTTGTTGTTTTTAAAAAATTATTTATTTATAATTTTGATTTCTAGACTGCAGACCGGAAGGTATGTAGTTCGGCAGTTCGAAAGCAAGAAATTGCAAGTAGGTAAATAGGTACCGCTTTGGTGGGAAGGTGACAGCGTTCCGTGCGCCTCGGCGTCTAGTCATGCCGGCCACATGACCATGGAGGAGTCTTCGGACAGCGCTGGCTCTTTGGCTTGGAAATGGAGATGAGCACCGCCCCCTCGAGTCGGATTCGACTGGCTTTCGAGCAAGGGAAACCTTTACCTTTACTTCAAAGCACTGGGGCTCAGGGCGGTGTATGTCTCATAAAACACATTCAGATCCAATTTAAGTACAATGGACAATATCTGGGGAAACACCTTGATCGGTAAAAATCGGCAGATTTGCAAGTTAGACAAGATGTGTAATGAAAGCTCTTGAGGTCTTTTAAGTTTCCATGACTCTGGGCAAGATAGGTATTGGGCCCCTAGCTAGTACAGAACTAGATAAAGAGATCCAGTTTGGTGTAGCAGTTAGGAGCACGAACTCTAATCCGGGAGAACTGGGTTTGATTCCCCACTCCTCCACATGCAGCTACAAGTGTGACCTTGCTTCAGTTACAAGTTCTTCCAGAGCTGTTCTCAAAAGAGCAGTTTCTGTCCGAGCTCTCTCAGCCCCACCTACCTCACGGGTTGTCTGTTGTGGGGAGGGGAAGGGACAGGAGATTGTAAGCCGCTCTGAGACTCCTTTGGGTAGTGAAAAGCAGGATATAAATCCAATCTCTTCTTCTTCTAGTGCAGGAGGGATAATATATAAGTTACTTATTTACTTTATTTATACCCTGCCTTTCACCCCAAAGCAGCTTACGTTCATTCTACACCTCCCCTCTGTTTTATCTTCACGACAACCCTGTGAGGTAGTTTCGGCTGAGAGCGTGGGACTGGCCCGAGATCACCTAGCAAGCTTCCATCGCACAAGTCAGGATTCGAACCTGGATGTCCCAGAATCTAGTAAGACACTTTAAGCACCTCACCACGCTGGGATCTAGGATTCTCCCAACAGTGGCTGACCTGGATGGAGGCGTAAGCATTACTAGTTTCTCTGCTTCCAGATGTTCCATCAAGGAATACCTGTGGTGAGTTCCGGTGTCTTCTGGGCCGGAGAAGTATTTACCGCTGACTTAGCTGAAGTTCCGCCGGTGGGCGTTGTCCCTGATGCACCGCCGGCTGTTGAAGGAGCATTAGTTGCTTGCACTGGCGGAAGGGTAGTTACACCTGTTGAGGGGGGAGCTCCAGGGCTGGCGGTGGTCGTAGCAGTTGAGGTCGGAGCCGGTGACGTCGCCTTCGCTGGGCTGGCTCCTGAGGGCAACGTTGCTGGCGCCTTTGAGGTCCCGGCGCTTCCATCCTTCGTCGTGGATTTCTGTACAGACGCCCCGGTTAGGGCACTGCTTTGGGTAGGCTTGAGGGTGGGAATCGTGGACTGCTTTGGAGTGGACTGCTTTGCCGACGTGGCAGAGATGGGGGCGGGAGAAGAAGGGCCGACCACTGCACTTCCAGAAGGTTGCGCTTTTAGAGTCGTGGCTGTCTCAGCAGAAGAAACTTTCACAGTTGTGGCGGACGTGGTGGTGTCATCTGCGTGCCCTAAAGAGACAGAGAAAGTGAGGCACGTCGTGGAAATTTAGACCCAGTCCCAACTCCATCCCCACCCCTGCACTCCTCTTCCGATCACTGTCGTCAGCCAGTTTACACACACTCATTGAAGAAGGAGGAGGGATTGGATTTATACCCCGCCCTTCACTTGGGAGTCTCAGAGCGGCTTACCATCTCCTTTCCCTTCCCCTCCCCACAACAGACATTTCCTGTGAGGTAGGTGGGGCTGAGAGAGCTCTTTCCCAAGCTGTCCTTGAGAGAACAGCTGGTACAGAACTACGGCTTGCCCAAGGTCATCCAGCCAGGTGCAAGTGGAGGAGTGGGGAATCAAACCCGGTTCTCCCAGATTAGAGTCTGCGCGCTTAACCACTACACCAAACTGTCTCTCCGCTTGGGGTGATCTTTGTTCACACATTAATGGCACGAACTAGAGTTTCTTTCTTTGCTTCACTGATATGTGCTGGGTTCCCAGCGGGAACCCAAAGAGGGTTATGTTCTTTCTACAACACCCCTGTGAGGCAGGTGAGGCTGAGAGAAGAAAGAGGAGGAGGAGACTGGATTTATACCCCGCTATTCACTACCCAAAGGAGTCTCAGAGCAGCTTACAATCTCCTTCCCCTTCCCCTCCCCTCCCCTCCCCACAACAGACACCCTGGGAGGTAGGTGGGGCTGAGAGAGCTCTTTCCAGGACTGCTTGTGCGAGAACAGCTCTTGAGAGAACTTGTGACTCACCCAAGGTCACACCAGCAGCTGCATGTGGAGGAGGAGTGGGGAATCAAACCCAGTTCTCCCCAATTAGAGTCCGCGCTCCTAACCACTACACCAAATAAGGTCTAGGACCAGGGTGAGTTAGCGGGAAGAAGGGCAGTCCTTTTTTTTATCAATTTAGGGTCCTTCTGGCCAGTTAGAGCGGCAACAAAGCCAAGAAAGGAACGCCCCGTCCCGTCCCTTCCTCCTCCACCTTCGCCGGAGCGTTGGTGGTTCCTGCCCCGAAGTTCACTCCTTGCCCGAGACACTTCATTTCCTATCGCTGGGACTTCCTCTCCCTTCCAGCCACCTCGGTGACACAACCTGGGTTGGCTCAGGAGCTATTAATAGGGAAAAAGGGAAATACCGAAGAATAGCTTCGGAAATGGAGGGAGAGACGCGCTCCGCTCGGCCGGGTGGGGTCCCACCAAGCCCTCGTGTGGTGCTGCTGGCGCAGAGCCACGGTAGCACAGGAGAAAGGCAGGGAAAAGGGGACTCGGCTGAGCACAGGAGTGTCAGCATCCGACTTGGGAATCCTGGTTCCCCTCGGCAGCCTTTTTCTGATTAAGTGGGAGCAAAGGGGGTTACTTGCCTCAAAGGGAGTCGGAAATCCCACAGGATCTATCAGAGCAAATGGCTGGTTCCACTATGGGAGGGGCCATGGCTCAGTGGCAGAGCATCCGCTTGGCATGCAGCAGGTCCCAGGTTCAATCCCCGGCATCTCCAGTTAAAGGACCAGTCATTCAGTGATATGAAAGACCTCCTCCTGAGACCCTGGAGAGCCATGAAATGGGGCTGTAGCTCAGTGGCAGAGCCTCTGCTTGGCAGGCAGAAGGTCCCAGGTTCAATCCCCAGCATCTCCAGTTAAAAGGACCAGGCAGAAGATGATGTGAAAGACCTCAGCCTGAGACGCTGGAGAGCCATGAAGTGGGGCTGTAGCTCAGTGGCAGAGCCTCTGCTTGGCGTGCAGAAGGTCCCAGGTTCAATCCCCGGCATCTTCAGTTAAAAGGACCAGGCAGGAGGGGACAGGAAAGACCTCAGCCTGAGACCCTGGAGAGCCATGAAGTGGGGCTGTGGCTCAGTGGCAGAGCCTCTGCTTGGCAGGCAGAAGGTCCCAGGTTCAATCCCCGGCATCTCCAGTTAAAAGGACCAGGCAGGAGGTGATGGGAAAGACCTCCGCCTGAGACCCTGGAGAGCCATGAAGTGGGGCTGTAGCTCAGTGGCAGAGCCTCTGCTTGGCATGCAGGAGGTCCCAGGTTCAATCCCCAGCATCTTCAGTTAAAAGGACCAGGCAGGAGGGGACAGGAAAGACCTCAGCCTGAGACCCTGGAGAGCCATGAAGTGGGGCTGTGGCTCAGTGGCAGAGCCTCTGCTTGGCAGGCAGAAGGTCCCAGGTTCAATCCCCGGCATCTCCAGTTAAAAGGACCAGGCAGGAGGGGACAGGAAAGACCTCAGCCTGAGACCCTGGAGAGCCATGAAGTGGGGCTGTGGCTCAGTGGCAGAGCCTCTGCTTGGCAGGCAGAAGGTCCCAGGTTCAATCCCCGGCATCTCCAGTTAAAAGGACCAGGCAGGAGGTGATGGGAAAGACCTCTGCCTGAGACCCTGGAGAGCCATGAAGTGGGGCTGTGGCTCAGTGGCAGAGCATCTGCTTGGCAGGCAGAAGGTCCCAGGTTCAATCCCTGGCATCTCCAGTTGAAAGGACCAGGCAGGAGGGGGATGGGAAAGACCTCCGCCTGAGACCCTGGAGAGCTGTAAAGAGGGGTCGTGGCTCAGTGGCAGAGCATCTGCTTGGCATGCAGGAGGTCCCAGGTTCAATCCCCGGCATCTCCAGTTTAAAAAAGGACCAGGCAGTAGGCAATGGGAAAGACCTCATCCCGAGACCCTGGAAGCCGCTGCCAGTCTGAGTAGACAATACTGACTTCGATGGATCCAGGGACTGATTCAGTATAAGGCAGCTATGTGTGTTCATAAGAGGCAATCGCTGGGGATAAGACCTGGTAGCCAACTCCATCTCTGGAAATTCAGGAGATTTGGGGTGGGTGGATCCTGCAGAAGGGAGGGTTTGGGGAGGGGAGAAAAACCTCGATGGGATGTATACAATGCTAGAGAGTCCCTCCTCCAAAGCAGCCATTTTCTCCAGGGCCACTGATCA
Organism: Lepidodactylus listeri; assembly: GCA_029233225.1. Lineage (NCBI taxonomy): Eukaryota > Metazoa > Chordata > Lepidosauria > Squamata > Gekkonidae > Lepidodactylus > Lepidodactylus listeri. The sequence continues at coordinate 8,025,422 of JARCFY010000008.1, read as the reverse complement.
CTGTTGTCAGGGGCTCAAATTGTAAGTTTGGGGGATCTCCAGGCTCCACCTGGAGGTTGGCAACTCTAATGACCTGCAATCCAAAAGCACCCTGGATAGGTTTCCTTGTGTCATGAAGGATTCCCTGGGCAGGGCTGAATTTTCTCAATTTTGTATTTACATACTATCCCCCCCCCCCCAATGAAACCGTAACAACACCGAAATCGAGATTATGATAAAGCAAAACTATTTCTCACAGTTAACTCAGTTGGTGTTCATCCTTCCCAAAATTCTTACCATTAAAGTGTGCCAGTCCTTCCCCTCCCTCACCTTATACGTACGCAGCTAGACCACTGAGTCATAATTATTTAGCGCTCGATTTATTTGGCGCATATAGGGTTCTCCTCTCCTCCGGTTTATCCTCACATCCACCCTACGAGGTAGGTCAGGCTGAACACCTGTGGCTGGCCCAAGGCCCCCCAGCAAGGTGCATGGCAGACAAGGATTTGAACCCAGATGAGAATTCGAACCCAGGACTCCCTGACCCAGCATTTTATCTCCTGGGCCAGACTGGTTCTCCAGTGCTTCCTGCAGTGCTCTCGGGGGTTTAGTGCGCTGCGTGCATTATATTGCTGTACAACACGCCAGTTGATTCCTTTGACACGTGGGGTTGGACAAGAGTTGGACGGATACCGTGGACTTGCAAAAAGTCAAATCAGTGGGTTTGAGACCAAATCGAGCCTGAGCTCTCCGTAGACATGAAAAAAGTTAAACTGAGGTGATCGTACTTTGGTCACATGATGAGAAGGCAAGAGTCGCTGGGAAAAAACTATAATGCTAACGCTCCCTCTAAGCTGTGGAGTCCTGTGAGCAAAAATTCTACCTTGTGAGCTCCTGGCATTAAAGTTGTGAGCGAGCGATTTGGCTGCTGCATGAATTGGTTTGCTCTGGAGCCGTCCTTCCTGAGCCAAGACAAAAAATGTGTGAGCCAGAGGCTAAATAATTGTGAGCCAGCTCACACTAACTCAGCTTAGAGGGAACACTGGTGGTCAGTAACTTCTGTGAAAAAGGACTGTAGGACAGAGTGTTGGACTGGATGGACCATTGGCCTGATCCAACATTGGCTTCTCTTATGTTCTTATGGCCCTGCTGGTGGACCTCCTGATGGCACCTGGTATTTTTGGCCACTGTGTGACACAGAGTGTTGGACTGGATGGACCATTGGCCTGATCCAACATTGGCTTCTCTGATGTTCTTATGGCCCTGCTGGTGGACCTCCTGATGGCCCCTGGTATTTTTGGCCACTGTGTGACACAGAGTGTTGGACTGGATGGACCATTGGCCTAATCCAACATTGGCTTCTCTGATGCTCTTATGGCCCTGCTGGTGGACCTCCTGATGGCACCTGGTATTTTTGGCCACTGTGTGACACAGAGTGTTGGACTGGATGGACCATTGGCCTGATCCAACATTGGCTTCTCTGATGTTCTTATGGCCCTGCTGGTGGACCTCCTGATGGCACCTGGTATTTTTGGCCACTGTGTGACACAGAGTGTTGGACTGGATGGACCATTGGCCTAATCCAACATTGGCTTCTCTGATGTTCTTATGGCCCTGCTGGTGGACCTCCTGATGGCACCTGGTATTTTTGGCCACTGTGTGACACAGAGTGTTGGACTGGATGGACCATTGGCCTGATCCAACATTGGCTTCTCTGATGTTCTTATGGCCCTGCTGGTGGACCTCCTGATGGCACCTGGTATTTCTGGCCACTGTGTGACACAGAGTGTTGGACTGGATGGGCCATTGGCCTGATCCAACATGGCTTCTCTTATGTTCTTATGGCCCTGCTGGTGGACCTCCTGATGGCACCTGGTATTTTTGGCCACTGTGTGACACAGAGTGTTGGACTGGATGGACCATTGGCCTGATCCAACATTGGCTTCTCTGATGTTCTTATGGCCCTGCTGGTGGACCTCCTGATGGCACCTGGTATTTTTGGCCACTGTGTGACACAGAGTGTTGGACTGGATGGACCATTGGCCTGATCCAACATTGGCTTCTCTGATGTTCTTATGGCCCTGCTGGTGGACCTCCTGATGGCACCTGGTATTTTTGGCCACTGTGTGACACAGAGTGTTGGACTGGATGGACCATTGGCCTGATCCAACATTGGCTTCTCTGATGTTCTTATGGCCCTGCTGGTGGACCTCCTGATGGCACCTGGTATTTCTGGCCACTGTGTGACACAGAGTGTTGGACTGGATGGGCCATTGGCCTGATCCAACATGGCTTCTCTTATGTTCTTATGGCCCTGCTGGTGGACCTCCTGATGGCACCTGGTATTTTTGGCCACTGTGTGACACAGAGTGTTGGACTGGATGGACCATTGGCCTGATCCAACATTGGCTTCTCTGATGTTCTTATGGCTTTGCTTTTGGACCTCCTGATGGCACCTGGTATTTTTGGCCACTGTGTGACACAGAGTGTTGGACTGGATGGACCATTGGCCTGATCCAACATGGCTTCTCTTATGTTCTTATGGCCCCACTGGTGGACCTCCTGATGGCACCTGGTATTTTTGGCCACTGTGTGACACAGAGTGTTGGACTGGATGGGCCATTGGCCTGATCCAACATGGCTTCTCTTATGTTCTTATGGCCCTGCTGGTGGACCTCCTGATGGCACCTGGTATTTTTGGCCACTGTGTGACACAGAGTGTTGGACTGGATGGACCATTGGCCTGATCCAACATTGGCTTCTCTTATGTTCTTATGACTGTCAAATAAAATACTGATTCGTTTTAAGGACACAATTTGTTGTCTAATACTTTAACTGTACAATTTTACTTTGAATTGTACTTTTTTTTTAATGGTTTGCCTACTTATGTATGCTGCACATCCATTGGTGGTTGACTTTAATCTCCAGGTGGTGGCTGGAGATTTCCCAAGAATTACAGCTGAATTGCAGGTTTACAGAGGTCAGTTTGTCTCCCAGAATTACAGGTTATGGAGATCTGTTTACCTGGAGGAAAAGGCTGCTTTTGAAGGTGAACTGCGTGGCATTATAACCTGCTGAGCTCCTATCATTAACAGCCTTGTTCAGGTCTTGAGAACTGAGGGCCACGGCTTCCTCTATAGTCAATCCATCTCAAGTCGGGCCTTCCTCTTTTCCTGCTACCTCCAACTTTCCCTAGCACCAGTGTTCCCTCTAAGCTGAGTTAGAGGGAACTCTCATAACTTTAATGCCGGGAGCTCACAAAGTTGAATTTTTGCTCACAAGACTCCACAGCCTAGAGGGAGCATTGCTGACCACTCCCTTTTTGTCTCTAAACGCATCATGGATACATGATTTATTGTATAGCGTATGGAATTTGTTTATAAGCAAGAACGTGTATTCACGGCTCCACCACTGAGACAGTGGCCTGAAGAAATCAGAGGAAACAGATGGCAACCTAGGCAATCCGTAGCTGCTTCAATTGTGACTGCATTTGGAGACAAAGAGGGAGTGGTCAATAACTTCTGTGAAAGAGGACTGTAGAAGAGAAGAAGAAGAGATTGGATTTATACCCCGCCCTTCACTACCTGAGGGAGTCTCAGACCGGCTTACAATCTCCTTTCCCTTCCCCTCCCCACAACAGACACCCTGTGAGGTAGCTGGGGATGAGAGAGCTCTGACAGAAGCTGCTCTTTTTCAAGAACAGCTGTGCCAGAACTACGGCTTGCCCAAGGTCATCCAGCAGCTGTAAGTGGAGGAGTGGGGAATCAAACCCGGTTCCCCCAGATTAGAGTCTGCGCGCTTAACCAATGCACCAAACTACTACAAATACTAATTCATTTTAAGGACACCTGGAGACTGACAACCCTAGCTCCACCCCTAAATCTCCGGGAATGCCAAAACCGGAGTCGCAATGCTCCCTCTAAGCTGTGGAGTCCGGTGAGCAAAAATTCTATTTTGTGACCTACTGCCGTTAAAGTTGTGAGTGAGCGATTTGGCTGCTGCGGAAATTAGTTTGCTCTGGGGCCATCCCTTCCTGAGCTATGACAAAAAGGTGCGAGCGGGAGGTTAAAAAAACTGTGACCTGGCTCACACTAACTCAGCTTAGAAGGAACACCTGTGGCAACACTGTTCTGCGGTACTTCCCGCAAATGGGAACGCAACTTTGGTGGAAGCTCCGCCAGAAAAGCAGTTCACCTCAAAAATCTTCAAGGGTGATGGATAAAAACCCTGGCCTCTGTGCTGAAGATGTTATGGGTGTGTCTCTGCACGAGTCCGAGGTTAATGTAATAAAAAGCTACGGCCCCCAGCTTCTATCCGCAATCACGTGCACACCGAAACGCAGTATGTTGCTTTGGAGTTTGCCTCCCAGAGGATGCTTCCTTTTCGGTTTTGTGCCACTGGAGGAGAGGACAGCGCAAGCGTTCTTGCTCTGCGCTCCTCCCTCCCAGCCGATTCTGCTCTTATCGCACGGACTCAGATGGGGCTGGCAGGATAAAGGGGTCCAGACTTGTCATCCTTTACGAGATCACCCCAGGCAGGGGAACGCGTTGATGGATGGCTCGAGAGGCCGCTGAAGACACGATCGATGGCCGACAGACAAACGGGGAAGAAACGCACAGAACTGGTAGACCTGGAAACGGCGGGGTCTGTTAGCGGGACAGGACACATGGGATGTGGGTGCCCCCCGCCTCCTCCTCCTCCTCTGCTCTCATATGTCTCATCCTTCTTGGAGACAGCCGCAACTCTGTCTTACAGGTGACGACTGAGAGCCAGTTTGGTGTAGCGGTTAGGAGCGCGGACTCTACTCTGGGAGAACCGGGTTTGATTCCCCACTCCTCCACATGCAGCTGCTGGGGTGACCTTGGACTGCTCTTGGAGTGCTCTGAAGAGAACAGCTCTGAGAGAATTTGTGACTGACCCAAGGTCACACCAGCAGCTGCATGTGGAGGAGGAGTGGGGAATCGAACCCGGTTCTCCCAGATTAGAGTCCACGCTCTTAACCACTACACTAAACTAGCTAGGCTGAGAGGGAGTGGCTGGCCCAGGGTCGTCCAGCCATCTTCCATGGTCGGGGGGATTTGAATCCAGCTCTCCTAGTCTCTGGCTCCTGCACTGTAGCCACTGAGCCAAACTGGCTATTCCACTCTGTTGTATCGCTGATTGAAGCTTTCCTTCCCCGGGTCCATAGGGTAGGCCTCTAGCTTGTGTCTCTCTGTGTGCCGTAGTTGTGCATTAGAGCCAGTTCGGTGTAATGGTTAAGAGCACGGACTCTAATCTGGGAGAACCGGGGTTGGTTCCCCACTCCTCCACATGCAGCTGCCAGAGTGACCTTGGGTCAGTCACAAGTTCTCTCGGAGCTGTCCTCTCAAGAGCGGTCCTCGAGAGAGCTCTCTCAGCCCCACCTACCTGACAGGGTGTCTGTTGTGGGGAGGGGAAGGGAAAGGAGATTGTAAGCCGCTCCGAGATGCTTTCGGGTAGTGAAGGGCAGGGTACAAATCCAAACTCCTCCTGAGCTGTGAGGCCTGGGTTTAAATCCCTGCTCCACCAAGAAGGTCACTGAATAACCCTAGGCCAGTGATTCGTTCTCAGCCTAACCTACCTCACAGGGTTGTTGTGAGGATAAAAACTGAGTAAAGGGAGAATGGCCCTGACCTGGATGCCCCAGCCTAACCCAATCTTGTCAGATCAGAAAAGGTAAGTAGTGTTGGTCCTGGTTAGTATTTGGATGGGAGACCACCAAGGAAGTCCAGGGTTGCTACGCAGAGGCAGGCAAGGGCAAACTACCTCTGAACGTCTTTTGCCTTGACCTGGCTGGCCCAGGCTAGCCCAGTCTCATCAGATCTCAGAAGCTAAGCAGGGTCAGCCCTGGTTAGCACTTGGATGGGAGACCAACAAGGAAGTCCAGGGTTGCTACGCAGAGGCAGGCAAGGGCAAACCACTTTCTGAATGTCTCTGGCCTTCACCTGGATGCCCCAGCCTAGCGTGATCTCGTAAGATCACAGAAGCTAAGCAGGGTCCGTCCTGGTTAGTATTTGAATGGGAGACCACCAAGGAGGACGTCCAGGGTCAGTATGCAGAGGCAAGTACCGGCAAGCTCCCTCTGAACCTTTAATGTCTCAAAACCTTATGGGGGCCACCATAAGTTGGCTGCGAGTCCAGAGTTCCCTCTAAGCTGAGTTAGTGTGAGCCATCTCACAGTTTTTTAGCCTCTGGCTCATGCAGTTTTGTCTCAGCTCAGGAAGGGATGGCTCCAGAGCAAACTAATTGATGCAGCTGCCAAGTGGCTCACTTACAACTTCAGCGCCAGTCGCTCACCAACTAGAATTTTTGCTCACAAGACTCCGCAGCTTAGAGGGAGCATTGGCTGCAACCGGTGTTCCCTCTAAGCTGAGTTAGTGTGAGCTAGCTCACAGTTTTTTAGCCTCTAGCTCACACATTCTTGTCTCAGCTCAGGAAGGAAGGCTCCAGAGCAAACAGTAGCCAAATCGCTCGCTCACCACTTTAATGCCAGTCACTCACAAAGTAGAATTTCTGCTCACAAGACACCACAGCTTCGAGGGAGCATTGGCTGCAACTACACAGTAGTTGTCACCACCAAAAGGAGAACCACATGAAACTTCTTGGAGGATCGCCGAGATAGAAATGATTAAATAGGTACACTGAAAGAAGCAAAGAAGTTTGTCTGGGCCAGTATTTCTTCGTTAGTTCGCTTATGCCCCACTTTTCGACCCCGCGGGGCACCAAAGTGGCCCCCAAAATACTCCTCTTCTCCTATCTGTCCTCACAACAGCCCTGTGAGGTTCCGTGGCAGAGCAGGAATCTGAACCTGCGTCTCCTAGATCCTATGACTGCACTCTAACCATGACGCTGCCCTGGCTCATGTTTTCCAAATGTACAACAGCTGAAATGGCCTCCACGGCTCCTGCTTCTCCAAGCACACGCACTGAGGAGCGCTGGGAGGGCAGTACAGTGAGGTCACTCAGTTGCGCAGATGACTCCTCCACAACTATGACCCTTGGCTTGTTCCCCCCGCGCTTCCTGAATCTGTCGCTTGTGCTTCCTGTCCCCGGATCTCTTTGGTCTGCGGCCCACAGTCCTACCGTTGACACCTGTGAAGTCATCCTTGGGACTGCCTCTTCCTGTCATGTGACTCTGACTAGGATGAAGACAGAAGAGATTGGATTTATAGCCCACCCTTCACTCGGAGTCTCAGAGCGGCTTACAATCTCCTTTCCCTTCCCCTCCCCACAACAGATACCCTGTGAGGTAGGTGGGGCTGAGAGAGCTCTGACAGAACTGCCCTTGAGAGAACAGGTCTGGGAGAACGGTGGCTGCATGTGGAGGAGTGGGGACTCAAACCAAACTATACCAAACTGCTGGTAGCTCCATTTATCTGAGCTCCTGCTGGCAGCTCCATTGATCTGAGCTCCAGAAAGGTTGAAAGACCATGGCTGTACAATATTATTAATCTCAATCTATATTCTGTTCTTCCCAGAAGCGGGCTCAAGGCGACTCACATCAACCAAGAGAATACAATCTTAAAAATAAGTCAGAAGTTACCCCATGAGTTGTGGATTTTCTTTCCTTTTTCTTTCCTGTTTCTTTCCTTTTAATATTTTGCTGCGTTTAGTGGTATGAGATATGAACATAAGAACCCTGCTAAATCAGACCAGTGGTCCAGCTAGGCCAGCATCCTAAGAACACAAGAAGAGCCTGCTGGATCAGACCAGTGGTTCCTCTAGTCCAGCATCCTAAGAACATCAGGAGATCCCTGTTGGGTCAGACCAGTGGTTCAGCATCCTAAGAACACAAGAAGAGCCCTGCTGGATCAGACCAGTGGTCCATCTAGTCCAGCATCCTAAGAACATCAGAAGAGCCCTGCTGGATCAGACCAGTGGTCCACCTAGTCCAGCATCCTAAGAACATTAGGAGATCCCTGCTGGATCAGACCAGTGGTCCACCTAGTCCAGCATCCTAAGAACATAAGAAGAGCCCTGCTGGGTCAGACCAGTGGTCCTTCTAGTCCAGCATCCTAAGAACATAAGAAGAGCCCTGCTGGGTCAGACCAGTGGTCCTTCTAGTCCAGCATCCTAAGAACATCAGAAGAGCCCTGCTGGATCAGACCAGTGGTCCACCTAGTCCAGCATCCTAAGAACATTAGGAGATCCCTGCTGGGTCAGACCAGTGGTCCTTCTAGTCCAGCATCCTAAGAACATTAGGAGATCCCTGCTGGGTGAGACCAGTGGTCCTTCTAGTCCAGCATCCTAAGAACATCAGAAGAGCCCTGCTGGATCAGACCAGTGGTCCACCTAGTCCAGCATCCTAAGAACATTAGGAGATCCCTGCTGGGTGAGACCAGTGGTCCTTCTAGTCCAGCATCCTAACATCAGAAGAGCCCTGCTGGATCAGACCAGTGGTCCACCTAGTCCAGCATCCTAAGAACATTAGGAGATCCCTGCTGGGTCAGACCAGTGGTCTTTCTAGTCCAGCATCCTAAGAACATCAGAAAGCCCTGCTGGGTCAGACCAGTGGTCCTTTTAGTCCAGCATCCTAAGAACATCAGAAGAGCCCTGCTGGGTCAGACCAGTGGTCCACCTAGTCTAGCGTCTTGTCTCACATGGTGGCTGAGAGCTCTTCTCTCATGAGCAGTTCTCGAAAGAGCTCTCTCAGCTCCACCTCCCTCCCAAGGTTTCTGTTGTTGGGAGGGAAAGGAGACTGCAAGTTGCCCTGAGACTCCTTTGGGTAGTGAAGGGCAGGGTATAAATCCAATCTCTCTCTCTCTCTCCCTCTTTCTTTATGTCAACCACATTTTCTTCCACCAGAAAAAGGTGTGCCCCAATCCAACCAGAAGCACAGCTCAGAGACTGGGACCGAGTGAAGGGGCCCCCTTCTCCAGAAGTGAAAACAACACCAAAATATTTTCCCACACAGCTGTGCGATAGGAGCACACATATCAATATACCTAACCCACCCACCCCCCTTCTCCCTGAACAAATTTCCGGCGAAGCCTGGGAAAAAAGAAGCTCTCCAAAGCTTCCACTACGACGGACACGGAAACAAATGACTTTCGCAGCTCAGGAAATGAGGGAGGATTTGCCGGACAGGAAGAAAAGGGAATGGGATCCAAAAACAGGGGCTCTGCGGAGCTTCATGCGTCGAAGGGCTGTGATGCTTTGTTCCACCGGGCTTCTCTTAGGCCTTCCATTTATCTGTTTTGTCTGGTTTAATCTTGCCCTTTCTTCCAAGGAGCTCAGGGTGGCGCGCATAGCTTGCCTTTCCTGGTTTGACCCTCACAACGACTCTGTGAGGTAGGCGGGGCCGAGCAAGAATGATGTACTTAAGGTCACCGAGCAAGCTCCGTGGCACAATGCGGATTTGAACCAGGGTCTCGCGGATACTAGTCCGACGCCCTGCCCACTGCCCAGTGCTCAGACCCATGGTCCATCTAGTCCACCACTCTCTCAGACAGTGGCTGCACCCATGCTCCACAAAGCCTCCAGGCAGAAGCAGGGGGCAGTGAAGCTTCCAACCTCTGCTGCCAGCAGCAACTGCCATTCCAAGATAGGCTGCCTCTGAAGATGGAGGTTCCACCGCTAATGGCCATCGGCAGACCGATCTTCATGAAGCCGTCCTTTTTTAAAGGGTTCGCCGCAGCCGAGATAATTTCGGGGCTAGAGGCAGGAAGTCCAAACGGTTTTGGTCTTTCCAAGTTAAAAAAACAAGCCTCTAAACACCAGATAACTTGACGCGCATTAGCAGTACGCTACACTGGATGCCACCGGTCGCATTGGGTCCCATCGGACTTCAGAAGCTAAGCAGGGTCGGCCCTGGTTAGTCCTTGGATGGGAGACCCCCAAGGAAGTCAAGGGTTGCTCCGCAGAGGCAGGCAATGGCCTACAGGATTTCCCATAAGCCAGCTATAACTTGATAGCAAATGTATAGATATGGTGCTGAGGGACTGTAGGATATGGGCATGGTGCTGGGGGAAAGTGGTCCCAGAAGCCAACAGCAGAAGAAGAGGAGGAGGAGGAGGAAGAGGAAGAAGAGTTGGTTTTATACTCTGTTTTTCACTACCCGAAGGAGTCTCAGAGCAGCTTACAGTCACCTTCCTTTCCCCTCCCCACAACAGGCACCCGGGGAGGCAGGTGGGGCTGAGAGAGCTCTGAGAGAACTGCTCTTGAGAGAACAGCTCTGAGAGAACTCGTAACTGACCCAAGGTCACCCAGCTGGCTGCATGTGGAGGAGGAGTGGGGAATCAAACCCAGTTCTCCAGATTAGAGTCCACTGCTCTTCACCACTGCACCAAACTGGTTCTGCGGACCTGTAGATGAGAGGAACATTAATATGCTGATCAGAGCCAACCAGGGAGATCTTTATCTGTTTAATTCACTCATGCCGCACCTTCCTCCCTGATGGAGACCCATGGTGTCTCACATTCTCCTCTCCTCCGTTTTATCCTCACAACAGCCCTGCGAGGGAGGTCGGGCTGAGAGAGATGTGACTGGCCCTAAATCACGCAATGAGCTCCCGTGGCATGGGTCAAAATTTGAACCCGGGCCTTCTAGATACTAGCCCAACATTGCTGCAGTTCAGTTTGCTTTGTATTGAAGTCAGCATTCAGAATTTATTATTACGGTCACTATTTAAGTCACCTCGTGGTCATCTCATGAATCGCAGGGCTCGGTGCTCAAGGCTCTAATATCGGAGGCCAGGCTGCTGATAAGGAGGGTGTTCGTCTGCATGGTCAAAGAAGAAGAGAAGACGAGAAGAAGAGATTGGATTTATACCCCGCCCTTCACTCACTTGGAGTCTCAGAGCGGCTTACAAACTCCTTTCCCTTCCCCTTCCCACAACAGACACCCTGGGAGGTAGGTGGGGCGGAGAGAGCTCTGAGACAACTGTCCTTGAGAGAACAGCTGGTACAGAGCTATGGCTTGCCCAAGGTCATCCAGCAGGTGCAAGTGGAGGAGTGGGGAATCAAGCCCGGTTCTCCCAGATTAGAGTCCGCGCACTTAACCACTACACCGAACTGGCTCTGGTATTCCCAGTAGTGATGTATAGCTGTGAAAGCAATGGTATTCCCAGTAGTGATGTAGGGCTGCGAGAGTTGGACCATAAGGAAGGCCGAACGCCAAAGAATAGATGCTTTCGAATTATGGTGCTGGAGAAGACGCTTGAGAGCCCCTTGGACTGCAAGGAGATCAAATCAGTCAATCCTAAAGGAAGTCAACCCTGACTGTTCCCTGGAAGGCCGGAGACTGAAGCCGAAGCTCAAATGCTTTGGCCCCCGAGTGAGAGGGGGGCACACCCTGGAGAAGACCCTGATCCCGGGAAAGACTGAAGGTCAAAGAAGAAGGGGACAGCAAAGGACGAGATGGCTAGACAGTGTCATCGCTGCAACGAACATGAAGTTGAGCAAACTCTGGAGCACGACGGAAGACAGGAGGGCCTGATGTGGTCCACGGGGTCGCGAAGGGTCGGACTCGATCGTGCGACTGAACAACAAAAAACAGCTAGGGTTTCATTAGGAAGCGATACCCCCCCCCGACTTTGCTATTATGAAAATAAACTAAAGATGACCTAGCACAAGCAGAGAAACGTTTTTTTGATGGCTGCTCGAGACGTTTAGAGTCCGTCCTCAGTCTCTGCCAACCTGAACTTTGTTTCCGGTAATTTTAGAAGCCAGGCAAAAAAGAAAGAAAGAGGAAAGAAGAAGAAAGAAGATCTTTGTTCTGCACAGCCAGCGGTCCCAACCTCTGTAATTAACGGGGATGCTTCGGTGGGCTGAAAATAGCGGGGTCCGTGTTCCCGTGAACGGAAGATGCCACCTTCTAATTCCCCGCTTGGTTTGACATCTAAATAGAACCGAACAGTCTCCCACTGTGAAGTCCGCCGTTTGCTCCTCCCGAAAGATACAAGAAGCTCTCAGGTACGCACAGCAGAGGTACGCATTTTGATCGCCACTGCGCAAGCAGAAATGACAACTGTCAAGTTGATCGGTCGGCTGCCAGGCGCCGTATGGGAACAAAGGTTCTCCTGGAATTACAGCTGATCTCCAGGGGAGCGTTCCCTCTAAGCTGAGTTCGTGTGAGCTGGCTCACAGTTTCTTAGCCTTCAGCGCACACATTTTTGTCTCCGCTCAGGAAGGACGGCTCAGCACAAACTAATTGACACAGCCACCAAATCGCTCGTTCACAACTTTAATGCCAGTAGCTCACAAAATAGAATTTTTGCTCACAAGACACTACAGCGTACAGGGAGCATTGTTCCAGAGTCCAGACGACAGAGATCAGTTCCCCTGGAGAACTCTGTTGCATCAGTCAGCACTGATCTCTCACCGCTCCCCAAACTCTGCCCTTCCCAGGTGCCACCTTCAAAATCTGAGAAAAAAAGGGGGGGACTCAACCCGAGATACGGTTATGTTATACGAGGATCAAGCTAACAAAATAAGTTGTCATAAAAATACAAATATTTATTATGGTGTACACATTAGAAAAGGGCCGCAGTGGCTCAGTGGTTAAGATGCTGAACTGCAGACCGGAAGATTGGTAGTTCGAGACCCGAGTGCTGCATGATGGAGTGAGCTCCCGTCTCTGGCCCCAGCTCCTGCCAACCTAGCAGTTCGAAAGCAAGAAATTGCAAGTAGATAAATAGGTACCCCTTTGGTGGGAAGGCCACAGCGTTCCGTGCACCTCGGCCTCTAGTCATGCCAGCCACATGACCCTGTGAGAGCTCTGCGAAAACTTGCAAGAAGCTCTGCGGGAACTTGTGACTGACCCAAGGTCACACCAGCAGCTGCGTGTGGAGGAGTGGGGAATCGGACCCAATTCTCCCAGATTAGAGTCTGCGCTCCTTAACTGCTACACCAAACTCCCCGTCGCCCGTTCTAACATCCTTTTTAAAAACTGGGAACTTGCAAGTTATTCAGGAAAATGGGAGTTTGGGCTAAAAAACAAACCACTGGCTTTATCCTGTTCTGCAACAGAATTGCTTTTGGTGTCATTACAGTGAGCAAAGTTTCGGGCCGGATGGCCTTTAAATAGATCTGAATGAGAGGGAAGGACAACTGGGCCCTTCCCTTCCTAGAGCCGAAGTCGCTGAGAATGGCAGACAAACTCCTGTCCAACCTTCCTGTACCTTGTAGAAGGTTTGCTGTAAATGGTTCCTTAAATAGATATACTTGGCAGAATCAACATGAACATCTAAGAGGCTCCATTGCAAACGGTAGGGTTGCCAGCCTCCAGGTGGGGCCTGGGGATCTCTCGGAATTACAGCCAATCTCCAGATGACAGAGACAAGAACGTAAGAGAAGTCGTGTTGGATCAAGACAGTCCAACACTCTGTGTCACACAGTGGCCAAAAAACCAGGTGCCATCAGGAGGTCCACCAGCAGGGCCAGAACTCCAGAGGCCCTCCCACTCTTGCCCCCCCAAGCACCAAGAATACAGAGCATCACTGCCCCAGACATAAGGACATAAGAGAAGCCATGTTGGATCAGGCCAAATGGCCCCTCCAGTCCAACACCCTGTGTCACACAGTGGCCAAAAACCAGGGGCAGTCAGGAGGTCCACCAGCGGGGCCAGAACTCCAGAAGCCCTCCCACTGTTGCCTCCAAACACCAGAAATACAGAGCATCACTGCCCCCAGACAGAGTGTTCCTATCTATACCTTGTGGCTAATAGCCACTGATAGACCTCTGCTCCATATGTTTACACAGTTCCTTCTTGAAGCCGTCCATGCTTGTAGATCAGTTCCCTTGGAGCAAATGGCTGCCTTGGTGGGTGGGCTTTATAGCATTGTACCCCACTGAGGTCCCTCCTCTTCTCAAACACCCTCCCCAGGTTCCAGACTCCAAATCTCCAGGAATTTCCCAACCCAGAGTTGCCAATCCTGAGAAATGGGGGTGGGTGGGAACGAAGAAGACAAAGCTCAGGAAATTACTTGTATGGAGAAAAGTCCCAGATTCTGTCCCTGGCATCTTTAATACAAAAGGACCTGATCCCCAAGAACCTCTACCAGTCAGCATAAACCCTGGCTTTATTCAGACATCACACAAAACCACGGTTTGATTAACTGGGACTCGCACAGACCATTCTATGAACTGTGGTTTCTTAGGGTCTGCTAGTACTAAGACTTTATAGACATGGGGTAAGTGCCGGTGCTTACTGGGATTATTAGAAGTTTTGTTAATAATAATTCTTGCAGTTACGTGCGCTACATACAATGATTTTGTTACAAATAGTTCCAGACTGCACCGAGTCCAGTATCGGAAATGGCGACTCTGAAGAAGACTTTGTGAAACGGTCGAAAATCCGGATGCATGTCGGTCGCGCAGATTGCTTTTTTGAGAGACTCCCGTTCGTTTTGGAGGTACTATGTCTGCAAACATGCCTTTCCGTATACTCATTTTGTCATGAATCCATCCACATTACTAGTTCCTTCTAATTTTGTAAGCCACTTCAAGCAGCATTGAGAATTCCACATTTTCACCACTCTCTACGTAAAGAAGTATTTCCTTTTGTCCGTCCTGAATCTACTGCCCATCACAGCATGCCCTCCAGTTTGAGTATTTAGGGATGGGGGGGGGGGGAGTTTTCCTTTTCAACTCTGCACCCCATGCATAACTTTATAAACCTCCCTCGTGTCCCCCCTTAGTCATCTCTTTTCTAAACTGAGAAGTCCCAGACACTTCAGTTCTCCACAGAGAAGGTACTCCAACTCCCTAATCATCTTTGGTCACCCTCTTTGTGGGATCTGGGTTATTTTCTAGCCTGCAGACATATACCTTTTCAAACAGAGAGGACAGTGATTCCTTGCACCTGGAGTTTCACCTTAACTTGCCCCTTCCTACATCAAACAAGAGTCCATGAGTCATGGCTCACAGCTAGGTTGGGGTGGGTGGGTGGCATCAGTTTTAAGAAAGAATCCAAGCAATTCCGCTCCGGGGATATTCCAGTCCGGTTCCCACCCCTCCCGCACAACAGTGAGATGCTGACACAGGGCCTTCTGGGTATTTCCCGTCTGGAGCTGGACGGAATGTCAGGCAATCAACAGACTGGGAGCGGAGGACAGGCTAAGGTGGGACAGCCAAAGTCACCCAAGGCCTGTTGAGGTGTCCTGGTTATTATTATTAACAATATTTGCTGAATTTCTGAATCGTCCAATCCCTGAATACTCAGGGCTCTGGGTGATTTACAACAGGTTGAAAACATACCCCCCCCCCCCAAAATACAGACTAAAATCAGCAGATCAATTATTCCTAATCTGATAATCTCCAGATGGCGTCCATAATTTAATCTAAAACCTACTCTGGACGGTTCTTCTGTCTCGTGGACAGGTTGAGGAGGAGATTGGATTTATACCCTGCCCTTCACTACCCAAAGGAGTCTCAGAGCGGCTTACAATCTCCTTTCCCTTCCCCTTCCCACAACAGACACCCTGTGAGGTGGGTGGGGCTGAGACAGCTCTTTCAAGGACTGCCCTTGAGAAAACAGCTCCGAGAGAACTTGTGACTGACCCAGGGTTACACCAGCAGCTGCATGAGGAGGACTGGGGAATCAAACCCAGTTCTCCCAGATTAGAGTCTGCGCTCCTGACCACTACACCAAACAGGAGGAGGCTGAAGCAGGCGGGATGGAAGAAACCAGCTATGATGGGAAACTGTGGCTATCTGCAACCAAAAGCCTGATGGAACATCTCTACCTTACTGGAAAAATGCTACTGGAAAAGGCACCCCCAGTCAAGTTTGCAACTGGAAGGTACAACTGAGCCCTGACTGGGATTGCCCAGGCTAGCCTGATCTGGTCAGATCTGGGAAGCCAAGCAGGGTCGGCCCTGATTAGGACATGGATGGGAGACCTCCAAGGAATTCCAGGGTCACTACGCAGAGGCAGGCAATGGCAAGCCACCTCCGAAGGTCTCTTGCTCTGAAAACCGCATGGGGGCGCCATACTTTAGCTGTGACTCAACAGCAAAAAGGGGGGAAAAAACGACAAGACTTTCGATGCAGTCTGAATCCCAAGAGAGTCTCTAAACTAAAAGTTTCAGAGGTGCATAATAGAGTTGCCAGCTCTAGGCTGGGAAATTCCTGAAGATTTTTGGGGGGGGAGCCTGGGGCGGGGGTTGGGGGGAGCTCAGCGGAACAGAATGCCATAGAGTCCACCCTCCAAAGCAGCCATTTTCTCCAGGTGACGTGATCCTTTCAATCTGGAGATCAGCGGACACCCTGGGAGATCTCCAGGCTAAAGGTTGGCAACCCTAGAGTGTAGTCACAAAGAAAACATTACTGAGCAGATATGCAGTTGTGGGGATGCATGCACACAAACCTTTACGCTCCTGGTCGAGGGGCTGCAAAATCCAGCCAGACAATTCAAGCACGCTCAAGACGTACCCGGAAGGTACATTTTCCAGCCCAACTGGGAAACGCATTCCATTAACGTGTTGTCCAAAACACATTTAGCCAAAGGGCAGATAAGACACAAGGTCAGATAAATAGGTGTCTGGTTTACACTGGGTGATGCTGACAGGCCAGAGCTCAGGAAGGGGCCTGCTGTGTCAGGGCCAAATTGTGCCTTGTCCGGCGTCCTATTGTGAGATCTCTTCATGGAGACCACCAAAAGAAGGTGACGGTCCTCCTCTTGGTCCCTAGATGCCACCATTCAGGGGGAGACAGACCCTCCATAGCCACTCTGCTGTCCTAAGAACATAAGAAGAGCCCTGCTGGATCAGACAGACAGTCCATCTAGTCTGGCATCCTGTCTCACACAGTGGCCTCAACCAGTTCCTCTGGAGGGCCAACAACAGGGCAGAGAGGCCGAGGCCTTCCTAAGAACACAAGAAGAGCCCTGCTGGTTCAGACCAGTGGTCCATCTAGTTCAGCATCCTGCCTCACACAGGGGCCAACCAGTCCCTCTGGAGGGCCAACAACAGGGCAGAGAGGCCGAGGCCTTCATAAGAACACAGGAAGAGCCCTGCTGGATCAGATCAGTGGTCCATCTAGTCCAGCATCCTGTCTCACACAGTGGCCAACCAGTCCCTCTGGAGGGCCAACAACAGGGCAGAGAGGCCGAGGCCTTCCTAAGAACACAAGAAGAGCCCTGCTGGTTCAGACCAGTGGTCCATCTAGTCCAGCATCCTGCCTCACACAGGGGCCAACCAGTCCCTCTGGAGGGCCAACAACAGGGCAGAGAGGCCGAGGCCTTCATAAGAACACAGGAAGAGCCCTGCTGGATCAGATCAGTGGTCCATCTAGTCCAGCATCCTGTCTCACACAGTGGCCAACCAGTCCCTCTGGAGGGCCAACAACAGGGCAGAGAGGCCGAGGCCTTCCTAAGAACACAAGAAGAGCCCTGCTGGGTCAGACCAGTGGTCCATCTAGTCCAGCATCCTGTCGCACACAGGGGCCAACCAGTCCCTCTGGAGGGCCAACAACAGGGCAGAGAGGCCGAGGCCTTCCTAAGAACACAAGAAGAGCCCTGCTGGGTCAGACCAGTGGTCCATCTAGTCCAGCATCCTGTCGCACACAGGGGCCAACCAGTTCCTCTGGAGGGCCAACAACAGGGCAGAGAGGCCGAGGCCTTCCTAAGAACACAAGAAGAGCCCTGCTGGGTCAGACCAGTGGTCCATCTAGTCCAGCATCCTGTCTCACACAGTGGCCAACCAGTCCCTCTGGAGGGCCAACAACAGGGCAGAGAGGCCGAGGCCTTCCTAAGAACACAAGAAGAGCCCTGCTGGTTCAGACCAGTGGTCCATCTAGTCCAGCATCCTGCCTCACACAGTGGCCAACCAGTCCCTCTGGAGGGCCAACAACAGGGCAGAGAGGCCGAGGCCTTCCTAAGAACACAAGAAGAGCCCTGCTGGGTCAGACCAGTGGTCCATCTAGTCCAGCATCCTGTCGCACACAGGGGCCAACCAGTTCCTCTGGAGGGCCAACAACAGGGCAGAGAGGCCGAGGCCTTCCTAAGAACACAAGAAGAGCCCTGCTGGGTCAGACCAGTGGTCCATCTAGTCCAGCATCCTGTCGCACACAGGGGCCAACCAGTTCCTCTGGAGGGCCAACAACAGGGCAGAGAGGCCGAGGCCTTCCTAAGAACACAAGAAGAGCCCTGCTGGATCAGACCAGTGGTCCATCTAGTCCAGCATCCTGTCTCACACAGAGGCCAACCAGTCCCTCTGGAGGGCCAACAACAGGGCAGAGAGGCCGAGGCCTTCCTAAGAACACAAGAAGAGCCCTGCTGGGTCAGACTAACAGTCCATCCAGTCCAACATCCTGTCTCACACAGTGGCCAGCAAGTTCCCCTGCAGGGGCAACAACAGGGCATAGAGGTCAAGGCTTTCCTGTGAGGTTGCCTCTTGGCTCTGGGATTCAGAGTTTGACTGCCTCGGAATGTGGAGGTTCCCCTCAGTCACCATGGCTAGTAGCCATTGATAGACTGATCCTCCACGAATCTATCTAATCCCCTTTGAAAGCTGTTTATTCCTGCGGCTATCACTACATCCTCTGGCAGCGAATTCCGCATTTTAACTGTTCTCTGCGTGAAGTGGTATTTCCTTTGTCGGTCCTGAATCTACTGCCTCCCAGCTTCATTGGAAGCTTTCAGAGAGGATTGGATAGATTCATAGAAGATAAGTCTATCAATGGCTACTAGCCATGGTGACTGAGGGGAACCTCCACATTCAGAGGCACTAAGCCTCTGAATCCCAGAGCCAGGAGGCAACATCAGGGGAAGGTCTTGGCCTCAATGCCCTGTTGGCTGTCCGGAGGAACTGGCTGGCCACTGTGTGAGGCAGGATGCTGGACTAGGTGGACCACTGGTCTGATCCAGCAGGGCTCTTCTGATGTTCTTCTGAAGGCCTCGGCCTCTGTGCCCTGCTGTTGGCCGTCCAGAGGAACCGTTTGGCCACTGTGTGAGACAGGATGCTGGACTAGATGGACTATTGGTCTGATCCAGCAGGGCTTTTCTGATGTTCCTATGAAGGCCTCAGCCCCTCTGCCCTGTGGTTGGCCACTGTGTGAGACAGGATACTGGACTAGATGGACCACTGGTCTGATCCAGCAGGGCTCTTCTGATGTTCTTATGAAGGCCTCAGCCTCTCTGCCCTGTTGCTGGCCCTCCAGGGGAACTGGTTGGCCACTGTGTGAAACAGGATGCTGGGCTAGATGGACCACTGGTCTGACACAGCAGTGCTCTTTGTATGTTCTTATGACAATCACTGAGATAAAATGGATGTGTTTCAAACCAGCACGGCAGAGCAGTTAAAGTGTTGGATCTGGTTCTGGGAAACCCAGCTGCGAACTCCCACTCTGCCACGGACACTTGCTGGGTGACCCTGGGCCAGTCACACACTCCCTCAGCCTAACCTACCTCACAGGGTTGTTGTGAGGATAAAACTGAGAGTGATGTAAGCAACTTTGGGTCTCCATTGGGGAGAAAGATGGGGGTATGAATAAAGGAAATAGAAGTAAATCACCACTTGACATTCACAGTGTAAATGTGGCATGTTACAATGAGGGCAAAACACGTCCCATTCGGCCAGGGCAGGCATAATCTTTATTTGCAGGGCCGAATATGGAAACTTGCGTATGCTCCAAGATTATTTGGGGGCCTGGATAGCTCTCCATTCACGCAGAAACTCTCTCCTACCAAAGCCAACTCTTCTCTCTCTCTCTCTCTCTCTCTCTCTCTCCCTCACACACACACACACACACACACACACACACACACACACACACACACACACACAGATCCCATTACCAGAAAAGCAATAAATCTGAATCCCCTAGAAGCCAATTAGTTCATCAAGGTTTCACCGGCTCCTCTCTCTGGCGTGGGAACCAATAATGGGGGGGAAAGCATGGCTTGGGAATTGTGTGTTCGTTCCTCTTGTGGTATTTTTCTCTGCTGAGAATGTGATAAGCCCTTCAAAGAGGGTACCCTAAGCCTGGTTCAGGGGGAAAAACTCCCATAAAACCCCCCACAAATATATTTGCAAAAGGAAGGAGCCAGCCTCATTAGTTTCATGGTCTCCCTACAGGCCAGACGCCTAAAGGGCTGAAGAGGAAATCGGCTTAAGAGCTCGGTGAAGCCAGAGGCAAATCAAGCCCCCAAGTAGATGGAGGGGCTTTTTCCAGCTCTCTCTCTTTCTCACATGTGCACACATATAAGTGGGGGGGGGGAACCTGAATAAAGAGATCCTTGGGAAACCAAAGGGACAAAAAATGATTATTCTGTTTGCATCAACAGAGAGACAGACAGACCTACACCGCCGTCATTTCATCAGCTGGGGTGTCCCAGAAGTAGTACTGAAGGGTTTTCGAAGGAGCGCGACACTGCGTGGCTCATCTGGGACTTTAAGGCCAGACCGGACGGGCGCTGCAAAATTTGCATTCAGCGCCACCAGCGATTCTTTAAACTGAATTTTCAAATCAGTGGGATTCCAAATCAGATTGGGCAGGAAAGAGGAGGAGGTTTAAGTAGGGCTGCCCAACTCCTGGAGGCACACGGAGATTTCATAAGAACATAAGAGAAGCCAGTGTTGGATCAGGCCAGTGGCCCCTCCAGTCCAACACTCTGTGTCACACAGCGGCCAAAAGTACCAGGTGCCCTCAGGAGGTCCAGCAGTGGGTCCAGGACACTAGAAGCCCTCCCACTGTTGCCCCCCCCCCCGCAAGCACCAAGAATACAGAGCATCACTTGCCCCGGACTGAGAGTTCCTATCTGGACCTTGTGGCTAATAGCCACTGATGGACCTCATATGCTTATCCAATTCCCTCCTGAAGCTGTCCCTGCTTGTAGCCGCCACCACCTCCTGTGGAAGTGAATTCCACGTGTTAATCACTCTTTGGCTAATGAAGTGCTTCCTTTTATCTGTCCTAACCTGATTGCTCAGCAATTTCCTGGAGCACCCACCAGTTCTTGTATTTTTCTCCAGGCCAGTTTGGCCAGGGACCCTGGAGGTTTCTTTTGCCATCTTCTGGGCAAGAACCAGATGGAGAAGGGGTCACTGGGGGTGTGGGGTGGGGAGGTATTTGTGAATCTCCTGCATTGTGTAGGGGGTTGGACTAGATGACCCTGGAGATCCCTTCCAATTCTATGATTCTATATACCAACGATATCAAAATTCAGATTCTTTTATCATAGGGCAAAAACCCGAACACTCCCACAGTCCATCAAAGGCTCATAAATCTACAGTTCCTTTTTTTAAAATCTAACCATGCATATACACGATTCCATCTTTTTGCATATATTTCTTGATCCTTTCCCTGTAAATTTATGCTTAATCTATCCATTTCTGCCACCTCAAGAATTTTGTATATTACTTTGTCTCTTGTCGGTAATTTATCTAATTTCCAATCTTTTGCCATTGCTATTCTAACCGCTGTTAATATATAAGTAATAAGATACGCATCGTCTCTGTTGTAGTTATCTGAAAGCATATTTAATAGAAATATTTCTGGTGTAAATGGCACCACTAAATTCACGATTTCTTGTATCATTCTATGTATTTTATGCCAATAGCTTTGAGTTTTATTACACCTCTGTGATAGAATGTCCCCCCATTACTCTTACATTTCCAACAATTGCTGGAGGTGTTGGCATAACATTTAGCTATTCTGTCTGGCATCCAGCGCCATCTATAAAACATCTTGTAGATGTTTTCCTTATATGCAGCTTGCCCTCATCAATCTTACGGCTTTCCATATCTTAGACCATTGATCATATTCCACAGAATGTCCCAAATCCTTCATCCATGTGACCATTGTGCTTTTTACACATTCCTCGTACATATAATCTTCAAGCAGTAAATTATATAGTTTTTGGATTAACTTATCACTCATAAGTATGTAATGATGTAAAGTAATTTGTATAATATGTTATATATAAAAACCAATAAATAAACTTGGTTTTTTTAAAAAGGCTCATAAATCGCTCTTACAAACTGCAGTTACAACCCAGAAGAAAGCCTTGACTAGGCGTTTTGGAAGAATATGCCTGAGTGACAGTTTCAGTGAAATCCTGTTTTGAGAAAGCGGTTCCTACTTGAAAAAGCCTTGCCAGGTGCAATGTGGAATGACACGACTAGTGCGCCCACAGGAGGGCTGTATCGGGATCACTGTCTTTGGAGATCAATACTGTGGCTTGGTTGTCTAGTTTCAACTTGTAACGTGGCTTCTGTTTCTGAAAACTGAAGACACCCGAGAGCGCCTTCAACAGAGTGATTTATGAGCCTTTGATAGACTGTGGGAATGTTTGGGTTTTTTGCCCTACAGTCACAGAGTCTGGATTTTGATATTGTTGATATATGAAGAAGAAGAAGAGATTGGATTTATACTCCACCCTTCACTACCCAAGGGAGTCTCAGAGCGGCTTACAGACTCCTTTCCCTTCCCCTCCCCACAACAGACACCCTGTGAGGTGGGGGGGGGGGGGGGGCTGAGAGAGCTCTGACAGAAACTGCCCTTTTTCAAGAACAGCTGGGACAGAACTATGGCTTCCCCAAGGTCACCCAGCAGCTGCAAGTGGTGGCGTGGGGGAATCAAACCGGGTTCTCCCAGATTAGAGTCTGCACACTTAACCACTACACTATATGAATAGCTTTGGAATTTGTACTTACGAATTGTGTATGTGATATAAAATTAATTTTCATGGAATAGTTTGAGTAGTTTAATGATCTTTGTTTAGGTAAAGTCAGTTTTTTTACACACGGTTTTGCTGGTTACAATTTCGCTCTGTGTCTCACTGTGTTTTGTACTTTATTTTAGGGCCTTAGTCAATCATACTAGTCCTAAAGATCTCCAACACAAATAGACCACAGAATAAAACCAGATTTTTTTAAAAAACACACACCCTGAATTCACAATGCTCAAATGCAACAAATCAAACCAAAACTTGGGCCAATCTCTCTCAGCTTCGCCTACCCTACAGGAACATCTTGATCACAAAATTGGGTGGGGGGGGGGGACGACGACGACGACGACGACAAATGAAGTACAACATCCTGACCTCTTGGGGATGAACTGAAGGAAACGACTGTATTGATATATGTGCCAGATGTGTATCAAACGTTGCCACAGGTAGAAAGGAACTGGCCAACTGTGTTTGCAGTCTTGTGCCATATCATTAATGAAAAAGGAACGTAGGTGGGTGTTTTATTGACAGAAGCAGTGGCAAAGAGGTCTGGGGAACCAGTCTGTTGAAAACCTAGAATCATAGAATTGGAAGGGACCTCCAGGGTCATCTAGTCCAACCCCCTGCACGATGCAGGAAATTCACAAATACCTCCCCCCCACACCCGCAGTGACCCCTGTTCCATGCCCAGAAGATGACAAAAAACCTCCAGGATCCCCAGCCAAACTGGCCTGGAGAAAGATGGCTTCCTGATCCCAAAGTGGCGATCGGCATTTCCCTGGGCGTGTAAGAAAGGGCCCCGAGAACCAAGCGCTGAGGCGACCCTTCCTGCCCTCCCTGCTTTTCAAAACAATGGAAGCTCTAGAAGGTTCCATTCAAAAAGGAGGGACTGCCGTGGTCGATGGAAACCCTTTGAATCTTATAATTTGAAAACGATTATTGACCTGGTGGGGCTGATTTTTATTCTCTTCCCCTCGTGCATCTTTTAAACTTCTGTTTGATCACATTGCAGATTAGGTCGCCCCCCCCCCCCCCCCCCCCCGTTACCAATATCCTCCATTTGGATAAAGTGAGAAAGGAGTTTCAATAAATAAAAGTTAAATATTCCAAGGTGCTTCAAAAAAATGGAATCCCCAATACATAATTTAAGCCCTGGTCTAAAAACAAATCCTAGAATACAAGAAGAGAAGAAGAAGAAGAAGAAGAAGAAGAAGAAGAGATTGGATTTATATTCTGCCCTCCACTCACTTGGAGTCTCAGAGCGGCTTACAAACTCCTTTCCCTTCCCCTCCTCACAACAGACACCCTGTGAGGTAGGTGGGGCTGAGAGAGCTCTTTCCCAAGCTGTCCTTGAGAGAACAGCTGGTACAGAGCTATGGCTTGTCCAAGGTCATCCAGCAGGTGCAAGTGGAGGAGTGGGGACTCAAACCCGGTTCTCCCAGATTAGAGTCCACGCACTTAACCACTACACCAAACTGGCTCTACAAGGGGCCCTGAACTGGATGGCCCAGGATAGCCCAATCTTGTCAGATCTTGGAAGCTAATCAGGACCAGCCCTGGTGAGGACTTGGATGGGAGACCACCAAGGAAGTCCAGGGTTGCTCCGCAGAGGCAGTCAACGGCACGCTACCTCCGTCTGTCTCTTGCCTCAAAAACCCAGTGGGGTGGCCGTAAGTCGGCTGCGACTTGAAGGCATGCCCACGAGGGCACAAGGGGTGGGGTGGGAAGAGGATGAGAGGACGTCCGAGAGAGTCTCTCCAGCACAGATCAATTTCTCACATCACTGAACATGGCAGCGGGGTGCTTTTTCCCCGTCAACACGAGCTGGAGCGTTGAGTCCCTCCGCCCGCCCACCGGGGTTAGTGATCCACACATAATTGCTAGGGTACTCCACTGAGTCATTTTGTTTTGAAAAGGGTGCCCAGAAATGATTCACTGGCAAAGCAACAATCACGCAGGAAGCACGATGCACATGCGTGTGTGAGGGAGAGAGAAAGAGACCGACTGGGGACAGCGAACACGCATCCTGCAGTCCACATACCATTCAGTGAGCCGATGGCGGCTTTGGAAGCCTTTGAGGGTTAAGGAACTGCGTTCCCTGTAGGAAGAGGGGCTGTGGCTCAGTGCTAGAGCCTCTGCTTGGCAGGCAGAAGGTCCCAGGTTCAATCCCCGGCATCTCCAGTTAAAAGGACCGGGCAGGAGGTGATGGGAAAGACCCTGAGCTACAGCCCCACTTCATGGCTCTCCAGGGTCTCAGGCAAAGGTCTTTCCCATCACCTTCTGCCCGGTCCTTTTAACTGGAAATGCCGGGGATTGAACCTGGGACCTTCTGCCTGCCAAGCAGATGCTCTACCACTTGGATGAGACCCCTGAAAACAAGTCTAGCTTGCCACCAGCATAATGCTAAGAACTACAACTTGCGGCTGCCGGGCAATCTTAGGCTCTCCTGGCTATTCTACACACGGTGCCATATGATAACTATTATTATGGTTCTCGCTATCTGAGGTAGATCTTAATTGACTCAGATCATTTGTCAGCTGCCCTTCTCCCTTGCGGAACTCACGGCAGCTGACAAATGATCTGAGAAATTAACAGAAATAAAACATTAGGGAAAAACACTGTTATAAAACCCACCAAAGTCACCATTTGAAATCTCCAGTGAGGACTGCCAATAACAAAAAAGCCGAATCAATCAAAACACAGCCATAAATAAAACCACAGCCATAAATAAAACCATCTTCCACTACCCTCTGAAGATCAGAAGTGAGGGGGCCAGGGGCACTGCCCTGGGGAAACTGTTCCATAATAGGGAGGTTACCACAAAAAAGGCCCTTTCTGGTGTTCCCACCAGCCAAGCTTCTTTGATTGGTCGGACAAGCAGGAGGGCCTCTCCCTGTTATTTGAATTGCCAGGCAGGAATGTATGGGAGGAGGAGAACCTTCAGACACTCCAGTCCCATACCACGTAGGTCTTTAAATATCTTGTCGTGATGGCCGATTTCCCTTTTTCCTTATAACCATCTTAGCTACTACTTATTCTGTGGAAAGGAGGGCCAGAGGTGCGTTAAACAAATACACAGAAATATCATAAGAACACAGAAGAAGCCATGTTGGATCAGGCCAATGATCCCTCCAGTCCAACACTCTGTGTCACACAGTGGCCAAAACCCAGGTGCCCTCAGGAGGTCCACCAGCGGGGCCAGAACTCCAGAAGGCCTCCCACTGTTGCCCCCCCAAGCACCAAGAGTACAGAGCATCATTGCCCCAGACAGAACATAAGAGAAGCCATGCTGAATCAGACCAGCAGCCCATCCAGTCCAACATTCTGTGTCACACAGCGGCCAGCCCCCGGGTCCTGTCAAGTGGTCTACCAGTGAAGCCATAAGAGAAGCCATGTTGGATCAGACCAGCAGCCCATCCAGTCCAACATTCTGTGTCACACAGCGGCCAGCCCCCGGGTCCTGTCAAGTGGTCTACCAGTGAAGCCATGAGAGAAGCCATGTTGGATCAGACCAGCAGCCCATCCAGTCCAACATTCTGTGTCACACAGCGGCCAGCCCCCGGGTCCTGTCAAGTGGTCCACCAGTGAGGCCATAAGAGAAGCCATGTTGGATCAGACCAATGGCCCCTCCAGTCCAACACTGAGTTACACAGGGGCCAAAACCCAGGTGCCCTCAGGAGGTCCACCAGCGGGGCCAGAACTCCAGAAGGCCTCCCACTGTTGCCCCCCCCAAGCACCAAGAGTACAGAGCATCATTGCCCCAGACAGAATGTTCCATCTATAAGAACATAAGAGAAGCCATGTTGGATCAGACCAGCAGCCCATCCAGTCCAACATTCTGTGTCACACAGCGGCCAGCCCCCGGGTCCTGTCAAGTGGTCCACCAGTGAGGCCATAAGAGAAGCCATGTTGGATCAGACCAATGGCCCCTCCAGTCCAACACTGAGTTACACAGGGGCCAAAACCCAGGTGCCATCAGGAGGTCCACCAGCGGGGCCAGAACTCCAGAAGGCTTCCCACTGTTGCCCCACCCAGCACCGAGAATACAGAGCATCACTGCCCCCTGAGAGAGTGTTCCATCTACACCTTGTGGCTAATAGCCACTGATGGACCTCTGCTCCAGATGTTTATCTCTAGTTGTGTGTTTTAATGACTGATCCTTTTCAAATTCTGTTTTGCCTCCTTAAGCCTTTAAGGATTAGCCAAGTCTCTTAAAAAAAAAAAAAAAACCCAGAAAGATCCGAAGGTCACTTTTATTTAAAATCCTCCACTTCCCTTGATTCAGGTCTACTCTGGGAGAGGCTTTTTCCGTGCCTTCCTGCTCTTTTAGCTTGCAAGGAAAACTCCCTTCCGATTTGGCTGTGGAGACAGACCCGTCTGAAGTCAGTTTCTCCCTCCCCCCCCCTTTACAAAATAAAACGGGCCAAACCGAGAGTCTTAAAAGTGTTCTGGTAGATAAGAGCGGCTGAAAGCCACCGAACGGCTCCTTTGATCTGGCCGCAACTTTGGCCTCTGTGGGGCAGGATCCGCCGTTTGGTCCCACCCGAGAACTGCTCGCTCGCTCCAGTAACTGGCAAAATAACCCAAGGTGCAGACCAATGCTCCCTCTAAACTCTGGAATCTTGTGAGCAAAAATTCTACTTTGTGAGCTACAGGCAGTAAAGTTGTGAGCAAGCAATTTGGCTACTGCATAAATTAGTTTGCTCTGGAGCCATCCTTCCTGAGCAAAGACAAAAATGTGTGAGCCGGAGGCTAAAAAACTGTGAGCTAGCTCACACTAACTCAGCTTAGAGGGAACACTGGTGCCGACTGGATATCCCTCAAAACAAAGAGTACCACTTAATCCCAAGAGGGAGGAGAAGGAGGAGGAGGAGATGGGATTTATACACCGCGGTTTACAATCTCCTTCCCCTTCCCCTCCCAACAGACACCCTGTGAGGTAGGTGGGGAGCCCTCTCGAGGACTGCCCTTGAGAAAACAGCTCTGAAAGAACTTGTGACTGACCCAAGGTCACACCAGCAGCTGCATGTGGAGAAGTGGGGAATCAAACCCGGTTCTCCCACAGTAGAGTCCGCGCTCCTAACCACGACACCAAACTGACAGACTCCATCCCACCAACCAGCAAGTCACATCTTTTGAAACCGGCCCTGGGGAGTCTAATTTTTCTTTGCTCGAAGTACGTTCTGGCTGACAAAGCATCCTAGCAGCTAACTGAATCAGAACTGCCGGATGTCCCGGGGGGCTTCTGCAATTGCTATTTTATCATGCTATGTGTCAGTTGCTGAGGCTGGGTTAGGGCATGAGCCTGTGGACACCTCTGGAATCCTGACATAGTGTGGTGAGTGCAGCCACAAAATGGCTGCCGCCAGTGGGGGAAGCAGCCACAAAATAGCAGTTTACCTTCAGTCACGCAGTGAAGATCTTTGTCTGCTGCCTAGGGTTGCCAGGCCTAAACTAGGGATGTGCATTCGGTTTGGACGAACCGGGAAAAAACCCAAATAATGCCTATTTGGCATTGTTCGGCCCGCTGAAAGCTGAATCAGATACTCTAATCTGATTCGGGATTCCCCGATTCGGCATCCATTAGGGCAGGGGTGGACAAATTGCGGCCCGGGGGCCATATGCGGCCCGCCACAGAGTTTTTTGCGGCCCGCCAAGACAGTTGGCCATTGTCAGCACCTGAGGAGCTGCAGCTTGAACTTATTGACATGCAGTCAGATCCCACTGTGAAAGAAATGTTTAATGCTGTGACATTAGTTGACTTTTACAAATCTTTGTCTGCTGAAAAATTTCCATGTATGAAGAAATTTGCTGGGAAAATGTTCTCTATATTTGGGTCTACCTATATTTGTGAGCAAAGTTTTTCGTGCAAAAAGATCAACAAGAGTAAATACAGATATTAACAGACATTTGACAGACATTAACTTGCAGGTTGTGATGAGAATCTCAACAAGCAATCTCACTCCTGATTTCATAAAAATTGTAGAAAAGCTGATAGGGTACATTTGTCTCATTAAAGTGATTCTAAAATTAAATGTGCTTGCAGCTATAGATGATATGAAATTAGCACAATAAATAAATTGAATAAAACTACCACTATTTTATTTAATTTATATTTATTGATTTTTATGATACAATGTATACCTTTTCTGAAATGCAAAGTTAACTAATGAATGCAATCATTTTAAAAGGTGCGGCCCTCCGCTAACCTCCACTCCCACAAAGCGGCCCCCGAGCCAAAACAATTGCCCACCCCTGCATTAGGGGAATCCCTTTCCTGGGTGAGGGGAAGGCATTTAAATGCCTTCCCTACACCCTCCCGGGCCTTTCCTTGCTCGCCCTCCTCAGTGAGGGGCTCTCCTGGGCTTCTCTGGTGGGCCAGGAAAGGTGAGGGAGGGCTAGTTGGGGGGGGCAGCGGGCTTCCTTCAATGAAGACAGTGTGCCGCCGCTGCGGCACGACTTGGGGGGAGGGACTTAAACTTTAAAACTCGAGTCGCACCACAGAAGTGGCACCTCAGCTTCAGTGATAGGAAACCCCCCTTTGGGGGGGATTATTATACCCTATGGGGACAGTCCCCGTAAGGTATAACTGAGCCGAATGTGATTTGGCTGACCGAAAGCCACCCCAATCGGCTTGCTTTGCCGAAAGCGGCATTCAGGGGGTCACTCGGCTGGCCAAATCCGAATGAGCCGATTTTTTTTTTTTGCACATCCGTAGTCCCAGCAACGCACCGGCGGGATGCTGGAAGGGAACTTTCCAGAAAAGGGGAGGAGCGCTATGACATGCCTACGTCACTGAGAAGTGACGTGGGCACACTGGGGGTGTGAAGCAGTGATGCTCTGGTTTTGGGGCAAAACTCGATGGTAGAATTAGCGACAAATCATAGAGGTTTGCCCCAAAACTAGAGCGTCGCCACCTGATGTGCCTACATCGCTTCTGGGTTACATATCCACCTTGGTGTTATCTCTGGCTTCTTGCAGGTAAGAGGGGGGAATTTGGGGGAGAGGAGAGGCCAAAAGTGGGAGACCTCCCCCCTAGCTGTAGCAGCACCAACATTTTAAAAAATCTGCAGAGCCAATCAAATTTGCACTCTACTGATAGCAACCTGCTGGTGATCCCTGGCCCTGTCTGAGGCCGGGGCCTTTTCACTCCTGGCCCCGACCTGGTGGAACGCTGCCAAATGACACCAGGGCCCCACGGGATCTGATGCAATTCCACAGGGCCTGTAAGGCAGAGATGTTCTGCCAGGCTCTTGGTTGAGGGTGGCAATTTTTTTTTTCACTGGCTGGCATCCTTCTTCCCTCCCCCCCCTGCACTTTTTGTTTTGAGTTCTCTCCCCCCACTGCCCAGAAAATGGCCAGGTAGTCCAGAATGGGGATAGGACATTTACAGGATGCCATCTTGGATCGGAGAGCCAGTTTGGTGTAGTGGTTAAGCGTGCGGACTGTAATCTGGGAGAACCGGGTTTGATTCCCCACTCCTCCACTTGCACCTGGCTGGATGACCTTGGGCAAGCCATAGCTCTGCACCAGCTGTTCCCTCAAGGACAGCTTGGGAAAGAGCTCTCTCAGCCCCACCTACCTCACAGGGTGTCTGTTGTGGGGAGGGGAAGGGAAAGGAGATTGTAAGCCGCTCTGAGACTCCCTTGGGGAGTGGAGGGCGGGGTGTAAATCCAATCTCTTCTTCTTCTTTTATTCTGGTTTTCTTTGTTTTTATTTATTTTTATTGATTGATTTATTATTTGTATTGATATCCCGCCCGTCCCAGGAACAAGCTCAGGGCGGGTAACATCATATTATAATAAATACCATTGAAATGTAAAACACAGTATAAACACAAACGTTGGTGGGTACAGCTTAAAACAGAAATCAGCTGGGTATAAAAATGTTGGCCCGCCGGTACAGATGGAATGAAAGCCAGTTATCAGTGGATGGGCAGGTGGCAGCAACCGCAGGGAGGGGGGGAAGGAGTTTGTAAGCGGCTCTGAAACTAGAAGTGAAGGGCGGGGTATAAATCCAGTCTTCTTCAGAAAAGGTGGGACGGTGGGTCTGATTCGGTAGACGGCGGCTTCATGCGCGACTCCGGCTCCGGGCCGGCTGTCCTCCGAGGACACGCCGCGCCGCAAGCATATTGAAAACTGCAGAAGGGCGGATTTTAAGTTGAAAGGCCCATCCCTCCGGGAGATTAATTACAGACAACAAAATTGCAACCTGCGGGGAGCAGAGGCAGGTTGGCTCGGTGCTGCCTCCCGTCTCCGCCCAGAAGATGCCGTCTTTCGCAAGCCAGGGACGTTCCGGCCCGCTGGCTGCTGGCAGGCCTCAAGAGAGCCCATGTGCCCTTCCGAGCATTAACTAATCTTTGCTCCCGCTCGGGGGCGCGGACACTGAGAGGACGGGCAGAATTAATTGGCATTCCCTCGGCTGCCTGAAGGATTCTGTCATCAGGCCCTGTTGTTGAACTGCGGGCGCTCCCGGGGCTGCTGGGAATTTTGCCCGGGGGCGCTTGGCCTTTTAGCAAACCTAAACAGCGTACCAAAGGGATTCAAAACTCAAGTCAGCGGCTGTGGGCGATCGGAGGCCCCCAGCAAAAGAGAAAGATCCCCTTTCCCTTGGGGATCGCCGACCCAGGAAGACAGCAGAAGAGGCAGCCACCATATCCATGCTGAGCACTGGGACAGGGGCACGAAGCATGTGCACTGGAAATCCACAGTGAGCAAGGCTGCACCGACGCGCCACTGCATATTGCGCTCTCCTTGCGCTGAAAATGAGGCAGTCACCATACCCATGGTGGAAGTTGTGATGGGTTCATGAAGCAAGCGCATTTGAAATCCACAGTGACCAAGCCTGCATCCGTGCACCATTGGATATTGCATTCTCCATGTGCTGAAAACGATCATTCGCAAGTGGATTTCCCCAGGGCTCATTTCGGAGCAGGAGCTCCTCTGCATATTAGGCCACCTACCATCCCCCCCCCCCCCATGTAGCCAATCCTCCAAGAGCTTGCAGAGCTCTTCTTACAGGGGCTACTGTAAACTCGTGGAGGATTGGCTACATCGGGGGGTGGGGGTGGCCTAATATGCAAAGGAGCTCCTGCTACGAAATGAGCCCTGGATTTCCGTACGCCGACAAGCCAATCTGGTTGCAAAGGGTTCCTGAAGGGCTGCAATATCCAATGGTGTGAGGTTGTAATAACCCTAGAGTTTTAAGTGAAGAGAGAGGAAGAGATTGGATTTATACCCCACCCTTCAGTCGGAGCCTCAGAGTGGCTTACAATCTCCTTTCCCTTCCCTTCCCCACAACAGGCACCCCATGAGGTAGGTGGGGCTGAGAGAGCTCTCTTGAGGACTGCCCTTGAGAGAACAGCTCTGAGAGAACTTGTGACTGACCCAAGGTCACTCCGGCAGCTGCATGTGGAGGAGTGGGGAACCAACCCCGGTTCTCCCAGATTAGAGTCCGTGCTCTTAACCATTACACCGAACTGGCTCTAATGCACAACTATGGCACATAGAGAGACACAAGCTAGAGGCCTACCCTATGGACCCGGGGAAGGAAAGCTTCAATCAGCGATACAACAGAGTGGAATAGCCAGTTTGGCTCAGTGGCTACAATGCTGGAGCCAGAGACTAGGAGAGCTGGATTCAAATCCCCCCGACCACGGAAGATGGCTGGACTACCCTGGGCCAGCCACTCCCTCTCAGCCTAGCTAGTTTAGTGTAGTGGTAAAGAGCGTGGACTCTAATCTGGGAGAACCGGGATTGGTTCCCCACTCCTCCTCCACATGCAGCTGCTGGTGTGACCTTGGGTCAGTCACAAGTTCTCTCAGAGCTCTTCTCTTCAGAGCACTCCTTGAAAGAGCTCTCTCAGCCCCAACTACCTCGCAGGGTGTCTGTTGTGGGGAGGAGGAGGGAAAGGCGATTGTCAGCCGCTCCGAGACTCCTTTGGGTAGTGAAGGGCGGGGCATAAATCCAATCTCTCCTTCTCTCTTCTAGTTCTACTATACAGTGCTGTAAAGCGGTTGCAGGGGCGTGGCTCGGTCCCACCCCGATCCCACCAGAAGTAATACCACGGTAAAGGCCAGGTTGCACACAAACAACAGATAAGAGTTCTTCTGGATCAGACCAAAGGTCCATTTAGGGCAACGTACCAATGGAGACCAACCAGGGGCTTCAGGGAAGCCCTCCAGCAGGGAAGGAGATGAACGCAGGAGCCCTCTCCCATTGCTTATCTCCCGATGATACACTGCCCCTGAAGCTGGAGGTTCTACTTTGCCCCTGTGGCGAAGAGCTGCTGCAAACGACCCACCGTGAATTTATCCCACCCCAATTAATCTAAGCTAACTGGCACAACTACATCCTATAATAGCTAGCATTCAGACTTGACCCTCTTTGAAACACAAACAACCAAACCGGTCCTTTAAGAGTCTTTGCAACTGTAGAGAGAGGGAGTGCCCTTCCGACAGGAAATCCATGTTATTCTGTTCAGCACAATTCCCCTCATGGATAGCCAGGAGGCGGTAAAGAAACCCTTTTAAAGGGCCAAAGACAGGCTAGTTGTGGAGGGGAAAGTCACCCCGCACCCAAGAGCAAAAATGCCTTTTGAAAGCCTGAGACCCCCGAGAGCCGCTGCCAGTCTGATTAGACAATACTGATCTTGATAAACCGATGGTCTGGTTCAGTAGAACAGGGGTGTCCAACATGTGGCCCAGGGGCCGGATCGGGGCCCCGGAGGGCTTCTATCAGGCCCGCACTGGAACTGGCCCTCTCCTGCTTCCAGTTCTGTTGCTGCTGCTGCATCATAGCTTGCTTCGCCAGACTCTCTCAATCGCTCCGCCATTTCACGTTTTCCCCTGGGTCCTAGACTCAGAACTCTGAGCGTGAGATTTCTTTGGTGAACGTCGGTCAATAAAAAGTAGGTTTGCAGCTTACAGATACACACCTGAATAGCATACTCAAGGTTGCAACAGCACAGACATTCTGATGCAATAATTCAGAGCAAGGGGTGTCAGTTATCAGAGACTGTTAAACAAACAAAACATTGCAAGAGTGCTCATGTTTCAAGCATGTTTTTATTTTAAGTAAAAAAAAATCTTTGTGTCCTCTATAAAGTTTGCATCTTTGCTGCCTGGCATATTTTATGCAGGGGTCATTTCGTAGAAAAAGAGGTGCAGGAGCTCATTAGCATTGCTCATTAGCATAACTCATTTGCATATGCCACACCCCCTAACATACCGGAAGTGTGTCAGAAGGCAACACCCACCCCTCAGGCTCCACTCCACAGGTGAGTGAAACTGACCTGCTCTTCCTCCATTCCCTTCCCCATCCAATACTTTCTGCAATAAAAAGAAGCGTAAAGAACACACCCTCATTCTCTTCCTGCTCCCTTGAAACCACCAGGTTTCAAGTAGACTTGAGATACCCAGGACATGTGCACCACCCATCCCTTCCCCTTCCCCTCCCCACAACAAGACACCCTGTGAGGTAGGTGGGGCTGAGAGAGGTCTTTTGAGAACGGCTCATGAGAGAACAGCTCTGAGAGAACTTGTGACTGGCCCAAGGTCACACCAGCAGCTGCGTGTGGAGGAGTGGGGAATCAGACCCGGTTCTCCCAGATTAGAGTCCAACTCCTGACCACTACACCAAACTGATGGGGTGGAAGCTGCTGAAGGGTTGGTGAAATTTCTCCAGTACTTATGTGCCATGTGCCCAGATAAAAAATGGTATACTTAGAAAATTTAGATGCCCCCTTGAGCAAGACTCTGGAAAAGCAGCACACAGTCATAAAAGGAACAATGATAAAATTATCAATATTAAAACAAAACATTTAAATCAATAAAGACCCTAGCAGGGCTTTCCCTGGGGCGCTGCGCCTTTGCACTAGTCGGGGAAGCCGAGGAGGGGGCGGGGCTTGGTCATGTGCCCGCCCCCTGGGCTCCTCACTCCCGGAACTGCGCTCCTGTGCGCTCCCGCTCCAACGGACCCCTGAGGTTGGGTCACCTTGTTGGACTGAAGCAGCAGGACAAAGTTTGAGTCCAGCAAAACCTTTGAGACCAACAAAGTCTAATTCTGGGTAGAGGTTTGTGTGTGCGCACAGATGTTATCAGAAGAAGTGCATGCACACAAAAGCTTCTACCCAGAATTAAATTTTGCTGGTTTTAACGGTGCCACTGGACTCAGACTTTGTCCTGGGGTTTTTTAAAGGCATCAAGCAAATAGTCAGCTTCCCAGCCTTGTGCGAGAAACCCCGCGCAGAGAGATGATTTCTCAGCTGCCAGGAACTGAGTTAGGAACACGTTCGCCCTTCTCTTGGGACGCATAAAATGCTAAGGAGGCTCCTGCGTAGATCTAGAGTGGGTAATTATTCTATCTGAGCTATTAAAATCGATGCACGTCTTCAACACATCGGAAACGTGCCGTGGAATAAGGAATGCATCTTCTGGGGAAATGGGACACACACCTTCCAGAGAACAAGGCGGACCAAATAGCTCAGCGTACTTAGCTCAGTGTGGTTGTGGGGGCAAGATTTGTGTGCGCCTGCAACTGTGATGGAACTACTTGAAGCGAATGTTGAAAAATTCAGGTGGGTAGCCATGCTGGTCGGAAGCAACAGAACAGAGTTTGAGTCCAGTGTGGCGCCTTTACGACCAACAAAGTTTAATGCTGGGTATAAGCCTTCATGGGCATGCCCACTTCTTCAGATACACATCTGTATCTGAAGAAGTGTGCCTGCACACCAAAGCTTTATTTAAAATTATGCAGGTTTGCTTTTGTATTAACGTTAAATGAGACTGCCAAAAATAAAAATAAAAGGGGTACAAACAGATATCGTTAAGGATATTTATTGGTCTAAGAGAGAGAGAAAAAGAGAGAGGTGGAAAGAAAGAGTGAAAGAGGTGCCGAGAAAGAGAGAGAACCAAGAAAGCAAATAGATGGGGGGGGGTGTGTGTGTGAAAAAGTATGCTTCCCCTTTGCTTCCCCGGCTGCCCTGCTGGGAGCCACAGTTTTGCCACCTCTGCATTAAACCATACTGCAAACCCCCCCCCCCCCAAATGTTGGCTATGTGTTTACTACATCATTGAAGGTGGAAACAGACACTAGATCAGAATAAATACCTGGATTGGACTGACTAACGTAGGGTAGCTAAAAGGGCTTACAGATGAGAGCCCACCTGCTTTGGTGGAGAGCTCTGAACAATGAACTAAAAAGGCAGTCTACAAAACCAGTGGGGAATAGTAGTTAAGAGCAGGGGTCCGTTGGAGCGGGAGCGCACAGGAACGCAGCTCCGGGAATGAGGAGCCCATGGGGCGGGCACATGACCAAGCCCCGCCCCCTCCTCGGCTTCCCCGAGCAGTGCAGAGGCGCAGCGCCCCGGGGAAAGCCCTGCTAGGGTCTTTATTGTTTTTAATGTTTTGTTTTAATAGTGATAATTTTATCATTGTTCCTTTTATGACTGTGTGCTGCTTTTCCAGAGACTTGCTCAAGGTGGCATATAAATTTTCTAAGTATACCATTTTTTATCTGGGCACATGGCACATAAGTACTGGAGAAATTTCACCAACCCTTCAGCAGCCTCCACCCCATCAGTTTGGTGCAGTGGTCAGGAGTTGGACTCTAATCTGGGAGAACCGGGTTTGATTCCCCACTCCTCCTCCACACGCAGCTGCTGGTGTGACCTTGGGCCTCTCAGAGCTGTTCTCTCATGAGCAGTTCTCAAAAGACCTCTCTCAGCCCCACCTACCTCACAGGGTGTCTTGTTGTGGGGAGGGGAAGGGGAAGGGATGGGTGGTGCACGTGTCCTGGGTATCTCAAGTCTACTTGAAATACCCAGGAAGAGCAGGAAGAGAATGAGGGTGTGTTCTTGACGCTTATTTTTATTGCACAAAGTATTGGATGGGGAAGGAAACGGAGGAAGAGCAGGTCAGTTTCACTCACCTGTGGAGTGGAGCCTGAGGGGTGGGTGTTGCCTTCTGACACACTTCTGGTATGTCAGGGGGTGTGGCATATGCAAATGAGTTATGCTAATGAGTTACAGTAATGAGCTCCTGCACCTCTTTTTCTACGAAATGACCCCTGGTTAAGAGTGTCACACTGGGACTCAGAGACACAAGATTTGATCCCTCTCTCCGCCAGGAAGTGCGCTGGGTGGCATGAGCTTGGTGCTCTTTCAGCCTAACCTACCTCGCAGGGTTGTTGTGACAACAAAACGGAGGCGGGGAAAGAACCCTGTATACCACCTTGAGCTTCGAGGTGGAATACAAATGCCTAGCTGCATAGCTCTAGATTTGCCTTACGTGAAATGTCCCAGACTGTCATTTACAAACATAGATAACCTTCAAGACGATTTCATCCTGTCATCCGAAATGCCTCCTTCTAGCGACCTGCCTCTATCTGAGGGTCAGCCTCCTGCTTTTAAACACCCGATCCAAGCAAACGCCACTCGGCACGAGCAAAACGCAGCATCAAGGTACCGCCTGGGCGACTGTGCTTTGTATTATTATTATATAATAATGCAGAAGACACAGAGGGAGGGAGAAATCCAAACCTGTGGGTATTCCAGGAGCTCAGCAATTCAATAAGGCCCAAGGAAGAAACTGGGTCACCCTTCTCAGAGAAAACAGGAGATTAAGAGGCAGATTCGGTGTGGTGCACAGAATTCACAGGAGACAGGCAAATTTGTGCGAGTGTACATTTTTTTAAAATGTGTGTTACGGACTGCAACCTCTTTTCTAGAGAAAAGAGCAGGCAGCCCAGGAATCTAAAGAAAAAGGATGATTTCTGGAAGAAACTGCAAAGCATAGCAGATAAGAACATCAGAAGAGCCCTGCTGGATCAGACCAGTGGTCCATCTAGTCAAGCAGCAAAAGAAAATCTAGTCAAGCAGCAAAAGAAAATTGCAGTCCTGCGAATAGTGGCAGCTGACTGCTGGTTCAGACCAGTGGTCCATCTAGTCCAGCATCCTAAGAACATCAGAAGAGCCCTGCTGGATTAGACTAGTGGTCCATCTAGTCCAGCATCCTGAAAACATCAGAAGAGTCCTACTGGATCAGACTTGTGGTCCATCTAGTCCAGCATCCTAAGAACATCAGAAGAGCCTGGCTGGTTCAGACCAGTGGTCCAGCATCCTAAGAATATATGAAGAGCCCTTCTGGATCAGACCAGTGGTCCATCTAGTCCAGCATCCTAAGAACATCAGAAGAGCCCTTCTGGATCAGACTAGTGGTCCATCTAGTTCAGCATCCTGAGATCATCAGAAGAGCCCTGCTGGATGAGACTAGTGGTCCATCTAGTCCAGCATCCTGAAAACATCAGAAGAGCCCTACTAGATCAGACTAGTGGTCCATCTAGTCCAGCATCCTAAGAACACAAGAAGAGCCCTGCTGGATGAGACTAGTGGTCCATCTAGTCCAGCATCATGAAAACATCAGAAGAGCCCTACTGGATCAGACCAGTGGTCCATCTAATCCAGCATCCTAAGAACATCAGAAGAGCCCTGCTGGATCAGACCAGTGGTCCATCTAGTCCAGCATCCTAAGAACATCAGAAGAGCCCTGCTGGTTCAGACCAGTGGTCCATCTACTCCAACATACTAAGAATGTAAGAAGAGCCCTGCTGGGTCAGACCAGCAATCCATCTAGTCCAATATCCTATCTCACACTGTGGCCAACCAGTTGCTCTGGATGGCCAACAGGGCATAGAGGCTGAGGCCTTACTTAAAATTCTTTTTGTCAACTCTCTCCACCCCGTGCGTAATTTTACAAAACTCTCTCATGTCCCCGCTTCGTCATCTCTTTTCTAAACTGGAAATATTGAGAATTAAGGATTTGATCCGTCTGGATCGCCCAAGACGTTCAAGCACATATTTTATATCATGCTCAGGAACGTTCAAAATGCTTCACAGATTTTGGCCATCCTTACGACACCCCTGTAAAGTAGGGAATTAGAATTATCCTAATATTGTAGATTCCAGGGACTAAGATACAGAGGGTGCAGCTGCTGTTTCGACTATTTTGTGAGCCAGTTTGGTGTAGTGGTTAAGTGTGCATCTGGGAGAGCCGGGTTTGATTCCCCACACCTCCACTTGCACCTGCTGGATGACCTTGGGCAAGCCATAGCTCTGTACCAGCTGTTCTCTCAAGGACAGCTGTCTCAGAGCTATCTCAGCCCCACCTACCTCACAGGGTGTCTGTTGTGGGGAGGGGAAGGGAAAGGAGTTTGTAAGCCGCTCTGAGACTCCAAGTGAGTGAAGGGCAGGATATAAATCCAATCTCCTCTTCTTCTTCTTCTGAGTTCATTGCACTGGTAAGATTTTGTTTCGGTCAATATATGTTACTGAATTACATATTATTAATTATTATTATACCATCAAGTCACAGCTTGATCCCGCAGGGTTTTCAAGGCAAGAGGTGGTTTGCCATTGCCTGCCTCTGCGTCATGACCCTGATATTCCTTGGAGGTCTCTTCCAAATACTGACCAGGGCTGACCCTTATTAGCTTCCAAGATCTGATGAGACTGGGCTAGCCTGAGCTATTCAGCTCAGGGATACATAGTTATAAAAGGTAACGGTAAAGGTTTCCCTTGCTCAAAAGCCAGTCGAATCCCACTCTAGGGATGTGGTGCTCATCTCCGTTTCCAAGCCAAAGAGCCAGCACTGTCTGAAGACTCCTCCGTGGTCATGTGGCCGGCATGACTAGACGCCGAGGCGCACGGAACGCTGTTAGCTTCCCACCGAAGTTGTACCTATTTAACTACTTGCAGTTTCTTGCTTCGAATGACATTTGTACAATTCCTGGCAGGGGTAAAATCTGAACCCAGGTCACATACTTGTGCTTTTAACAGTTGTCTGACAAGGAGACATTCAACAGGAGTCGTTTCACCCCGCAATCCTTCTACCTTCTTTAATTGCAGCAGATATTTATTCCAGGGCACCCACAAGGTTTGAGATACCAACCTCTCGCCCAGGATAGTCCTGTTGGAAATGCAAACCTTTTCATTGAAAAGCGTAGGGGAATATTTAGGACAGCTCTTTGGGAACAGGACGAGTGTGATTGGCTGATCAGATTGGCTGATCAGAGGTGCTCTTCACAGAGCCATCTTGGCGCCAGTGTTCCCTCTGAGCTGAGTTAGTGTGAGCTAGATCACAGTTTTTTACACTCCGGCTCACAGATTTTTGTCTTAGCTCAGGAGGGATGGCTCCAGAGCAAACTAATTTACGCAGCAGACAAATCGCTCGCTCACAACTTTAAGGCCAGTAGCTCACAAAGTAGGACTTTTGCTCACAAGACTTCACAGCTTAGAGGGCGCATTGCTTGGCGCACGGGTTTTTCCCCCCTTAATGGTGCTCACACGCATACAAAAAGACAAAGGGAGGACAGAGGGCTTAATCCTGCAAGGAGGCACGGCGGAAGAGCTGGAGACAACAAGGTCAGACGCAACACAGCGGGCCTCGAGAACAGAGACGCTATTTATCAGAGCTGCCACTAACAGGCTAAGAATAGAGCAAACCGAGGTGGTTTCGCAACCTGTAGGGACAGAGGGACGGAGGAGATGGTCAAGGCAAAGAGACTGCTAGACTTCCGTGGCTTGGTGGAAAAGCATCTGCTTGGCGTTCAGAAGGTGCCAGATTCAATCCCCGGCTTCTCCAGTAAAACGAGGCAGGAGGGGATGTGAAAGACCGCTGCCCGTGACCCTGGAGAGCTGCTGCCAGTTGGAGTAGACAATACTAACCAATCGGTCCCATTCAGTATAACAACCAAACTGGGATCACAGTGTAAAAAACTAATAACAAGCTATCACTGTGATTTACGGCTACTGTGTTTTATAATGAATAAAAACCCAAATAGTGCTTACACGTTACATAGAAAAACATCACTAATAATAATAGATTGGATTTATACCGCGCCCTTCACTACCCGTAGGAGTTGCAGAGCAATTTACAATCCCTTTCCCATCCCTTCCCCACAACAGACAACCCTGTGAGATGGGTGGGGCTGAGAGAGCTCTCTCGAGAACTGCTCATGAGTCAACAGCTCTGAAAGAACTTGTGACTCACCCATGGTCACACCAGCAGCTGAATGTGGAGGAGTGGGGAATCAAACCCGGTTCTCCCAGATGAGAGTCCGCGCTCTTAACCACTACACCAAACTGGCTCTTGTTTTTTACACTGTGATCTTGTATCACAAAACTGAGAAAAGTTCCATCCTTGTGATATTGTAGAACAGCCTCTAGACTGAAAAAAAAAAAAGCATTTTGCCAGCAAGTGGCTGATTTGTACGTGATTAACGAAATATTCATGGACTGGCTTGCTTCTTGTGTAAAAGCTGAGTTATAAATAAGCCAGTTTGGTGTAGTGGTTAAGTGCGGGGACTCTAATCTGGGAGGACTGGGTTTGATTCCCTACTCCTCCACCTGCAGCTGCTGGATGACCTTGGGTCAGTCATAAGTTCTGTCAGAGCTGTTCTTGAAAGAGGAGTTTCTGTCAGAGCTCTCTCAGCCCCACCTACCTCCCAGGGTGTCTGTTGTGAGGAGGGGAAGGGGAAAGAGATTGTAAGCTGCTCTGAGACTCCAAGTGAAGGGCGGGGTAGAAATCCAATCTCCTCTTCTCTTCATCTTCTAATTTCTGAGGAAGATCAACTACGAAACTGGCTTACATCTAGATGTTCCTCAACTTACCGCAGCTCATTACAGAAGGTGCTCTGCAACATCACGAGGGTGGGACTTTTCTCAATTTTGTGATGCAGGACGTTGTGATATTTTTCTACGTAATGTGTAAGGGCCCTTTGTGTTCTTATTCATTCGAAAACACAGTAGCCATAAACCACAGCAACGGATTCAGTGTAAGGCAGCTCAGGGCCATGAACTTTGACCTCCCGTCCTCCATTTTATCCTGAAAACAACTCTGTGAGGTAGGTCAGGCAACGAGAGAGTCACCCAGGGTGCTCGAAGGCAGACCAGGGATCTGAACCCAGGCCTCTGACTTGAGTAGGAAGACTCAGATTCAGGCATGAAGGTTTGCACTTTGAACTGCAGAGGAACAAGTTTTCACATTTCATTCTGCTCATTTATATTTAATAGAAATACATTCCTATTTGGACATTTATATTCATTGATATCCCAACCTTCTCCCTAGTGGGGACTGAAGGCAGCTTACAGCCATCTCTTCTCCTCTGTTTTAGCCCCACAACCACCCTGCGAGGTAGGTTAGGCTGAGAGTCATGTGACTGGCCCAAGGTCACCCAATAAGACAGCCAGTTTGGTGTAGCGTATAGGAGCGCGGACTCTAACCTGGGAGGACCGGGTTTGATTCCCCACTCTTCCACATGCAGCCAGCTGGTGTGACCTTGGGTCAGTCACAGCACTCTCAGAGCTGTTCTCTCAAGAGCAGTCCTTGAAAGAGCTCTCTCAGCCCCACCGACCTCACAGGGTGTCTGTTGTGGGGAGGGGAAGGGAAAGGAGACTGTAAACCGCTCTGAAACTCCTCCGGGTTTCTCTCCAGTCTCTTCTAAGCTTCCACGGCACAGCGGGGATTCGAATCTGGGTCTCCCGCATCCTCTAATCACTTCATCCCATCAGCTACGGACCTCTAGTCTCTGGTTCGCACAGGGGCCAATTTTGTACAGCGCTACATCATGCAAAAGAGACACGATACTCCAGCCTGCCCACTTTGTTCTACCGTTCTCATGTTACCGATATGGCAGACGAAGGCGCAACGGGCCTAGTAGCGTAGGCGAAACCGAGCTTCCGTCTTTGGCTAATCCGGGCTCTGCTTTCCTTAAAATCAAAAGGGAACGCGGCGAATGCATCGCCTGCCGCACTGGTGTCTCTTTGAGAGCTGCCTTTCAAGCTCTCGGCAAAAGGCACAGCCGCATGCAGCCGCCAATGCGAGAACTGGGGGAGAAACTCAGCCTCCAAAGTGATGCTCGACCGCTGAGCCCTGCTGGGTTGTGCTAACTTCACAGTCCTGGGGACAAAGGGAGATGGCCCCGAGTTCTGCAGGAGCTGAGAATCGCCCTCCCGAAATGTGTTTTAATGTTCTGATTCCTGTCGGGCACACACACCACCCGGTTGCCGGCACAGTATCTGAAGAAGTGGCCGTGTCTCGCAAAAGCTCCTCCCTTGCCCCGAATTTCATTAGTCTTTAAGGTGTTATCAGACGCTTGCTCTCTTCTACTGCCGGACAGACTAATGCGGCTACCCAGCTTGACCTCATTCGGTTCTTGGCAGTCCACACAGGAAAATAGGACCAATTGGGTTCCCATCGTGGTATCGGAGAGCTGGCCGTGGCACAGAGGACAGAGCGCTGGACTAGGATCCTATGAAACCTGAGTTTGAATCCTCACTTCTACCCCAGAAGCTCGCTGGGAGACCTTGGGCCCATCGTAACTTCTCAGTCTGGCCCCCCTCACAGGGTGGGTGTTGTGAGAACACGGAGGACGGGAGGATGGTGCTCAAAAAGCTGCTTTGAGACCAAATACATGAGACTTAGGATCTAAATCTGGGACCGCAGAGATTCTTTATCGGACGACTTCTCTGGGTTACTTTCCTTGACATTTTATTTGCTTTTCAAAATAGTGCTCAAAGTGGATTGCAATCTCAACGTGTGAGCAGGCATAGAAAAAGAAGGGCAGAAGCCACAATGCTTGCATTGACCCTGAAGCTGCTAGTAATAAATTAGCGCAGATACTAAAAATATAAGAGAAGCCATGTTGAATCAGGCCAGTGGCCCACCCAGTCCAGCACTCTGTGTCACACAGTGGCCAAAACCCAGGGGCCATCAGGAGGTCCACCAGCAGAGCTATAAGAACATAAGAGAAGCCAGTGTTGGATCAGGTCGATGGCCCCTCCAATCCAACACTCTGTGCCAAGTTGGGAGCA
The DNA here is from genome assembly GCA_029233225.1 of Lepidodactylus listeri. Classification (NCBI taxonomy): domain Eukaryota; kingdom Metazoa; phylum Chordata; class Lepidosauria; order Squamata; family Gekkonidae; genus Lepidodactylus; species Lepidodactylus listeri. Next base: position 7,981,947 of record JARCFY010000008.1, on the reverse strand, counting down.
ATTTGACAGCACTTCACAGGGGGGGGGGGGGAGGGAGAGAGAGAATGTGCCCCACCACCGTTGTGGGGCAGCCCTGGGAGGAAAAAAAAATACTGTTTAATTCAAGCTAAGCTTGGCATGGAATAGAGGCAGGGCCTTCTCGCCTGTGGCCCCCAAACAGTGGGAAAGTTTCTAGGCCTCACAATTAGGCAGAGGTCTGAAAGTGGGAAAACTGCATCAGAAACAACAAGGCAATGTTAAGAAAGGTTCAAGGGAACACTCTTGTTAGGACTGATAACTCTGCGCTGGAAAATTCCTAGAGATTTTGGGGACAGAGCTGGGTGGAGGGGCGGACCTCGGCAGAGTATAATGCCATGGAATCCACCCTCCAAAACAGCCATTTTCGCTGGGGGAACTGATCTCGGTTGTATGGAGCAGAGTTCTAATTCCACCTGGAGACTGACAACTGTCGCTCTTATCTGTGCCTCTGTCCAAAATGTCACTCCGAATCAGGGTCTGGGAACTCTGACTATTGATTTATTTAAAAGATTTATATCCCACCTTTCTACCCAATGAGAACAAGAGATTGGATTTATACTCTCAGGGAGTCTCAGAGCGGCTTACAAACTCCTTCCCCTTCCCCTCCCCACAACATACACCCTGTGTGGTATGTGGGGCTGAGAGAGCTCTGAGACAACTGTCCTTGAGAGAACAGCTGGTACAGAGCTGGTACAGAGAACAGCTGGTACACGAATTTTAATGTTTTAATGTTGATCTTTTGTTTTTGTTATTTGTTTTTATGTTGATGGGTTTTTTTCACCTTACTGGTTCTAATGTTATAAGTTGCCACAAGATCCTTTTGGGTGAGTGGCGGCTACAGAATCTAATTTTAAAAAATTTAAAAATTAAGAGTACCCCTGGGAGGGAGTTGTATATAATTTGGAATAATGACTGAATTGGGAAAAAAACTGGCCTGTGATCAGACAACAAACCAGAATCAGAAGCTATGGTTTGTTACTGGAAGAGGTAGATTTAAATCCAGTAGCACCGTAGAGAACAAAAAAAAAATTCTGGGGTATAAGCTTTCCAGAGTCAACGCTTCATATCTGATGAAGGGAGCTCTGGCTCTTGAAAGCTCATACCACGGAAATCTTGTTGGTCTCTACTGTGATTATTGGACTTGAATCGGGGTAAACCCAGGTTCAGATCCCAGCTCTGCCATGGCAGCTTGCTGGGTGATTTCCGGCTACTCTCACACTCTTGGCCTGATCTACCTTACAGGGTTGTTGTGAGGATCAAATGGAGAAGAGGAGCAGGCCCATAGCCAGGATTTTGTGGCTTGTGGGGCAAATTTTTTTCTGGTGAGGCTGAAGTTCTCTGTGCAGAAAGAAAAGGCATTTAGCCCATAGAAAGCCATTACCGGGGGAGCTCTCTGCATTGCAAGCTGTCAACCACTTTAGATGACAGTTCTCAGCTGCTGCAAGTTAATCACTTCTGCCAGCCTGAGCAACAATTCTGAGAACAAGCTGGCAGGTGGGGGAGGGGATGCCTTCTATAGTCGAGAAAGCTAAATCTTATGCAGAAAAAAACTCTCTTACAGGAGACCAGTTTCTTGACACAGAGTTAGAAGGGATCCTAGAGGTCACCCTCTCCAACCCCCTTGCTCAGTGTGGGAATCAGTCAACTACCTCACCTCACTCTGCTTAAAGGAGCGCCCGCCTTTTAGAAAAATGTTTTGAAATGATTGAAAAAAGCATTTACAGCTGAAAGTCTTGTGAGGCTGTGCCTTTAAGAAGTGGGGGAGCCCCCAAAAGCCCCACTGTCACTACAGGTCTGAAGAGAACAATCCAAGACGTTTTGGGTCCCTGGTGAGGAGAAAGGAGAGACATAAATAAAGTAAATAAACCGACATGGCTCCCCTCTGAAACAATCGTCATGATTTGAAGTAGCCTACAAACAACAGGAGAGAGAGAGAAGGAGACTGAAAAGTTCATCAAAGAGCAATTTACAAGACCCGAAATAATTTCAGCTGGTGTCCCCCCCTCCTTGGGGAAGGGAGAGAGTGGAGGTTTTCTAGAGGGGTGGCGAACCTCTGACGTATCCCTTGCCCAAGAGTAAAGGCCTGTGGGTTTCTCTGAGGATGGTGCGAGCCGCATCAGTGTAAACAGCTGCTATGCACACGCGACAATCGGTATTAATCTGTCTGGCTGGCTGGAGCGCTTCCACTCACGGCTTCTCTCTCCAGCCGGTTCAGCCTGCGTCAACAGATGGCCCTGCTCTGTGAAAACAAGCAAGGAACGGGGAAAAGGGAAAGGGTGGAGATGTCTTCTTTGCCCACCCCGGAAAAAAGCACAGGGTGTTCCTAGGATCCCCCCCCCACCCAGGAAAGCTCATAAACAGACTATCCAGCAAGCAGCAAGAAGGGACACCCGTTGGATTTCTGCCTTTGGTGCAAATGTTCGAAACGTTAGCCTGCCATCTCTCTCTCCCCCCACCCCCGTATTGCAGGGGAAACTGGAGCTGTCTAGAGCTTTACGGGGAAAGAAAAAAGAGCGGCATAGGACCTCACCGGTTGCTTTGCCCTTCCCTTCTTCCTTTTGACCATGGTCAAGCACTTCCCAAACTTATTGCCTACCCATGTGGACTAGAACAATGGCTTGCCCAAGGTCATCCAGCAGGTGCAAGTGGAGGAGTGGGGAATCAAACCTGGTTCTCCCAGATTAGAGTCCGCGCACTTAACCACTACACCAAACTGGTGGACAGATGGGTACAATGAGCAGTTAGCAATTAATCATGTGTGCTTCTCACTGGATTCGAGGCGTTCCGTGCGTTCCGTGCGCCTCGGCGTCTAGTCATGCTGGCCACAGAGAATGGGTCTGTATACCGTCCGAAAATCTTGCCCAATCAGAGTATTTTCTTTTTTACTTTGCTGTTTCTCAGCTCCCGACAGCAGGAAATGTTTTTTTCAAAGGCCATAAGAGACTCCAACGGTTATTTATTTCTATTCATTTGCCTTTACAGTCTGCTTCTCACTGGATTCGAGGCGGATTACGCCAGACCGCGTCAACGCAATCGACAGGATGGGGTGCTTAATGAACAGTGCAGCGGGGATGAGGGTTATCGGACCGACCAAACTCCTAAACCAGAACTGAAGCAAAGTGTCGGTATTGACACGACATGTTAAATCATGCAAATGTTACGTAGCCGTGTCCTCAATTGGTTGGTCACAAACAAGAGAAGCTATAAATCAGTGGTTCTCAACCTTCTTAATGCCGTGACCCTTTAATACAGTTCCTCATGTTGTGGTGACCCCCAACCATAAAATTATTTGTTGTGTTGTCTAAACGGCTTTGACAACACCAACAAAAACATTATTTTCTGTCCCATCTATACAAAATCTTGCCTGATCCAATATCTTATGTCCAACCATTATTCCTACACTGGATTGGAATCAGTTCCTAAAAGTTAGGTTCCAATGGCAATCAGCTTGGTTGGGGCCCTTTCCTGCCAGCGGGGCGGCCTTGGACACCAGCCGGCAACCCCTGTGAAAGGGTCGTTCGACCCCAAAAGGGGTCCTGACCCACAGGTTGAGAACCACTGCTATAAATGAAGTGAATCCACACAAGCAATTCTTTCCCGTCCATCGTAACACTCACCTTCTACTAGCACTGACAGTTCAGCCTAGTACAAAGTTTTCCCCATCCCCTTTCCGAACGGTCCCTTAAAGTGCCTTTATCCCACTGTCTCCACATGACGGGGCCACAACGCAGCTTTGAAGCAATCGAACCCAAAGAGCCGACAGGATCTGAACTCCAAAGTTTCCAAGTGAATAACTCGAGCAAAGTCATCCAACAAAAGGAAATGAACGGCCTCCAGTGCTATTGTAATTCTGTCAAACTATTGGAACACAGCTCTGACCTGGACGTCCCAAGCTACCTTGAGCTCATCGTATCTCAGAAGCTAAGTAGGGTCGGTCCCGGTTAGTGTTTGGATGGGACACCACCAAAGAAGTCCAGGGTTGCTATGCAGAGGCAGGCAACAGCATATCACCTCTGTTCCATCTCCTGCCTTGAAAACCCTTCGGGGTTACCATAAAGTGATTTGAAGGCACTTTCTACCACGGGTCGGACGCAGCTGTCTGCATGCCAAATGGACACTCGTAACAAAGCTCTTTTCAGCCTACACTTCCACTGGATTCCGTCCTACCGTGCCCCCCCCCCCCAACGCCCATCACAACCACATTCTCGACCTCTTTCCACCCTCCTTGCTCATCTTTAAAGAAGGAGTGAAAGTAGACCTGTTCAGAGTACTGGTAAGAAGATGTCCAAAGTGGTAACCCCCCCAAAATTCTGCTTTCAACCCCCTCAGAGATATAGTACTAGTGAGTAATATAACTTGGATAGCCAAAGCTAGCCTGAGCTCATTATATCTCAGAAGCTAAGCAGGCTCTGCCCTGCTTAGGACGTGGATGGGAGACCACCAAGGAAGTCCAGGGTTGCTACGCAGAGGCAGGCAATGGCCAAGCACCTCTGAACTTCTCTTGTCTTGAAAACCTTAAGGGAGGGTGGTCACCAGGTTAGCTCCCTGGGACTTGCCGCCACTTTCCACCGCCCCCCACCCCCAGCCAATGATAGCTGGACCTTCCATAAGCCGCCCTGAGCTCGCCATTGGCGGGGAGGGCGGGATATAAGTCGCATGAAATAAATAAATAAAAATAAATAAGAAGTGTAGTGTATTTACGGCCCACCCTGATGTGGACGGCAAAGACTAGCCCAGCCTCATCAGATCTTTGTGAGCCAGTCATCCTCAGATCTTCTACTGGATCAACACAGCTGCTGACAACATTGAATCTTTAACTGATTTAACCGGCAGATTAATTAATCAAGACCTGAGTCAATTCCTTAGAGGATGCCTGTTTTAATTGATATGGGTCAAGTTTCAGTTGGCAGAACTGGAAGAAGAAGAAGAAGAAGAGGAGGAGGAGGAGGAGGAGGAGGAGTTGGATTTCTACCCCGCCCTTCACTACCCAAAGGAGTCTCAGAGCAGCTTTCAATCGCCTTCCCTTCCTCTCCCCACAACAGACACCCTGTGAGGTTGGTGGGGCTGAGAGAGCTCTGAGAGAACTGTGACTGGCCCAAGGTCACCCAGCAGACTTCACATGGAAGAGTGGGGAACGATACCCGGTTCTCCCAGATTAGAGTCTGCTACTCTTAGAAGAAGAAGAGATTGGATTTATATCCCGCCCTTCACTCACTTAAGAGTCTCAGAGCGGCTTACAAACTCCTTTTCCCTTCCCCTCCCCACAACAGACACCCTGTGAGGTAGGTGGGGCTGAGAGAACCCTTTCCCAAGCTGTCCTTGAGAGAACAGCTGGTACAGAGCTATGGCTTGCCCAAGGTCATCCAGCCAGGTGCAAGTGGAGGAGTGGGGAATCAAACCCGGTTCTCCCAGATTAGAGTCCGCTCGCTTAACCACTACACCGGACTGGCTCCCGACTACAGACTACACCAGACTGGCTCTCTATTTTTTTTTTTGGTGGCTATTATTTGGAAGGACGTGGATGACCCAAATCCGATCACATCAGATCTCGGAAGCTAAGCAGGCCCGGGTGAGGACTGGGATGGGAGACCACCAAGGAAGTCCAGGGTTGCTATGCAGAGGCAAGCAATGGCAAATCACCTCTGTTCGTCTCTTGCACTTTAAACACACACAAGAACGCTCTATGTTACTTTCACCTGTATTTGGAACACAGATCTCTCCAGACCGAGACCAGAACTCGCGCATATTTCCCTCAGCAGCTATCCCCCCCCCTGTAGTTACGAAGCACCATGGAACTCATAGGAAGAGCCAGTCTGACCATCCAAGGTCACCCAGGAGCAAGGAGGAACGAACAAAGACTCTCCACGACAAGCCACTCGGCTATCCTTCTTCACGTCCTGATTGAAAAATTCTGGTGGCCGCAAAGTTTGCTCCGAGAATGAAAAGCTGTTTTGTTGTGGACGGAAACCCCAAGGGTGTTATCCAGGTGCTCCTGGAGGAACAGGTGCTTCTCAGAAGCCAGGGAGAGGCTATGGCTCAGGGGAAGAGCTCCTCGCCTGGCATGCAGAAGGTCCCCGGTTCAATCCTGGCCATCTCCACTTAAAAAAAAAAAAGATTCTCAAATATCGTGCTGATAAACGCCTGTCTTTGCCTGAGCCATTTTCACCCTGAGGAGACTTTACTGGGATATGCGGATTGAAAAGATGTCATGAAGCTTCAAATCTGCCAAGGATTCAATGGCAGAGAATGCAGAAGATCCGACTCTGTATTAAGAAGGTTTTCGGGTGCTCCTGGAACCGCAGGTGACAGCAGAGTGCTGCGAGCCAGAGACGCAGTGCTGAGAAAACACCTATGCGCTTTCACACACACTAAATAACGCCCTTTCAGTGCAATTTGCAACTGGTTTCCACCATGTGAAATGGCAAAATCCCCTAGCAAAGGGTCGCTGAAGTGGATTGAAACGGCATTCTTTTGCATGTGTGAAAACATGTCACACTCTTAACAGTTTCAGCTGTGTCACAAGGATGTCCCGGGCTAGCCTGATCTCATCAGATCTCGGAAGCTAAGCAAAGAAGAAGAGGAGATTGGATTTATATCCCGCCCTTCACTCACTTGGGAGTCTCAGAGCGGCTTACAAACTCCTTTCCCTTCCCCTCCCCACAACAGACACCCTGTGAGGTAGGTGGGGCTGAGAGAGCTCTTTCCCAAGCTGTCCTTGAGAGAACAGCTGGTACAGAGCTATGGCTTGCCCAAGGTCATCCAGCAGGTGCAAGTGGAGGAGTGGGGAATCAAACCCGGATCTCCCAGATTAGAGTCCGCGCACTTAACCACTCCACCAAATTTAACCACTACACCAAATGAGCAAAGACGCCCATTCCAGATACCTCACACTATGAACCTTGTTGTCAGGAGAAATTGTTGAAATCAGGTTCCAGCAACACAGCTGGCAAACTGGAGAAGTTGACAGAAACGTCTCCCTTTAAGTATCTGGAACGGGCACCATTGTGAAAGCTGTTGTGTCTATGTTGTGAAAATGTGGATTCCTCCTCCCAAGTTGAACTGACTTTATGCACTAGTATTTATCTGCAGAGGAAACATTGTATTCTATGCCTTGTTTATTGTTGTAGTATGCACTTATTTCGATGTTGTGACCCCCACCAACTTTATAACTGTAAACAGAGTCTAATTTTTGGGGCAATTTTTGATGGTGTTTTTCCTGGTGGAATTTGTTTTGGACCTTTGCGACGCTTGGCTTCCCAGTGTCTTTGATTTCCCACCCCAGAGCTGGCAACCCTGCCCCCCAACTCCCCCCTAAGTACACTACATTTATGAGAGAGCCAATGTGTAGTGCTGGATCTGGACCAATTCTCCCTCTAAGCTGTGGAGTCTTGTGAGCAAAAATCCTACTTTGTGAGCTACTGGCATTAGAGTTGTGAGATAGCGTCTTGGCTGCTTCATAAATTAGTCTGCTCTGGAGCCATCCTTCCTGAGCTAAGACAAAAATCTATGATCCAGAGGCTAAAAAACTGTGAGCTAGCTCACACTAACTCAGCTTAGAGGGAACTCTGATCTGGACCTGAGAGACCTGAGTTCGAATCCTCGCTCTGCTGCAGAAGCTCGCTGGGTGAACTTGGGCCAGTCACATGCTCTCAGCCTAACCTCCCTCGGGAACATGGGAGTCAGGTTAGTACTCAGAAAGGACAAGAGGACAAAGGAAATGAGGAGAATGTGGTCAGTTGCTTCGAGTCCTTATTGGGGTGAAAGGTGGGGGAACAAATGAATTAAATAAGGACGTTCGTAGCCAATCCGATCTGCACAGCCCTGCTCTGGATTCTAGTTCTTGGACAATATACAGTATAGAATGCTGCGGCTAGAAATGCACAGCACAGATGTGGCCAGACAGGAGGGGGTCTTAGACAATATACAGTGCCTTCAAATGCTGGGAATAGACAGGCAGTCTACAAAATGTGGCTGGACAAGAGAGACCGGGTCTAAGAGAGAGGTGGCCCAAATCCAGCCCTGTAGCGCAAGCCACAGATCCCTTAAGTGAAGCCACAAATCCCTTAAGCAGCTGCCCTCGGTTAAACAGGGCCAAACACCAGCCACCAATGCTCCCTCTAAGCTGTGGAGTCTTGGGAGCAAAACTTCTCCTTTGTGAGCTCCGGGCATTAAAGTTGTGAGCGAGCGATTCGGCTGCTGCATAAATTAGTTCGCTCTGGAGCCCTCCTCCCTGAGCGAAGACCAAAACGTGTGAGCTGGAGGCTAAAGAACTGTGAGCTAGCTCACACTGACTCAGCTCAGAGGGAACACTGCAAGCCACATCCCCAGCATAACCGGTGTGCGGTTTGCACCTAGACGTTTTTGGATCCCGCCATCTCTCACGGCGTGCAGAGGGCTGGATGTTCACGATCTCATCCTACAGCAAACAAAGGGGCTGGAAGAAAGTTCAGAGCATTTCGAGGCGCTGCAAAAAGCAGCAAGCCACGCACTCCCGAACTCAGACATCCGCAGAGCAGTAACTTAAGGCAAAACCGTCAGCATCACCGAACACACAAAACTGCCCAATACTGAAGCGGACTGTTGGTCCATCAAGTTCAGGCAATTCTAACTAGCAGCGGCTCTCAGGCTGAGGTCTTTCCCATCACCTCCAACCGGATCGGCTTAACTGGAGAAGCCAAGGATCGAACTTGGGACCTTCTGCATGTACAGCAGAGACTCATTCACTGAGTCACGACCCTTCCCCGCGAAGCTGCCTCATACCAAATCAGATCATCAGTCCACAGTACTGTCTACTCAGACAGGCAGCGGCTCTCCAGGGCCTCAGGCTCAAATCTTTCCTGGTCTTTTTAACTGGAGATGCCAGGGATTGAACCTGGAACCTTCTGCCTGCCAAGCAGAGGCTCTGCCACTGAGCCACAGCCCCTCTTTACAGCACTCCAGGGTCTCTGGCTGAGGTCTTTCCCATCACCTCCTGCCTGGTCCTTTTAACTGGAGATGCCGGGGATTGAACCTGGGACCTTCTGCCCGCCAAGCAGATGCTCTGCCACTGAGCCACGGCCCCTCTCTTAACCAGTATCCGCACACCCTAACTCATATCACCCAACGGATTCTGTGTCACAGTTAGAGCAAGCTAGAGCACACTTGAAGTTTAAAAATCTTTTTTTTGGGGGGGGGGGGGACAATGCTTCCCAACAGCCCTTTGGAAGTGTCCCATTCGACTATCGGCTAGTCCTATGCAGCAGTTTTGAAGTCACACTTTGAAGTCACACCAACAGCTAACAACGGAAACATAATCCAACATTCTGAAACCAAATCAAAGGGGGACCCGCAGACTAGAGGCAAGTACCCCGCCCGCATGGCTGAGAAGGAATGTGATGGCCCCTGGCTTGTACGCCATTGAAAAGAGAAAGACGCCAGCGGGATATTTACTCGCCGGATCCTGTACGCTGCCATCTAAAACCTTGCCTCAGTGCCAGATGTGCCAAAGCTGGTCGGACTTCCGCAGAGGGCGACGCAAGAGGTACTCGGTAAGTTCTCAGAAGCACTCCTATCACTACCTATCAATAGTCTGTTGTTGAACTGCGGCAGCCTGAACTCATGTAAAACCCACGTTTGGACCCTTGAAGTTTTCCCACCCGGTAAGAGAAGCATGAAACAGAGCAAGGGGTCGGACCACTTCCACGCTCTCAGATCCACAAACTCGGCGCTAACTCACCCTGCCAGGAGGTAGTTTGAGAAGAGAGCGACGATTCTGTGAGCCGCACCGGCATCTGAACCCAGAACTCAAAGGCCAACGATCCCCACTACTTTCTAAAAACAGTCTTGATCCCTCCTTTGCCTGTTCTTCGGCACCAATCCAGGATGCGGGAGCGACTCCCACCGTCCCTGCTTGCACAGGCTCCCCAGGGACACCTGCCAGTCAAAGGAGGCGGGGGCTCCAATTTAGGGTTGCCAACTTCAGGTTGGGAAATGCCTGGAGATTTGGGGGTAAAACCTGGGAAAGACAAAGTACGAGGAAGGAAGGGACTTCAGAGGGGCCTAATGCCATAGAGTCGCCTCCCCCCTCCAAAGCAGCCATTCTCTGTAGGAAAACTGATCTCTGTCGTCTGGGGAGCAGTTGTAGTCCTGGGAGATCTCCATCTCTGACCTGGAGATTGGCAACCCTACATGATGTTCTCTGGGGGAGCTGATCTCTGCTGTCTGGAGAGCAGCTGCAACCTTGGGAGACCTCTAGCTCCCTCTGTGATGTTCTCCAGGGCAACTGATCTCTGTCATTTGGAGTTCTGCTGTAATCCCAGATCTCCAAGTCCTACCTGGAGATTGGCAGCCCAACAGGATGTTCTCCAGGGGAACTGAACTGGAACAGCTTTTAGTTCTCGTGGCCCTTTCTTACACGCCCAGGGAAATGCCGGTCACCACTTCGAGGTCAGGAAGCCATTTTCCTCCAGGCCAGTTTGCCCGGGGATCCTGGAGGTATTTTGTCATCTTCTGGGCACGGAACAGGGGTCTCTGAGGGTGGGGGAGGTATTTGTGACTTTCCTGCCTTGCACAGGGGGTTGGACTAGATGACCCTGGAGGCCCCTTCCATGATCCTGCCGTCCAGAGATCCATCATAATTCTGGGAGACCTCCAGCTCTCACCTGGAGATTGGCAGCCCCATGCGATGTTCTCCAGGAGACCCGATTTCTGCAGTACAGCGATCGACTATAATACTAGGAAGGCCTTCAGTCCTCACCGGGAGGTTGGCAACAGCACACGATGCCCCCAGGGGACCTGATCTCTAGACAGCAGGGTGCAGCTGTAATACCGGGAGACCTCCAGTTCTCCCCGGGAGTTTGGCAACCACACGCGCTGGCACCCCTCGGGGCGACTGTTCTGCGTCGTGTCCGACGGCGCCGTCCCAAGCCGGGGCGGTCTCCCGGCCCCGCCTGGAGGTTGGCAGCCCTGTTTACCCGCAGAAGGCTTCGGGACCCCCCCCCCCATCCCATTTCCTCGCAGCCTTACGCAGAACGGAGGAGAATTCCCCCCGGGGCCGCTTCCCTCCCCGGGCCGCTCGGCCACCCCTCTCCTCCCGTCCTTCCTTCCCACCCCCGGGCCACTCACCCCTGCGGCACAGCCCGCCGAGAAGCCCCGCCAGCAGCAGAGGCAGCAGCCGCGCCGAGCGCATGGCCGGGCGCCGCCGGGAGCCCTTCTCCTCGTTCTCCGCCGCCGCCGCACCAAGGAAGCGCTCCGGAGTGGCTCTTCCACCGCGGGCAGCTCGTCCCGTCCAGCCGCCCTCCCTGCTTCCTTTGTCCGCCTGGTCCAGCCGCTTCTCCCGGGGGGAAAGAGAGATCCCGCGGACGACTCAGTCTCGCCGGCTCCGCGCGTCCGCCCGGCTGGCTGCTGCTCCTGCGGCAAGGCGCGCTGCCGCTCGGCTCCTCGTCCGGCTGCCCGCGGACGTCCCCAACCGCCGCCCGCCGCCGCCTTTGTTCATGGATGCTGCTGCGCCCGCCGCTGCCTTCGAATGAAGTGCGGCCAGCCGGCTGCCCAGGTACGAGGCAGAGCGGGCGCGGGGAGGCGGGGGGGACGCCGGGCGGAGGGGCCGCGGCCCGATTGGTCCTCGGCGCCGGCGCCGGCTCCCGGACTGGCTGGCCCCGCTCGCAGGCCGCGATTGGGCGAGGCGCCTGCCTGTCTCCTGCTCTCCCGCCCCCACCCTTGCCCCTCCGGAGCTGAGCGGAGCTTGAGAGATGCGCTGCGGTCCTAGAGTTGCCAACTCCCGGGTGGGGGATTCCTGGAGGTTCGGGGGTGGGGCCCGGGCAGGGTGTGATGCCATCAGATAAATGTGAGTGTGTGGGATACAGCAGGTGGAGAAAGAAGGACTTTTCTCCCTTTCTCCCAAGACAAAAACTCGGAGGCACTCCATGAAATTGCTGAGCAGTCGGGTTAGAAAGGATAAAAGGAAGTCCTTCTTCACCCAAAGAGTGATTCACACATGGAATTCACTGCCATAGGAGGTGGCGGCGGCTATAAGCATGGACAACTTCAAGAGGGAACTGGATAAACATCTGGAGCAGAGGTCCATCAGTGGCTATGAGCCACAAGGTATAGATAGGAACTCTCAGTCTGGGGCAAGTGATGCTCTGTATTCTTGGTGCTTGGTGGGGGGTGGGGGGCAACAGTGGGAGGGCTTCTGGTGTCCTGGCCCCACTGGTGGACCTCCTGAGGGCACCTGGTATTTTTGGCCACTGTGTGACCCAGAGTGTTGGACTGGATGGGCCACTGGCCTGATCCAACATGGGCTTCTCTTATGTTCTTATGAAAGCCCTACAGGGTTGCTATAAGAAGGCCATGTGCTTTGATGGCACTTAATATTTTATCACTGACCTGGATAGCCCGGGCAAACCTCGTCTTGTCAGAACTTGGAAGCTAAGTGGGATTGGCCTTGCAGTACTTGGATTGGCGACCACCAAGGAAGTCCAGGGTCCGGGCCTGTAGCCAGGATTTTTGTGTTGTTCTTCAGGGGGCATTTAATTTTTTTAAGTTTTGTTTTTTTTAAAAACCAACATTTTAAACATATTATAATTCAACAGAATCATTCTTGTTGACAAAACAAAACTAAAACAAATACCCCCAAAGTATACAAACTACCAGAAAGCTATAAACAGAATGTCAGAGCCTAAATCTGGGGCAGTTAAATTTCAGTTAATTAAATTAATCTGAATGCCTGTCTTTAAAGGGGGAGCCTGTTTCTAGCCCTTCCGTTCAAGAGACAGGGCAGGAAGCGCGTCAGTTCCTAAGAAAATAAGAGAGTGGATTTATACTCCACCCTTCACTACCTGAAGGAGTTTCAGAATGGCTTACAGTCCCTTTCCCTTCCCCTCCCCACAGCAGACACCCTGTGAGGTAGGTGGGGCTGAGAGAGCTCTCTTGAGAACTGCCCTTGAGAGAACAGCTCTGAGAGAACTTGTGACTGACCCAAGGTTACACCAGCTTCAATACATCTCCAATAATCCCCCTTTCTGCTAGCCCAGTCCTGCTGTAGACCGCCTCGGTCATGGTGAGTCTCTCAAAAGCATTCCCATGAGCCTTTGGGAAACATGCAAATTCTGAGCTGTCTTTTCCCAGGTTCTATGACGCTCCGCCCCCCAAATTCCACAGTGGGAAGGAGAGGGAACCTGAGGGCAAGCCGTGGCACTCTCACCCTGGCTACTGCAAGCAGCAGGAGGCGGGGGGGGAGTGTCTCTCCTCAAAAAAAGGTTTCTGGCATGGCTATTTGTGGGGCAGGGCTTTTATTTAAGGGGGCAGGGCCCCAAAATGCCCCACCGAAGCTACGGGTCTGCCAGGATCGCTGCACAGAGGCAGGCAATGGCAAGCTACCTCCAAATGTCTCTTGCCTTGAAAACCCCGGGGGGGGGGGGGCGGGTCGCTGTAAGTCGCTGCGACTGGAAGGCCCTTTCGACCACCCCTCTTATTTGGAAGAGGGCTGTTCCTCCGAACAATGAAAAGCTGCTTTTGATGCTTCTTTTCAGCTCCGAGCAGCGTGCAGATTTCAGCGAGCTTTCAGCAGCGGGCAGATTTATTCAAATGGCGGTGAACTATCATCACAGTCCCTGTTATTCAGTCAATCAATCTCCTTCTAGTGCGGGGAACGAGACTTGGAAATATACCATATAGCAAAGGTAGCCAAGCATTAAAGACGTGGGAAACCCCATCTATCATTTTTGTTTGGCGTTTCTAACGCCTGTCTGCCCAGGACTCCAATTTGAAAGTGAGTTGTGGTTATTCATAAGGCAGTTCGTCGAGTATAAAAAGAACAGTTTCTTTCCCAAGATGCTGACAATAAAAGCATAACACACATAAGAGAAGCCATGCTGGATCAGACCAATGGTCCATCCAGTCCAAATAACATTTCATTAGAAGCCACAGTTAAAGGGAGAGAATATTTATTCTGCACACTGGTGTCAACCTGGTGTGTGTGTGGTAGTGGATATGGAAATTCCCCCCGGCACACACATAATACTAAGGAATTTACTTAGTGACGCTAACAGGCAGTAGATTTAGGACAGGCAAAAGAGTCATTAACTTACAGAATTCGCGACTTGTGGAAATCTTTAGGCCTACCAGTTTGGTGTTCTGGTTAGGAGCCGGTCTGGTGTAGTAAGTCAGACAGTTTGGTGTAGTGGTTAGGAGAACAGAGTTTAATCTGGGAGAACCAGGTTTGATTCCCCACGCCTCCGCGTACAGCTGCTGTGTGACCTTGGGTCAGTCACAAGTTCTCTCAGAGCTGTTCTCTCAAGATCAGTTCTTGACAGAGCTCTCTCAGCCCCACCTACCTCACAGGGTGTCTGTTGTCGGGAGGGGAAGGGAAAGGAGATTGTAAGCTGCTCTGAGACTCCAAGTGAAGGGAGGGGTATAAATCCAATCTCCTCCTCCTCCTCCCTGTAACTACTTCCTGTTGATTTTCTGATGTGGAGAGCTAGATAGAGTGTAAGCTGCACATTTATGTACAATGGCAAGCCACTTTTTACGAAAATCGTCTGCATCATGAAACATTGCTAGAACTTTTTGGATGCGTAAACCTCTGGGGATCCAGCCATTCTTAACATAACCAGTTAATGATACAGCATGAAGCCGTATGCATGTTTCCCTCTTGTATAACATCAGCAGTTGGTTCCAATCAGGATCTTTAAGTGACTCCTCCATCATAGCTGACCTTATGCTTCTCCTGACAGAAAAATCACAGGAAGAAGCAGCTAAACTATCAGTTGAAATCAGGGGCATAGAGTTTTGTAAATTCCGTGCGGGAGCGCTTTAGCGCGTGCGCAAAGCACACTCGCTTGCTGGGGCGATGCCCCCCCCCCCGGAAACTGCCACACCTCCCTAGGCCCTTCCGAGGCCCACCAGTCGCTTCTGCCGGTGCCTCCCTCCCCCTCCCTCTTTTCGCCCGGAAAAGAGGGAGGGAGAGGGAGAGGGAAGGATAGAAGAGTGGCCAGGCCAGGGGGGGGAGAGAGAGGCACCAGCAGCAGTGGCTGCCGGGCCTCGGAAGGGCCCGGGGAGGCGCTGCGGCGAGGCATGGCGGCAAGCGCTACGTTTTCCCGGGGGGACTCAGTCCCCCCTGGGAAATTTCGGGGGTGGCTCGAGCCCTCGAGCCCCCCGTAGTCTACACCTATGGTTGAAATAGATGAGGTTGAGCTCAAGTTCCAAGAATCCTTACCAGCAGACGATTTGGATCTGAAACTGGAGGAACTTAAAAATAACAGTAAAGCATTTGAGAAACAATCTAAGGAGAACAAAATTAAGAAATTTAATCGAGATCGTAAAGATTATGAAATGACTATAGGTGGTGTTCACCAAACATGAATGTTAAGAAACAAGTGTCATGGGCTGATTTAACTGTTTCAGGCTCTGAAAGGGACGCCTCAGAAGGGGAAACCTCTAATATGGGACAGGAGAAATCACGAAATGGACGCAGAAATAACAGGCCTTTGTTTAGGAAAGCGTTCGTTAAAAAGAACCAGGGAAACTCCTCCTCCTTTAGGACCACGCAGAGGGAGACACAGAATACTGTAATAAATTTATCTAAGTGTGGTTTGACTGAATTGGAACAAAAGGTTTTGGATTATGGTTTGGGCTTTGTTTTGACTTCGAAATATAGACCATTGCAAACTAGGATAGGTTAATTTTGTCTTATTCGTCAACTTAAGTTAAAGGTGCAATTTGGTGAGTCTGAAGACAGCAGAAAAGATTTATTTCACACGAAGTCTACCTATTTACCACCGGTATATGACCCCCCATGATTTCAGCATTTGAAAAAGTAGTGATCAGAGATGTAGCGACCTTAGAAGCAAAACATCATTACAGCAGATACAATTTGAATAAGGAAGAATACAAAGCTCTCACTGGTTTGAAAGAGGATGAAAACATCGCAATGAAACAAGCAGACAAGGGGGAGCTACTGTTATTAGGAACACAGTAGATTACGTCAGTATGGTCCATAAACCCTTAGATAATTCTGAACAGTACTTGAAAATAGATGCTGGTCCCACCCAACACATCTTGCAAATCATTACAGTGACAAGCAGGAAACGTTAGCATTGGGGTCATATTAGAGAGTCCACAGCAACCTTTTTGATTAATAAAACACCAAGGGTTCCAGTGTTTTATGCGTTTCCTAAAGTGCACAAAGAGGGCATGTGACCTCCAGGAAGACCTATAATTTCTGGGAACTCATCTCTCTTAGAGCCCATAGCCCAATTCCTTTTATTAAACCTTTTGTTAATAAAACTCTTTCTTATGTAAAAGATACTAAACATCTTATACAAACCTTAGAAGACACTCCAGCGCCAGGTTCATCATTATTAGTCACCCTTGATGTAGGACCCTAGTATACCAATATCCCCATGAAGAAATTACGACAGTAGTTGAGAACTTATTGGAATCAAGTCAAGATCTTAGTGTGCCCACTTTCTTTCTTATAGAGATTCTAGACATTATCTTAAAAAAAAATTATTTCAGATTTTCCACTGATTTTTATTTGCCAATCCACGGGGTTGCCATGGGAAGCCTGTGTGCTCCCAGTTTGGCCAACATTTTCATGAATTTTTTGGAATCTAAATATATTTTGAAGAATGGGTCAAACAAGTTTGCAAGATGCAGTCTTATTTATCATCGATTTATTGATGATTTGTTTATGATCTTTACTGAGCTTGTTTTGGCTGAGGATTTTTTGAAGTGGCTTAACAGTTTACACCCTACTATTAAGTTTGAGGGCAAAGCCAATGAGATTGAAATCAGTTTTTTGGATTCCATCGTCTATAAGGATCATCTGAATAAACTGGCATTTAAACCTTATAAAAAGCCCACTGATAGAAATACATACCTGCATTTCAAATCGCATCATCCTATTCATCTTAGAAATAATTTACCACATGGGCAGTTTCTGCACATCAAAAGAAACTCCACCAACTTTCATGATTATAGCAATGGAGCTAAGATTATGGAAGCCCATTTCCTTGAGCGAGGAGACCCACATGATGTCGTAACTAAGGCCAAGAGAAGACCAGCACATACTGATAGGAAGACTCTGCTTCAGGATAAATGTACTCAAAAGTCTATGGGTGTGTCTTTTGCTCCTGATTTTTCACCAGTAGCTAAACAGATTAGTCATATAGTTCATAAACACTAGCATTTTGTGTCAGGAATTGATGGATGTTTGGGGACTCCAAAAATTGGATGTGGAAGGGGTAGAAGTATAAGAGAAGCTATCATTAGATCTGATTTTCAGACGGAGAACAAGGTGACCCCTCTGACATTAGGGCATCATAAATGTTTTCAAAATTGTGCAGCCTGCAAATAGTCTTTGGACATTAAGGCATATGCACATCCACAGAAGGGATATATGATTCAGCTTCCACATGACTCTAATTGTAGAACACGCCGTTCTGTGTACCTTTTGGAATGTGAATGCAAAAAGCAATACGTTGGCATCTCTATGCATATGATCAAAGTTAGCCTTTTGGGACATCTTTCTCGCATTAGGAATTCTATTATGTCAGCTCCCCTCGTTGAGCATTTTGTTATGACCCACCATGACCCAAAGAAGTTGAATTTTTTTGTTATTTACAAATATACACCACAGAAATACAATTGTCATGACACACACAAAAAATTATTGCAAAAAGAAGCAAGGTATATCTTTGAATATAGAACTTTTTCACTCTATGGTTTAAATAATGAACTTGACATCCTCTTATTTGTAGTTTTGTACTTTGTGGTAAATATAGTCTGTGACTTTAAATGCATTTTGCATTCTGAAATGATTCAGGCACGGTTAGCTTTAAGTATGGAAGCTGAGTTTGTGTATGTAAGAACCACTTTGCCGTCAGAGCATACAAGCCCATGTGGAAGCAAGATAAGGCATAGAAAATATGTCAGCTGTGTGGGTAACTCGGGTTTCAAATTGTTAAACAACAAAGCTTTGAAGTGTTGTGAATATCTATATACTAGATGTTTTGCTTGCTTTATTATTTATATCAGTTCCATAGAATATTGGCTCTGAAGAAGTGAATCGAAACTCTCTCGGCCGACAGGAGACGTCAGCCTGGTGTTGAGCCTCCCTGCAGACCTGGAAGTTGGCAACTCAGAAACAGCCAAGAAGACCTCAGACTGTGTACTGCCCAATTTAGGTCTTGCTTGGGAAGATTTTGGGACATGTATATTTGTTTTAAGCATTAACGCTTTAATAAGTTATATTGAGACATATGCCTTTAAGTAAAACTTTGTGTTAGTAGACCTTGAGCTGTTTGTTATTTCTAGAGGGTATTTTTGTTTTGTCATTGTATTCAGTGCCTCCATGGTCCCGCTGTGTTCAGTGTGTAAGATCCAAAGCTGAATCTATTGGGCAAACACTTTGATCTACAATGATGGGCGGGATCAGAAGAGCCCTGCTGGATCAGACCAGTTGTCCATCTAGTCCAGCATCCTAAGAGCACAAGAAGAGCCCTGTTGGATCAGACCAGTGGTCCATCTAGTCCAGCATCCTAAGAACACAAAAAGAGCCCTGCAGGATCAGACCAGTGGTCCATCTAGTCCAGCATCCTAAGAACACAAGAAGAGCCCTGCTGGCTCAGACCAGTGGTCCGTCTAGTCCAGCATCCTAAGAACACAAGAAGAGCCCTGTTGGATCAGACCAGTAGTCCATCTAGCCCAGCATCCTACGAACATATGAAGAGCCCTTCTGGATCAGACCAGTGGTCCATCTAGTCCAGCATCCTAAGAACACAAGAAGAGCCCTGCTGGCTCAGACCAGTGGTCCATCTAGTCCAGCATCCTGTATCACAGACTGGCCAGTCAGTTCCTCTGGAAATCCATCTAGTTCTTCTGGAGGTCCAGCAACAGGGCATATAGGCCTGTTCCTTCCCCTGACGTTGCCTCTTGGAACATAGGCTGACTGCTTCTGAATTTGGAGGCTCCCTTTAGTAGCCATTGATGGACCTCTCCTCCATGACTCTATCTAATCCCCTCTTAAAGCTGTCAGTCCCTATGGCCATCACTACATCCTCTGGATGGATGGGGACTGCCTGGATCCCACGCATGTGTCAGATGGAGCTGAGGCGGAGGCCATTTTTGATATTTCACCTCAGGGGGCAAAATGCCGGAAGCGAATCCTCCCCGAGGGAACTGTGAGGGAAGCGATTACCCTTTGATACCCCTTCATAACGTTCTTGCCCTTTTCACCATGAAACGAGTCGACTTGTCGCTTCTCAAACAAACGCCAAACGTGACCCGTGTTTGTTTACCAGCTGAGCCGAGGCCTCTTGACATCTGCAGGCAGCCATCAAGAATCGCTCTGGGAATGGCCATCGAAAAAAGAAGACAAAAATGACTCATCCATCCCATCCCTCAGATCCGTGGTGGCACAAGCTGACAGCTTTGTTCCTCTGGAGAGGAATCCGGGAGACATTTTTCTTAGTAAACACCCTTCACTGGATGGTTCCTTGCCTTGCATCGGTCACGTTGCCTCGGTGTCAGAAAGACGCAGATCGAATCCTTGGAGAGATCCACCCAACCGTGTTCATGTAATCCTTGCTCAGTTTGACAGGGTCCGGCCCAGGTGGGACGATCCAAGAAATGTTGAGTGCTTCTTTCAGAGCGGCTGTTTGAAGAAATCTTTATTATCCCGGCGGATGATCTAGCCTTGGAGATATACAGCAGAACGTGACCTTCTTGGTGTTTCTGGACTATTCGGTAGCTTTCAATACCCTCCAAAGGTCCTTCTGGCTGCCGTGTTGGGGATCAGAGACACCATCAGAAATGTCAGTTGGTGTAGCGGTTAGGAGCCAGTTTGGTGCAGTAGTTAGGAGCGTGGACTCTCATCTGGGAGGACTGGGTTTGATTCCCCACGTCTCCACGTGCAGCTGCTGGGGTGACCTTGGGTGAGTCACAAGTTCTCTCAGAGCTGCTCTCTCAAGGGCAGGTCTCGAGAGAGCTCTCTCCGCCTCACCTACCTCGCAAGCCATGCTCCCTCTAAGCTGTGGAGTCTTGCGAGCAGAAGTTCTACTTGGTGAGCTCCTGGCATTAAAGTCGCGAGCGAGCGATTTGGCTGCTGCCGAAATTGGTTTGATCTGGAGCCGTCCTTCCTGAGCTAAGACAAAAATGTGTGAGCGGGAGACTAAAAAACTGTGAGTTAGCGCACACTAACAAGGCTTAGAGGGAACGCCGCTCACAGGGTGTCTGTTGTGAGGAGAGGATGGGAAGAGAAGAAGAGAAGAGATTGGATTTATATCCCTCTCTCGTGCCGTCTCTCTCCTCCCTCACCTCTTCTGATCTCCATCCCCCCCTCTCTCTTGCCTTTCCTCCTCCCCCTGACGCCTTTGACAGATCTCCTTTAACCTCTTCACAATATCTACCTTCAGTTCCAGGGAGATTCGTCCCTTCGGAAGTGGTTGGCAAGACGATGGTACACGGTGTAATTCCAAGCAGAGATTCACTCCCTCGGTAGCCACAATACACTCAGTTGTGATCTGTGTGCCTTCACTGAACGGAAGTTCCACCTTTAGTGCTATTGCTGAGAGGAGATGACCAGATTCCAGCAAGGTAACTGTGTCGCTTCCTTGCAGCAAAAGGAAAAGAAGAATCTCAGGGAGGGCAAAACATGTGGTTAATGTTTCCGGCAGCTTCTTCCCTCGCCCCCCACAAAAGGGATTAGAATTTGCATCTACCCTTCGTAAAAAAAGCGGGATGATAAAATAAAAATCCACGGGCAAGAATGAACTAGTATTACCAGCTGCTTGTGGTGAATGAGCATAAACATTTGTTACTCTGGGAATCTTTTGCAGGCTGTACCGTTGACGTTATTGAGTAGGCTTATCCGAGACCCCTAAAAGCTCAGAAATGAA
The DNA here is from genome assembly GCA_029233225.1 of Lepidodactylus listeri. NCBI lineage: Eukaryota > Metazoa > Chordata > Lepidosauria > Squamata > Gekkonidae > Lepidodactylus > Lepidodactylus listeri. Next base: position 7,961,053 of record JARCFY010000008.1, on the reverse strand, counting down.
GGCATATAAACAGCTTGACAAGAGGCCGTGTAACATGTTGAGATGAGAAACCACCTGCAGTCTGAGATGAAAAACCACCTGCAGTCTGAGATGAGAAACTACCTGCAGGGGCTGCAGTGGCTCAAGTGGTTAAGATGCTGAACTGCAGACTGGTAGTTTGGCCGTTCGAGACCTGAGGGCTGCTTGACGGAGTGAGCTCCCGTCTCTGGCCCCAGCTCCTGCCAACCTAGCAGTTCAAAAGCAAGAAATTGCAAGTAGATAAATAGGTACCACTTCAGTGGGAAGGTCACAGCGTTCCGTGCACCTCAGCGTCTAGTCATGCCGGCCACATGACCATGGAAACGTCTTCGGACAGCGCTGGCTCTTCGGCTTGGAGACGGAGATGAGCACTGCACCCCTAGAGTCGGATTCGAGTGGTTTTCAAACATGGGAAACCTTTACCTTTACCTTGAGCTCTGACAGAACAGGGTATGGCTCCAATAAAGAAACAATTTTCCTTGCATCCTTTCTGTGGAAGTGTTTCTAGCCTAAGAACTAGGTCTTATCGCTCCCAGTATGTATATATGTGCCATCAAGTTGCATCAAGTACAGAGCAGGCAACCAAGATGATTGACAGGGTTGGAGCCCCTTCCCTCTGGGGAAAGGCTGAAGTATCTGGGATTTTTCAGATTAGGTATGAGACAACTAAGGAGGAGACATGGTAGAGGTTTATAAAGGTATGCATGGGCTGGAGAGAGTTGACTAAGAGAACTTTTCCTCCCTCTCCCCAAAGACTAGAAGTCGGGGGCATCCAATAAAGCCAATGGGCGGTAGGTTCAGGATGGCAAAAGGAAATACCACTTTACACAGGGAGTGATCAAAATGTGGAATTCGCTGCCAGAGGATGAAGTGATGGTTACAGGGATAAACAGTTTTTAAAAGGGATTAGATAGATTCATGGAGGATCAGTCTATCAATGGCAACTAGCCACGGTGGTTGAGGGGAACCTCCACATTCAGAGGCACTAAACCTCTGAATGCCAGAGCAAGGGGCAACATCAGGGGAAGGCCTCTCTGCCCTGTTGCTGGCTGTCCAGAGGAACTGGTTGGCCACTGTGTGAGACAGGAGGCTGGACTAGATGGACCCTCACTGGTCTGATCCAGCAGGGCTCTTCTGGTGTTCTTATGAAGGCCTCGGCCTCTCTGCCCTGCTGTTGGCTGTCCAGAGGAACTGGTTGGCCCCTGTGTGAGACAGGATGCTGGACTAGAGGGACCAGTCTGATCCAGGAGGGCTCTTCTGACATTCTTATGTTGAACCTAACTAATGTTGCCAACCTTCAGGTGGCATCTGGAGAGCTCCCGCTATTACAATTGATCTACAGATGACAGGGATCAGTTCCTTTGGAAAAAATGGAGGGTGGATTCTAGGCTTTTCTTCTATCCTGCTTTGAACTCGGGTGATTCTGCATCTAGCATTCACTCCACTTTTTTCTCATCTAGGGCTGATTCTGCATTGGCTTTCCCCTCCCTTGTTTTACCAAACCCACTTTGGAACAGAAATCCCCCTCTACACTGCATGCTGCTTTCACTTTCTTTGAGCATCGGATTTTATGGTACCTTCTGCATAGATTTATGGCCATTTTATGGCCATTTAGGGGTGACTTTACAGTCAGTGCCACGTTGGCCCAGGGTATTTGAATGTGGTTTTGAGTTGTACTTCTCCCCTCCCAGAAAACGTGGAGTGAATGCCAGATGCCCTGGGAGGCATAAAATGGCCATAAGTCTATGCAGAAGGTACCATCAAATCCAACAATCAAAGGAAGCGAAAGTGGCATGGCGTGTGGAGGGTACCATAAAACCCGATGATCAAAGGAAGTGAAAGCGGCATGCAATGCAAAGGGTACCATAAAACCCAATGATCAAAGAAAGTGAAAGCGGCATGCAATGCGGAGGGTACCATAAAACCCGATGATCAAAGAAAGTGAAAGCAGCATGCAATGCAGAGGGTACCATAAAACCCAATGATCAAAGAAAGTGAAAGCGGCATGGAATGCAGAGGGTACCATAAAACCCGATGATCAAAGGAAGTGAAAGTGGCATGGAGTGTGGAGGGTACCATAAAATTCGATGATCAAAGGAAGTGAAAGCGGCATGCAATGCAGAGGGGGATTTCTGTTCCAGCGTGGGTTTGTTAAAGGCAATGCAGAATCTGCCCTCGTCTATCATTTCTTAAAATCTGCCCTGCTGATTGTATCTTCTTCATACCTTGCTGGAGGTCTCTTCTGTCTCCTGCCCTGTTTGTTTCTTTCTCTCCCATTTGCCTTCCACTTCATTTCCAAGATCGTGTTTCCAAAATTCCCTTTTCCCTTTTTTTACCTTTTTGTGTGTTATTTGGTGCCATTTAGAAGAAGAAGAAGAAGAAGAAGAAGAGATTGGATTTATACCCCGCCCTCCACTCCCCAAGGGAGTCTCAGAGCGGCTTACAAACTCCTTTCCCCTCCCCTCCCCACAACAGACACCCTGGGAGATAGGTGGGGCTGAGAGAGCTCTTTCCCAAGCTGTCCTTGAGAGAACAGCTGGTACAAAGCTATGGCTTGCCCAAGGCCATCCAGCCAGGTGCAAGTGGAGGAGTGGGGAATCAAACCTGGTTCTCCCAGGTTAGAGTCCGCGCACTTAACCACTACACGAAACTGGCTCTCATTTATTTCAAATCCTATTCCTGGGGTTTGTCTTGTCTGGATACATCTTTTGAAGCTAAAAGGGGGGGAGAGAGAGAGCGAGGGAAGATAACAGGGTCTGGAATGTCTCTCCAAGAGCTATCTGCATTTTTAAAATCCAGGGCTGCAGCAGAGAGGTCAAAGGGGAGGGAAAAAAGTACCTTTTGCAAGGTTTGAATCCTGCCGCTGGCCTGGGTCCAGACACGGCTCACTTGACCGTCCGGGCTTTCCAGCAGCCCTCTGTGATTGAATGTCATGCCCTCCCTCTTCGAGCAGCAGGGCCCAAAGTAATAACGTTTGGAATTCAAACTGCGGGATTAAGAGCGGAAGATGATCACAAGGGCAGCCACTTTTCAGCTGGCTACCTTGGCAGCCAGTCGAAGGATGGAGAACGCGGACCGTGCGCGAGGCGGAGATGATCGAAACTGGTTCAGGGCCGGCGAGGCAGAGGTGGTGGTGGGAATGGGGAAAGAATGAGTAGAAGACAGACAAGATCTCCGGGCTGATGTCTACCTGGCAGCAATGCTCCCTCTAAGTTGTGGAGTCTCGTGAGCAAAAATTCTAGTTTGTGAGCTACTGGCATTAAAGTTGTGAGCGAGCGATTTGGCTGCTGCCTCAATTAGTGTGCTCTGGAGCAATGCTCCCTCTAAGCCATGGATTCCTGTGAGCAAAAATTCTACTTGGTGAGCTCCTGGCATTAAAGTTGTGAGCAAGCGATTTGGCTGCTGCCTCAATTAGTCTGCTCTGGAGCAATACTCCCTCTAAGCCATGGACTCCTGTGAGCAAAAATTCTCCTTCGTGAGCTCCTGGCATTGAAGTGGCGAGCGAGCGATTCGGCATCAATTAGTTTGCTCTGGAGCAATGCTCCCTCTAAGCTATGGAGTCTTGCGTGCAAAAATCCTACTTTATGAGCTCCTGGCATTAAAGTTGGGAGCGAGCGATTTGGCTGCTGCATACATCAGTTCCCTCTGGAGCCATCCTGCCTGAGCGAAGACAAAAATGTGTGAGCTGCAGGCTAAAAAAACTGTAAGCTAGTTTACACTAACTCAGCTTAGGGGGAGCACTACCTGGCAGATCACCCAAACCTCACTTCAAGAAAGATATAGCATTGGAAAGAGTGAAGAAAAGAGCAACTAAAAAGGTTAAGGGAATGGAACACTTTCCCCTTAACCTTTTTAAAGAGATGAAAGAGGTTAGGGCTCTTTGGCTTGGAGAGACAATGGCTGAGGGGGTGACATGATCGAGGTTTATAAGATTATGCAGGGGATAGAGCAGGTCGAGAAAGAAGTCCTTTTCTCCCTTTCTCACCATAAAAGAACTCGTGGGCACTCACTGAAATTAATGAGCACTAGGCTTAGAACAGGAAGGACTTCTTCACCCGAAGAGTAATGAACACGTGGAATTCACTGCCATAGGAAGTGGTGGCGGCTACATGCACAGACAGCTTCAAGAGGGGATTGGAGAAACGTGTGGAGCTGAGGTCCATCTGTGGCTATTAGCCACAAGGTATAGATGGAACACTCTGTCTGGGGCAGTGATGCTCTATATTCTTGGTGCTTGGGGGGCAACAGTGGGAGGGCCTCTGGAGTTCTGGCCCCACTGGTGACCCGCCTGATGGCACCTAGGTTTTGGGCATTGTGTGACTCAGAGTGTTGGACTGCATGGGCCACTAGCCTGATCCAACATGGCTTCTCTTATGTTCTTTTGTCTGGGGCAGTGATGCTGTGTACTCTTGGTGCTTGGGGGCCACAGCGGAAAGGCTTCTGGTGTTTTGGCCACTGTGTGACACAGAGCGTTGGACTGGATGGGCCATTGGCCTGATCCAGCATGGCTTCTCCTATGTTCTAATGTTCTTGCAAGGTGAAGTACAGAATGAAGTTGGCAGCTTAGCTCCCAGCTTATGGTGACTCCAACAAGGGGCTTTCAAGGCAAGTGAGAAGCAGAGGTGGTTGGCCATGGCCTTCCTCTGCAGAGCCTTCCTTGGTGGTCACTCATCCAAGCCTCATGGTGAGCCCAGCAAGGGGCTTTCAAGGCAAGTGAGAAGCAGAGGTGGTTGGCCATGGCCTTCCTCTGCAGAGCCTTCCTTGGTGGTCTCTCATCCAAGCCCTATGGTGAGCCCAGCAAGGGGCTTTCAAGGCAAGTGAGAAGCAGAGGTGGTTGGCCATGGCCTTCCTCTGCAGAGCCTTCCTTGGCGGTCTCTCATCCATGCCTTATGGTGAGCCCAGCAAGGGGCTTTCAAGGCAAGTGAGAAGCAGAGGTGGCTGGCCATGGCCTTCCTCTGCAGAGCCTTCCTTAGTGGTCTCTCATCCATGCCTTATGGTGAGCCCAGCAAGGGGCTTTCAAGGCAAGTGAGAAGCAGAGGTGGTTGGCCATGGCCTTCCTCTGCAGAGCCTTCCTTGGCGGTCTCTCATCCATGCCTTATGGTGAGCCCAGCAAGGGGCTTTCAAGGCAAGTGAGAAGCAGAGGTGGTTGGCCATGGCCTTCCTCTGTAGAGCCTTCCTTGGTGGTCTCTCATCCATGCCTTATGGTGAGCCCAGCAAGGGGCTTTCAAGGCAAGTGAGAAGCAGAGGTGGTTGGCCATGGCCTTCCTCTGCAGAGCCTTCCTTGGTGGTCTCTCATCCAAGCCTCATGGTGACCCCAGCAAGGGGCTTTCAAGGCAAGTGAGAAGCAGAGGTGGTTGGCTATGGCCTTCCTCTGCAGAGCCTTCCTTGGTGGTCTCCCATTGAAGACTTATGGTGACCCCAGCAAGGGGCTTTCAAGGCAAGTGAGAAGCAGAGCTGGTTGGCCATTGCCTTCCTCTGCAGAGCCTTCCTTGGTGGTCTCTCATCCAAGCCCTATGGTGAGCCCAGCAAGGGGCTTTCAAGGCAAGTGAGAAGCAGAGGTGGTTGGCCATGGCCTTCCTCTGCAGAGCCTTCCTTGGTGGTCTCTCATCCATGCCTTATGGTGAGCCCAGCAAGGGGCTTTCAAGGCAAGTGAGAAGCAGAGGTGGTTGGCCATGGCCTTCCTCTGCAGAGCCTTCCTTGGTGGTCTCTCATCCAAGCCTTATGATGAGCCCAGCAAGGGGCTTTCAAGGCAAGTGAGAAGCAGAGGTGGTTGGCCATGGCCTTCCTCTGCAGAGCCTTCCTTGGTGGTCTCTCATCCATGCCTTATGGTGAGCCCAGCAAGGGGCTTTCAAGGCAAGTGAGAAGCAGAGATGGTTGGCCATGGCCTTCCTCTGCAGAGCCTTCCTTGGTGGTCTCTCATCTATGCCTTATGGTGAGCCCAGCAAGGGGCTTTCAAGGCAAGTGAGAAGCAGAGGTGGTTGGCCATGGCCTTCCTCTGCAGAGCCTTCCTTGGTGGTCTCTCATCCATGCCTTATGGTGAGCCCAGCAAGGGGCTTTCAAGGCAAGTGAGAAGCAGAGGTGGTTGGCCATGGCCTTCCTCTGCAGAGCCTTCCTTGGTGGTCTCTCATCCAAGCCTTATGGTGACTCCAGCAAGGGGCTTTCAAGGCAAGTGAGAAGCAGAGGTGGTTGGCCATGGCCTTCCTCTGCAGAGCCTTCCTTGGTGGTCTCTCATCCATGCCTTATGGTGAGCCCAGCAAGGGGCTTTCAAGGCAAGTGAGAAGCAGAGGTGGTTGGCCATGGCCTTCCTCTGCAGAGCCCTCCTTGGTGGTCTCTCATCCAAGCCTTATGGTGACTCCAGCAAGGGGCTTTCAAGGCAAGTGAGAAGCAGAGGTGGTTGGCCATGGCCTTCCTCTGCAGAGCCTTCCTTGGTGGTCTCTCATCTATGCCTTATGGTGAGCCCAGCAAGGGGCTTTCAAGGCAAGTGAGAAGCAGAGGTGGTTGGCCATGGCCTTCCTCTGCAGAGCCTTCCTTGGTGGTCTCTCATCCAAGCCTTATGGTGACTCCAGCAAGGGGCTTTCAAGGCAAGTGAGAAGCAGAGGTGGTTGGCCATGGCCTTCCTCTGCAGAGCCTTCCTTGGTGGTCTCTCATCCATGCCTTATGGTGAGCCCAGCAAGGGGCTTTCAAGGCAAGTGAGAAGCAGAGATGGTTGGCCATGGCCTTCCTCTGCAGAGCCTTCCTTGGTGGTCTCTCATCTATGCCTTATGGTGAGCCCAGCAAGGGGCTTTCAAGGCAAGTGAGAAGCAGAGGTGGTTGGCCATGGCCTTCCTCTGCAGAGCCTTCCTTGGTGGTCTCTCATCCAAGCCTTATGGTGAGCCCAGCAAGGGGCTTTCAAGGCAAGTGAGAAGCAGAGGTGGTTGGCCATGGCCTTCCTCTGCAGAGCCTTCCTTGGTGGTCTCTCATCCATGCCTTATGGTGAGCCCAGCAAGGGGCTTTCAAGGCAAGTGAGAAGCAGAGATGGTTGGCCATGGCCTTCCTCTGCAGAGCCTTCCTTGGTGGTCTCTCATCTATGCCTTATGGTGAGCCCAGCAAGGGGCTTTCAAGGCAAGTGAGAAGCAGAGGTGGTTGGCCATGGCCTTCCTCTGCAGAGCCTTCCTTGGTGGTCTCTCATCCATGCCTTATGGTGAGCCCAGCAAGGGGCTTTCAAGGCAAGTGAGAAGCAGAGGTGGTTGGCCATGGCCTTCCTCTGCAGAGCCTTCCTTGGTGGTCTCTCATCCAAGCCTTATGGTGACTCCAGCAAGGGGCTTTCAAGGCAAGTGAGAAGCAGAGGTGGTTGGCCATGGCCTTCCTCTGCAGAGCCTTCCTTGGTGGTCTCTCATCCATGCCTTATGGTGAGCCCAGCAAGGGGCTTTCAAGGCAAGTGAGAAGCAGAGGTGGTTGGCCATGGCCTTCCTCTGCAGAGCCCTCCTTGGTGGTCTCTCATCCAAGCCTTATGGTGACTCCAGCAAGGGGCTTTCAAGGCAAGTGAGAAGCAGAGGTGGTTGGCCATGGCCTTCCTCTGCAGAGCCTTCCTTGGTGGTCTCTCATCTATGCCTTATGGTGAGCCCAGCAAGGGGCTTTCAAGGCAAGTGAGAAGCAGAGGTGGTTGGCCATGGCCTTCCTCTGCAGAGCCTTCCTTGGTGGTCTCTCATCCAAGCCTTATGGTGACTCCAGCAAGGGGCTTTCAAGGCAAGTGAGAAGCAGAGGTGGTTGGCCATGGCCTTCCTCTGCAGAGCCTTCCTTGGTGGTCTCTCATCCATGCCTTATGGTGAGCCCAGCAAGGGGCTTTCAAGGCAAGTGAGAAGCAGAGATGGTTGGCCATGGCCTTCCTCTGCAGAGCCTTCCTTGGTGGTCTCTCATCTATGCCTTATGGTGAGCCCAGCAAGGGGCTTTCAAGGCAAGTGAGAAGCAGAGGTGGTTGGCCATGGCCTTCCTCTGCAGAGCCTTCCTTGGTGGTCTCTCATCCATGCCTTATGGTGAGCCCAGCAAGGGGCTTTCAAGGCAAGTGAGAAGCAGAGGTGGTTGGCCATGGCCTTCCTCTGCAGAGCCTTCCTTGGTGGTCTCTCATCCAAGCCTTATGGTGACTCCAGCAAGGGGCTTTCAAGGCAAGTGAGAAGCAGAGGTGGTTGGCCATGGCCTTCCTCTGCAGAGCCTTCCTTGGTGGTCTCTCATCCATGCCTTATGGTGAGCCCAGCAAGGGGCTTTCAAGGCAAGTGAGAAGCAGAGGTGGTTGGCCATGGCCTTCCTCTGCAGAGCCTTCCTTGGTGGTCTCTCATCCAAGCCTTATGGTGACTCCAGCAAGGGGCTTTCAAGGCAAGTGAGAAGCAGAGGTGGTTGGCCATGGCCTTCCTCTGCAGAGCCTTCCTTGGTGGTCTCTCATCCATGCCTTATGGTGAGCCCAGCAAGGGGCTTTCAAGGCAAGTGAGAAGCAGAGGTGGTTGGCCATGGCCTTCCTCTGCAGAGCCCTCCTTGGTGGCCTCCCTTCCAAATTATCTCCTGGAGTCTCTGGACTTGGTATTGCCAGGGAACCGTGCAAAATAACAGAGTGCTCAAGGCTTTAATGCAGCAGAGCTGGGGCTGGGTATGGCCACTGACTTACAAAGGTACACGAAGGTCCTTTCCGCACTTGGATCTCATCCCTGGTTTTAGAACAGGAAGGACTTCTTCACCCGAAGAGTAATGAACACATGGAATTCACTGCCATAGGAAGTGGTGGCGGCTACATGCACAGACAGCTTCAAGAGGGGATTGGAGAAACGTGTGGAGCTGAGGTCCATCTGTGGCTATTAGCCACAAGGTATAGATGGAACACTCTGTCTGGGGCAGTGATGCTCTATATTCTTGGTGCTTGGGGGGCAACAGTGGGAGGGCCTCTGGAGTTCTGGCCCCACTGGTGACCCGCCTGATGGCACCTAGGTTTTGGGCATTGTGTGACTCTGCAAGTGAGAGTCACCTTTCCGCACTTGGATCTCATCCCTGGTTTTATCAGAGTTTCACTCGCAACACAAATACCTTGCATTTATCCCTGGTTATAACAGCATCCGTTTATCCTGGGACAAGTGTGGGGCAAAACTGGGGTGACCTCAGTGTAATGTGGAAACAAAAAATACCCCAAGATAATTACAGGGGGGAACTCGAGTGTAGTGTAGAATGCAAGTTTGGGGACAGGGTTGAACGAGGATTTAAGGTCTAGTGTGGAATTACCCAGAGTTAGCAGTCAGCTCAAAAACTAATAAGAAACTTTTATTAAAGGAAATACATGCTGGAGAGTGCGGATAAGAGATAGGTATAGATTACCTAGTCTAACTAACTAGTTCAGGGGTGTCAAACATGCAGTCCGCAGGCCGGATCAGGCCCTCGGAGGGCCCCAATCCAGCCCCCAAGGCCCTGGCTGTTTCCTGCTTCCTTTCCCAGTTCTCTTGCTGCTGCCACATCACAGCTTGCTTTGCCAGTCTCTCTCAATCGCACAGGAGAGATAGATAGGTAAGCCTCTCCTGTGCGATTGAGAGTGCCTGGTAAAGAACTGGCTGTGTCCTTTGTAAAGTTTATATCTCCGCTACCTGGCATTATATTTTATGACACACATGACCCGGCCCAACAAGGTCTCATTTATGTCAGATTCAGCCCTCATAACAAATGAGTTCAACACACCTGAACTAGATAGTGTTGGATGCTGGACGCATGTCGAGCCTCCATGGTGCAAGATGGAGAGATCACGGACTTCCTTTGTGTGCGTGCGAGAGAGAAGAGAGCGGGAGAGCGGAAGCAGAGGAAATTGCTCCCAAGAGTAGCATTCTACTTCAAAGGAAAGGATCAGAGAGCAGGAAGGAAAGCATATTGTATGCGTCCTGACCTCTCTATCTGCCTAAACTCTTTGGTGTCATCTTCTCAAGTTTAAGACAGGCAACAGTGCAAAGTCCTCCACTTCTAACATGACCAACCCTGCTTAGCTTCCGAGATCTGCTGAGATTGGGCTAGCCTGGCCATTTCTGAATGATGGTGCTGGAGAAGACTCTTGAGAGTCCCTTGGACTGCAAGGAGATCAGATCAGTCAGTCCTAAAAGAAACCAACCCTGACTGCTCCCTGGAAGGCCAGATCCTGAAGCTGCAGCTCAAATACTTTGGCCACCAAGTGAGAAGGGAGCACTCCCTGGAGAAGACCCTGATGCTGGGAAAGACTGAAGGTCAAAGAAGAAGGGGACAGCAAAGGATGAGATGGTTAGACAGTGTCCTCGATGCAACAAACGTGAAATCGAGCAAACTCCGGAGGATGACAGAGGACAGGAGGGCCTGGTCCATGGGGTCGCAAAGAAGAAGAAGAGAAGAAGAGATTGGATTTATATCCTGCCCTTCACTCACTTGGAGTCTCAGAGCGGCTTACAATCTCCTTTCCCTTCCCCTCCCCACAGCAGACACCCTGTGAGGTAGGTGGGGCTGAGAGAGCTCTCTCCAGGACTGTCCTTGAGAGGACAGCTGGTACAGAGCTATGGCTTGCCCAAGGTCATCCAGCGGGTGCAAGTGGAGGAGTGGGGAATCAAACCCGGCTCTCCGAGATTCGAGTCCGCGCACTTCACCACGACACCAAACTGGCTCTCCAACAAGGAGATTGTAAGCCACTCTGAGCCTCCTTTGGGTAGCGAAGTGCAGGGTGTAAAAACCAACTCCAGCTCCTCGAAGATCCTGGTAACACAGGAACAGGGCCGGTCTCAGCCGTGGGATATCTGAAACAGCTGTCCTGGGCCCCAGCATGGGTGTGTCTCTGACCACCCACAGCTCTGTGCTCACAGGGAGGGGGATAGGAGCAAACCGGGTGCTGTGCTTTCCTCCTTCCTAGGGCTGGGACAGCAGCTGGCTGGTGCACAAACACACCTGGCCTCTCCACGGCCTTGGGCTGTTGTCGACCAGGTCGGCAGCTTCCTTCCCCGGGGCTCCAGGCAGTGGCTGTGCACCCCTGAAAAAAAACCACCTTAATAAATATGGATTTGGAATAGTTCTCAGCTCCAGTGCACACGCCTTTGAATGTCGCTGGCAGTTCTGTCGAGCGGTTTTACTGTGTGTCCTAACTGAGAGCCGGTATAGTGTCGTGGTTAAGAGCGGCGGACTCTGATCTGGGAGAACCAGGTTTGATTCCCCCACTCCTCCACAAGCAGCTGCTTGTGTGACCTTGGGCCAGTCCCAGTTCTCAAGAGAGCTCTCTTGGACCCACCTACCTCACAGGGTGTAGAGAAATAGGTACCGCTTCAGTGGGAAGGTAACAGCGTTCCGTGCGCCTCGGCCACATGACCACGGAAAAAAGTCTTCAGACAGCGCTGGCTCTTTGGCTTGGAAATGGAGATGAGCACCACATCCCTAGAGTCGGATCCGACTGGCTTTCGAGCAAGGGAGACCTTGACCTTAACTTTAAGATCCATTTTATTCAATCGGGCTTAAACCCCAATAAAGTGTTCCCTCTTTTTTTGGTGAGTATTTTGTATGTGCATGTGTGGGTGCGCCTGGAAGTCATGGTTGACCTCTGGCAACTCCTAGTGTGGCTTGGATGGTTCAGAGAGGGGGCTTGCTGTTGCCTGCCTCTGTGTCTCGGCCCTGGTATTCCTTGGAGGTCTCCCATCCAAGTACTAGAAGAAGAAGAAGAAGAAGAGATTACTAGCCAGGGTTGGCCCTGCTTAGCTTCTGAGATCCAGTGGGATCCGGCTTGCCTGGGCTATCCAGGTCAGGAGCCCCAGGAAAAGTGTTCTTGCGGCTTTAGTCACCACACTTCACCAATCCCTGTCCCTCCAAAGCATCCCTTTCCTCTAGGGGAACTGATCTCTGTCGTCTGGAGATGAGCTGTAATTCCAGGAGATCCCCAGGTCCCACCTGGCAGCTGGCGGCCCTAGTTATGACCCCGTGTTGATTCTCGGCTCGTGTTTACATGGTGGATTGCACACTAATAGTAAAAGAGAGCCAGTTTGGTGTCGTGGTTAAGTGCGCGGACTCTAATCTGGGAGAACCGGCTTTGATTCCCCACTCCTCCATTGCACCTGCTGGGTGACCTTGGGCAAGCCATAGCTCTGTACCAGCTGTTCCCTCAAGGACAGCTTGGGAAAGAGCTCTCTCAGCCCCACCTACCTCACAGGGTGTCTGTTGTGGGGAGGGGAAGGGAAAGGAGTGTGTAAGCCGCTCTGAGACTCCAAGTGAGGGAAGGGCGGGATATAAATCCAATCTCTTCTTCTTCTTCTCAAACGAGAAACACTGCGCACAACACGAAACCCCCGTTTCCTGGAGTGTCTGAGCTTAACCGCTCTGTATTGCCTTTTGCACAAGCTGGTGGGATTAGCCGAATAAGAGCGGCGCGATGTACATGTAAAACACAGCTGTATTGCTGCTTCTCCTTCACCAGGCTGTTCTCAGTTTACTGTCTGACCTCATGCGCTGGGCTTCGTATTTGGAAGAGCGGCATCAGGGCTCCAGTGTGGCTGATCAGTGGCGGCCTCAACCCGGTGGAATGAGCTCCCGGAAGAGATTAGGGCCCTGAGGGACCTGGTAAAGTTCCGCAGGGCCTGTAAGACAGAGCTCTTCCGCCAGGCATATGAATAGGGGCCGCTACCCTTGCCTCCCCCCCCCCCTTACCTCCACAGTACATCTACTAATGTCTGACCGCCGTTTGTACCATCTGTCGCTGGGAAAATGGCACCGGTGTGATCAGACAGTCGCCATCTGAGTTTTGATTGTTGAGCACTTTAAATTGTTGTTTTAATGAAATGTTTTATATTGTTTTAAATATTTATTATGTTTATTGAATCCTGGAGCGCCAGGTCTTGTACGCCGCTCCGAGCCTGCAAATGCGGGGAGAGCGGCTTAGAAAATAAATAAATAAATCCCTGCAGGGACAGAACGAATGCCCTGCGGTTAGAAGCCAATGCTCCCTCTAAGCCGTGGAGTCTTGTGAGCAAAAATCCTACTCTGTGAGCGACTGGCATGAAAGCTGTGAGCGAGCGATCTGGCTGCTGCACGAATCAGTTTTTTTCTGGCGCCCTCCTTCCTGAGCTAAGACAGAAATGTGTGCGCCGGAGGCTAAAAAACTGGGAGCTAGCTCACACTAACCCAGCTTAGAGGGAACACTGGTTAGGACCACAGGGAGGTCCAACTGATGCCTTCAGCGGAACCCAGAGGTGCAGCAGTTTCTTCTGAACTTTACCGCTGCCAGTAAAAAGTTGGAGGATGGCTTGTTTGACCACTTCCTCGTGTGTGTGTGTTTGGGGGAGATCTTCTGTACACAGAAAAATAATATTTCAGGGCAGGGGATTGCTAGGTTCTACCTCGCTGTCAGCAGAGGGCTCCTGGCTGCCATCCGCGATGTTCTTGCACGCACGCTGCGATGGCATCTCCTAGAAGTGACATCATCATGTTACTGATGCTGAGGGGGTTCCGCTCTAGTTTTTGGACAAAACTCTATGTCACGGGCTGGGTGCAGGCAGGGCAAGAGAAAGCAAGAGTCCAAGTCCAGTCCGAGGTCAGAATCAAGGGGTAGCAAGCAGGAGCTGAAAGAACAGAGTCCGAAGTACAAGCCGAGAACGTGGTCATTGGAAACTGGAGTCGAGGAGCTGAGAGTTCGAAGCACGAATCAGGAACCAGGAGCATGGGCGAGGGAGGTTCAGGGCATCGTCCAACTGACTAGCGGCTGGCACGAGGAACCAGCGTCAGGAGGGGAAGCGAAATACTCCTCAGGTGCCGGGGTTCATTAGTGCTCAGCGTGTGCGTCCCGGCTTCTGCTAGAACTCAGGGCTGAGGGACCGCCTGCTGCGCAGTCGCGCCTCCCTCCGCCGGGATGCTAAGTCTTGCCTGAGCTGGCTCCGCAAACGCACCGTCGGAGGAGGTGAGTCGGGGGGGGCTGCCTGTCAGGAATTGTTCCCCCGCCTCGGTTCCTGGGACAGGTGGTGGGGATACGCTGGCGAGCTCCGAGGTTTCATCAGGGTCAGGTGTGGGCTCTGCTGAAGCCGGGAGTGCTCAGCAGGACTCATGACACTCCATGGGGGGTTTTTGCCCTCAAAACCACAGCGTTTGCCCAGAAACTAGAGCAGAACACCCCCCCCCCCCGACATCGGTAACATAATGACATCACTTCCAGGTGATGTCATTGTGATAGGGACATCATGCAGCGACACCCCTGTTTGGGGGTGGGGCTTTCCCTGCTGGCCAGGTGGCCGGCGGCTGATTGAAGCCCCCAAAATTGGGGGAAACCCCAGGCGGACTGGGGGTTTGGCAGCCCTTACAGGGGTCCCCGACCTTTTTGAGCATGCAGACACCTTTAGAATTCTGACACAGCAGAGCAGCCTCAAAATGGCTGCTGCAGGAGGTGGAGCCAGCGAAAAATGGCCGCCACCGCTTCCCTTCAGTCACATGGTGAAGATCCTGGTGTGGTGGTGGCAGCTGATACCAAAGCAACATTTTTAAAAATCTGCACAGCCAATCACCTCTCCCATGACCTATCTGAAGTCTTGCTGGGCAAATGCCCCACCTGGTCCCGCCCTAAGGATGCCATCCTCCAGGTGGGACTTGTATAAGGTTGCCAACCCCCAGGTGACACCTGGAGACCTTCTGCTATTACAACTGATCTCCAGACAACCAGCAACAGTTCCCCTGGAGAAAATGGCTGCTTTGCAGGATGAATTCTATATGGCAGTATAGTCTATTGGCAGGGTTACCAACCTCCTGGTGGTGGCTGGAGATATCCTGGAAATACAGCTGGTCTCCAGATGACAGGGATCGGTTCCCCTGGAGAAAATCACTGCTTTGGAGGATGGACTTTACGGCATTATACCCTGCTGAGGTCCTTCACAAACCGCTCCCTCCTTAGCTGTACCCCCCCAAGAGCTGGCAACCCTACCTGATGAGATCCTTTCCCTTCCCCAACCCTGCCCTTTCCAGGCTCCACCCCCAAAATCTCCAACTATTTTCTAACCCAGAGCTGGGAACTCCAGACCTAGGGATGCCCTAGAATTACAGCTCGTCTTCGGACTACAGTGATCAGTTTACTGTAGTGGTTGAGTATGCGGACTGTAATCTGGGAGAACCAGGCTTGATTCCCCACTCCTCCGCATGCAGCTGCTGGATGACCTTGTCACAGTTCTCTCAGAGCTGTTCTTTCAAGAGCAGTTCTTGAGAGAGCTCTCTCAGCCCCACCTACCTCACAGTTGTGGGGAGAGGAAGGGAAGGAGACTGGAAGCTGCTCAGAGACGCTGAGTAAAGGGCGAGGTAGCGCTGGAAGTTCCAGATGCGATGTTCCCTGTCTCAGCCCTCCGGACTGAGTGGGAAGAGAGGCTAGAGAGCTAGAGAGGCACGCTGACCTTTCTTCCTGTATCTACTCTTCTGCCCTCTTTGAAATGCAGACTGTGTTCTCAGGGACCAGCTTCCCCATTCCTGCTTCTCTCTCTCGCTCCGAATGAAGACCGGCTCTCTACCTGGCTCTGAGTAGCTTTGTAAGCTGTGTAACCTGGTAAGGTGACGCTCCTGCATTTGTAGCTTTATTTAAGCCCTCTGCTAACTAAGGGTGACTGGACTAACCACACCAGTTAACCTTAGTAGGTTGCAGGGAGACGAAGGGAAGGAGAATCTAAGCCACTCTGAGACTGAGTGAAGGGCAGGGTATAAATCCAATTTCTTCTCCTCCTCCTCCTCCTCCTCCTTGCGGCATAAGCTCCCATTTTCAAAGATGACAACTTCTCCTCCTCCTCCTCCTGCATGCTTTGGAGGGTGGACTCTCTGGCATTGTTCCTCACTGAGGTCCCTGCCCTCCCCAGCCTCCACCCCCAAATCTGCAGGAGTTTCCCAACCTGCATCTGGCAAGCCTCCTTTGAATTATGGGGGATCCCACATGGAAGCTGTTACGTATTGAGCCTGAACTTACTTGCAAAAGGACTTTGCTCGGGACACATAACAATAGATCACTAGGACCCTAGAATGGGCCAGTAGGGAGGCAGGGAGTCCTAGAGGAAACCAATCGTGAAACAATAGAGTATAAATAGCCTATCGTTGGGCGTGGGGTGTGTTTGGGGTGTAATCCTTTTCAGGCATAAATACCGGGCTTCGGCCAGGGACAGTCTGTCTTCTTTTCTCCTTGCCGTGATCACTAATAAATGAGGAGTTGATCATTCTACGTGTCTGAATCCAGTATATTTCAGAAGCAAATGAAAATATTGTTCCAGGCCATAGCATTTTGTACACAACTGAGATTTCCGGCACGGCCTTCACTTAGCAGCAGATTGCTCTTCATCTCAAGCCGCCACGGAAAGAGCCCTTGCTTCGCCAGCCCAGGTAGCGAGAGAACCCTGCCTGCAGGTTACCATGGTTTAGAAACAACACCGCTTGAAGAGCTTGTGCCGTTCTTCCGCTTCTCCGTCCTTGACCCAACTGAACAGGCCTCTCTTGTTCAAGGTCGCCACCGATGGAAAGTTTCCTCCCAAGCCATGAGAAATTATATTCTTTCCCCGTGACAAAGGCCCCATTCCAACGCTCTTCTAAACGTCGCAGAAATCCACTTGCTGCCAAGTCCTTTGGGGACGTCAAAAACAACATGGCTTTTCTTTCCCTTCTCACCGAGGAACCAGGCCAGGCGACCTGTCAGTGGTGGCTCTGAGGGTGTGAATGGTGAGTGGGAGAACCGAGCAGGCTGTCGGACATTCAGAAGCTCAATTGGGGATCGCCCAAAGACGCCCACCCGGCGGAGAGGACCCCCACCCCATAGCACATAAGTTTCAATGGCTTTCTTCCTTTTTTTGTTGTTGTGGTGTGCCTCCAGCATGCCAGAGAGTTTCCAGGGTAACATCTTCAAACTCCAGGCCTTCCTGGCTAGATCATTCCTGAATTCTGACAGCCCACCGGAGGAATTTGGCTATTTGTTTTCGAGATAAAAGCCACCAGCATTTTCGCATTCCTCGCCAGTTTCTCTCGAGCGGCACCCTCCCCGCCCGTCATCGCAAAAGTATGAGAAACAGGCATGAGAAACAGGAAGCTGCCCTTTGAAGCTGGGAGGAGGAGACCAAAGCCTCGGGTGGGTTCTACTATAGGGATGCTGAAGAGTGCTGGACTCGGGAGACCAGGAACGGTGAAATCATGAAGCCTTTATTGAGTGATTCAGCATGCCCAGTAGATGGTCAGAACAAGCATGCTTCCAGGGCTCCAGGACCCTCATTATACGCTGGCCGGAGCCACACCTCCGGCCGCACCCAAAAGACCTGATAGGGGCTTAACTATGCGCATGTTTGTCATAGGTTCCCTGGAGGAGCCTTTGGCCGCATTGGCTCCCCAGGGAGAACTTAGGTCCCACATTGGTGGAGGCTTTCAATCCGGACGTCTATTGTTCCTCCAGATTCAATCTCCCCTCTCTGCCTGACCGTGTGCTCTGGCCATGCGGCGGGCACCATTATCTGGGAGCACATGGCAGGCTGGTTGCTACACAGAGCATACTACATTACAGATGCCGACCTCCAGGTGGGGCCTGGGGATCCTCTGGAATTACAGCTCATCTCCAGGCTACCGAGCTCAGTGTACCTGACAGACCCCGAGAGATATGTCCTCCTAGATAAGTTATTGTGTTTGCCGTGAGGGTTCCGATGGGACCCTGGAAAACACGCTCCTGTTTTAAGAGTATTATGCTCACAAAGGCTACGGTCGCGCACACGAAATAATCCACTTCCAATCCACTTTCAGTGCACTTTCCAACTGGATCTTGCCAGTTCACACAGTAAAATCCAGTTGGAAAGGGCACGGAAAATGGATTGGAAATGGATTTTTTTAGGGTGTGTGACCACAGCCAAAGGTCACGAGGTGGTGGATTTAAAGTGCACGTCCAGACAACAACATCTGGGAATTGTGCCGCTTCCATGATTAGCCTGTTGATCCCCGTCGGGGAGCCGTACTTAAAAGTCCGGTCTAAAGCATGCCAATGGGCCAATGGCGGACTTTCCCCCGTCTAGTTGTTCCACCAGCGTGCAATCAGCCCCTAGGCATGGTCTCCAGACCATCCCAAACGGCTGCCATTTTAAAAAAGTCTTAGCGATGCGCTCATAACCACTTAAACATGTGACGTCCACAGAGCTCCGCTCAAATGATCCAAACAATTTAATGTTCCTGAAGGTTCCATGATATTTATGCACTTTGTTAACTGAAATGGTACCTAGAGGAAGGTACCGCTGGTGGTGCTTTTACCATTTTAGTCTGTGCATGCGCGGAAAAACAAGGAGATGGTGAGGCACATATGCGCATGCGCAAACAGGAATTTTTTTTTAAAAAAAAGTTGACTGCATGGCTACTCACGGTGGATGCTGTCTAGACAATCCACCGCGGAGTCATGTGTAGTAAAGCGCTTCACGGGCGATCTGTCTGGTCATGCAACGCTGGATCAAAAAGATCTAGATCAAATTACAGCCGGGCCAATGGCGGGATTAGCTGCCCATCTGAACGCACCCAAAGAGAATTTATTGTGCCTTATGTCTTGTATGTATATCACTGTCCTTGAAAAAGATTGCATTTGGTACAGGTAAATTACTGGGGTCCCTTGGGACTAGTGATTGTGAAACTGACTAGGTGCTGTTTGAATGTTTGAACAGAGGGGAAACCTGCACTTTGATGTATTGTTTTGGTGAACCTATGTTTGGTAATACTTGACACCAAGACGGGCCAGAGACGGGAGCTCACTCTGTCACGTGGCACTCGGGTCTCGAACTGCTGAACTACCGATCTTTCGGTCTGCAGTTCAGTGTCTTAACCACTGAACCACTGCAGCCCCCATCTATTATACACACTGTCATATATTTTTCCACAACCTCCAGGTGGGGCCCGGGGATCCTCTGGAGTTACAGCTCAGGAGATCAGTTCCCCTGGAGGAAATGGATGCTTTGGAAGGTGGACTCTGGTGCCTTGGACCCCATTGAGGCCCCTGTCCTACCCAGGGTCCATCCCCAGATCTCCAGGAGTTTCCCAGCTTGGATCAGGCAACACTAATGTTGCATTAAGCTGAATGTGGACATAGATGTCAAGGTCTGCAGTGTGAAACACTCTTCAAAACAGACTGAACAGGCAGAGAAGGAAAAAAACAACCCCTTTTTGACTGCCGCGGTACGTTGAGAGCCAGTTTGGGTGTCGTGGTTAAGTGCGCGGGCTCTAATCTGGGAGAACCGGGTTTGATTCCCCACTCCTCCACTTGCACCTGCTGGATGACCTTGGGCCAAGCCATAGCTCTCTCAGAGCTGTTCTCTCAAGGGCAGTTGTCTCCGAGCTCTCTCAGCCCCACCTCCCTCACAGGGTGTCTATTGTGGGGAGGGGAAGGGAAAGGAGTTTGTCAGCCACTCTGAGACTACAAGTGAAGGGCAGGGTGTAAATCCAATCTCTTCTTCTTCTTCTTGATAAAGGGCCAGACTTGGGTGTGGAGTTGGCCCGTCGGAACCCCGACCGTCGATCAGATATCTGGAATATTTTGCCTCTGCATCAAAGAAGGACTGTGTGAAGCTACTCTGAGCTGCAAAGTTTATTCAGAGGAACTTTGAGCATGGACAGTTTGGTTTACAAGGACCCTTTCAACATTTGTATAATTTGTACTGGGATGTGCTTTGTAATTCGTACCGTCATATAAAATGCTTGATAATAATTATGGAATAGATTGCATAAGGATATCACAGTTGTCTTTTTGTTTACTTCCAACCTCCAGGTGGGGCCTGGGGATCCCCTGGAATTCCAGCTCATCTCCGGACTACAGAGATCAGTTCCATTGGAGAAAATGGATGCTTTGGAGGGTGGACTCTATGGCACTGCGCCCCACTGAGGTCCCTGTCCTCCCCAGGCTCCACCCCCAAATCTCCAGAAGTTTGGTGAGAGCCAGTTTGGTGCAGTGGATAAGTGCGCAGACTAATCTGGGAGAACTGGGTTTGATTCCTCCACTTGCAGCTGCTGGATGACCTTGGGCAAGCCATAGTTCTGACAAGAGCTGTCCTTGAAAGGGCAGTCCTCGAAAGAGCTCTCTCAGCCCCACTGACCTCACAAGGTGTCTGTTGTGGGGAGGGGAAGGGGAAGGAGATTGTCAGCCGCTCAGAGACTCGAAGTAAAGGGCAGCGTATGAATCCAATCTCCTCCTCCTCTTCCTCTTCTTCTTCCTCCCCAGCTTGGATCTGGCAATTCTACCCTTCATTTCCCACTGGGGGCCAGGGGGGACATAGCAACCCTACCTTCAAGTGGGGGCTGCAGTCAGCCTGGGGGAGGAGCAATTTGGACCACCCACCTAGCTTTCCCCTCTAGGAATCTCTCAGCTCTCAGAGATCTGAGCAAGCTGATCGCTCCCCCCACCCTTTCTCCTTAACTAACCCTCTGCCATTCTAAATATTCCATCCATTCTGGGGAATGTTTACTCCTCATCAGGCCATGCTTTTAGAATGCAATTGTTGTTGGTTTTTTTTTGGGGGGGGGGTTTCGGTTGATTTGCAAAGTGGCATTTTTTCCCTGCACGCCTGAGGAAGTTTCCTGAGTAGTTAGAGATCTCTTCCTCACAGGCAGCCTGGTTTCTCGCTGTCGCACAAAGAGGTTTTGCCGTTCTGCCTGAAGAACAAAACTAAACTGCAATGGCACACAGGCCTCCTCATCTGTTTGTTAAACCCTAAGAGTCCTGTACCCGAACAAACCAGGGAACTTTGTTCTGTCCTAGCATTCATTGGAATGACTGTAGCGCCGTAGCATGTGTATTGTTGCTGTTTTTATTTTAGGTTGGTGTGTGGTGAGGAGACACTAAAAGGTAAAGGTAAAGGTTTCCTTTGCTCGAAAGCCAGCTGAATTTCGCTCTAGGGGGTGGCGCTCATCTCCGTTTCCAAGCCAAAGGTAACTGCGTGCTTGAAAGAATTCATTTTGAGATCCTTGGAATGTATAAAAATAGGACCAATGGCAGGGACGCTGGGTAAGAAGGTGGATGGCTGGGCGTCCCATTTCGGAGGTTTTTTTGCTCGTTGCCCATTCAAAGCCCTCCTTAAGTTCTCGATATACAGGATATGGAGACATAATGAGAATTTCCGCCTCGCAGCAGAGACTCGAGCAGGGAGCATTGTCGGCAGGTGCTTTTCCCACCCTGCCGTGACCTCAGCCGGCACAAACGCTGGAGCTGGTCCAATCCCATTCCCGTTTTCCAGCAATTTCCCTCGATTGTTGCCTTTAAAAAGAAACAGGGGCGGAATGCCTCCCTGCAGTGAACCGGTACCCTTGAACCTGACTTTCCCCCAGCAATTTTCCCATCTGGACTTTGTTCAGCTTTTTGCTCCTTGACCCTTCAGAGACCCTTCGATGCAATTTAAGGCAGGCCCCGAGGGCTCTCATGGTTAGCAGCAGAAAGGGTTCTGCATCTCTTGAGCTAGGCCGTGCCCATTGGAGCCTTACGGGCGCCCTCGATGAGGGCTGAAACCATCGAGAAGAAAAATGTGCATCTTCTTGATCCCTCCGTAAAATGCAAATTGCAGGTTGTGCGGCCTCGTTTTGCCTTGGGGGCCGTGCAGGGAAAGGAGAAGGGGTTTAACCCTTCGGCCTGCATGCAGTTTTGCTGCTCAAAACCAGTTTTCAGCTGTTATTAACAATTTTTTTGGGTATTTTTGCATTTGTGCGTGTTTGTCCATGCCTGGAGGTCATGGAGACCTCTGGCGACTCCTACTGGGGCATGGAGGATGTTCGGAGAGTTGGCTTGATAGCCTGCCTCTGCCTTCCAACTCTGGTGTTCCTTGAAGGTCTCCCATCCAAATACTTGTCAGGGTCGGCCCTGCTTAGCTTCCGAGATCTGACAAGATAGGGCTTGTTTGGGCTATCCAGGTCAGGGCCTGTTATTAGCATTTTAAAGGGGGGGAAATGTTGGGGTGAGCGACTCAGTGTGCCTGGCCATTGGGGGGCGCTACATCACTCTACGTGTGTCTAGGTGTTATCTCCTTGAATGGGATGGCTCTCTTTGTCTTAATCTGGGAGCTGCCCTCTGACCGCTCCTCTTTCTCGCTTTGTCCTCTCCCTCTCTCAACATGGCCTTCCACGGAGACACATGTCTTTGCAGGTCTCTCCTGTAGAGGCAACGCCCTCATACTCCCACACACATGATGCCTGACAAGCTGGCCATTT
Organism: Lepidodactylus listeri; assembly: GCA_029233225.1. NCBI lineage: Eukaryota > Metazoa > Chordata > Lepidosauria > Squamata > Gekkonidae > Lepidodactylus > Lepidodactylus listeri. The sequence continues at coordinate 7,938,889 of JARCFY010000008.1, read as the reverse complement.
GTAGCTGGGAAATTACTCTTTAGATTAGACTTCTTTCTCTCTTTTGGCTGCAACTTGAATGTGAACTGGATCTATTTGAATAAAGAAAACAAAGTTTGAGTCCATTACCACCTTTAAGACCAAGAATGTCAATTCTGGGTTTCATGTGCATGCATCCGCACAAAAGCTGATACCCAGAATTAAGCTTTGTTGTCTTAAAGGTGTCCCCTTGTTCTATTGCTTCAGACCAACACGGCTGCCCAGTCCAATGCTCCCTCTAAGCTGTGGAGTCTCGTGAGCAAAAATTCTACTTGGTGAGTTACTGGCATTAAACTTGTGAGTGAGCAATTTGGCTGCTGCATCAATTAGTTTGCTCTGGAGCCCTCCTTCCTGGGCTAAGACAAAAATGTGTGAGCCGGAGGCTAAAAAACTGTGAGCTAGCTCACACTAACTCAGCTTAGAGGGAACACTGCCGCCCACCTGGATCTATCTACTTGAATAAATATAAGTTTACCATTTTTGCAATATACTTCTTGGGAGATTTATTTTGGATTCAGAATCAAACTTAGTGGTGGTGGTCAGGGCGGGTGCCAGATTTTTTTTGCACACTAGGTGAAGCTCCCTTCTGCCCCCCCCCCCCACATGTGCCCACCAATTTTCAAACATAAATGCATTTTAGAAAGACTGAAAATCACAAAGTTTGACATTTCTGGTGCTGGGCCTGGTGGTGGGTCTCCTGCACAGTAATGCAGATTGTCAGTTCTGCGCCCCTCTGAGGTCTCCGCCCCAGGCAGCCGCCTAGGTTGGCCTAATGGTAGCACCGGCCCTGGTGGTGGTACTAGTAGTGGTAGTGGTGGTGGTGGTGGTAGTGATAGTAGTAGTAGGGTGGTAGTGGTGGTGGTAGTTTGGTGAGCCAGTTTGGGAGAGCCAGTTTGGTGTAGTGGTTAAGTGCACGGGCTCTAATCTGGGAGAGCCAGGTTTGATTCCCCACTCCTCCACTTGCACCTGGCTGGATGGCCTTGGGCAAGCCATAGCTCTGTACCAGCTGTTCCCTCAAGGACAGCTTGGGAAAAAGCTCTCTCAGCCCCACCTACCTCACAGGGTGTCTGTTGTGGGGAGGGGAAGGGAAAGGAGTTTGTAAGCCGCTCTGAGACTCCCTTGGGGAGTGGAGGGCGGGGTATAAATCCAATCTCTTCTTCTTCTTCTTCTTCTGGTATTGGTATTAGTGATGGCAGTGGTAGTGGAGGTGGTGATAGTAGTGACAGTAGCAGTGCTGGTAGTGGTGCTGGTAGTAGTGGTAATAGTAGTGATGTTGGTAGAAGAAGAAGAAGAAGAGACTGGGGAGGGACTTCAGTGGGGTATAATGCCACAGAGTCCACCTCCCAGAGCAGCCGTTTTCTTCAGATAAACTGATATCGGTCACCTGGAGATAAATTGTAATCACAGGAGATCTCCAGCCACCACCTGGAGATTGGCAACCCTACCACTGCAGGAGGTGGAGCCAGTCACAAAATGGCCACCGGGGGAGGTGGAGACACAAACACAAAGAGGAAGCCGAAAAGAAGGGGTGTGGAACAGGGGTCACTGGGTGTGTGTGTGGAGGGGGAGGTATTTGTGAATTTCCTGCATTGTGCAGGGGGTGGGACTAGATGACCCTGGAGATCCCTTCCAGCTCCATGATTCTCAGAGGAGTAATTTTTTTAAAAAATACACCCTGAAAGAGGAGAGAGGGTAATAACCAACATTGTGGTAACAGCTGCTGCTGAAACAACAAACAGCCAGTTGGTGTAGTGGTTACATGTGTGGACTCTAATCTGGAAGAACCAGGTTTGATTCCCCCTTCCTTCACATGCAGCCAGCTGGGTGACCTTGGGCAAGTCATAGTTCTCTCAGAGCTGTTCGTGAAAGGGCAGTTCTCTCAGAGCTCTCTCAGGCCCGCCTACCTCCCAGGGTGTCTGTTGTGGGGAGGGGAAGGGAAAGGAGATTGTAAGCTGCTCTGAGACTCCGAGTGAAGGGCGGAGTATTAATCCAATCTCCTTCTCCTCCACCTCCTCCTCTTTCTCCTCCTCCTCCTTCTGCTTTGAAACTCTGCATCCGAGAGACCCACTTCTTGTTGCGATTCATGCTGGCAGCGTTCGAACGGGCCCAGAAGTAAAGGTTGCCACATCACTGGGCATTTAAGATGCCACGCCATAACCAGGCAGGCAATAATTTGTGTTTATCTCGTCCAGCTCAGGGGGTTAAGCAAAGCCGGTCACTGCCCGCTGATGCCTTTGCGTTTCCCATTAATACTGGCGAGGGTGACAGGTAGACGTTGGACTCTAAATTAATCGCCGCCTATTTAAAAATACTTTGTGCCGCAGGATGTTTATGAGCAATCCTTCCCCCTTGGCATGGATTCAAAAACAAGATTACTAAATGCAGACCACAGTTAACAATTGTGTGTGTGTGTGTGTGTGGGGGGGGAACGGGCGAAAGGGGGTCATCTTCCCTTGATGTCATAGTTTCAAGGCTTTGCATATTCACGAGAACGTCAGCCATGCATGAATAGCTTGCAGTTTCTCCATGCAAAGTTTATATTCCTTGATGTGACTGATTTAGAAGGAGAGATTGGATTTATACCCCGCCCTTCACTCCCCAAGGGAGTCTCAGAGCGGCTTACAAACTCCTTTCCCTTTCCCTCCCCACAACAGACACCCTGGGAGGTAGGTGGGGCTGAGAGAGCTCTGAGACAACTGTCCTTGAGGGAACAGCTGGTACAGAGCTATGGCTTGCCCAAGGTCATCCAGCAGGTGCAAGTGGAGGAGTGGGGAATCAAACCCGGTTCTCCCAGATTAGAGCCCGCGCACTTAACCACTACACCAAACGGACTCATTTAATATTTTAATATATAATATATAATAATTTATATTATAATATATATAATATAGATAATAATAATTTAATATATAATAATTTAATATATAACCGAACCAGTTTCTTCACCAGGAACCCATTTGGATGTGCTTTCTCTAGCTTTCTGTAAGAACATAAGAGAAGCCAATGTTGGATCAGGCCAGTGGCCCCTCCAGTCCAACACTCTGTGTCACACAGGGGCCAAATCCAAGTGCCATCATGAGGTCCACCAGAGGGCTCAGAAGTTGAATTTCAGAAACCCTCCTGCTGTTGCCCCCCCGAGCACCAAGAAGACAGAGCATCCCTACCCCAGACATAAGAACATAAGAGAAGCCATGCTGGATCAGGCCAATGGCCCATCCAGTCCAACACTCTGTGTCACACAGGGGCCAAAACCCAGAGGCCATCAGGAGGTCCACCAGTGGGGCCAGGACATGAGAAGCCCTCCCACTGTCCCCCCCCCAAGCACTAGGAATACACAGCATCACTGCCCCAGACATAAGAATATGAGAAGCCCTTTTGGATCAGGCCAGTGGCCCATCCAATCCAACACCCTGTGTCACACAGTGGCCAAAACCCAGGTGCCCTCAGGAGGTCCATTAGCAGGGCCAGAACTCCAGAAGCCCCTCCCACTGTGGCTCCCCAATCACCAAGAATACAAGGCATCACTGTCCAGACATAAAAACATAAGATTAACTGTGTTCAATCAGGCCAGTGCCCCCCCCCCCCCAGTCCAACACTGTCAGTTTGGTGTAGTGGCTAAGAGCGCGGACTCTAATCTGGAGAACTGGGTTTGATTCCCCACTCCTCCCCCTGCAGCCAGCCGGGTGACCTTGGGTCAGTCACAAGTTCTCTCAGAGCTGTTTTCTCAAGAGCAGTTCTCCCAGAGCTCTCCCAGCCCTACCTACCTCACAGGCTATCTGTTGTGGGGAGAGAAAAGGAAGGAGAGTGTAAGCCATTCTGAGACTCCGAGTGAAGGGCAGGATAGAAAGCCAATCTCCTGCTGCTGCTGCTGCTTCTCCTCTTCTTCTTCATGTTCTCATAGTGGCCAAAACCCAGGTGCCATCAGGAGGTCCACCAGCAGGGCCAGAACTCCAGACACCCTCCCGCCATGCCCCCCAAGCACCAAGAATACAGACCATCACTGCACTTTGAAACTGGATTTAACTGTGTGAAATGGCAAAATCCTCTTGCAAATGGTCACTGAAGTGCATTATTTAGCATGTGTAATAGTGTCCATATTGCTCTCAAATGCTTATTACCCCCGAATCTCATTGGTCTCTAAGGTGCTACTGGCCTCGGATCTAATCCTTTCTCTAATGTATGTAATTCAGTTTTATGCCGCCCTTGGTTTTGTGTATATAATTTATTGTGTATATAATTTATTGCATAGTTTTTAGTTGAGTGATCCACCTTGAGATTCGGTGAGAAAGGAGAACTGCCAATGAAATACATTAACGTTTATGGGTCACTGGGCGAATCCACAATTTTTGTAGAATCACAGAGTTGGAAGGGACCTCCGGGGTCATCTAGTCCAACCCCCTGCACAATGCAGGAAATTCACAACTTAAGGGCATTTATATCTAATATCATAAAAGCTGTACACCAAAGAGTCCAATGTTGTATGCTAACTACATTATATAAGATGCGTGTTTCATTTTAGAGTACTACAGTAAATTTAGGTTTGTTAAGAGTGAAACTATTGCATATATCCCCCCCCCCCCCAATTCTGTAAAGAGGGGGCAACCTCCCTCATGGCTTCAACTTCCCAAATTTTACATAGCTCCAGTGTTCCCTCTAAGCTGAGTTTGTGTGAGCTAGCTCACAGTTTTTTAGCCTCCGGCTCACACATTTTTGTCCTAGCTCAGGAAGGAGGGCTCCATAGCAAACTAATTTATGCAGTAGCCAGATCGCTCTCTCACAACTTTAATGCCAGTAGCTCACAAAGTAGATTTTTTGCTCACAAGACTCCACAGCTTAGCGGGAGCGTTGCATAGCTCCCAAATTTTCTTGATCTTCCTGAGTATTTGAGTAGTTTATGTGGTAATAAAACTCTAAGCTAAGGAATCTGGGAATTATTGATTGATGGAGTTACATTATTTGTAGACCTGTGGCTGCCAATCTCCTGGCGGGGCCTGGAGATCTCTTGGAAATGGAACTGATCTCTGGACTATGGGGATCAGTTCCCCTGGAGAAAATGGCTGCTTTGGAGGGTGGACTCTATGGCATTATACTTCACCGAGGTCCCTCCCGTTCCCAAAACCCTGCCCTCCCCTGATTCCATCTCCTCAAATCTCCACGAATTTCCTAACCTGGAGTCGGCAACTCTATTTATAGCCTGCCTTTCTTCCTGAGACTCCAGGTGGATTACACAGAGTAAGTCGACCCAATCTACAGGATGGGCTGTTCAATCAACATTGTGCATGATACAAATGCTGTTATGTATGCTGGCCGCCACCAGGCGCCAGCGAGACTCAACAGACCTTGGCTCCAGAGATCAATAAGGGCCAAGGATCCTGAACTTACAGAAAGTCACCAGTAGGAACTTTGGCGGGAAATTCAAGCCCGCCAATGGGACCTAGAGGCGGAGTTCAGGAGTTGTCTATAGTTGGCCCTTTTCCGGCCTGAGCCATCTTCGTTCGATCCTTGTTCCTGATGCTACCTTAATAAAGATCTGAGCTGAATCACCATGCGTAGAACTCAGCATTTTATAAATGCTCAACACGTATCCATGTCGTTAAACTGTGTTTGAAAATCCCAGTGAAAACGGTTCGTTAAAAGACACTGCGGTTGTCCTGGACTCTGTGAATAGGCCAGAAACTTGTGTGTGTGTGTGAGGGGGGCGGAATAATGAAGGGCGAGAGAAAGAGAGCAAGAGAGAGGTGAGAACTTTCCCGTCATGTGAAATTTCAGCAGTGGGCATTTCGCGCTCGCTTTCTCTCGCCGTTCGGTTCAATGCGCCGAAACAAAGGTCGAAAAATCCCAAGAATTTCCAGGCCTGCTTCCCCCTACCCCCAGCTCCACAGCCTCTTCATCTGCTCACTTCCCGAAGCCTACGGTAGCTGGCATTCGGTGAAAGCATCACTGCAAGGGGGGAAAAGCATCGGTGACAGAAGATCCGGGGCTGTCCCCTGGCGACTTTTTGTTGGTGCCGTGGCGAGAGCTGGAATCCACTCCTCAAAGATGCCTGCAGACCACTCGGCTTCCCGGAAAGGACTGTTGAGGTTAGGGACGCCCGCTTCCAAGTGGAACTAACATTGAACTACAGAGATCGGTTCCCCTGGAGAAAAGGGATGCTTTGGAGGGTGGACTCTAGGGCATTGAACTTCAATGAGGTCCTCGTCCCGCCCCCAGGCAGTGTTCCCTCTAAGCTGAGTTCGTGTGAGCCAGCTCACAGTTTTTTAGCCTCCGGCTCACACATTTTTTTGTCGTAGCTCAGGAAGGATGTGGCTCCAGAGCAGACTAATGGATGCAGTAGCCAAATTGCTCGCTCACAGCTTTAATGCTGGCAGCTCACAAAGTAGAATTTTTGCTCACCAAGACAATTGCTCCCAGGCTCCATCCCCAAATCTTCAGGAATTTCCCAGCCTGGATCTGGCAACCCTTCCCTGCCCACCCTCCCCTGCTGGTGTCCAGAGGGAACCTGGCAACCCTACTTGAGATTTGAGTCCAGTACCACCTAGAGACCAACAAGCAGGGCTTTTTTGATAGAAAAAGCCCAGCAGGAACTCAGTAGCATAATAGGCCACACCCAGTGGCAGAAACTCATTATCATATTAGGCCACACCCCTGACAGCGCAGTTCCCTTCCAGGATCAGCTTCCCTAGATGCCCTGCAGCTGTGGGGCACCTGGGGAATCCAAACTACCTTCCCTCCCTGGATCGGCATGGCTTCCCAGGTGCCCTGTGGCTTGCAAGGCGCCTGGGGAACCTGAGTAGGGGGGAGGCTGTAGGTGTGGCCATCTTGGAAGGTGTGGGTGTGGCCAGCTTGGAAGCCAGCCGGAACGCCGTTCCTGTGCGGGGGGGGGAAGGAGAGGCGGCGACGGCCGGCTGACTGGCCACCGGGCGCTCCATCTGCGCCACCCCCGCACGCCCTGAGTGCGAGGCGGAGCGGGAGCCGGGGGCCTGCAAGGCCACCGGCGCCCGAGGTGAGCGGGGAGAGGGAGGGAGGGGGGCGGGGAGCGCAGCGGGCGGGCGGGCACGGCCCGGGGGAGGGAAGCGGCGGCGGCTCCCTGGGGCGGGGGGGAGAGCAATGAGCGCGCGCGCACAAGAGAGCCCCCGCCCACCCCGGGGATTTAAAAAGTCTACGCCCCTGCCGGGGATTGAACCCGTGACCAATGCTCTCTCTAAGCCAGGGGTGTCAAACATGCAGCCCAGGGGCCGGATAAGCCCCCCAGAGGGCTTCTATCAGGCCCACAAGGGACTGGCTGTCTCCTGCTTCTTCCTCCAGTTCTGTTGCTGCTGCTGTGTCATAGCTTGCTTTCCCAGACTCTCTCAATCGCTCAGGAGAGATAGATAGGCAAGCTTCTGCTCCCTGCACTGGGCTGAGGCTCCTGCCCCTCCACAGACATTTTGATGCAATTTTCAGAGCAAGAAGTGCCAGTTATTAGAGACTCTTCAATAAACAAAATATTGCAAGAATGCTAATGTTTCAAACACATTTTTATTTTAAGTAAAAATATCTTTGTGTTTGTATCCTTTATAAAGTTTATATATCTCTGCTACCTGGCGTTACATTTTATGACACACGTGGCCCGGCCCGACCAAGTCCAATTGATGTCAAATCTGCCCCCCTCCCACAACAAACGAGTTTGACACCCCTGCTCTAAGCTGTGGAGTCTTGCGAGCTAACATTCTGCTTTGGGAACTCCTGGCATTAAAGTTGTGCGCAAGCGATTTGGCTGCTGCATCAGTTCGTTTGCCCCGGAGCCATCCTTCCGGAGCGAAGACAAAATTCTGGGAGCCGGAGGCTAGAAAACGGTGAGCCAGCTCACAGTAACTCAGCTTAGAGGGAACACGGCCCGGAGCCTTCTGCATGCCAAGCACAGCCACTCTTCGGCATTATGTGTCATCTGAGGTTGAGGCAACTGGGGGGAGGGAGCGATTTTCCTGGAAACGTTGGAAAGGACAGAAAAATAAGATCCACGTTTCCAAAAAAACAAATAAACATTCCAAGCCAAATACACCACAACAAAACACAGTGAAGTTTTTTTTGTTTCCTGTGGTGACGCTTTCTTCTCCCTCTGCCGAGGGTTTTAACCCCAAAGTGACTGTAAATGGGGACAGTCCTTCCATGGATAACAGCTGCTGTTTCTCTTCTGTTTGTCTGTGCAAGAGCCATCGCTTCCGTCCACCCCACCCCAGAGCCCATGCTCTCCCAGCGCGCATCACACTCTAGCCCGACACCTCCCATTTTCACGCAAGGTGTTTCCTCTTCTGAGGTTGATAATACAACTCGGGCTATTTTAAAGTCCAATGTTTTTGGCTCGGCAGGGTGTGGGATGCTGGGAGGCAGGATCTGAAACACAATCAAGCGTGTGAAGACAGAAGCAGCGTTGTTAGTATGGCAGGAGGAACGTCACTTCTGGGATGCGCTCTCAGCTTTCAGAAGGGCCGATTTCGCACTAGCGTTTGCCCCAGGGTTGCCCTCATGCTTGCACCGGAGCTTCTGGTCGATTTCACACCAGTTGCTCCAGGCTCATGTTTTGAGAAGAAGAAGAAGAGAGAAGAGATTGGATTTTTATTTATTTAGATTTATATCCCGCCTAACCAACATAGTGGCTCTAGGCGGTTCACAACATTAAAACAGTACAACAATATAGATTAATACACTAAAATACAATAAAATTTAACTTACAATTGGCGGCATAAAATACAATACAATTTAAATTTCAGTTGGCGGCAAATTCCAAATATAATTCACTCACTTGGGAGTCTCAGAGCGGCTTACAAACTCCTTTCCCTTCCCCTCCCCACAACAGGCACCCTGGGAGGTAGGTGGGGCTGAGAGAGCTCTGAGACAACTGTCCTTGAGAGAACAGCTGGTACAGAGCTATGGCTTGCCCAAGGTCATCCAGCAGGTGCAAGTGGAGGAGTGGGGAATCAAACCCGGTCCTCCCAGATTAGAGTCTGTGCACTTAACCACTACACCAAACTGGTGTAGTGGTGTAGTGGTTTTGCTCTGGAGTATCGCCCTGCTGCACCGGAGTTTCCCTGGAGCAAACAAATCCTGTTTTTGGAGGATTTTCCTGTTTGCCCCGGGGGAGAACCCAGAATGAAAACATGCCCGCTTGCCCGCCTTTCATCAGGGCCGCCCCATTGTGGGAGTTTCTAATTTTTTGTGGAGAAAACCCTTTGTCACGCTATATTGAAAGGGCTGAGGTTCCAAGGGGAAAAATGAAGAAAATACTCTGGAGGAAACTGGGAGGGGAAACTCCGGCGAGAAAGAGAGGCAACTGGCCAGTGCGAAATCGGCCAAGGTGTTTTCAAGACAGCAGACCTGACGCTCTTCGTAGAGATGGCTCTGGAATGGGGGTTGACCAGATTCATGGTGGAGAGATCCATCAGTGACAACTAGCTATGGTGAATAAATGTAACCTCTGTATTCAGAGTTTCAGGTGGGAAGCTGGGTTGGTCTGTACTAGAATCATAGAATCTCCCCCACGCCACCAGTGACCCCTGCTCTATGCCCAAAAGAGGGCACCCCCCCCCCATAGGATCCCCGGCCAAACTGGCCTGGAGAAAAATGGCTTCCTGGCCCCAAAGTGGCGACCGGCATTTCCCTGGGCGCGTAAGAAAGGGCCATGAGAACTAAGCACTGAGGCAACCCTTCCTGCCCTCCCTTCTCGTGATCTGCCCAAGTCCACGGAATCAGCATTGCCGTCAGATGGCCATCCAGCCTCTGCTTGAAAACCTCCAAAGGAGGAGAGCCCCCCACCTCCCGAGGAAGCCCGTTCCACTGAGGAACCGCTCTAACTGTTGGGAAGTTCTTCCTAAGGTTTAGCCGAAAAAACTTCTGATTTAATTCCAACCCGTTGGTTCTCGTCCGACCTTCTGGGGCAACAATAAACAACAGAAACCATCCTCGATATGACATCTCTTCAAGTACCTGAAGATGGTCACCATATCCCCTCTCCGTCATCTCTCCAGGCTGAACACATCCAAGCTCCTTCAGCCTTTCCTCATAGGACTTGGTCTCCAGATCAATGCTCCCTCTAAGCTGTGGAGTCTTGTGAGCAGAAATTCTACTTTGTGAGCTCCTGGCATTAAAGTTGTGAGCAAACGATTTGGCTACTGCATAAATTAGTTTGCTCTGGAGCCATCCTGCCTGAGCTAAGACAAAAATGTGTGAGCCGGAGGCTAAAAAACGGTGAGCTAGCTCACACTAGCTCAGCTTAGAGGGAACACTGCTCCAGACCCCTCACCATCTTCGTTGCCCTCCTCTGGATGCATTCCAGCTTGGCAATATCCTTCTTAAACTGTGGTGCCCAAAACTGAACACAATACTCTAGGGGAGGTCTAACCGGAGCAGAGTAAAGCGATACCTAATGTTTAGCCGAAACCCCCTCTGATTAAGGGTCATTTTACACCTCCCCTCTAAAGTAGTTTGACTGCTGTCTTTTCCTGTGCTGAATTCACAGTGGTGTGAATTCCAGGGGGTCTCTCCAGGGGGTCTAAGTGAATTCCAGGGGGTCACTCCAGGGGGTCTAAGTGCCCTAAGTGCTCTCCAGGGGGTCTAAGTGAATTCCAGGGGGTCACTCCAGGGGTTCTAAGTGCCCTAATCAACAGCAATTGTTTAAAGCAGAATCAAGCTGGTTGAATACTAGCTTGACCACAGGAGGGCAATTAGTAGATGTGGACATTTCAGTAGCAGCACGGCTTCACACCGCACAGAAGTGTGGGCAGGTTTTTTTGGAACTAGAATGATTCCAGTGGGAAAGTCAGATGTAAAAACAGCCTTAATTTCAACCCATTGGTTCTGGTCTGACCTTCTTGGGCAACAGGAAACAACTCCACACCATCTCCTCTATGACAGCCCTTCAAGAACTTGAAGATGGTGATCTTCATTGTGGTCACACAGCACCCTAATCCCGGATTTTGTCCCGCTGGACTTTAATCCGGGATGTTTTCTTTCAGGTTGGGATGATCACACATCCCAATCCGGCAGCGGCGGCAGCTGGGGGAGGCAAGGTGAAGGCCACCCACCCGCCCACGCATGGCTGCCTTCCCCGAACGCCGCAGGGAGGAACTGGCCGGTTGGCTGGCTGGCTCGCCCTGTGCTCCGCTCCGGGCCCCGAGCCCTCCTGGCTGCCGCCTGATGAAAAGCAGGGAGAAGCAGGGAGAAGCATGCTGGGGGTGTGTGTGGGCCAGATGCAGCTGGCGGGGCTCAGGGACTGGAGAGGAGCATGGGGCATTTCGAGGAACACCAACAGCCAAGTGTTTGAGTGCCCAAGCGCTCAAATGCAAGCAGGGGAAACCCCCCCCCCACCACCACCGAAGGACGATCAGGTGGCCCTTTCTCGCAATCACTGCGAGAGAGGGCTGTCCAGGTCGGCAAAATCGTGGGTTGAAAGCACGACTTCCGGGAAAGTAGCCGATTCTCCCGGGGTTGGAAAACGTGCTAGAAACCCAGGCTTGAGCCTGCTTCAGTGCGGGAATAGGTGCGGCCGGTCTGATCGGGCTTTTTAAATCCGGGAGGGAACAGCATTGAATCCCACTTTAAAGGACCGTGTGACCGCATCCGTGGTTAGCACTTGGATGGGAGACCACCGAAGAAGTCCAGGGTTGCTACGCAGAGGCAGATAACGGGAAACCACCTATGAATGTCTTTTACCTTGAAAACCCTGCAGGGTTGCCATAAGTCAGCTGTGCCTCGATGGTACAATAGAACCCCCCCCCCCAATAAAATAAAAATCAGGAACTGGCTTCTGCTGATCTAGCAGGACTGGTTGCCTGAAAGGCTACTTGGCTGACTCTTGTTTGTTAGCATTCCTCGGACGAGGCCCTGGGAGACTGGCTCATGGGCCACGGAAGCTTCCATGCCATCTTGGCATCAGGGACCCAAACGTGTGCCAAGGCATGCGGCCAGCTAATTAAATAACAGTGTCTGCCATGCAAAAGAGGCGGCCAGAGAGAGTCCCAGACCTGACAGCAGGGCAAGTCCTGCACAGTTCCAGGAATACGCCTGGGCCACAAACCGGTCACCCCCGGGCCACTCCCAAGCGAAATGGAAAAGGAAAATGTCCTGTGGTTGTGCCCAAATCAATCATCTCACTGACTGGTCTGACCAGGTGGCATCTTCTGATTCTCACTGGGCTCATAAGAACCTAAGAGAAGCCAGTGTTGGATCAGGCCAGTGGCCCATCCGGTCCAACACTCTGTGTCACACAGTGGCCAAAAACACCAGGTGCCCTCAGGAGGTCCAGCAGTGGGGCCATAAGAACATAAGAGAAGCCATGTTGGATCAGGCCAGTGGCCCATCCAGTCCAACACTCTGTGTCACACAGTGGCCAAAAACACCAGGTGCCCTCAGGAGGTCCAGCAGTGGGGCCATAAGAACATAAGAGAAGCCATGTTGGATCAGGCCAGTGGCTCATCCAGTCCAACACTCTGTGTCACACAGTGGCCAAAAACACCAGGTGCCCTCAGGAGGTCCAGCAGTGGGGCCATAAGAACATAAGAGAAGCCATGTTGGATCAGGCCAGTGGCTCATCCAGTCCAACACTCTGTGTCACACAGTGGCCAAAAAGACCAGGTGCCCTCAGGAGGTCCAGCAGTGGGGCCATAAGAACATAAGAGAAGCCATGTTGGATCAGGCCAGTGGCCCATCCAGTACAACACTCCATGTCACACAGTGGCCAAAAACACCAGGTGCCCTCAGGAGGTCCAGCAGTGGGGCCATAAGAACATAAGAGAAGCCATGTTGGATCAGGCCAGTGGCTCATCCAGTCCAACACTCTGTGTCACACAGTGGCCAAAAACACCAGGGGCCCTCAGGAGGTCCAGCAGTGGGGCCATAAGAACATAAGAGAAGCCATGTTGGATCAGGCCAGTGGCTCATCCAGTCCAACACTCTGTGTCACACAGTGGCCAAAAATACCAGGTGCCCTCAGGAGGTCCAGCAGTGGGGCCATAAGAACATAAGAGAAGCCATGTTGGATCAGGCCAGTGGCTCATCCAGTCCAACACTCTGTGTCACACAGTGGCCAAAAAGACCAGGTGCCCTCAGGAGGTCCAGCAGTGGGGCCATAAGAACATAAGAGAAGCCATGTTGGATCAGGCCAGTGGCCCATCCAGTCCAACACTCTGTGTCACACAGTGGCCACAAACACCAGGTGCCCTCAGGAGGTCCAGCAGTGGGGCCATAAGAACATAAGAGAAGCCATGTTGGATCAGGCCAGTGGCTCATCCAGTCCAACACTCTGTGTCACACAGTGGCCAAAAATACCAGGTGCCCTCAGGAGGTCCAGCAGTGGGGCCAGGACACCAGAAGCCCTTCCACTGCTGCCCCTCCCCCCGAGCACCAAGAATACAGAGCATCACTTGCTCCTGGATCCAGCACAAAATCCTCACTCTTGCTGTAGGGTTGCAACTTCCAGGTGGTAGCTGGAGCTCTTCTGGGATTATAACTGATCTTCAGGGAATGGACTATGTTCCACTGGAGAAGATGGCTGCGTTGGAGGGTGGGGTCTATAGTATTATATCCCACTGAGAGCCAGTCCGGTGTAGTGGTTAGCAGTGTAGACTCTTATCTGGGGGAACCGGGTTTGATTCCCCAGTCCTCCACATGAAGCCAGCTGGGTGACTTTGGGTCAGTCATAAGTTTTTTCTGAACTGTTCTCTCAAGGGCAGTTCTGGAAAGAGCTCTCTCAGCCCCACCTACCTCCCAGGGTGTCTGTTGTGGGGAGGGGAAGGGAAAGGAGATTGTGAGCTGGGTAGTGCAGGGCGGAGTATAAATCCAATCTCCTCCTCCTCCTCCTCCTCTTTGCATCCCTGGTGAGTACCTGGATGGGAGACCACCAAGGAATTCTAAGGCTGCTGCGCAGAGGCAGAGAGACAACCCAGCTCTCTACATCTCTTGCCTTGAAAAGCCTACAGGGTCCCCATAAATCCGCCGTGACTTGGCCACACTTTCCACCTCCACCCCGTTTAGGGAGGTGGCCAGGAGAGAAAGGCAGTTCTGAAAGAAACAGGTCTATTTCTTGGGGCTGTGATTTATTTCCTCCCCCCTAAGTTGAAGAACTGGGAAAGAATGCGAAAAGGAGGCTGGGGGGGGGGGGGGGCTTTACCCATGTACCTGTGAGCTGACTCATACCCGGCCTTATCACACGGGAGCTGGGACGAGGTGGAACACTGTTTAGATACCGAAACCTCTCCTGCGTCTGTGGAAGAGGAGAGCATAAATTATGGGGCGGCCTGGTGCGGGGCAAAACCGAGGAATGGAACACTGAAAGCTTCTGCGTTTGAACTCAGCGAGGGATCCGCCCTTGGGAGGTCTCAAGAGCTCTGCCCCAGAGAAAGTTCTCGTCTCTGTATCATTAAAGACAGGAGGGGCAAACCAGGGGAAGGAATGGGGACCTTAGCTTAGCCCTCTGCCCTGCCAGTGTGGGGGGAACTGTGCTAGGATTGAGCATGTATATATAGCATCAGGGTGCCAACCTCCAGGTAGGTAGCTGGTGTTCTCCCACACTACAGAGACTGGGTCTGGAACCAGGGCGCCCACATCTATCTTGGACAGAGAGGAGGTGGGGATAAAATGCACCTGGCTTTCTGCAACTGCCAACCCCCTGATGGGACCTGGAGACCTCCTGCTATTCCAGTTGATCTCCAGATGACCAAGATCAGTTCCCCTGGAGAAAATGGAGCTGCCTTCTATTGACTCAGACCCCTGGTCCGCTGAGGTCAGTATTGTCTACTCAGACTAGCAGGGGGTCTCCAAAGTCTCTGGCAGAGGTCTTTCACATCACCTCCTGCCTGGTCCTTTTAACTGGAGATGTGCAAGATTGAATCTGGGACCTTCTGCATGCTGAACAGATGCTCTACAGCTGAGCTACAGCCCCTCTCCATGGCCCTCCAAGGTGGGACTTGGAGATCAATGCTCCCTCTAAGCTGTGGAGTCTTGTGAGCAAAAATTCTACTTTGTGCGCTACAGAAGAAGAAGAAGAAGAAGAAGAAGAGACTGGATTTATACCCCGCCCTTCACTTATGGGCTCAGAGCGGCTTTCAAACTCCTTTCCCTTCCCCTTCCCACAACAGACACCCTGGGAGGTAGGTGGGGCTGAGAGAGCGCTTTCAAGGACTGCCCTTTCAAGGACAGCTCTTGTCAGAACTATGGCTTGCCAAAGGTCATCCAGCAGGTGCAAGTGGAGGAGTGGAGAATCAAACCCGGTTCTTCCAGATTCGAGTCCGCGCACTTCACCACTACACTAAACTGGCTCTACACCAAACTGGCATTAAAGTTCTGGGCAAGTGATTTGGCAAGTGCATCAATTCGTTTGCTCTGGAGCCATCCTTCCTGAGCGAAGACAGAAATGTGTGAGCCGGAGGCTAAAAAACGGTGAGCTAGCTCACACTCACTCAGCTTAGAGGGAACATTGCTGGACATCTCCCGCTTTTACAACCCATCTCCAGCTGACAGAGACCAGCTCCCCTGGAGAAAATGGCTGCTTTGGAGGGTGGACTCTGGCATGATACGATGCTGAGGCCCCTCCCCTTCCTAAATCCCGCCCTCTCCCGGATCCACCCCCAAAGTCTCCAAGTATTTCCCAACCGAGACCTGGCAACCCTTCCCCCACATCAAGACCAAACCCTGGAACCGCTGTGTTGCGCTGTAATGTGAAATCCTATGTAGTCTCCTTTTGCAGCTACATTTGTGTCTAGGCGCCTGGCTGAATCTGGCAGAGGCCAACGCTGCGCTAAAAGCAGCTGCCGGAAGTACGTGCTTGTGAAGTCCATTTCTTCCAAAGCTCTGCCAGGAACCGCCACATCCCAGCCCCAGAAACTCTCCCTGGCTGATGGTTCTCCATTTGTGCTCCTGATGTGGACAAATGGTCTTGGATTACTCTCTAAGGATGAAGCCTCCGGTCACTCCCTGGCATATTTAGAATATTTCCCGCCTGGTCTTGGCTCAGTCTGGCCGGCTTCACTGGCCTCACCCTCCCTGGAAGATCCCAACAAGCAATTTCATTCTGCAGAGGGGGTGGGAACCACTGGGGGAGTGGGCTTCAGAAAGGAGCAGAAAAGGCCTGTCATGTCTGAGGCGAAGGTGAGGCCCAGTCCAGGTGATAGATGGGCAATTACAACAATCTCCAGGTGACAGAGACCAGTTCACCCTTCCATCCCCAACTGGTGGTGGTGGTGGGAAACTGACAACCCCAGACTCCAGCCAAATAATACGGTCTAACGTCACATCATGTGTCCCGACACTACCTGAAATCAGGGGTCCGTTGGAGCGCGAGCGCACAGGAGCGCAGCTCCGGGAGTGAGGAGCCCAGGGGACGGGCACATGACCAAGCCCCGCCCCCTCCTCGGCTTCCCCGAGCAGTACAGAGGTGCAGCGTCTTTAGGGTCTTTATTGTTTTTAATGTTTTGTTTTAATAGTGATAATTTTATCATTGTTCCTTTTATGACTGTGTGCTGCTTTTCCAGAGACTTGCTCAAGGGGGCATATAAATTTTCTAAGTATACCAATTTTTATCTGAGCACATGGCACATAAGTACTGGAGAAATTTCACCAACCCTTCAGCAGCTTCCACCCCATCAGTTTGGTGTAGTGGTCAGGAGTTGGACTCTAATCTGGGAGAACCGGGTTTGATTCCCCACTCCTCCTCCACATGCAGCTGCTGGTGTGACCTTGGGCCAGTCACAAGTTCTCTCAGAGCTGTTCTCTCAGGAGCAGTTCTCAAAAGACCCCTCTCAGCCCCACCTACCTCACAGGGTGTCTTGTTGTGGGGAGGGGAAGGGAAAGGGATGGGTGGTGCACATGTCCTGGGCATCTCAAGTCTACTTGAAACCTGGTGGTTTCAAGGGAGCAGGAAGAGAATGAGGGTGTGTTCTTTACGCTTATTTTTATTGCACAAAGTATTGGATGGGGAAGGGAATGGAGGAAGAGCAGGTCAGTTTCACTCACCTGTGGAGTGGAGCCTGAGGGGTGGGTGTTGCCTTCTGACACCCTTCCGGTATGTTAGGGGGTGTGGCATATGCAAATGAGTTATGCAAATGAGTTATGGTCATGAGCTCCTGCACCTCTTTTTCTACGAAATGACCCCTGCCTGAAATGTATATCCTGTTTGCAGCAACCAAAACAGACAGACCTGCAGTAACTGCAAAAGCAAATGAAGCCCACGATCGATAAATAATCCGGTCTCTTTGGCGAAAGTATGGCCTGGGTGACCTCCACGATCGACGGGGGAAAGCAATCCAGGACTGCATAGCGAGCCAGAGTCCTTTAAGACCCGCGGCGTGATTGTTTTTAAAGGACGTTTTTAGGACCAATCTGGCTTTATTAAGAAAAGTTTATTGGAACAAGAACTCCAGGTTGGCTGCCGGTGCTTTCTTCTTGCTGTGCTGAAGCTATTTGATAAGGGCTCCCCCCCCCCCACCCCGTCTCTCCCTCTTTTGGAGTCAATGGCAGTTTCCCCTTGAGAATGCAAGGTGTTCTTAATAGGGACTGGGAGGAATCAACAAGGAACAGTATGTTATCAAGAAGCTGCTTGCAAAGGCTGGCGGGCTGGAGCGGGAGTTTTCTCTTGGGGAAGGTTCACAGGACAGTTTAGCTTCGAAACCAGAGCTGGTCATACTGGGGAGGCAGAGTGGGGGTAGGGGTGTATATATCTCTCCCGCCCTCCCGATTCGGGTCTACTGGACCCAAAAAAGATATTAGTATTCCAGAATATCCCCACATACCAGAATCAGTATTGTATTGGTATTCGGGTAAATATTCGGGAACCCCAAATTTATTTGGCTCCACTATACCCTATGGCAGTGATGGCGAACCTTTTAGAGACTGAGTGCCCAAACTGCAACCCAAAACCCACTTATTTTATCGCAAACTGCCAGCATGACAATGTAACCTGAATACTGAGGTTTTAGTTTAGAAAAAAGTACTCGTACATTAACATCTTTTGTCTTAAAAGAAAAACACAATAGCAGAGCTTTCAATTATACAAACAACTTTTTATTGAAAGGTAAAAGTTTGCATTTGGCATGCTTTTGAACAATTAATGTGAGTTTTGCTGTTGTATGCATGCCGATAATTTGTCTAACCTCGGCTCATACTTTGTAAGTTTGAGAGCAGCCCAGCCTCGAGTCTGTGTCGTCTTTTTCCTTTTAGAGACTGAGTGCCCAAACTGTGTGTGTGCCCACAGACAGGGCTCTGAGTGCCACCTCTGGCATGCGTGCCATAGGTTTGCCACCACTGCCCTATGGGGACCATCCCCAGAGGGTATAATGGAGAATTTCACTCACTGAGTTGTGCCGTGGCGGTGGTGCAACTCGGCAAGTGAACTGAATGCCTTTAGCCGCGCCCGAATAAAAGCCGAATAATATCGGCTGGCATCCCTACATCCTCCAGTGCAGCTGTTTCCTCCAGAGGAACTGACCTCTCAGGTCTGGTGGTCAGTTGTAATGCTGGGAGATCTCCAGACCCCACATGGAGGTTGGCAACCCGATCTGTTGGTTGCATGACGACAAGTCCCAGTACGACACTTATAAATAGCAGGATATTTGCTTTTAATTAGGGAGAGCTGTTCTTGGGTTCGGCTCCCCTCCCCTCCGTCTGAGGTTTATTAGCATCCTGGGTTGGAGCTGTGTGCAGGCCAGCTGTTTCGTTTCACTTGTGCACTTAATTAGGGCTTCCCCACAATCACAACAAAAGCAACATCTGAAGTAACACCGCAGTTTGACATCAGGATGTTGTCTTTCTCTGGGAACAGGGGCCGTTACGCCTGCTTCAGCAGAACTGGAACCTGGAGATTCGGCAAAGGCCCCTGTGTCAGCACAATGGTGGCGCTTGTCCCACATGGGAGGGCAGAGGTCCCCGACCCTTTTTGAGTCCGTGGGCACCTTTGGAACGCTGCTTAGTTTCAGTCACACAGTGAAGATCCCTGTGCTGGAGTGAAAGCTGCCGCCGCCGCCAAGCCAACATTAAAAAAAAAAAAATCTGCACAGCCAATCAGATCTCCAATGGCCTGTCAGAAGCCATGTTGGGGAAAAGCCCCACCTGCCTCCACCCACTTTCTAAAAACACCTGGTGGGCACCATGGCACCCACAGACACCAGGCTGGGGACCACTGTTGTAGGTCGGGTTGCCATGTCCACTCACCTGGCTGGTAGGGGGCTCTTGATGTCCTTCCGGGAGACTGGAAGTGATGTTGGACAACTTCCGGTAAAACCAGAAGTGCAGGCCCTGACACGATCATGTCACCTGGAAGTGATGTCATCATGCTGGGAATGTCGAGGGCAACACTCTGGTTTTGGGGCAAAACTCTATGGTGATTTGGCTTCAAACCATAGAGTTTTGCCCATAAACCAGAGCATCGCCCACCCACCCAACGTCCTTGATGTGGTGACGTCACTACTGGGTGATATCATCACTTCCAGTTTTACCAGAAGTCACTTGACATCACTTCCGGAAGTTGCCCGGGAGGTTCAGTTGTAGGATATGGTTAAGATATCTGTGGAGATATATTTGGTTTGAGAGTCAGGCTAAGGTCAGTTCCCAGAGGGCATCTCGGCTAGGTGCAAGAGAAAAAGGAGAGATGAGAAGGAAGTGGAACTGGTAGGCCCAGAGTCAAGATTGACAGCACTGCTTTGGCAAATGCCAAGAGGTGTGAAGGGACCATGAAGTTTGGGGAGGATGTGAAATCACATCCATGTGATGCTCCAGGAATTTCTTCTAATCTCAGTGGTAAAGCATGTCATTATGGGTACCGTTTCCTGGCTATTTTGTCTCCCACTCCTCATCTTCTTGAAGGCAGGGAACTGGGGCTGAGGGGGGAGGGTTCCTTCTGTGAGTGGGCAAATGGCAAGCTTACCCAAAGTACCAGGAAAAGGCTTGTGGACTCAAGGAAACAGAGTGTGGAACAGAATCTGGGTGCTGCATGGGAAGGGGAAGTGTGTGAATGAGGGTTGCCCAATAGATGGTGTGACGTCGCCATCGGGCTCTTGGATCTGGGCAAAAGTGTATGGCTTTACCATAAACTTACTATAGAGATACCATAGAATTTAGTTGTGTTGAAATCAACTCAGCAATGTGATGTCACTTCCAGGCATTCACCAGAAGTGAAGAAGAAGAGATTGGATTTATACTCTGCCCTTCACTACCTGAAGGAGACTCAGAGCGGCTTACAATCTCCTTTCCCTACCCCTCCCCACAACAGACACCCTGTGAGGTAGTTGGGGCTGAGAGAGCTCTTTCCAGGACTGCTCTTGAGAGAACAGCTCTGAAAGAAATTGTGACTGACCCAAAGTCACCCGGCAGCTGCATGTGGAGGAGTGGGGAATCAAACCCGGTCCTTCCAGATTACAGTCCGCACTCCTAACCACTACACCAAAACTGGCTCTTGACATTGCACTACTGACGCTATATCCAGTGGTCCGTTGGGGCTGGAGCGAGGCGGAGCAAAGCTCCGCCAGCTCAGGAGTGGCCACTAGGGCAGCCACGGGCCGAATCAGATTCTCTAATCTGCTTCAGCCTGCTGCCAAATTGCTGCCAAAATTTGGCAGCAACTTTAAAAGCCACTGGAGGGGATGGGGTTTGAGGGAGAGGCTCCAAACTTGCAGGGTAGCTGCTGGGGCCTCTCCTCGAAATACCCACCAAGTTTCAAGAAGATTGGACCAGGGGGTCCAATTCTACGGGCCCCCAAACAGGTTGCCCCCATTCCCTCCATTGTTCTCTATGGGAGGAAAAAAGTTAACATTTTTTCCCAGCATAGAGAACAATGGAGGGGATGGGACAACCTGTTTGGGGGCCCGTAGAATTGGACCCCCTGGTCCAATCTTCTTGAAACTTGGTGGGCATTTCGAGGAGAGGCCCCAGCAGCTACCCTGCAAGTTTGGAGCCTCTCCCTCAAACCCCCTTTCCTCCAGCCCCTCATATACCCTATGAGTTTTTGCCATTGATTTCAATGGCCCATAGAGTATAATGGGGCTGAAACTGACATTCCCTTTCTGACACACTTCTGGTGATGTCAAGGGGCGTGGCATATGCTAATGAGGTATGCTACTGAGTTGTGCTAATGAGCTCCTGCACCTCTTTTTCTACAAAAAGGACCCCTGGCGATGTCTTTTCCTAACATTTGAGTCCCAGATTAGAGTCCGTGCACTTAACCACTACACCAAAAATGCCGCCAAGGTGGATGGCACACTGTAAACAGAAAAGGAAGTTGTGGACCGAGTCGGGTTGGGTGGCAGCCACTTTGGAAAAGGCCAGATAGCAGCGCTGGATGCCCCTCCGGCTCCCTCCCCCCACCAACAGGCTTGAAGAGAGGGCAGAGGCTCAGGGGAGAGCTCGCCAGCTCTTGCAAAGTGCAGAGGGCAGCGCTTTTTCATCTCTGCCGCCGGCTCCCCTTCGAAAGCCTTTTTATAAATCAACCAAATTAGAACATTCTCCCCTCCCATCTTTGGAGAAAGGTTCCTTGACCCCGGGCGAGCTGGAGGGGAAGAGGAGGAAACCACGGAGGAGGGTGGTACGGAAAAGCCAGGCCACGATAGATTGAGTGCCTGGCCTGAATGAACCTGCCGGCTCACCCCCTCTTGGGCAGGTGCTGTTTTGGAAACACAAGCAGACTTTCTTGTTTGCTTTTCGTTTACTGGAACCCGAGAAGCTGGGGCCTATCGCACAAAGCAGCAGGCCGACGCGGGGATGCCAGAAGGGGATTTAGACAGGACGGGATGTTCCCTCCAGGAAACTCGTCTGGGTACATGGAGGGGAGAAACTTTGTTAAAATGAGCGCCTCGTTGAAATCTCTTAGCTGGGAGGGAAGCAAACAGGGCTACCATTCTCCAGGCGGGTAGAAAACAGTCAACGGCAACCACGATATATTTACGAAGAGAATATCGCTCTTTTATAGATTTTTTAAAAATTGATCAATATCTATATATCTAGTAGCCAAGGTGCCCCCTGCGTGCGGATATCTAAATCCTCACATCGGGGGCATCTAGGGGCAAAGAGATTTCCCTACACACTTGGGGACTCCCCAGGTGTGCAGAAAAATCTGAAAAGTAAAAAAAAATATTTGGGGGATACTTAAATCCCCCCCCCAAAGTAAAAAGCATTCCCTGTGCATGCGAAATTGACGCGTGCAATTGGGGAAAGGGAAGAGCGACGGCGGAGCAGCGCCGCATGGGAAATCGGTCACCGTGTTCGAGTTGAGGCAATTGAAGCCCACAGCAAAACAGCATCCAGATGACTCCGGGGCAACAGCAGGCTGAAACCGGGCTGACCATTGAATGGAGGGAATGTAATGCAGAATGGGGGGAAAACCCAGAATTAAAAAAAGGTTGAACTCAGTTTTAGTGCAGAACTGGGGGGGGGGGGGGGGGGGACCTGGATTAAAAAGAAGGTTGAATTCGATTTTAGCGCAGAATTGCTTGGAGGACATCACGTTGAACGTGGATTAAAAGGAGAGTACAGAAAGGGCCTTAGCCATTTCACTGCATACTCCCAACTCCATAAGAACGTAAGAGAAGCCAATGCTGGATCAGGCCAGTGGCCCATCCAGTCCAACACTCTGTGTCACACAGTGGCCAAAAAGACCAGGTGCCCTCAGGAGGTCCAGCAGTGGGGCCAGGACACCAGAAACCCTCCCACTGTTGCCCCCCCCCCCATCAAGCACCAAGAAGGCAGTGCATCCCTTGCCCCAGACTGAGAGATCATATCTATACCTTGTGGCTAAGAGCCACTGATGGACCTCTGCTCCATACGGTTATCTAATTCCCTCTTGAAGCCGACCATGCTTGTAGCCGCCACCCCCTCCTGTGGCAGTGAATTCCACATGTTAATCTCTCTTTGGGTGAAGAAGTCCTTCCTTTTCTCCATCCTAACCCGACTGCTCAGCAATTTCATGGCGTGCCCACGAGTTCTTGTTAATGAACGAGTTAAAAAGCACTGGACCTAGTACCGAGCCCTGTGGTACCCCACCGTACACCTCCCACTGCGAAAACTCCCCATTTAGACTCACTCTCGGTGTCTTGTTCAGTGGCACTGAAAAAGAGATAGCAACAGGAATCCATTTTTTTTAATGCTGCCTCTGCGGATCGCCCTCAGTGCTTCCTCAGCCCACTTACAAATGCCTTCTGCTGCCAGGATTACAATTAAGCGATTTTAAAAATTCAGCACGCCAAATGTTTCAGGGAGTCTTGCAGTGCCATCGTAAAGGAGACCGGAGGCAACCGATGCAGGAAGCTCAAAATGTGTCCAGTGGGGGGCCTTGATGCAGAGAGAAGAGAAATCACACTTCCGCAAGTTGTATGGCGCTTCCAGTTCTGGTAGGGTTACCAGTCTCCAGAGGGTTGTACCCCACCAATAATCACTGGGCAAAAATGATACTCGTCCAATTACAGTCCACAAATATACTTCTTCTTCTTTTGTTTCTTTATTTTACATCATGCAGTGCTGCTACTGCTTCCAAACAATTGCCATGTGACTACAGATTTCCCTGGTAAACAGTCTGTTTCCCTCTCAGCTTCGTCAGGTCGCTTCATACTTGGAGCCAATGCTCTACGTCTCCTACTTAGAATTAATCTTGTGTTTTCTCAGCATCTGCAGGCTCTCATTACTCCAGGTGGTGGCTGGAGATCTCCTGGAATTACAACTGATCTCTGGGCAACAGAAGTTCATTCCCCCGGGGAAAATGGCCGCTTTGGAATCATAGAGTTGGAAGGGACCTCCAGGGTCATCTAGTCCAACCCCCTACACAATGCAGGAAATCCACAAATACTTTCCCCTTACAACTGATCTGTGGGCAATGGAGATCTTCCTCTCTTGAGGGGTAAGTCCCCCCCACAGGCTGGCTGATTGGGTCTGGCAACCGATGCTCCCTCTAAGGTGTGGAGCCTTGTGAGCAAAAATTCTACTTGGTGAGCTACTGGCATCAAAGCTGCGAGTTAGCGATTTGGCTGCTGCGTCAATTAGTTTGCTCTGGAGCCCTCCTTCCTGAGCTAAGACGAAAATTTATGAGCTGGAGGCTAAAAAACTGTGAGCTGGCTCACACTCACTCAGCTGAGAGGGAACCCTGCTGGCCACCCTCGTGTGAAGAATATTGCTCATGCTCCCCAAATTCTGAAGCCAGATCTCTCCCTTAGGAAGCTCATCAAGATACCTGCTACAAAATTTAAAAGGCTCTGCCAGGCACTCTGACTATCGAAAGACCAGAAACGCAGCGTGCGTGTAAAGCTGGTGAAGAATCAGATCGGGTTGGGAAACTCAGAGCTCCGTGGCACTTTGCTGCTTTTTTTTTTTTTTTGGCTGTGGCCTGCTCAGTGTAACTTTGCAGACCAAAGAACATCAGAAGGGCTTCTCCTCCAGCCTGGGAGGCCTGCATTTGAAGTGCTCCTTGCAGCCGGGGACGCCTGCCAAGATCCAGAGAGGCAGAACAGAGCAGGTACCAGGAACGAAATCTTAAGGTGAAATTCCTGGCATTTCTGGAATATCACCCTATCCCGTGAAGTAGTCTTTAGGAGCTGTTGAACTGGGCGGCTTGTTCTCAGAAAGAGAGGGAGAGATGTTTGCAGCGCATAAGGAATTCCGTCACAGCGCAACTGCCTAACCCACTGGTAACAGGACCACAATTGGTCAAAGGCTGCCCCCCAAATCCTATGTTATAATTAGAGACCACCCAGCTAGATGGCGATCCAAATGGGAATTCATGGCTGAGAGTAAGACGCTGAGAATAAACTCATTTATACCTAGCAATGCTTATTTCACCATTCATAACAAAATACCATACAGGTAAATACAGGTCAGTTCCTAATATTACTTAATAACGTTTACTAATTATACACTTAATGACTAACTGATCTTTATCTATTCCAGGAGCCAAGCCTTGGGGAAGTCCTGAAAAGAGTCGCCAGAGTTGCCAACAAAGACACCGGTTTAATTTCCTTCGTTTCGTTCTGAGAAACGTCTTCACAAGCATATAATCCTGTGTCAATGTGTCCATTCAGTTCTTCTTATTTTAAGCCCTTCACAGAGAAATCAATCTGTAACATAAATATTTTCCTACTCACTGGAATACTAAGAAGTTATTAAGTAATATTAGGAACTGACCTGTATTTACCTGTATGGTATTTTGTTATGAATGGTGAAATAAGCATTGCTAGGTATAAATGAGTTTATTCTCAGCGTTTTAGGCTGAGGACAGACTGGCAATCTGGAGCAGGATGAATGCGGAGGCAACTGCTGCCGGGGGAAAACTCCCCTGGGCTGGCCGTTAACACTGGCCAGTGTATTGCGCAAGGACGCCGTTACGGAGCGTTCAGACTGCTGCGGAGTGGCCCCAGGTGGGCCGTCCTCCGCAGATTGTGATAGGGCTGTTTTGGCAATTTGCGCATGTGCGCATGTGCTTATGTGCACATGTGCGCATGAGCGCTCATGCGCAAACTGGCAAAACGCCGCATTTGCACTGCCGCCTCCGCTTGCCTCCCGCCTTCTTCCGGTTCACACTGCCTGGAAGCGGGAGGCAAGCGCAAGACGGCCTCCGGACACCGGTTTCTCCCGGTGTCCTTCTAAAGTGGAAGAAACCCGGCTTCAAAGCGAGTAAGTGCGGAAGGGAGCCGAGGGACAGCTGCGCATGTCTGAACGGGCTCCCTTCCCCCACTTCCCAAGCGGAACTGTCCCGGGGCAGATTGCCAGTCTGTCCTCAGCCTCACTCTCAGCCATGAATTCCCATTTTGATTGCACCCCAGGTCCTGGCACTCACTTGCCGTTTCCTACACCACCATTTCTGGTCTAGGAGGGACAGTTGCTAAAGTGTGTAGGATGTATAAGAGGAGGTTACTACGCTTCCATCCACAAGTCTCTTGTTTTCACTTGCGCACGCAAAAAGGCCTTTGTTGACACCAGAAATTTATACACAGACCCTGCCTTGGCCACCCTCCCCCCCAAAAAACCCCTTTTCCACATTGCAAAGTCCAGAATGTTGGAATTTTGGCGTGGAAGAGGGGTTCAGGAGCAGAGACGCTTAGGCAAGATTAACCAGGCAAATACCAAAGGCACACTGAGATATCTAAGTAGTAAGTCTTAACTCCAGAATCTCAGACAGGTTTTCTCTCTGTCCATTTTAACAATGGGCTTTTTAGCATTTCAGAGCAGAAACACATCAAGATGGGTAGCTGTATTAGCCTGCAGCAGTAAAAAAGAGCAAGGGCTCAGTAGCAGCTTAAAGACTAGCAAAATATCTGGCAGGGGATGTGAGCAGTGACTCACGAAAGCTCACAGAAGTGCACAGTGACTCACGAGAGCTCATCCCCTGCCACGTATTTTGTTGGTTCTTAACGTGCTACTGGACTCTCGCTCTTTTCTACTAAAGCAGAAGCAGACAGGGAGTTGCCGATGTGAGAAAGGACTCCATTCGGAATCCATTCGGATGCCTCTAAGCAACTCGGTGGATGATGGGCTTCCAGTTTGGTGCGAGAGCCAGTTTGGTGTAGTGGTTAGGAGTGTGGAGTCTAATCTGGGAGAACCGGGTTCGATTCCCAACTCCTTCACGTGCCGCTGCTGGTGTGACCTTGGGTCAAGTCATAAGTCCTTTCAGAGCTGTTCTCTCGCGAGCAGTTCTGTCAGAGCTCTCTCAGCCCCACCTGCCTCACAGGGTGTCTGTTGTGGGGAGGGGAGGAGAAGGGGATTGTAAGCTGCTCTGAGACTTCTTCAGGTAGTGAAGGGCAAAATATAAATCCAATCTCTTCTCTCTCTTTCTCTTCTTATTACAATCTGCAAGTACGGCAAAAGTCGAACTGGCAGGTGTCTGTGGTAGGCGGTACTCACCGACCTTTGGAGTTTCCTGAGCCATTTCTCATGAGCAGAACTGCTGTCCTGCATACCTTATAAAACCAGTGAGAAAAAGCCGATTCCTCATGAGGAGTGACTTAAGAGATCGGTGCGTGGGGATTAACTACCACAAGAACAAGAGGATAAATGTGCTTTACCAGTGATATGGCACTACCAGGGGTCCGTTGGAGCAGGAGCGCACAGGAGCGCAGCTCCGGGAGTGAGGAGCCCAGGGGGTGGGCACATGACCAAGCCCCGCCCCTCCTCGGCTTCCCCGAGCAATGCAGAGGCACAGCGCCCCGGGGAAAGCCCTGCTAGGGTCTTTATTGTTTTTAATGTTTTGTTTTAATGTTGATAATTTTATCATTGTTCCTTTTATGACTGTGTGCTGCTTTTCCGGAGACTTGCTCAAGGTGGCATATAAATTTTCTAAGTGTACCATTTTTTATCTGGGCACATGGCACATAAGTACTGGAGAAATTTCACCAACCCTTCAGCAGCTTCCACCCCATCAGTGTAGTGGTCAGGAGTTGGACTCTAATCTGGGAGAACCGGGTTTGATTCCCCACTACTCCACATGCAGCTGCTGGTGTGACCTTGGGCCAGTCACAAGTTCCCTCAGAGCTGTTCTCTCATGAGCAGTTCTCAAAAGATCTCTCTCAGCCCCACCTACCTCACAGGGTGTCTTGTTGTGGGGAGGGGAAGGGAAAGGGATGGGTGGTGCACATGTCCTGGGTATCTCAAGTCTACGTGAAACCTGGTGGTTTCAAGGGAGCCGGAAGAGAATGAGGGTGTGTTCTTTACGCTTATTTCTATTGCACAAAGTATTGGATGGGGAAGGGAACGGAGGAAGAGCAGGTCAGTTTCACTCACCTGTGGAGTGGAGCCTGAGGGGTGGGTGTTGCCTTCTGACACACTTCCGGTATGTTAGGGGGTGTGGCATATGCAAATGAGTTATGCTAATGAGTTATACTAATGAGCTCCTGCACCTCTTTTCCTACGAAATGACCCCTGGGCACTACCAATGAGATTGGATAAACATATGCTCCTTGGGAGGAAAGCGATGGCAAACCTAGACAGCGTAATAAAAAGTAGAGACCCTGCCAACAAAAGTCTGTATGGTCAAAGCCATGGTATTCCCAATAGTGATGTATGGCTGTGAAAGTTGGACTATAAGGAAGACCGAGTGCCGAAGAATAGATTCTTTGGAATTACAGTGCTAGAGAAGACTCTCGAGAGTCCCTTGGACTGCAAGGACATCATATCAGTCAATCCTAAAAGAAACTGACCCTGACTGTTCCCTGGAAGGCCGGATCCTGAAGCCGAAGCTCAAATACTTTGGCCACCCAATGAGAAGGGAGCACTCCCTGGAGAAGACCATGATGCTGGGAAAGATGGAAGGTCAAAGAAGAAGGGGACGGCAAAGGATGAGATGGTTAGACAGTGTCATTGATGCAACGAGCATGAAATTGAGCAAACTCCGGAGGATGACAGAAGACAGGAGGGCCTGGTGTGATGCGGTCCCTGGGTTTATGAAGAGTCGGACTCGACTGTGTGACTGAACAACAAAAGCACGGGGATGAACTACCACGAGAACAAGAGCATCCCTAGGATAAGAGTGCTTTACCAGCGATATGGCACTACCAATGAGATCCCAGATCGGAGAGTTTTCCCCTACTTTCGCCACTGGCACAAAGAGAGGAACCGCCCGATGGGGGTGAAGGTTTAAAGAATGTAAGAAATTAAAAACCGCAGCCAAAGACATACTTATGTGATGATAGGCCGTCTCTCTCCAGCGCTTTGAAGCTTTCGCCCGCGATGAAGAGAGGAGTATGTGGAGATGTCAGTGAGAGATGGGAGGAAGGTGTAAACAGGGAAGGCATTTTTCAAATGGATCCCTCGCTGGCCAGGCGTTGGAAGAGGGCCAGGATTGTCAACTTTCGCCTACGAGAAGATATCCCCTATCATGGGACACCTCTGGCTGATATGTTCCCCTTCTTATAAACTTCC
The DNA here is from genome assembly GCA_029233225.1 of Lepidodactylus listeri. Classification (NCBI taxonomy): domain Eukaryota; kingdom Metazoa; phylum Chordata; class Lepidosauria; order Squamata; family Gekkonidae; genus Lepidodactylus; species Lepidodactylus listeri. Next base: position 7,910,020 of record JARCFY010000008.1, on the reverse strand, counting down.
TTACGAAGTTTAGAGTTAATCCAACATTGGGTGGTACAAATGTTCCTGTACCCAGGTTTGCCAGCCTCCAGGTAGGGTCTGGCGGTCTCCCAGAATTACAGCTGATTTGCGGACGACGGAGATCAGTTTGCCTGGTGGATCTAGCTGCTTTGGAGGACAGACTCTATGGCAGGGGTGGCCAAATCGTGGCTCGGGAGCCGCATACAGCTCTTTCACACATATTGTGCGGCTCCCGGCAGGGTGGCTGGGGAAGCTAAATATCATTAGCAGCAGGGCTATTTTGGGGCAGGAACGCACAGGAACGGAGTTCCGGCTGGCTTCCGAGTTGGCCACGCATACAGACCCTCCCCCCGGTTCCCTAGCCCCCCCGCAAGCCACAGGGTGCCAGGGGAAGCCAAGCTGATCTAGGGAGGGAAGGCAGCTTAAACTGTCTCCCCTCTTTGGGTTCCCCAGACACCCCACAGCTGCAAGGCGCCTGGGGAAGCCGATCCAGAAACTGCCTTCCTTCCCTTGGGTTCCTCATGCACCCCGCAAGCCACGGGGCACTTTGGGAAGCCAATCCTGGGAGGGAGCTGCACTGTCAGGGGTGTGGCCTAATATGCTAATGTGTTTCTGCGGTTGGGTATGGCCTATTATGCTAATGAGCTCCTGCTGGGCTTTTTCTACCAAAAAAGCCCTGATTAGCAGACAAATATCACTGGACAAATAAGTATCATGATCAATCTCTGCTTTTACCCCTTTGGTTATTATCTTTGGCAATCTCATTTAATGTTCATAAAAAGCAAATCTGCATATTTCCCAATAGAAACATGTAATATTTGTTCATGTTTTGCGGCTCCCGCGCATCTGGCATTTATTCTATGTGGCTCTTACATTAAGCAAGCTTGGCCACCCCTGCTCTATGGCATTAGAACCCACTGAGGTACTTTCCTGCGCCAACCCCACCCTCTTGCTCCACCCCAAATCTCCAGGAATTTCTGAACCCAGAGTTGGCAACCCTAACTTTATCACTATGGGCCGCAGTTGAGGAATTCACTCCCTCTCTCCTTCAATATAAAAATAATCCCAGCATACAGAACATTAAGTACTTCTTAAGTAGGGCTGCCAAGTCAGCCCGGGGGGCGGGGGATCCCCCGCTACAGGGGTTCCCGACCCGCCGGCCAACATTCGGCCGGCGGGGGAACTCTACCCCCAAAGTCATCCAGTTAGGATGACTTCCCCAGTGTAATGATGTCACCCAGAAGTGACGTCATCACGTTGGGGACGTTGCCGGGACGACGCTCTAGCAATCGCCCCGAAACTCTATAGTACCATAGAGTTTTGGGGCAATTGCCAGAGCATCGCCCTGGCAACGCCCCCAACGTGATGATGTCACTTCCGGGTGACATCATCGCGGCGCGTGTGTAAGCGCGCGCGCCGGGGAAGCTCCTGGACCGAGGAGGACTCCCCCCCGCCGGTAAGTCTCAACGACTTGGCAACCCTATTCTTAAATGAAGTACATCTTCACCCAAAAAGTGATTAACACCATGGAATTCACTGCCACAGGAGGTGGCGGCGGCTACAAGCATGGACAGCTTCAAGAGGGAATTGGATAAATGTATGGGGCAGGGATCCATCAGTACCTATTAGCCACTAAGTATAGATAGGAACTCTCAGTCTGGGGCAAGTGATGCTCTGTATTCTTGGTGCTTGGGGGGGAGGGCAACAGTGGGAGGGCTTCGAGTGTCCTGGCCCCACTGCTGGACCTCCTGGTGGCACCTGGTGTTTTTGGCCACTGTGTGACACAGAGCGATGGACTGGATGGGCCACTGGCCTGATCAAACACTGGCTTCTGTTACGTTCTTAAATCCCTGCTGCCACCAGCCTTGGCTATTGCCCCATGCCTATCGCAACTGCGACCACGCTTCCAAGTTGACTTCAAGGGCAGACCCACGTGTTACAGCAGCCTAGCCCTCTTCACAGCCGATTCCACTTGCTTCTCCGAGGCTCCAGTGTAGCCCTCAGACTCATAATAGGGTAGAACTGTTGGGTAGAGCAGCCGTACACGGGATTCAATACACCTGGTGTTTCAGAACAAAAGTGGAGGGGGAGGGATTAGGAATTTGCAATCTGCAATTTGCAGTGGGAGGGGTTGGAGGCGTACTGTCTGTCTCAGGAGAATGCAGAGTCCTATAGCTGTCGAATAATGCAAGATGAATGTAATTGTGTAACACTTAGTTGTGGTTAATGGGAACAGCCGTCTGGATTCTTGAGATCCAGGATAATCCAAAGCTTTGCTCCCTGATAAGGTAACCTGCGGTGTCAGCTGGAGATGGTTTTATGGCAGTTTGTCCTGTTCCTTTTTTGGAGTTAACTGAAGAAGAAGAGATTGGATTTATACCCTGCCCTTTACCACCCGATGGAGTCTCAGAGTGGTTTACAATCTCCTTTTCCCCTCCCCTCCCCACAACAGACACCCTGTGAGGCAGGTGGGGCTGAGAGAGCTCTTTCAAGGACTGCTCTTGAGACAACAGCTCCGAGAGAACTTGTGACTGACCCAAGGTCACACCAGCGGTGTGCTGACTGCCTAACGCACTGGCCAACAGCCTGCTGTCTCTGATGGAGGCTGTATCAGGCTGGGCGTTGGAGTATCCCAGACTATTGGTCTTGGGCAGGGGTGGGCAAACTGTGGCTCGGGAGCTGCATGCGGCTCTCTCACATATATTATGTGGCTCCCAGCAGGGCGGCTGGGGAAGCTAAATATCATTAGCAAACAAATATCATTGGACAAATTAATATCATTATCAATATCTGCTTTTACCCCTTTTGTTACTATTTTTGGCAGTCTCATTTAATGCTAATAAAAAGCAAATTTGCTTATTTTCCAATGAAAGCAGGTAATATTTGTTCATGTCTTGTGGCTCTCAAACATCTGATGTTTATTCTATGCGGCTCTTACGTTAAGCAAGTTTGGCCACCCCTGTTCTAGGTGGCTCTTACGCTGAGCAAGTTTGCCCACCCCTGGCTTAGAGGGAGCATTGATCACAGGGTTAGGGGAAGGGAGGCACGTCAGTGAGGTAAAATATCAGAGTCCACTCTCCAAAGCAGCCATTTCCTCCAGGGGAACTGGTCATAGTGTCTGGTGATGTCCAGCTACCTGTGAAGAGAGGGAAGAAAAACCTAAACCAACCAAGCCAAAACCTCCAAAGGAAGTTTAGAACACTAGTAAAGGGCCGAAAGTTTAAAACATCAATAGGTATAGGGGTCCTGGAGGGTTTTTTTTGTCATATTCTGGGGGTGGAACAGTGGTCACTGCGGGCGTGGAGGGGGAAGTATTTGTGAATTCCCTGGATTGTGCAGGGGGGCGGGGTTGGACTAGATGACCTTGGAGGTTCCTTCCAACTCTATGATTCTAGGATTCTACAAAAGTATACCTGTGAGCCGAAACCCACCAGGCGATAGTGGGTTCTTTTTGTGTATTTGTCACTTTGATGCTTTGATGAGGCTTCATTTGGGTCCCTATATGTTTCTGAAATAAACACATGCACAAACTGAGAGCCGGTTTGGTGTAGTGGTTAAGTGGGCGGACTCTGATCTGGGAGAACTGGGTTTGATTCCCCACTCCTCCACTTGCACCTGCTGGATGATCTTGGGCAAGCCATAGTTCTGGCACAGCTGTCCTTGAAAGAGCAGTTTCTGTCAGAGCTCTCTCAGGGTGACTGTTGTGGGGAGGGGAAGAAGTTTGTAAGCCGCTCTGAGACTCCAAGTGAAGGGCGGGGCATAAATGCAATCTCCTCCTCCTCTTCTTCCTCTTCCATCTATGCTTATTGATGTTTTTAACTTCTGGCCCTTATTACTTGTGTTCTAAACTTCCTTTGGAGATCTCCAGATACCACTTGGAGGTTGGCAACCGATTACCTGAGCAGGTAACTCCAACTGGAATTGCTCACCTGTGCCTATGATTCTTCTTGGGGGGGGGGGGAGAAATGAAATATCATAACCGTTTGCCTCTCGGAAAACTCCTATCTCCTTATACGGTGTATTCCTTATTCCCCTGAAGGCGCCGTCAATTGCCAATGATATACGAACATCACTTTGAAGCGCTTTGAGCTCACGCCTGGTGCGGCCTGTTACCATGAGTCCTGATAACTGGAGTGTCTTGTTTACCGCATTCCCAGGAGCTCGGTCAGGTTACGGCCCACAAAGATACCCGAGGGAAGGCCCATCTCTCTTCTCTCAGGCTGTCTCATCCTTCAGTGTGCGTTAAGTCGACGGAGCAGCGCTCTGGGCCAGTGGGACTGAGGCTTGTGGGTCACCTTGTTTAAGCAAGAATACCCTCCAAAGTTTCCTCCAGCTCCTCAGACTCTCTTCAGACTTCTCCTCTGTGGATCTGGATGTCAAATTTTAGCTGCTATCTATTGATTTGAAGACATTTCCATCCCATCTCACCTCTTCAAGCTAGGGTTGCTGGCCTCCAGGTAGGGCTTGGAGATCATGAGAACAGAAGAGAAGCCGTGCTGGATCAGGCCAATGGCCCTTCCAGTCCAACACTCTGTGTCACACAGTGGCCAAAACCCAGGTGCCATCAGGAGATAGAGCAGCAGGGTCAAAATAACATAAGAAAAGCCATGTTGGATCAGGCCAGTTGGCCCATCCTGTCGAACACTCTGTGTTACATAGGGACCAAAACTCCGGTGCCACCAGGAGGTCCACCAGCAGGGTCATAAGAACATGACAGAAGCCATGCTGGATCAGGCCAGTGGCCATTCCAGTCCAACACTGTGTCACACAGTAGTTGTTAAAACCCAGGAGCCATCAGGAAGTCCACCAGCGGGGCCAGATTAACCCCAGAAGCTAGACAGAGTGTTCCATCTAGACCTTGTGGCTACAAGTCGCTGATGGACCTCTGTGGCACATATTTATCCAATCCCCTCTTCAAGCTGTCTGTGCTTGTAGCCGCCACCACTTCCCGCGGCAGTGAATTCCCCGTGTTAATGACACTTTGGGTGAAGAAGGACTTCCTTTTCTCTGTTTTATCTCCTGGAATCACAGTTGATCTACAGACAACAGCGGTTAGTTCTCCTGGAGGAAAGAGCTGTGGACTCTATGGTATTATACCCTGCTGTGGACCCTCTCCCAAACCCAATCTCCCCAGGCTCCATTAGGGTTACCGACCTCCAGGTGGTGGCTGAAGATCTCTTGGGATGGCATTGGCAACTGATGTGCAGGCAACAGAGATCAGTTCACCTGGACAAAATGGCTGCTTTGGAAAGTGGACTCTACGGCCTTATACCCCAGAATCAGACCCTCGGTTCATCAAAGTCAGTATTGTCTACTCAGACGGGTAGTGGCTCTCCAGGGTCGCAGGCAATAGGTCTTTTCCATCACCTCCTCCTTGAGCCTTCTAACTGGAGATGCCGGGACCTGAGACATTCTGCCTGCCAAACAGATGCTCTACTGCTGAGCTACAGCCCCACTTCATGGCTCTCCAGGGTCTCAGGCAGAGGTCTTTTCCATCACCTCCTGCCTGGTCCTTTTAACTGGGGATGTCGGGGATTGAACCTGGGACCTTCTGCATACGAAACAGAGGCTCTGCCACTGAGCCATGGCCCCTCTCCTGAATGGAACTCTCACACGTAGCTGCCTTATATGGAATCAGACCCTCAGTCCGTCAAAGTCAGTATTGTCTACTCAGACTGGCAGCTGCTCTCCAGGGTCTCAGACTGAGGTCTTTAACATCTCCTACTGCCCGGTCCTTTTAACTGGAGATGCCGGGGATTGAACCTGGGACCTTCTGCACGCCAAGCAGAGGCTCTAGCACTGAGCTACAGGCCCACTTCATGGCTCTCCAGGGTCTCAGGCTGAGGTCTTTCACATCTCCTACTGCCCGGTCCTTTTAACTGGAGATGCCGGGGATTGAACCTGGGACCTCCTGCACGCCAAGCAGAGGCTCTACCACTGAGCTACAGCCCTTCTCCATGGCTCTCCAGGGTCTCAGGCTGAGGTCTTTCCCATCACCTACTGCCTGTTCCTTTTAACTGGAGATGCCGGGGACTGAACCTGTGGCCTTCCGTGTGCCGAGGAGATGCTTTATCACTGAGCCATGGCCCCTCCCTCCGACCACCTGGACCCCTAACTTGAAGGAACAAGGCCTTGCAGTTGTCTGTTGCCCCAGGCACAAGTTTTGCTCCCCAGCCACTTGGTGTCTGCAAAAGGAACATGTCTGGTTGTACCGAAGCATCTTGTCTCATTAGGTCCTGACACCCCTTGTTTAGTATAAATATTTGATGTTCCGACAGATGTCCAGGCCGCATGCTGTTATATATAGCATCCTTTATATCTCGTGCACTCTCCATTCTAGCGCTCCATTTTAGCTTTTCAAGCTCAGAGCGCCTCACAATGAGGTTGCCTGTTGGGGCTTCATGCTTAGGTCGCCAAACTCCAGGTGGGGCCTGGGGATCTCCCAGAATTACAACTGACCTCCAGATATCAGTTCCCTTGGAGGAAGCAGCTCCTTTGGATGGTGGGCTTGATGTCATTATACCCCAACGGAGGTCCCTCCCCTCCCCGCAACAAACCCCACCCTCCCCAGCCTCCCCCCAAAAAACCCTCCAGGTATTTCCCAACCCAGAGCTGGCAACCCAGCTTCATGCCACAATGGACCCTGACGCACATTGGGACAAAAAAAATTTCCACCTTCGAGAGAAGAAGAAGAAAAAGAAGAGGAGGAGGAGGAGATTGGTTTTATACCCCACTCTTCACTACCTGAGGGAGTCTTAGAGCAGTTTACAATCTCCTTCTCTTCCCCTCCCCACAACATCCACCCTTGTGGGAGGCGGGGATGAGAGAGTTCTGGGAGAACTGTGACTGACCCAAGGTCACCCAGCAGGCTGCATGTGGAGGACTGGGGAATCAAACCCAGTTCTCCAGATTAGAGTCCACCAATCTTAACCACCACACCAAACTGGTTCTCAGAAAGGTGGCACTGGGTTCTGCTGTCCTTGCAGTAATTTACTTCAGTTTCTGCTTCAGAGATTCTCAGATTTGACAGTTGGTCCTTTTGGGTTTTGGCACTGCCACCGTGGCACTGGTTCTGCTGGGAACATTGCACTAGTTCTGCCACTGACCTTGCAAACATGTCCTCCCCCCCTTCACTTTCTACTGCAGAGTTTCTCTGGAACTTTCTGCTGGGCTTGTATTGCCTTGCTATTTCTCCCCATTGGAAACAATGGAGGATGGGTGCACCTTCTTTGGGTGCCCATAGAATTGGACCCTCTGGTTCAATCTTTTTGAGACCTGGCGGTCCTTTTGGGGAGAGGCTCCAGCAGCTATCCCACAAATTTGATGCCTCTATCTCAAACCACCTCCCCCCACTGAATATATCCTATGAGATTTGCCATTAACTATAATGGCCCCATAGGGTATAAAGAGCTGAATAATAGCAAATTAAAGACAAATAGCGTTCAGGAATTTTTGTTCAACTACTGAATAGATATTCTGTTTTGGTATATAGCTGAATGAATACTCGATAATACTGATAAGGCATTATTTGGGTATTTATTTGGCTTGGTATATACCAAATGCGCACTCCCAAACCTCCACATTCAAAGGCACTAAACCTCTGCGCCCCAGAGGTGGAAACAACACGAAGGAAAGGCCTCGGCCTCTATGCCCTGTTGTTGGCCCTCCAAAGGAACTGGCTGGCCACTGCGTGAGACAGGATGCTGGACTAGATGGACCACTGGTCTGATCCAGCAGGGCTCTTCTTGTGTTCTTAGGATGCTGGACTAGATGGACCCCTGGTCTGATCCAGCAGGGCTCTTCTTATGTTCTTAGGATGTTGGACTAGATGGACCACTTGTCTGAGCCAGCAGGGCTCTTCTGATATCCTGAGGATGCTGGACTAGATGGACCACTGGTCTGATCTAGCAGGGCTCTTCTTATGTTCTTAGGATGCTGGACTAGATGGACCACTGGTCTGATCCAGCCGGGCTTTTAGGATGCTGGACTAGATGGACCACTGGTCTGATCCAGCCGGGCTTTTCTGATGTTCTTAGCTGATTGCTGTGAACACCAACACCATCTTATGAGAATATTCACACGACATGTGGATTCTTCCCTGAGAGAGATTTGAGAGGAGATGGATAAACTCTTCTTTCACCATCCCGAATGACAGCAGCATCCCAGGACAGATTCCGAACCAGGGCAAGTCATGGCTGAGAAGAACCATCTGTCTGTACATGGAAGGGCTCAGGATGGCGTGACTCCTTCGACTGAAGCCAGTCTGGTGGGGTTCCCTATCAGTGCTAAAGCCTCTCCTATCAGTTATCTGCGGCTGCTCCCGAGACCCCTTTTCTCCCAGAGATTTGGCTGGACGGAAATCTAATCAGCCTCAGATAACACACACCGCCAGTGAAGGGTATGGTTCCCACGGAGAGGAAATACTTCTCTTGTCTCTTTCCAAAGACCCTAGCGTGATGGGAACTCTCCGCAACCCGGCCTGGTTTGGAGGATGTGGCCATTGTTAGGCCTGAATGAGATAGCATGGGGCTCCCCCCCAAACAAATTGCAAGTAGATAAATAGGTACCGATTCGGTGGGAAGGTAAGAGTATTCCATGCACCTCGGTGTCTAGTCAGGCCAGCCACATGACCACGGAAATGTCTTTGGACAGCGCTGGCTCTTCGGCTTGGAAACGGAGATGAGCACCGCATCCCTGGAGTCGTTTTTGACTGGCTTTCGAGCAAGGGAAACCTTTGCCTTCACTAAGGTGCTTCTGGACTCGGAATAGCTAGATTCGAGCCCAGTAGCATCTTAAAGACCAATGAGTTTTTTGGGGCACGAGCTTTCAAGAGTCAAAGCTCTCTTCATCAGATGAAGCCTCCCCCGCCTTGTCAGGCCCAGCGAATAGCAGAATGCCGGCAAAGCTAGACACAAAACTGAGACAGAGTCACTCACTGTGGCTTTCTCCGGGGGCAAACTGGCTCATTCTCCAGCGACTCTGTCCTGCGGAGATGGGAGGTTGCGTTAAGTATTTATAGGAGCCCCTAAAATACATTCAGACCTGTGCATGAAGAAAGCACTCCAGTCCCTGCCCACGGACTCTCAGTCGAAACAAAAGGAAAGCAGATGGGGGGGGGGGGGGGAGAGACGGGAAACTTGGCTCTCACCGAGCCAGACGGAAAGGGCATAAAAGGATTCCAGTGTGGCGCTTTGTGTTCAGGTTGGCTTTGAAAAACGGTTCCGAGACTTCGGATGGCACAACAGTGCAGCGGGGAAACTGCTGATGCGCACGACCCACTGCAATCGCTTCCTACTGGCATTAAAGACACTCTCCGGTTCCCTGTTTGCTTCTTGGCATGACGCGCAGTGCTGGGGGAGACAATCGAGGCCCTGAAGCAGGAGGTCTCCAGTGGGTTAGATTCAAAGCTGCTGGCCATTTCGCTGGCTCCTGAAGAGTAGCTCGCGCAGGCCCTCGAAAACCCTGGGGGGGAAATCAGGACAGAGAACGTAAGAGTCAAAGATCTGGGTCAATCAACATGTGGACAAGGTCAACTGTATAGGATATATATATGGATAGGATGGATGGATAGAAGGAAGGAAGGAAGGAAGAAGAAAAGAGATTGGATTTATACCCCACCACTACCCAGAGGAGTCTCAGAGCAGCTTACAAACTCCTTTCCCCTCCCCTCCCCACAGCAGACAGCCTGTGAGGTCGGTGGGGCTGAGAGCGCTCTTTCCAGAATTGTCCTTGAGAGAACAGCTCTGACAGAACTATAGCTTGCCCAAGGTCATCCAGCCAGGTGCAAGTGGAGGAGTGGGGAATCAAACCCGTCTCTCCCAGATTAGAGTCTGCGCACTTAACCACTGCACCAAACTGGCTCTCACACCAGACTGGCATTACCCAAAGGAGTCTCAGAGCGGTTTACCAACTCCTTTCCCTTCCCCTCCCCACAACAGACACCCTGTGAGGGAGGTGGGGCTGAGAGAGCTCTGTCAGAAACGGCTCTTTTTCAAGCACAGCTGTGCCAGAGCTATGGCTTGCCCAAGGTCACCCAGCAGGTGCAAGTGGAGGAGTGGGGAATCAAACCCGGTTCTCCCGGATTAGAGTCCGCGCTCCCGGAGCATCCCCCGTGCGACATCCCTAATGTGATGACATCACTTCCCAATGACATCATCGTGTCGGGGAGGTCGCTCGCACAATGTCCCCGCCCATCCCTGGAACACTCCCCTCATCACCCCACCAGAGCAGCAAGGGGACGTGGCAACGCTTACTCTATGGCATTGTACCCTCCTGAGGTCCCTCCCCTCCCCAAACTCCACCCTCCCCAGGCTCCACCCCCAAAATCTCTGTGTATTTCCCAACTCAGAGCTGGCAACTCTGGATGCTACTGGACTCAAATCTAGCTATACAGAGATCGGTCGCCTTACATATAAAGCTACCTTACACTGCGGTGGCTCAGAGATCGAGACGCTGAGTGGCAGGCTGGAAGGTCGGTAGTTCAGCAGTTCGAGACCCGAGTGCCGCATGGCGGAGTGAGCTCCCGTCTCTGTCCCCAGCTCCTGCCCGCCTAGCTGTTCGAAAGCAAGAAACCGCAAGGAGATAAACAGGTACCGCTTCGTTAGGAAGGTGACAGCGTTCTGGGTGGCTCGGCGTCTAGTCGTGCCGGCCACATGACCACGGAAACATCCTCAGACAACGCTGGCTCTTCGGCTAGGAAATGGAGATAAGCACCACCCCCCTAGAGTCTGATTCAACTGGCTTTCAAGTAAGGGAAACCTTTACCTTTACCTTTATGTGGAATCATACCTTTGGTCCTTCTAGGTCAGTGCTGAGACTGGCAGTGGCTCTAGAGCAGGGGTGTCAAACATGCGGCCCGGGGGCTGAATCAGGCCCCCTGTGGGCTTCTTTCAGGCCTGCACTGGACCTGGCCATCTCCTGCTTCCAGTTCAGTTGCTGCTGCTGCTTCATCATAGCTTGCTTCGCCAGACTCTCTCAGTCGCTCAGCCATTTCATGTTTTCCCCTGGGCCCTAGACTCCGAACTCTTGAGCGTGAGATTTCTGCGGTGAATGTCAGTAAATCAAAAGTAGGTTTGCAGCTTACAGAGACACACCTGGACAGCACACTCAAGGTTGCAACAGCACAGACATTTTGATGCAATAATTCAGAGGAAGGGGTGTCAGTTATCAGAGACTGTTAAATAAACAATATATTGCAAGCGTGCTGATGTTTTAAGCATGTTTTTATTTTAAGTTTTTTAAAAAAATCTTTGTGTTTGTGTCCTTTATAAAGTTTATATCTCCGCTACCTGGCATTACATTTTATGACACGCATGGCCCGGCCCAACAAGGTCTCACTTATGTCAGATCCAGCCCTCATAATAAATGAGTTCAACACCCCTGCCCTAGAGGGCCTCAGACTGAAGTCTTTCCCATCACCTCCTGCCTGGTCCTTTTTAACTGGAGATGCCGGGGATTGAACCTGGGACCTTCTGCCTGCCAAGCAGAGGCTCTGCCACTGAGCCACAGCCCCACTTCATGGCTCTCCAGGGTCTCAGGCAGAGAGATCTTTCCCATCCCCTCCTGCCTGGTCCTTTTAATTGGAGGTGCTGGGGATCGAACCTGGGACCTTCTGCATTCTAGGGAGATGCTCTACCACTGAGCCACAGCCCCTCTTTACAGCTCTCCAGGGTCTCGGGCTGAGGTCTTTCCCATCACCTCCTGCCTGGTCCTTTTAACTGGAGATGCCGGGGATCAGGGGCATAGAGTTTTGTAAATTCGGGGGGGGGGGGGGAGGGGCTCTTTAGCACACGCGCTTCGCTGGGGCGATGTTCTCCCCCCCCCCCCGAAACCTCTGCGCCTCCCCGGGCCCTTCCAAGGCCCGCCAGCCACTGCTGCAGATGCCTCTCTTCCCCCCCCCGGCCACTCCTTCCCTCTCCCTCCCTCTTTTCCGGGTGAAATAGGGAAAGGGAAGGACGGAGGAGTGGCCAGGGGGGGGGATAGGCACCTGCAGCAGCGGCTGGCGGGCCTTGGAAGGGTCTGGGGTGGCACGTCGGCAGATGCTCCATTTTGCCGGGGGTGGCTGAGCCCCCCTGGGAAATTTCAGGGGTGGCTCGAGCCCTCGAGCCCCCCCCCCCTTGGTCTACGCCTATGCTGGGGATTGAACCTGGGACCTTCTGCCTGCCAAGCAGAGGCTCTACCAATGAGCCACAGCCCTTCCCCTGAATGGAACTCTCACTTGTAACTGCTTTTTACTGAGTCAGACCATCAGTCCATCTCCGTCAGTATTGTCTGCGCAGACTGACAGCAGGTCAGGTAGAGGTCTTTCACTTCACCGACTGTCTGTTCCTTTTAACTGGAGATGCTGGAAATTGAACCAGGGAGGCTAAGCCGATGCTCTACCACTGAGCCACAGCCCCTTCTCAATAGTCTTTTCTTGTACTCAATGTTTTATTGAGGAGCCAGTTTGGTGCAGTGGTTAAGTGCGCAGACTCTAATCTGGGAGAATGGGGTTTGATTCCCCACTCCTCCACTTACACCTGCTGGGTGACCATGGGCAAGCCATAGCTCTGTCCCAGCTGTTCTCTCAAGGGCAGTTTCTGTCAGAGCTCTCTCAGCCCCGCCTACCTCATAGGGTGTCTGTTGTGGGGAGGGGAAGGGAAAGGAGTTGGTAAGCCGCTCTGAGATTCCCTTGGGTAGTGAAGGGCAGGGTATAAATCCAATCTCTTCTTTTTCTTCTTCTTCTTCTTCTTCTATACCCACTTGTCTACATTTGCGGTTTGGAAAGCCAGCTATTTTGTTCCAAAAAGAAACAAAGACTTAAAAAGACACTAATTAGGCAAAAACGAGTGGAAAGAATCAAAGCCCCCCAAGCCGAACAGCACCGAGCGGGAAACGCCAGAGTGGAGAAATCAATAATTTCCTCAAAGAGGACATCGGGGCGGCTTGCCAGATATCCCAAGGGAGAATGTTCGAAGACAAAGGGGACGGGAACGGAAAATCATACAAAAAACTCCGAGGCTTGGCAAGGGACCAGCGAGCCACAACGGCGGAGTTGCATATTCAGAATTCTCTAAGAGGGTAGGGTTAGGATCTGGACTGAGACCCCGATGCTGGGAAAGGGATTGTGAAAAGGATTGCCTCTTCTTCCCCTGAAAATGGGTCGAGGCTTGGGTGGGGGGACAGGCTAGGGTGAGTTCCCCGCACATAAAAGTTGCCAGCTTGCAGGTCGGGCCTGGAGGTCTCCCACTGTTACAGTTGATCTCCAGATCAAAAGTCAGTTCCTCCGAAGAAAATGGCTACTTTGGAGCTTGGACGCTACGGCATTAGACCTCCTGAGGTACCTCCTCTCCCCAAGCCCTGCCTTGACCGGGCTCCACCCCCAAAATCTACAGGACTTTCCCAACACAGAGTTGAAATCCTGGCAAATCTCCAGGCCCCACCTGCAGGTTGGCAACCACCTGGTGGCATCTGGCCGGAAGAAACTGTGTGAGGATTCTTAAGATGGCTGTTGGAGTTGTTGCACTTAGGGCTTCTAGGGCCAGATTTTTATATATGAAAGTAAAACTGATCCAATTTCTAGATAAGTAGCTGGGATCAGTTTCTTCCTTCCTTCCTTCCTTCCTTCCTTCCTTCCTTCCTTCCTTCCTTCCTTCCTTCCTTCCTTCCTTCCTTCCTTCCTTCCTTTCTCCCTCTCCCTCTCTCCCTCCCTCCCTCCCTCCCTCCCTCCCTTTCTTTCTTTCTTTCTTTCTTTCTTTCTTTCTTTCTTTCTTTCTTTCTTTCTTTCTTTCTTTCTTTCTTTCTTTCTTTCTCAATAAAAATAAATTCTTTCACAATTAAACAAAATGAATTCTTTCACAATTAAACATCCTCCTGAGACCTGGACTGAATCAATACCTAGGTTTCCAGTTCACGTGGAGTCTCAGAGCGGCTTACCATCTCCTTCCTTTCCTCTCCCACAACAGACATCCTGTGAAGTAGGTGGGGCTGAGAGAGCTCTTGAGAGAACTGCTCTTGAGAGAACAGCTCTGAGAGAACTGTGACTGACCCAAGGTCACCCAGCAGGCTGCATGTGAAGGAGTGGGGAATCAAACCTGATTCTCCCAGATTAGAGTTGGATTTATACCCCACCCTTCACTCGGAGTCTCAATCTCCTTCCCTTCCTCTCCCCACAACAGACACCCTGTGAGGTCGGTGGGGCCGAGAGAGCTCTGAGAGATTTGTGACTGACCCAAGGTCACCCGGCTGGTTTCATGTGGAGGAGTGGGGAATCCAATCCACTACACCAAACTGGCTCCCCTTCACCAAAGTTGCACCCCCATATGTGACCTGAAGTGGCACAGTCCACACTGCTTCAGGACTCTACTATCTCATTCTGGAGCATGTGTGGACTAGGTGTGAGACCGAGTGGCCTGTGAACTAGAGCCCCATATTCTTCATCCTGGTCCTGGAGGAACTGAGGCATGGCTCTCATTTTTCAAGTCTCCTGTGTGTTGCTGCCCCCCGGTGGCCGAGCAGAGATGGTGCATACCAAAAAGGGAATCTGGGGGGAGGTTCAAGAAGCAAAGACAAACCTAGAATTCAGTGGATTCCACATTGTTGTTTCCGATTCTCCCTTCTATGGGTTTCTCTGAGTTCCAAATAGTATCAGACACACAGATATGCCTTATGTCAGGCCACCCGTGATGTCTTGACCTTTGACATGGCCTCAGAGGGCGGTTTCCTAGCCCTAGGCAGGATCTGAACTGGGGCCTGGTCGTGCTTTACACACAGTTGCCACCAGGGACTCCAAGCTGCAGTATGGCTGCCAGTCCCCTTGCGAACTCGTGTAAAATGTCACGTCTCGTTGGGACGGAGTTCCCAATCCTCAGGGCTTCAGTTGCCCACTGCTGCGCTGAATGGTGGTGGCAGGAAAAAACAACAATGGGTGGGATTATGCAGGCTGCCCCATTTGCACCTTAGGTGATGTAAGGTAGCTCTAGGAATTGCCAGAAACTCTATGGTTTTACCACAGAGTTTCTGGTGATTCCTAGAGCTACCTTATGTCACTTCCGGGTTTTCTCCAGAAGTCATGTAGCAGTGCACATGATGTTGTGCCCCCATGTCCCTGCCCCCAAGCCTCATGCTGGTTGCCAAGCAGTCTAAGCTCGTCCCTCAGATCCTTAAGTGGAGATACGGGATGGGGGTGAAGCTGCGTTCTTCAGCAGGCTCTAGGGCACTTCCCCTATAAATGTGCCTTGGACGAGTCAGTCGAGAGAAGAAGAAGAAGAAGAAGAAGAAGAAGAAGAAGAAGAAGAAGAGATTGGATTTATACCCCACCCTCCACTCCCCAAGGGAGTCTCAGAGCGGCTTACAAACTCCTTTCCCTTCTCCTCCTCACAACAGACACCCTGGGAGGTAGGTGGGGCTGAGAGTGCTCTTTCCCAAGCTGTCCTTGAGGGAACAGCTGGTACAGAGCTATGGCTTGCCCAAGGTCATCCAGCCAGGTGCAAGTGGAGGAGTGGGGAATCAAACCAGGTTCTCCCAGATTAGAGTCCGCGCACTTAACCACTAGACCAAACTGGTTCTCTGCTCACTTTTGCCTAGTGGCAGCTCTCTTGCACAGGGAAGGGTGATGGCTCAGTGGAAGAGCTGGTGCTTGGCATGCAGAAGGTCCCAGGTTCAATCCCCAGCATCTCCAGTTGAAGGACCAGGTAGGAGGTGACGTGGAAGACCTTTCTGCTGGAGGGCCACTGCAAGTTGGAGGAGGCAACCATTCCTTGATAGACCATAAGGCAGCTTCATTTGTGCAGTGCTCTTTCCCAGCACCTCACCTTCTGCTTGATATTGTCAGTATTACTGAATTTTCCAATCTCTTGGTGACTAGACACATAAACATGTAAGAACGTAAGAGAAGCCCTGTTGGATCTGGCCAATGGCCCAGCTAGTCCAACATTCTGTGTCACACAGTGGCCAAAACCCAGGTGCCTTTCACTGAAACTCCCTTATACTGAATCAGACCGTTGGTCTGTCAGAGCCGGTGTTGTCTACTCCAACTAGCAGTGGCTCTCCAGGATCTCAGGTGGAGGTCTTTCATGTCACCTACTACCTGGTGCTTACCTGGAGGTGCCGGGGAATGAACCTGGGACCTTCTGCACACCAGGCAGATGTTCTGCCACTGAGCCACGGCCCCTCCCTGCAACCCCCTGCCTAAATAGGTAGTTCTCCTAAAGAAAATGGCGGCTTTGGAGGATGGACTCCATAGCATTATGCCCTGCTGAGTTTCCTCCCCAAACCCCACCCTCCCCAGGCTCCACCTCCCCAATTTCCAGGTATTTCCCAACCCAGAGCCATCTTAGTATAGTGATTAAGAGCAGCAGACTCTAATCTGGAGAACCAGGTTTGATTCCCCACTCCTCCACATGAAGCCAGCTGGGTGACCATGCGTCAGGCACAGTTCTCTCATCCCAAAAAATAAACCTAGCTTGCCACAAAAAGAGCTAGAGTTTCAGGGTGCCAGACAATCTTCGGATCTTCTTATACTACACCTACTGCCATATGATGATTAATTAGGGCAGGGGTGGCCAACCTTGCTTAACGTAAGAGCCACATAGAATAAACGTAAGAGCCACATAGAGATGTCTGAGAGCCGCAAGACAGGAACAAATATCACACACACATTTTTATTTTTAAAAATATGCAAATTTGCTTTTTATTAACGTTAAATGGGACTGCCAAAAATAAAAACAAACGAGGAAAACCGGTTATTGATAATGATATTACCTGTTTGCTAATGATATTGAGAGAGAGAGAGAAAAAGAGAGAGATGGAAAGAAAGAATTAAAGAAGTGGAAAGAAAGAGAGAGAGAGAAACTAGGAAAGCAAATAGATGGGAGGGAGGAGGGAAGGAAGGAAGGAAGGGAGAAAGAGAGAAAAAGCATGCCTCCCCTTTGCTTCCCCAGCCGCCCTGCCAGGAGCCGCACAATATGTGTGAAAGAGCCACATGTGGCTCCCGAGCCACAGGTTGGCCACCCCTGAATTAGGGTTTCCAATCCCCAATTGGGGGCAGGGGATCCCCTGGTTTGGAGCCCCTCTCCCTGCTCCAGGGCTGTCAGAAAGCAGCGGGGATGGCTGCTGGGGGCTCCATTATACCCTATGGAAACCGGTCCCCATATGGTATAATGGAGAATTGATCTGTGGGTATCTGGGGTTCTGGGGTGGGGTGGGTGTTTCTTGAGGTAGAGCACCAAATTTTCAGCATAGCTGGTGGTGCCTCTCCTGAAACCCCCCCCCCCAAGTTTCAAAAAGATTGGACCAAGGGTCCCATTCTGTCAGCCACTCAAAAAGTTGCCCCTGCCCTCCATTGTTTCCAATGGAGAGAAACATTTAGAAAGAATGTGATCCCCTTAAATGTGGTGGCCAGAACTCCTTTCCAGCTTGTCGGCCTCACCTGGCCACCATAGTGACATCAGAAAAGTGATGTCACATCCTTGCTCCTGGCCCCACCCCCAAAGTTCCCAGGTATTTCTTTAGTCAGAACTGGCAACCCTATAATTAATTAATTTCCCAACCCAGAACTGACAGTTCTAAATCTGGGTCTTTAATTAGGGTCGCTAGCCTCCAGGCGGTAGCTGGAGATCTCCCACTATCAGGGGTCCGTTGGGGCCGGAGCGAGGCGGAGCAAAGCTCCGCCAGCTCAGGAGTGGCCACTAGGGCAGCCACGGGCCGAATCAGATTCTCTAATCTGATTCAGCCCACTGCCGAATTGCCACCGAAATTCGACGGCAACTTTAAAAGCAACTGGAGGGGAGAGGGTTTGAGGGAGAGGCTCCAAACTTGCAGGGTAGCTGCTGGGGCCTCTTCTCGAAAGACCCACCAAGTTTCAAGAAGATTGGACCAGGGGGTCCAATTCTACGGGCCCCCAAACAGGTTGCCCCTGTTCTCTCCATTGTTCTCTATGGGAGGAAAAAAGTTAACATTTTTTCCCACCATAGAGAACAATGGAGGGGATGGGACAACCTGTTTGGGGGCCCATAGAATTGGACCCCGTGGACCAATCTTCTTGAAACTTGGTGGGTCTTTCGAGGAGAGGCCCCAGCAGCTACCCTGCAAGTTTGGAGCCTCTCCCTCAAACCCCCTTTTCTCCAGCCCCTCATATACCCTATGGGTTTTTGCCATTGATTTCAATGGCCCATAGGGTATAATGGGGCTGAAACTGACATTCCCTTTCTGACACACTTCTGGTGATGTCAGGGGACGTGGCACACGCTAATGAGTTATGCTAATGAGTTATGCTAATGAGCTCCTGCACCTCTTTTTCTACGAAAGGACCCCTGCCCACTATTACAATTGATCTCCAAAGGGGTCATTTCGTAGAAAAAGAGGTGCAGAAGCTCATTTGCATAACTCCTCATTTGCATATGCCACACCCCCTGACATCACCGGAAGTGTGTCAGCAGGCGACACCCACCGCTCAGGCTCCACCCCCGAAATCTCCAGGTCTTTCCCAATTTAGAGCTGGCGAGCCAGCTAGATTCCTTTGCTCTTGCAGGGAAGCAACACCAAAATGCGCATGAAAAGACAGATCAAGTTAGTCTGCTTTTGCTTTTTTCCACAGCGCATCACCATATGTGCCCGCTCCTGGGCTTGTTACTCCCGGAACGGCGTTCCAGCACGTTCCTGCTCAAAATGACCCCTGGATCTCTAGACGACAGAGATCAATTCATCTGGAGAAAATGGCCTCTTTGGAAAATAGCTGCTTCAGAATCGGTGGCATTAGAACCCACCGAAGTCCGTCCTCTCCCCAAACCCCGCCCTTCTCAGGCTCCACCCCCCCAAATCTCCAGGTATTTCTCAACCCAGAGCTGGCAACCCTCCCTCTTTACAGACGTGTAAACGTGTTTGAGACCAGGTCCTGATATTTTCGACACACAGATTACCCTGCGTGGCTTCCCCCCTCGTCTCCTATACCCAGAAGTCTCTTTCCAGGGCAGACAAAACACGGTTTCTATGCCAGCTATCGATATGGGCCCAGAAAGAAAACAAACACCCAGATGCCACTCCGGACACACACACCACCAGACCATCCTGTTTGTCTTTCAATTTCTGTGAGAACAGGCCCGGCTGTTTTTAGCTAAGTGACCTGTTGCTGGGGGGATTATCGGTCAGGAGGTGGGCTGGAAAAGTCTAATCTTTTTCCTGCCAAAGGCAGGAGGCTTATCTAGAGAACCAAAAAAGCCATTTGGACTGGAGCTGGTGGTTCGGTGATTAATGAGGTCCCCGGGGCGGCAGAGCCGCTCAACCCAGTGGAGGAGGAGGGGGGAATCGAGGTCTGCTCGTGAGCCTGAGAACCAGAGGAAAGGATCTGGGCTGGAGAGAGAGTTAAGAACATAAGAGAAGCCAGTGTGGGATCAGGCCAGTGGCCCATCCAGTCCAACACTCTGTCACACAGTGGCCAAAAATACCAGGTGCCATCAGGAGGTCCAGCAGTGGGGCCAGGACACTAGAAGCCCTCCCACTGTTCTCCCCCCCCCCTCCCCCAAGCACCAAGAATGCAGAGCATCACTTGCCCCAGACCGAGAGATCCTATCTGTATCTTGTGGCTAATAGCCATTGATGGACCTCTGCTCCATATGTTTATCCAATTGCCTCTTGAAGCTGTCCATGCCTTTAGCCGTCACCACCTCCTGTGGCAGTGAGTTCCATGTGTGAATCACTCTTGGAGGGAAGAAGGACTTCCTTTGATCCGTTCTAACCCGACTGCTCAGCGATTTCATGGAGTGCCCACAAGGAGTTCTTGTCTTGTGAGAAAGGGAGAAAAGGACTTCTTTCTCTACCTGCTCTGTCCCCTGCATAATCTTGTAAACCTCGATCATGTCACCCCTCAGCCGTCGTTTCTCCAAGCTCAAGAGCCCCAAGCGCTTTAACTTTTCTTTATAGGGAAAGTGTTCCAACCTGTTTATCATTCTAGTTGCCCTTTTATTGCACTTTTCCCAATGCTATACAGTACTCCAAATGAGGTTGCACCATCGATTTATACAGGGGTATTATAATACTGGCTGATCTGTTTTCAATTTCCTTCCTAATAACCCCCAGCATAGCACTGGCCTTTTTCACTGCAGTCACACACTGTCTCAACATTTCCAGTGAGTTATCTATTACGACTCCAAGATTCTCTTAGTCAGTCTCCGCCAGTTTGGACCCCATCAGTTTGGGGTTCCCATCCTCCAAATGGGGCCTGGAGGTCATAAGGTAGAGAGTCTCCAGGGCCAATTCCTCACTAGTTGTTGCCCCGGCTTCACTCCCCGTTAAAATCTGGGGCAGAGCAACAGTTCCCCACATGTTGCTCTGGGTCTTTATTTGTCCCGAATTTAATACTCGTTTTCCCTGGATCTTTCGTTTCCTGGCTTTTCAGGGTTTTTTTTTTTGCCCCGGGCATTCAGGTGGGGAACTCCGAAATCAGGGTTTCTTGCTCCACCTCTTTAACGCCCCTCTGCTTCTTTCTCTCCCCTTTCCCTCCCCTTTCCCGCCCTGGCGCTAGTGGGTTTTTTTTTGTTCCCCGCTTTGTTGCGTTACAACAACACGTCATGACATTGATCCACTGTTGACTGGCATTTAAATGTCTTTTTTTTTAATGTAGTTTTATTGTTGATGTATCCACATTTCTGTGTAGCATTGTTTGAACAAAAGTCACGCCTGAGTCACGCCACTGTAAAAATATGTATTGATGGCTTTGAGGTGCAGCGCAAGCTCGTTTCCCCCCCCCCCCCCATTGCATTACAACAACACGACATGGCATTAATCCATCGTTGTGTGTTTATTTTGTTCGGGGCCAATGTATTGCGGGTGGCGTGGTGGTGTGGACACATTTTTTGTCGGGGGATCATGTGTAGTGTTGCATGATCCCCCTCCATTTCCCATCCCTTTCCCATCCTCCAATTCCCCAATTTTTTTTTCTTTTCGCGGGCCTTTCCTAATGGCGAAAGTGACCAGAGTTGTTTCATGCGCATGTGTGGAGGATCCTTGCCGCTCTGTGGGATGGTTCGTCACAATGAAACTCCACCTACATTAAAAAAGGGGGGGAAGGGGGGGGTGCATGATGTACTTTCCCAGGAATTATGAAAACCCTTGGCCAATCGTGACGTTGTTGCGTCACGACGTTATAATGAAACTCCACCTACATTTTTTTTAAAAATGGTGGGCGGGGGCTCAAGATTTGGGGCAAGGACAGATGCGGAAATGAATAACCGGCACCAATCTGGGTCAGATTCATGTAATGCGGAAACGCGCAGACTGATTCAGACCAATTAAACCCAGGAGGAAAGGGAAGCAAAGCCCTTGTGCGGAATTGGCCCAGGTGAAAGAAAATTAGAGTCCAGGGGCACCGTTAAAACCAACAAAGGTTTATTCAAGGTATGAGCTTTTGTGTGCAAAGCTCACTTTTGCAAATACATTGGAATGGTAGATGAGGTTCTGAACTTACAGACAGGGATTTAACAGCAAAATTAACATGTAACATGGTGATGTTTAAGTCACGCAAAGTGCAAAACTAAATAACACTCTTGTAAGGTCAACAGTTGTAAAGCAATAAATATGTCAAAATAGCAGATAGATGTCTAAAGTTTTTTTTCTAATTGTGGGAAGTAACAGAATCTTAATTATCTCCTCTCAGGTGCGGAGGGCGCTTAACAGTATATTTTGAGCAGGATGTAATGTTGTCAGCAGATATCCATTCAGTTTTCTAATGTACTGTTCTGAAAAAAGCAATACACTAAAATACAGATGATTTATAGTCCTTCTCGTTGAGAATACATATGTGAGGACTGAGTGAGTTAGCATATGTAATGGGATAAAAATCCAATATCTCTGTTCAGTCCTGGGGAGGTTTTTTGTTCCAACCTCCTGGGATTGTGACTGATTTCCAGGTAAAAGAGACCACTTTTCCTGGAAGCTGGACTCTATTGCATTACACCCCGCTGAAGTCTCTCCCCTCCCCTTCAGGAATTTCACAACCCAGAGCTGGCACTCTAGGTGTGGTATATTTATTGGATGTATGTATATTAGGGTTGCTATGCTAGGTCCTTACCGCCTGCTCCCCTGGATCTTCCAGTGTGCAAGTGAAGTGCACATGCCACAGTGACATCACCCAGAAGTGACATCGTCATGTCGGGCATGTCATGCAGGGGACGCTCTAGCATTTGGCCAAAATCTCTATGGTGACCATAGAGTCTTCAACCAAATGCTAAAGTGTCCAGGGGTCCATCAAGTCCAGCATCCTGTCTCTCACAGAGGCCAACCACTTCCTCTGGAGGCCCAAAAACAGGACACAGAGGCTGAGGCCTTCTCCTGATGTTGCCTCATGACTCTGGGATTCAGGGAGTCGGTGCCTCTGAATGTGGAGGTTCCCCTCAGCCACTGTGGCTAGTAGCCATTGATAGACTGATCCTCCATGAATCTATCTCTCATCCCTTTTGAAAGCTGTTTATTCCTGTGGCCATCATGATGTCCCCTAGCAGCGAATTTCACATTTTAATAACTCTCTGTTCTACCATGTGACTTTGCTTCCCCACTGGTTGTTTCCAGATTTCTGCAGGTCAAATCTTATTGCATTATCTATCGGATGTTCCACCTTGTTGATCGTATTGACTTTTTCCTTGTAATCCACTTGGCGTCCCAGCAAGAAAGGGAAATGATAAATCGTGTTAAACAAATATACAAAGAAAGAAAGAATTAAAATGTGCCTGTTAGAACCATTGTAGAAATTTGCTCCATTTTTTTTTCAGGGTGGGGGAGAACTGAATTCCGATGTGCTGCTTATGGATTTGCAGTTGCGGCTCTAATAAACTAGTTTCAAAATTGGCTAGTTATTGCATCCACACTGTCAATAAAACGAGCATCATTTTAGACAAGTCATACCTGGAGTCTAAAGTTTAGCCCTGGTGACTGAAGTCAGTGTTCAAATCAGTGTTTTAACACCATGATGAATTTCTACAGCTTGAGGCAAATTAGACAGGCACACATGTTTTGAAACAGTAACAATGGTTAAAACGCTGTATTCATACAAAATACCAATAGAATAATAACAAAGACAAATGTTATGTGGAAATAATCCTGATGAAGCCTTATCTCAGTATGGAAAACACCGGGTGAGTCTGCCCCCTAGTGGGAACTGCTCAAAATAACCTCTTTCCTTTCCCACCCCCAGAGACTCTGTGAGGTATTTTTTAAAGGTTTACTTTATTTATACCCTGCTTTTCTCCCCAATGAGGACCCAAAGTGGCTTGCATCGCTCTCCTCACCTTGATTTTATTCTCACAGCAACCCTGTTAGGTACATTAAGCTGAGAGAGCGTGACAGCCCAAGCTCACCCAGTGAGTTTTCGCAGTAGAGTGGGGATTCGAACCTGGAGTCTACTAGACCCGAGTTTGACACTTTAACCACTACACCACCCTGGCTCATGAAGAAGAAGAAGAGGAGGAGGAGGAGGACGAGAAGATTGGATTTATGCTCCACCCTTCACTCAGAGTCTCAGAGCGGCTTACCCTACAACAGGCACCCTGTGAGGCAGGTGGGGCTGAGAGAGCTCTCTCAAGAACTGCCCTTGAGAGAACAGCTCCGAGAGAACTTGTGTCTGACCCAAGGTCACCTGCCTGGCTGCATGTGGAGGAGTGGGGAATCAAACCCGGTTCTCCAGATTAGAGTCCGCCACTCTTAACCACCACACCACACTGGCTTGTGAAGAAGAGGAGGAGGAGGAGGAGGAGATTGGATTTATACTCCACCCTTCACTCAGAGTCTCAGAGCGGCTTACCCTACAACAGACACCCTGTGAGGTAGATGGGGCTAAGAGAGCTCTCTCGAGAACTGCCCTTGAGAGAACAGCTCCGAGAGAACTTGTGTCTGACCCAAGGTCACCTGCCTGGCTGCATGTGGAGTGGGGAATCGAACCCGGTTCTCCCGATTAGAGTCCACCAGGAAAGGTGCCGGTGGATGCAAGGGTGCCCGTGGGCCTCATGCTGGGGACTGCTGCTCTAAGCTTTACTAAAATGGAACCGATTACCTTGGGGGGGGGGGGCAGTCGCTGGAGGTCTCAGGCTCTGGAGGTCCGGCACTGAGGTAGGAGCTGGGCCAGATGACCTGTCCTATAAGGTCCCTTCCAGCTCTGTGTTTCTTTGTGTTCTAGATTAGAATAACGGTAACATTCGAAAAAAAGAAAGAAGATAAAAGACTTATGAAAAGCCTTGCCAGTTTCCAGGTGGGGCCTGGAGGTTTCCCAGAATTACAACTGACCTCCGGACTTCAGAGTGCCTGGATCAAAATGGAAGCTCGGGAGGGCAGACTGTATGACGTCACTGAGCCACTGAGCCTGCATTGGGGGGCGCTATATCACTCTAAGCGTGCCTAGGTGTTATCTCCTTGATAACACTGGTGGACCTCCTGATGGCCACTGGGTTTTGGCCACTGTGTGACACAGAGTGTTGGACTGGATGAGCCATTGGCCTGATCCAGCAGGGGTTCTCTTATGTTCTTATATCTGGGGCAGTGATGCTCTATATTCTTGGCGCTTGGGGAGCAGCAGTGGGTGGGCTTCTGGAGTTCTGTCCCTGCTGGTGGACCTCCTGACAGCACCTGGGTTTGGGCCGCTGTGTGACAAAGAGTGTTGGACTGGAGGGGCCACTGGCCTGATCCAGCAGGGGTTCTCTTAGGGTCTTATTCAGGTCAGGGCGAAAGATACTTTAGCATTTGGTATAAAATGAATTCTTCTCTTCTTGAAAGACAACGATTCTCCTCTCCTGTCATTCCCCCCAGGATTTTATTTAGCAGAACTGATTTTTTTTCCCCCCGAATCCCAAGGTTAGGATATTGCTAATTAAAACCTGCTGAGATCGAAACTTCTATTTAGTTGGCCTCAAGCTGTCGGCTTTATTAGAAATCTAAGAGGGTGATGAGAAAGTCTTGGCTTTGGCCCGCTCGGCCCGCATTCCAGCAAACCAGACCTCTAAATAGGGTTGCCAACCTCCAGGTGGGGGCTGGAGACTCCCCAGAATTATAACCAATCCCTACACTACACGAACCGCTGATTTAATTGTTGTCTATTTATTTGGGACACTTATTCCACATCTCCTGGCGAAAATGCCGGCCTTGGAAGGTGGACTGCATGTACAGTTGCCAGCCTCCAGGTGGTGGCTGGAGATCACCCGCTATGACAACTGATCCCCAGACAACAGAGATCAGTTTCCCTGGAGAAAATGGCCGCTTTGGAAGGCAGGGTTTATAAGGCAGCGTACCCTACTGAAGTCCCTCGCCTCCCCAAACCCCACCCTCCTCAGGCTCCACCCTCGAAATCTCCAGTGGGGGGGGTCCTTGATGCAGAGAAGAGAAATCGCTCTTCTGCAAATTGTAGGCCACTTCCGTTTTGGTAGGGTTGCCAGTCTCCAGGTGGTAGCTGGAGATCTATTGGAATTCCAACAACTGATCTCTGGGTGACAGAAGTCCATTCCCCTTGCGAAAATCGCCTCTTTGGAATCATAGAATCACAGAATTGGAAGGGACCTCCAGGGTCACCTAGTCCCACCCCCTGCACAATGCAGGAACTCCACCAACACTTTCCCCTCACATCCCCAGTGACCAGGGGTCCTTTCGAGCAGGAGCTCGGGGGAGCGCAGCTTCAGGAGTTGGTGCCAGCCCCTCTCCCCACGGGGGAATGCCTGCTTGTGTCATGGCTGCAGCAAAATGACCCCACCCCCTGGAAAGGTCCTTGTTCCTCCGACCAGCCTCCTGAAGGCTTCAGCCACCACTGAAGCTATCCTCCCAGAATAGTGGTATTTCTGAGGCTTGGATTAGTTGCTGTCCCCTCTCTGCCAGCTTTCTTTCTTTCTTTCTTTCTTTCTTTCTTTCTTTCTTTCTTTCTTTCTTTCTTTCTTTCTTTCTTTCTTTCTTTCTTCCTTCCTTCCTTCCTTCCTTCCTTCCTTCCTTCCTTCCTTCCTTCCTTCCTTCCTTCCTTTTTCTCTCTCTCTCTCTCTCTCTCCTTTCTTTCTTGCCTTCTGACATATTTCCAGTGATGTCAGGTGGTAGAGCATATGCAAATTAGTTATGCTAATGAGCTCCTGCACCTCTTTTTCTACGGAATGACCCCTGCCAGTGACCAATGCTCCCTCTAAGTAGTGGAGTCTTGTGAGCAAAAATTCTACTTGCGAGCGACTGGCATCCAAGTTGTGGGCGAGCGATTCAGCTGCTGCGCAAATCAGTTTTGCTCTCTGGAGCCCTCCTTCCAGAGCCAAGACAAAAACGTGTGAGCCGGAGGCTAAAAAACAGTGAGCTAGCTCACACTGACTCCGCTTAGAGGGAACACTGGCGGTGAAGCCGGTTCCATGCCCAGAAGATGTAAAAAAAAAAAAAAATCTCCAGGATCTCCAGCCAAGCTGGTCTGGAAGGTAGACTCTAATGGCATTATACCTCACTGGAGTCTTTCTTCCAAACCAAGTCTCCCCAGGCTGAAGTAGGACTGTTAACTTCCATGTTAACCTCCTCAGACTCTGCTCCCTAAATCTCCAGGTATTTCCCAACCCAGAGCCGGCACCTTAAATGCATGGAATTATGCCCTATCAAGGTCCCTCCCCTCCGTCAGCTCCACTCCTCGATCTCCCGGTATACCCAGCAAAGAACCTGGAAATTAATTAATGAATTATTGTGTGGCATTGTGCGTGTCGACTAGCCATGAGATCTGAGGATCGGCGGGCAGCCAGAAGTTCTAGCTTTTTTAGCGTTATGCACCACTAGGTGGCGATCCAGAGTTGTTGTTTCTTTAAGGCAAGAGACATTTCGGAGGTGGTCTGCCATTGCCTGCCTCCGTGTCACAACCCTGGTATTCCTTGGCGGTTGCCCTTCTGAATGCTAGCTAGGGCCGGCCGTGCTTAGCTTCCGAGATCTGACGAGAGCAATGTAAGAACATAAGAGAAGCCAATGTTGGATCAGGCCAGTGGCCCATCCAGTCCAACGCTCTGTGTCACACAGTGGTCAAAAATAACAGGTGCCCTCAGAAGGTCCAGCAGTGGGGCCAGGACACTAGAAGCCCCTCCCACTGTTCCCCCCCCCCCCCCAAGCACCAAGAATACAGATCATCACTTGCCCCAGACTGAGAGATCCTATCTATACTTTGTGGCTAATAGCCACTGATGGACCTCCGCTCCGTATCTTTGTCCAATTCCCTCTTGAAGCCGTCCATGCTTGTAGCTGCCACCACCTCCTGTGGCAGTGAATTGATCAAGCTAGCCTGGCCTATCCAGGTCATGGCCCTGAAGCTGGAAACCCTAACTTTAACGGAGGTGCATTTCTGGCCAGACTTTAATCTGCGGGCCCACAATTTCCCGGGGTCATGAAAAGCCGCAAATGGATGAGGTTCCCTTTCCCCATTCTATTATAAACTTAGCCACAGATGCACTGTGGGATACGTTCCCATAAATCAGCAGCCTTGACCTTGAAACTGGAGATAACCAAACTTGCTATGGAGTCGTCCTAATCAAGATCTAGCGAGGACGCCGAAGCCCTCGTCGAAATCAGAGGCGCCTAAATGCTTAAGGACGTGGCCTGCATCAGAGTTCACCCCGGGAGAGCCCATCCGGAGAGGGGCAATTGCCCTGGAATTATAATGGGGCGCGGGGACTAAAATCTGTTTTTTAAAAGAATTTTCAGGTTCACCCAAGGCTTCTGCCTTGTTTTTGAGAGAGCGAGGTCCATTTTCTTTTGACTGACTGATTGCAATTTTGCCCTGGTTTTTCAATCAAAAAGAATCGGCTCCCCAAAGCGGATCTCGGCAATCAAAATATGATTTTAGCGAAGGCTCATTCCGGCCAGGATTTCTGACGGCTGCCCCTTTCACCTCTGGCCCTCTCGATGGCGGTTAGGGATGGGGAAGAGGTTGGGTTGCCAGTCTCCAGGTGCTGGCTGGAGAGCTTCCAAAACTACCACAGGTGTCCAGCTTCAGTGCTTGATGTGAAACTAACTTTGTTGAACTCTTTGGATTTGTGAATGTTATATTCTTGTATCCTTCATTTTGACTTCATTTCTACAAATGACTTTATCTCATGTGGACTGTTAACGGCTTGCTTTGATATGGAATTGGACTTTTACATGCAACATGTCCTCTGAATGTCAATATTGTCTCTGAATGCTGAAAAGCTATGACTTTATTATCCTCAATGTGTTTTCATTCACACAGATATATTTTGCATACTAGGTAAAGGTAAAGGTTTCCCTTGCTCGGAAGCCAGTCGAATGCAATTCTAGGGATGCAGTGTTCATCTCCGTTTCCTAGCCAAAGAGCCGGCGCTGTCCGAAGATGTTCCCCTGGTCATGTGGCTGGCATGACTAGATGCCGAGGCACACGGAACGCTGTTACCTTCCCACCGAAGCGGTACCTTCTTGCTTTCGAACTTGCTTTCTTGCTTTCGAACTGCTAGGTTGGCAGGAGCTGGGACCAGAGACGGGAGCTCATTCCATCATGCAGCATTCGGGTCTCGAACTACTGAACTACCAGTCTGCAGTTCAGCACCTTAACCACTTGAGCCACTGCAGCCCCTTATTTTGCATACTAGTTTTTGTTATTTTCCACGGCATCCTTGTTTTTTGTATAATCTCCTTCTGTGGCTCTCTCTGGTTGCAGTCTCCAGGCGGTATCTGGAGATCTCCTGGAATTACAACAGGTCTCCAGGTAAAAGAAATCAATTCACCTGGAGAAAATGGCTGCTTTGGAAGGGGGGGTTCTATGGCATTTTGCCCCACTTAGGTCTCTCCTCTCCGAAACCCCGCCCTACCGAGTCTCCAGGAATTTTGTGAGGGCACACACTACCCTTTCTCAACCCCCCCAAAATGTCCTCAAGTTTCCCTGCAGCACTGGATCATACTGAAAGTACTCACTATGAGATTGCCAGGCTGTTGGGGGCAGGGACATCTGGTGTGTGATGTCAACTATGCCATCACTTCTGGGGGAAACCTGGAAGTGACATAGGGTAGCTCTAGGAATGGCTGGAAAACTCTATGGTAAAACCATAAAGTTTCTGACCATTCCTAGAGCTAAAAAAAGGGGGGGAACTCAACCCAAAAAGTAGCTGCGATTTAAGAGGGTCAAGCTAACAGGTAAATTAATACAAAAATTTACAAATAGTTACTAGGGTGTACACATAAATAAAACATAATGAGGTTAAAAGAAACAGTCTAAATTTCAGACTCTAAAAGCTTATTTCATTCAGAACTGATTGTTATACGTATCAGATTGATGGATAAAACTTTTGACTGAAGGACCATACACGTTTCGGCCCCTATTTTTTTTATATTAATTTACTTGTTAGCTTGACCCTCTTAGACTGCATTCCTAGAGCTACCCTACGTCACTTCTGAGAGAAGAACAACAGTAAACTGTTACCTTTACTTTACCTTTTCTCTGTCTTAAGGAGTCTCAAAGCGGCTTACGATCACATTCCCTTCCTCTCCCCACAGAGGTTTAGCAACTGTGGCTTACTTCTTGGTCAACTGTCACGCCTGAGCTGGCTCTTGGGCTGCCCACTCACTCTGAAACTGTGCATCTGACTCCGGCCTCCTCCTCCTTTTCAAAGCCGTCACCCATTTCCACGGCATGCGGGGGGGGGACGATTTATTTATTACTTTCAATTTATATCCCGCCTTGCCGGAAGAACTGGCTGACCCGGGAGCTCCGTTTTATCTCCATTCCCAGATGCCCAATCTTTATCTTCCCTTCCAGGTTGGCCTTAATCTTGATTGGATTCTAGGGTAGCCAAACTCCAGGTGGTGCCTGGAGATCGCCTGGGATTACCACAGATCCGCGGAAGACAGCGGTCACGTCCCCTTGAGAAAACGGCCGCTTTTAATGACGGCCTGTCTGCTGAGGGGCAACTCCTCCCCGAATCCTGCCCTCCCAGGGATCTACCGCTAAATCTCCAGGACTTTCCCAAACCAGAGCTGGCAACCCTAGTTATCTGTCAGGATAACACAGGCAGGGAAAGGAGGACCGATGTGATATCGCGTTAAGAGTGTCAGACTAAGTTCTGGTAGACCTGGGATTCAATCCTCACTCTGCTGTCACATTCACTGACCGACTGCAGGTTTCTTTTTTGTCATCTTCTGGGTGTGGAACAGAGGTCACTGCAGGGGTGGAGGGGGAGGTTTTTGTGGATGTCCTGCATTGTGCAAGGGGTTGGACTAGATGACCCTGGAGGTCCCTTCCAGCTCTATGATTCTGCGACTGTTGAGATGGAACTATATTGGCAGGAAGGGCGGGCTCCAGATGTGCTCCATAGATCAGCAGAACTTCCCTCGCCCAGGATGCTGTCTGAAATATCAACGCATGGCTAATGTAGAGGGAGAATTGGAGAGGTGTCCCCCAGGGCAGGCAACAGAGCTGGGGTCCAGTTTCCATCTCGGAAGAGTCAACATAGGCGTATTCTGGAAAAAGGCAAGACCGCGTTGGAAAGCCAGAGGCCCAAAATAGCAGCTACCGAGCTGAACGCTCGACATTCTATAGGTTGTACATCACATTACAGTTTCTGTTATAAACGGCGGCCTAACCAAATGCATTCCCTTTGATGTGGGTTGACAGGTTGCTTCCCGCTCAATGATGGTTGAACTGTGGAGATTGATCAAGATGGGCCGCCGTGTTGGTCTGTCTGTAGCAGCAGAAAAGAGCCAGAGTCCAGGAGCACCTTCAAGACTAACAAAATCCGTGGCAGGGGATGGGCTTTCGTGCGTCACCGCTCACTTCTTCAGATAGATCAAGGCAGGGGTCATTTCGTAGAAAAAGAGGTGCAGGAGCTCATTACCATAACTCATTAGCATAACTCATTTGCATATGCCACACCCCCTAACATACCGGAAGTGTGTCAGAAGGCAACACCCATCCCTCAGGCTCCACTCCACAGGTGAGTGAAACGGACCTGCTCTTCCTCCCTTCCCTTCCCCATCCAATACTTGGTGCAATAAAAATAAGCGTAAAGAACACACCCTCATTCTCTTCCTGCCCCCTTGAAACCATCAGGTTTCAAGTAGACTTGAGATACCCAGGACATGTGCACCACCCATCCCTTCCCCTTCCCCTCCCCACAACAAGACACCCTGTGAGGTAGGTGGGGCTGAGAGAGGTCTTTTGAGAGAACACCTCTGAGAGAACTTGTGACTGGCCCAAGGTCACACCAGCAGCTGCATGTGGAGGAGGAGTGGGAAATCAAACCCGGTTCTCCCAGGTTAGAGTCCAACTCCTGACCACTACACCAAACTGATGGGGTGGAAGCTGCTGAAGGGTTGGTGAAATTTCTCCAGTACTTATGTGCCATGTGCCCAGATAAAAAATAGTATACTTAGAAAATTTATATGCCACCTTGAGCAAGTCTCTGGAAAAGCAGCACACAGTCATAAAAGGAACACTGATAAGATTATCAATATTAAAACAAAACATTAAAAACAAGAAAGACCCTAGCAGGGCTTTCCCCGGGGTGCTGCGCCTCTGCACTGCTCGGGGAAGCCGAGGAGGGGGCGGGGCTTGGTCATGTGCCCGCCCCCTGGGCTCCTCACTCCCAGAGCTGCGCTCCTGTGCGCTCCCGCTCCAACGGACCCCTGGATCAAGGTAAGTGGCCATGTTAGTCTGTCTGTAGCAGTAGAAAAGAGCCAGAGTCCAGGAGCACCTTCAAGATGAACAAAATTTGTGGCAGGGGAGGAGCTCTCGTGAGTCACCGCTCACTTCCTTCAGATACAGGCTAGAATGTAGAATGACAGATGGACTCTGAAGAAATGAGCGGTGACTCACGAGAGCTCCTCCCCTGCCACAAATTTTGTTAGCCTTGAAGGTGCTCCTGGACTCTGGTTCTTTTCCACAGTTAAACTTTGCTTCTCAGAAACATGGAGGACTCGAAGGATCATGGGGACACAGTTCTAGGCTAGGGTTGCCAAGTGTTCTTAACTTACCAGCGGGGGGAGAGTCCTCCGTCGTCCTGGAGTTTCCCGGGCGCGCACGCTTCATGCACGCACCCGGCGACGTCACCCGGAAGTGATGTCAGCACATTGGGGGCGTTGCCAGGGTGACGCTCTGGCAATCGCCCCCAAACTCTATGGTATCATAGAGTTTGGGGGCGATTGCCAGAGCGTCGCCCTAGTAATGCCCCCAACATGATGACGTCACTTCCGGGTGACGTCATTACGTTGGGGGAGGGGGGGTGGGGTTCCCCCCGCCGGCCAAATGCTGGTCGGCGGATCGGGAACCCCTGTAGCAGGAGATCCCCCACCCCCCGGGCTGACTTGGCAGTCCTATTCTAGGCCTAAGGGACATCAAGGGAGAAAGGTGGGGGGGGGGTCAGTGAAAGAGCAGAAGACCTTCAGATGGTTGATGGTGGTGGAAGGGAGGACTGAAATTCATAGGCAGGGAGAGATGGGGAGATGAGATGCACGAGGCTGTGGAAATGGAGGGATTTTTTGCTAGAATCGGCCTAATGACATGTTACGTTGTCCCTGGGCGCTCCCCAGGTATGCACAACCAAATCCCAGACGCATGAACACACGAGGTTGCCTTCTACTCCATCAGACCATCTGCCCGTCAAAGTCAGTCTTGTCTACTCAGAGTGGAAAGGGCTCTCCAGGGTCTCAGGCGGAGGTCTTTCCCATCACCCACTGCCTGCTCCTTTTAAAATGGAGATGCTGAGGACTTCTGCCTGCCAAGCAGAGGCTCTGCCACTGGGTGGGCCTGACTGAAATCAAGATGGTAGCATTCAGGGAGAGAAGATTCAGCCTTCAGGAAGAAAGAGAAGTGCTGGGATTTTGCAAGTGTCACTCCATCTGAGAAGTATTGGAGTCGGGAGTCCATCGGACAGTGAAACAGCTAGATCTTTATTGCTGGTCCGGATGAAGCATACAACCCAGGGCTCGAAGCCCTCCTTTTATGCTGGTCAGGGACAATCCCCTGACCTCGCCCAACTGGCCTGATAGGCTCTTATCAGTCTATTTACATCTCATAGGTTCCCTGGGAGAAACCTAGGTACATGATTGGTGGCCGGTTTGGATCCACCTGGCCTTTGTTATACCTGGCTGAAGCTCAGGTAGTTTCTTGGCCATGTGCTCTGGCCATTACTGGAGCACATGGCGACCGCATGGTCAATACATAACACCATCAGTCAAGAAAAGAGGTCAGCTGTTGCTTGGGGATGCTAATGTTGGCTAGTTCGATTAGAAACAATTGGCTGTCGAGTAGACTGTTCCCGCCAATAAGGGGGAGGTACTATGATTAATGAGGCTACCTTGAGATTGACTATTGGTTGATCAACATATTGGAAGGTGACCCATGCGGTCTGGCACATACTGTGGGGGTGGAGCTTTTTTTGGGGGGGGGACTTCCTCTCCTTTGTTCTTAGAGTCACAGTAGAAGAAGTAGGGTTGGAAAATACCGGGAGACTTTGGGGGTGGAGCCAGGAGAGGGCGGGGTTTGGGGAGGGGACTCGGCATAGTACAATGCCATAGAGCCCACCCTTCAAAGCAGCCATTTTCTCCAGGGGAGCTGATCTCTGTCAGCTGGGGATCAGTTGTAAAAGCAGGAGATCCCCAGGCCCCACCTGGGGGCTGGCAACCCTAAGAAGAAGACAAGATAGTCTGTTATTGTTTTTTCTTCCCACCAATGCTCCCTCTAAGCTGGGGAGTCTTGGGAGCAAAAATTCTACTTTGTGAGCTACGGGCCTTAAAGTTGTGAGCGAGAAGACGAAGAAGAAGAGGAAGAGAAGAGATTGGATTTATATCCCGCCCTTCACTCACTTGGAGTCTCAGAGTGGCTTAAAATCTCCTTTCCCTTCCCCTCCCCGCAACAGACACCCTGGGAGGTCGTTGGGGCTGAGAGAGCTCTGACAGAAACGGCTCTTTTTCAAGAACAGCTGTGACAGAACTATGGCTTGCCCAAGGTCATCCAGCAGGTGCAAGTGGAGGGGTGGGGAATCAAACCCGGGTTCTATGGCCTTATGCCCCACTTAGGTCTCTCGTCTCCAAAACCCTGATGAACCGAGTCTCCAGGAATTTTGTGGTGGCACACGCTCCCCTTTCTCACCCCCCCCCCCAAATGTCTACAGGTTTCCCTGCAGCCCTTTACCATTACATCAAGCTGGCTCACACACCAAACTGGCTACTGGTGAGCGATCTGGCTGCAGCATCAATTAGTTTGCTCTGGCGCCCTCCTTCCTGAGCGAAGGCAAAAATGTGTGAGCCGGAGGCGAAAAACCTGTGGGCTAGCACACACTAACTCAGCTTAGAGGGAACAACCATGTACCCCTTCCCTAATTTCATTTAAGTGAAGTCGTTTTTGCTAGAAGCTAAACGCACCCGTGTCTGAGGCGGCTGTATTTCCGCTGCGCCCTTTGCGAAAGTATAGCCAACAGGAAGGCCCTTCCCCTCTCCGCTGCACCGACCTGAAAAGGAGAAAGGGGTTTGCTATTTGCGGGATGTGCCTTGCCCTGAAATAGAACTCATAGTGCTAAAGTTGCCAACTCTGGCTTGTGAAATTCCTGGATATTTGGGGGGTGGAGCCTGGGGAGGGTGGGGTTTCGGGCAGGGAGGGACCGCCATGGGGTACCATGCCATGGAGTCCACCCTCCAGAGCAGTCATTTTCTCCTGTGGGGGCATGGCATCTGTTGTCTGGAGATCACTTTTAATTCTGGGAGATGTCCCAGCCCCAGCTGGAAGATGGTAACCCTGCCTGCCTTCATTGCCTAGACATAGATTGAGGACAGACTGGAAAGAGCTCTCTCAGCCCCACCGACCTCCCAGGGTGTCTGTTGTGGGGAGGGGACGGGAAAGGACTTTGTAAGCCGCTCTGAGACTCCCTTGGGGAGTGGAGGGCGGGGTATAAATCCAATCTCTTCTTCTCTTCTTCTTCTTTTGATAGTGAAGGGCAGGGTATAAAACCAATCTCCTCCTCCTCCTCCTCCTCCTCTTCTTCTTGAGCCGCTTTGGTGTAGTGATTAGGAGCGGGGACTCTAATCTGGAAGAACCGAGTTTGATTCCCCCACTCCTCCACATGCAGCTGCTGGCGTGACCTTGGGTCAGTCACAAGTTCTCTCAGAGCGATTCTCTCAGGAGCAGTCCTCAAGCCCCACCTACCTCCCAGGATGTCTGTTGAAGGGAGGGGAAGGGAAAGGAGTTTGTTAGCCGCTCTGAGACTCCTTTGGGTAGTGAAGGATGGGGGGGGGGGGGGGAGGGGTTGATAAATAACCAATCTCCTCCTCCTCCTCCTCTTCTTCTTCCTTCGGGCTTCACTTTCTCCCACCGGACTCCAGATGGCAGCCATGCACCGAGAGAGCCACTGCAGCCGTCAAAAGATGCCGGTTCTCTCCAGGGCCGCCTGAAAGACTTGCCGGCTTCCCTCAGACGTCTCAGACTGTGCCCTGAGGGTCTTTGGGATGCTGCCACCCTCTGCCCATGCCACCCCGGCAGCAGAGTCCCCCGCTGGGCACACTGCTGTGTTTGGAATGCTAATCAGGGGAAGGCAGTGGAAATCCAGGAATCTCCAGGCCCTGTGCCTGATTGCAGCTTGCTTTTTACACTGTGCGGGCGGGCGGGATATGAGCCGCTTTGGCCTGAAGAGGGCAGCAGTGCCCCATGGCTGGGATAGACTGTGGGGGGGGGGGGGCTTTCACTGACCTTTTGCGAACAGACCAAGAGGGGTAAGCCCTGTTAGCCTGTAGCAGGAGAAAAGAGCAAGAGTCGGGAGCCACAAGGGTAAGAAAGAAGTCTAATGCAGGGCCCGTATTTTAAAAAACCTAGTTAAAACGTATACAAAAATTCACGTGTTTATTAGAAAGGTAAGGTAAAGGTACAGGTTTCCCTTGCTCGAAAGCCAGTCGAATCCGACTCTAGGGATGCGGGGCTCGTTTCTGTTTCCGAGCCGAAGAGCCAGCACTGTCTGAAGACGTTTCTGTGGTCATGTGGCCGGCATGACTAGACACCAAGGCGCATGGAACACTGTTACCTTCCCATCGCAGCAGTACCTATTTATCTCCTTGCAATTTAAGAACATAAGAACATAAGAGAAGCCATGTTGGATCAGGCCAGTGGCCCATCCAGTCCAACACTCTGGGTCACACAGTGGCCAAAAACACCAGATGCCTTCAGGAGGTCCAGCAGTGGGGCCAGGACACTAGAAGCCCTCCCCCTGTTGCCCCCCCAAGCACCAGGAATACAGAGCATCACTTGCCCCAGACTGAGAGTTCCCATCTATACTTTGTGGCTAATAGCCACCGATGGACCTCTGCTCCAGATGTTTATCCGATTCCCTCCTGACGCCGTCCATGCTTGTAGCCGCCACCACCTCCTGTGGCAGTGAATTCCACGGGTGAATCACTCTTTGAATTTCTTGCCTTCAAACTGCAAGGTCGGCAGGAGCTGAGGCCAGAGACGGGACCTCACTCTGTTACGCGGCACTTGGGTCTCGAACTGCCAAACTACCGACCTTCTGGTCTGCAGCTCAGCGTCTTAACCACTCGAGCCAATAAATTAATACAGGACCAAAAAAAGGAAAGTTAAGAGGAATAGAGACGAGACAAAGATGTTTGCGAGGCCTCTAAAGGCGAGAGTCCTGTGCCTGGTGCCAAAGGCCCAGCGGTGGAATCAGAACATCTTCCAGTTTTGGTCCCAAAAGCACCTGTGTGGCTATCTGAGTCAGAGCTAGAGTGCCCTCAAGCAAATAGCGTCAGGTCACGTGTCCTGGGCCTTGTGTTCAGGCCCCTTGAACTTTTCTACAGGGCTTTCACTGGGCCCTTATTTGTTTTTAACTACCTTTCTAATAAATACATGTATTTTTGCATCAGTTTTAACTAGGACCAATTTCTCACGAGGTGCTGCTCCAGCACTGTTCTTCCCTTTGCCCACTTGCGTGCTTGAATTTCCCACTATTTGCCCCGCACTGCATTTTGACCCGCGGCTTTGCCTGAATTCCCTCGCGGCTTCAGTGATCCTGTTTTTTGAAGATATCCACCTGATATGAGGCACAGGGTTGGTTGTTACTGTTTATTGTGCCATCTATTGTTTCGTTGGTTTTATTGATTTACGGCTTTTATTTTGGAAGCCTCTCTGAGTCCACTTGTGGGATAGGGCAGGGTATAACTAAATACAGCAGCAGCAGCAACAACAACAGTCGAACCCCCTGTACAATGCAGGAAATCCAGAAGTCTCTACGGGGGCAGAAAGGTGGGGTGGAAGGAAGGAAGGAAGGAAGGAAGGAAGGAAGGAAGGAAGGAAGAGAGAGAGAGAGAGAGGAAGGAAGACAGGAAGGAAGGAAACAAGGAAGGAAGAGAGACAGAGAGAAAAGGAAGGAGGAAGGAAGGAAGAGAGAGAGACAGGAAGGAAGGAAAGAAGGAAGGAAGGAAGAGAGATGGAGAGAAAGGAAGAAGGAAGGAAGAGACAGAAGAGAAGGAAGGAGGAAGGAAGAAAGAGAGAGAGGAAGGAAGGAAGGAAAGAAAAAATGAAAGAGAGAGAAGGAGGGGAGAGAAAGAGAAGGGAAGGAAGGAAGAGAGAGAGAGGAAGGACAAGGAATGAAGGGAGGGAGGAAGAGAGGCAGAGAGAAAAGAAGAAGGAAGGAAGAGATAGAGAAAAAAGAAGGAAGAAGGAAGGAAGGAAAGAAAGAAAGAATGAAAGAGAGAGAGAGGAAGGAAGGAAGGGAGAGAGAGAGAGAGAGAAGGGAAGGAAGGAAGAGAGAGAGGAAGGAGAAGGAAGGAAGGAAGAGAGGAAGGAAGGAAGGAAGGAAGATGGATATGACAATTTCTTGAAGTGCAGTCACTGTTACCACGGATGGTCCCATTGGATGGGGAACAGGTTATACATCTGAGCGGTTTCCCGTAAATATGATGACCCTCACAGAAGGGCCTAGCTATCTAGTGCTGTAGTCGTTTCCCGTGAGCAGCTTCATGAAGCAGGCATATTAATTAGGCGGGGAGGTGGGGAAGCGTCTAACCTCAGGAGGCCCGGAATGGAAATAAATATGATCAGGAAGGATTAGGAGAATCATCTGGAGTTATTGAAACAATATGCAGCTTTAGGCTGCGAGGGGGAAGGAAGGGAAGACGGGAATAGCTTCCAAGCACGATAGCCGGGCAACAAAGAGGACGTTAATACTTTCATGGTATTAATATCCTCGGTACGCGGCCTCCGCAATAAAGGCAGGAGTCAAATTAGATTGTTTGGCTTCCTGAAGTTTAAAATGCCTCGACTGCGAGAGGAAGGTTGGTTGTAACTGCAAACAAGAAAATCTACTCACCGTTGTGTACTCAGTACTTGGTATGTGATAGCTTTCCTCAGTGACACGCAATCCCCCCCCCCCTCTCAAACCGCAATGAGGGAGAGGCAGCGGCTCAGTAGAAGAGCATCAGGTTTGCTGAGAGCCAGATTGGTGTAGCGGTGAAGAGCGGTGGACTCTGATTGGGAGAACCAGGTTTGATTCCCCACTCCTCCACAGGCAGCTGCCAGTGTGGCCTTGAGTCTGTCACAAGTTCTCTCGGAGCTGTTCTCTCACGAGCCGTCCTCAGGAGAGCTCTCTCGGCCCCACCTACCTCATAGGGCGTCTGCTGTGGGGAGGGGAAGGGAAAGCAGCTTGTCAGCCGCTCTGAGACTCCAAATGAAGGGTAGCATATAACTCCAATTTCTTCTTCTTCTTTTTCTCCTCCTCCTCCTCTTTGTCCCAGGTTCAATTCCCAGCATCTCCAGTTAAAAAGAGTCAGGCAGTGGGTGATGGGAAAGACCTCAGCCTGAGACCCTGGAGAGCTGCTGCCAGTCTGAGTAGACAATACTGACCTTGATGTGTCAATGGTCTTATTCAGCATAAGGCAGCTTCATGGGGAGGGGCCGTGGCTCAGTGGCAGAGCATCTGCTTGGCATGCAGAAGGTCCCAGGTTCAATGCCCGACATTTCCAGTAAAAAGGACCAGGCAGGAGGTGATGGGAAAGACCTCCGCCTGAGATCCTGTGGAGCGGCTGCCAACCTGAGTAGACAATACTGACCTTGATGGACCAATTCAGTGTACGGAAGCTACTTGTGTGCAGGCTAGCCCAATCTCGTCAGATCTTGGAAGCTAAGCAGGGACGGCCCTGGCTAGTATTTGGATGGGAGACCTCCAAGGAATACCAGGGCTGTGAGGCGGAGGCAGGCAATGGCAAACCACCTCTGAACAGCCTTGAAAACCTTACGGGGTCACCATAAGCTAGCTGTTTCCAGCACCACACTGCTTGATCCTTCACCTGGAGATAGCGGGGATCGAACCTGGGATGTTCTGCATGCCAAACCAATGCTCTTATCACTGAGACCGATTTCCCACGAAGCTCTGCTCCGGTGTCGTTCTTCCCTTTGCCCCAATTGCGTGCTTGAATTTCCCCACTATTTGCCCTGCGCCACATTTTGACCTGCGGCTTTGCCCGAATCCCCCCGCGGCTTGAGCGATCCTGTTTTTTGAGGATCACTGAAGCCGCGGGGGAATTCGGGCAAAGCCGCGGGTCAAAATGTGGCGCAGGGCAAATAGTGGGAAATTCAAGCACGCAGTCGGGGCAAAGGGAAGAACAATGCCGGAGCAGCGCCTCTCAGGAAATCGGTCTGAACCATGTTCCCCTCCCCTAACCAAGTTGTGCCCCAGCAAAATCCAAGATCAACATTTGAAGGTTTGTTTCGGGCAAAATATGTGAGCAGTGGGGAAGTGAAAATGAAGTTGAGTACGACCTGTGGAATTTGGGGAGAAAGCACTCCCTTGGCTTTCCGGGCTGGATGCGGTTCTGACGTCACAACCTGCCAATTTGGCTTCTCACCTGTTGGCTAGAGACCACTGGGTGCTTCTTCCTCTGGGGCCTCGATCCTGCGGAGAGATGTAACTCTGCCCGAGATGTTCTCTGCCCAAGAACATGGCAAAGAGAATTAAATGGAGATGCACCGTTTTTCATCCGGGGGTAAAAAGATCGCGGTGAGGTAGGGACATCCTCACCAACGCTTTGTGTGAATGCTCACCTCCCATGCTCCCTCTACGCTGTGGGGTCTTGTGAGCAAAAATTCAACTTTGTGAGCTGCTGGCCCGAAAGTTGTGAGCGAGCAATTCGGCGACTGCAAATCAGTTTGCTCTGGAGCCCTCCTTCCCAAGCTGAGACAAAAACATCTGAGCCGGAGGTGGAAAAAACTGTGAGCTGGTTCAGCTTCGAGGGAACACGGCTCCCCTCTCCCCTCTTGTGTGCTGCCCTCGCTTGCCTTGACTGCTGCTGTTTCGGTGTCCTCCCCTTCAGCCCAGCTGTGGCTGTTTTCCCCTTCCAGAATTACTCATATGAGTGATCCTAGCCAATCAAGGATCCTATGAAACTGCTAACCGATCCATTTATTTATGTATTGCACATATAGCCCATTTTTCTTCCATGGGGAATTCAGGACAGCATGCAAAGGATCCTAGGAGGTCTCTCATCCAGGTAGTATAAGAATATAGGAGAAACCATGATGGGTCTGGCCAATGGCCCCTCCAGTCCAACACTCTGTGTCACACAGTGGCCAAAACCCAGGTGCCATCAGGAGGTCCACCAGCAGGGCCATAAAACCATAATAGGCCCATAAGACCATAATCCCACTGTTGCCCCCCCCCCCCAAGCACCAAGAATACAGTGCATCACTTGCCCCAGACTGAGAGTTCCTATCTAGACCTTGTGGCTAATAGCCACTGATGGACCTCTGCTCCACATGTTTATCTGATTCCCTCTTGAAGCCGTCCATGCTTGTAGCCGCCACCACCTCCTGTGGCAGTGCATTCCATGTGTTAATCACTCTTTGGGTGAAGAAAGGACTTTCTTTCATTTGTTCTAACCCGCCAGCTCAGCCACTTGATGGAGTGCCCACGAGTTCTTGTCTTGTGAGAAAGGGAGAAAAGGACTTCTTTCTCTACCTGCCCTATCCCATGCATAATCCTATAAAGCTCGATCATGTCAACCCTCAGCCGTCATTTCTCCAAGCTAAAGAGCCCCAAGCACTTCAACCTTTCTTCACAGGGAAAGTGTTCCAACCCTTTTATCATTCTAGTTGCCATTTTCTTCACTTTTTCCAATGCTATAATATCTTTTTTGAGGTGTGGCGACCAGAACGGTACACATCATTGAAAAGGGGAGGCTGCTTTTGACTCTACTCCCAATTCTTTGCAAAATGCCTGTTGTGGGCCCTCCAGAGGAACTGGGTGGCCACTGTGTGAGGCAGGATGCTGGACCAGATGGACTGTTGGTCTGATCCAACAGGGCTCTTCTCAGGTTCTTATCAGGGAAGGCCTCAGCTTCAATGCCTTGCTGCTGGACCTCCAAAAGAGCTGGCTGGTCACAGTGTGAAACAGAATGCTGGACTAGGGCTCTTGTTATTTTCTTAGGCTCCTGGAGTAGATGGACTACAGGTCTGATCCAGCTGGGCTCTTCTCATGTTCTTAGGATTCTGGACTAGACGGACCAATGGTTTGATCCAGCTCGGTTCTTCCTATGTTCTTAGGATGCCGGACTAGACGGACCAATGGTCTGATCCAACAGGGCTCTTCTTGTGTTCTTAGGATGCTGGACTAGATGGACCACTGGTCTGATCCAGCAGGGCTCTTCTTGTGTTCTTAGGATGCTGGACTAGATGGACCAATGGTCTGATCCAGCAGGGCTCTTCTTGTGTTCCTAGGATGCTGGACTAGATGGACCCCTGGTCTGATCCAGCAGGGCTCTTCTTGTGTTCTTAGGATGCCGGTCTAGGTGGACCACTTGTCTGATCCAGCAGGGCTCTTCTGATGTTCTTAGGATGCCGGTCTAGATGGACCCCTGGTCTGATCCAGCAGGGCTCTTCTTGTGTTCTTAGGATGCCGGTCTAGGTGGACCACTTGTCTGATCCAGCAGGGCTCTTCTGATGTTCTTAGGATGCTGGACCAGATGGACTGTTGGTCTGATCCAACAGGGCTCTTCTCATGTTCTTATCAGGGAAGGCCTCAGCTTCAATGCCTTGCTGCTGGACCTCCAAAAGAGCTGGCTGGTCACAGTGTGAAACAGAATGCTGGACTAGGGCTCTTGTTATTTTCTTAGGCTCCTGGAGTAGATGGACTACAGGTCTGATCCAGCTGGGCTCTTCTCATGTTCTTAGGATTCTGGACTAGACGGACCAATGGTTTGATCCAGCTGGGTTCTTCCTATGTTCTTAGGATGCTGGACTAGATGGACCCCTGGTCTGATCCAGCAGGGCTCTTCTGATGTTCTTAGGATGCCGGTCTAGGTGGACCACTGGTCTGATCCAGCAGGGCTCTTCTTGTGTTCTTAGGATGCCGGTCTAGATGGACCACTGGTCTGATCCAACAGGGCTCTTCTTGTGTTCTTAGGATGCTGGACTAGATGGACCACTGGTCTGATCCAACAGGGCTCTTCTGATGTTCTTAGGATGCCGGTCTAGATGGACCACTGGTCTGATCCAGCAGGGCTCTTCTTGTGTTCTTAGGATGCTGGACTAGATGGACCACTGGTCTGATCCAGCAGGGCTCTTCTTGTGTTCTTAGGATGCTGGACTAGATGGACCACTGGTCTGATCCAACAGGGCTCTTCTTGTGTTCTTAGGATGCTGGACTAGATGGACCACTGGTCTGATCCAACAGGGCTCTTCTTGTGTTCTTAGG
This sequence comes from Lepidodactylus listeri, assembly GCA_029233225.1. Lineage (NCBI taxonomy): Eukaryota > Metazoa > Chordata > Lepidosauria > Squamata > Gekkonidae > Lepidodactylus > Lepidodactylus listeri. The sequence goes on along the minus strand of JARCFY010000008.1, from coordinate 7,867,400 downwards.
ATGCCGGTCTAGATGGACCACTGGTCTGATCCAACAGGGCTCTTCTTGTGTTCTTAGGATGCTGGACTAGATGGACCACTGGTCTGATCCAACAGGGCTCTTCTTGTGTTCTTAGGATGCTGGACTAGATGGACCACTGGTCTGATCCAACAGGGCTCTTCTGATGTTCTTAGGATGCCGGTCTAGATGGACCACTGGTCTGATCCAGCAGGGCTCTTCTTGTGTTCTTAGGATGCCGGTCTAGATGGACCACTGGTCTGATCCAACAGGGCTCTTCTTGTGTTCTTAGGATGCTGGACTAGATGGACCCCTGGTCTGATCCAACAGGGCTCTTCTTGTGTTCTTAGGATGCTGGACTAGATGGACCCCTGGTCTGATCCAACAGGGCTCTTCTTGTGTTCTTAGGATGCTGGACTAGATGGACCACTGGTCTGATCCAACAGGGCTCTTCTGATGTTCTTAGGAAGCCGGTCTAGATGGACCACTGGTCTGATCCAGCAGGGCTCTTCTTGTGTTCTTAGGATGCTGGACTAGATGGACCACTGGTCTGATCCAGCAGGGCTCTTCTTGTGTTCTTAGGATGCCGGTCTAGATGGACCACTGGTCTGATCCAGCAGGGCTCTTCTTGTGTTCTTAGGATGCTGGACTAGATGGACCACTGGTCTGATCCAGCAGGGCTCTTCCTATGTTCTTAGAATGCTGGACTAGATGGACCACTGGTCTGATCCAACAGGGCTCTTCTGATGTTCTTAGGATGCCGGTCTAGATGGACCACTGGTCTGATCCAGCAGGGCTCTTCTTGTGTTCTTAGGATGCTGGACTAGATGGACCACTGGTCTGATCCAGCAGGGCTCTTCTTGTGTTCTTAGGATGCCGGTCTAGATGGACCACTGGTCTGATCCAGCAGGGCTCTTCTTGTGTTCTTAGGATGCCGGTCTAGGTGGACCACTGGTCTGATCCAACAGGGCTCTTCTTGTGTTCTTAGGATGCTGGACTAGATGGACCACTGGTCTGATCCAACAGGGCTCTTCTGATGTTCTTAGGATGCCGGTCTAGATGGACCACTGGTCTGATCCAGCAGGGCTCTTCTTGTGTTCTTAGGATGCTGGACTAGATGGACCACTGGTCTGATCCAACAGGGCTCTTCTTGTGTTCTTAGGTTTCTGGACTAGATGGACCACTGGTCTGATCCAACAGGGCTCTTCTGATGTTCTTAGGATGCCGGTCTAGATGGACCACTGGTCTGATCCAACAGGGCTCTTCTTGTGTTCTTAGGATGCTGGACTAGATGGACCACTGGTCTGATCCAGCAGGGCTCTTCTTGTGTTCTTAGGATGCCGGTCTAGATGGACCACTGGTCTGATCCAACAGGGCTCTTCTTGTGTTCTTAGGATGCCGGTCTAGATGGACCACTGGTCTGATCCAACAGGGCTCTTCTTGTGTTCTTAGGATGCCGGACTAGATGGACCACTGGTCTGATCCAACAGGGCTCTTCTTGTGTTCTTAGGATGCTGGACTAGATGGACCACTGGTCTGATCCAACAGGGCTCTTCTTGTGTTCTTAGGATGCCGGTCTAGATGGACCACTGGTCTGATCCAACAGGGCTCTTCTTGTGTTCTTAGGATGCTGGACTAGATAGACCACTGGTCTGATCCAACAGGGCTCTTCTTGTGTTCTTAGGATGCCGGTCTAGATGGACCACTGGTCTGATCCAGCAGGGCTCTTCTGATGTTCTTAGGATGCTGGACTAGATGGACCACTGGTCTGATCCAGCAGGGCTCTTCTTGTGTTCTTAGGATGCTGGACTAGATGGACCCCTGGTCTGATCCAACAGGGCTCTTCTGATGTTCTTAGGATGCCGGTCTAGATGGACCACTGGTCTGATCCAACAGGGCTCTTCTTGTGTTCTTAGGATGCTGGACTAGATGGACCACTGGTCTGATCCAGCAGGGCTCTTCTTGTGTTCTTAGGATGCCGGTCTAGATGGACCACTGGTCTGATCCAACAGGGCTCTTCTTGTGTTCTTAGGATGCTGGACTAGATGGACCACTGGTCTGATCCAACAGGGCTCTTCTTGTGTTCTTAGGATGCTGGACTAGATGGACCAATGGTCTGATCCAGTAGGGCTCTTCTTGTGTTCTTAGGATGCTGGACTAGATGGACCAATGGTCTGATCCAGTAGGGCTCTTCTTGTGTTCTTAGGATGCTGGACTAGATGGACCACTGGTCTGATCCAGTAGGGCTCTTCTTGTGTTCTTAGGATGCTGGACTAGATGGACCAATGGTCTGATCCAGTAGGGCTCTTCCTATGTTCTTAGGATGCTGGACTAGATGGACCAATGGTCTGATCCAGTAGGGCTCTTCTTGTGTTCTTAGGATGCTGGACTAGATGGACCAATGGTCTGATCCAGTAGGGCTCTTCTTGTGTTCTTAGGATGCTGGACTAGATGGACCAATGGTCTGATCCAGCTGGGTTCTTCCTATGTTCTTAGGATGCCGGACTAGACGGACCAATGGTCTGATCCAGCAGGGGTCTTCTTATGTTCTTAGGATGCCGGACTAGACGGACCAATGGTCTGATCCAGTAGGGCTCTTCCTATGTTCTTAGGATGCTGGACTAGATGGACCACTGGTCTGATCCAGCAGGGCTCTTCCTATGTTCTTAGGATGCTGGACTAGATGGACCACTGGTCTGATCCAGCTGGGTTCTTCCTATGTTCTTAGGATGCCGGTCTAGATGGACCACTGGTCTGATCCAGCAGGGCTCTTCTTGTGTTCTTAGGATGCTGGACTAGATGGACCAATGGTCTGATCCAGTAGGGCTCTTCCTATGTTCTTAGGATGCTGGACTAGATGGACCACTGGTCTATTCGAGCAGGCCTCTTCCAATGTTCTCAGGATGCTGGACTAGATGGACCACTTGTCTGAGCCAGCAGAGCTATTCAAACCTTCGTATATGTAGATTCAGCTCACCCCAGAGGACTGTGAGCTGTCCAAGACTGTAGACTGGATGTGAGCCCTCCATTGCAACTCTCCCATCCACAGAGGACAACAACGATGCCCCGAATGAGACGGAATACAGGCCGCTCAAGAGCTTTTGAATCCCCTTCTGTGGCACCCTGTAATCCCACCTCTACAAGAGGGCTGTTTGATATCCGTGTCAAGGATTATCTCCCCATTCCCCCCATCAAGGAACCTTTTTTTTGCCTGCTTGACAAACACATTCAAATAACGCTCTCTTCTTTTTACTTCCCTCCCTCCTCTAATTTCGATGTTTCAGCAAAGGCCCGACCACCCCTCCTTTGTCTCCTCCTCAATACCACGGATCAAGGATCAATACTGCAGAGGTTGAGTTAGCGACACCGCTGGAAGAAGGCGGGTTAATACCTTCGAGAGACGCAACAACAAAGAGCCGGAGACGAGTGCACGAGAGCGAGCGAGGGCGCGAGAGATGTTTGATCTGGGTTTTTGGGAATGAATTTCCATGCTGCCTTAATGTCCAATTTTCTGCCGGTCCCTCCTCCCCCTCCTTGGATGCATATTAAATGCTGTTATCCTGTTATCCTTGACCTTTTCATCCCACAAAGAGGAAAATCCCATTCGCTGTGACAAAGCGCACTGAAGGCAAGGCGAGCTTAGAAGAAATGCCGTTGATGGTGGTTTTTTTTTTTAAAAAAATATTTATGTGTTTATTTTCAGGTGAACCTGTCCATGAAGCTGTGGTTTAAGGGGAGAGTGGTAGTGTGTGTGTGTGTGTGTGAGGGGAAATCCTGGATTCAAATCCCATTCCAGTAGTGAATTTTCTGGACAACGTCTCTGACACTCATCTTCATCGTTGAGATCCTGCATGGGGTCGTGGTTATGATTATTATTCATTAGATTTATTATTATTTATTATTTGAGAGTGTCGGACTAGGATCTGGAAGACCCGAGTTCGAATCCCGGCGTGTGCCGTGGAAACTAGGCCACCTGCACACTCTCAGCCTCACCTACTTCACAGGAAGGGTTGCCAATCCCCAGTCTAGGGCAGGGGATTCCGTGGTTTGGAGCCCCTCCCCCCAATTCAGAGGTATCAGAAAGCGGGGGGGGGGGGGATGGCCACTGGGTGCTCCTCTACACGGTGGGAATTCCACCCCCGACAGGCAAGAAGCAGGAAATAAACACGACAGGAAGGGACGAGGAAGTGACGTAGGCATGTTGGTGAGTCCGGTGATGTCGGGGGTGATACTTGGGTTTTTGGGCAAAACTCTATGGTAGAATTAGCTTCGGACCATAAAGTTTTGCCCCCAAACCAGAGCGTCTCCCCCTATGTCACTGAGGTGACTACATTACTTCCTGCATGTGGAGGAGTGGGGAATCAAACCGGGTTCTCCCAGATTACAGTCCTCACTCCTAAGCACTACACCAAACTGGCTCTATAAACATGTATAGGTGTTATCTCCTTGAACGGGATGCCTCTCTTTGTCTTCACCTGGGAGCTGCCCCTCCTCTCTCCCCCTTTGTCCTCTCCCTCTCTCTGCATGGCCTTCCATTTGGGATGCCAGCCTTCAGGTGGGACCTGCAGATCCCCTGGAATTGCAGCTCATCTCCAGCCTTAGAGATTAGTTCCCCTGGAGAAAATGGATGCTTTGGAGGGTGGACTCTATGGCATTGTACTCCATGGAGGTCCCAGTCCTCCCCAGGCTCCATTTCTAAATCACCAGGGGTTTTCCAACATGGATTTGGCAACCCTGCACTCTCATCCCAGAGGGGACCTGGCAATTGTGCCTTCCATGGAGACAAATGTCTCTGCAGGTCTCCCCTGTAGAGACAATGCCCTCAGTTTGTAGAGCCACTTCGGTGTAGCAGTTAGGAGTGCGGATTCTAATCTGGGAGAACCGGGTTTGATTCCCCACTCTTCCACATGCAGCTGCTGGTGCAACCTTGGGTCAGTCATAAGATCTTTCAGAGCTGTTCTCTCAAGAGCAGTCCTTGAGAGAGCTCTCTCAGCCCCACCTACCTCACAGGGTGTCTGTTGTGGGGAGGGGAAGGGAAAGGAGATTGTAAGCCACTCTGAGACTCCCTCAGGTAGTGAAGGGTGGAGTATAAATCCAATCTCTTCTTCCTCTTCATAGGTAAAGGTAAAGGTTTCCCTTGCTCGAAAGCCAGTCGAATATGGCTCTAGGGATGCAGTGCTCATCTCCGTTTCCAAGCCGAAGAGCCAGCGCTGTCAGAAGATTTTTCCCATGGTCATGTGGCCACCATGACTAAACGCCGAGGTGCATGGAACGCTGTTGCCTTCCCACCAAAGCGGTACCTATTTATCTACTTGCGCTTTCTTGCTTTCGAACTGCTAGGTTGGCAGGAGCCGGGGCCAGAGACGGGAGCTCACTCCGTCATGCGGCACTCGGGTCTCGAACTGCCGAACTACCAGTCTGCAGTTCAGCCTCTTAACCACTTGAGCCACTGCAGCCCTCCTTCATACTCCCATGCAAACGATGCTGGGCAAGTTTCCCTCTCTTTCTTTTTTTGCAATATAATTCTTGGGAGATTTATTTCCTGCACTCTTTTTCGCGCTCCTACGGCCGGGCCAATCTCTGCTATGTTAACCAAATCTCCCAATATCGTCGCCGTTCCAGGTTTGCCCCTGGTGAAGCGTCAAGCGATGCACACCGGCCTTTCTTCCTTGCAGGCCCAGAACTGGCGTGGGAGAAGCCAGCACGAAGCAGCTGTTGTCTAATCCCGCCTGCTGCCGACTGATCTTTGTCGCCAATCCATTCTGCTCGCTGCTTAACCTCTCCTTGGAGGCACGGATATTGCGCATGGCAGCGACGCTGCTCTGTGCAGGATGGCGTGTGCGTCTGAGCAAAAGATTGCTGGCCTGATCACTCAGGCAGGCGGGCGGCCCAACCTCAGGAGGTAGACCTGCAGCACCATTTAGAACATTTTGATTCCCCACTCCCCATGCAGCTGCTGGAGGGACTTTGGGTCAGTCACAGTTCTCTCAGAGCTGTTCTCCCAAGGGCAGTTCTCGAGAGAGCTCTCTCAGCCCCATTTACCTCACAGGGTGTCTGTTGTAGGGTGGGGAAGGGAAAGGTGTTTGTAGGCCGCTCTGAGACTCCTTCGGGTAGTGAGGTAAAGGTTTCCCTTGCTCGAAGCTCTAGTTTATTTAGTGATTTCAGGAACACTACAAGGACAAAATCCAAGTCTGGCAGCCGTGTTTATAAAGCATGCAAAGACCGCATCCTAATGCACCCCACTCCCAACGATAGGCTATTTACATAATGCTAAATGTCTATTGGCCCACTCCTGAATCCTGGTAAGCTATTGTTCTGGGGTAACAAGCTCAACCCGTTCCAGGTGCTAGCTCAGGGATGACTCATGCTCAGAACACGCCTCCTCTTCTTCTTGGATCGGTAAAATCAGCAGCTGTTGTTCAGGTGGAAAGCTGTTCGACACAACCACGCAAGAGCCAGCGTAGGGTAGCGGTGAAGAGTGTAAGACTGGGATCTGGAAGATCCAGGTTCGAATCCCCACTCCTGCCATGGAAGCTCGCTGGGTGACCTTGGGCCAGGCACGTTTCCTCGGCCTAGCCTACCTCACAGGGTTGTTGTGAGGCCAAAGTGGGGGAAAGGAGAAAGAGGGAAGCCACTTCGGGTCCCCGTTAGGGAGGAAGGCGGGCTGTAAATGAAGTAAACAAATAAACCATCATCATTGGGCATCGAGGCCACCCAATCAGAAGCTTGCTGTGAGTTGAATAAGGTAAGCTAATCAAATGAGTGGAAGAAGGTGGGTTCACTGGGTGAAGTCAGGGTTTGTAGCTTTGGCAATCCCCGACTTGGATAGCGAGCCCAATCTTGTTGAGATCTTGGAAGCTAAGCAGGTTTGGTCCTGGTTAGTATCTGGATGGGAGACCAACAAGGAAGACCAGGGTTGCGAGGCAGGCAATGGCAAACCACTTTTGTACACCTTTTGCCCTGCCCCAGATGGCCCCAGCTAGCCTGGATCTCGTAGGATATCAGAAGCTGAACATAAGAGAAGCCAATGTTGGATCAGGTCAATGGCCCGTCCAGTCCAACACTCTGACCTATTTCACACCAGGCGCTGCTCTGCCGTCGGTCTTCCCTTTGCCCCATTGCATGCTTCAGTTTCTCACTATTTGCCGCGGGGCGCATTTTGACTCGTGGCTTTGCCCAGTTTTCTCCGATTTCCCCCGTGGCTTTAGTGATCCTCAAAAAACAGGATCGCTGAAGCCGCGGGGGAAATCGTGCGAAGCTGCGGGTCAAAATGCGCCCAGCGGCAAAGAGAGAAATTGAAGCACGCAATTGGGGCAAAGGGAAGACTGACGGCGAAGCAGTGTCTGGTGAGAAGAAATCTGTCTCTGTCACACAGTGGCCAAAAATACCAGGTGTCCTCAGGAGGTCCAGCAGTGGGGCCAGAACTCCAGAAGCCCTCCCACTGTTGCTCCCCCCCCCCAAGCACCAAGAATACAGAGCATCACTTGCCCCAGACTGAGAGATCCTATCTGTACCTTGTGGCTAATAGCCACTGATGGACCTCTGCTCCAGATGTTGATCCAACCCCCTCTCGAAGCCGTCCATGCTTGTAGCCGCCATCACCTCCTGTGGCAGTGAATTCCACGTGTGAATCCCCCTTTGGGTGAAGAAGGACTTCCATTTATCCGTTCTCATCCGATTGCCCAGCAGTTTCATTTTGGATGGGAGACCACCAAAGAAGCCCAAGGTCACTATGCAGAGGCAGATAATGGCAACCTGCCTCTGAATGTCTTTTCCCTTGAAAACCTATGGGGTCATTGGAAGTCGTCTGCAATTTGATGGTACTTTCCATCACCACCAGTCATGTCTACGTTGGTGCCCAATTCTTGGTCAATCTCTGATACCATGAAAGGACTGCATTCTGAATGGTACAGTCCGGTTGCAAAGGATATACCGCCTTCTTTTACTGGAAACTCAGAGATGCAGTTTGGAGGGAGGATTATGGTATCGACAGGAAGGAAGGAAGGAAGGAAGGAAGGAAGGAAGGAAGGAAGGAAGAGGAAGGAAAGGGAGAGAGAGGAAGTGAGGGAGGGAAGGCGGGAGGGAGAAAGAAAGGAAGGAAGGAAGGAAGAGAGAGAGAGAAAGGAAGAGAAAGGAAAGAAGGAAGAGAGAAAGAGTGAATGAAAGAAAAAGGGAGGAGAGAGAGAGGAAGGGAGGGAGGAAGAGAGAAAGAGAAAGGAAGGAAGGAAGAAAGAGAGAGAGAGAGAAAGGAAAGAAAGAAAGGAGGAGGAGAGAAGAAGGAAGGAAGAAAGGGAGGGAGTAAGGAAGGAAGGGAGAGAGAGAGAGAAAGAAAGAAAAGAAAGGGAAGAGAGAGGAGGGAGGGAGGGAGGAAGAGAGGAAGAGAAAGGAAGAGAAAAGAAGGGAGGGAGGGAGAGAGAGAGAGAAAGAAAGAAAGAAAAAGGAAGGGAGGGAGGGAGGGAGGGAGGGAGGGAGGGAGGAAGAAAGAAAGGAAGGAAGGAAGGAAGAAAGGAAGGAAGGAAGGAAGGAAGGAAGGAAGGAAGGAAGGAAGGAAGGAAGGAAGGAAGGAAGGAAGGAAGGAAGGAAGAAAGAAAGAAAGAAAGAAAGAAAGAAAGAAAGAAAGAAAGAAAGAAAGAAAGAAAGAGAAAATGTGACAAAAGCAGCCTTTGTTTTCCATTTTCCACCTTGGCTCTTTTTCATTAGCGCTCTTCGTATCAAGAGAGAAGGCAACAAAAGCCGCCAATTCCATGCACAGAGCACTGGGAAACAATGGGAAAGATGCGGTTTTTAATAAGCCCTCCGCCAGGCTGTAATTAAATCTCAGGTTGTGTTTGGAAAACAACAATCTCATTTAGAGCACTTGCCCTGCATGCCTTTGACATCTGCACCATGTTTTCTTCTGGGCAATTTCTGTGAACTGAGATGAGCAAATACAGGTGTGGAGAGCGGCTCACCAGAGGAGAGGGAGAGATGCGGGGGCTCTGTCCAGGTGCTAAGTAGCATCTGTAGACCCCACCCCCCTTATATGTGGTCAGTGGAGCTGCAAAAAGTATTTATTTACTTCAGTTATGCCCCACCGTTGACGCAGGGCACCCTTGGTCCATCAAGGTCAGTATTGTCTACTCAGACTGGCAGCAGCTCTCCAGGGTTTCAGGTGGAGGTCTTTCCCATCATCTCCTGCCTGGTCCTTTTAAATGGAGATGCCGGAGATTGAACCTGGGGCCTTCTGCCTGCCAAGCAGGGGCTCTGCCACTGAGTTACAGCCAGTGTTCCCTCTAAGCTGAGTTAGTGTGAGCTAGCTCACTGTTTTTTAGCCTCCGGCTTACACCTTTTTGTCTTAGCTTACACCTTTTTGTCTTGGCTCCAGAGCAAACTAATTGATGCAGTAGCCAAATCACTTGCTCACAACTTTAATACCAGTAGCTCACAAAGTAGAATTTTTGCTCACAAGACTCTACAGCTTAGAGGAAGCATTGGCACCATGGCTCCCCAGGGGCTCAGGCCAAGGTCTTTCCCATCACCTCCAGCCTGGCCCTTTTAACTGGAGATGCCGGGGATTGAACCTGGGACCTTCTGCCTGCCAAGCAGAGGCTCTGCCACAGAGCTACAGCCCCACTTCATGGCTCTCCAGGGTCTCAGGCTGAGGTCTTTCCCATCACCTCCTGCCTGGTCCTTTCAACTGGAGATGCCGGGGATTGAACCTGGGACCTTCTGCCTGCCAAGCAGAGGCTCTGCCACAGAGCTACAGCCCCACTTCATGGCTCTCCAGGGTCTCAGGCTGAGGTCTTTCCCATCACCTCCTGCCTGGTCCTTTTAACTGGAGATGCCGGGGATTGAACCTGGGACCTTCTGCCTGCCAAGCAGAGGCTCTGCCACAGAGCTACAGCCCCACTTCATGGCTCTCCAGGGTCTCAGGCTGAGGTCTTTCCCATCACCTCCTGCCTGGTCCTTTTAACTGGAGATGCCGGGGATTGAACCTGGGACCTTCTGCATGCCAAGCGGAGGCTCTACCACTGAGCCGTGGCCCCTCTCCAGTTGACAGATATCAGTTCCCTGGATAAAATGGTTGCATTACACACCACTGCGACCCTCCTTCTCCCCAAACCCTGCCCTCCCTGGGCTCTGCCCCTCAAGTTTCCAGGTCATTTCCCCATCCTGGAGTTGGCCACCCTATAGAACAGTCTGTGTCAAAAATCTGCAGAGTAGATGGGCCAAAAGCCAACACATCTCGGCTAGCAAAACCAGAATGAATAATGAAAATTATCTACTGCTTTTATATGCATGTATGTGTGTAAAGGGCAATCTAGTCACAGCTTACTTATCGTGACCCCAGCAAGGGGCTTTCAAGGTAAGTGAGAAGCAGAGGTGGTTGGCCGTGGCCTTCCTCCGCAGAGCCTTCCTTGGTGGTCTCTCATCCGAGCCTTATGGTGACCCCAGCAAGGGGCTTTCAAGGCAAGCAAGAAGCAGAGCTGGTTGGCCATTTCCTTCCTCTGTAGGGCCTTCCTTGGAGGTCTCTCATCCAAATTTTATGGTGACCCCAGCAAGGGGCTTTCAAGGCAAGGGAGAAGCAGAGCTGGTTGGTCATGGCCTTCATCTGCAAGGCCTTCATCTGCAAGGTTGGCTGTGGCCTTCATCTGCAAGGCCTTCCTTGGTGGTCTCCCATCCAAGCCTTATGGTGACCCCAGCAAGGGGCTTTCAAGGTAAGTGAGAAGCAGAGGTGGTTGGCCATGGCCTTCCTCTGCAAGGCCTTCCTTGGTGGTCTTTCATCTAATCCTTACGGTGACCCCAGCAAGGGGCTTCCAGGGCAAGAAGAAGCAGCAGAAGAGAAGAGATTGGATTTATACACCGCCCTTCACTACCCGAAGGAGTCTCAGAGCGGCTTACCAACGCCTTTCCCTTCCCCTCCCCACAACAGACACCCTGGGAGGTAGGTGGGGCTGAGAGAGCTCTTTCCCAAGCTGTCCTTGAGGGAACAGCTGGTACAGAGCTATGGCTTGCCCAAGGTCATCCAGCCAGGTGGAAGTGGAGGAGTGGGGAATCAAACCCGGTTCTCCCAGATTAGAGTCCGCACACTTAACCACTACACCAAGCTGGCAAGTGAAAAGCAGATGTCGTTTGCCATTGCCTTCCTCTGCAGGGTCTTTCTTGGTGGTCTCCCATTCAAGTACAACACTAACCAGAGCAGACACTGCTTAGTTTTTGAGATCTGACAAGATCGGGCTGTACCATGCACTACGCATACAATAATGTGCTTTTTAAAAGCATAAAATAGTGGAGTGGAATATCAGAGCATGTTGGTGTCTCAGGGATAAACCTAATTCCAGAATCTGGGTGCAGATGAATGAAATTCTGCAATGCAAAATGCAGCGAAGTTGGACTTGGGCTTTTTAACAGGAGGGATTTGCATCGCAGGATTTCAGGTCTCTGCTCACAGAATCTGAACCCCACTGTGTGTGTCTGCTTCCCCCCTGCCCAAATATGAAGCCTACGCAGCCCACATTATGACTCCGGATCTTCGAGGGAGGGGCAGGCCCGATTCATACGAGCAATATTGCCCAGGGTCCCCGCCGAGCTTGGGAAAGGTAGCTGCAGGAAGCGAGACCCTCTTTTTTTAAAAGGTTGCCTGGATGTCCGTGTTGGGGAGAAAAGACCTACTCCCCCCCCCCCCCATTTTATCTGGCTCCCTCTCTGTTGGCATTGGTGCATTCGTGCTGGAGAAGATACAACTGCGGGAGCGGCGCCGGCGGAATATCAATGAGGCGTGATCCGCAGTCCCTCTTCTCGGGCCGCACGGGAGTGCTGTGGCGTCTTCTCCCGTCTTCCCCCGGCAATCAGCAGAGAGAGTGCAAAAGCGAGAGCAGGAAAGCCGGAGCCTGCTGGTTTCTGAGGCGGCAGCTGCCGCAAAGCCACAGGAAGGGAAGTGCTCAGCCAGAGACTGAGAGGAGCAGAGGCTCTTCTGACTGCCGTCCGACCGGTCGCACCAAAAAGGGGTGGTAGATAGGAGAATTCTGTCCCTGCGTTGCTTATGGTGGTTGAGGTGGAGGCCTCACGTTCCTGCGCCTGGGGTGGAATCCTAAACTGAGAGCGAGTCTGCAGTGGGCTTTCCTTCCGTTGTTTTAGCCAACCCGCCTTGGAACAGAGATTCCCCTCTGCATTGCATGCCGCTTTCGCTTTCCTTGATCATCGGGTTTTATCGTACCCTCCGCCTATAGCATACCGATGTTCGCTTCAAGGTGCTGGTTCTTACCTATAAAGCCCGATATGGCCAGGGTCCAACACACCTGAGGGACCGCCTCTCTCCGTATATACCCCAGCGGGCACTGCGGTCGGGGTCGTACCATCGACTCTGTGTCCCAGGCCCCGGAGACGTCAAACTTGCCAGAACGAGGGCCAGGGCTTTTCCGGTGGTGGCTCCTGTCTGGTGGAACGAGCTCCCAGAAGAGATCGGGGCCCTGCGGGACTTAATGCAGTTCCGCAGGGCCTGCAAGACGGAGCTCTTCCCCCAGGCCTTTGAATAGGAGCCGCCACCAAGGATATCATCCATCACATACGCTATCTGTGGTGTAGCTGGCCCTACGTAACCCGAGCCTAGTGGCAAGGGGGACCTCCTGCTGGGTAGCCATCTGAACACTGAATACTTCATACTGGAAGCCTGTTGTATTTTATCTATTGGAAATGTTTTAGTGGATTTTACCTGTTTTAATCTATTTATGTATCTATTGACCTATGTGCCCTTGTTAGCTGCCCTGAGCCCGTTCCCGGGGAGGGCGGGATATAAATGTGAAGAATGAATGAATAAATAAATAAATAAAAACACTCCATGCCACTTTCGCTTTCTTTGAGCATTGGGTTTTATGGCACCCTCCATACTCCATGCCGCTTTCACTTTCTTTGATCACCAGGTTTTATGGTACCCTCCGCACCCCGTGCAGCTTTCACTTTCTTTGATCACCAGGTTTTATGGTACCCTCCGCACCCCGTGCAGCTTTCACTTTCTTTGATCACCAGGTTTTATGGTACCCTCCGCACTCCGTGCAGCTTTCACTTTCTTTGATCACCAGGTTTTATGGTGTCCTCCACACCCCGTGCAGCTTTCACTTTCTTTGATCACCAGGTTTTATGGTACCCTCCGCACCCCGTGCAGCTTTCACTTTCTTTGATCACCAGGTTTTATGGTACCCTCCGCACTCCGTGCAGCTTTCACTTTCTCTGATCATCAGGTTTTATGGTGCCCTCCGCACTCCATGCCGCTTTTGCTTTCTTTGAGCATCAGGATTTATGTCATGCTCTGCACTGCATGCCGCTTTTGCTTTCTCTGATCATCGGGTTTTATGGTACCCTCCATACTCTATGCCGCTTTTGCTTTCTCTGATCATCGGGTTTTATGGTACCCTCCACACTCTATGCCGCTTTTGCTTTCTCTGATCATCGGGTTTTATGGCACCCTCCACACTCCATGCCGCTTTCACTTTCTTTAATCATCAGGTTTTATGGTACCATCTGCACTACACTGCCCGCCACTTTCGCTTTCTTTGAGCATTGGGTTTTATGGTACCCTCCACACTCCGTGCAGCTTTCACTTTCTTTGATCACCAGGTTTTATGGTACCCTCCGCACTCCATGCCGCTTTTGCTTTCTTTGAGCATCAGGATTTATGTCATGCTCTGCACTGCATGCCGCTTTTGCTTTCTCTGATCATCGGGTTTTATGGTACCCTCCACACTCTATGCCGCTTTTGCTTTCTTTGATCATCGGGTTTTATGGTACCCTCCACACTCTATGCCGCTTTTGCTTTCTCTGATCATCGGGTTTTATGGTACCCTCCACACTCTATGCCGCTTTTGCTTTCTCTGATCATCGGGTTTTATGGTACCCTCCACACTCTATGCCGCTTTCGCTTTCTCTGATCATCGGGTTTTATGGCACCCTCCACACTCCATGCCGCTTTCACTTTCTTTAATCATCAGGTTTTATGGTACCCTCTGCACTACACTGCCCACCACTTTCGCTTTCTTTGAGCATTGGGTTTTATGGTACCCTCCACACTCCATGCCGCTTTCATTTTCTTTGATCACCAGGTTTTATGGTACCCTCCGCACTCCGTGCAGCTTTCACTTTCTTTGAGCATCAGGTTTTATGGTACCCTCCGCACTCCATGCCGCTTTTGCTTTCTTTGAGCATCAGGATTTATGTCATGCTCTGCACTGCATGCCGCTTTTGCTTTCTCTGATCATCGGGTTTTATGGTACCCTCCACACTCTATGCCGCTTTTGCTTTCTCTGATCATCGGGTTTTATGGTACCCTCCACACTCTATGCCGCTTTTGCTTTCTCTGATCATCGGGTTTTATGGTACCCTCCACACTCTATGCCGCTTTTGCTTTCTCTGATCATCGGGTTTTATGGTACCCTCCACACTCTATGCCGCTTTCGCTTCCTTTGATCATCGGGTTTTATGGTACCCGCCACACTCCATGCCGCTTTTGTTTTCTCTGATCATCGGGTTTTACTGCTTAATTCACAGTGCTCTGTGTTCCAAGATTTCATTTAACCTCTGTAGGTCCCGCCCGGGAGATAGCATCGGGAACCCGACTCCCACCTTTGGAATGCATGCCTCGCTCGCTTTGCTTTGCTTTGTGCATGCTCATTACTCATTTGCTTTCTTTTCCCTTTTATCTCTAGCCTCCTTAGCTAATGACCTTGAATGAAAGTGCCTCCTGTTATGTGTTACTAGAATCACAGGTGTTATGTATTCCTTTCGCTTAGTTTCTCTGGGAACTTTTTCCTCAAAAATATTCAACAGTATTTCTCCCTGAGAACTCAATTTGCCGCGCTTTCCATGGGAATATTGGGCCAGTATATTTGGGCGCCAAGAATTCTCCCTATTGATTGGTAGAGGGTAGTTCGGCCATATTTCATACCAAGTATAATTGTAATTGCAATTCCAAGCTTGAGCTTTACTAAAAGGAAAAGTGTTTGACCACCATGATCTTTTCTACAAATAAAGGACTTGCTGCTTAAGGAGACCTGTTGTGGACTATATCTACTGGGACAATAGATCTATTGGGACAATCTCACAACTGCACGCCACTTTCGCTTTCTTTGGGTTTTATGGCACCCTCTGCACTGCTTGACCCATTCCCTTTCTTTGGGCACCACGTTTTAAGGCACCCTCTATACTGCACGCTGCTTTTGCTTTCTTTGATCATCGGGTTTTATGGCACCCTCTGCACTGCTTACTGCTTTCGCTTTCTTTGAGCGTTGGGTTTTATGGCACGCTCTGCACTGCATGCCCCTTTCCCTTTCTTTGGGCATCGGGTTTTATGGCCTTTGCTACACTGCATGCCGCTTTCCCTTTCTTTGATCATCGGTAAAACCATAGAGTTTCTGGTGATTCCTAGAGCGACCCTTTGTCACTTCCAGGTTTTCCTAGGAAGGGATGTAGCCAGCGATGCACCATTCCCTTTCCCTGCCCCCAACTCTCCCACCTGGTTGCCTAGCTCTGCCGCCGTCTCCCCCATCCCCCACAATTGCGCTGTGACCCAATTTGAGGGGGTCGCCCCATTTCCCCAGCAGGCCACTCCGCACCCATCCCCTTGAGAAACCGCTCTCCGTAAAACCTTGACACCTCCACCTTTCATTCCGTTCGATTCCATTCCGTTCCCCGCTAAGCTGCTTTATCTCCCTCGCTCCAAATGGCAGTGGCTCAGGTCAACTTTTGCCGGTACCAATTTGGGAGCGGCGCACACTCCAGCTAATCCCTCACTTAACAAGGGAGATGAATACACGCGGCGGAAGATTGTCGGCCTGCCTTTGAGGCTCATGTATGCCTTTCAGCCAGTCCAAGGAGATCAGGGCCCCCTCCCCACCTCCCATCTGTAGCTGTTCAGAGGTGGGAATTACTTTTCCGGTAATTGCTCTGTCCAGAAACGTCATACGATGTTGTAAAGAAATAACCTTTTCCCCCTGCGCATTCAGATCAGCCCAGGGCCCTCCGATTATTATTCCAAGAATGGGTAACAGATCTGGAAGAGTCTCCTTGACTGTTGAAAGGAGCCGTTGTAAAGGCCGCCGAGATCGCCATCTTCCAGATGTCGTCTGGATTCAGAAATGGATAATTACAACGTTTCCTCAAGTAGCTGCTCAGAACAAGGAGGGCGCACCAAAGTCTTGCGACAGAATGAAGTATGTTTGACACGAGAGACTCTCAAGGTGGAAGAACAATGGGGGGAGGTTGTGTCCATGTGAACACCGTGAAGCTGCCTTGTACTGAACGGGTCCATCAGATTGCCTGAACCAGCATCCACAGTAGAGCCGGCCACCTTCAACTGGGGACTGAAGCCCTCCTGGAATCACAGCTGATCTCCAGACTCCACAGTTCGATTTCCCAGATTGAAATGGGAGCTTTAGAAGTAGGGTTGCTGCTTGCCCAGCCATGACAGGGGAACCTCTTGGCAAATGAAGTGGTGGGTTCAATGCTCAACGAAGTGGTGGGTTTGGAATGGCCTTGCTTGATGCCTGGAATCACTTCCTGTTTTCCAATGGGAAGTGACATCATGACATTCTAGGAATTTTCAAAAATCTCTATGGTAAAAACAGGATTTTTTGGGGGGAAATTCCTAGAGTGTCATGACATCTGTTTTGGAACAGGAAGTGATGTTTTAGAAATCTTCCCCCCCACACACATTGTTCCTTGTTGGGAGGGCAGTCTCTATGGCATCACATCTCTATTGAGCTCTCTCCCACCCTTCTCAAGCACTGTCCCCAAATCTTCAGTAATTTCTCAAGCCAGATTTCTCAGCCTGCACTCTCTAAGAAGATACTTGGCCAAGGACCAAAGCCCCTCTGTTCACCAATTCCCCCATTTTGTGTAGTCTACCTATTTGAGCTGAAGCCTTGACCCGAAGCTCAAATACGTTGGCCACCAAATGAGAAGGGAGCACTCACTGGAGAAGACCCTGATGCTGGGAAAGACTGAAGGTCAAAGAAGAAGGGGATGGCAAAGGATGAGATGGCTAGACAGTGTTATCGATGCAGCAAACATGAAGTTGAGCAAACTCCGGAGCACGATGGAAGACAGGAGGGCCCGGCGCGATGCGGTCCACGGGGTCACAAAGAGTCGGACTCGACTGTGCGACTGAACAACAACACAACCTACTATACTAAGGTCGGGGATAAGAGAGGATTACACAATAACTCCACAATTGAGCTTCATGTCACAAGCAGAAGTTAGCCAATGGAAGAAGGGCCGCCATCGCCAAATCGCACACGTCAACACCCACAGAAGGGAGCCACGTTTTTCTCAAACCAAATTATTTTGCCGAAAGAACAAGGGTGTCAGCGAGGCAGAGCCTGCTTGACAAACAGCTGAGAGGCAGGAGCAACCAATCAGAGAGGCAGGAGAATATATCTGGGGTTTTCTGGGGTTTCTGCCTCCCCCCCCAGTTTTCCTGAGAAAACCCAGATACATTTGGGAAGTTGAAATATACCCCCCCCCCCCAAATACTGATAAGGTATTTTTTGGGTACATTTTCAGCTCGGTTTAGAACAGGATGCACACTGCTTCTGCAGACCAAACACCAGGAGGAAAGGCTGAGGGATTTGGGAATGTTCGGTCTGGAGAAGAGGAGGCTTAGGTGGGGGGACAGGACGGCTCTTTTGAAGTATCTGAAGGGCTGTCCCTTAGAGGAGGGCAAGGAGCTGTTCCTGTTGGCAGCAGAGGAGAGGACTCGCAAGAAGGGGCTTAAATTAAGGGCTGGAAGGTACCAGCTGGATCTTAGGGAGAACTTTTTGACAGTCAGAGTTGTGCCACAGTGGAATCGGCTGCCTGCGGAGGTGGTGAGCTCCCCCTCCCTGGCAGTCTTCAAGCAGCGGCTGGACGGACACTTTTCAGGGATGCTCTAGGCCAGGGGTGGGCAATTGTTTTGGCTCGGGGGCCACTTCATGGGAGCGGAGGTTAGCGGAGGGCCGCACCTTTTAAAATGTTTGCATTCATTAGTTAACTTTGCATTTCAGAAAAGGTATAAATTGTATCATAAAAATCAATAAATATAAATTAAATAAAATAGTGGTAGTTTTATTCCATTTATTTATTGTGCTAATTTCATATCGTCTATAGCTGCGAGCACATTTAATTTTAGAATCAGTTTAATGAGACAAATGTACCCAATCACCCTTTTCTACAATTTTTTTTGAAATCAGGAGTGAGAGTGCTTGTTGAGATTCTCATCACAGCCTGCAAGTTAATGTCTGTCAAAGAGCATCTATATTTACTCTTGCTGATCTTCATGCAAGAAAAACTTTGCTCACAAATATATGTAGACCCAAATATAGAGAACATTTTCCCAGCAAATTTCTTCATCCATGGAAACTTTTTCAGCAGGCAAAGATTTGTAAAAGTCAACTAATGTCACAGCATTAAACATTTCTTTCACAGTGTGATCTGACGGCGTCCATAAGTTCAAGCTGCAGCTCCTCAGGCGCTGTATCAATATCAGCCGTGATGGGATAAGAGAGCAAATTGAATTTAGGCTCAGTTTTCTTGAAGTCCTGAAATCTTCTTGGCGGGCTGCAAAAAACTCTGTGGCGGGCCGAATGTGGCCCCCGGGCCGCCATTTGCCC
The DNA here is from genome assembly GCA_029233225.1 of Lepidodactylus listeri. Lineage (NCBI taxonomy): Eukaryota > Metazoa > Chordata > Lepidosauria > Squamata > Gekkonidae > Lepidodactylus > Lepidodactylus listeri. The sequence goes on along the minus strand of JARCFY010000008.1, from coordinate 7,848,786 downwards.
ACCCCTGCTCTAGGCTGATCCTGCATTGAGCAGGGGGCTGGACTAGATGGCTTGTAGGACCCCTCCCCACTCTGTGATTCTATGATCTCAGAAGAGGCCGGTCGTTCAGTTCCACAGAAATCTGGGGAAATGCGGGGAATGCTCCGAGAAGGCTCCTCAAAACGGTGGCAGTTCTGTCTGACAAAGTCCAGCTTGGAACTCAAGAAACATCTGCTGCTATGTTCAGCTACGATCGCATCCTCTCCTCCAAAATGAAGGGAAGAGGGATGAAGAAGCCTATACCCTCCATCAGTAAAAAAAAATCAGTTCCTTTCCTTCTGGCCATTGTGGCTTCAGTCCCTTTGTCTCATTTCTTGATTACCTGCATATAGATTCCCTCCCCACGGCAATGATTGGTTGCGTCGGGACTTCCTTGCTCTGATGACCCGAACGGTCTCATTAGTTTTAATTAACTTGGCTGCCCGATTTAGAGGTGATGCCGGCTGCCCATCGCCGGAGAGTTGGGACGAGTAAACAGAGACTAATTAACGTGGCGGAACTTATCGCCTGGGGCAGCTTTTTGGGGAGAAGGGCCCGGAGCATCCCGCCTTGGCGGGTGCGGAACATCGACTGGTGTTCCAGTGGAGACGTTCCAAAGAGCCACAGCCCCTCCCTAAGCGCCGAGCTGTCAAAGAAACGGTGTGTTTCTCCTCCTCCTCTTGCAGTCAAAACTCAACTGACAGTACCCAGCATCTGCACATTTATGCGCCATCAGTCTGTCTACCGATACATTTTTATCCCACCTGTCGCTGGTGCAGCTTACATCAATCTCCCTTCCATTCTATCCTCATAACGACAGCCCTGTGAGTGGGTGGCTCAAGGGAGAAGAAGAAGAGATTGGATTTATACCCCGCCTTTCACAACCCGAAGGAGTCTCAGAGCGGCTCACAAACACCTTTCCCTTCCCCTTCCCACAACAGGCACCCTGTGAGGTAGGTGGGGCTGAGAGAGCTCTCTTGAGGACTGCTCTTGAGAGAACAGCTCTGAGGGAACTTGTGGCTGACCCAAGGTCACACCAGCAGGCGCATGTGGAGGCGTGGGGAATCAGACTTGGTTCTCCCAGATTAGAGTCCGCGCTCCTAACCGCTACACCAAACTGGCAGTAATCCCTGCCTCTCAAAGCTTCCCTTGCTTCCTCCAGTTGCAAAATGTACACATGGATGCACAAAACTGCTTTTCACTGAATCAGGCCACTGGTAGAGGTCTTTCACATCACCAGGTCCTTTTAATTGTAGATGCTGCCGGGGATCGAACCTGGGACCTCCTGCATGCCAAGCAGATGCTCTGCCACTCAGCCACAGCCCCACTTCATAGCTCTCCCGGGTCTCAGGTGGAGGTCTTTCCCATCACCTACTTCCTTATCCTTTTAACTAGAGATGCCGGGGATTGAACCTTGGGTCTTCTGCCTGCCAAGCAGATGCTCTACCACTGAGCCACAGCCCCACTTCGTGGCTCTCCAGGGTCTCAGGCTGAGGTCTTTCCCATCACCTCCTGCCTGGTCCTTTTAACTGGAGATGCTGGGGATTGAACCTGGGACCTTCTGCATGCCAAGCAGGGGCTCTTCCACTGAGCTATAGCCCCACTTCATGGCTGTTCAGGGTCTCAGGCTAAGGTCTTCCACATCCCCCACTGACTGGACTTTTTCACTGGAGCTGTCGGGGATTGAACCTGGGACCTTCTGCATGCCAAGCAGAGGCTCTCCCACTGAGCCACTGCTCCCTAAGTGCTGAACCACTGAAGAAATGGTGAGCTTCTTTCCCTCCTCTTGCAGTCAAAACTCAACTGACAGTGACTAATAAAATGAAGGAGGGAAAGGCAAAAAAAAAAATTCATCAGGAGTTTCTTGATCTTCCGCACAGAATGAACATTTTAATTGACTTTCATAAGGATCATCCCCTGGGCCAATTTCCACATTAGAAAAAATTAAAAGGGGGGAAATTAATTTAGTAAAATAAAGGGCAATTATTAATTAAGGCTCACGAACTCATCGCTCCGAAGAAAGGTGGCAGATTGCCTTGGAGGATCTCGCCCGATTGTAAGGGGAAGGGGGACGTCTGCGGATGTTAAATTTCCGCAGAATCGTGTTTGAATAATTCAGTTTTCTGCTCCCTGAAGAGCTGAGAAGAATGGCTCAGTGTTATGAATTGTCATCCGGCAGAGCTGATCGCCGTTTCTACCGTGAGAAGAAGAAGAAGAAGAAGAAGAAGAGATTGAATTTATACCTCGCCCTCCACTCAGAGTCTCAGAGCAGCTTTCAATCTCCATTCCCTTCCCCTCCCCACAGCAGACACCCTGTGAGGTCGGTGTGGCTGAGAGAGCTCTTTCCAGAACTGCTCCTGAGAGAACAGCTCTGAGAGAACTGTGACTGACCCAAGGCCACACCAGCAGCTGCATGCGGAGGAGTGGGGAAATCAAACCCGGTTCTCCCAGATTAGAGTTCGCGCTCCTAACCACTACATCAAACTGGCTCTCAATACACCAAACTGGAGGTGGTGAGCTCCCCCTCCCTGGCCGTCTCTAAGCAGCGGCTGGACAAACCCTTGTCAGGGATGCTCTAGGTTGATCCTGCACTGAGCAGGGGGTCGGACTAGATGGCCTGTATGGCCCCTTACAACTCCATGATTCTATGATTCTAGGGCCTCATTAGTATATAATGCCATACAGCCCACTCTCCAAAGGAGCCATTTTTCTTTCGGGGGAACTGATCTCTTTCGTCTCAAGATTGGATGTAATTCTGGGAGGTCTCCAGGCACCACCTGGAAACTGGCAAGCCTAGGTTTGGCCCTCATTCCGGCAGAAACGGGTCGGCCTCAACGATCGCCCAGGCCCCGTTTTGTCTTTTCTGTAAAATGCTCCTCGAGGAAAAGCAAACCAAATGCCCAGGTCCTAATGCCCAGATCATGAGAAGGGAGGGCAGGAAGGGTTGCCTCAGTGCTTAGTTCTCGTGGCCCTCTCTTACACGCCCCGGGAAATGCCGATCGCCACTTTGGGGTCAGGAAGCCATTTTTCTCCAGGCCAGTTTGGCCGGGGATCCTGGAGGGGGTTTTGTCATCTTCTGGGCATGGAGAAGGGGTCACTGTGGGTGTGCGTGGGAGGGAGGTATTTGTGTATTTCCTGTAGTGTAGTGGTTAAGTGCGCGGACTCTAATCTGGGAGAACCGGGTTTGATTCCCTACTCCTCCACTTGCAGCTGCTGGATGACCTTGGGCAAGTCGTGGTTCTGGCACAGTTGTTCTTGAAAAAGAGCAGTTTCTGTCAGAACTCTCTCAGCCCCACCTACTGCACAGGGTGTCTGTTGTGGGGAGGGGAAGGGAAAGAGATTGAAAGTTGCTCTGAGACTTTGGGTAGTGAGGGGCGGGGTATAAATCCAATCTCCTCCTCCTCCTCCTCCTCTTCTGCAGGGGGTTGGACTAGATGACCCTGGAGATCCCTTCCAACTCTATGATTCTATGGTTCCTGTTTTTGTTCTCCCTCAGTGCAGCCGGCATAGGGCCCCGGCTCTGTTGCTCTCGGCATGATCAAATGCAGTGAAATTGCCTCCGCTGCCGGCCTGCGTGTTGACTTGCAGCATACAAACACGCCTGGACTCCACAATGCCTGTGCCGCCAAAAGAGGACGATTCCCCAGATTAATCAATATACAAAGTGTTGCCGCGGTTTTGATCTCCATCAAAGCTCTCCTCCATCACAAAGCCGGGAGAGATCAAAACCCACCCACCCCAATTCAGTGAAAGAGCGCCGATGACGCCTACCCTGCTTACCATGATTCGCAGCTGAAATAACATTGATACGGAGATGCTTGATGCCAGAGGAGGAAACGGGCAAATCCCCGACGCCACTCCAAGAAGAAACACTCTCAGGGGACGAGGAGAGATTGGTGGCGCGCTGAGTCCTCACCGAGCTGGCTGGGCTGTGCAGGGCCTTTACCGCTGCAGGCTGCAGGTGGGACCTAACACAACTCAATGGACCCTGCCCCAAATCTATTTATTTGTTTAAATCCAGAAATATTTGCCTCCGAGGAGCTTGGCACAGAATACAGCAAATGGCCTTGCCTTTTCCCACTGTGAGGTTGCCAACTTAAAAAAGCCCATCCTAAACCATACACACACACAAAATCTCCGCAGAAGTATTACAACTCGATTATAGTAGTTAAATACCGCAGCGAAGTATGGGTTTCAAGTTAGTGCTGAATGCCGCGGCCGGGCTGTTGATGGGCCTCTCTGTGCGAGACCACATCCAGCCTGTGCTGAGGACACTGCGCTGGCTGCCGATAGCGTGCCGGATCCGGTTCAAGGTGCTGGTTTTAACCTTTAAAGCCCTATAGGGTCAGGGGCCTGCCTACCTAAGGGACCGCCTTTCCCCACATATACCCCAGAGAGTGCTGCAGTCAGGCACCCAACATCGCCTGACCCTTTCTGGCCCTGGAGAGGCCAGGTTAGTGACCATCAGAACCAGGGCCTTCTCAGTGGCGGCTCCTCACTGGTGGAACGAGCTCCCAGAGGACATCAGGACCCTGCGGGACCTTTTGCAGTTCTGCAGGGCCTGCAAAGTGGAGCTCTTCTGCCAGGTCTTCGATTAGGAGCCGTCACTGGGGGGAAGGGCCACTGGAAAAGCGGCTGGTTGAACTTTTCTGGCCCGGGAAGTCAGCTGGTGGAATCCTCCTGGCCTGGGATACATAGGTTGCTGCCTTCTTTGTTGGATATGTTCTGAATTGCTGCCATCTTTTGCCATTTTATTCTGCTAATTTTATGTAGATGTATTCTGTTTTAGCTTATTTATTTATTTATCTATTTTCCTCATTTTTATCTCGCCTTTCCAGCAAGCTGGCTCAAGGCGGCTACCAACCATAAAATACCATCAAAATGGTTTACAAATTTAAAACATAAAACCAAACATCCAGGGGTCATTTTGTAGAAAAAGAGGTGCAGGAGCTCATTACCATAACTCATTTGCATATGCCACACCCCCTAACATACCGGAAGGGTGTCAGAAGGCAACACCCACCCCTCAGGCTCCACTCCACAGGCGAGTGAAACTGACCTGCTCTTCCTCCATTCCCTTCCCCATCCAATACTTTGTGCAATAAAAATAAGCGTAAAGAACACACCCCCATTCTCTTCCTGCTCCCTTGAAACCACCAGGTTTCAAGTAGACTTGAGATACCCAGGACATGTGCCCCACCCATCCCTTCCCCTTCCCCTCCCCACAACAAGAAACCCTGTGAGATAGGTGGGGCTGAGAGAGGTCTTTTGAGAACTGCTCATGAGAGAACAGCTCTGAGAGAACTTGTGACTGGCCCAAGGTCACACCAGCAGCTGCATGTGGAGGAGTGGGGAATCAAACCCGGTTCTCCCAGATTAGAGTCCAGCTCCTGACCACTACACCAAACTATGGGGTGGAAGCTGCTGAGGGGTTGGTGAAATTTCTCCAGTACTTATGTGCCCTGTGCCCAGATAAAAAATGGTATACTTAGAAAATTTATATGCCACCTTGAGCAAGTCTCTGGAAAAGCAGCACACAGTCATAAAAGGAACAATGATAAAATTATCAATATTAAAACAAAACATTAAAAACAATAAAGACCCTAGCAGGGCTTTCCCTGGGGCGCTGCGCCTCTGCACTGCTCGGGGAAGCCGAGGAGGGAGCGGGGCTTGGTCATGTGCCCGCCCCCTGGGCTCCTCACTCCTGGAGCTGCACTCCTGTGCGCTCCCGCTCCAACGGACCCCTGCAAACATCAATAATTAACATATGCAGCAGCGAATACTGGCAGCATCAGAGTTCTCATGGTGAAAGGCGGCGGCAAAGAGTTCGGCCAGTGCTTCCAGGGCGAGGTTGTCTGGCAATTCCCCCAGTGGCGGCTCCTAATCGAACGCCTGGCGGAAGAGCTTCGTCTTGCAGGCCCTGCGGAACTGTAATATGTTCCACAGGGCCCTGATGTCATCCAGGAGCTCATTCCACCAGTAGGGGGTCGCCACCGAGAAAGCCCTGCCCCTAGTGCAGGCCAGCCGAATGTCTTTCGGACCGGGGAGAGTCAGGCGATGTTGTGTGCTTGACCTCAGTGCCCTCTGGGGCACATATGGGGAAAGGTGGTCCCTCAAGTAGGCAGGCCCCTGACCCTATAGGGCTTTAAAGGTCAGCACCAGCACCTTGAACCGGATCCGGTATGCTATAGGCAGCCAGTCCGGCGACCGCAACACAGGCCAGATGTGGTCCTGCATGGAGAGGCCCATCAACAGCCTGGCCGCGGCATTCTGCACCAGCTGCAGCTTACGGATCTGAAACAAGGGCAGCCCCGTGTAGAGAGCGTTACAGTGGTCAAGTCTCAAGGTGACCATAGCATGGATCACTGTAGCTAGGTCATCACGTTCAAGGAAGGGAACTAATTGCCTCATCAGCCGTAGATGGTAGAAGGCTGCCTTGGCAGTGGCTGCTACCTGGGCCTCCATTGTTAGGGAAGCATCCAGGAGCACTCCCAAACTCCTGACCCTCGGCGCTGGCACCAGTGGTGCCCCACCGAAGGTTGGTAGTGGGATCCCTACCCCCGACCCGTTCCGACTCAAGCACAGGACTCTGTCTTTGTTGGATTCAGTTTCAGTCGACTCAGTCTGAGCCAGTCCGCAACATCCTGAAGCGCCTGCTCCAGGCCGTCTGGGGTAGAGTTGGACCGGCCACCCAGCAACAGATAAAGCTGGGTATCATCTGCATATTGATGACACCCAAGCCTATGCCTCCGGGCAATCTGGGCAAGGGAGCGCATATAGACAGGGGTCCGTTGGAGCAGGAGCGCACAGGAGCGCAGCTCCGGGAGTGAGGAGCCCAGGGGGTGGGCACATGACCAAGCCCCGCCCACTCCTCGGCTTCCCCGAGCAGTGCAGAGGCGCAGCACCCCGGGGAAAGCCCTGCTAGGGTCTTTATTGTTTTTAATGTTTTGTTTTAATATTGATAATTTTATCATTGTTCCTTTTATGACTGTGTGCTGCTTTTCCAGAGACTTGCTCAAGGTGGCATATAAATTTTCTAAGTATACCATTTTTTATCTGGGCACAGGGCACATAAGTACTGGAGAAATTTCACCAACCCTTCAGCAGCTTCCACCCCATCAGTTGGGTGTAGTGGTCAGGAGTTGGACTCTAATCTGGGAGAACCGGGTTTGATTCCCCACTCCTCCACATGCAGCTGCTGGTGTGACCTTGGGCCAGTCACAAGTACTCTCAGAGCTGTTCTCTCATGAGCAGTTCTCAAAAGAGCTCTCTCAGCCCCACCTACCTCACAGGGTGTCTTGTTGTGGGGAGGGGAAGGGGATGGGATGGGTGGTGCACATGTCCTGGGTAACTCAAGTCTACTTGAAACCTGGTGGTTTCAAGGGAGCAGGAAGAGAATGAGGGTGTGCTCTTTACGCTTATTTTTATTGCACAAAGTATTGGATGGGGACGGGCATGGAGGAAGAGCAGGTCAGTTTCACTCACCTGTGGAGGGGAGCCTGAGGGTGGGTGTTGCCTTCTGACACTCTTCCGGCATGTTAGGGGGCGTGGCATATGCAAATGAGTTATGCAAATGAGTTATGCTAATGAGCTCCTGCACCTCTTTTTCTACGAAATGACCCCTGCATATAGATGTTGAATAACATCAGGGACAGCACCGCCCCTTGAGGGACACCACACACCAGTGGGTGCCTCTGAGAGGTCTGTTCCCCGAGCGCAACCCTCTGTCCCCGATCCTGGAGAAAAGAGGCAAGCCACTGTAAAGCAAGCCCCTGTATCCCCGAATCGGCTTATGTATGGTTTGAGGATTTTAACTGCTGTTAGCCGCCTTGAGTCGGCTTTGCTGGTTAAGTAAAGTAAGTAAAGGGTCTGGACTCCTGACTCCTGAGAGCCCCTTGGCCGGCAAGGAGATCAAATCGGTCAATCCTAAAAGAAATCAACCCTGACTGCTCCCTGGAAGGCCAGATGCTGAGGCTGAAGCTCAAATACTTTGGCCACCCAATGAGAAGGGAGCCCTCAATGGAGAAGACCACGACGCCGGGAAAGATTGAAGGTCAAAGAAGAAGGGGACGGCAAAGGATGAGGTGGTTGGACAGTGTTATCGATGCAGCGAACATGAAGTTAAGCAAACTCCAGAGCATGATGGAAGACAGGAGGGCCTGGTGTGATGGGGTCGTGAAGCATCGGGACTCGACTGTGCGACTGAACAACAACAACAAAGGGTCTGGAAATGACCAACCTACATTCCAGTTCCAAAAAAGGAGACTTCAGACTGCAGCAGCTATTGGAGCATGGCGTCGATTTCTCACACCAGTAAAGCGATGCTCAAAATCTTACAGCAACGACTGTTACCACATAGGTAAAGGTCAAGGTTTCCCTTGCTCGAAAGCCGGTCGAATCCGACTCTAGGGGGCAGTGCTCGTCTCTGTTTCCAAGCCAAAGAGCCAGCGCTGTCCGAAGACTTTTTCCGTGGTCTTGTGGGCGGCATGACTAGACGCCGAGGTGCGCAGAACACTGTTCACCTTCCCACTGAAGTGGTACCTATTTCTCTACTTGCAATTTCTTGCTTTCAAACTGTTAGGTTGGCAGGAGCTGGGGCCGGAGATGGGAGCTCACTCCGTCATGCCGGTCTCAAACTGCCAAGCGTCTTAACCTCTGAGCTGATTCTGTGAACTTGGGCAGATCACGAGAGGGAGGGCAGGAAGGGTTGCTTCAGTGCTTAGTTCTCATGGCCCTTTCTTACACACCCAGGGAAACGCCGGCTGCCACTTTGGGGTCAGGAAGCAGTTGTTCTCCGGGCCGGCTTGGCTGGAGATCCTGGAGGTTTTTTGTCATCTTCTGGGCATGGAACAGCGGCCACTGCAGGTGTGCAGGGGGTTGGACTAGATGACCCTGGAGGTCCCTTCCAACTCTCTGATTCTATGATTCTGTGCCCCTGGGGCTTCTTGTTGATGGCAATAGCAAAGCGGACCTTGAGAGAGAACTGCACTGTCTTCAACTGTCTGCAGTCTCCTGTAACTTGTTTTTACCTCAGAATGCTGAGTTCCACATCTGACCAATCAGAGAGAGGGGGGTGCAAGCGGACAGTGGGCCGCCGGGTGCACAGCAAAGCTTTACCCCCTTTGGGAAAACACATTTTACCCCTTCTCAACCCCTTAGGGGTTGGATCTCTAAAATGTCCCTTCTTAGTGGGCGCTGACATCATGGAAGGAATGCACTCCCCGAATGTCGTGTTCCGAAGTCCTGGGGTTTGGACTGGGTGTTGACGAGTCAGTCAGGACACCTGTTTCTATACAACTTGATTCGTCTCTGCTGCATTTGGATATAACACTGGAGAAGGTACTTGGAACGTTCCTGTGAAGCGATGCAGAAGGTCCCAGGTTCAATCCCCGGCATCTCCAGTTTAAAGGACCAGGCAGTAGAGGATGGAAAAGACCTCATCCTGAGACCCTGGAGGGCCTTGAAGTGGGACTGTAGCTCAGTGGCAGAGCCTCTGCTTGGCAGGCAGAAGGTCCCAGGTTCAATCCCCGGCATCTCCAGTTAAAAGGACCAGGCAGGAGGTGATGTGAAAGACCCCCCACCTGAGACCCTGGAGAGCCGTGAAGTGGGGCTGTAGCTCAGGGGAAGAGCATCTGCTTGGCAGGCAGAAGGTCCCAGTTCAATCCCCAGCATCTCCAGTTAAAAGGACCAGGCAGTAGGCGATGGGAAAGACCTCAGCCTGAGACCCTGGAGAGCCATGAAGTGGGGCCGTACTTCAGTGGTAGAGCATTTGCTTGGCAGGCAGAAGGTCCCAGGTTCGATCCCCGGCATCTCCAGTTTAAAGGACCAAGTAGTAGGTGATGAGAAAGACCTCCACCTGAGACCCTGGAGAGCTATGAAGTGGGACTGTGGCTGAGTGGCAGAGCCTCTGCGTGGCATGCAGAAAGTCCCAGGTTCAATCCCCGGCATCACCAAAGAAAAGGATCAGGTAGCTGAGGATGTAAAAAGTCTCAGCCCGGGACCCCGGGGGGCGGTTGCTTGTCCAAACAGGCAGTGTTGACCTTGATAGACCAGTGGTCTCCCTCCACACAAGGCCGCTTGGTGTGCGTGCGTGCGCCAATTTTTCTTTTCGATGTCTTCATAATGTACTGCAATTAACGAGGCATTAGTTCGGCACTTAGTTACAAATTACAATATATTCTGTCCTAACCTGCCACTTTGCATTGTAAATTGCCTTGAATGGCAGGTAGGTAGCACGTAAATCTTCTACACCACGGCATGTACGATGGCACGTATATAACGATCCGTACCATTTCCGTTACAGCGTTCCCGGCATTTCGCACGTAGTATCCCAAGAACACCCTGACCTGGTCAACTCAGGCTGGACTGATCTCATCAGCTCCCGGATTGCTGGGTTGCTGCTGGTTAGGACTTGGATGGGAGACCAATGAGGAAGTCTAGGGTTGCTATGCAGAATAGGGTTCCCAACCTCCCGGGGGGGGGGGGGGGCTGGCGATATCCTGGAATTTGCAACTGATTTCCAGATTACAGAGGAGAGTTTCCCTGGGTAGAATGGCTGCTTTGGAGGTTGGAGACAGATCGGGGTGGCCGGATTGGCTTAATTTAAGAGCCACATAGAATAAACATCAGATGTTTGAGAACTGCAAGACGTGGACGGATTCTACACACACGCTTTTTATTGGAAAATATGCATATTGGCCTTTTATTAACATTAAACGAGACTGCGAAAAGTCCAAACAAAAGGGGGTCAACACAGATATTGGTAATGTTTATTTGTTCAATTATATTTATTTGTTTGCTAGTTATATTAATTTGTCTAAGAGAGAGAGAAAGAGGTAGACATGAAGAATGAAAGAGAAGAAGAAGAGATTGGCTTTATACTCCGCCCTTCACTTGGCGTCTCAGAGCGGCTTACAGTCTCCTTTCCCTTCCCCTCCCCACAACAAGACACCCTCTGAGGTAGGTGGGGCAGAGAGAGCTCTTTCGAGGACTGCTCCTGAGAGAACAGCTCCAAGAAAACTTGTGACTGACCCAAGGTCACACCAGCAGCTGCACATGGAGGAGTGGGGAATCAAACCTGGTTCTCCCAGATTAGAGTCTGGGCTCCTAACCCCTACACCAAACTGGCTCTCAGGTGGAAAGAAAGAGAGAGAGAGAGAGAGAAACAAAGAAAGCAAATAGATAGGGGAGGGAGAGAGGAAGGGAGGAAGGAAGGAAGGAACTTATATATTTATTTATATTTATTTATATTTCCATTTATATCCCGCCTTGCCGGACGAGCTGTCAGGCAGGCAGGCAGGCAGAAAGGAAGGAAGGAAGGATTCCTGTCGTCTGTAATTCTGGGACGTCTCCAGGCCCCACCTTGAGGCTGGCAACGCTAAATGTGTGATTTGGACCAGCCGCTCAGTGGCTCACTGCTCAGCCTCATAGCTCTGACATGACGTTCACTCTCAGATAAACCAGTCGTGGTGCTTTCTGGAGAGGCAATGAACCCGAATCTTGGGAGGGAAAATATTATGTTGTGTCCGATTAATGAAGGCAAAGCGCAGCATCTGCGATCTCGGACATGCGATGTATAAAAGCTTGAAAGAGGCGTTTCGGCCAGAATTTAAATGACCGGATTTGACAGAGGCCCAGAAAACTTGTTATTGCTGGTCCTTTGTAATGTAGTGACATCGTTTGCTACAGCGGCTGAGGAACTCTGAGATCGATTGCGGGAAGCAGTTGTGCTTCCTTTCCTTGGAGGACAAGGCATACAGCAGCCCTGGCAATGAAGTACGTTTCTAGGCCATTCGTTGGGATGTTCTCAATTGTGTCTGACTGAAGGGCATTGCCAACCTCCTGGTGGGGCAGGGTTGCCAACCCCCAGAGGGCAGCTGGAGATCTCTAGGAATTATAGCTGATCTCCAGGCGACAGAGTGTGAGGCTTCTGTGCTAACAGCAAAAGATCAGACCTTTGTTGATGAAGCAAAGTTCTTTATTATTCTTAATACTGTTTGACAGGTTCTCGAATGTTTGTTAGAGATGCCAAGTAGAAAACAGTCAGAGTTAATATACCCTCTCCATCATTTGAACCCCAACATTAAACCAATCAGAAATTAGAATAGAAAACGCGGGAGCAGGGATCGGGCCGTTTGGATTCCCACAGGAAGGTGAGGTGAGAAAGTTGTAAAAATTCCCTTCTTGATCTGGGTGACCCAGATGTGTGAAACCCATGCAGAACAACCGGCTTGGATGACAATAACAGACCTTCAAGGTTTTCGCAATAAGATAAGACATTCACTGGCCCAGAAAAAGGGAGGAGGGATGCATGGGAGGAAAGGCCATTTGTTCTTGGTGACGTGGAGGAATGCAGAGTTGCCATTCTCCTGCCGAAGACAGTAACATTGTGCAGGACTTCCAAAAGCAATATACTTCAAGGTGACAAGGAGGGGAGGGGGAGTAGACAGAGAGGGAGACAGGCTGCAATTCATTTGATCAGAGAAAACGAAAGCAAACACAATGAAGCCTTTGTCAGGCCACCTGACACAGAGACCAGTTCACCTGGAGAAAATGGCCACTGGGGAAGGTGGACTCTATGGCATGATGCTCCACTGAAGGTCTTCCCCTCCCCAACCCCCCCTCTTCAGTCTCCATCCCCCAAATCTCCAGGTGTTTTCCAGCCAGGAACTGGCAACTGTACGGTGTGTCTTTCAAGAAGGAACAAGTCTTGACAGTCATTATAGCTGAGGGGGTCTCTTGTTTTCTTGAACCGTACGGTGTGGCCTGGAGCTCTCCCAGAATTCCAAGGGATCTCCAGAGTACACAGATCCATTCTCCTGAACAAAATGGCTGCTTTGGATAGGGTTGGCAGATCTCACCTTTGCTGGGACTCTTCTGCCACAACGCTCTAGCATTCGTGGCAAAAACTCTATGGTAACCATAGAGCTCCCCCCCGAATGTCAGAGTGTTGCTGCGCGACAGGCCCAGCATGATGACATCACTTCTGATGATGTCATCGCATCAGCAGTGTCCCTGTGGGACCCTGCTGTTCAGGGGTGGGGCTTGGGCCCCCTCAAACTGAGGGCTCCCCCTGGCCCACTGGGGGGATGACAACCCTAACTTTGGAGGATGGACTATATGGCATTATGCCTTGCAGAGGTTTCTCCCCTCCCAAACCCTGCCCTTCCTAGGATCCGCCACAAAATCTCTAGGAATTTCCGAATCCGAGTTTGGCAACTATTAAAAGATCCACCTGGCCCTATCTACTTTCTAAAAACACTTGCTGAGCGCTAGGAAAGTTCTCAACGGGTACCGTGGTGCTCATAGGCGGACCACTGGTTGGGGACCACTGGTGTAGCAATGTAGCCAGTTTGGTGTAGTGGTTACGAGCGCAGACTGTAATCTGGGAGAACCGAGTTCGATTCCCCACGCCTCCACTTGCAGCTGCCGGTGTCACCTTGGGTCAGTCACAAGTTCTCTCAGAACTCTTCTCTCAAGAGCAGACCTCAAAAGAGCTCTCTCAGCCCCACCTACCTCACAGGATGTCTGTTATGGGGAGGGGAAGGGAAAGGAGACTGTAAGCCGCTCTGAGACTCCTTTAGGTAGTGAAGGGTGGCGTATAAATCCAATCTCCTCTCCCTCCTCTTCTTCTTCTCCCCTCCTCTTCTCCACCTCCTCCTCTCTCTCCTCTTTTTCTTCTCCCCTCCTCCTCTTCTTCTCCCCTCCTCTCCCTCCTCTTCTTCTTCTCCCCTCCTCTTCTCCACCTCCTCCTCTCCCTCCTCTTTTTCTTCTCCCCTCCTCTTCTTCTTCTCCCCTCCTCTTCTCCCCCTCCTCCTCCTCTCCCTCCTCTTCTTCTTCTCCCCTCCTCTTCTCCACCTCCTCCTCTCCCTCCTCTTTTTCTTCTCCCCTCCTCTTCTCCACCTCCTCCTCCGCTGCTTCTCCTCCTCCTCCTCCTCCTGGCCTGAGAACAAAGAGACCCAGGTTCAAATCACCACTTGCCCCTGAGGCTCACTGGAAGGTCAGTCATTCCCCGTGAGCCTCGCCTGCCTCACAGGAAGGAATGGAGAAATAAGGTCCCAGCTCCTCGGAGGAAGGGTGGGACGAAAGCGTGACTATAAAAGGCAGGCTATCAATCCTGATGCAGGGTTTCCCAATGCGGCCGTCGGATTTTCGTTCCGATAATCCGAACAGCAATTAAAACCAACACCCCCCCCCCCCCCTTCTGATTGCGGTCAGAAGAATAATGGGATTCACTTATTTTTCCCCATTAACAGATTAGCGCTGCTGTTAACGGGTAACAGACACTTTGCCGGAAACCTGATTTAACTACTCTCGCAATCCTGTTAAACCTTCCGATTATCACTGATATTTATACGCCCTTTCCAAAGGGAGATAATGCTATTACTCCCTGGAAGACGGGGTTTTCAAGTCACTTAGAGGACATTGTTTCAAGCTCAGGGGATTTAGGAGTTCAGTGGTAACAGAGGAAACAAATGCTGAACGTTCAGGAAAAAGAAAGAGGATTGTGAGACATAATGGAGTTGTTCGGGACTTAACCCTGGTTTGCAATTCAGAGCCAAACGAGACACCACGGTATCCTCGTGGCTGCCACGAGAACGTGGCCACCATTTTAGAGACAATTTAAAACGTGGTTCTCGTCTCCTTCCCCCCCCCCCCCTTTGTAGGGTGGCTGTTTGTAGTGTTGCCAGCCTCCAGGAGGGGCCTAGAGATCTCCCAGAATTACAACTGATTTCCAGAAGACAGAGATTGGTTCCCCTGGAGAATACGGCTGCTTTGGAGAGAAGAGAAGAGAAGAGAAGTGAAGAGAAGTGAAGAGAAGAGAAGAGAAGAGAAGAGAAGGGATTTATACCCCACCCTTCACTACCTGAAGGTGGCTCAGAGCGGCTTACAAACTCCTTTCCCTTCCCTTCCCCACAACAGACACCTTGTGAGGTAGGTGGGGCTGAGAGAGCTCTCTTGAGGACTGTCCTTGAGAGAACATAAGAACATAAGAGAAGCCAATGTTGGATCAGGCCAATGGCCCATCCAGTCCAACACTCTGTCACAGAGTGGCCAAAAATACCAGGTGCCATCAGGAGGTCCACCAGTGGGGCATCACTTGCCCCAGACTGAGAGATCCTATCTATACCTGGTGGCTAACAGCCACTGATGGACCTCTGCTCCATATGTTTATCCAATGCCCTCTTGAAGCCATCCATGCTTGTAGTTGCCACCACCTCCTGTGGCAGAGAGTTCCATGTGTGAATTACTCTTTCGGTGAAGAAGTACTTCCTTTTATCTGTTCTAACCCGAGTGCTCAGCAATTTCATGGAGTGCCCACGAGTTCGTGTCTTGTGAGAAAGGGAGAACAGTACCTCTTTCTCTACCTGCTCTATCCCATGTATAATCTTGTAAACCTCAATCATATCACCCCTCAGGCATCATTTCTCCAAGCTAAAGAGCCCCTAGCACTTTAACCTTTCTTTTTTCTTTTTTTTTTGTAAAGAAATTTTTATTTTTTTAAAAAAACACATCAAAAATAATACATTTACCTTATACAAATCCCTTTTTCCATATTATATAACATTTTGTTCTATTTGTACATTCTATTTTTATCTTGTTTTGGTGGTTTCCCACCACCTCTGAAGCATAACACATTTTCCATTTTATTCAAAATAGTAATACTATATCTATGTTTCATTTCTGGTAACGGTTATATATCTTTAAAATACTTATACACCAATTCTTATTTTCTATATTCTTATATATTTCTAAATAAAAACAGCTTCACTGTCTAATTTTAACTAAAACCTTCATATAATATATTTCTATTCCTTTATGCTATTATAACCATGTATAAATGTAGTTTTTCATATCCCAGTATTTTTCAACATATTCTTTCAAACACTTTAACCTTTCTTCATATGGAAAGTGTTCCAACCATTTTATCACTTATACCAGAGAACTTGTGACTAACCCAGGGTCATACCAGCTGGCTACATGTGGAGGAGTGGGGAATTAAAGCCGGTTCTCCCAGATGAGAGTCCGCACTCTTAACCATGGCCCTGTGGACAATACGGCATTGTACCTGGCTGAGGCCCCTCCCCTCCCCAAACCTGCCCTCCCCAGGTTACACCCCCAATATCTCCAGGTAGTCCCCAACCCAAAGTTGGCAACCCTACTGTTTGGGGCCTTGAAAAATTGGGGGGAGGAAGGGACATAGCACCACGTCCTTGCCGCATTTTGAAATGTCTTCAAAATGGCAGCCAGGCTCTCATCACATCGAGCTTGTCCCTCTCTCTTGTTGTTGCTCTGCTTCCAAGTCACAGCCAACTTCTCGCGATCCTGTAGGCAAGAGAAGCTCAGAGGTGGTTGGCCATTGCCTCCGTCTGCCTCCCAATTCTGGACTTCCTTGGTGGTCTCCCATCCAAATGCGAAGCGGGGCCGACCCTGCTTAGCTTCCGAGACCTGATGAGATCGGGCTGACCTGGGCCATCCAGGTCAGGGCAAGAGACAAACAGAGATGGCTTGCCATTGCCTGCCTCTGCACAGCAACCTTGGACTTCCTCGGTGGTCTCCCATCCAAGTACTGACCAAGCCCGACCCTGTTTGGCTTCCTAGACCTGATGACATCAGGCTAGCCTGCGCCATCCATGTCAGGACAGAGACAAATAGAGGGGGTGTGCCATTGCATGCCTCTGCTCAGCAACCCTGGACTTCCGTGGTGGTTTCCCATCCATGTCCTAACCGGGGCCAACCCTGCTTAGCTTCCTAGATCTGATGAGATCAGACTAACTTAGGCCATTCAGGCTAGGACAAACAGAGGGAGGTTGCCATTACCTGCCTCTGCATAGCAACCCTGGACTTCCTTGGTGGTCTCCCATCCAAGTATTAACCAAGGCCGGCCCTGCTGAACTTCTGAGATCTGATGAGATTGGGCTACCCATTGTCTTTCCTCTGCATAGCAACCCTGGACTTCCTTGGTGGTCTCCCATCCAAGTATTAACCAAGGCCGGCCCTGCTGAACTTCTGAGATCTGACCAGATTGGGCTAGCCATTGTCTTTCCTCTGCATAGCAACCCTGGACTTCCTTGGTGGTCTCCCATCCAAGTATTAACCAAGGCTGGCCCTGCTGAACTTCTGAGATCTGACCAGATTGGGCTAGCCATTGTCTTTCCTCTGCATAGCAAGCCTGGACTTCCTTGGTGGTCTTCCATCCAAGTATTAACCAAGGCCGGCCCTGCTGAACTTCTGAGATCTGACCAGATTGGGCTAGCCATTGTCTTTCCTCTGCATAGCAACCCTGGACTTCCTTGGTGGTCTCCCATCCAAGTATTAACCAAGGCCGGCCCTGCTGAACTTCTGAGATCTGACCAGATTGGGCTAGCCATTGTCTTTCCTCTGCATAGCAAGCCTGGACTTCCTTGGTGGTCTTCCATCCAAGTATTAACCAAGGCCGGCCCTGCTGAACTTCTGAGATCTGACCAGATTGGGCTAGCCATTGTCTTTCCTCTGCATAGCAACCCTGGACTTCCTTGGTGGTCTCCCATCCAAGTATTAACCAAGGCTGGCCCTGCTGAACTTCTGAGATCTGACCAGATTGGGCTAGCCATTGTCTTTCCTCTGCATAGCAACCCTGGACTTCCTTGGTGGTCTCCCATCCAAGTATTAACCAAGGCCGGCCCTGCTGAACTTCTGAGATCTGACCAGATTGGGCTAGCCATTGTCTTTCCTCTGCATAGCAACCCTGGACTTCCTTGGTGGTCTCCCATCCAAGTATTAACCAAGGCCGGCCCTGCTGAACTTCTGAGATCTGACCAGATTGGGCTAGCCATTGTCTTTCCTCTGCATAGCAACCCTGGACTTCCTTGGTGGTCTCCCATCCAAGTATTAACCAAGGCTGGCCCTGCTGAACTTCTGAGATCTGACCAGATTGGGCTAGCCATTGTCTTTCCTCTGCATAGCAAGCCTGGACTTCCTTGGTGGTCTTCCATCCAAGTATTAACCAAGGCTGGCCCTGCTGAACTTCTGAGATCTGACGAGATTGGGCTAGCCATTGTCTTTCCTCTGCATAGCAACCCTGGACTTCCTTGGTGGTCTCCCATCCAAGTATTAACCAGGGCCGGCCCTGCTTTGCTTCCAAGTTCTGAAGAGATCAGATGGCCTGTGCTCTCCATGTCTCTGTAGAGAGAATTTTAAATCCCTCCTCCTAGTGGTCTCCAAATCCCTATGTTGATTTCACGTCTCCCTGGTGCAAAAATCAAATGTGTGCTGCTTTGTTTCCATGCCAGTTTCTCTTTCCCCCGGCTGTTTTCTCCCCCTCTGAAAACTGTGAGCATTTTTCAGCATCATTTGTTGGCATCGCTACAGCAGCCTGGTGTAGTGTATTCGTTACAGAAAGGACATAACATTGTACGCACCGATAGTGTATAAACTGCATATTAAAAAAAACACAGCACGGCCACGGAGCACAAATGACTCTTCCAAGCCGAGAGCCCCACAGCAGAGAGACAAAACCAGTGACGAAAAATATCAGTGTTTTTTAAAAGGAGGGAACGAGATCATTCACTCCCCTGCAGTGCTCCCTCGAAGCTGTGGAGCCCTGTGAGCAAAAATCCTACTTTGTGAGCTACTGGCATTAAAATTGTGAGCGAGCGCTTTGGCTGCTGCATACATCAGTTTGCTCTGGAGACACATCCTTCCTGAGCTGAGACAGAAATGTCTGTGCCGGAGGCTAAGAAAACTGTGAGCTAGCTCACACTAACTCAGCTTAGAGGGAACACTGCCTGCAGGCAGGGTTGTCAGCTTTGGGTTGGGAAACACCTGGAGATTTTGGGGGTGGAGACGGAGGAGGGGAGGGTTTGGGCATCGCGCCCCACTGAGGTCCCCATCCGCCTAGGCTCCATCCCCAGTAGGGATGCCAGCCTCCAGGGGGGACCTGGGGATTCCCTGGAATTGCAGCTTATCTCCAGTTTGCAGAGCTCAGTCCTCCTGGAGAAAAGGGGGTGCTTTGGAGGGTGGCCTCTATGTGGCATTGCACCCCACTGAGGTCCTCATCCACCTCAGGCTTTATCCTTAATAGGGATGCCAGCCTCCAGGTGGGACCTGGGGATGTGGGGATACAGGGGCGGGCCCTACAATGGCTCTCTTCCTTTCTCCAGGGTCGGGAACAAAGGAGGGCAGCAACCTGCGAGGCACCCGCTTGAATGTGGAGTGCCTCAAGGGCGGCCGGTCAGACTCCAGCCCAAAATCTTGCACGAGTGCTCATGTTCTAAGCGTGGTTTTATTTTAAGTTAAAAAAAAATCTTTGTGTTTGTGTCCTTTATAAAGTTTATAGCTCTGCTAACTGGCATTACATTTGACAAGACTCATGGCCCGGCCCAACAAGGTCTCATTTATGTCAGATCCGGCCCTCATAACAAATGAGTTCGACACTCCTGTTCTAGATAGTATAGGTGGAGAGACAGGGACAGAATCTAATCTAATGAGCTAAAATGGAGGCAGACGCAGAATGCATGTCCTGCATCCATGGTGCCAAAGATAGAGCGTGTGCGCCTTCTTTGTGCGTCTGTGAGATAATTATACCTCAAAGGGAATTCCCGCTAGAGGCGAGCACCAGTTGGCTTCCAATTCAATGGATTGCACCAGGAGACAAAGCCACAGTTCCCGGCATTCCAGCAGTAAAAGATGCTCCGCTCAGTGCTCAGGAACATCCAGGTCATATTTATTTATTTATGACATTTTTACCCCGCCCTCCCCGCAAGCGGGCTCAGTGCGGCTTACAAAGTGGCGCAGCGCCAGGTTAAAACAACCAGTTAGGACAGTTAAACTGGGAGCCAGTTTGGTGTCGTGGTTAAGTGCGCGGACTCTAATCTGGGAGAACTGGGTTTGATTCCCCACTCCTCCACTTGCACCTGGCTGGATGACCTTGGGCAAGCCATAGCTCTGTCCCAGCTGTTCTCTCAAGGACAGTTGTCTCAGAGCTCTCTCAGCCCCTCCTACCTCACAGGGTGTCTGTTGTGGGGAGGGGAAGGGAAAAGGAGTTTGTAAGCCGCTCTGAGACTCCCTTGGGGAGTGGAGGGCGGGGTATAAATCCAATCTCTTCTTCTTCTTCTTCTTCTTCTTCTTCTTCTTCTTCTAAAACATCATTAAACAATTCAATAAATTCCACTAAAGTGCTCACAGTGATGGTTGTCAATTTATGTCCAGGTGGCGTCCTGCAGTTTCGCTTTGTGCCCTAGTGTGGATTCCTTCAGGGCAGCCCTCATCTCAGATGACGATGGAGATGGTTGATGGTAGGTGGGTGGTGGCGGCGGCTCCTAATCGAAAGCCTGGAGGAAGAACAAATTTGCTTTTTATTAGCATTAAATGAGACTGCCAGAAATAATAACCAAAGGGGTAAAAGCAGATATTGATAATGATATTCATTTGTCCAATGATATTTGTTTGCTGATGATATTTAGCTTCCCCAGCCGCCCTGCCAGGAGCCACATAATATATGTGAAAGAGCCGCATGCGGCTCCCGAGCCACAGTTTGCCCACCCCTGCCCAAGACCAATAGTCTGGGATACTCCAACGCCCAGCCTGATACAGCCTCCATCAGGGACAGCTGGCTGTTGGCCAGTGCGTTAGGCAGTCGGCACACCACCCAAACAGCCAAACTCTCTACAGCCTCCCACACCTGACTGACACACTCCAGGCCCGCAATCTCCACCGGCAGGAGCGCCCTGAAGGAGTAAGCCTCCTGAATGAAGGTTGCCACTCCCCACCCCCACCCCCTAGTCCGTGATTGGTGTAGGATTGAGAATCCCGGAGGGGCAAGGTGGGAGAGAGCTACCGTCTCCCCCTCCCACACCCAGGTCTCGGTCACACACGCCGCTATTCTTCCCCCTCCCTCCCTCATAAGGGTAAGGTCTGTAGTCTACCCTTTCTGCTGGTGTGCAGCCCTAAAGTTAAGCATGCTGATGAACAGGAGAGTCGGCCAGGTGGTCAGCCCATCAGAAGCTTTGTCCAATAAGAGCTGTGGCTCTTAAATGGTTCGGGGATATGAACTTCCCAGTCCTAAGCGGAGTCCATTGACTTCAGCGGCCTTAGCAGAATGTGTGTCTGCTTATTTTGGTGTAGTGGTTAGGAGCATGGACTCAAATCTGGGAGAACCCCTTTTGATTCCCCACTCCTCCACATGCAGCCAGTGGGGTGACCTTGGGCCAGTCACAAGTTCTCTCAGAGCTGTCCTCTCAAGGGCAGTCCTCGAAAGAGCTCTCTCAGCCCCACCTACCTTACAGGGTGTCTGTTGTGGGAAGGGGAAGGGAAAAGAAGATTGTAAGCCGTAAATCTGCTATAACGAGCCCCTCTCCTGAGGCAGAACTCAGAAGTCACTTCAGCAGGGTGTGTGTTTGTGTGTGAATGTTTATGGAGATTCTTTACATTCCCCTCCTGTGGAATGAAATGACTTACAGACTGGGATTGTTGCTCTCTTCCTCAGTCACAGGAAGAATCCAATAGAATACACACCAGAGAAAAAGCGAGAGCGACAGTTCCACCTCCATCTTGTGATATTCCAGGTCTTCTCGAGGTCAACTATAAGCAATCCTTTCTGCTCAGCAATTCCCTCCGATAAAGAGCTAGAGGCGCACTTGTGAGAAAAGGGGGCATCTTCTTTGCAAAAGAACTGTACCATTTCCCCCCCAGTTGCTGCCCCCCCTCCGTGTATCTCTCTGCTGAGCACAATGCTGACATAGTTAAGGTCACCCAAGCTATACTTTAACCAAGCGAGGCAAGCGGACATCTTCGTGGTTGTGACGACAGAAGGCAGAAAAGGAGGCTGACCGGGAGACGGGGGGAGTGTTCGATAAAACGTCTTTGAGGGAGGAAAGCTCCTGGTGATGGGAGTTAAGTGATGGGGGTACCAACTGTACAGCAGAAAAGGGTCACAGGCTGAATGTGAGCTTTTTTACAGCCGGTAATCTCTCTTTTGACAGCAGCAGTGAACTGCGTCGGCTGTGCTTTAGCCGCGGAAGTGCTATCAATGAATGGGAACGCGTCCTCCTTTTCGAGAAGCCGAAAAGAAAAGGACTTTGAACGGCAAGAGGCGAGAAGGGATCTTAAGCGGGGCCTAGTGAAAAACAGCAGAGGCCTACAACGAGGGACCCCGGTGCAGAAACGAATGTTCATGGTGTGTGAGAATGGTCTAAGATTGAGCAGGTGGAGCTTCAGAGTCAAAGGCCAATTTCCCCCCCCTGTGGCCTACAGGCTGACCAATGGGTGACCGGGTTCCCAGACCCCCCCATCAGGAGCGGGGGATTCCCCCACTTTGGAGCCCCTCCCTTTGGAGCCAGTTCGGTGTAGTGGTTAAGTGCACGGACTCTAATCTGAGAGAACCGGGTTTGATTCCCCACTCCTCCACTTGCACCTGCTGGGTGACCTTGGGCAAGCCATAGTTCTCTCAGAGCTGTTCTCTCAAGGGCAGTTCTGGAAAGAGCTCTCTCAGCCCCACCTACCTCCCAGGGCGTCTGTTGTGGGGAGGGGAAGGGAAAGGAGTAAGCCGCTCTGAGACTCCAAGTGAAGGGCGGGGTAAAAATCCAATCTCTTCTTCTTCTTCTTCTTCTTCTTCTTCTCTAGCACTGTTCAGCCAGTTGGCAGGGGGGAGCTTACCAGTAGCAAATTGAGGCCTTGGTCCCTGTTGCTGGCCAAGCAGTGACATCATTTCTGGACGCACCCAAAGGGATGTCCTCATGTCACTGGCAATGCATGGGTGCTCTGGTATTTGGGCAAAAGCTCTGTGGTGAAAATGGCTTCTACCTTTGACTTTTTGCCCCAGTAGCAGAGCTTCCCCACACTGCCTATGATATGATGACATCGCTTCCAGTATGCACCAGAAGTGATCTCGCCTCATCGCTAGGGATGGAAGCTTAGGCCTCAGTTTGTTGCTCGTTAGTTCCCCATCCCCCTGCCGGTTGTCAGGGCGGTGGGGGAACTGAGGCCTACGCCTCAGTCACCAGCGATGAGGCGATGTCACTTCTGGCGCACACCGGAAGCGACGTCATCACTTCTGGCACATCCTGGAAGTGCCGTCATCACTTCTGGCACATCCTGGAAGTGATGTCAGAGGAGACCTGGCAACCCTAGTTGGTGATCTTTCTGTGAACCTTGCGGGTGGATGTGAGCCAAGCCCCAAACAGGGTTGCCAGGTGGTTCCATGACCTCTGCTGCCGTTTGGTTGGCCTGCGGGAGAGAAAAATAAAGCATTTTTGGGCATGTTGACAGTGTGACGTCATTTCCGGGATGCACCCAGAAGTGACGTCACGCTGCTCTAGGATTTGGTGAAAACTCTATGGCAAAACCACAGACTTCCTGCGGAATCCTAGAAAGGGCATGCTGTCACTTCCAGGTTCATCCTGGAAATCATGTCATGCCATTGATGTGACAGAGCGCCCTCGTGTTCCCACCTCCCGGTCTCCCTCGGCCCAAGACAACAGAGAAGCAATCAGTTAGAAACAGACCGCTCTCTCTTCTACAGTCCTGTGCTCCTTCTCTCACTCCCCCCCCGCAGCCATTATTTACTTCTTCTCCCTTTATCCCCTTGTCTTGTTTCTGTTTGGCTGCAATTCCATCCACTGGGAGCAAGCCTGATTGAACTCAGTAGGACTCAGCTTCTGAGTACAAACATAAAGGCACAGGCCGGGAGTCTTTTCCTTTGGTCTTTCTGTTTTGCTGTGGTCTGTTTTGCTCCTTCTTCCCACATTCCTTTTGTTCTTTTTCTCTTTTTACTTCTCCGTAATCTTCCTTCCTTCCCTTCTTGGAGAGAGTCTCAATCTCCCAGGTCTTGCTCCCTGACCGTTTCTTTTTTTACAAAGAACCACCTCAGCTCTTTGTAGTAGTAGTAGTAATAGTAATAGTAATCATCATCATCATCTTATACCACTTCATCATAACACAAAATGTCCAACTAGGGTTATCAGCTGGTGGCTATCATCTTGTGGGAGACTGATGTGGCAGGTACATGGCAGGTACATGGGGTAGTGCGGTCAATGTGACGGCGTGATGTCGATTTCCGAACTGACCTGGAAGTGATGCTGTGCCACTCTAGGATTCCGAGGAAACTCTATGGTTTTACCATAGAGTTTCTGCTGAATCCTAGAATGGCATGATGCCACTTCCAGGGTTTATTTATTTTATTATTTATTTATTTGTTTGTTTGATTTCTAAGCCGCTCTCCCTGCGATTGCAGGCTCAGAGCGGCGTACAAGACCTGGTACTCCAGGATTCAGACCATACTAAAACATTAAAACAATATAAAACATTAAAATACAAATTAACAAGGGTTGGCCTGATGTCACTTCCATAGAGTTTCTGCTGAATCCTAGAGTGGCCTGATGCCACATCCAGGGTTGGCCTGATGTCACTTCCAGGGTTGGTCACCACAGCAGCATTTAACTCTTCATTCCTCCCCTGTTTGCCTGCTGATGGCAGGGCTTGTGTGTGTGTGTGTGTGGGGGGGGGAGTGTTTCCAGCAGGAGGGCTGCAGTCACATGCACTAAATAATCCACTTTCAATCCACTTTCAGTGCCCTTTCCAAATGGATTTTACTGTGTGAACTGGCAAAATACAGTTGGAAAGTACCTCGAAAGTGGATGAAAAGTGGATCATTTAGTGTGTGTGACCACAGCTGAGGTCTCAAACACTATGGTCTCAAACACAGAGTTAAAACATACCTGACCAATGCAATAATACATTTTTGCTGAAACTGCAGTCAGTAGCCATAGCACAGTCCATAATAACTTGCCCCAAACCAAAACAATAACTCCCCCCACTGTAACAACAAATGCATCGACAGCAGTTGGAAGCACATATAAGGAAGAGCTGTTGTCCCCCTGACTGTCTCTTCGAATATTTACTTATGTTTTTGACGAATGTTTTAGTTCTGAGTTTTCTGGTTGTGTTGGGGTGTGTGTTGTATTTTGTGTTCACAGTGTTCAGTTTTTATGCTCTCTTTCTTCATACAGCATATGGTGTGCCTACGTATGTATAATCTATCCATGTGTAATCATGGGTAGACAAAGTTGGTTGATCACACGCTAAACATGAGCCTGCAGTACGATGTGACTGCAAAGAAAGCTAATGCAATTTTTGGATGCATTAACAGAAGCATTGTGTCCAAATCACAGGAGCTGGTAGTTCCGCTCTGTTCTGCTATCACCTTGAGTACTGTGTCCAGTTTTGGGCACCACATTTTAGGAAGGATGTTGACAAGCTCGAGTGCATCCAGAAGAGGGCAACCAGGATGGTGAGAGGGTTGGAGTCCAAGTCTTCTGAAGAAAGGCTGAAAGAGTTGGGTATGTTACGCTGGGAAAGAGAAGGCTTAGAGGGGACACGATTGCAGTCTTCAAATATTTGAAGAGCCGTCATGTTGAAGATGGAGCAGATCCATTCTCTCTTGCTCTGGATTGCAAGACTAGATCGAATGGGCAGAAATGACAAGGGCGTCGATACCGGCTAAATGTCAGGAGGAACTTCCTAACTGTAAGAGTGGTTGAGCTGTGGAACAGACTGCCTCGGGAGGTGGTGGATGCTCCTTCGCTGGACGTTTTCAAGCGGAGGCTGGATGACCATCTTTCGGGTATGTTGTAGGGCTGTCTTTCGGCTATGCTCCTGCAGAGTGCAGGGGGTTGGACTAGATGACCTGCAAGATCCCTTCCAACTCTAACATTCTATGATTCTATGGTTCTCCTTGTCATTTCTCTCCACCACCCCGTGCAAAAAAGAGGTTTCATGGGGGGAGGGGACCGCCTGGTGTCCTTGAACCTGCCTGCATGAAAGGCAGTTCTTTCCACTTTGGTCTTCCTCAACATATGCATGCAAAGAGAGAAGCAGGAGGTGTGGTGGGCACCTCTGCTCCCTAAGTATTTGCTCTTGCAGCAAATCCTTCCAAAATAGGCCCGGCAGGGGGTTAGACTATGAGTGTCCTGACCTGTGAGTTGAAGTGGTTAAAAGATTTCAGAATGTTCCTGAACAAAAAGGAGAGAACATCAAACAGTTGTTAAGCGATTCATTGGTGCCTGTGACAGGTTGGGAAGCAGAGAAAATACAAAGCGATATGGATTTAGTCTACAGGACTTATCCAGAATTTGTAAAGAAGAAAAACCTGCCCGGTGAAATTGTAATAAGGTTCTCCAGAAGATCAACAAGAGATTTGGTGTTAAAAGCCATGAATAGAACAGCTCTGAAGATTCAGGAAGAAAAAACAGTGTTAAAAGACATTCTATTTGAAATTAGGAAAAGAAGAAAAGCCTACAGGAGCTTGACGGCATGGTTACAATCGGAGTCTATTTCCTATCGTTGGGACATTCCAGAGGGACTGATCTTCAGTTATAAAGCCAAGAAATATAAAATTGACTCTATCGAAAAGGCAAAAACTTTTTTGGAAAAGAGCAAGAAGAAAAAAGCAGAGACTGAGTCAGACGACTCACTGGGATCACAGGAAAGTATGTATGGATTTAATGGCTCAGAAAGTGGAGAAATTGAAGAACAGTCGGATTCTGAAAAAGGGGCCGTGGCTCCTAAGTCTCAGGAAGAAAGAAAGAAGAAAAGAAGAGGACCGAAGAAAAAATAATGTTGAATTGTTTTTTAATATTGTGACGCACTCTGTCAGATAATGATTTAAACCTAGTTTTTAGATACTTCTATGTCTGTATGTAATCCAGTTATCTGGTTTTTAATTTTAATCTAGACAACAAAATAGATGTAACAGATGACACCAAGATTTAACATTGCTTTTCAATATAATAATACTCATATTATGTAACATTACAAACTGTATTCTCTGTATAATATAGACTAGCGTAGATTTTTAGCATGTAGTTGTAGTATAGAGTAAAAAAGCAATAAAAAAAATTTACAAAAAAAAGAAGACAGAGCTACGAATTAGGGATTCTCCCCATGCAAATCCATTCTCCGCAATGACCTGTTTTTGTTTTTTGAATAATAGTTTGTACACTGCTCTGCACTCAGGGTTAAAACCCTGCAAAAGCCAACCGGAAGAATGAGTGTCAGATATGTGTCATGAGCTCATTTGTAATTCTTGCCATCCACATGCAGGTAAATCTTCCAAAAGGCGCGAGAGTTCCCTGATCGTACAGAAAGGTCTCCAAATAAGCCTTCCTTTCCCAGCTTTTATCAGCCTGGGATTAACCTCGAAATAAAAGCGAGATCGTAAAATGAGACCTCACCTAATGCCCTACTGGTACTTTGTGGCTTTCCCAAAGTTAATTTCCCAGTATAATGCAAACAGCTCCCTGTTCTGACATTATCACCAGGAAGAAATACCTGGCAATTTTCATTTCTGTTTTGAGGCTACGGTTTCATTATCAGATCGGCTTAACGGCTTATCGGGCTGGGTAACAGTCAGATTAATTTTGTTGTGTTTTTTTTTTAAAAAAAGGAGAGATGTGAGGTTTGCTGAGATAGACACAAATTGCTCGTTGAGATAATGATCAATGATCATATTTGCGCATGGAAACGCACCGGCTGTTTTGCCCTTGCGAGGAACGAACCCACTCTCAGAGGTTTGCTTGAATGTTAAAGCTCTTTACCGAGCAGGCCCATAGCTACAGTGGGACCTTCCGGGGGCCTCCCCTCCAACTTACCGCCAGGGCCCCACGACTTCCCATCCAGCACAGGCCCCACAACTTCCAATTTTCATTTTATTTATGGTGCTCACTTGGAGGTATGTGGGTGTGCAGGGTGCCCCCTGACTTATTTAAAGGCCCCTCAAATTTTTAAAAAAATCCTGGCTACAATTCCTGTTACCAAGGGTCTCTTAAAAGCCGTGTCTCATCCTGAGCCCCTTTCCTTTCCACCACAGGCTGGGTCTGAGCCCCTATGGCAAAACTGCAAGGGCTCAGCCCAGACCTGGCCCGTGGGAGGGCAGAATTACAACTAATCTCCAGACAACAGAGATATGTTTCTCTGGAGAAAATGGCTGCTTTGGAGGGTGGATTCCATGGCCTTATATACTATCATGGAGGCTTGTGCGGTGATCTTGGGCCTACCACACCCTCTCAGCTTAATCTACCTCATACGACTGTTGTGAGCCCAAAATGGAATATAAGAGAACCACGCAACCCACTTTTATGTCCCACTGGGGAGACAAGGGAGGGTATAAATCATAGAATCATAGAGTTGGAAGGGACCTTCAGGGTCATCTAGTCCAGTGTTTTTCAACCTTTTTCGAGCTAAGGCACATTTCTTTCATTGAAAAAATCCCGCGGCACACCTGACAATATCTCACGGCACAGTGGTTGAAAAACACTGAAATACAAGATAAATGGGTCGTTAGTTGCCTCAGCTCAAGTATTAACTACGACAGTATTACAAATACACGTAATAGCCACTCAACATGAAATCGTAAGTTACAGATCCAAAGTGTAATGGCTCCTTCCCATAACATTGACCTGAGCTTCAGCAGAAATATAATGTGGATGTATTTTAATACTGCGATTCTGCTAAAGTTTTTCAAATAGAGAGTTTAAACTCTTACTCTTATGTGAACGGCATTCCGCTGACCATAAGTGATTTGAAGAGAAGCACAGTACACCCATTCTTCGCTGAGGGACAGTTACCGATTTGAACCCCACCCTGACAGAAACAGCTAGCTGTTACCATCAAACATATTCATGTTTACTGGAATGTCTTGGTGCAAATCACCCTACCTCAGGCCAGCCACAGAGCGTGCGAGCGGAATCAGCGAGACCGCGCCACTGTTCTTTCTCGCATGTGCAAACGCGTCCCGGAAGGTCAGCCCGGAAGGCACATTTCTTTCATTGAAAAAATCCCACGGCACACCTGACAATATCTCGCGGCACACCAGTGTGCCACGGCACAGTGGTTGAAAAACACCGATCTAGTCGAACCCCACACACAATGCAGGAAATTCACAACTATCTCTTCCCACCCCCGCCCCCAGTGATCCCTGTTCTGTGCCAGAAGAATACAAAAAATCTCCAGGATCCCCAGCCAAACTGGCCTGGAGAAGAATTGCTTCCGGACCCCAAAGTGGCAACCAGCATTTCCCTGAGCATGTAAGAAAGGGTCACGAGAATTAAGCACCGAGGCAAACCTCCCTGCCCTCCCTTCTCGTGATCCGCCTAAGCTCACAGAATCAGCATTGCTGTCAGTTAGCCATCTATCCTCTGCTTGAAAACCTCCCAAGAAGTAGAGCCCACCACCTCCTGAGGAAGCCTGTTCCACTGAGGAACCTCTCTATCAGAAAGATCTTCCGAATGTTTTGCCAAAAACTCTTTTGATTTAATTTTAACCCACTGGTTCCAGTCCAACCTCCTGGGGCAATAGAAACCAAGTCCGTACCATCCTCTCTATGACATCTCTTCAAGTACTTGGAGATGGTTATCATATCACCTCTCAGTCGTCTCCTCTCCAGGCTAAACATACCCAGATCCTTTAACATTCCTCATAGGACTTGGTCTCCAGACCCCTCACCGTCTTCGTTGCCCTCCTCTGGACACATTCCAGCTTGTCTAGATCCTTCTTAAATTGTGGTGCCCAAAACTGAACACAAGACTCTAAGTGAGGTTTAACCCCAGAGCAGAGTAAATCAATGCCATCACTTCACATGATCTGGACACCATCCTTCTGTTGATACAGCCCAAAGTGGCATTTGCCTTTTCAGCTACCACATCACACTGCTGACTCATGTTCAGAGTATGGTCTACTAAGACCCCTAGATCCCTTTCACACACACTACTGCCAAGACAAGTCTCCCCCATCCAGTAATTATGCATTTCATTTTTCCTACCTGAATGCAGAACTTCACATTTACCCTGTTGAAATTCATCTTATTTGTTTTCGCCCAGTTTTCCAGCCAGTCAAGATCATCCTGTATCCTGAATCTGTATCCTATTGTATTTGCTACCCCTCCCAATTTGTATTGTCTGCAAATTTAATAAGCATTCCCTCTAAGCTATCATGCTGGCCATTGGTGTTCAGTAGCTTTCTAAATCTGGCAGGCATTTCTTTCCCTGGTACCGCATACCTCTAAATATTCACCCGTGTTCATAATTCTCCCCTCCCCCAAATGCCGTCTTTTCCCAAGACTTCAGAAATAAATTTCAGCAGGAGAAGACAGTAACAGCCAATCATCCTCTCTTCTGAAAATTATATATGTTGTTTTAAAAAATAAATAAATAGGAAAATGCCCCTAAGGCACAGAAGAAAATCTTCCTTAAAACCTGTAATTCCCAAAGATCATTACAATCAAGGAGACGTTAAATCCCTAAATCAGCCTCTACAAAATGGTGATTAGCTAAGAAGCAGTGAGAGAAACCTGCTGGTGTGGATGAGTGGAAGTTTCTGAACTTTTCCAGTTCGCCAAGGGCGGGAGGCCAAGTGACAAATGGCATTGAGCTGGGTACAAGAGTGGTAGAAAAACCTGGTCTTTGCCCACCCCCCCCCCCCGAGCGGGAAGGAGGAGAAACAATACCTGCTTCTTCTGAAAGCACAAATTGCTGTAGCTTAAGATATGCACATATCAAGAGCCAGTTTGGTGTCATGGTTAGGAGTGCGGAGTCTAATATGGGAGGACCGGGCTTGATTCCCCACTCCTCCACATGCAGCTGCTGGGGTGACCTTGGGTCAGTCACAAGATCTCTCAGAGCTGTTCTCTCAGGAGCAGTCCTCGAAAGAGCTCTCTCGGCCCCACCTACCTCCCAGGGTGTCTGTTGTGGGGAGAGGAAGGGAAGGAGATTATAAGCCGCTCTGAGACTCCTTCGGGTAGTGACGGGTGGGGTATAAACCCAATCTCTTCTTCTTCTTCTTAAAGAAGGAGATTGTAAGGTTGTCAGCTGGCAAATTCCTGGAGATTTGTGGGATGGAACCTGGGGAGGGCAGGGTTTGGGGAGGAGCTTGACCTCAGTGGGGTATACGGCTGCTGCCAGGTGTGATAGTCACACCAGCAGGGGGATTTGGAAGGCGGTCTGGGAGTGGGTGGCGACATCCCCGGTATAATGACATCATGTGGAAGTGATGCCATCATGTCAGCAAAATCGTGTGGTAATGCTCTGCTTTCTTCTTCTTCTTCTTCTTCTTTTTGGCAAACTCAGTGGTTAAAATGGGGCTGCGGTGGCTCAGAGGTGAAGACGCTGAACTGCAGACTGGAAGGTCTGTAGTTCGGCAGTTCGAGACCCAAATGCCACATGACGGGGTGAGCTCCCGTCTCCGGCCCCAGCTCCTGCCAACCTAGCAGTTCGAAAGCAAGACATTGCAAGGAGATAAATAGGTCCCGCTTCGGTCGGAAGGTAACAGCGTTCCGTGTGCCTCAGCGTCTAGTCATGCTGGCCACATGACCACAGAAAAAGTCTTCGGACCGCGCTGGCTCTTCGGCGTGGAAGTGGAGATGAGCACCGCCCCCTAGAGTCGGATTCGACTGGCTTTCGAGCAAGGGAAACCTTTCCCTTATGGTTAAAACTGGGCTCGACATCATGTGGCTTCGATGTTTGGGGGTGGGGCTTCCCCTGCTGGCCATTGGGCCGACGACAGGCAGAAGTCTTGAAAATCAGGGGATTCCCCGCCCAGGCCGGGGGTCCAGGAACCCGTGTGGGGTATAATGCCATACAGTCCACTCTCCAAGGCAGCCATTTTCTCCAAGGGAGCTGATTTCTGTAATCTGGAGATCAGTTTTAATTCCAGGGGATTGCCACGCCCACCCCCCCAGAGGCTGACAACTCTGTGGTGGAAGTGGAGTAGGGATTTCCACATTGCTCCTTTCTTTTGCTCAGAAATCACCTGCAGGACATAGATGCTACCCTAAGTTTGCCAGGCCCTGCCCTGACAAACTTCTAGCAATTGCTGGGAACTATCATCCACCTGTCTATCAATTGCTGGGAATTCAGTGATAAAACCAAAGGGTTTTTTTCTGGCAATTCCTAGAGAGGGTTGGCATCAATTCCCGATGTTCCCAGGAGTGACATCATTCCTCTCTAGGAATTGCCAAAAGCTCTGTGGTTCAACCAAAGAGTTTCCAGTAATTCCTAGCTTGGTGTGAAGTCACTGAAGTGACATTACGCCATTGGCCCGAGATCTATTTTTTCATTTTTCTCCTGCTCCAAGCAACCGAGAGAAATGAGAGGTAGGGGGCGGGGGACCCACTGCTTTATACAGAATGAGACCCTTGGCCAATCAAAGTCAGTATTCAAAGTTACTCATCAAAATATCAATTTGCCAACACAAACTGAGCCCCAATGTTGGTTCTTTGGGTTAGCGTTAGGCTTCCCCTTCCTCCTTTTCTTTGGAACCCAGTTGTTATTCACCCAGTGTTCCCTCCACAGATTGGCCAGGGACGCGCCATCAATCACAATTGCAGGCAAATGAATCGTGCCACGGCTGCTATTGGATATGTGTAAAATCTAACTCTCGGAATTGATAGAGACGTCGCACACCTTATGGAGCAAGGGGCTGAATGCCGCGGGAGTCGGCCCTGAAAGCCGAACAAGTTATGAAAAGATGCGAGTCAGACTTCTGGGAGGCTTCAGCTGAGGTGTCGCCGAGGTGGTACATTCCTTGGCGGCAGCTCTATCGGTTTGGTTTTCATGTGCTGAATTGCTTTTGTGCCAAAAGCACATTTCTCTTCATCCAAGAGAGCCAGTTTGGTGTCGTGGTTAAGTGCGCGGACTCTAATCTGAGAGAACCGAGTTTGATTCCCCACTCCTCCACTTGCAGCTGCTGGATGACCTTGGGCAAGCCATAGTTCTGGCACAGCTGTTCTTAAAAAAGCAGTCTCTGTCAGAGCTCCCTTGACCCCACCGACCTCACAGGGTGTCTGTTGTGGGGAGGGGAAGGAAAAGGAGACTGTAAACCACTCTGAGGGAAGGGTGGGGTATAAATCCAATCTCTTCTCTTCTCTATCATGAACAAACACATCTCCATTATTTTGCCAGCTGTCAAAAACATACTTCTCATGTTGGGCTTTGGGATTCATTTGTCTTGGTGGCGGCATGTTGAGTGATTTTTGGACACAGTTGGTATGATATTTATATGGGATTTACACATAAACCATAGACTTGTAGTGCCATGCTAAGTAGAGCTAGATCCTTCTAAGTCCATTGATTTCAGTGGACCTAGACGGCTGTAACAATGGCCCTTTCTGTACTGACAGCTTGCTCTGGAGAATCCAAGGAGTCAAGCCTTAAGGGTTGACTTTGCAGTTGCACACATTCCCTCTGCACTGGTTCTTCCTCCTCCAGTTTATTTATTTGTGTATTCTGTATGCATTCTGCACCTACAAGCAAAACCCACATATTTTGAGCTAACTGGCTGCTTTGTCTAAGATGAAGAGAAAGGCAAACATCTTTCAGAACTTTTAACTGCAGACCCAATCCCTCCCTCTCTCTGTGATTCTGCAAAAAGAAAGGGAAGAGAGGGGGAAATCCAGACCCACATATGCAAGACTGACACATTTGGGAGCAGGGAATCCCCTAGACCTTTATATTTACTGATTCCTTCTCATGCTTGCTCTGGCTTTTTAAAAGTTTGGCTGAGAGGGAGGACACGTCCTCTTCTGTCTTTGGAGACGGAAGGAAAGAAAACAGAACAGGGAGAGAGCATCAACCTAAAGAGAGAGAGAGGCGGAAATGGGGGAGGGCAGTGGGCAGCACTTAAAAACCTGCAGAAACAATTTTACTTTAGAAAGGATTAGCGATTTGATGAGAACAAAGAATTGCAGCAAATGGAGTTTTGGTAGCTGCAGGGGCAACAGTGTGCTGAAAGTGGTCTGAATTCAGATTCCTGTAAAACAAATGCAGAAACAAGAGAAAGGCCCAACACAAATGGGAAGTGAAAGCAGGAGGGAATGTAGAACAGAAAAATAGGACGCACTCAGAAACTGAGGCAAAGTACGGCTGCAGAAAGGGCCTCTGTTTTGGAATTTTCAGAGGGTCACCATGTTGGCCTGCAGTAGAACAGTTAGTTTTCAAGTCTGGTAGCACCTGAGAGACCAACAAGTTTTCCAGGGTACACGTTTTCAAGAGTCAAAGCTCACTTCAGCAAATACAAGCTGAAATGGAGATCTCTGAGTCCTTATATACCACTCAGTAGGAGGGAGGGTTGTTGCAAACAAGGGAACTTGAAGGACCACCTATCCTTACATGAATTTTTAAGGCAACTCCTCCATCACCTGAACATATGAAGCTGCATTCAGCTGAGTTGGACTGCGGGTTATCAATGTGATCAACTCTTTTTTGGGGGTGGAGTATTTTTTGCATTTGTGTGTGTGTGTGTGTGTGTTTGAATGCCTGTGCCTGGAAATCATGGCGACCTCTGGCGACTCCTACTGGGGCACAGAGGACATTCAGAAAAGTGGCTTAATAGCCTGCCTCTGCGTCTCAACCCTGGTATTCCTTGGCGGTCTCCCATCCCAATACTTGCCAGGGTCGACCCTGCTTAGCTTCCGAGATCTGACGAGACTGGGCTTGCCTTGGCTATTGAGGTCAAGGCTAATGTTATCAGCTCTGATGGGGAACTGCTGCCTGGGTCTTCATCCACAGCAAGGTCTTTCCCAACACCTGCAGCCCAAGAACCTCTTACCTGAAGATGACAGGGGATAAACTTAGATTTCCATTGAGCCAGAACCTCTCCCTGAGTACCCATGAGATGATGTACATGAGCCTTAAGAGTCCTTGGTCAACGTCTATGGAATCCCATCAGCTGTGACCTATTTAGTCCTCATATGCTTGTACCAGAGGATGGAGCAACATCCAAAGTCTGGTATACCCGGATGATGGAGGAGAAGAAGGAGAAGAAAGAGAAGGAGGAGGAGAAGATTGGATTCATATCCCGCCCTTCACTACCCAAAGGAATCTCAAAACAGCTTCCAATCTCCTTCCCCTCCCCACAACCCTCGAGTTATCCAGGTGTTCACTCAACCTACAAAAGGCTGTCTCACTTGTAGAAGAAGAAGACAAAGAAAAAGAGGAGGAGGAGGAAGTTTACAATTTCCTTCCCTTCCCCTCCCCTCCCCACAACTGACACCCTGTGAGGTAGGTGGGGCTGAAAGAGCTCTTTTGAGGACTGCCCTTGAGAGGACAGCTCTGAGAGAACTTGTGACTGACCCAAGGTCCCATCAAGCAGCTGCCTGTGGAGGAGTGGGGAATCAAAC
The DNA here is from genome assembly GCA_029233225.1 of Lepidodactylus listeri. Taxonomy (NCBI): domain Eukaryota; kingdom Metazoa; phylum Chordata; class Lepidosauria; order Squamata; family Gekkonidae; genus Lepidodactylus; species Lepidodactylus listeri. The sequence goes on along the minus strand of JARCFY010000008.1, from coordinate 7,813,622 downwards.
CTAGTTCTCCCAGAGTAGAGTCTGTGCTCTTAACCACTACACCAAGCTGGCTCTCTTTTGAGAGGTCTAGAAAGGCCCACGGTGGCTTTGTATAGCCTGATCTCACTTGATCTCGGAAGTGAAGCACGGTTGGTGCTTAGATGGGACGCCACCAAGGAAGACTGCAAACCAGCTCTGCATCTCACTTGCCTTGAAAGCCCCTTGCTAGGGTTGCCATAAGTCGTTTGGGACTAGATGTCACTTCTGTATGTCGAAAATTCCAAAGGGGTGAGCCCTGATTCCAGGCATTTCTGCAACCACAGCAGCACTGAAAACTCATTGTCCTATAACAGGAGATAAGATTTATTTCTGAACGAGCGAGATGCATGGGAACGGGTGACCCGGAGGTGAGAGGTTTCGTATCCCCTAATCAATTCTTCCGAGCTCCCAGTCCTCATTGATTTTATAAAAGGTATCCCCAAAAGGAATTCTGCACTTAAGGAGCGGATCCACCGCTAATGAATAAAAAATAAAATCAATCTCCCTGGCAGTCAAAGCAAGTTACTTTCATTAGCCATCGGACTTAAAATAAGATTAACCTTTCGGTGTGGGTCTTCTTCGAGTCAAAAGGAATCTATTGACTCAAATATTTATTGACGTCTTCCTCCCCCCGCCCGACTGGAAGACAGAGGCTGTTACATCTTAGACCCTGAGCTACCAAAAAAAGAGAAGAATATATCGCATTACAGATAAGCTGAAATATGTCAATAGTGCTGGAAAATAAAGCTGATTGACTGGAATTCTAGACTTCTGGGATGCCACCAAGATATTGGGCGATCCTGCACCTGGCATTCGCTCCACATTCTCTCAACTGGGAGGAAGAATGCAGCTCAAAACCACATTCAAATACCCTGGGCCAACGCCCGTATTGACTGCAAAGTCATCCCTGAACAGCCATAAATCTATGCAGAGGGTACCATAAAACCCGATGATCAAAGGAAGTGAAAGCGGCATGCAATGCAGAGGGGAATTTCTGTTCCGATGCGAGTTTGGTAAAACAACAGAGGGAAAAGCCAATGCAGAATCACCTGTTATCTCTACAAATGAACCCAGTAGCTTGAGGAGCTGGAGAAGAACTTAGTTGTCAGTTGATACTCACTGAACCACAAAGTCTGGTGGAAGAACACAACCCGTGCTCAACTCTTGGCATGGCAGAATCGTTTCTGTTGCCTTGCAAGCCTCTTATAATGTATGGACTTGTAATATAGCACTATATCTGGACTGTGAAAAGAGTGTGCCAGGGAAAACGGACTAATTGGTGACCGTGAGACAGTGTCAACATACTGGACAAAGAGACATGTGCCCAGCTGAGGGAAACCTTGGACTGGCATGTGTAGCACCAGATGTGGACCCATGGAAGACCCAATGCCATCCATCCCTGCCTCTCTAAGATGACTGGAAACCCAGGTAGACAGCATGCCAGCCTCCCTGCAACCTGCAGCCACATGGAACCATCACCCAGAGTAATAGAGAAGCCATGCTTTGTAAAGAAAACATGAACTTTCCTGTTTAAATGCCATTATGAGCAGCATCTCCACCATGCAGGCAAACTCCCCCCCCCCCTTCTTCTAGCAACACCACAGAAACGGCACGAATCAGTTTTGAGTTACACGAAAGAACTTGGCTGTGACAGGATTAACTGGCTGACTCATCCATCCTGAGCCCATCAAGATAGCCCTGCGGCTGCACATCGGATCGTTAACGTTGATGGCTGAGAGGAAGCACCTGAGAGGACTATCTATTCTTTTGCTTTGTCTTAAACTATCCTCTCTGAAAAGTGTCACCAATTAGAAACATTAAGTCAGTTGCTCAACTGTTAATCCCATCTCCCGGTCATCTCCTGACCATCAAAAACTGTTTTTTTCCTAGCTTTTCCTGGGGACTACGTAACTGACTAGGCATAAGCCTGCCCAGTCACTTTTTAGTATAAAAGGAGAGCACCGGTCCTTCCTCTCTCCCTTGTATCTACCTACCTGACCCTACCCTGCCTTGCTGACTCTAGATTTAGTGCTGTCTAGAGTCTCCACATGTGTGGCTGGTCCTCACACGATCCCTTCCCTTATAGCCTCCCTTCCTTTTCCACTGAAGGATCGCTTCACCTTGTCGGATCGGTACGCATCACCTACCAATGAAATACCTGCTAATTCAAATGTCTCTACACCCTTTTCCATCTATATTTCTTAGCTCTGTATTGGTGTGTGTGTGTGTTTGAATTTATTGTATGATTGTGCAAAACCCTTTTTAGGAAAGAAACCGTTTCTTAAGATCTGGTCTTTGCGTTTATTTCTGGAATACTGGACTAAGTGGGACTCCTGTATACATAGGTTATCTTTCCCGTTAGTTGCCTATTGCCATTTAATAACAATATTCCTCATATCTGATAACGAGATAAGGCAATTCGGCTAACATTTGTCAGCATGTGTGTGCATGTGTGTCAAATGCCATCAAGTTGCAGCTTTCAGCCTCCATTTTCAAATTAGCTTTTTTTCGACTTTCATCAAATTATCTCTTGGTTCCATCTGAAGTACTTAAATTAGGAGCAAACCAGTTAAAACTAAGCGAATTTGAAAATGGATCTAGAAGATATGAAGAAAGCTAAAAAGAACTTAAGCTGTAAAAATTTGAAGAAAGTAAAATAGAAGCTAAGCTGTGTCTAGAGGCTGACACCTTTTACTCAAATAAGATGACTCCTGAGGAAGACTGGTGAAATGAGTGTATAACCGGGTGCTCATTGAGGATATTGGACTTTTCCTGGAAAATATTTGATGTTTATAAGATTTATTAAATGTTATTGTCATTTTATCTCGGAGATTCTTTTTAACCACATAACCGAGGCCGAAGCCACCTGTCGGCTTTTCCTTTCAAAGCCATCGCCGCTGGATGCGAGAGTTCATAAGAGGGGAAGACATTGTTGCCTTTGAAAGGATGCTACGTTTCCGACACCCGGGAAGCATTTATTTCTGTGTTACCCATTTCTTTTTCCTTTACATCGAAAGGGGGGGGGGAGCACTACTTTTTTTTAAATTCCTCCTCCTGGGACCATCATTTCCAGATAACACACAACTCTCAGCCGATCCCAACGGCTATTAAAAGAAAATCAAAGGGCATTCAGCATTGCCATTAGACCACTTCAGGGCTGCAGACTCTTGCTTTTCTGATGGGATAGTAAGGTTATCAGATTATTTTTTTTTAAAGGGTGAAAGATCTATTCCTCCCTCCCACCCCCAGCCTCCATGACAGGTGTTTTTTCCCAGCAGCAGTTCCATTAGGAGGAGCTGGACCACCGATTGCTTTTGCTGTAAGACAACAAAGGGCATTTTAGAGAAGATTTCGAATCGACCGCTCACTGGCGCATTGTAATATTTATATAGCACGGATCCCACCACACTGAAATGCTAACGCTTCATCTCTCCCCCGCCCCCGCCCAAATCAACCTTTGATGACATACAGGAGAACTACCTTTATCTTTTCATATTTCTGTAATTCCCAGGTTCCCTTCTCGGCCAGCGGTACTTTTTTCTAATTGTGTGTGTTTTAAAATGGAATCCATTTGTACATCAGCCGCCCCTCTAATGCAGCAGCTTACCATGAAGAGATGTTATGGAGACGGTAATGTGTTGCAGTGGTTAGGATCTGGGAGTCCTGGGTTCGAATGCCGCTCAGCTGTGAAGCACAGGGGGTAACTTCAACCTAGTTGTTCTCTCTCAGCGTAACCTATTTTATCCTTCACTACTCAAGGGAGTTTCAGAGTGGATTACAATCTTCTTTCCTTTCCTCTCCCCACCACAGACACCCTGTGAGGTAGGTGGGACCGAGAGAGCTCTTTCGAGGACCGCTCTTGAGAGAACAGCTCTGAGAGAACTTGGGACTGACCCAACCTCACACCAGCAGCTGCATGAGGAGGAGTGGGGAATCATACCCGATTCTCCCAGATTAGAGTCCACGCTCCTAACCACAAAAACCAAACTGGTCTAACCACTGCACCAGTGTTCCCTCTAAGCTGAGTTAGCGCACGGTTTTTTAGCCTCCGGCTCACACATTTTTGTCTTAGCTCAGGAAGGAGGGCTCCAGAGCAAACTAACTTATGCAGCAGCCAAATTGCTCGCTCATAACTTTAATGCCAGTAGCTTGCAAAGTAGAATTTTTGCTCACAAGACTCCACAGCTTCGAGGGAGCATTGTACTACACCAAACTGCTCTGACCACTACACCAAACTGGCTCTCAGGGGGGTCGTGAGGATGAAATGGGGAAGGGAGAGCCCTGAGTTCCTTGGATGACACAAATTTACTAGACCAATGATAGAAAGGGCACAATCCATCCCCAGCTGCACACGCAAACAATGATCCCCACAGAGTTCAATGGAATCAGCTAACTCCCACACTTCCAGTGACTCGGCTTTGCATACATTTTTATTTGTTTCACTTATACCCTACTTTACTCTCCCATGGGGACCTCAGTGGGTACAATGCCATAGTCCCCCCTCCAAAGCAATCATTTTCAACACAGGAATTGATCTCTATCTTTTGGAGATCAGTTGTAATAAAGGGAGAACTCCATGTGCCACCTGGAGGGTGGCAACCCTAGTTGTTTCATCTAAACACCCATGGATCTCCAGACTTTTACATCATCTAAAGCCAGATACTTCTAAGTGGAGACACTGCAGAGCTGAAAAATGTACAGAGGAGGGCAACCAAGATGATTGGTAGGTTGGAGCCCCTTCCCTATGGGGAAAGGCTGAAGAGTCTGGGACTTTTCAGTTTAGAAAAAGGACAAGTGAGGGGAAACATGACAGAGGGTTATAAAATTATGTGTGGGGTGGAGAGAGCTGACGAGAGCTTTTTCTCCATCTCTCCAAAGACTAGAACCTGAGGGCATCCAATGAAGCTGATGGGAAGTAGGTTCAGGACGGACAAAAGGAAATACTACTTGGCACAGAGAGTGATTAAAATGTGGGATTCACTGCCAGAGGATGTAGTGATGGCCACAGGAATAAACAGCTTCCAAAGGGGATTAGATAGATTCATGGAGGATCAGTTGATCAATGGCTGCTAACCATGATGACTGAGGGGAACCTCCACATTCAGAGGCACTAATCCTCGGAATCCCAGAGCCAAGAGGCAACATCAGGGGAAGGCCTCAGCCTCTATGTCCTGCTGTTGGCTGTCCCGAGGAACTGGCTGACCACTGTCCGAGACAGCAGGGCTCTTCTGATGTTCTTACGAGATGTCAGGATTTGAACTCGGAACTGTCCACATCCCGAGCAGATGTCCTACCACTGAGCCACAACCCCATCTCCGGCTTAGCAGGAAGATGTAGGAAACCAGACTCTGCCATGTGGTCTTGCCTCAGCGTGTAGGTGTTGTACTCACGAAGGAATGGACCGAGGCTGTGTTTTTGTGTCACCGCAATAATGTTGCGCAGACACAGGAAATTAAAATAAAAATAAGACCTCTCGTGAAAGCCGTCTGAGCATCCCTTCTTTTGTGGCGTTATGCTCTTCTTTCCAAATCTGATTGCGTTGAATCAGTCGCAGCAGGTTAAAAACAATGAGCGTATTTATGAATTCCCTCCCTATTTTTCCCTTTCCCCGCCCGGCTAAATGGGAAGCCACGTTCTATTAAGTATATTGTGGTAGGTCAGGAGATCATTTTGTGTTCCCCCGTGCCAACACCTGGGCCATCAAGGAAATTAATAACTCAGATCCATCAAAATTATATTTGATGTCTGGTTTCGCAGCTGGATCGGAGACAAGTTAAAGCCACTGAGGCATGCAGGGGGTGGGCGGGGGACAGGAATGGAAACCGCACTTACGGAAAAAGAAAACAGAGGACTTCTTTTCCGTTCAGGTGGCCCTCCACACACAGCGGCCCCGTGGACAGGCTTAATCCAAGTCCAGACTGACTGTAGTCATCTGTTCTCTGATGACTCCCGGGATGGATTTTGCGTATGTCTGTGTTAAGCGCTTCCAACTTAGGGTGACCCTGTGGATTTATGTCCTCCAAAAGGCCCTTTCGTTCATGGCCTTGCAAACCGAGGGGAGCCCATTTGGTGTAGTGGTTAAGAGCAGCAGACTCTAATCTGGGAGAATCGGGTTTGATTCCCCACTTCTCCACATGCAGCTGCTGGTGTGACCTTGGGTCAGTCATAAGTTCTTTCAGAGCTGTTCTCTCAAGGGCAGTTCTTAAGAGAGCTCTCTCAGCCCCACCTACCTCACAGGGTGTCAGTTGTGGGGAGGGGAAGGGAAGGGAAAGGAAATTGTAGGCAGCTGTGAGACTCTTTTGGGTAGTCAAGGGCGGGGCATAAATCCAATCTCCTCCTTCTTCTCCTTCTCCTACTTCTTCTCTTCCTGTTGTAGACTTCTGAGGATATCTGGTGGGTTTCTGAGTGAAACAGGACATGGGACTAGATGGACAATTGGTCTGATCTTACTAGGTAGTCTTCTTCAGTCTTCTTCTACTCGTAGCAGGAAGCCCGCATAGATCACACATGAATACATGAATCTGACTTATACTGAACAGACCCTTGGTCCATCAAGGTCAGTATTGTCTACTCAGCCTGGCAGCAGCTCTCCAGGATCTCAGGTAGACATCTCTCACATCACCTACCACCTGATTCTTTTAGCTAGAGATGCCAGGGATTGAACCTGAGGCCTTCTGCATGCCAAGCAGATGCTCTACCACTGAGCCATGGTCCTCCCCATGGAGCTGGCCTATACAGAATCAGACCCTTGATCTATCAAGGTCAGTATTGTCTACTCAGCTTGGCAGCAGCTCTCCAGGGTCTCAGGCAGAGAGGTCTTTCAATGAAATTGCTGAGCAGTCGGGTTACAACAGAGAAAAGGAAGTCCTTCTTCCCCCAAAGAGTGATTAACACATGGAATTCACTGCCACAGGAGGTGGTGGCAGCTACAAGCATGGAGGGCTTCAGGAGGAAATTGGATAAACATCTGGAGCAGAGGTCCATCAGTGGCTATTAGCCACAAGGTATAGATAGGAACTCTCGGTCTGGGGCAAGTGATGCTCTGTCTTCTTGGTACTTGGGTGGGGGGCAACAGTGGGAGGGCTTCTAGTGTCCTGGCCCCACTGCTGGACCTCCTGAGGGTACCTGGTCTTTTTGGCCACTCTGTGACACAGAGTGTTGGACTGGATGGGCCACTGGCCTGATCCAACATGGCTTCTCTTATGTTCTTATGGCCCCACTGGTGGACCTCCTGAGGGCACCTGGTATTTTTGGCCACTGTGTGACACAGAGTGTTGGACTGGATGAGCCACTGGCCTGATCCAACATGGCTTCTCTTACGTTCTTATGGCCCCACTGCTGGACCTCCTGAGGGCACCTGGTATTTTTGGCCACTCTGTGACACAGAGTGTTGGACTGGATGGGCCACTGGCCTGATCCAACATGGCTTCTCTTATGTTCTTATGGCCCCACTGGTGGACCTCCTGAGGGTACCTGGTCTTTTTGGCCACTGTGTGACAGAGTGTTGGACCGGATGGGCCACTGGCCTGATCCAACATTGGCTTCTCTTCTGTTCTTATGCTCTTATCACCTACTGCCTGGTCCTTTTAACTGGAGTTGTGCAGGGCTTAACCTGGGACTTTCTGTCTTCATGCCAAGCCAATACTGTACAACTAAGCTCCAGCCCCTCCCCGAAACTCTGCTCCATGTTTACTCTGGGTAGTCTCTAGTGTAAATTACATGCAGCTCAAAGCATGGTAAACACGGACGCATTAAATCACGTCGGGAAACTGAGATAACTGGAAAGCATTATTGGCCGTCGCAAACAACGCCAGACACTTATCTGCAATATAATCCTCCAAGCAGCTTGCGGTGTTTGTAACCGGGAACGTCTCAGGCCATTAGTAACTAACCCTCTGAGTAATTAGACTGTGAAAGAGTAGTGGAGGGTATTTATGGTGATGATGATTGATTAGCAATTTCCCCACTCAGCTCGAGCAATTCTGACTCCGCCTAGGTCTGTTTTTTCAGTGAACACTATTAACCGACACAGAATCATTTCCACACAAAGGGCTTTTTTATCATGTGATATGGCAGGCCGTAAAATGATTTAAGTTGACATTATTTTTTATGGTCAGGCCTCAAATTGGAGAGATACGCGCTGATTTTAAACCTTGGCTTCCATACCCATTTGAACTATAGGCCTCTCTCCGTCTTGGCCAGCTTGCTTGAGTGACTAGTGTTGGACTCGAAATTGGGGGGGACGACGACACCTGGGTTCGAATCCTTCCTCAGCCTTAAAGCTGACCCATTGCCATCTTCCAGCCTGATTAACCTGTTCGGAAGTTTTCCTTCCTCTCCCAAAGTACTAGAAGAGAAGAAGAGATTGGATTTATACCCTGCCCTTCACTACCCAAGGGAGTCTCAGAGCGGCTTACAAACTCCTTTCCCTTCCCCTCCCCACAACAGACACCCTGTGAGGTAGGTGGGGCTGAGAGAGCTCTGAGACAACTTGTCCTTGAGAGAACAGCTGTGCCAGAACTACGGTTTGCCCAAGGTCATCCAGCAGCTGCAAATGGAGGAGTGGGGAATCAAACTCGGTTCTCCCAGATTAGAGTCCGCGCACCAAACCACTACGCCAAACAACTAGAAGTTGACAGCTGCCAGTGAGGCAGAATAGGCTCAGGACGGACAAAAGGAAATACTTCTTCACATGAGTGACTAAAATGTGGGATTCGCTGCCAGTCAGATGTTCTCAATTTAACCTTCCTCGCAGGGCTGTTATTGTGAGGATAAAATGGAAGATGGGAGATACTGCTCCTGGGGGCAGAGAATTCCCCTTGAGGAAAAAAGTGGGGTATAAATCTGTAAATAAATGAACGAGTAGCTGCATTTCAGTCTCTCAGCCCCCACCTACCTCACGGGGTGTCTGTTGTGGGAAGGGGCAGGGAAAGGAGATTGTAAGCCGCTCTGAGACTCCTTCAGGTAGTGAAGGGCGGGGTATAAATCCAATCTCCTCCTCCTCTTCTTCTTCTTCTTAACCACCATACTACACTGTTCTGACCATGACCCAACAGGCCACTTCTGATGTCCTTAATGCTATATTGCTTAAATCTTAATTATTGCTTAACTCTGAACACTTATTGCTCAACTCTGTATTGCTTCGGGGGGGTTTCTCCTCGTCCTCGGCTCTGGACATCTTCATGCACACCTGTCTCAGACCATTGATCCGTAGTTGGTGATGACTGTCTCCGGTCCGGAGCAGAGATCTGCCCCCGCTGAGTGAGATCCTTTTGACTGGCTCTGACCCCTATGTATCCTGCCTCGCTTTAAGGAAACTTCTGGAATGTGGCCTAGAGTGCCTCCCTGGATTGTTCTCCACTCATGCTCCCCCCTTTCTGTCTCCCCTTCTCTCCCTCCCAGCTCCAAACCGAATCCCTCCCCCCCCCCCCGCCGTTGAAATCTGATGTGAAAGAGCAGACTCGCTTTATGCCTCTCTGTCTTAATTTTAAAAATGGCCCTTCTTCTCTGCTCCCCCCGTTCGCCTCACAAATCATCACTTCACCGACGCCTCCCGCATTCCCCTCAGTCCGGTAAACTCCCCTCATTTATCTGAAACTCGCCAAAAGTCATTTTTCCTCGACAACAAAATGCAGCTGTCAAAAGCTTCAAATCGTCTCATCCATCAAGGCGCGCTTGTCGGTATGTGTGTGTGTGTTTTGAGTGTGTGTGTGTGTGTGTGTGTGTGTATGTATATATTTGCGCACTCAAACTAGGATGGGATTTGTGCAAAAAAGGCATCCAGTTGACAGGTCTGATCTTGTCAACAGGCTACGACCCCTGGTCTGGCTGGAACGGGTTGAGTTTCAAGGTTCGGCAAGATAGGGATGCACAGAGATTTGGGGCACAAAATAGAATGGAACTGAAAAGGGGAAGAAGTTGGAACAAAACCCTCCATTAAAAGCTGTTGTGCCACCTGTGCTGGTGGCCAGAGGTTGGCATTGCAGCTGCCAATTCCAGAGGGGTCAGGTGACGCAAGGCGTCGACAGGATTTGGGCCAGTCCTATAAAGCTTCTGTCTTTGGCATGGCTCTCCAATGGGAGCAACTTATTTATTTATTTATTTATTTGTTCTATTTATATCCCGCCTTGCCAGTTTTTTAGACCGGCAAGTTTAGACTTCTTGCTCAGAGACTGGTGAGACTAGACCAGACCAGATGGAGGAGGAGGAGATTGGATTTATACCCCGCCCTTCACTACCCAAGGGAGTCTCAGAGCGGCTTACAAACTCCTTTCCCTCCCCCTCCCCACAACAGACACCCTGTGGGGTGGGTGGGGCTGAGAGAGCTCTGAGACAACTGTCCTTGAGAAAACAGCTGGGACAGAGCTATGGCTTGCCCGAGGTCATCCAGCAGGTGCAAGTGGAGGAGTGGGGAATTAAACCCGGTTCTCCCAGATTAGAGTCCACACACTTAACCACGACACCAAACTGGCTGATTGACTGGCTGACTAAATAGCTCACTAATTGGCTGTCTGTCTGACTGGCTGGCTGTTGATCTGACTGGCTCACTGGTTGGTTGGCTGGCTAGCTTGCTGATTGTCCATCTATCTGACTGGCTCACTGGTTGGCTGTCTGTCTATCTGACTGACTAATTGATTGGCTGCCTGACTGATTGGCTGTCTGTCTGAGTGGCTCACTGGTTGGCTGGCTTGCTGACTAGACTAGACAGAACTGGCCATTCTCTTGATTGGTACCAGCTGGCCTGTAGCAGACCAGCCCTGTCAATAAAAGTGGCATTATTCTTGCAACCCTGACCCGGATGGCCCAGGTCAACCTGATCTCGTCAGATCTAAGAAGTTAAGGAGGGAGACCCCAAGGAAGTCCAGAGTTGGGGCACAGAGGCAGGCAATGGCAAACGACTTCTGAACGTCTCTTGCCTTGAAAACCCCATGGGGTCGCCATAAGTCAGCTATGTTAGACAGCAAAAAAAAAAAAAAATCTTGCTAAGGTGTTAAATCAGCATCTGGGCTTTACTGCTTCTGACTTCATTGGAGGCTGACATGAGTGAAGTTCCCTCAACACCAGGGCTCATTTTGTAGCAGGAGCTCCTTTGCATATTAGGCCACACACCCCTAATGTAGCCAATCCTCCAAGAGCTTACAGAGCTCTCCTTACAGGGGCTACTGTAAGCTCTTGGAGGATTGGCTACATCAGGGGTGTGTGGCCTAATATGCAAAGCAGCTCCTGCTATGAAATGAGCCCTGTTCAACACCAAGCCGTTCCTTGCACAATGAAAGCTAGATGTCAAGGGGAAAGGTAAGGATCCCCCCCCCATTAGTTTTCCACAGGGGTCATTTCATAGAAAAAGAGGTGCAGGAGCTCATTACCATAACTCATTTGCACAACTCATTTGCATATGCCCCATCCCCTAACATACTGGAAGTGTGTCAGAAGGCAACACCCACCCCTCAGGCTCCACTCCACAGGTGAGTGAAACTGACCTGCTCTTCCTCCGTTCCCTTCCCCATCCAATACTTTGTGCACTAAAAATAAGCGTAAAGAACACACCCTCATTCTCTTCCTGCTCCCTTGAAACCACCAGGTTTCAAGTCGACTTGAGATACCCAGGACATGTGCACCACCCATCCCTTCCCCTTCCCCTCCCCACAACAAGACACCTTGTGAGGTAGGTGGGGCTGAGAGAGGTCTTTTGAGAACTGCTCATGAGAGAAGAGCTCTGAGAGAACTTGTGACTGGTCCAAGGTCACACCAGCAGCTGCATGTGGAGGAGTGGGGGATCAAACCCGGTTCTCCCAGATTAGAGTCCGCACTCTTGACCACTACACCAAATTGATGGGGTGGAAGCTGCTGAAGGGTTGGTGAAATTTCTCCAGTACTTATGAGCCATGTGCCCAGATAAAAAATGGTATACTTAGAAAGTTTATATGCCACCTTGAGCAAGTCTCTGGAAAAGCAGCACACAGTCATAAAAGGAACAATGATAAAATTATCAATATTAAAACAAAACATTAAAAACAATAAAGACCCTAGCAGGGCTTTCCCCGGGGCGCTGCGCCTCTGCACTGCTCGGGGAAGCCGAGGAGGGGGCGGGGCTTGGTCATGTGCCCGCCCCCTGGGCTCCTCACTCCCGGAGCTGCGCTCCTGTGCGCTCCCGCTCCAACGGACCCCTGGTTTTCCACATGCAGGGATATATTTTTTGATATGGAGTATCTGATCCTACGAGCCCCTCCCTGCAGCCTAAACTCCTACATTCTGACACAATTTGCCACTTCTGTGATAGCTAGACCCATGTCACCTCTGAAGATGGCATCTAATCCACAATCATCTTTAATCAGGGATAACAGTTTCTGTTATTTCCAGGATCACATGAACTCGGGATCACCTGAAGTTTCCTCTTTTGAGAAACAAAAAGCTAATATCCTTTCTTATGCCCCTCGTCTTCTAGTCTTGAAGTTTCTGCCCCCCAGGAATAATCTTTGCAAGCCCACCTTTTGACACGCTGTCAAGGGTCCCCCTTAACCAGGGCCGATTTGAAAAAAACAACAGGATTTGCACAGCCCAGTCCAAACCAGAATGCAAAATGCTGTGATTTATAGTCGCGCCTTGTGTCCTTGATAAACTTGGTATCTTTGCTCAGGCACTGCTTTGTATGCAGCAGTGGTTTGTTCCTGCAGATAACTCTGAGAGGCATACAGTCGGGAGAAAGGCAGGATGGGTAAAGGTGGAGGGAGGAAAGTTTTGCTAAGTGCATCAAGGTGATTCCATTCCACAGAGTCCATCTAAGGCCTAATTTACACCTCCCCTCTGAAGTAGTTTGACGGCTGTCTTTTCCTACACTCATTTCACGCTGGTTTCAAATTTCACTCCCTGGCTCTGAAGAGCAGTAAGCATCAGAATCTGTTTAAAGCAGTAAAATGCTAGCTTGACCACAGGAGAGCAATTAACGAATGTAAACAGTATTTTTTAAACTAGAACAAGTATGGCTTGAAACTAGAAACAGGTACAGACGGGGTTTTTTTGAAACTAGAATGATTCCAGCAGGAAAGTCAGATGGAGTTTTGACCTAAGGCTGTTTTTACATCTGACTTTCCCGCTGGAATCATTCTAGTTCCAAAAAAACCTGCCCACACCTCTGTGCGGTGTGAAACTGTGCTGCTACTGAAATGTCCACATCTACTAATTGCCCTCCTGTGGTCAAGCTAGTATTCAACCGGCTTTATTCTGCTTTAAACAATTGCTGTTGATTAGTGCACTTAGACCCCCTGGAGTGAAATTTCACACCACTGTGAAATCAGCACAGGAAAAGACAGCAGTCAAACTACTTTAGAGGGGAGGTGTAAAATGACCCTTAAACTCAGAATCAACTTCTGGTATAGTCCTCCAGAGACAGTACCACTTGAGCATGCAGGTGGGTGATTGAATGTTCAAATGTTTCTTTACGCCCCAAACTCCATGCATCTGGAAATCTAGGAAACCACTATGCTCGTAGAACCCTTCTCCCTGGCGTACTAGTTTTCTTTATGCAGGATGGAGACCTATCATTCCAACATCCAGTCTGAAACAGGCAATCCAGGAAGGGCTGTACCACATTCTTTCCCGAAATACTTGCTGCACCTCAGAGAATCTATGTTATTTATTTATTTATATTTGTTCACGTTATTTATAGTCCGCCTTTCTCACTTGGACTAAAGGTGGATCAATCAATCAATTGGATTTGTATCCTGCCCTCCCGTTGAGATAGGATTACCCTGAGTGAGTCAATACGATTGACAGGAGGGGACATTCAGTAAACAGTACAATAGGATAAGGGTTGCAGAACCAATCGGAAATCCAAAAAACAGAACTGAAGCAAAGCATATTAAGTGATGCAAAAATCAGATAATAGGATCCTAGTTTCAGCAAGCTAAAAACAACAGCATAGACCACAATCTGGAATGTTTTATCCAAGTAACTTTATAACTTTTAAAATTTATATTAACACAAATGGCTTCATCTGGAGACCACAGAAACACTTACGCTGTAGTGTATAACACGTTTTATTACATAACAAAATTTGAGTCCAGTGGTACCTTTAAGACCGACAAAGTTTAATTCTGGGTATAAGCTTTCGTGTGCATGCACACTTCTTCAGATATGAAAGCTTATACCCAGAAGTAAACTGGACTCAAGCTTTGTTCTTTTTAAATTAAAATTATATATCTGAGGAACTGTGCTTGCACACAAAAGCTGATACCCAGAATTAAACTTTGTTGGTCTTAAAGGTGCCGCTGGACTCAAACTTCGTTCTCTTGCTTCAGACCAACATGGCTACCTTCCCGAATCTTCATTTATTACATGAAGCTGTGGCTCAGTGGGAGAGACTTTTCCTTGGGTTGAAGAAGGTCTCAGGTTCAAATCTCTGGCGATATGAAAGACCTCTACTTGAGACCCCGGAGAGTGGCTGCCAGTCTGAGTAGACAATACTGGCTGTGTTGAACAAGAGTCCGGGTTAGTGTAAGACAGCTTCATGTGTATTCATATACACCTTTTGCAGTAGATGGAGTGAGATTGGAGATTAAGGATGAGTCCAAACTGGCTGATGAACAAAAATTCATCACGAATTTTGAGGACTTCATAGTTTGCGAAGCAACGTTCGTGAACTGAACAACCGCCATGAACATTCTCGAATTTTGATTAAGTTTGTGGTGGTTCATGAAGCGTAGAAAGCAGGTGTTTAAACTGTTTGGTTTAAATGACTGGGAGCCATTTAAACCACTGCTTTCTCCTCCTCGCAAAAAGCGGCAGGGAGTAGAAAGTGGGGGTTTAAACTTTAAATGGCTCATGAACCGAAAGGAGCTGGGTCGGTTCACAAACGAACCTCCCCATTTGTATGGGTTCGTGTTTCGGTTCATGGTTCAGCTATGAATCGAGCCGCAGAAATGTTGTTCTTACACATTGCTATTTGAGATGAGTTGGCAGCACTCAGAGAATGCCTCAAAAGGTCAAGCTGCAGCCAATAAAATTTGTATCCAAAAAAATTATATTTATTATATAGTGTACTCCATAATGTAATTGAAAAGAGCGCCTGAATAACAGGCTACGGTATTTCATTGCTAGTTGTTGACAGACATATCCAGAAATGCTTGGATTTCTGTACCAGGTTAGTTTGCATTTGCTCTTTCTATGTACCCCTTATGTGGATCAAATGTTCATCTGTATGTTTATAACAGAACTTAGCTCACACACAATTTTTGTTTTATAGATTAGAGTATCAACGGATGATTTATGCGTTAGCATAGTTACCATGTGACAGGGCCCATGGCCAGTTTGGTGTAGTGGTTAAGTGCGTGGACTCTAATCTGGGAGAACCGGGTTTGATTCCCCACTCCTCCACTTGAACCTGCTGGATGACCTTGGGCAAGCCATAGTTCTGTCAGAGCTGTTCTTGAAAAAGAGCAGTTTCTGGCAGAGCTCTCTCAGCCCCACCTACCTGACAGGGTGTCTGTTGCGGGAAGGGGAAGGGAAAGGAGTTTGTAAGCCGCTCTGAGAGTCCCTTGGGTAGTGAAGGGCAGGGTATAAATCCAGTCTCCTCCTCCTCCTCCTCTTCTTCTTCTTCTTCTTCTTCTTCTTCTTCTTCTTCTTCTCCCCGAATTCGGGGCTTGGAATGCAGGTGTTTGCAGCCTCCCCCCCTGGAGTTTTCTCCCCTTGGTGGGACAGATTGCTTGTGGTGAAAAAATTGTTGCCATGTGGGGACGAAGCGTCCCCCCTCCACCACTCTGACCTAGTGTCTATCATGCTGCCATGGGAAAGGGGGGAAGCAAATGATTCTTAGTCTCTTCCAATTCCCAGTCTTTGTTCAGCATTAGTCTCCACTCATCCCCAGAAGAAAAAGCAACACAGAGAGAGGAAAAGTGGCAGGCAGAGAAGTTTCGGCTGACTTATGTAGGGTTTTCAAGGCAAGAGTCGTTCAGAGGTAGTTCACCCTTGCCTGCCTCTGCGTAGAAACCCTGGATTTCCTCAGGGGTCTCCAATCTGTGTACTAATCAGGAGTGAGCCTGCTTAGCTTCCATGGTCTGACAAGATCAGGTTAGACTGGACCACCCACGTCATGGAAGGCCTTAAATACCCAGCACTTATGGAGGATGCAGCGCAGGAATGCCGTTCCGGGAGTAACAAGCCCAGGAGCGGGCACTTATGGCGATGCGCTGTGGAAAAAAGCAAAAAGCGTGCTAACTTGATCTGTATTTTCATGCTTGTTGTAGAGTCGCTTCCCTGCAAGAGCAAAGGAAACCTAAAGTGTCTTTAGTCAAAGTGTCAAGCTGGCAGGGGGCTGCAGTGGCTCAAGTTAAGACGCTGAACTGTAGACCGGAAGGTCGGTAGTTCAGCAGTTCGAGACCCAAGAGCTGCGTGACCCAAGAGCTGCGTGACGGAGTGAGCTCCCGTCTCTGGCTCCAGCTCCTGCCAGCCTAGCAGTTCGAAAGCAAGAAAGCGCAAGTAGATAACTAGGTACCGCTTTGGTGGGAAGGTCACAGCGTTTTGTGCGCCTCGGCGTCTAGTCATGCCGGCCACATGACCATGGAAACATCTTCGGGCAGCGCTGGCTCTTCGGCTTGGAAACGGAGATGAGCACCGCATCCCTAGAGTCGTATTCGACTGGCTTTCGAGCAAGGGAAACCTTTACCTTTACCTAACGCTGGCTCGCCTGCTCTGAGTTGGGAAATACCTGGAGATTTTGGGGGTGGAGCCGGAGTGGTGGGGGTTGCCTTCGGACACACTTCCCGTGATATCGGGGGGGGTGGCATATGCTAATGAGTTATGCTAATGAGCTCCTGCACCTCTTTTTCTACAAAATGACCCCTGGCACAGCTGTCCTTGACTATGTGTTGGGGAAAGTTCAGTCAAGTCAAAGCTGATTTAGGGCGACACCATAGGGTTTTCAAGGCAAGAGATACTCAAAGGTGGTTTGCCATTGCCTGCCGAAGTGTAGCAATCCTGGACTTCCTCGGTGGTCTCCCATCCAGTACTAAGCAAGACTGGCCCTATTTAGCTTCTTAGATCTGATGAAATCAGGCCAGCCGGGGCCCTTCGGGTGAGGTCAGATTTAGGATAGCTGCCCAAAATCCTGCAGCATTATGGTATGCCCCAAACTTGCCATTTTGATGGGACTCACCTCATTCCAAAGCTGGACAAGTATATTTTTTCACCTTAATGTGAGTTTTCAATATTCCGAGGTTATTGGTAGTGACCCCCTAGTGGCAGTTCGAGGTGGTGCAGCGATGACCGAAGTTAGCTGCCTGGATAAAAAACCAGCCCTGGTTTTCTTCAACTAGATTTCTTTGGGGTTTAAGTGTCACAGTGTTCCCTCTAAGCTGAGTTAGTGTGAGCTAGCTCACGGTTTTTTTAGCCTCCGGCTCACACATTTTTTGTCTCTGCTCAGGGAGGAGGGCTCCAGAGCAAACTAATTTATGCAGTGGCCAAATCGCTCGCTCACAACTTTACTGCCGGTAGCTCACCGAGTAGAATTTTTGCTCACAAGACTCCGCAGCTTAGAGGGAGCATTGGTCACGCCCCTATTTGAGTCGTGTTCCCTGCCAATATGGGCAAGACAACAATATGATTCATGTTTTAGAAGGAAAGGCGAGTGAAAGGCCTTAAAGCTGTTTTCCTTTGTGTTGTCTTGGGGTGTGTGCGATAAGACGGCCCTCGCACTTTGTTCGAATGGAGTATTTATTCCGATAAGAAGGAGGCAGGAGATCTTCATTGGGCCGAGGACGGGGAGGAAAATGGTTTAAGGTTATTAATCCGGAAGTGCCCGGCAGTGCCAGATCGGTGGGAAATTACATATTCTGTCACTTTTACTTATTGAATCCCAATTTCATCGCAGCATGTGGGAAGGGGAGGGGTGGCGGGCATGCATCTTGCCTTGTCACTCTTATTAGATTCCACAACCTCCTGATATTAAAATGCCAACCTCGGTAGGAGCAATTCCATCTGCGGTTTTATTTGAGAAGTTGGCTGTTTTTTGTTTTTTAAAAAAATCATATTGCAGCTGCCGTGTTCTGCGCCTCAGATATTACAATACAGAGGCAGGGAATCGTTGTGTGCCGTGTGGAAACAAATGGATAATGCTCATATTATCCATTCAGCACTTTGGAGGGGCAAATTTTGCGCATTGGCGGTCCCCCCCCCCCATCTGATATCTAACGGCATCGACAGTTTCCTGACCTGCTGGGCTTTCAATCTGACAATCTGAGATTTGCAAACAGCTCTGAACTGGAAAACCGCTCTTGTTTTTCAGACCCGCTCTTGAACCCTGGTCACCAGAAAGAAGAAATTTCAAGATACCCTCCTTGTACTGAACTGCATGCAATCTTTCTTAGAAGCACTAGTTCTAGTGCAGAGAGAAAACAAGTCTTCCTATGGTAGAGTGGTGAACCTGGGCCTCAGCAGGATATAGGGTTGCCAAGTCTGGGTTGGAAAATACCTGGAGACTTTGGGAGTGGAGCCAGGAGAGGGTGGGGTTTGGGGAGGGGAGGGGCCTCAGCATAGTATAATGCCATAGCATCCACCCTTCAAAGCAGCCATTTTCTCCAGGGGAGCTGATCTCTGTCAGCTGGGGATCAGTTATAAAAGTGGGAGATCCCCAGGCCCCACCTGGGGGCTGGCAACCCTAGCAGGATATTTGTTCTCCCTACACAGTGCCTGGGAACCAGTGGGAGTCTTGGGGGGGGGGGGACAGCACCACAGGAGTATTTTTTTTAATGATGCCTCATGTACTGACTGGAAGTTCTTCGCGGAAGTGACAAAGGGAAGCTCTAGGAATTGCTGGAAACTCCGTGGTAAAACCATATGATTTCTAGTGATTCCTTGAGATACCCTAGAAGTGGTGAAAGGTAGCTCTAGGCAGGGCTCATTTTGTAGCAGGAGCTCCTTTGCATATTAGGCCACACACCCCTAACGTAGCCAATCCTCCAAGAGCTTACAGAGCTCTTCTTACAGGTGCTACTGTAAGCTCTTGTGAGGATTGGCTACATTAGGGGTGTGTGGCCTAATATGCAAAGGAGCTCCTGCTACAAAAATGAGCTCTGGCTCTAGGAATCACTGAATAGACTGTGGTGAAACCATAGAATCTCCAGCCATTCCTAGATCTACCCTCTGTCACTTCTGGTTGCTGAGGAAGAACTATGAAGTGGTCGCTGGCTGCAGACGAAGCAGAAAGTGGCTCAGGTGGAAACAGGAAGTGAGACTCTGCAGGGAGGAAACCAGATATGGTGGTTAGCTGGGAAGTAAAGTGGATATGTGTATTGATTGGGAGGGGTGGGGCTTTATTTACTTGTTTACCTTCTTACTTCATTTATGCCCTCGCTTTTATGCCTACACCAGTTTGGTGTAGTGGTCAAGTGCGCGGACGCTAATCTGGGAGAACCGGGTTTGATTCCCCACTCCTCCACTTGCACCTGGCTGGATGACCTTGGGCAAGCCATAGCTCTGTACCAGCTGTTCCCTCAAGGACAGCTTGGGAAAGAGCTCTCTCAGCCCCACCTACCTCACAGGGTGTCTGTTGTGGGGAGGGGAAGGGAAAGGAGTTTGTAAGCCACTCTGAGACTCCGAGTGAGTGAAGGGCGGGATATAAATCCAACCTCTTCTTTTCTTTTTCTTCTCTCCTCGTGGCTTACAGCATTCACCTCTCCTCCATTTTATCCTCACAACAACCCTGTGAATTCAGTTAGTCTGGGACTGTGCAGCTGGCCCAAGCTTTCATGACAGAATGGGGATTTGAACTTTGATCTCCCAGCTTCCATCCAAGACTCTAACCCAGTGGTTCTTAACCTTGTTGGAGGTACCGAACCCCACCAGTTTCATTTGCGCATTCACCGAACCCTTCTTTAGTGAAAAATAAAATATGATTTTTTTCAAATTCAAGACACAGGTATATGTTTTTTTACGGGTGCACAAAATGAACCGTACATGAATATCACCTTGTTCAAAGAACAAAACCAACACAGTGCATGAACTCACAACAAATTACATACCTGCAAATCAGTGTGACTTCTGCTGTTGCCTTTGAGAGACCAGTTCAGATGTGCGTGGCTTCACCTTGGCTTCACCGAACCCCTGAGACTGACTCGCCGAACCCCTAGGGTTCGATCGAACCCAGGTTAAGAACCACTGCTCTAACCTCTACACCACCCCGGGTCTCTAATTTCAAGGGATTTCAAAGACCACAGGCAGCCAGACCAGGTGTAGTGGTTAAGAGCAGCAGAATCTAATCTGGGGCTGCAATCACACAGAAGAAGAGGAGACTGTATTTAGACCCCACCCTTTACTTGGAGTCTCAGAGTGGCTTACAAACTCCTTTCCCTTCCCCTCCCCACAGCAGACACCCTGTGAAGGAGGCGGGGCTGAGAGAGCTCTTTCCAGAGCTGTCCTTGAGAGAACACCTCCGACAGAACTACAGCTTGCCCAAGGTCATCCAGCCAGGTGCAAGTGGAGGAGTGGGGAATCAAACCCAGTTCTCCCAGATTAGAGTCCGCGCACTTAACCACTACACCAAACTGGCACACATACTAAATAACCCACTTTCAGTCCACTTTCAATGCACCTCTGAATTGGGTTTTGCCAGCTGACACAGTAAAAATCCAGTTGGAAAGTGGACCAAAAGTGGATTATTTAGTGGGTGTGACTGCAGCCTGGGAGAACTGGGTTTAATTCCCCGCTCCTCCACGTGCAGCTGCTGGCGTCAGTCCCAAGCTCTCTCAGAGCTGTTCTCTCAGGGGCAGTCCTCGGGAGAGCTCTCTCAGCCCCACTTGCCTCACAGGGTGTCTGTTGTAGGGAGGGGAAGGGAAGGAGATTGCAAGCCGCTCTGAGACTCCAAGTGAAGGGTGGGATATAAAATCTCTCTCTCTTTCAGCATGCTCCCCCTCCGTTCCCCCCCACACATCTCAACTCTTAATTTCCCTTGAATGCCCTGGTTCTCCCTTCTGCTGAAAGCGATTTCCTTCTTGTCTGTTCTTTGCATCATCCTTCCTTCCCTCTCCACCGGTATCGGCGTGTCGGATCTGGATCCGATGAGGGAGCAGAAGTGAATGATTATCCAGAGCTTTGGTATCTTAAGGGGATTATTTAACCTGATGAGGGGACATTTTAATTTGATTCAGGTCTGGGATAAATATTCCGCAGTTAAGATTGTCAAATAAGGAAAGAGCAATCCCAGGGGGGGTAAAATTTTACAGAAAGTAAAATGTTTTGGGTGGTTTACAAAGGTATGCCTGGGAGAGAGAAGGCAGACAAAGAGATCCTCTTCTCCCTTTCTTCAAATATAAGAACTCGTGGGCACTCCACAAAGTTTATTTATTTATTTATTTATTCATTGGATTTATACCCCGCCTAGCCAGCGTACGCCGGCTCAAGGCGGCTTACAGGAGTTAAAACATCAACATTAAAAACAGGGGTCATTCTGTAGAAAAAGAGGTGCAGGAGCTCATTAGCATAACTCATTTGCATAACTCATTTGCATATGCCACACCCCCTAACATACCGGAAGTGTGTCAGAAGGCAACACCCACCCCTCAGGCTGCACTCCACAGGTGAGTGAAACTGACCTGCTCTTCCTCCATTCCCTTTCCCATCCCTTTCTCCATTCCCTTTCCCATCCCTCCCTTTCCCATCCAATACTTTGTGCAATAAAAATAGGAGTAAAGAACACACCCTCATTCTCTTCCTGCTCCCTTGAAACCACCAGGTTTCAAGTAGACTTGAGATACCCAGGACATGTGCTCCACCCATCCCTTCCCCTTCCCCTCCCCACAACAAGACACCCTGTGAGGTAGGTGGGGCTGAGAGAGGTCTTTTGAGAACTGCTCATGAGAGAACAGCTCTGAGAGAACTTGTGACTGGCCCAAGGTCACACCAGCAGCTGCATGTGGAGGAGGGGGGGATCAAACCCGGTTCTCCCAGATTAGAGTCCAACTCCTGACCACTACACCAAACTGATAAGGTGGAAGCTGCTGAAGGGCTGGTGAAATTTCTCCAGTACTTATGTGCCATGTGCCCAGATAAAAAAGGGTATACTTAGAAAATTTATATGCCACCTTGAGCAGGTCTCTGGAAAAGCAGCACACAGTCATAAAAGGAACAATGATAAAATTATCAATATTAAAACAAAACATTAAAAACAATAAAGACCCTAGCAGGGCTTTCCCTGGGGCGCTGGGCCTCTGCACTGCTTGGGGAAGCCGAGGAGGGGGCGGGGCTTGGTCATGTGCCCGCCCCCTGGGCTCCTCACTCCTGGAGCTGCGCTCCTGTGCGCTCCCACTCCAATGGACCCTTGATTAAAAGATATACAATATTAGCTTAAAATGCACCCAAACACAGAAGCTACAAGAGTTGGCAGCCCAACACACAGCGCAGCAATACCAAACCCAAGGCCAGGCCATTTCACCAGCTGATTATCCGGCCAGAGACTTCACCCGGCATTTGCCCTGGGCCCCTTCCCCCAGTGGCAGCTCCTAATTGAAAGCCTGGCGAAAGAGCTCCCCTCTACAGGCCCTGTGGAACCGCAAAAGGTCCCGCAGGGCCCTGATGTCATCCGGGAGTTCATTCCACCAGGACGGAGCCGCCACTGAGAGGATGAGCTTAGAAAAAGGAAGAGGAAGTCCTTCTTCACCCCTGAGTAATTAACACGTGGGATTCACTGCCGCAGCACAGACAGCTTCAAGAGGGGATGGGAGAAACATACGGAGCAGAGGTCCATCAGTGGCTATTAGCCAGAAGATATAAATGGAACACTATGGGGCAAGTGGTGCTCTGTGGACCTCCTGACAGCCCCTGGGTTTTGGCTACTGTGTGACACAGGGTGTTGGACTGGAGGGGCCACTGGCCTGATCCAACATGGCTTCTCTTACGTTCTTATGTCTGGGGCAGTGATGCTCTGTATTCTTGGTGCTTGGGAGGCAACCGTGGGAGGGCTTCTGAAGTTCTGGTTCTGCTGGTGGACCTCCTGACGGCTCCTGGGTTTTGGCCGCTGTGTGACAGAGTGTTGGACTGGATGAGCCATTGGCCTGATCCAACATGGCTTCTCTTATGTTCTTATGGCCCCGCTGGTGGACCTCCTGATGGCACCTGGGTTTTGGCCGCTGTGTGACACAGAGTGTTGGACTGGATGGACCACTGGCCTGATCCAACATGGCTTCTCTTATGTTCTTATGGCCCCACTGGTAGACCTCCTGATGGCACCTGGGTTTTGGCCACTGTGTGACACAGAGTGTTGGACTGGATGAGCCATTGGCCTGATCCAGCATGGCTTCTCTTATGTTCTTATGGCCCCACTGATGGACCTCCTGATGGCACCTGGGTTTTGGCCGCTGTGTGACACAGAGTGTTGGACTGGATCCAGGATGTCTTCTCTTACGTTCTTATGCCTCCAGCTCTGCTGTTCTCTCTCCAGGGTGCTGAACACTTGCCTTCCTTCCTTGATAGGCGCCTGCTGCTGCTGCTGTCTGCAAATCTCCAAATCGTCATGCTGAATGGGCTGAAATGCTGTTCCCAGCCTTAACACCACCCCTGTCCCATATCTGAAATGAACAAGAGCAAGACCCAAACCAGACATGGACCATTCACAATATGATCATAAGCCATTCTAAGACTCCTTTGGGTACTAAAGGGTGGGTTATAAATCCAATCTCCTCTTCTTCTTTCATGCCTCCAAAGCGTCCATTTTCTCCAGGGGAACCGATCTCTGTCAATTGCAGAGTTGTTGATTTTATAATAAATGTTTGTTATATTGAAACCCATTCACATCTTGACTATTTTCTTTTGTGCCTCTGAAGCAGCTTTTCCCCAGGTAGTCTCGCCAGCTCTGAGTTGGGAAATACCTGGAGATTTTGGGGGTGGAGCCTGAGTGGTGGGTGTTGCCTTCTGACACACTTCCGGTGATGCCAAGGGGTGTGGCAAATAAGTTATGCTAATGAGTTATGCTAATGAGCTCCCACACCTCTTTTTTTCTACGAAACGACCCCTGACTTCTGGGTACCAGAAGTGACAAGGATTGTTTTATGAATTGCTGGAAACGGTGGTTTTATCATAGAGTTTCCGGCGATTCCTGGAGCAACCCATTGTCACTTCTGGGTTGTACCCAGAAGTGATGCAGTAATGCCAGTAATATTGCTGGCCTCCCCCCGCCCCGCGCCATTGTTTCTTAGCACTGGCAATAAGAAAGCTTGCCAGCAAGATAAAAACAGCACAACCAATAAATAGACCGGGGGCTGAAGTGGTGGATATTTGAGTATCTCTGATGAATACAACACGCACTTGCGTATTGCCTGCAGGGGGCGGCGAAGGGCTTTACTTTTAATCTCCGTTCCTGCTTTCTCCAGTTAACTCTGCCCTGCTAAATTTGCAGAGGTTGGGGCTTGTGCTGACCCTTCCCCATCATCAACTCCTCACCTTGTCACTTCCAGCCCAGCTGTATTATGTTCAATTGTTCCAGGTGAACACATGAAACTGCCTTATGTTGAATTGGACCATTGGCCCATCAAGATCAGTATTGTCTACTCTGACGGGCAGCCACTCTCCAGGGTCTCAGGCAGAGGTCTTTCACGTCACCTCCTGACTGGTTCTTTTTAACTGGAGATGCTGGGGAATTGAACCGGGGACCTTCTGCATGCCAAGCAGAGGCTCTGCCACTGGGCCACAGTCCAACTTCATGGCTCTCCAGGGCCTCAGACAGAGGTCTTTCCCATCACCTCCTGCCTGGTCCTTTTAACTGAAGATGCTGGGGATTGAACCTGGGACCTTCGGCATGCCAAGCAGATGCTCTGCCACTGGGCCACAGCCCCACTTCACGGCTCTCCAGGGTCTCAGACTGAGGTCTTTCCCATCACCTCCTGCCTGGTCCTTTTAACTGGAGATGCCGGGGATCGAAGCTGGGACCTTCTGCATGCCAAGCAGATGCTCTGCTGCTGAGCCACAGCCCCACTTCATGGCTCTCCAGGGTCTCAGACTGAGGTCTTTCCCATCACCCGCTGTCTGGTTCTTTGAACTGGAGATGCCGGGGATTGAACCTGGGACCTTCTGCATGCCAAGCAGAGGCTCTGCCACTGAGCCACAGCCCCTCTTTACAGCTCTCCAGGGTCTCAGGCTGAGGTCTTTCCCATCACCTCCTGCCTGATCCTTTTAACTGGAGATGCCGGGGATTGAACCTGGGACCTCCTGCATGCCAAGCAGAGGCTCTTCCACTGAGCCACAGCCCCTCTTCATAGCTCTCCAGGGTCTCAGGCTGAGGTCTTTCTCATCACCTCCTGCCTGGTCCTTTTAACTGGAGATGCCGGGGACTGAACCTGGGACCTTCTGCCTGCCAAGCAGATGCTCTGCCACTGAGCCACGGCCCCTCCTCACTCTCGTCCTAGACCTGTTGTGCTGGGAGGATGCAAGTGAACATCTCCCAACTCCCCCCCCCCCCCCATCCAGTTGTAACCGCAAAACTTCAGGAGAGATGAAGCAGCAGCCGCAGCAGCCTGTTGGCAAATGCCACAGGGCACGATCAGTGTCTTGTAATTAAGGCCTCCTTTGTTTCAAGCGGCTCACAATGCCCTGGTGTATCTCGGCCACCAATCAGACTTTTGCACGTGAATACCCAACAATGTTGCCGGGCAAAACGGACTCAGTTCTTCTCTTCTTTTCCAGGGGAATCCCGGAAACAAGGCCAGGAATCTGCCTGGCTCTTGCCAATGGAATATCTTCCAAATGCTGCTCATTGTTTGTCAAGGATATCGACAGTTGTGACACCCCCCCCCCCGATGTTTTTTATTAATTTCCCTACAAAGAGATGAAATCAGCAAATGTACCTTCGAAGGTACCGTGGTGGCTGAGTGGTTAAGACGCTGAACTGCAGACCGGAAGGTCGCTAGTTCGGCAGTTCGAGACCCGAGTGCTGTGTGACAGAGTGAGCTTCCGTCTCTGGCCCCAGCTCCTGCCAACCTAGCAGTTCGAAAGCAAGAAATTGCAAGTAGATAAATAGGTACCGCTTCGGTGGGAAGGTGACAGCGTTCCATGCTCCTCAGCGTCTAGCCATGCTGGCCACAGGACAGCGCCCCCTAGAGTCAGATTTATTTGGAGTACTGTGTACAATTCTGGTCGCCACACCTCAAAAAAGATATTATAGCATTGGGGAAAGAGCAGAAAATTGCAACTAGAATGATAAAAGGGTTAGAACACTTTCCCTATAAAGAAAGGTTGAAGCGCTTGGGGCTCTTTACATTGGAGAAACGACGGCTGAGGGGTGACATGATCGAGGTTTACAAGATTATGCATGGGATAAAGCAGGTCGAGAAAGAAGTCCTTTTCTCCCTTTCTCACAATACAAGAACTCGGGGGCACTCCATGAGATCGCTGAGCAGTCGGGTTAGAACGGATAAAAGGAAGTCCTTCTTCACCCAAAGAGTGATTAACACGTGGGATTCACTGCCACAGGAGGTGGTGGCGGCTACAAGCACAGGCAGCTTCAAGAGGGAATCGGATAAACATCTGGAGCAGAGGTCCATCAGTGGCTATTAGCCACAAAGAATAGATAGGTCGCGGCCACACAAGCAAGATAATCCGGACGGGAATCGACACAAATTTGCGCTAGTGCAATCTGCACCACATTTGCATGATCACACAGGTCCGTGGACCTGCGAGAGCAAACCATTGCTGCGTGATCACACACAACTGCGGACGAGTTGGGTTCCCCCCCCCCCCCCGGCTGTTTTCGATTCGCTTATTCGCTTAAACAAGGGATTGATGAATTGCCTCTCCACCCTGGGGATCGTCCAGTGATGCGAATACCGGGGGGGGGGGGGGAGAAAAAGCCGGATTCCCGATGCCACACGTTTGTGCTGGCGTGATCACACAGGGAAAGTCCGGCTCCGGGCCGTCGCAAACCATTTGATACTGCCTTTTCACTGGTAGCTTTTTACACTAATTCCCTGCTGGCTCAAAGCGGCTTGCGACAGTTTGACGACAGTTATGGGGCGCTCCTCAGATGTGCTGGTGTGATCACACCACTTTGAGCCAGTGGGGAATCGTCCCTCTTGCATCGCAAATGGGTGTGTATGATCGCGCCCATAGGAACTCTCAGTCTGGGGCAAGTGATGCTCTGTATTCTTGGTGCTTGGGGGGGGGCAACAGTGGGTGGGCTTCTAGCGCCCCACTGCTGGACCTCCTGAGGGCACCTGATATTTTTGGCCACTGTGTGACACAGAGTGTTGAACTGGATGGGCCACTGGCCTGATCCAACATTGGCTTCTCTGATGTTCTTATGGATTCGACTGGCTCTCGAGCAAGGGAAACCTTTACCTTCGAAGCAGTGCTTTCTGAATCTTTCACGATTATGAAAATCTCAATAGAAGAGATGCTTGCTCTGTGGGGCGGGGGAAGACACACAGATTAAGTACTGGGAACCCCACCTCCCCTTGGCGACTCTCCAATGCTATTTTTCACGGGAGCAAAGATGCTGATAATGGCCTGAGCTTGCTCTAATGTGCTTCTGTTGAAGCTCAAGCAGAGGGGGAATGGAATGTTTTACAACTCTCTACTGGCATAATGTGGCAATTATCAAGCTGGCGACGAGCAGGCCGGTTATCGATAACTCCCAGGGAGCAGGCGCGGCAGCCGGTTCTTCCATTGCAAATGTACCTGCACAGAAATGTGGGGATCAGAGAAAGAGAGGAATGTTCATTAATTACTTGATTGTTTGATTCACGCCCCACCCTTTCTCTCTAGTGGGTGCCCAAACCTGCTTTCCTGGAGCCAGGAAGCAACACCAGGGGAAGGCCTCAGCCTCAGTGCCCTGTGGGACCTCCGGAGGAACTGGTTGGCCACCGTGTGAGAGACAGGATGCTGGACTAGACGGACCACTGGTCTGATCCAGCAGGGCTCTTCTTATGAAGGGGAACGTTCACATTAGGGTTACCAAGTCTGGGTTGGAAAATACCTGGGGACTTTGGGGGTGGAGCCAGGAGAAGGTGGGGTTTGAGGAGGGGAGGGGCCTCAGCAGGGTACAATGCCATAGAGTCCACCCTTCAAAGCAGCCATTTTCTCCAGGAGAGCTGATCTCTGTCGGCTGGAGATCAGTTGTGAAAGCGGGAGATCCCCAGGCCTCACCTGGCGGCTGGCAACCCTACTTCACATTCAGAGGCACAAAGCCTCTGAACCCCAGAACCAGGAGGCAACATTAGGGGAAGGCCTCGGCCTCTATGCCCCGTTGTTGGCCCTCCAGAGGAACTGGTTGGCTGCTGTGTGAGACAGGATGCTGGACTAGATCGACCACTGGTCTGTTCCAGCAGGGCTCTTCTGATGTTCTTACCAGGGGAAGGCCTCGGCCTCTCTGCCCTGTTGTTGGCCCTCCAGTGGAACTGGTTGGCCCCTGTGTGAGACAGGATGCTGGAGTGGATGGACCACTGGCCTGATCCAGCAGGGCTCTTCTGATGTTCTTTTGAAGGCCTCAGCCTCTATGCCCCGTAGCTGGACCTTCAGCGGAACTGGTAGCCCACTGTGTGAGACAGGATGCTGGGCTAGATGGACCACTGGTCTGATCCAGCAGGACTCTTCTATGTTTTTATGAGGGTCTTGGCTTTGATGCCCTGTTGCTGGCCTTCCAGAGGAACTGGCTGGCCACTGTGTGAGCAGGACTGGTGCCAGGGTTTTTTTCACACTAGGCGAGGCTACCTTCCGGCGCCCCACCCTGTGCGCCCACTGAAGCAGCACCTGTCAGCTCTCCCCTCGCCCCCACCCCACTGCCCACGGCCAGGAGAAAGGCGCTGCTTTCACTGTCTCAGATCTGAAAGGAGGAGCCCGGCCGGGGCAGGGCTTTTGGCGAGGGGCAGCAAGGGGATGGAGCAGCAGGCCAGTGTGGCGGTGGTGTCCTTGTGGCCAGCCCTGCTTTGCATACAGGCCTGGGGGTGTCTGGAGGGGTGGTGAGGGTGACCGGGGAGGGACACCGGCAGCATTGGCGTGGCGCTGCTTTCTTCTTCTCCCCATCAGGTGAGCCCCGAGGCAGCTGGAGGCAAGGATTCCTGCTCGTTGTCTGCGCCGCTCTCATTGCTGTCCTCACCCCGCTTGCTGGCCTCTGCGCCCGTCAGGGGTCTGCGCTCTTAAGCAGTCGCCTAACCTGGCCTTAATGGTAGCACCGGCCCTGTGTGAGACAGGATGCTGAACTAAATGGACCATTGGTCTGACCAGCAGGGGTCTTCTTATGTTCTTACGAAGGGGAACATTCACATTCAGAGGTAATAAGCCACTGAATCCCAGAGCCAGGAGGCAACATTAGAGGAAGGCCTCAGCCTCTATACACTGTTGTCGGCCCTCCAGAGGAGCTGGTTGGCCACTGTGTGAGAGACAGGATGCTGGACTAGATGGACCCCTGGTCTGATCCAACAGGTCTCTTCTTAAGAAGGGGAACCTTGACTTTCAGAGGCACAAAGCCTCTGAACACCAGGGCCAGGAGGCAACACCAAGGGAAGGCCTCGGCCTCTATGCCTAGGGTTGCCAGCCTCCAGGTGGGGCCTGGGGATCTCCCGCTTTTACAACTGATCTCCAGCTGACAGAGATCAGCTTCCCTTGAGAAAATGGCTGCTTTGAAGGGTGGCCTCTATGGCATTGTACTATGCTGAGGCCCCTCCCCTCCCCAAACCCCACCCTCTCCTGGCTCCACCCCCAAAATCTCCAGGTATTTTCCAACCCAGACTTGGCAACCCTATCTATGCCCCATTGTTGGCTGTTCAGAGGAACTGGTTCGCCACTGTGTGAGACAGGATGCTGGACTAGATGGACCACTGGTCTGATCCAGCAGGGCTCTTCTGATGTTCTTATGAAGGCCTCGGCCTCTGTGCCCTGCTGTTGGCCCTCCAGAGGATCTGGTTGGCCACTGTGTGAGACAAGATGCTGGACTAGAGCTTGTGGGGAAGGCGGAATATAAATCTGAGTTGTAACAATTTGAATAATAATAAAAACAACCTCTTTGCAAACTGCAAATCAGCCTGAGTGCACTCTGCAGCACTCTCCTTAGAGACAATGGGGTTACTCTGGAGTAAATCGACAGCTGCCTGAGAGGCTTAATGGGTCCGGCCTTCATTTGCTTCATGACTGATGTCTCCCGGTCTTCCCCCCCCCTCCAGAGGCCCATGACAACACCGCTGTTGCTACAGCCATCCTGCCCACAAAGACATTTGTGTTTTGATAGCTGCTTGAAGTGTATTTGTCTTCCAGTGATATCCTAAATGGAGTTTACCTCCCTGGAACCTCATAGAAGTCAGTGGCGTCGGAAGGGTGTGCCTCCGTGTAGAATCGCGACATTCATTTTGTCACCTTTTGAGAGAATGTAGCTTGGAAGCAGGGAGTTCTTAGTGACAAAGCCCATGAAATAAATCTGTTGAAGGTCAGGCTGATGCTATAAGCTCTCCTGCTTTGAAAAGTTCTCCTGGGGCTTGGGTGATTAGCAAGGAGTCTTGCTGGAGATGAAGCAGATGCTGATGTGATTTGCTGGTAGCAAAGATGAGTGTGCACCCTGGAAAGTGATACTGTGTAAGGATCTGTCCTCCGACAGAAAAGAGTTGAGCCATGGCGAGGCCAAAACAGCTGCTAGTTTCTTGTGAACATTTTCAACTGTTTTGAAAAAATACCCTTTCCTTCCTTCCTTCCTTCCTTCCTTCCTTCCTTCCTTCCTTCCTTCCTTCCTGTCAGTGGCTACTAGCTATGGTGATTTAAGGGAACCTCTATGTTCAGAGGCAGCCAGCTTCAGAATCCCAGAGCCAGGAGGCAACATCAGGGGAAGGCCTTAGCCTCTATGCTCTCTTGTTGGCCCTCCAGAAGAACTGGTTGGCCACTGCGTGAGACGGGATGCTGGACTAGGTGGACCCCTGGTCTGATCCAGCAGGACTCTTCTATGTTTTTATGAGGGTCTTGGCTTTTATGCCCTGTTGCTGACCTTCCAGAGGAACTGGTTGGCTACTGTGCAAGACAGGATGCTGGACTAGATGGACCACTGGTCTGATCCAGCAGGGCTCTTCCGATGTTCTAATGAAGACCTCAGGTCACTGCCCTGTCATTGGTTCTCCAGAGGAACTGGTTGGCCACTGTGCAAGACAGGATGCTGGACTAGATGGACCACTGGTCTGATCCAGCAGGGCTCGTCCGATGTTCTAATGAAGGCCTCGGCCTCTCTGCCCTGTCATTGGTCCTCCAGAGGAACTGGTTGTCCACTGGGTGAGACAAGATGTTGGACTGATCCAGCAGGGCTCTATCTCTTTGCAAGACTGTTCAGTGGTTTAGTTCCATTGCCTTCTCTTGCCCTCTCAGTGGACGTCACTTAAGGAGGAAAAGGAAGAGGAGGAGATTTGATTTATACCCTGCCCTTCTCTACCTGACGGAGTCTCAGAGCGGCCTACAATCTCCTTTCCCTTCCCCTCCCCACAACAGACACCCAGTGAGGTAGGTGGGGCGGAGAGAGCTCTTTTCAGAACTGTCCTTTGAGAGAACAGCTCTGAAAGAATCTGTGACTGACCCAAGGTGACACCAGCAGCTGCATGTGGTAGAGTGCGGAATCCAACCCAGTCCTCCCAGGTTAGAGTCCACACTTTTAACCACTACACCAGGTCAGGGTGGGCACTAAATACCCTGCACATATGGAAGATACAGCGATCATTGGCTATCGGTGGTGGAAAGTGCCACCAAGTTGCAGCCAACTTGTGGTGACACCGGAGGATTTTCTAAGCAGAAGAGGAACAGAGGTGGTTTGCCATTGCCTGCCTCTTCATAGCAACCCTGGACATCCTTGGTGGTCTCCCATCCTTCCGAGATCTGACAAGATCAGGGTCACCTGGCCCATCCAGGTCAGGGCCAAGAGTTACCCGAGAGCAAATGTAGATAGCCCCACCCAGGCTGGTCTCCAGTCAACCAAATGCCACGAGCGGGTCTGTAAGCATTCCAAGCCGATGGCGGTTTTCAAGAGACGTGTCTTCTTCCAGCCCCAGAAAGCCTTGCCTACTGCATATCAACAGACAATGGTTCCAAGTCAATGTGCTATTACTATATGACATATACGCATGGCTGGTGGCAATGTGTAAAAATCGAGCATTTCTGGTGATTGGTATCGGACAAGATACAGTTAATTTCTGGGGATGATGTGCCTTTGACACCCAAGGTATTGTTTTTAAATTATTGGTTGGGTGATTCAGTTCCTCAAGTTAGGGGAAAAAACCTGATTGAGATTCTTTTAACTGAATTGCAGACCGGAAGGTCGGCAGTTCGGCAGTTCGAGACCCAAGTGCTGCATGACGGAGTGAGCTCCCGTCTCTGGCCCCAGCTCCTGCCAACCTAGCCGTTCGAAAGCAAGAAATTGCAAGTGGATAAATAGGTACCCCTTCGGTGGGAAGGAAAGAGCGTCCCGTGCGCCTCAGTGTCTAGTCATGCCGGCCACATGACCACAGAGACGTCTTCGGACAGCTCTGGCTTTTCCGCTTGGAAACGGAGATGAGTGCCGCCCCCTAGAGTCAGATTCAACTGGCTCTTGAGCAAGGTAAACCTTTACCTTTGAAGCAGTGCTTTCTGAATCTTTCACAATTATGAAAATCTCAATAGAAGAGATGCTTGTTTTGGGTGGCGGGGGAAGATACACAGATTAAGTACTGGGAATCCTGCCTCCTTACCTAAAACATCAATAGCCACAACTTGGAAATGTCTAAATGCACCAACACTTCCTTTGTGGCATCGAACATTGTGGGAAATGTATATAATGGACAAGATTACTTATCAAGTAAATCAATATGAACCCCATCAATCCTGTTTGGATTTTGTTGCAGTTTGGTCGATTGTGTTAGAGTATTGGACGCGACTTGAAGTGGTTCCGACTAACTTAAGATCTTTAATTTTAGTATAATTGTGTAAAATTTGTAAGTCGTAATGTCTGGTATTGCTTTGTTCCTCTAGGTTTGGTGTTTGTGGACTTGTAATGATAATTTGTAAAGTTAGTAGAATGTATTATATGCATTGTTTATAAAATGTTGAATTAAAAAGAAAAGAAAAGCGGGGGGGGGGGGAACTACGCTGGCTCTAACAGGCGGCTGAAGGCATCTTTAAGTATCCCCTATTCATGCTTTTTGCTAAGCTTTAGAGTCTCAGATACAGAGGCACAATACACAGTAAGGGAACAAAACAAAAGATAAACTGTGTACTGGGAATGCAAACAACAAATGCAAAACCACTCAAATAATTACAAAAGGCAGCTAGCCGATATATTGTGTCAGAGTACTGTTCTGTTCAGCACGGGTGAAACGCACAAACATAAGACTTAATTAAAGTCCATAATGATGAGGAATTCTGGGGTAAAATACCCTCAGTAGCCAAAACTTCATGTGCAGGTTCCAAATGACTGCATCTCATGCGCTGACCGCTTCCGTGGTTGCGTTTCGCTGTGAAGGCTTTATCAAAAGAAGATGAATGCATCCCAATCCACTTTGTTTACTTGGGAGACTCCGTCCCCCGATAATACATTCCTTAGGACGGCGTGCACTGGGAAGGTTATGGCACTCGTTTCAGGTTCTTCTTCTGAGATCTGATGAGATTGAGCTAGCCTGGACCATCCAGGTCTGGATGCTGTCTCCCTAGAGCTGCAAAAACCTAGATTGGGGATTCACAAATGCACACCTTTCGACGAGGAAGGGCAGAGTCAGCGTCCACGATGATATCCCATCCTCTGCCTCTGTTAGTGTACGGAATTGGCACGAGGTCATTAAAGCGAGAGCTCTCCTTTGGCCCTTCTCTCCTGCCTGCCAGTCAGTTCCATCTGTTTTTTTTTGCGTCTGTGCGCAGATTATGCATTCGTTGTTTTGTCTCCCCTCTGCGTTCCGTCCCCCCGCCATCGACGTTTTAAGAGTCTGCTTCCCGCGGACAAATGATCCGCTGTAACTAATAATGAGCCTGTTACCTTACCTGTTTTCTCTCACTTGGAAAGCCCTGGGAAGAAAGCCGTCCCCTATAGCGGGCCATCTTTTGTGTTCAGAATCCGGCGCAAAACAGCGTCCCCGAGAGACGGCACTTCTGTTTCATTAATTGTGTTTGTTAATTCGGAGACGGTGATTAATTTTCCCTCGTCCTCATTTGTGCCTCTCTCTCTCTCTTTTTGCCTCCTTATGATGAGTTTCTGATTATCCAGTCAAGGCCCCATTCTAACTCTCTTTCTTCCTGCTCCCCAAAGCATCATGGGAAGGCACTGCACCGGCTGCCTATAGCATACTGGATACGGTTCAAGGTGCTGGTTCTTACCTTTAAAGCCCTGTATGGCCAGGGACCTACTTACCTAAGGGACCACCTTTCCCCACATGCACCCCAGAGAGCACTAAGATCAGGTTCCCGAAACCGCCTGGCTCTTCCGGGCCCCCAAGTTGGCTACGAGGGCCAGGGCCTTTTCTGTGGTGGCCCCTCACTGGTGGAACAAGCTCCCGGAAGACATCAGGGCCCTGCGAGACCTTTTGCAGTTTCGCAGGGCCTGTAAAACGGAGCTCTTCCACCGGGCTTTCAAGTAGGGTGCCGCCTCGATATTATGGCCCTGGCCTGATTACCAACAGTACCAATAGTGCCAACAGCACCACCAACTGAGGTTTAACAGCTAGGCGGGAGCCTGGAGGCACCACTCGGCTGACAACAGAAGAGCGCCATCTTTTAATATAAGTTATGCTTGTACAGTTATGATTTTATATTGATTTTGATTGTTTTAATTTATATATGTTGTTAGCCGCCCTGAGCCCGCCAAATGGTGGGAAGGGCAGGATATAAATGTAAATATAAGTAAATATAAAATAAATAAAAGGCTCCCTCCTGCCTCCCTCGCCGGTACTCTTCCCTATCGCATGGAGCACATGCCGGTTCTGTGTATGTGGGTTCAGAGGTGACAAGCCCAAAGAGTGGGCAGATGACTACAACTGCGCAGTTCGGGGATTTTGGGGTGCATTTTCGCTGCATTGAAATTGGAGGTGCCCTTGAGAGTAGGGCTGCCAAGTCAGCCCGGGGGGCAGGGGATCCCCCGCTAAAGGGGTTCCTGATCTGCCAGCCAGCATTCGGCTGGCGGGGGGAACCCCACCCCCGAAGTCGTCCAGCGAGGACGACGTAATGACGTCACCGGAAGTGACGTCATCACGTTGGGAGCGTTGCCAGGGTGACGCTCTGGCAATCGTCCCAAAACTCTATGATACCATAGAGTTTTGGGGCGATTGCCAGAGTGTCGCCCTGGCAACACCCCCAACGTGCTGATGTCACTTCTGGTGACGTTGCTGGCGCGCGCGCAAAGCGCGCGCCCCAGAAGATACTTCCGGCTGGAGGAGGACTCCCCCCCGCCGGTGAGTCCCTACAACTTGGCAACTCTACTTGAGAGCCAGCGTGGTATCACGGTTAGGCCTGGCAGACTCTTATCTGGAGAACTGGGCTTGGTTCCCTATTCCTCTGCATGAAGCCTGCTGGGTGACCTCGGGTAGGTCACAAGTTCTCTCAGAACTCTCTCAGCCCCACTGACCTCACAATGTGCATAAGGAATTTATTTATTTTTATTTATTTTTATTTTCTTTGTAGCATTTGTAGGCTGCTCAGCCCGCAAGCAGGCTCAAAGCGGCCGACATAGCTGGGCACAAAGTGCCAAGATCCATAAAACAGTTAAAATCAATACAATTAAAATAACTTAATACAATCAACCATCAACAATTTCAATTAAAGTGCTCACAGTAGTTGATAAAAACAGATGGCGTGCCATATAATATGAGCTCAAAACGCCCCATTCAGCAGTCATCTGTTCTACAAGATGCCACAGATTTTAAGAGTGGCCATAGATGGTAATGCCATAGATGGCAATGCGGGGGGGGGGGGGGGGTTGGCTCCAAATTGAAGGCCTGGTGGAAGAGCTCAGTCTTGCAGGCCCTGCAGAACTGCACAAGGCCCCACAGGGCCCTGATCGCCTCTGGGAGCTCATTCCACCAGGAAGAAGAAGAAGAGATTGGATTTATACCCCGCCCTCCACTCCCCAAGGGAGTCTCAGAGCGGCTTACAAACTCCTTTCCCTTCCCCTCCCCTCCCCACAACAGACACCCTGTGAGGGAGGTGGGGCTAAGAGAGCTCTTTCCCAAGCTGTCCTTGAGGGAACAGCTGGTACAGAGCTATGGCTTGCCCAAGGCCATCCAGCCAGGTGCAAGTGGAGGAGTGGGGAATCAAACCCGGTTCTCCCAGATTAGAGTCCGCACACTTAACCACTACACCAAACTGGCTCCTGCCTCCTAGACCTGTAAATGCCACCTTGTCTTTCTGCCAGCATTCAGATACAAAGCTGGGGGGGGGGGGAGGGACACAACACAAACATTCATACACCACTGCAGTGGAGATACGTTCAGAGGGTGGACTCACAGAATCATAGAGCCCACTTGTGGGATGGGCGGGATATAAACGCAAATAATAAATGGAATCATAGAGTCGGAGGGGGCCCGACAGGCCATCTAGTCCCACCCCCAGCTCAGTGCAGGATCAACCTAGAGGATCCCTGACAAGGGTTTGTCCAGATGCTGCTTGAAGACTGCCAGGGAGGGGGATCTCACCACCTCCCCAGGCAGCTGATTCCACTGTTACAAAACTCCGACTGTAAAAAAGGTTTTTCCTAAGATCCAGCCGGTACCTTCCCGCCCTTTGTTGAAACCCCTTCTTGCGAGTCCTCTCCTCTGCTTCCCACAGGAACAGCTCCCTGCCCTCCTCTAAGGGACAGCCCTTTGGATACTTCCCTCAAGAGAGCAATCCTGTCCCCCCTCAGCCTCCTCCAGAACGAACCTTCCCGAGTCCCTCAGCCTTTCCTCCTAGGGCTTGGTCTCCCCTCCAGGCCCCCGATCATTCTCATCACTTTCCTCTGCACCCGCTCCATCCTGTCCACATCCTTTTCGAAGGGAGGCCTCCAGAACTGCACGCAAGACTCCAGGTGCGGCTGGACCAATGCAGTGTACTGCGGGACTAGGACATCTTGCAATTGGGATGTAGCCGTGTTGGTCTGCAGGAGAACAGCTAGACTGAAGTCCAGTAGTTCCACAGAAACCAGCAACACTGTCAGGGTATAAGGTTTTGAGAGTCAAAGCTCCCTCAGATGTTTACACCCTGAAAACTTGTCGGTCTATTAGTTGCTGCACTAACCCGGAGAGCCCAGGATAACCCAATCAAGTCAGCTCTCATAAGCTAAGCAGGGTCGGCCCTGGTCAGTATTTGGGTTTCCGTTCACTCCTTCTTTCTCCTTCCTGGATCAATTGCATGGATGATCCCAAACAATCAGGGATCACAGAACGAATAGAACAGCATCCCAATATCCGTGATGACATGTGGAATTAAACCAGAAAGATGCCAATTCCTGGATCAGTCCCTGTGTCATGGGTACTGGTTCTGCGGAGGCTGAGTACTCCTCAGCTGAGGAAGAGGCATGGAGCAACCCAGCCTCCTTGGGAGTCAGCCCAGAAGAGGAACCTCCAACAGTACCTGGGGAGGAAGAGTCCCCAGCAGCTGCACGGGAGGTGCAGCCAGAAGGAGAGACCAATACTGAGCCTGGCCCAGCACCCCCAGTTGCAGACACCCTGAGGCTAGACTCCCCGCCCAGTTCTCCGGAATGCCCCAGATGTAGAAAAAACCAAGGGAGGGGGGGCACAGGTATCCATATGGAAAATACAACAAACAAACAAACAAACAAATTTGTATCCATATGGAAGAAGTAGTGCAAGACTGCAGCTCCTGCAAAGGCAACGGGAAGAGTTGTAATCCTTGGCAGACTCCACTCCCTGGGAAGGGAGAATCTCCTGATAAGCACTTCACACACCTGCCTCAGTGCGATAGCAACTCTGCATATTCAGGACCTGCCTCTGCGTGTGTAGCAATCGCTCCTTGTTCCTGAATCATGCAACCTTGGAAGGAATCCCCGGCTCCCTGACCTTGGGCTCTGTTTGTTGACTCTGATTCTGGACTATGTCTACCGCTTCAGTGCGTAAGCTCCATGGAAACTGCACATCCTAGCTAATGAGAGATTGTTTCAATGAAATAAACAACCGCTACACTATGGGTGCATTCAGATGCACCATTGAATCAGGTTTAAATGTTGTTGATATGTTTAAATAATCACTCTGTTGTGATTATTTTTACTCCGGACAATCACAATCACATGGGAGCATGTTGGGTTTTCTCTCTCTCTTTACGCATGCGCATCAGTGCTCATCCGTAGAATTGAAAAACTTTATCCTCGCACTGTGATTTCATTGCTGTGACAAAAGACTCCCCTTTAAACTTTTCACCCAAAACTGGCATCTTTGGGATCCCAAACTAGTGCCCGTTTAAATGTTGGTTTTATAAACGCAGTAGTGGAGCTCTGCTTATGAGCATATCGCCAATGCAAAAAAAAAATGGTGGGCAAAAAGCGGGAGGGAGTTTAAACTATCGGAAGTGGCTTGACACCGGAGGAGTGATCACACAGGGGAAACTGCAGCTGTAACCGGGAGAGCTGAGAAAACCCCCCTTGGGACCTGGTAACAAAATACTCCGGCTGAAGGGGGGTTTTGAGCAGGAAACCAACGGATCAGGACAGGAGGCAGATGTTGCCGTGTGAACGTGCACATGAAATCCATTGTTGATCAGTCACAAAACCTGATTAAATGGCATGTCTGAATGCACCCAATATGTGACAGAACTGCCACAGGAGGTGGCGGCAGCTACAAGCATGGACGGCTTCAAGAGGGAATTGGGTCAACATCTGGAGCAGAGGTCCATCAGTGGCTATTAGCCACAAGGTATAGATAGGAGCTCTCGGTCTGGGGCAAGTGATGCTCTGCATTCTTGGTGCTTGGGGGGGCAACAGTGGGATGGCTTCTAGTGTCCTGGCCCCACTTCTGGACCTCCTGAGGGCACCTGGTATTTCTGGCCACTGTGTGACAGAGTGTTGGACTGGATGGGCCACTGGCCTGATCCAACATTGGCTTCTCTTATGTTCTTATGTTCTATCATATAATATAGCATGTAACGGGTCAAACACACACCCTAAATAACATTCCATGTCAGCTATCAGACACTGCTCAATACCAAATATTTCAAATATAATTCTGCATTTATATAGCATGTTTCATGTTCCGCGTGCTTCGCTTTTACAACAGCCCTGTATTACCAGCCCCGTGACCTGAAGCCACTGTTTTGCATGAACTTTTGTGAATTGACGATTGCACTTGCCTGCTTGATTTCTTTCCCTTTTCTGTTATATAAATCCACCTCCACCCCCTTTGGGTGCCGTTGAGAAAAAGAAGAAGAAGAGATTGGATTTATACCTCGCCCTTCACTCACTTGGAGTTTCAGAGCGGCTTACAAACTCTTTTCCCTTCCCCTCCCCACAACAGACACCCTGGGAGGGAGGTGGGGCTGAGAGAGCTCTGAGACAACTGTCTTTGAGAGAACAGCTGGTACAGAGCTATGGCTTGTCCAAGGTCATCCAGCAGGTGCAAGTGGAAGAGTAGGGAATCAAACCCGGTTCTCCCAGATTAGAGTCTGCAAACTTAACCACTATACCAAACTGGCTCCTAAGTGGTGAATAGGGGAGTTGTCACTGTCATGGTCAGATATATTGGCATTGCTGTTGCCATTGTTCTTCTCTTCATGATAGTAATTGATTGGTCAGTGAAGGGAGAGAATCTAAGTGGGGGAGTCCCACAGAGTCAGTCAACAACAAGTGTCCTTAAACAGGAAAGCTTTATTGAGAAAGGTCTGCTACGGTCATCTGCACTTCTTGTGTTAGTAATGGCAGGCACTATCATGGTCAGGACAATTACACAGAATTCAAAGAGAGGACTGGTAGTGTAATGAAACCAATCATTAAGTCAGAAAAAAAAAGGCGCTTAAAATACTGGTCAACAGTTCCCAGGGAATAAGCGGGAAGGTGTATAGTCAGACAGTGAAAAGATACATGAGCCGGCACCAACAGCCTCCCAAGGGGGGAGCGATAAGCATGCCATGAGAACTATAACATAACATTCCACAGTATTGACGTCATGGGTTCAGCCATCCCATCTCCCGGGCAGGGGGTGGCAGCATTAGCTGACCCTAAGTAGCAGCAGCAGCACTATGATTTGGATGTCTCTGCACCCTGTAGATTGGCCTGCCCCACTGGATAGCTTAACTACGAAGGGAAATGTTACTTCTTCTCAGAGGAGGGGGAAAAACTGGACTTCCAACCAAAGCTTTTGTGCTTCCCATGGCTCCTCCCTGCCTGTGACTGAGATGGAGACAGGAACGGCGTTCATTGTGCGTTACAGGTGCTCTACGGACTACTGGATTGGCCTCTAGAAAGAACCTGGCCAAACTTAGAAATGAAGAGATGGGACGGAACTGAACGATACACTGGAGGTGAAAGGAGAAGGAGGAGATGGTGCATTTCTGAATTTTGACTCTGCCATTTCCGCACGTTGCCACAGAATAAGAAACTGGGTCTGCAGCCACCCTGATATCTAGACAAAAGAAAGGCGGTATTCAGCCACAAAATGACAAGACTTGGAGGACTGTGTTAAGCCTTCCCATAAAAGTGCATGGAATTCAAGTTTATACCTGCAATTACATGATAGCCAATCCTCTCCCCGCAGATTCTATCTCTGTCCTAAATTTCTTCTATTAATAAAAGACCTAATATATCCACCAAAAAAAACAAAACAAAACCCTTTTGTGAATTGACTCCTGACCATCCAGTTCCATGGCATCCCTCCACCCAAAACTGATAATCAGACAACCAAAGTCCAGGGCAGAGGGTGACATACCTGGGTGTGACAGATGTTGGGTCATGGCGACAGATGCAAGAGAACCATAAACTGCAACATAAACAAGGTTACAGGGTGAGAGTTCTCATAAGGCACCTTAGCCTTCAATCTGCTCCCTGCCAGATCTCAAATTAATACTGTAGCACAGTCATTCCCAACCTGTATAAGCGGATGCTAGACCACGTGGGAAGCACACTGCGTTGTGAAAGGCGACTGTGTGCTGAAAGCACTTGACTCCAGAGGAGAACACTCCCAGGTGCACCATTTATTGCTTACATTTTCGCCCACCTTTCAGACACACAAAATGGTAAAAACCATAGAGATCTGCAGGGGGCCCTAGAGGGGTCCTGAAGCAACTTTTTTTTAATGAGAGCATTTTTCAACAAAATTGATGGAGTTTTTTAAAGTGTTGGTTATTAAACTAAGGCTATTTTAGTGACCGAATCGTGAGCCATGACTGAAGAGCTCTGCCCCCAGAGCTAGGGCTTTTTCAGTGGTGGCTCCTTACCAGTTTGGTGTAGTGGTTAAGTGTGCGGACTCTAATCTGGGAGAACCGGGTTTGATTCCCTACTCCTCCACTTGCACCTGGCTGGATGACCTTGGGCAAGCCATAGCTCTGTACCAGCTGTTCCCTCAAGGACAGCTTGGGAAAGAGCTCTCTCAGCCCCACCTACCTCACAGGGTGTCTGTTGTGGGGAGGGGAAGGGAAAAGGAGTTTGTAAGCCGCTCTGAGACTCCCTTGGGGAGTGGAGGGCGGGGTATAAATCCATTCTCTTCTTCTCTTCTTCAGAGTCTGACTCTTGGAAACGTAACAAATCTGATCCCTCGGAAATTCTGCAGAATAAAACTTTTGGGCGTGTACGCTTCTCCAATTCTAAATGTATGTCTGTGTTTCACCCAAATTTCTATGCAAATGTGCCCAAATGCCCAGGGCCCCATCAAGAGCATAGACTTTCCAATTTCCCGGGGGGGGGGGGGCTGGGGCTGGGCCAGAGACATCACAGGCCATTGTCTCCAGTGGAGGCTCAACACTTCCTGGAAAAGTTCGGGGGGGGGGGACTCCAGCTCCCCAGCCCCCCTGAAGTTGACGCCTATGGGCCACATGGTCTGGGTGGGGGTGCCAGACCCCCTGTGGAGGTGGGGGTGCCCCGCTGCTCAGCCTCAGCACCCCCCTGCTGATCAGCTGGCCAGTGGCGGGGGGGAACTTACCCTGCAAAAGAGATACGTCGCTGCGGGGTATAAATCCAATCTCTTCTTCTCCTTAACCAATCTGCACAGCTAATCAGATCTCCAAATGCCACCGAAAGCCCTGCTGGGCAAAAGCTCCATCCGGCCCTGCCCATTTCCTAATTACACTTTGCGGGCACCAGGAAAAGGGATGGTGGCTGCCGTGGTACTGACGGACACCACGTTGGGGACCCCTGGGTTAGTGCACTGGGGGACTCGGTTTGAATCTCCACACTGCCACAAAGCTTGCTGGAAGATCCTGGAGAAGAAGAGGAGGAAGAAGAAGAGATTGGATTTGTACCCTGCCCTTCACTACCCGAAGGAGTCTCAGAGCGGCTGACAAACTCCTTTCCCTTCCCCTCCCCACAGCAGACACCCTGGGAGGGAGGTGGGGTTGAGAGAGCTCTCTTGAGAACTGCTTTTAAGAGAACAGCTCTGAGAAAACTTGTGACTGACCCAAGGTCACACCAGCAGCCGCATGTGGAGGAGTGGGGAATCAAACCCGGCTCTCCCAGATTAGAGTCTGCACTCCTTGAACTTGTGAAAGAACAAATGATAAAATGGGCAATCAATATGAATAAGGATATAGCAATGTCGTCTTGGGAATTTTTGTGGAAAAATGCTATGAGTATAGCTACATGTAATAATCTTAAAGAAAATTGTTTTAAAATGATGTATAGATGGTACATGACTCCGAAAAAAATTGCAAATAGTGGTCAAAATATGTCTAATAAGTGTTGGAAATGTAAA
Source organism: Lepidodactylus listeri (assembly GCA_029233225.1). NCBI lineage: Eukaryota > Metazoa > Chordata > Lepidosauria > Squamata > Gekkonidae > Lepidodactylus > Lepidodactylus listeri. Next base: position 7,770,828 of record JARCFY010000008.1, on the reverse strand, counting down.
CAAAAAGAAGGATCGTTATATCATATGTGGTGGACTTGTGATAAAGCAAAAAGTTTTTGGTGTATGATACATGCTGAAATGGAGAAAATTTTGAAATGTAAGTTTAAAAAATTGCCCGAAATGTTGTTGCTTGGTCTAAAGTTAGAGGATGTAAACATAAGTAAAAGAACATTGATTTGGTATATGGCTACGACAGCAAGAATGGTTTATGCACAAAGTTGGAAATTGGAGAAAACTCCAGAACTATGGGAATGGTTGAGAAAATTGTTATTTATGGCAGAAATGGACAAATGGACAAGAAAACTAAATAATCAAGACTCAGCGAAGTTCTCAGAAGATTGGAAAGAGTTGAAGGAATATATGGAGCGAGAGTGGAATATGAAAGACAATATTTTTACCCTTTCTAACTACTGAAATGAGGGACAGAATTACAACACAAAAAATGAATTTTTAGTTGGCCGCGAAACTAAACCTTTTTTCTTTTTTAACCAATATAATTTTTAAATGTATAAAAGTTATAATAGCTCGGAATGTTACCTTAGGAGGCAAATACTTTTAAAATACATGTTTACCGGTTGATATATATGAAGGTGCAGGTGGGGTGGGAAGTCATCTAATGATTATATCTTTTTAGCTAACTAGGCAATTTTATAGAGAATGGAATATGTATAAAAGCTAATTGCATTTGAGAATAATGGGGAAAAATAAAATTCTATTGCAAAAAAAAAAAGAGTCTGCACTCCTCACCACTACACCAAACTGCCTCTGCTGGATAGACCAGTGGAGGAGGAGATTGGATTTATACCCTGCCCTTCACTACCTGACAGAGTCTCAGAACGGCTTACAATCTCCTTTCTCCTCCCCTCCCCACAACAGACACACTGAGAGGTAGGTGGGGCTGAGAGAGCTCTTTCAAGGACTGCTCCAGAGAGAACAACTCTGAGAGAATGTGTGACTGACCCAAGGTCACACCAGCAGCTACAAGTGGAGGAGTGGGGAATCCAACCCGGTCCTCCCAGATTACAGTCCGCACTCCTGACCACTACACCAAACTGGCAGTCCTGCACTTGCAGCCTAACCTGCTTTACAGGGTTGTTGTGTAGCTAGGCTGGTGAAGGGAGAACCGCCACCCCGAGCTCCTCGGAGGAAGGACAGAGTGAAAAGTCCTTCGTTAGAGCAATGTTTGCAATCGATACTTCACCCAAGCGCAGGCTTTGTTTTCATGCGCACCGCTGCCGTCGCATCCAGGCGTGTTTACAAAACAGATCCGCTGGTTTGTTTTTCATCATCTGATCATCTCTAATGACAACCCCAGCCTTTCATTAGCTTGTTTGGGGGGAACAGGAAAACAAAGCAGTTCAGCTCCGGTGCCCAGCGAGAATACCTCAGCGCAGCCATGTCTTACTAGAATATGACAATCACAAGTTACGTCCTGGAGAAAGCTCTCCTTCTGCTGGCGATGGCCCAAGACTCTTTGCCGCCTGGGCAAAGACGCCATCTGCCCCTCCCCACACCCCCAGTGACCTCGCTCCTTGTTCCATGCCCAGAAGATGGCAAAAAACCTCCAGGATCCCTGGCCAAACTGGCCTGGAGAACAATGGCTTCCTGACCCCAAAGTGGCAATCAGCATTTCCCTGGGCGTGTAAGAAAGGGCCACGATAACTAAGCACTGAGGCAAGCCTTCCTGCCCTCCCTCTCACAATCTGCTCAAGTTCACAGAATCAGGATTGCTGTCTGATGGCCATCTAGCCTCCGCTTGAAAACCTCCAGAGAAGGAGATCCCACTGTGAGAGTCCTACAGAGTCAGTCACCAACAAGTGTCCTTACCAGGAATGCTTTATTGAGAAAGGTCTGTTATGGTCATCTACACTTCTTGTGTTAGTAATGGCTGACACAGCCCCAAGCAGGACAATTATACAGAATTCAAAAAGGGGTCTGGTAATGCATTTCAACCAATCACCATGGCAGAGAAAAGGCGCTTAAAATACTGGTTTACAGTTCCCAGGGGAAAAGCAGGAAGAATTAGAGTCAGACAGGAAATACATGGGCAGGCACCAGCAGTCTTCCAAGGTCAGAGCAGCTCGGAGAGCGATAAGCATGCCATGAGAAATATAACATAACATTCCACAGACCTGACATCAAGGGTTCACTCATCCCACCTCCCAGGCAGGAGATGGCAGCATTAGCTGACACCCACCACCTCCGAGGAAGCCTATTCCACTGAGGAGCCCTGTAAGGTAGGCTAGTATTATTATCCCCATATTGCAGATAGGAAAGATGAGTCCCATCTCTTTCAGGACTTGCCACAGTTTGTGGTGATCCACACAATCAAAGGCTTTAGCATAGTCAATGAAGCAGAAGTAGATATGTTCAGATACGCAGACAATACCACTCTAATGGCAGAAAGTGAAGAGGACCTCAAGAGCCTCTTGCCTAGAGTGAAAGAGGAGAGCGCAAAAGTTGGCTTGAAACTCAACATCAAAAAAACTAAGATCACGGCATCCGGCCCCATCCCTCCTTGGCAAATAGAAGGGGAAGTCGTGGAAGCAGGGACAGACTTCACCTTCCTGGGATCCAAGATCACTGCAGACGGTGACTGCAGCCACGAAATTAAAAGACGCCTGCTCCTTGGGAGGAAAGCGATGGCAAAGCTAGACAGCATAATAAAGAGTAGAGACATCACCCTGCCAACAAAAGTCCGTATGGTCAAAGCCATGGTATTCCCAGTAGTGATGTATGGCTGTGAGAGTTGGACTGTAAGGAAGGCCTCTTCTGATGTTCTTCTGAGGGCTTTCAAACTCTGTGCCCTAAATTACCTTGCTCTGGAACCATCCTTCCTGAGCTAAGGCAAACGTTGTGTGAGCTGAAGGCTAAAAAAATGTGAGCTAGCTCACACTAACTCAGCTTAGAGGGAACACTGGTCAGGAGATGAGCTGCAATTCCAGGGGATCCCCAGGTCCTACCTGGAGGCTGGCGCCGCTAAACTGGACTGAGATCACCGAGTGAGCTTCCGCAGCAGTGGTGATTCAAATTTGGGTTTTCCAAGATCCTAATCTGAAATCCTGAACACTGGCTTTTGGGGTGGAACAGTAGCCAGCTGCCAGTCCTGGGGAAGTCATATAAATTGATACAGATTTCAAGGTCTGCAGTGTAACATACTCCTTACAACAGACTGAATAAGCAGAGAAGAAAAAAACCTTTTTGACTGCTTTGGTACTATTATAAAGGACCAAACATGGGTGTGGAGCTGGCTCATCGGAGCCCTGTAGGGTACTCAGGTCTGGGATGGAAAATACCTGGAGACTTTGGGGGTGGAACCAGGAAGAAGAGAAGAAGAAGAGATTGGATTTATACCCCGCCCTTCACTCAGAGCGGCTTACAAACTCCTTTCCCTTCCCCTCCCCACAACAGACACCCTGTGAGGTAGGTGGGGCTGAGAGAGTTCTTTCGGTGACTGCTCTTGAGAGACCAGCTCAGACAGAATGATGGCTTGCCCAAGGTCATCCAGCAGGTGCAAGTGGAGGAGTGGGGAATCAAGCCCGGTTCTCCCAGATTAGAGCCCACGCACTTAACCACTACACCAAACTAGCGTCTGGTGGAAAGAGTGGGGTTTGGGGAGGGGTGGGGCTTCAGCATGCTCCGATGCCATAGAGTCCACCCTTCAAAGCAGCCATTTTCTCCAGGGGAGATCAGTTGTAAAAGCAGGAGATCTCCAGGCCCCACCTGGAGGCTGGGAGAGCCCTAGAGCCACAACAGTTGATCAGATAGTTGGAATACTTTACCACTACGCCAAAGAAGGACTGCGTGAAACTACTTTGAGCTGTATTGATTCAGAGGAACTTTGAGCATGGCCAGTTTGGTTTATGAGGACGCTGTAAACATTTGCATAATTTGTACTGGGGTGTGTTTCGTCATGTGTACCTTGAAATAAATGCTTGATAGTAATTATGTCATGGTGGTTTTTCGTTTACTTACAACCCAGCTGAGAGCCAGTTTGGTGTAGTGATTAAGTGCCCGGACTTTAATCTGGGAGAACCGGGTTTGAACCTGGGAGAGAACCAGGTTTGAATCTGGGAGAACCGGGTTTGAACTGGGGCTCTAATCTGGGAGAACCGGGTTTGATTCCCCACTCCTCCACTTGCAGCTGCTGGATGATCTTGGGCAAGCCACAGTTCTGTCAGAGCTGTTCTTTGAGGGACAGTTCTGAAAAGAGCTCTCTCAGCCCCGCCTGCCTCCCAGGGTGTCTGTTGTGGGGAGGGGAAGGGAAAGGCGCTCATAAACCACTCTGAGACTCCAAGTGAAGGGCGGAGTATAAATCCAATCTCTTCTTCTCTCTTCTTCTTCTTCACCTGGAGGCCGGCATCCCCATTTCCCCAGGTACTTCAACGGCAACACACCTTGGTCTCCTTTTTTTGGACAATTTGCATGTGTCATTTAATTACTCCCCGTAATCTCCAGTTCCTTGGCATGCGAGTGTTATGGAGTGTTACGGATGGGGGGCATTTGTCTCCCATTCTGCTCCACCGGCCGGGCAGTGATCAGATTAAGTGATAAGGGTGGGCCACATTTTTTTTAAAAAAAAAGCCACAGTATAATGTAATGAAAGGAATGCAGATCTAATCCTCCCCCCCCCCCATCCCGCTTAACCGTGTTTATTCGCTACGCCTTCGGCCTGTTATTCCCCCCCCCCCCTTCCATTGCCTCTGCCTATGACTTAGCCCAGGCCTTCCAAAGAAGCAAAGAGATTTGTCAAGATTATAGTATTATGCCGCGCATTGCCGTGATAGCTCCTAGGCATCTTTAATTACAAAAACCCTATCGCTGGCTGGGGTTTTTGCGCAAGGCTGCGACTCGAATCGAGCGACAGCAGCAGACGCCTGTTTGTATTTTCCCGAAATATGAAGGCCTGTTGATTCCTGTTTCATCAGGTGCTAGAAGTAAGGGGGGGGGGGTTTGTGTGTGTGTGTGTGTGTGTGTGTAAGGGATCGTGCCAGGATGAAAACGCTAATGCTTTGAGCCGCAGCAGAGGGAACAAAGGAAAACCAGCAACGTTCTACAGGGGGCCATGGTTCAGTGGTAGAAGCTGTCTTATACTGGATCAGATCACCAGTCTATCAAAGTCAGTCTTGTTTACTCAGACTGGCAGCAGCTCTCCGGGGTCTCAGGCTGAGGTCTTTCCATCACCTCTTACCAGATCTTTTAACTGGAGATGCTGAGGATTGAACCTGGGACCTTCTGCCTGCCAAGCAGAGGCTCTGCTGCCACTGAGCTACAGCCTCACTTCAGGATTCTCCAGGGTCTTAGGATGAGGTCTTTCACATCATTAACTGCCTGGTCCATTTAACTGGAGACCCAGGACCTTCTGCATGCCAAGCCACTGAGCCATAGGTCCTCTCCTCTTCTTTTTACTGGAGATGCCGGAGATTGAACCTGGGACCTTCTGCCTGCCAAGCAGGGGCTCTACCACTGAGCCACAGCCCCTCTTCACAGCTCTCCAGGGTCTCAGGCTGAGGTCTTTCCCATCACCTACTACTTGATCCTTTTTAACTAGAGATGTCGGGGATTGAAACTGGGACCTTCTGCCTGCCAAGCAGGGGCTCTACCACTGAGCTACAGTCCCACTTCATAGCTCTCCAGGGTCTCAGGGTCTCAGGCTGAGGTCTTTCCCATCACCTCCTGCCTGGTCCTTTTCAACTGGAGATACCCAGGATTGAACCAGGGAACTTCTGCCTGCCAAGCAGATGCTCTGCCACTGAGCTACAACCCCACTTCATGGCTCTCCAGGGTCTCAGGCAGAGGTCTTTCCCATCACCTCCTGCCTGGTCCTTTTTAACTGGAGATGCCGGGGATTGAACCTGGGACCTTCTGCATGCCCAGCAGATGCTCTGCCACTGAGCTACAACCCCACTTCATGGCTCTCCAGGGTCTCAGGCTGAGGTCTTTCCCATCACCTCCTGTCTGGTCCTATTAATTGGAGATGCCGGGGATTGAACCTGGGAACTTCTGCCTGCCAAGCAGATGCTCTGCCACTGAGCTACAACCCCACTTCATGGCTCTCCAGGGTCTCAGGCTGAGGTCTTTCCCATCACCTCCTTCCTGGTCCTTTCTAACTGGAGATGCCGGGGACTGAACCTGGGACCTTCTGCCTGCCAAGCAGAGGCTCTGTCACAGAGCTACAGCCCCACTTCATGGCTCTCCAGGGTCTCAGACTGAGGTCTTTCCCATCACCTCCTGCCTGGTCCTTTTAACCGGAGATGCCGGGGATTGAACCTGGAACCTTCTGCATGCCAAGCAGAGGCTCTGCCACTGAGCTACAACCCCACTTCATGGCTCTCCAGGGTCTCAGGCTGAGGTCTTTCCCATCACCTCCTTCCTGGTCCTTTCTAACTGGAGATGCCGGGGACTGAACCTGGGACCTTCTGCCTGCCAAGCAGAGGCTCTGCCACTGAGCTACAGCCCCACTTCATGGCTCTCCAGGGTCTCAGACTGAGGTCTTTCCCATCACCTCCTGCCTGGTCCTTTTAACCGGAGATGCCGGGGATTGAACCTGGAACCTTCTGCCTGCCAAGCAGATGCTCTGCCACTGAGCTACAACCCCACTTCATGGCTCTCCAGGGTCTCAGGCTGAGGTCTTTCCCATCACCTCCTTCCTGGTCCTTTCTAACTGGAGATGCCGGGGACTGAACCTGGGACCTTCTGCCTGCCAAGCAGAGGCTCTGCCACTGAGCTACAGCCCCACTTCATGGCTCTCCAGGGTCTCAGACTGAGGTCTTTCCCATCACCTCCTGCCTGGTCCTTTTAACCGGAGATGCCGGGGATTGAACCTGGAACCTTCTGCATGCCAAGCAGAGGCTCTGCCACTGAGCTACAACCCCACTTCATGGCTCTCCAGGGTCTCAGGCTGAGGTCTTTCCCATCACCTCCTTCCTGGTCCTTTCTAACTGGAGATGCCGGGGACTGAACCTGGGACCTTCTGCCTGCCAAGCAGAGGCTCTGTCACAGAGCTACAGCCCCACTTCATGGCTCTCCAGGGTCTCAGGCAGAGGTCTTTCCCATCACCTCCTGTCTGGTCCTATTAACTGGAGATGCCGGGGATTGAACCTGGGACCTTCTGCATGCCAAGCAGGGGCTCTACCACTGAGCCATAGCCCCTCTTTACAGCTCTCCAGGGTCTCAGGCTGAGGTCTTACCCATCACCTACTACTTGATCCTTTTTAACTAGAGATGCCGGGGATTGAACCTGGGACCTTCTGCCTGCCAAGCAGATGCTCTACCACTGAGCTACAACCCCACTTCATGGCTCTCCAGAGTCTCAGGCAGAGGTCTTACCCATCACCTACTGCCTGGTCCTTTTTAACTGGAGAAAATTTTTTGCCCCAGAAGCCACGATATCTTGACTAAAGGCCTGCGTCCATCATCGGCTGGTGATTGACCTTGAGTGTTTATTGCTGAAGAGAAGGCCTTGGTAGTTACAATAATACAGACAAGACTAAGACAGATAGAGCGTGCCTGTTTTGTAAAAGGAAAAGATGCCTGCGCTCATATAGAAGGTTTCCACCAATACCCCTAAGGACTTCAGACAATCCGAAGGTGCCAGTACTCCAGTCCAGACCAGTCGGTACTGCCACCAAAAAATTCCCTGAATATAGGTATAAATGTAGATATAGATATAGCGGCGGGAAATGCCATGAAGTCACAGCCAAATTAGGGGGACTCCAGATTTTCAGGCAAGAGAGGAACAGAAGAACTGAAGAAGAGAAGAGATTGGATTCGTACCCCGCCCTTCACTTGTAGTCTCAGAGCGGCTTAGAAACTCCTTTTCCCTTCCCCTCCCCACAACAGACACCCTGTGAGGTAGGTGGGGCTGAGAGAGCTCTGAGACAACTGTCCTTGAGAGAACAGCTGGTACAGAGCTATGGCTTGCCCAAGGTCATCCAGCCAGGTGCAAGTGGAGGAGTGGGGAATCAAACCCAGTTTTCCCAGATTAGAGTCCGTGCACTTAACCACTATAGTAAACTGGCTCCCGCCAGGGGGTTTACAGTTGCCTGCCTCTGCATAGCAGCCCTGGACTTCCTTGGTGGTCGCCCATCCAAGCGCTGACCATGGCTGACCCTGCTTAGTGTCCCGGATCTGGTGAGATTTGGACAGCCTGAGCCATCCAGATCAGGACAACATAGACATATTCATTATGGGTCTTTCCAAGAGCGAACTTGTTTGCTTTGGCGCACTAGATTGAACTATAACCACCTACGATGTAAAAGAGGCATTAAAAAAAATACTAAAAGTAGTGCAGCGTGGATTACTAGTTTTTTAAATGCCAGTCAGTCGAACAGCAACTGCCAATTAAAATCAGTTAAGAGCTTGGCTAAATAAAAACCGCTTTCGCCAAGTAGCAGAAGGTAGACAATGAAAGAAATGAGCGAGGTGGTTTCACCTAGTTCATTATACCTCCTGAATAGAAGAGATACGAGCTAGAGGCTGTTGAAGAGTCGCCGGGGGTGGGTGGGGGAGGAATAAGCTGGAAAATTATACACAAACATATCCCCCTCCAGCATAGAGATGCTCAAATACCCACCGGTTCAGCCCACATCCTGCTCTCCGCTCACAAACCGAAACCTGATTTTTCGACTATCGGATTGACAGTGCATTGACCAGGGCATCGGCGTTTCTTCCCCGTACGCCTTCTTAACCATGCGGTACAATGCAATTTGTTTTCTGTCCATGTCCTCTTACCCCTTGATCCTATCCTTGCTGCATAACTGTTCGGCTCGGGAGGTGATTGTTTAAATAGACGAGAACGCTTGAGCACACACAACTCCCTTATACTGAATCGGACCCTTGGTCCCTCAAGGTCACGATCCATGCTCCCTCTAAGCTGCGGAGTCTTGTGAGCAAAAATTCTACTTTGTGAGCGGCTGGCATTCAAGTTGGGAGCGAGCGATTTGGGTCCTGCATCAGTGAGTTTGCTCTGGAGCCTTCCTTCCTGGGCAAAGACAAAAAATGTGTGAGCCGGAGGCTAAAAAAACTGTGAGAAGAAGAAGAGATTGGATTTATACTCCGCCCTCCACTCCCCAAGGGAGTCTCAGAGTGGCTTACAAACTCCTTTCCCTTCCCCTCCCCACAACAGACACCCTGTGAGGTAGGTGGGGCTGAGAGAGCTCTTTCCCAAGCTGTCCTTGAGAGAACAGCTGGTACAGAGCTATGGCTTGCCCAAGGTCATCCAGCCAGATGCAAGTGGAGGAGTGGGGAATCAAACCCGGGTCTCCCAGATTAAAGTCTGTGCACTTAACCACTACACCAAACTGGCTCTAGTGTGAGCTGGCTCACACTAACTCAGCTTAGAGGGAACACTGGTCATTATTATCTACTCAGACTGGCAGCGGCTCTCCAGGGTCTCAGGTCAAGGTAGGGTTGCCATTCCCCTGATGGGGGCAGGGGTTTGCCCACTTTCAGGGCCCCCAATTCGCTGGCCTTGATCCGGCTGGTGGTGGGATCCGTGCCCCTAAAGACCCCCGTCCGCGCCAAGGTGCCCAGTGCAATGATGTCACCCGGAGCTGATGTTGCTCAAGACCTGTTGCAGGGGGGACACTCTATCATTTGAGGGGAAAAAATTCTACAGTTACCATAGAGTTTCCCCTCAAATGATGGAGTATCCCTTTGCAATGTGCCCTGTGTGATGACATCACTTCTGGGTGACATCATCGCAGGTTCTTTTCACTGGAGATGTTGGGGATTGAACTGGAGGCCTCCTGCATGCCAAGCAGAGGCTCTGTCGTTGAGCCACTGTCCCTCCCTTCACGCCTAAGTCATATAATTCAGTTATAATAAATGCTTTAACAAAATAAAGACTTCAACAGAACCTTTACTATCACTATTCTTCGAAGCAGTCTTTAAGGACGCTTATGGCCACCGTTTAGTTTAAAACAACAGCATCTTTGCGCATGCAGTTTTCCAAACGGTCAACGTGAACCAGTTTAGCAACCTCCTTGTAGTGGTTAGGAGTGCGGACTCTAATCTGGGAGAACTGGATTTGATTCCCCACTCCTCCACATGCAGCTGCTGGTGTGACCTTGGGTCAGTCACAAGTTCTCTCAGAGCTGTTCTCTCACAAGCAGTTCTCAAAAGAGCTCTCTCAGCCCCCCTGACCTCACGGGGTGTCTGTTTTGGGAAGGGAAAGGAGATTGTAAGCCGCTCTGAGACACCAAGTAAAGGGCAGGGTATAAATCCAATCTCCTCCTCCTCCTCTTCTTCTTCTTCTTCAGGTATCATGATCCAAGGCCTATAATAGTGCAGCCTATAGGCTCAAGGGAGGCCTAGTGGCTCCAGGGAAGCCTGTATTAGAGAGAAGGAGAAGAGATTGGATTAATACCCCGCCCTTCACTAGCCAAGGGAGTCTCAGATTGTCTTACAAACTCCTTTCCCTTCCCACAATAGACACCCTGTGAGGTAGGTGGGACTGAGAGAGCTCTGCGACAACTGTCCTTGAGAGAACAGCTGGTACAGAGCTATGGCTTGCCCAAGGTCATCCAGCAGCTGCATGTGGAGGAGTGGGGAACCAAACCCGGTTCTCCCAGATTAGAGTCCGCGCACTTAACCACGACACCAAACTGGCTCTAGTCACTGGAGTGACTAGAGGGCCTGCATTTCCCAGGTAACCCTCTGGGCCCTGTGATTGGCTAACAGGGGATTTGGAGGGAAAACTCACACCAGGAGAGGGGTAGGGGGCGGTACAGTGCCTGGGAAGAAGGAATAAAAGGCCTTGTCCCAAAGTGGGAGGGGGTTCACTCCCAGGGAGCAGAGCTGGTGAGGCTGCTTCAGAAAGAGGGATCCCTCATCCAAAGGAGTTGAGTCGGCTTGAGACCAAAAACCTAGAGAAGGCTAGGAGCAGTATAGTCAGACACCTTAGGGTTTCTTATTTTGCTGGTTTACCTACCTTAACTGTGCTCATTTTTCCTATATGTTAGGAAACATATAGGATTATAGTGTTGTTAAATATCTTTAATAAAACTAGTTTGTTACTCTGCCTGGGTGCTCACCCCTCGTTCGGTCCCTTCTAAGGGGAGACTTGCTAGAAAAGGAGTGTATAAAGGGGTCAGGTGGATGCTCTGGGCCTTCCCGGGGAGACCCATATCAGAGAGTGGTAGCCATTAGAGGACCTTGCTAGCCACGGCCCGCAACACTCCTGAGGGCACCTGGGTTTTGGCCACTGTGTGACACAGAGTGTTCCACTGGATGGGCCATTGGCCTGATCCAACACTGGCTTCTCTTGTGTTCTTATGGCCACGCTGGTTGACCTCCTGATCTCCCCTGGGTTTTGGCCACTGTGTGACACAGAGTGTTCCACTGGATGGGTCATTGGCCTGACCCAACATTGGCTTCTCTTGTGTTCTTATGGCTTTGCTGGTGGACCTCCTGATGCCACATGGGTTTTGGCCACTGTTTGACACAGAGTGTTCCACTGGATGGGCCATTGGCCTGATCCAACATTGGCTTCTCTTGTGTTCTTATGGCTTTGCTGGTGGACCTCCTGATGCCACATGGGTTTTGGCCACTGTGTGACACAGAGTGTTCCACTGGATGGGTCATTGGCCTGATCCAACATTGGCTTCTCTTGTGTTCTTATGGCTTTGCTGGTGGACCTCCTGATGCCACATGGGTTTTGGCCACTGTGTGACACAGAGTGTTCCACTGGATGGGTCATTGGCCTGATCCAACATTGGCTTCTCATGTGTTCTTATGGCTTTGCTGGTGGACCTCCTGATGCCACATGGGTTTTGGCCACTGTGTGACACAGAGTGTTCCACTGGATGGGTCATTGGCCTGATCCAACATTGGCTTCTCTTGTGTTCTTATGGCTTTGCTGGTGGACCTCCTGATGCCACATGGGTTTTGGCCACTGTGTGACACAGAGTGTTCCACTGGATGGGCCATTGGCCTGATCCAACACTGGCTTCTCTTGTGTTCTTATGGCCACGCTGGTTGACCTCCTGATCTCCCCTGGGTTTTGGCCACTGTGTGACACAGAGTGTTCCACTGGATGGGTCATTGGCCTGATCCAACATTGGCTTCTCTTGTGTTCTTATGGCTTTGCTGGTGGACCTCCTGATGCCACATGGGTTTTGGCCACTGTTTGACACAGAGTGTTCCACTGGACGGACCATTGGCCTGATCCAACATTGGCCTCTCTTATATTCTTACGGTCATGTTGTGTGAACAGCTGTCATGCATGTATTTTGTATGACCATACAAATTTGGTACTAGAGGATACTGCAAATTTCACCATGACCGCATCCGATAATTGACCTGGGTTTGAAGGTGCCAATCAGATGTGGGTCAATAATCTGATCTGGTCAGTTCACGCCAAGCAGCTGTGAAGAGCTGCTAGACATGTTTGCAGTGGGTTTTTTTTTTTTAACCATAGCGCACATGCTCAAAGATGTTGATCAGTACTCATTAGCTACACTAAGGACTATTTAAAAGAAAATCAAAGGGCAGGATTTTTTTTTTTGAAATGCTGCATTAGAATCATAGAACCATAGAGTTGTAAGGGACCTCCAGGGTCATCTAGTCCATCCCCCTGCACAATGCAGGAAATTCACGAATACCCCCCCACACACACACACGCCCAGTGACCCCTGCTCCACGCCCAGAAGATGACAAAAAACCTCCAGGATCCCCAGCCAAACTGGCTTGGAGAAAACTAGCACGACATTGATTGACTGATGACTGATTTATATGATTGGTGAGTGATTTCATTGCCTTTTAACCGATTGCCTGCTGAGCAGAGCAGATATGCAGGAAGGATGGGGTGATGGCAGAACTCAACTGGAATCGGACAGAATGGGCCTCTGTGAAAATCCAATTGTGTTGCACTGCATGGTTAGGAAGGAACATGGGTCCATTGGAGCAGGAGTGCACAGGAGCGCAGCTCCGGGAGTGAGGAGCCCAGGGGGCGGGCACATGACCAAGCTCCGCCCCCTCCTCGGCTTCCCCGAGCAGTGCAGAGGCGCAGCGCCCCGGGGAAAGCCCTGCTAGGATCTTTGTTGTTTTTCATGTTTTGTTTTAATATGGATAATTTTATCATTGTTCCTTTTATGACTGTGTGCTGCTTTTCCAGAAACTTGCTCAAGGTGGCATATAAATTAAAGTATACCATTTTTTATCTGGGCACATGGCACATAAGTACTGGAGAAATTTCACCAACCCTTCAGCAGCTTCCGCCCCATCAGTTTGGTGTAGTGGTCAGGTGTTGGACTCTAATCTGGGAGAACCGGGTTTGATTCCCCACGCCTCCACATGCAGCTGCTGGTGTGACCTTGGGCCAGTCACAAGTTCTCTCAGAGCTGTTCTCTCATGAGCAGTTCTCAAAAGACCTCTCTCAGCCCCACCTACCTCACAGGGCGTCTTGTTGTGGGGAGGGGAAGGGGAAGGGATGGGTGGTGCACATGTCCTGGGTATCTCAAGTCTACTTGAAACCTGGTGGTTTCAAGGGAGCAGGAAGAGAATGAGGGTGTGTTCTTTACGCTTATTTTTATTGCACAAAGTATTGGATGGGGAAGGGAATGGAGGAAGAGCAAGTCAGTTTCACTCACCTGTGGAGTGGAGCCTGAGGGGTGGGTGTTGCCTTCTGACACACTTTCGGCACGTTAGGGGGTGTGGCATATGCAAATGAGTTATGCAAATGAGTTATGCTAATGAGCTCCTGCACCTCTTTTTCTACGAAATGACCCCTGGGAAGGAATATGGTGAAGGAATACAGTTGAGCGACTATGATGTTTCAGGAGGGTAGCCGCGTTCACGTGCAGGAGAAGACACAAAACATAAGAGAAGCCTTGTTGGACCAGGCCAGCAACCCATCCAGTACAACATTCTGTGTCAGCACAGTGGCCAAAACCCAGGGGCCATCAGGAGGTCCACCAGCCAGGCCATAAGAAAAGCTATGTTGGATCAGGCTAATGGTTCATCCAGTCCAACGGTTTGTATCACACAATGGCTAAAACCCAGGTGCAATCAGGAGGTCCTCCAGTGGGGCCGGAACTCCAGAAGTCTTTCCACTGTGGCCCCCCAAAGCACCAAGAATACAGAGCATTGCTGCCCCAGACAGAGTGTTCCATCTATAAAAGTAAAGGTAAAGGTTTCCCTTGCTCGAAAGCCAGTCAAACCCGACTCTAGGGGGTGGTGCTCATCTCTGTTTCCAAGCCAAAGAGCCAGTGCTGTTTGAACTTTTTCCATGGTCACGTGACCAGCATGACTAGACACCGAGGTGCACGGAATGCTGTTACCTTCCCACTGAAGCAGTACCTATTTATCTACTTGCAATTTCTTGCTTTAGTCAGCTAGGTTGGCAGGAGCTGGAGCCAGAGACAGGAATTCATGCCGTCTCGTGACACTCAGGCCTCGAACTGCAGAGCTACTAACCTTCTGGTCTGCAGCGCAGTGCCCTAATCTCTTAGTCACCATGGCTCAGTTCCATCTGTACCTTGGAGCTAATAGCCACTGATGGACCCCTACTCCATATATTTATCCAATCTCCTCTTGAAGCTGTCTATGCCCGTAGCCACCACCACTTCCTGCAGCAGTGAATTCCACATATTAATGACTCTTTGGGTGAAGAAGTACTTCCTTTTATCTGTTCGAAGACCTAGATTCGAGTTCAGGAGCACCTTAGAAACCAACAAGAGTTTGGGGGTATACAGTGGGAGCTTTGACTCTTGAAAGCTTATCCTCCAAAAATTCTCGTTGGACTCTAAGGGGCTACCAGGCTTGAATCTAGTTGAACTTTGTGTTGAATACTGATGGAAAAGTGGACAAACCATCACATTCACCATCAACACATCAAGTCCCTGCTCACAACCATCGAACCATATGAAAAAGATGCACATTAAGAACTTAAGAACATAAGAAAAACCAATGTTGGATCAGGCCAATGGCCCATCCAGTCCAACACTCTGTGTCACACGGTGGCCAAAAATACCAGGTGTCATCAAGAGGTCCACCAGTGTGGCCATAAGAACATAAGAGAAGCCAATGTTGGATCAGGCCAATGGCCCATCCAGTCCAACACTCTGTCACACAGTGGCCAAAAACACCAGGTGCCCTCAGAACGTCCAACAGTGGGGGCAGGAAGCCCTCCCACTGTTGCCCCGCCCAAACACCAAGATTGCAGAGCATCACTTGCCCCAGACTGAGAGTTCCTATCTATACCTTGTGGCTAATAGCCACTGATGGACTTCTGCTCCAGATGTTTATCTAATTCCCTCTTGAAGCCGTCTATGCTTGTAGCCACCACCATTTCCTGTGGTAGTGAATTCCATGTGTTAATCACTCTTTGGGTGAAGAAGTCCTTCCTTTTATCTGTTCTAACCCGACTGCTCAGCAATTTCATGGAGTGCCCACGAGTTCTTGTCTTGTGAGAAAGGGAGAAAAGGACTTCTTTCTCGACCTGTTCTATCCCATGCATAATCTTATAAACCTCGATCATGTCACCCCTCAGCTGTCGTTTCTCCAAGCTAAAGAGCCCCCATCGTTTCTCCAAGCTAAAGAGCCCCAAGCGCTTCATCCTTTCTTCATAGGAAAAGTGTTCCAACCCTTTTATCATTTTAGTTGCCCTTTTCTGCCCTTTTTCCAGTGCTATAATACATTGCCTCTGTTCACACTACATATTGGGTAGGGTTACCCCAGTCGGTGGGCTCCCGAAATGTGTTGATATACTCTGAAGGCAGCTGCCTACGCTCCCTGTGCTTTCGACTGGACATCGGCAGCTCCCAGTGATGAAAAACGAACGCCGCCGAACCAGACAGCAGCCACCCAAGCGATTGTTTTCCACTGTCTCTGAGTTTTTCTTGCGCTTTCCTCCGAAGGAACGAGAGAGCCCCCCAGGGAGGCCAGCTTCACCGCTCCAGAAACGTTCATTATGAAGAATGTGCTGTCTTTGTTATTTCTGTTCTTCCTAAGGTTATAAAACCTGTCAATGATTTTTATGAGAAATTCCACCGTCGGTGACACGAGAGAGCGATCCTCTGTCTGAACCGCAATTACCGGCACATGTTCCGGATTGTCATCCCTGTTATGCCCACCAGCTGCTCTTCGGATGCTGTTCAATTCACTCTCTGCACCCGTGGTTTTTTTTTTTTAAAGGTGCCTGAGTTGGAACGGAGCAGAAGGTTTATAAACTATTAGCATCCAGGTTTCATGGGCAAATGCCAGTTAAAGTAAATACATACGTCCCGTCTCCCTTGGGGGAATTGATGCCACAGACTTTTTATTGGCCTTAGGGGAGATTCGCTTACGGCTCGCTGCCGGGACCAAGTTGTCGTGGGACACATTTGCCTCTAGGGGGAGCCATGAGAATACAAATCCGATCACCGGTTTGTGAATCTCTCCGCCCTCAACCTCCCCGCTGCAGTGTTATCAACCCAAGTTTCTTGAATTCTGCAGGCAGAGAGAAGCATTTGTGAAAGAGAGAGAGAGCAGATTGGAGTTTGGCAGATTGACTCAGCCAGGGTGACAATTTTCTTGCTTTTTGCATTTAACTGTTCACTCGCCGACATCCCATGCTAGCACCCACCCCTGTGCTCGAGTTGGTCTAAAATAAACTCTGACATACAGAATGCCTTATAAAAAGTTAGCCCTGTTAATGAATTTTATGAACCCACTTGGCCCCTTTGAAAACGTTAGTTTTTGGCCCGGATTTGGCAGAAACCAAGGGAGACAGAATAAGGTTCTGTCTGCTAAACTGCACAAAGAGGGGCCGTGGCTCAGTGGCAGAGCATCTGCTTGGCAGGCAGAAGGTCCCAGGTTCAATCCCTGGCACCTCCAGTTAGTAGGTGATGTGAAAGATCTCAGCCTGAGTCCCTGGAGAGCCATGAAGTGGGGCTGTGGCTCAGTAGTAGAGCATCTGCTTGGCAGGCAGAAGGTCCCAGGTTCAATCCCCGGCACCTCCAGTTAGTAGGTGATGCGAAAGACCTCAGCCTGAGTCCCTGGAGAGCCACAAAGTGGGGCTGTGGCTCAGTGGCAGAGCCTCTGCTTGGCATGTAGGTGGTTCCAGGTTCAGTCCCCGGCATCTCCAGCTAAAAGGACCAGGCAACAGGTGATGGGAAAGACCTCTGCCTGAGACCCTGGAGAGCTGTGGCCAGTCAGAGTAGACATTACTGACCCTGATGGACTAATGGACTGATTCAATGAGACCTCCATTCAAGGGAGGGGCCATGGCTCAGAGGTAGAGCATCCGCTTGGCATGCAGTAAGTCCCTGGTTCAACCCGCAGCACCTCCAGTTAAAAGGATGAGGCCGTAGGTGATGGGAAAGACCTCTGCCTGAGATCCTGGAGACCCTCTGCCAGTCTGAGGAGGAGGAGAAAGAAGAAGAGGAGGAGGAGGATTTATACTCCGCCCTTCATTCAGAGTGGCTTACAATCTCCTTTCCTTCCTCTCCCCACAACAGGTGCCCTGTAAGGTGGGTGGGGCTGAGAGAGAGCTCTGAGAGAACTGTTCTTGAGAGAACAGCTCTGAGAGAACTGTGACTGACCCAAGGTCACCTGGCTGTCTGCATATAGAGGAGTGGGGAATCAAACCCCAGATTAGAGTCCACTGCTTTTAACCACTACACCAACCTGGCCCTATACACCAAACTGACAATATTGACCTTGATGGACCAAGGGTCTGATTCAGTATAAGGTAGTTTCATGTGTTTACGGATAGACTTCTGAGTCAATATGAACTTCAGCACTTCACCTTTTCCCTCTGAAGATTGATTTTCTCTCTGAAAATTGATTTGATTGATAGTATTGTTAAACAATCAGGGAAGAAACTTCGTCTGACAGATTGGGTCATTATTCCTACCCTACCACACTCAAGCCAGTTATTAGAAAATCAGTTATTTCCCATTCTGCTGGGGGAGGGCATAAAAGCACACCTGTTTAAGGGCCATGGCTCAGTAGTAGAACATCTGCTTAGTGTGCAGAAAGTTCCAGGTTCAATCCCCAGCAACTCCAGGTAAAAGGATCAGATAATGTGAAAGTCCTCTGCCTGAGATGCTAGAAAACTGCTACCAGGGTGCGTTCATACAGCTCTTTTGAGCCACGCCAGGCACAAGTGCCTGGTTGATTTAAAGTGCACATCCAGATCGCAACATCTGGGAATCGTGCCACTTCTGTGAGTAGCCCATCGATCCCTGTTGGGAATCCGTACTTAAAAGATAGTAGTGAAAGTCCAGTCTAAAGCTGGCTGACGGGCCAATGCTGGACTTTCCACCATCAGGTCGTACCTCCAGCACACAATCAGCCTGTAGGGATGGTCTCCAGACCATCCCGAATGGCCGCAATTTAAAAAAAAATTAGTGATGTGCGCATAACCGCTTAAACAAGCAACGTCCCCAGAGCACCGCTCAAGCGATCCAAATAATTTAATGTTTCTGATGGTCCCCTGAACTTCATTAACTTTCTAAACTGAAAGGGTACCTAGAGGTAGGTACCGTTGGCGGCAGTTTTACCATTTTAGTCAGTGCTTGCGCGGATAAACAAGTAAATGGTGAGGCACATACGCGCATGCACAGACAGGATTTTTTTAAAAAGCTGACTGCATGGCTCCTTACAGTGGATGCTATCTAGACAATCCACCATGGTAGTCGCGGGCGATCTGTCTGGTCATGTAACACTGGATCAAAAAGATCTAGCTCAAGTTACAGCCGGGCCAGTGGTGGGATTAGCTGCCCATCTGAACACCCCCCCAGTCTGAATAAGCAATACTGACCTTGATGGATTGATGGTCTAATTCAGCAGGAGGCAGCTTCATGCATGTTCATGTGTGACCTGGTTAAAGCTAGCTGGGTTATGTATATTCATTGTAAGCGGCTTTCGGAGCAAACCCCTGAAAGGCTGAACCTAAATATTAAGACTGAAAAGAAAGAAACAGCTCGTGGCCTCCTGGAAGTCTTATCCGGTCGCTTCCTGAATCTCTCTGTCAGCAGGCCCAGCCGAGCATGAAGACGCCATGCGGCTGAACCGTTGGTTTCAGTGATGCTGACAATTTCCCAATTTAGACCCCAAATGAACCTTTCTCCATTCCTGCAGATCTCCCAGACAGAATAAACCAGCCGCGTGGCTGGGAAACACAGACTGTTCACGTCGAAAGGTATTCGGAGCAATATACTCATCCGCCACGACTCCTCAATCCATCTGACACACCCGCCACTCAGCTTTCTTCCGTCTCACTGTCTTCAATCAAAGCATTAAAAAAAGGTATCGTAGCAGAAGAGACACAAAGGAAGCTCCCTGTAATGGCTACCGGAATGCAAAGTCGGAAGCAGGCCTATCGGAAGTACGGAGCGGAACTTCATGGTCATTTCTTCATCCTGGGAAACTCACGTTGACAAGGGAGTGTTCAGTTTTGTCTTTCATATATCCTTATCTGTCTGTCTGCTTTATACTGAACCGGACCATTGGCCCATCAAAGTGTATTTAGACAGGCAGTAGCTCTCCAGCATTTCAGGTAGAGGTCTTTCACGTCACCTCCTACCTGGTTCTTCAAACTGGATGTGCTGGGGATTGAACCTGGGACTTTCTGCATGCCAAGCAGATGCTCTACCACTGAGCCATGGC
Source organism: Lepidodactylus listeri (assembly GCA_029233225.1). NCBI lineage: Eukaryota > Metazoa > Chordata > Lepidosauria > Squamata > Gekkonidae > Lepidodactylus > Lepidodactylus listeri. The sequence goes on along the minus strand of JARCFY010000008.1, from coordinate 7,751,232 downwards.
CTCTCCCTGTTGCAGGGAAAGAGAATAGGGATGGGCATAAACCAGCTCACGAATGAAAATTCATGATGAATTTTGGGTGGTTCGTAGTTTGCAAGCCAAAGTTTACTTACTTATTTATTTATTTATTGCATTTCTATCCCGCCTTTCCAGCGAACTGGCTCATTGCAGGTCAAGCAGCATGAAGTTTCCACGAACTTTCGAACATGGAGGTTTGTGCCAATTCGTGAATGGAATTTCCAGACGGTCTGCTCAAACAAAATGTTTACCCAGCTCCAAAGAAACAGGAGGTGGAATTCTTCAACATTGTAAACATTGTTGTTGGTTTCAGACTAGTCACGTCAGGCAACCGGTTGGTCACTGTGTGAGACAGGATGTTGGACTAGGTGGACCACTGGTCTGATCCAGCAGGGGTCTTCTTATGTTCTCAGGATGCTGGACTAGGTGGACCACTGGTCTTATCCAGAAGGGCTCTTCTTATGTTCTTAGGATGCTGGACTAGGTGGACCACTGGCCTGATCCAGCAGGGCTCTTCTAATGTTCTTAGGATGCCGGACTAGATGGACCAATGGTCTGATCCAGCAGGGCTCTTCTTATGTTCTCAGGATGCTGGACTAGGTGGACCACTGGTGTAATCCAGCAGGGCTCTTCTTGTGTTCAGAGGATGCTGGACTAGATGGACCACTGGTGTGATCCAGCAGGGCTCTTCTTATGTTCTTAGGATGCTGGACTAGGTGGACCACTGGTCTGATCCAGCAGGGCTCTTCTTGTGTTCGGAGGATGCTGGACATGATGGACCACTGGTGTGATCCAGCAGGGCTCTTCTTATGTTCTCAGGATGCTGGACTAGGTGGACCACTGGTCTGATCCAGCAGGGCTCTTCTTGTGTTCTTAGGATGCTGGACTAGATGGACCACTGGTCTAGTCCAGCAGGGCTCTTCTTATGTTCTTAGGATGCTGGACTACTGGTCTGATCTAGCAGAGCACCTCCCTTTGTTAAGATATCCCAGCTTTGATTTGGCGTCTGTCTTGTGCAAACTGAACCCACAACTCTTTATTTTGATGTTACTCTTCTCTTGTTTTATAAATGTCTGCCATTCTTTTTGTGTCAGTCATGTATCCAGGCCGCCTACCATACAAATGGCATACAAATGGCAACTTACTATAACGTGGTATAAAACTGGCATGAAATGGTGTAAAATGGCACCGAAACAGTGCAAAAATGACAGAGCATGATTGAGAGCAGCATAAGAACGGCATAAAAAGAGATTAATCGGAAACGCAAGCGATGGAAATGGATGGAACAAAAAGGGTCAGAATGAAAATGCCGAAAAACAAAGTGGAAATAAAAGAAAAGGGTGTTTTCCTACATCCCCAAAACTGTCCTGCATTTACTGTGGTAGGAACTTAACCCGGAGTCTGCATAGCAGCCCCAGGTGTCACCTGGACGATTGCCAGCCTCAAGGCGGTATCTGGAGTTTTCCCGGGCTTACAACTGATCTCAGACCTGAACATAAAGGATCAAGGATCTCCAGTTTTGCTTGTATCTGATGAAGGGAACTTTGGCTCTCAACAGCTCATACCCAGACAAAATTGAGGGGGGGGGGTAATTTTCGCACTGTGTGTGTGTGCGCGCGCGCACTCCCGTGCCTGAAAATCATGGTGACCTCTGGCGACTCCTACTGGGGCACGGAAAACGTTCAGAGAAGTGGCTTGGTAGCCTGCCTCTGCCTCCCAGCCCTGGCCTTCCTTGCAGGTCTCCCACCCAAATACTTGCCAGGGTTGGTCCTGCTTAGTTTCCGAGATCTGACGAGATCCGGCAGGCCTGGATTATCCAGGCCAGATACCCTGACAATCTTATTGGTCCCTAAAGTACTACTGGACTCAAATCGAGCTCTCCTACCACAGACCATCCTGGCCACCGTCCCGAAACTGATATCCGGACTGCAGAGATCAGTTCTTCCGGAGACGTTGGGCAGCTTCAAAAGGGCGACTCCATAGGCTTAAAGCCCTGGTTGAGCTCCCATGGACTGGTGATGGTGAATAAGAGAACCCCCATATTCATAAGATCCTGGGAGGCCCAATTCGATCCTCTCTTCTGTCATGGAAACTTGCTGGGTGGCCTTGGGCTGGTCACATACTCGCAGCCTGACTGACCTCACTTGGTCCTTCAAGGGTTGCCAACCTCCATGTGGGGCCAGGAGATCTGGAATTACAGCTGATCTCCCCTCCACAAACTCCCCCTCCCCCCAGGCCCCACAGATTCATGGAGGATAGGTCTATTAATGGCTACTAGCCATGAATGCTGAGTGGAACCTCCACGTTCAGAGGCACTAATCCTCTGAATCCCAGAGCCAGGAAGCAACCTCAGGGAAAGGCCTTGGCCTCTATGCCTTGTTGTTGGCCCTCTGGAGGAACTGGTTGGCCACTGTGTGAGACAGGAGGCTGGACTAGATGGGCCATTGGTGTGATCCAGCAGGGCTCTTCTGATGTTCTTATGAAGGCCTCAGCCTCTCTGCCCAGTTGTTGGCCCTCCAGAGGAACTGGTTGGCCACTGTGTGAGACAGGATGCTGGTCTAGATGGGTCATTGGTGTGATCCTGCAGGGCTCTTGTTATGTTCTTGTGGTGGAACAGCCGAATGCTCCAGTTCACACAGGGGGAGATCACAGTTTTGAACTTCTTGCTGGCTGTCTTCCTGTCTGCCTGGTTACTACCCTGCTGGCAACAGTGGTCCTTTCCGCACTTGGATCTCATCCCTGGTTTTATCAGAGTTCAACTCACAACACAACAGGTTGCTTTTATCCCTAGTTATAATAGCATCTGTTTATCCCGGGACAAGTGTTGGGCCAAACTGGGGTGACCTCAATGTAATGTGGAAACAAAAAATATCCCGAGAGAATTACAGGGGGGAACTCGTGCGTAGTGTAGAATGTACATTTGGGGACAGGGTTGAACCAGGATTTAAGGTCTAGTGCAGAAAGGGCCAGTGATAAAGAAGTGGATGAGGGAGAGAAGGAGGATGGTAGATCTGAAATGAGTGGACAAACAGACCCAGGAAAATAGATATAATTAGGAATGTTATAAAATCTTTAAAGCTTGCAAAAAAAGGGGGGGGGGGAATTGAGCGAAAAAATGTTGCTTCTACCCAAACCAAAAAGCTGCAGAACTTCAAAAGAAAGCCAAAATGTTTCTATAAGAGGAGTCCCATTTCTCATGGAGGGTTTCACCACATTTAAGATTTCCGTCGGGTACCACGGGAAACAACGTCTCTACCCCAGACAAACCAGGAATTTCGAGAGAGTTTCACTAAGAGATGTGAAAATCCCTCACGGAGAATGTTCTCACCCACCTCTAACTTTGCCTTCGCATGGAAACAAAATGGGCCATTTCTTCTGAAATGTGGTGTCTCCGTGAGGTAACATTCCTTCAAGTGTTTGTCAAAAGGTTTTATTTATGGCACCTTTCACCAGATAGACTTTCAAAATATTCAAAAAAGATCTCAAATGTCTGTTGGAAATGTAAAGCGAATGTGGGCTCATACTTCCACATGTGGTGGACTTGCCCAATATCAAAAAAATATTGGTTAATGATACAGACAATACTTCAAGAAATGATATCAGCTGAAATTCCATTGAAACCAGAAATATACTTATTAAACATAATTCAGAACGAGGTAAAAAAAGAACAAAAGAAATTAATTACACATGGGTTCACTGCTGCACGTCTTTTATTTGCAAAATATTGGAAAACAGAAAAAATTCCAACAAGGGAAGAATATGTTAAAAAACTCTACGAGGTAGCGGAAATGGATAATTTGACAATGAGATTAAATAACAAGCAAGAGTGGGTATTTAATAAAACATGGAAACAGGTATATGACTGGTACGATTTAAAATACATGCTGTAAGAAATATGCGGGAGTATGTTTTGTTTGATAAAGATACAGGATGTCTCTCTTTATAATTGATATCTATGTCAAAGATGTATAAATGATGTAAAAATGGTGAAAATTCAATAAATAAATATTTTTTTTAAAAAAGTGTTTGTCAAAAGGAGGAAGAAGTCTCACATGCTCAGTCGTACACCTCTACCTTTGCCCTTGAATGGAAACAAAATGGGCCAGGCTTTTTGAAATGTTCATGAGGTAACATTCCCTCAGGTGCTTGACAAAAGGCAGAAGAAGTCTCGTATGGTCAGCCACACACTTTTACCCTTGCATAGAAACGAAATTGGCCAGATTTCTTCTGAAATGTGGTGACTCCATGAGGTAACATTCCCTCAAGTGTTTGTCCAAAGACTGAAGGAGTCCCACGAGGTCAGTCACACATCTCTTAACTTTGCCCCTGCATGGAAACAAAATGGGCCATTTAAAAAAAAATGTATCTCTGTGAGGTAACATTCCCTCCAGTTTTTGTCAAAAGGAGGGCGAAGTCTCACTGGTTCATCGGTGTTGGAGGTTGTGATGGATGCGGCTTTCTGGAAGGTTGAACAGCCAGTAATGGCTTAGAGGAGATGCATAAATCAAGGCGTCATTAGAGGCTTCGGTGTGCCCTCGCATTAAGACCGGATGGGAACAATGCTTCAGGGGCCATTAATTGACTTTTAGCTCAGGCCGTAATCCCGTGTACCTCATAGATGTCAATTAGCCACCTGTTAGCAGTGGCTAATTGGGTGAGATGGCCTTTTTGGAGGAGATATGGAAGATGGAGGCTACTGATGATGCTGTGACTATTAAGGATCCCCGGGCTCTGTTTTCCCTTTTCATGAGGAGAGAGTTACCTCATCTATCCCCCACTCGGTTCCTATGCCCTTAATTACACGATTGACTCATCTCTCGGTCAGTAGGCTGGCTTGAAATATTCATGATTATCTCAGTGGTTGGGATCCATCTTGAAAAAAAGTATCTATTTTATCTACATCATGTAAACCTTGCCTTTCTCCCCAGTGGGGACCCAAAGTGGCTAACATCATTCTCCTTTTCTCCATTTTATCCTCACAATGACCCTGTGAGGAAGGTTCGGCTGAGAGTGTATACCTGGCCCAAGGTCACCCAGCAAGCTTCCGTGGCATGAGTGGGGATTCGAACCGGGGTTTCCCAGATCCTGGTTCTCCCAGATCTTGGTCTGAAATCCTGAGCACTATGCCACACTGGTTCACACAGGAACACGCTTCAGCCATCTTGGATCATTAGGGCTGTTGTCAAGTTAAGGTTGCTAGCTCTGGGTTGTGGAAATTTCTGGAGATTTTGAAGGTGCAGCTTGGGGAGGGTGGGGTTTGGGAAGGTAGACTCTATGGCATTACACCCCACTGAAGCCCCTCCCCTCCCCAAACCCCACCCTCCTCAGGCTCCACCCCCGAAATCTCATAGGCACACACTGCAGTGCTTTTGCTGTGGCTGCACTGCTGAACTGCTGGCGGCCATTTTGGCCCATCATGGGAAATGGGAAGACGGCTTTAGAAGAAGAAGAAGAGATTGGATTTATACCCTGCCCTTTACTTGGAGTCTCAGAGCGGCGTACAAACTCCTTTCCCTTCCCTTCCCCACAACAGACACCCTGTGAGGTAGGTGGGGCTGAGAAAGCACTTTCCAGAACTGTCCTTGAGAGAACAGCTGGTACCAGGGGTCATTTTGTAGAAAAAGAGGTGCAGGAGCTCATTAGCATAACTCATTTGCATAACTCATTTGCATATGTCACACCCCCTAACATACCGGAAGTGTGTCAGAAGGCAACACCCACCCCTCAGGCTCCACTCCACAGGTGAGTGAAACTGACCTGCTCTTCCTCCATTCCCTTCCCCATCCAATACTTTGTGCAATAAAAATAAGCGTAAAGAACACACCCTCATTCTCTTCCTGCTCCCTTGAAACCACCAGGTTTCAAGTAGACTTGAGATACCCAGGACATGTGCATCGCCCATCCCTTCCCCTTCCCCTCCCCACAACAAGACACCCTGTGAGGTAGGTGGGGCTGAGAGAGGTCTTTTGAGAACTGCTCATGAGAGAACAGCTCTGAGAGAACTTGTGACTGGCCCGAGGTCACACCAGCAGCTGCATGTGGAGGAGGAGTGGGGAATCAAACCCGGTTCTCCCAGATTAGAGTCCAACTCCTGACCACTCCACCAAACTGATAAGGTGGAAGCTGCTGAAGGGTTGGTGAAATTTCTCCAGTACTTATGTGCCATGTGCCCAGATAAAAAATGGTATACTTAGAAAATTTATATGCCACCTTGAGCAAGTCTCTGGAAAAGCAGCACACAGTCATAAAAGGAACAATGATAAAATTATCAATATTAAAACAAAACATAAAAATCAATAAAGACCCTAGCAGGGCTTTCCCCGGGGCGCTGTGCCTCTGCACTGCTCGGGGAAGCCAAGGAGGGGGTGGGGCTTGGTCATGTGCCCGCCCCCTTGGCTCCTCACTCCCGGAGCTGTGCTCCTGTGCGCTCCCGCTCCAACGGACCCCTGGCTGGTACAGAGCTATGGCTTGCCCAAGGTCATCCAGCAGGTGCAAGTGGAGGAGTGGGGAATCAAACCCGGTTATCACAGATTAGAGTCCGCGCACTTAACCACTACACCAAACTGGCTCTCTTTAGCCTTTCACATTGCACATACGTATTATCCAGGGTTGCCAGCTCTGGGCTGGGAAATACCTGGGGATTTGGGGGGTGGAGCCTCAGGAGGGTGGGGTTTGGGGAGGGGAAGGACCTCAGTAGGGTATAATGCCATAGAGTCCACCTTCCAAAGCAGCCGTTTCCTCCAGGGGACCACTGGTCTGATCCAGCAGGGTTCTTCTGGCATTTTTTATGAAGCCTTGACCTCTATGCTCTGTTGTCCCTCCAGAGGAGCGGGTTGGCCACTGTGTGAGACAGGAGGCTGGACTAAGTGGACCACTGGTCTGATCCAGCAGGGCTCTTCTGATGTTCTTATAAGGTTTCAGCCTCTCTGCCCTGTTGTTGGCCTTCCAGAGGAACTGGTTGGCTCACTCTGTCACGTGGCTCTAGGGTTCTCGAACTGCTGAGCTACCAACCTTCCGGGCTGCAGCTCAGCCTCTTGCATGGTCGGAGCCTACTTACAGCAACATACAGTATGAAATATACGCAGGAGTACAGTCCGCACAACAGTAATAATAACATGGGGGAAAGTTAGGAATACAACCGTGGGGAGTTTGCCCTTCCCTTCCTATTGTTAGAGGTCGGTGCATTTCTGAGTTGGTTCAGAATGTGCCTCCGACTCACGCGTGGATCCTCCCCTACCCAAGAATCACTGGCCAGGGTGACATTAACCCGCAGTCCTAAGTAACGTTACCACCTTCTGAAGCCATTGGCTTCCATGGACTTAGAAGGGGGTAACTCCCTCGCGGTGCCACTGTGCCGGAATTTGACGCCCATTAATTTTATTAGAGGGATATATGTTCAGAAACCTGCGCACGGCCATTTTCTGAAACAAAGAAGGGCTATTAAGGGGAAACATACACTCTCCTCATTATTCACGAGAACCGGGGTGGGGTGGGGAGAACGGCATTTTATGAGCAGCTTTGGAAGCAGCACAGCTGGAATACGATGCTGAAAAATTTGGTAGGGAAATAATCCTCATTAAAGCGCGAGTGCCTTTGACGGGTCCGGGGGGAGCCGCTTAGCAGAGGGAGGCCCAAGCCAGGAACCCTCAAAAATTACCGTCAGAGCGTGCAGATTTCATTTTGCAAGGATATTCCCCCCCCCTTCCTGCCTCAGTAGAGGAATAAGGGGCCTGATCCAAGCGCTGGTTGGAGCCAATTTAAACGCTTTAATGGCAGCCGCCTGCTGGCATAAGAAATCCTCCAAACGACCTGTTGGCTCTATAGACAGAATGGCAGATACTGAAAGAGGGAGGGAAAGAACCAGTTGCGCCATATTAACCCAGATCCACAGGCTGTTGTGGATAGAGTTTTGGACTAGGCTTCGGGAGGCCTGGGTTCGAATCCCCGCTCTGCCGTGGAGGCTTGCTGGGTGACCTTGGGCCAGTCACGCACGCTCAGCCAACCCTGCCTCACAGGACTGTCGTGTGTATCAAAGGGAGGAAAGGAGAATGATGGAAGCCGCTTTGGGTCTTGACTAGGGTTACCAGCCTCCAGACGGGGCCTGGAAATCTCCCGCTTTTACAACTGATCTCCAGCTGACAGAGATCAGCTCCCCTGGAAAAAATGGCTGCTTTGAATAGTGGACTCTATGGCATTGTACCATGCTGAGGCCCCTCCCCTCCCCAAACCCCACTCTCTCCTGGCTCTACCCCCAAAGTCTCCAGGTGTTTTTCAACCCAGACCTGGCAACCCTAGTCTTGACTGGGGAGAAACGTGGGGTCTGAATGAAATAGGTAAATGATAAAAGGGTCGGAACTCCCTATAAAGAAAGGTTGAAGCGCTTGGGGCTCTTTAGCTTGGAGAAACGACGGCTGAGGGGCGACATGATTGAGGTTTATAAGATTATGCACGGGATAGCGGCAGGTAGAGAAAGAAGGACTTTTCTCCCTTTCTCACAAGGCAAGAATTTCCATGAAATTGCTGAGCAGTCGGGTTAGAACAGATAAAAGGAAGCACTTCTTCACCGAAAGAGTGATGAACACGTGGAATTCACTGCCACAGGAGGTGGTGGCGGCTACAAGCATGGACGGCTTCAAGAGGGAATCGGATAAACCTATGGAGCAGAGGTCCATCAGTGGCTCTTAGCCACAAGGTATAGATAGGATCTCTCCGTCTGGGGCAAGTGATGCTCGGTATTCTTGGTGCTGGGGGGGAGGCAACAGTGGGAGGGCTTCTAGTGTCCTGGCCCCACTGGTGGACCTCCTGAGGGCACCTGGTATTTTTGGCCACTGTTGTGACACAGAGTGTTGGACTGGATGGGCCACTGGCCTGATCCAACATTGGCTTCTCTTACATTCTTATGTTCTTAGGTAAATAAAATAAGCAGGGTTCCTTTTTGAATCCTGTGATTGAATGGCTTCAGAGCTGGAAAAAGGACAGGGAGAGGGGAACCAAGATGATTAGGAAGTTGGAGCATCTTCCCTGTCAGGAAAGTTTGCTCTCCTATAGATCGTGGCAACACCATCAGTGGACCCAGCTACATCAGCTATCCCATCTCAGTTCTGTGCTCCTTCTCATCTGCTAATGTTATTTATGCCATCACATGTCAACAATGCCCTTCCACCCTCTATATTGGACTAACAGGCCCGCCCCTATGACAAAGAATAGATGGACGCAGCTCTGCCATTAGAAACCAAAATCCTCAAAAACCTTCCAGGACATTCGGTTGCTGACCTAAAAGTAGCCGTTCTCTCACAAAGCAATCTCAAAGGGAGATTGGAAAGAGAGACTGCTGAATCGCAACTGATCATGAAGCGCAAGACAATGCATCCTCCTGGACTGAACTGCGATCTGGGTTTCCTGTCTCATTACCAACGCCGATTTCTCCACGCCTACTACCCCTCTGCTTATCACACCCGATCCAATCATGCCTGCTGTGGTCATTTGCCTGCTGTTATCGTTTCAGCTCTGAAACCACCCCACTCTCCAAGATACGAGGACAGACGGACTCACGTTCTAGCTGCATCTGATGAAGTGAGCAGTAACTCACACAAGCTCATCCCCTCCCCCAAATGTTGAACTGTTTTTGTGCTCCCTGAACAAAGTCTGGAAATTGAGAAACCAAAGAATGGCTGATTGGTAATGCAGCAACAAGATCTCTCTCTCTCTTTTTTTTACTTGTTCTCGCGAAAGCACTCTCCCTCCCGTGTCTTTATTCGTGCCTCGTTGGGATCCCTTGTTAAAACTGTGTTGGTCGCAGTTGCTCATTATCTTGTCTTGTTTAGGATTCAGCTCTTTCCCCTGAGTTACATTTCTGAGGAGGAAGGGGATACGCCTCGCCGCCAATGTGCATGCATATACAGGCGCACGCAAGGATGCTGAGACACCCCGTGGAGCGCAGCCTGCTATTTCATGCATTGCAGCAGGTTAAAATCCATTGTAAACCACCAGTAACGTGGCCAAGCACAATGACGATTTCCTAGTATGTCTTTATCCAAAAGAACAAACATGCTCTTGGCTTTCAAATGAGCAGTGGACGGACTATTGCACTCCAGTTGCAACCTCCAAGTGGTGCCTGGAGATCTCCCAGAATCACAACCGATATCCAGGCTACAGAGATCATTTCCCCTGGAGAAAATGCCTGTGTAGGCGTAGGGTTGCCAGACCCCACTGATGGAGGCGTGGGGTCCCCCACTACCAGGCCCCGCCGCCTATCAGCTGGCCGGCGGGGGGGACTTATCCCCCAAAAGAGGGAGATCCATCCGACTTGCAGCAATGTGTCTACATTGCTGCCCATGTGACCCAGAAATGACATCATCACATCCAGGTCATTGGAGCGACAGTCTGGTATTTGGGCAAAAGCTCTATGGTAGAAGCCAAATTTACAATAGAGAAGAGAAGAAGTTATTGGATTTATACCCCACCCTTCACTACCCAAAGGAGTCTCAGAGCAGCTTACAAACTCCTTTCCCTTCCCCTCCCCACAACAGACGCCCTGTGAGGTAGGTGGGGCTGAGAGAGCTCTGAGACAACTGTCCTTGAGAGAACAGCTGGTACAGAGCTATGGCTTGCCCAAGGTCATCCAGCCAGGTGCAAGTGGAGGAGTGGGGAATCAAACCCGGTTCTCCCAGATTAGAGTCTGCGCACTTAACCACTACACCAAACTGGCTCTAACCACTACACCAAACTGGCAATAGAGTTTTTGCTCAAATACCAGAGTGCCACCCTGATGTCCCTGAAGTGATGATGTCACTTCCAGGTGATGTGCTCAGTGACGTAGACACACTGCTGCACGTTGGGTGGGCCTCCCTGCTACTCTCAGTAAGTCCCCCCCAACCCCTGGGGTTGCTAGGAGGGACCCGGCAACCCTACACAGGAGAGTGGACTCAATGGCTCTGAGATCCCACCCTTCCCAGGCTCCATCCCCAAAACTCCAGGCAAGAGACATTCAAAAGTAGTTTGCCATTGCCTGCCTCTGTGTAGCAACCCTGGCACTCCTTGGAGGTCTCCCATCCAAATACTGGCCAGGGCTGACCCTGCTTAGCTTCCGAGATCTATCATAGAATCATCGAGTTGGAAGGGACCTTCAGGGTCATCTAGTCCAGCCCCCTGCACAATAGAGGACATCCACAAAAACCTCCCCCTCCACCCCTGCAGTGACCTCTGTTCCACACCCAGAAGATGACAAAAAAAACCTGCAGTCGGTCAGTGAATGTGACAGCAGAGCGAGGATTGAATCCCAGGTCTACCAGAACTTAGTCTGACACTCTTAACGCGATATCACATCGGTCCTCCTTTCCCTGCCTGTGTTATCCTGACAGACAACTAGGGTTGCCGGCTCTGGTTTGGGAAAGTCCTGGAGATTTAGCGGTAGATCCCTGGGAGGGCAGGATTCGGGGAGGAGTTGCCCCTCAGCAGACAGTCTGTCATTAAAAGCAGCCGTTTTCTCGAGGGGACGTGACCGCTGTCTTCCGCAGATCTGTGGTAATCCCAGGCGATCTCCAGGCACCACCTGGAGTTTGGCTACCCTAGAATCCAATCGAGATTAAGGCCAACCTGGAAGGGAAGACTAAAGATTGGGCATCTGGGAATGGAGATAAAACGGAGCTCCCGGGTCAGCCAGTTCTTCCGGCAAGGCGGGATATAAATGGAAAGTAATAAATAAATCGTGCCCCCCCCCCCCGCATGCCGTGGAAATGGGTGACGGCTTTGAAAAGGAGGAGGAGGCCGGAGTCAGAAGCACAGTTTCAGAGTGAGTGGGCAGCCCAAGAGCCAGCTCAGGCGTGACAGTTGACCAAGAAGTAAGCTACAGTTGCTAAACCTCTGTGGGGAGAGGAAGGGAATGTGATCGTAAGCCGCTTTGAGACTCCTTAAGATAGAGAAAAGGTAAAGTAAAGTTAACGGTTTACTGTTGTTCTTCTCTCAGAAGTGACGTAGGGTAGCTCTAGGAATGCAGTCTAAGAGGGTCAAGCTAACAAGTAAATTAATATATAAAAAAATAGGGGCCGAAACGCGTATGGTCCTTCGGTCAAAAGTTTTATCCATCAATTTGATACGTATAACAATCAGTTCTGACTGAAATAAGCTTTTAGAGTCTGAAATTTAGACTGTTTCTTTTAACCTCATTAAGTTTTATTTATGTGTACACCCTAATAAATATTTGTATTTTTTAATATTAGTTTACCTGTTAGCTTGACCCTCTTAGATCGCAGCTACTTTTTGGGTTGAGTTCCCCCCCCTTTTTTTAGCTCTCAGAACGGCCAGAAACTTTATGGTTTTACCATAGAGTTTTCCAGCTATTCCTAAAGCTACCCTATGTCACTTCCAGGTTTCCCCCGGAAGTGATGTTACAGCATAGTTGACATCACACACCTGACGTTGCTGCCCTCAACAGCCTGGCAGCCAGTGTTCCCTCTAAGCTGAGTTAGTGTGAGCTATCATAGAATCATAGAGTTGGGACCTCCAGGGTCATCTAGTCCAGCCCCCTGCACAATGCAGGAAATTCTCAAATACCTCCCCCCACACACCCCCAGTGACTGCTGTTCCTTGCCCAGAAGATGACAAAGAACCTCCAGGATCCCTGTCCAAACTGGCCTGAAGGAAAATTGCTTCCTGACCCCAAAGTGACGACTGGCATTTCCCTGGGTGTGTGAGAAAGGGCCACGAGAACTAAGCACTGAGGCAATCCTTCCTGCCCTCCCTTCTCATGATCTTCCCAAGTTCACAGAATCAGCATTGCTGTCCAATGGCCATCTAGCTTCTGCTTGAGAACCTTCAAAGAAGGAGAGCCCACCACCTCCCGAGGAAGCCTGCTCTGTCAGGAAGTTCTTCCTCATGTTTAGCTGAAAACTCTTCTGAATTAATTTCAACCCATTGATTCTGGTCCGACCTTCCAGGGCAACAGAAAACAACTCTGCAGCATCCTCTATATGACAGCCCTTCAAGGACTTGAAGAGGGTTATCATATCACCTCTCCGTCGTCTCCTCTCCAGGCTAAACATACCCAGCTCCTTCAGCCTTTCCTCACAGGACTTGGTCTCCTGGGCTATCCAGGTCAAGGCAACAACCAGGTAGCAGGGTCTGTTTGGTGGTGGCGCCTTTCCTTCGGCGTCCCCTCCACCTTGCAGCTTGCCTGGCTCTTGATCTCTTGCCTTGACCTGGATGGTGCAGGTTAGCCTGGTCTCATAAGATCTGGGAAGCTAAGCAGGGCTGGCCGTGGTTAGGACTCGGGTGGGAGACCACCAAGGAAGTCCAGGGTTGCTACACAGAGGCAGGCAAATAGCAAACCACCTCTGAAGGTCCCTTGCCTTGAAAATCCTATGCGGTCCCTATAAGTTGGCTGTCACTTGTCGGCATTTTCCACCACCACGGTGTTCTGTATCCTGGCTTCAGTTCGATGTCTCCCGTGCACTTAGATGTATTGAAAGTCAAACTCACAACACCAATAAAAATAGTATATCTGGCTTCTGGGGGGGGGGGGGAGAGAAAGAGAGAGAGAGAGGCAGCTGCTCCTCTGTCAATCTAGCATTTTCCACCAGCACTAACGTGTACGATGATTCCGATTATCCAGGTCACGGAACTGTCGCCGCCACCGCTTCTCCCGCATCTCCGCGTTGACAGAGACATTTCCGGAAACAGTGACAGAACACAAGCCGACCTCAGTCCCCTGAGGGTTTCCCTGGGTTCTGGAGGAGGCGGCGGCAGCCACAGCCAAATGCTCCCGTCATGTCATTTAGTTTTAAAACTATTTTATACCGGCAAAGAAAATAGCAATCTTGTAACGTGGAACCTCGGGCGGGTGATCAGCAGTCGGGGCCTTAACCCCAGGCCTTCGTGCTATCAAGGTGCAAACCTGAAGTAAGCAGTGCTGAAAGACTCCGGTCAGCGGGCTTACCTAGATGGTAATGAAAACGTCATGGGCCACCTGCCGTGAGGAGGCTGGCTCCTGCTATATCTGGAGTTGCCGTTCAGTTTCACCGATAGCAAAATACAAGGGGGACTGGGAGCGTCTTCTTCCCAGCAAGAGATGGGGAGGGAGCCATGGCTCAGTGGCAGAGCAGCTGCTTGGCAGGCAGAAGGTCCCAGGTTCAGTCCCCAGCATGTCCAGTTAAAAGGCCCAGGCAGGAGGTGATGGGAAAGACCTCCGCCTGGGACCCCGGAGAGCCACTGCCAGCCTGAACAGGCAATACTAACCTTGATGGACCAAGGGTCTGATTTAGTATATGTGTTCATGTGTGTTCAGCTCTTGGGAAGGGGCCATGGTCTCAGTGGTAGAGCATCTGCTTGGTATGCCGAAGGTCCCACATTGGGTCCCACATCTGGAGCAGTGGTGCTGTGTATTCTTGGTGTTTAGGGGGTGACAGTGGGAGGGCTTATGGAGTTCTGGCCTTGCTGGTGGACCTCCTGATGACACAACTGCAGTTCCCCCTCCCCATTCTGCACTAAAATCGAGTTCAACCTTTTTATTCTGGGTTCCCGCCCCCATTCTGCATGACATCCCCTCCCTTCCGGGGTCGGCCCGGTTTCAGCCTGCTGTTGCCCTGGGTCATTTGGATGCTGTTTTGCTGTGGACTTAAATTGCCTCGGCTCGAACACTGAGAAAACCCGGAGTGGCAGGCAAATGCAGAAAGGACCACGGACCCATGAAAAAAACTCCATGTACATTTAGGCTAAACAAAGAACTCTTTTACTTAATGAAAGGGTGTTCTCATGTCTGCGTACCTTCCTAAAATGTTGTTTGCTTGTTGTAAGTTTGGAACAAAGGCTGCAGTCACGCACACTAAATAATCCACTTTCAATCCACTTTCCAACTGGATTTTGCCAGTTTATGCAGTGAAATACAGTTGGAAAGTGTCATAGGCTGGGTGCCAGTAGGTCAGGAGCCAAGCCGAAGTCTGGGACAGTCCAAGGTCAAGCCAAGTTAGGTACAAGATACCAAGTCCAAAACATTAAGTCAAAAGTAGAGTCAGTCCAAGCCAGGGCCAGAGAGGGAAACTCACGAGCAAACCTGTCCGAGGAGTCAACAAAAGCCGAAGTCAAACAGAGCCAAAGTCACAAGCCAGAGAGTCCAGAATCAGGTTAGCTTATTGCAAGTCGAGCAGGTGCAGAGCTTAGCCAGAATGACTCGTTGCTAGCACAAGTTGTTGGTCTTTGTGCTGTGCCTAAATACCCAGCCACTTCCTGCGCTCATTAGCAGCTGGCAGCGAGATCCCGGCTCCTTCTAAAACTCAGGAATGAGTGATCTGCGACCACGCATGCATGCCTCTTTTCTCCTAGCAGCTAAGTCTTGCCTGGATCGTGACCTTAGCCGGTCCACCCGAGGAGGTGAATCAGGTGGGCTTCAGCTTGGCTGTGGCTCAGCTGCTGCTGGTGCTGGGGTAATGCCCTGGGAGGTGCTTGCTTGAGCCTCATCTGGTTCAGGTAGAGTCTCCTCCAGAGCTCGGAGCTGATCCTCCACCTCACTTAGGACCGCAGGAGGCAGGTCCTCAGAGGTGCTCACGACAGAAAGTGCACTGAAAGTGGATTGTTTAGGGTGTTTGACCGCAGCCAAAGACTCATTGCTACCTGACCACAGATGTTCCATCCATAATAATATGCATTTTAGAAGACTCAGACTTGTAGTATTAAAATGTATCTGAATGGTCAACTCTACACACCCTTATTGTTCTATTGCATTCTACAGCCCCCTCCCTTCTTGGGGCCTTATGCTCCAAACTTATTTTAAAAGCTACAGTTGCTGTACGGGTAATTCCGCCCTTTGAATTACCATAAAACAAACATCTTATATACTGTGGCACTTAACGGCTTGTAAGAAATCAGCTCGTGCAGTTTGCATCAATGAAATATATTTCTAAACCCTTTGATCCAGCAATATTTAAAGATTATTAAAAAGCAAGCCGATAGACTGGTCTTGTTAAACAAGCTAATGATTTCTTTCAATCCCTTTTACTAGACCATAGGAGTAATTTCTCTGTCATTCCTCAGAAAGCCAGCTTACAGAGGTATTCAGAAGAAGTCACTTTTAAAATCATGTGTAACTTTTCTATAAGAATATAAGTACTGCCTTAAAAAAATCTTAACTTATCAACCTATAGACTACATGCAGGGGTCATTTGGGGCAGAGTGGTGCTCCGCCAGCCCAGGAGTTGGCACCAGGGCAGCCACGGGCCAAATCAGGTTCTCTGATCTGATTCGGCCCACCGCCAAATTGCCGCCGAAATTCGGCAGCCGCTTTACAAGCGGCTGGAGGGGAGGGGGTTTGAGGGAGAGGCTCCAAACTTACAGGGTAGCTGCTGGAGCCTCTCCCCCAAATACCCACCAAGTTTCAAGAAGTTTGGACCACGGGGTCCAATTCTACGGCCCCCCAAACAGGTTGCCCCCATTCCCTCCATTGTTCTCTATGGTGGGAAATCAGTAACGTTTTTTCCCCCACCATAGAGAACAATGGAGGGGATGGGGCAACCTGTTTGGGGGCCCGTAGAATTGGTTCCCATGGTCCAATCTTCTTGAAACTTGGTGGGTATTTTGGGGAGAGGCCCCAGCAGCTGCCCTACAAATTTAGAGCCTCTCCCTCAAACCCCCTCTCCTCCAACCCCTCATATACCCCATGAGTTTTTTACCATTGACTTCAATGGCCCATAGGGTATAATGGGGCTGAAACTGACGTTTGACCAGTGATGTCAGGGGGCGTGGCATATGCGAATGAGTTATGCTAATATGTGTGCTAATGAGCTCCTGTACCTCTTCTTCTATGAAATGACCCCTGACTACATGGTTTAAAACCAGCCAAGGCAGGTAGGCCTACTGCCAAAAAAACCTGAATTCAAAGCTCCTCTGTTCGTTGTGTAACTTTCAGCTATCTGGCACCTTTTACTGAATTCTTCAGACCCTCTAAGATAGAGATCATTTCCCCTGAAGAAAATGGCTGCTCGGAAGGGCAAACTCTACGGCACCGTACCATGCTGAGGCCCCTCCCCTCCCCAAACCCCGCCCTCTCCCGGATCCACCCCCAAAGCCGCCAGGTATTTTCCAACCCAGACCTGGCCACCCTCCTTATAAGTGTCGGAACGAGGTGTGAGGACCCAGGCAGAGTAACAAACTTTTTATTAAAGAGATTTAACGACAGCTGTGTAGAGGAAGGGTTGCCGATCTCCAGGCGGGGCCCGGAGGTCTCCCAGGATGACAACGAAGCTCGAGCCTCCAGAGGTTATTTCCCCTGGAAGAAAATGGCTGCTTTGGAGGGTGGACTCTACGACATTATACCCCACTGAAGTTCCTTCCCAAATCTCTCCCTTCCCAGGCTGGGCCTCCAAATCTCCAGGTGTTTCCCAAACCCTACTTCTGCCGCATCCGCTGGTTACAGAGTTGTGAGAGTTCTGCTCGAAGTAGTCAAGGATCAGATCTTGGTTGGTTAACCAAAGTTCTTTATTTCCAATCTCTACATTAGTACAGCTTCTCGGATTATTGTCAGAGATGAGACAGATAATACAAGCAGGTCTATTATACCATTCCAAGGAGTTTGAATTACCCATAGGTAGCCAATCACTATAGGGGAAAATTGGCGGGCAAAGAGGAGTTCTGGCCATTTGGTTCTCACAGGAAAGAGAGTGAGGTGTCAAGCTGTAAATTTCCTTTCCCAAACCAGACCCCTCAGATGTTACCAGTTCACATAACAATCAATGGCCTCAAGGCTTTTGCATGTGATAAGAGATGAGAGGTATCCTCCCTTGAAGTCTCAGCCGGGGCAGCTGGAATGCGGAGGCAGGGATGTGAGAGGCCTCCTTGTTCTCATGCTTTACCGATGTCACCCTCCCGCTTCATTTGCTATAATCTCCCGGTCTGGTCAAGCAGTAGAACAGTAATACATAACAGTTACAAGCACAGAATTAAACATAGAGCTACTTAGACGGTACAGGCATGATTATTATAATGTCTGAATTAGCAGATTCTGACAAGAGTGAGATCAAACTCTTCCCCAAGTATTCTTCTCAAAGGTAAAGGGAGGTGAACCCATCAATAAAGAACATCAGCTGGCAAGCTGAAAAATCACACCAGTGGCCGGGAAGATTATGTCAGCCTTCCGATCCTCTCCTGGAAAGAGAAACACAAAACAAAGTGAGCGCCGGGTTTTCAGGTTGTAATTTCCTCCCAGCAGGGGGGAAATAGGCACACTCACCCACCCTTCGAATTGATAGCGCTCTAAATTTCGCTGGTCACCCGACGAGGAGGAAATGTCAGTGGGATCACATTGTCACTGGGCCCTGATAGAGAAACTTAATTCAGAAAGTCCTTTTTCTCCCTCCTTCCTGTAGATGTTATCGATAAGGCAGGTGACAGACTTGGCTGTCTTCTGGCAAAAGCCGAGGAAGAAGTATTCCCCCCAAAAAGATTTCTGGCACTTTCGTGCAGTAGGGATGGAATCAGATCAATTTGACCGACGGGCTGACTTAGAACCATAGAATCATAGAGTTGGAAGGGACCTTCGGGGTCATCTAGTCCAACCCCGTACACAATGCAGGAAATTCACAAATACCTCCCCCCACACACCCAGTGACCCCTGTTGGCCGGAGGTGGATGTAAAGGCAATAAATATGATTGCTTAGCTTCCACAGAAGTCTTTCAGGTTTGCGGCGGTTCACATTTGCTATCATGATCACCACAACAGCCCAGTAAGGTAGGCCAGTTGTATCCCCACGATGCGGGTGAGGAGGCTGAAAGCTGGAAACCTCTGAAAGTTTCTTGCCTTAAGAATTTATTAATTTTATTTGATTTATATCCCACCCTCCCTACCAAGGCAAGCTCAGGGTGGCTTACACAAAATGCATATAAAATACAGTTAAAAGCCATCATAAAAAAAAATCCATCATAAAACAATCAAACCATAAACAAGTCAGTTATCCTTATGAACCCTATGGCTATGGAACCGCTTTCCAGACCCTTGGAACCCAGAAGACACAGCACAGGAAGAGGTGCTTTTCTGCCTTAGCTGCCACTGCATAACCCCAAATCAACATAAGTCAGGGGTGGAGGGAACCATACCTGTTTCCATGAGGCTGTCCTCCCAGACTCCCCACTTGGGGCAGCAAAAGGACTTGAGACAGCCCTGCCTTATAGCTAAGCAGAAGGAAGTAAACACGTCTTGCCTCCCTCTATGTTCCCCTTCCCTCTGCGACCCCACCAGCCACAGCCGGGACACTCGCCTGGAGCTGCCTTCTAGAGCCCGTTGTATTTCTTCCCACAATGCGCCTTACTTCTAGTAATAATAATAACTGATGTAGGTGCTGGATTACAGAACTTGCATTCCGGCAAGAAAAATAAATGAATGGGGCGGGGGGGGGGGGGGTAGGGTATGCACATCCGTCTCATTTTGAAGTAATGCAGTCCCGGAAGGTCCAAACGTCACTCAAAACCCAGTTCTCGTTGCAGACTGAGAGCAGACGGACTCGCTCTGCAGTCTCTCTTTTAACAACGGTTATGAAACACATTTATGATGGGTCACAATCAAATCGAAGTCAAACTGGGTTACGCCAGCAGCGACTCATCAACTGAACAATTAAGAGATCCCGGATTAAAACTGCCAGGAGAAGGAGATCCTATTCTGTCTGTTTTTGAATTGCGAATCACATCTGTCACTACAGTTGCCAGCTCTGGATTGGGAAATACCTAGAGGTTTTGGAGGCGGAGCCCGGGGTGGGCGGGGTTTGGGGAGGGGAGGGACCTCAGCAGGGTACAATGCCATAAAGTCCACACACCCCCTCCAAAGCCCCCACTTTCTCCAGGGGAACTGGTCTTGGACATCTGAAGATCAACTGGAATAGCACAAAGATCAACTGGAATAGCACCCCCTGGAGATGGCAGCAACCCTCTCTGTCACCCAACAAAGAAAGCTTCTGGTGTGGTTGGGGGAAAAAAAACTGAAATAAAGCTTTGGTAGAACCTTGAAGGTCTACCTGGGGAAGGGCCGTGGCTTGGTGGCAGAACACGTATTTTGCATGCAGAAGGTTCCAGATTCCATCGCCTGTATCTCCAGTTCAAGGGATCACGTAGCAGGCGATGTGAAAGACCTTGGCTGAATTTAGGCTTGCCGTTTGCTTGCTCATGGTGATTGAACCTTTGCCCTCGGCCCCCGCCACTAAGAAGCTGAGGAAAGGGAGAAAAGTCACTGGAAAATGGCTGCCATAATGACACTCCAGAATTTCCCCCATGTCTCTATGGTCTTTACCATAGAAATCGGGGATAATCCCTAGAGCGTCACCCAGAAGTGATGTCACATTCACACCACACTCCTCCCTCCCCATCACTCCCCACTTCATGGCCATGCTGGCAATCGTTAACTATAGAACATCGAGAGTAGCTGGTTGTCAGGGTAAACCGTACTGACCTGGACAAACCAAAGGTCTCATTTGGTATAAAACGCTTTCATTTGTTTATATGTATTCCATGATGGAAGGAAGAAGAAGAAGAAGAAGAAGAAGAAGAGGAGGAGGAGGAGGAGGAGGAGGAGGAGGAGGAGGAGGAGGAGATTGGATTTATACCCCACCCTTCACTCCCCAAGGGAGTCTCAGGGTGGCTTACAAACTCCTTTCCCTTCCTCTCCCCACAACAGACACCCTGGGAGGTAGGTGGGGCTGAGAGAGCTCTTTCCCAAGCTGTCCTTGAGGGAACAGCTGGTACAGAGCTATGGCTTGCCCAAGGTCATCCAGCAGGTGCAAGTGGAGGAGTGGGCTCTTCCAAACCCGGCTCTCGCAGATTAGAGTCCACGCACTTAACCTCTACACCAAACTGGCTCTGAGTCAAGGCTCTTCCACCCAAAGCCTTACATCAGAAGAAGAGGTTTTCCGTCATCTCTGCTGGTGGAACGGATCCACTGGATCCAGCCCAGAAATAAAAGCTAATGAAAATTTCAATAAGAGACCCATGGTACTGATGACAGAAGAAGAAGAGAAGAAGAGGTTGGATTTATACCCCACTTTTCACTACCCAAAGGAGTCTCAGAGCGGCTTACAAACTCCTGTCCCTTCCCCTCCCCACAGCAGACACCCCGTGAGGTAGGTGGGGCTGAGAGAGCTCACTCGAGAACTGCCCTTGAGAGAACTGCACTGAAAGAACTTGTGACTGACCCAAGGTCACACCAGCAGCTGCATGTGAAGGAGCAGAGAATCAAACCCAGTTCTCTCAGATTAGAGTCCATGCTCCTAACCACGACACCAAACTGGCTGTGTGTTGGGGTGAAATTCTTCCGACCTCCATCTTCTTCTCTGGGTCCCTAGCTGTGATTTCTAAATCATGTCCCCTTCCACACTTTACATCAGATTGGGGCAGACCCATATTTAAAGGAATCAACGGTCGTTTGGCCCAGATACTATCCATCTTCATCAAGCCGATGAAAGGTGTCTCATTCCGGGGAGGATTTTAGAGACTTAGAATGATAGTGTGTTCTTCTTTTTATTGGCGCATGATTGGTTTATTATTATTTTATTCTTCTTCTGCTATAATCCTGTCCTTTATTGCAAGCAGTCTCCCCCCCCCCCCCCTTTTCAATTCTCGGTGATTTTGTGCTGCATTTTCATACCATATTTTTTATTTGAATTTAAGCCACCTCGGTTTTATTTCAAGAAAGGCGGGGCTGGTGAAGTTTTAATCAATAGGGCCATCCATTATGTCCCAAGGAAATGGGTATCAGGGGGCTCCTTTCTGGGAATGTATTATTCAAGTCCAAGGAAGTAATAGTTCAATGCTAGACACACCTCATCTTGAAAACAATGTCCTATTCTGGAGGAAACACTTTAAGAAAGATGGAGACAAACTGGAACAGGGTCAAAGGAGGACAACAAAGACTATTGAGAAGAAGAGAAGAGATTGGATTTATACCCCACCCTTCACTACCCAAAGGAGTCTCAGAGCAGCTTACAATCGCCTTCCCCTCCCCACAGCAAACACCCTGTGAGGTAGGTGGGGCCGAGAGAGCTTTTTTGAGGATTGCCCTTGAGAGAACAGCTCTGAGAGAACTTGTGATTGACCCAAGGTCACTTCTACAGCTGCATGTGGAGGAGTGGGGAATCAAACCCGGTTCTCCCAGATTAGAGTCTGCACTCCTAACCACTACACCAAACTGGCTCTCAAGGGTCATGAAGACAAGTCTTGCAAAGAAAAGTCTGTTTTCTCCTCTTCGGGCTAAAGGTACCCATTTCCTTCCAGATAGAGAACTATTATTAGAAGTACTATCAGACTTATGCATGACCTTTTGGGGACGGATCTGCCTCCTGCGGCAGACATTTTGTGGCCGGCTCCACATCCTTTGGCAGCCATTTTGTGGCTATGCTCCCCACAGTGTGTCAGAATTCCAAAGGTGCCCACTGGCTCAAAAGGTTTAGGGACCCCTCACTTGCAGTGTCACTGGGAAAATGAATCCTCCTAGTACCCATTAGTTTAATTTATTTATATGTTTATTATTTCAATTTATATCCTGCCCTTCCCACTAGCCGGCTCAGGGCGGCTCACAACATAGTGACGTTCTAGCGTCAAGCGACAGTTACCCTTTGAAAGAAGATATTTCTCCGTCAAAATAGGAGCAGGAAAAGAAGAGTTGGATTTTTATCCCACCCTTCTCTACCCGAAGGAATCTCAGAGCGGCTTACAATCCCCTTCCCTCCCTCTCCCCACGACAGACACCCTGTGAGGTAGGGTGGGGCTGAGAGAGCTCTGAGAGGACAGCTCTGCAAGAACTTGTGACTGACCCGAGGTCACCCAACTGGTGTCCGGCGTCTTTTTTTTATATATAATAAATTTACCTCATTCCACGTCTTTACCTCATTCCACGTCTTCATTTCCTCCAGCGTCATCATCTTTCGGGGGGGGAGGGGAATTAAATTGCAACTCTCAGAGACCGATTTTTGGCTCTGTGAAGTGAAATATGCAGATGTAATTACCAGAATCTGGTCATCGGGGGCCACTGAGCATGCCCAGCACGGAGACGCTTTCCGACGGCACCTGTGATTCCGCTTCATACGCGCAATTAACCTTCAGCGGTAACTGCCGTGGGGGTAAGAAGTGTTTCACTGATGGGCTGTGCCCCCTCCACGTCGTCCCCTTCTCGTCCTGTCCTTGTCTTTCAAGATGGCCGATTAATCCCAACATGAATTATCTCCTCATTACCAATCTTGCTATTGGCTAAGGGGTCGGGGGGGGGGGGAGAAGGAAATGCCCACTAATCGCCCCCCCACGGAATGCTTTGCTTTGATCCATCGTCTAAATGGATCCCGTCCCTCTGGCACGCATTCCATTTGCAGCTCGTCCCCTTGTCTCATCTCCCTGATGGATGACGGACAGGAATTGATTGCCAGATGGGGTCAGGGCAAGCCCCCTCCCCAACCATTTGCGAGCCCTCGTCTCACTTCTCGTTATTATGTCTCCTTCAGAGACACCCAACCAAGACCCCAAAGAACAAGGAAGATAACGGCTTGGGCCCGTGGGCTTATCTGAGATCAGTTTCCGCTGTTCAGTACAGTAATCATCTTTGAAAACTCAGTAAGAACGTAAGAGAAGCCAATGTTGGATCAGGCCAATGGTCCATCTAGTTCAACACTCTGTCACACAGTGGCCAAAAACACCAGGTGCCCTCAGGAGGTCCAGCAGTGGGGCCAGGACACTAGAAGCCCTCCCACTGTTGCCCCCCCCCCCCCCAAGCACCAAGAATACAGAGCATCGCTTGCCCCAGACCGAGAGTTCCTAACTATACTTTGTGGCTAATAGTCATTGACGGACCTCTGCTCCATATGTTTATCCAATTCCCTCTTGAAGCCGTCCATGCTTGTAGCTGCCACCACCTCCTGTGGCAGTGAATTCCACATGTCAATCACTCTTTGGGTGAAGAAGTCCTTCCTTTTATCTGTTCTAACCCGACCACTCAGCAAATTTCATGGAGTGCCCGCGAGTTCTTGTATTGTGAGAAAGGGGGGAAAGTCCTTCTTTCTCTACCGGCTCAGGTAGGCCCTCCAAAGCAAATTGAACAGGAGGACCTCCAAAGCAGATTGCCATACAGTAGGACCTGCAGATGGAAAAAACAAAGTCAGAATAGCCATACTGTTCCCGCTGAGGATGCAGAAATTAACCCCCTGAATGGGCTTGAACTGCAAACGCACGGCAAAAATAGTCAACAAAAAACTGGCTCTCAGCTTTGTGACCTACAGGTCAGCCAAAGAGGCGGGGACTCGAGCTTCCAGCTCTGTTACCTGGATCACACCGTGTGCCTTCTGCAACAGAGGTCAGTTCCCTGGGGGGAAAATTTCTGTTTTGGAAGGTGGACTCTATGGCATTACACCCCACTTCCCAAACCCCAACCTTCCCAGGCTCCACTCCCAAAATATCCAGGAATTTCCCAACCCAGACCTGTCAACCCGAGAATCATAAAATCACAGAGTTGGAAGGGGCCACACAGGCCATCTAGTTTAACCCCCTGCTCAATAGGGGATCAGCCAGAGCATCTCTGACAAGGGTTTGTCCAGCCGCTGCTTAAAGACTGCCAGGGAGGGGGAGCTCACCACCTCCCCAGGCAGCTGATTCCACTCTTGCACAACTCGTATTGTAAAAAAGCTTTCCCTAATGTCCAGCTGGTACCTTCCCATCCTTAATTTAAACTCATCCTTGCCAGTCCTCTCTTCTGCTGCCAACAGGAACAGCTGCCCTTCTCTAAGTGACACAGCCCTTCAGATACTTCAAGAGAGCCATCCTGTCCCCCCCCCCCAACCTCCTCTCCTCTAGACTGAACATTCCCAAGTCCCTCAGCCTTTCCTTGCAGGGCTTCTTGGTCTCCAGACCCCCGATCATCCTCGTCGCTCTCCTCTGCACCCACTCCATTCTGTCCACTTCCTTTTGGAAGGGAGGCCTCCAGAACTGCACACAGTACTCCCAGTGCAGCCTGATCAACGCAGTGTACAGTGGGACTATGCCATCTTGCGATCTGGATGTCATTCCTCTCTTGATAAACCCCAAGATCGCATTAGCCTTTTTTGTCGCGGCATCACACTGTCGGCTCATGTTTAACTTCCGGTCCACCCGTACCCCCAAGGTCTTGTTCTCACACACTGCTACCCTATTGCCTTCTGCATGAAAAGTGGGTCTTCTTCCACCGAGTTGTGGCTATGTCCCTTTTCATCAACTTCACAGCCAGCTGCTCGTGTTCAAAGGCTTGCCGGTACCTGGGGAAAGACAGGCAGGTGACAGACAGAGAGGAGAGAAGGAGGCAAAGCCAGATTCGGTGTGACAGCACAGATGGGATAGCTTGATGGCCTCTCTCAGCGAGGAGCTCCCCAACTGAAGGGGGAACAGCAAATACGGTCGGGTGTGCCGAGCAAGTAGCAATTCAGGACTGGTCCAAGCCCCCTTAGTGGCCTGGCTTTTGGCCTCCCTTCAATTATATGTCTGTTTTCATGGCAATGTAACTGCTCCTGTCCCCTTGTGCTTTGCCTCCACGCCGAGAAGTAAAATTGTGGCTATTTCATGGCCCTATATAAAGAGTAAATGGTTTCTGGAGGATATAGCCTGCATGTATGTATTTATTGATCCGCCAATAGTTTGCCCCTATGTATTTCAAAAGTCACTGCGGGTGAAATTCGGCAACCAGTTTCTAGATGTATATTTTTTAAAACGGTGCTTTCGGGAACATAGCAGTCGAGCCCTGCCAAGGGAAGGATTCATTTGCTCTCCCTCTGCGGCTTCCCCCCACCCCATCCCTCCGAATGAGTCACACATTTACAAATCTAATGTCATTCGTTTGTGCCTTGGATGGTAACCCGAGAGCGGCTGTCTGCCGCCTAATTGCACTTTCCCATGCAGACGTTTTCTCTTGACGCTTTCTGGGTCCCCAGGATGGCGTTTGCTTTCTCGTCGCCTTTGCAAGGCTGAAAATACCATTTAGGGATTCAAACGCTTTGTACCTGCTAGGGCTATTTTGGAGTAATGTGTAGCGGCGGTGGTGGTGGGGGGAGCACTCCCTGTTCACATGCAAAGAATGCTCAGCATGAGCCATCCCGTGACCCGATTTCTTCCCCTTATTCGAGCCCTCTGCAGATGGCATTAAATGCACTGAATGTGTGTCGATGGCCTACGCATAAGCGCTGGCACGTGAGCTTGGATTCTATGCACGGAGAAAGGGTGGGTTGTGGGGGCTTGATCCCAGGGCACCGAAGATAGTAGGTCTAAGGCACTGTTCCCCAACCTGTGGGTCGGATCCCAAAAGTGGGTTGTGAAGCCACTAAAAGTGGGCCGTGGGCCTCCCCTCTCTAATGGCCACCCCTGCCCTTTCCATGGCTCTCTTTTGTATTCTGCAGGGGTCCTTTCGAGCAGGAGCTCAGGGGAGCTCAGCTCCGGGAGTTGGTGCCAGCTGCCCTCCCCCGCAGGGGAATGCCTGCTTGTGTCATGGCTGCAGCAAAATGACCCCATCCCCTGGAAAGGTCCTTGCTCCTCCGACCAGCCTTCTGAAGGCTTCAGCCACCACTGAAGCTATCCTCCCAGAATAGTGGTATTTCTGAGGCTTGGATTAGTAGCTGTCTCCACTCTGCCAGCTCTTTCTTTCTTTCTTTCTTTCTTTCTTTCTTTCTTTCTTTCTTTCTTTCTTTCTTTCTTTCTTTCTTTCTTTCTTTCTTTCTTTCTTTCTTTCTCTCTCCCTCCCTCCCTTCCTTCCTCTCTCTCTCTCTTTTCTTTCTTTCTTTCTTTCTTTCTTTCTTCCTTCCTAACTCCCTACCTCCCTCCCTCCCTTCCTTTCTCTCTCTCTCTCTCTTTATTTCTTTCTTTCTTTCTTTCTTTCTTTCTTTCTTTCTTTCTTTCTTTCTTTCTTCCTCCCTCCCTCCCTCCCTTCCTTTCTCTCTCTCTCTCTTTTCTTTCTTTCTTCCTTCCTTCCTCCCTCCCTCCCTCTCTCCCTCCCTCCCTCCCTTCCTTTCTCTCTTTCTCTCTTTTCTTTCTTTCTTTCTTTCTTTCTTTCTTTCTTTCTTTCTTTCTTTCTTTCTTTCTTTCTTGCCTTCTGACACACTTCCAGTAATGTCAGGGGGTGTGACATATGCAAATGAGTTGTGCTGATGAGTTATGCTAATGAGCTCCTGCACCTCTTTTTCTACGAAATGACCCCTGGTATTCTGGAAACCAAGATCCGCCCCTGGAAACAGTGTCTTCCATGTTATTAGTTAATACAAGAGGCGGCCTCGCGATACTAACAGGGGGGTATTCCCCACAGCTCCCGGCCTGCAGAAGCAAGAAGCGCTCCACAGGAGGAGGAAGTGGCAGCAGGTAAGCCTTCTCCCTCCTCCTCCTACCCCCCCCCCCAGCACCAGCAAGGCTGAGTGGCTCACAGCTGCCGCCCCGCTGAGCTGTCTCCCACCTCACCCCCTCCCCCTTTCAAATGGTGGTGGTGGCGGCAAGGCCCGCCAAGCCGTCTCCCACCCCCTCCCCAACAGCAGCCAAAGCGTATGCGCAGAGAACGCTTTTACTTTTGGGGGGATTTAAATATCCCCCCAAATGTTTTTTTTTTTTAACTTTTAGGATTTTTCTGCACACGTGGGGAGTCCCCTACGGGTGTAGGCAAATCTCCCTGCCCCCCAAGTCCCCCCCCCCCCCGGCATGGATTTAGATATCCGCACGGAAGGGGCCACTTGGCTATTAGACATAGGTCGAGGTTTATAAGATGATGCATGGGATAGAGCAGGTAGAGAAAGAAGTCCTTTTCTCCCTTTCACACAAGACAAGAACTCGTGGGCACTCCATGAAATTGCTGAGCAGTCGGGTTAGAACAGATAAAAGGAAGCACTTCTTCACCCCAAGAGTGATTAACACATGGAACTCACTGCCACAGGAGGTGGTGGCAGCTACAAGCATGGACGGCTTCAAGAGGGGATTGGACAAACATATGGAGCAGAAGTCCATCAGTGGTTATTAGACACAAGGTGTAGATAGGAACTCTCAGTCTGGGGCAAGTGATGCTCTGTATTCTTGGTGCTTGATAGGGGCAGTAAGAGTGGGAGGGCTTCTAGTGTCCTGGCCCCACTGCTGGACCTCCTGAGGGCACCTGGTGTTTTTGGCCACTGTGTGTGACATAGAGTGTTGGACTGGATGGGCCACTGGCCTGATCCAACCTTGGCTTCTCTTATGTTCTTATATATAGATTTTTTCCTTTACTGCTTATACCTATCGATCAAGTAAAACATGTTCTGGTGTATCTGGAGAAATGAGCCGTGACTCATGAAAGCGCATACCACCCCTGTAGCAGCAGAAAAGAGCCAGAGTCCAGGAGGTCCTTCAAGACTCACACAATTTGTGGCAGGGGAGGCGCTTCCGGGAGTCACCACTCGCTTCTTCAGATACAGCTAGAACGGGAGTCCCGTCTGTCCTTAGATCACAAGGCTGATGGTTTCCCCTTCTGTAAGGCTCAGTGTGGTGCCTTCCATGGAGATAGATCAAGAGGGATAGCTGTGTTAGACTGTGTGTAGCAGCAGAAAACAGCCAGAGTCCAGGAGCACCTTTAGGACTAACAAAATTTGTGGCAGGGGAGGAGCTTTCGTGAGTCTCTGAAGAAGTGAGCAGCGACTCACAAAAGATCCTCCCCTGCCACAAATTTTGTTTGTCTTGAAGGTGTTCCTGGACTCTGGCTCTTTTCAAATGTCCTGCTGGTTACTAGAACGAGCTTCTTAAGTCAAATTTACATCTGACTTTCCCGCTAGAATCATTCTAGTTTCAAAAAAACCTGTCTATACCTGTTTCTAGTCTCAAACCATACTTGTTCTAGTTTATAAATTAATGTTTACATTAGTACGGCTGTTTTTACATCTGACTTTCCTGCTGGAATCATTCTAGTTCCAAAAAACCCTGCCCATACTTCTGTGCGGTGTGAAACCGTGCTGCCACTGAAATGTCCACATCTACTAATTGCCCTCCTGTGGTCAAGCTAGTATGCAACCGGCTTCATTCTGCTTTAAACAATTGCTGTTGATTAGTGCATTTAGACCCCCTGGAGTGAAATTTCACACCACTGTGAAATCAGCACAGGAAAAGACAGCAGTCAAACTACTTTAGAGGGGAGGTGTAAAATGACCCTAAATTGCCCTCCTGTAGTCAAGCTAGCATTATACTGTTTTAAACAAACACTGTTGCTTAGTACTCTTCAGACCCCCTGGAGTGAAATTTGAAACCAGCGTGAAATGAGCTTGGGAAAAGACAGCAGTCAAACTACTTCAGAGGGGAGGTGTAAATTGGGCCTTAGACTCTCAGTGGGGGAGTCATGGAGAAGGAGAAGGGGGTCAGAGGCCGGAATGTCACCTCCATATGTAAAGGCTACGTATATCAGAATGTCACTTGGGATTCATAGAGGGGGCCAGCTGTGCCCTTTGTGTGATGTGTGTCAGCTTCTCAAAACATCTGGTTAGCCACTGTAGAAAACAGAATGCTGACCTAGTATGGGGACAATAACATCCGTATAATCTCAACACAGGAATGAGGTACAACTTGGTCATGACTTTACAACAAGTGTAACATACCACGAAGCCCCCGCCAATGCAGCTCTCAAATCACAATGACATGAAGTTCCAAAATCCAGTTCCAACGAAGAATCTAGATACAGCCTTCGTTTCGCATGTCACCTTTTTTCAGGAACTACAAAATTACAAAAACAAGCATCCAAAAAATCATATACAGCCAATACAATGTGCCCCCCCCATTATTACATCATGAATACATATTACCTAGAAGGACTGTATGACACTCTACGTACCGCATGTCACTTCTGCATTTTTCCTGGAAGGGATGTCGTGGCATTGGTGATATCACTGTTTATTTTATTTTATATTTCACCCACCTGCACTCCATCCCCCCTCCAACAGATCTATGTTGGGAAACTCCTGGAAATTTGGGGGTGGAACCTGGGGAACCTCAGTGTGGTACATTTTCCACAGGAGAACTGATGTCTCTTCTGGTCCCCCCTGGAGGCTGGCATCCCTAACTATGCTGTAGCACCTCTCTATTGCTTGAGCTGGAGACAGAAAACTGGGTTTGTTCCAGCTGATGTTCTTGCGAGCATCTCAGGGCACAGGAAGGAAGCTGAACAGCAGCCTCGGCGATGCTGCTGCCCAACTCCTTGTCTGCCTTCTAAGGGCTGACACCAAAGGTGAAAGCCAGACAGGGACCGATGGCGCTGAGATCGTGTGGCTTTTGAAACACACAGAGAAGCCTCTGGGATCTGATAAGGGCTCTGGGATCGCCTTTGGCAGTTCGCTTCTCTCTTTCGTTTCTCGGATACCCCTGGGCGCCCTTGACCTGCTCGATTTCACCCACTCCCCGCTTCTCTGACGATGAGCTTCACTGCCAGCCTCCCCAGCAGGGCAGCCGGCCAAGAGACCCTCTCCTTGCCAACGCTGAATACTAAATAGCAGCTAAGTGGTGGCCCTGTGCCAGGGCGGGCCGGCACAGCCGAGAGATATTCCCTTCACTTCTTGGATCGATAACACTTAGCTGCGTCTTGGCACCGAGAGCTGGGCATCCGAGGCGCCCAAGCTCCCTGCGAGAACTACCCCTCCACTTCTGACACCAGCTTTGAGGGACCTTGCGAGTGGGGGCTTCTGCATCTGGCATCCTCTCCGCATTTTCTCAACTGGGAGGGGAAAGGTGCAGCTCAAAACCACATTCGGATACCTCGGGGCAACGCCGTACTGACTGCAAAGTCACCCCTGAATGGCCATAAAAACAGCCATAAATCTATGCAGAAGGTACCATAAAACCCGATGATCAAAGAAAGTGAAAGTGGCATGGAGTGTGGAGGGTACCATAAAATCCAGTGCTCAAAGAAAGTGAAAGCGGCATGCCATGCAGAGGGGAATTTCTGTTCCAACCTGGGTTTCGTAAAACAACGGAAGGAAAAACCAATGCAGAATCGCCCAGTGTCTCTTCTCTCAAGTGTGGGACTCTAATCTGGGAGAACCGGGTTTGATTCCCCACTCCTCCACTTGCACCTGCTGGATGACCTTGGGCAAGCCATAGTTCTGGCACAGCTGTTCTTGAAAAAAGAGCAGTTTCTGTCAGAGCTCTCTCAGCCCCATCTACCTCACAGGGTGTCTGTTGTGGGGAGGGAAAGGGAAAGGAGTTGGTAAGCCGCTCTGAGACTTTGAGCGAAGGGTGGGGTATAAATCCAATCTCTTCCTCCTCCTCTTCTCCTTCTATACTCAAAAGTCAGCCTCGTTTAGTTTGATGTGTCGTATTCCCTAGTAAGTGAGTTTAGGACTGCAGCATCTGCTACCTTACCGAAACTGCACAGGCTCGAATGGGGGCTGGGGTTGCCAACTCTGAGTTGGTAAAATTCCTGGAGATTTGGGGCTGGAGCTTTGTTAGGACGGAGTATGGAGCAGGAAGGGAGCTTAGCAGGGAAGCGATGCTCTACAGCCCACTCACCAAAGCTGTCATTTTCGTTCGGGGGAACTGAGTCCTATGGTCTGGAGATCAGCTGCAATTCTGGAAGAACGCCAGGCTGCACCTAGAGCTTGACAACCCTAGAGACATCCGTGAAGCCCTCTGTGTGCCCCCTTGAATTCAGTCATAGAAAGAAAATGGGGCTTCATAGAATCAAGAAAGTCTTACATGATAATATAATAAATAAAAACCTACATGAGCCAGTTTGGTGTAGTGGTTCGAAAGTGTGGACTCTAATCTGGGAGAACCAAGTTTGGTTCCCTACTCCTCCACATGCAGCTGTTGGTGTGACCTTGGGTCAGTTAGAAGAAGAAGAAGAAGAAGAAGAAGAAGAGAAGAGATTGGATTTATATCCCGCCCTCCACTCACTTAAGAGTCTCAGAGCGGCTTACAACTCCTTTCCCTTCCCCTCCCCACAACAGTCACCCTGTGAGGTAGGTGGGGCTGAGAGAGCTCTTTCCCAAGCTGTCCTTGAGAGAACAGCTGGTACAGAGCTATGGCTTGCCTAAGTTCATCCAGTAGGTGCAAGTGGAGGAGTGGGGAATCAAACCCGGTTCTCCCAGATTAGAGTCCACACACTTAACCATTACACCAAACTGGCTCTCTCAGTTACAAGTTCTCTCAGAGCTGTTCTCTCAAAGGCACTTCTTGAGAGAGCTCTCTCAGCCCCGCCTATTTCACAGGGTGTCTGTTGTGGGGAGGGGAAGGGAAAGGAGTTGGTAAGCCGCTCTGAGACTCCTTTATGTAGTGAAGGGCGGGGTAAGAATCCAGTCTCTTCTTCTACTACTATTAATGGAAATAAACAAAGTTTAAAGTTAAAGTTCTGTAAATTGCATATCAATCAAGAAAATAAGAACCCTGCTGGATCAGACCGGCGGTCCACCTAGTCCAGGGGTGGGCAAACTGTGGCTCGGGAGCCGCGTGCGGCTCTTTCACATATATTATGTGGCTCCCGGCAGGGCGGCTGGGGAAGCTAAATATCATTAGCAAACAAATATCTTTGGACAAATTAATATCATTACCAATATCTGCTTTTACCCCTTTTGTTATTATTTTTGGCATTCTCATTCAATGTTAATAAAAAGCAAATTTGCTTATTTTCCAATAAAAGCAGGTAATATTTGTTCAGGTCTTGTGGCTCTTAAACATCTGATGTTTATTCTATGCGGCTCTTACGTTAAGCAAGTTTGGCCACCCCTGTTCTAGGTGGCTCTTACGCTGAGCAAGTTTGCCCACCCCTGACCTAGTCCATTCAGCGGCCAGTCAGTTTCTCTGGATGGACAGCAATAGGGCAGAGAGGCCAAGGCCGTCCCCGCATCTTATCTCCTGGCTCTGGGATTCAGGGGATTAGTGCCTCTGGATGTAGAGGTTCCCCTCATCCACCACAGCTAGTAGCCATTGACTGATTTATCTTCCACGAATCTATCTAATCCCCTTTGAAAGCTGTTTATTCCTGTGGCCATCAAGACATCCTCTGGCAGCCAATTCCACATTTTAATCCCTCTCTGTGTAAAGCAGTGTTTCCTTTTGTCCGTCCTGATCAATCACCACCGAAGGCCTCGGTGAACTCATTAGACAACTGCAATGCAGACTTCTTAGTTGAAACGCGGCGCATAACTTTCCCAAAGTCACTATGTCGTACTCTAAAGCTTGATCCCACTACTGACTAGAAATCCTGCTAGCTAGGGTGTATGTTTGGTGTCGGGGTTAAGTGTGCAGACTCTAATCTGGGAGAACCGGGTTTGATTCCCCCACTCCTCCACTTGCAGCTGCTGGATGACCTTGGGCAAGCCATAGTTCTGTCAGAGTTGTTCTTGAAAGAGCAATTCTCCCAGAGCTCTCTCAGCCCCACCTACCTCACAGGGTATCTCTTGTGGGGAGGGGAAGGGAAAGGAGTTTCTAAGCCGCTCTGAGTCTCTGAGTGAAGGAAGGGATATAAATTTAATTTCTTCTTCTCTTTCTCCTCCTTCTCCTCCTCCTCCTTCTCCTCCTCCTCCTCCTATTTCTTCTCCTTCTTCTTCCCCTCCTCCTCCTTCTTCTTGTTCTACTTCTTTTTCTCCTCCTCCTTCTTCTTGTTCTACTTCTTCTCTTTCTTCTTCTCTTTCTCCTCCTCCTGTCTGTCTGGTGTAGTGGTTAAGTGCGCGGACTCTAATCTGGCAGAACCGGGTTTGATTCCCCACTCCTTCACTTGCACCTGGCTGGATGACCTTGGGCAAGCCATTGCTCTGTACCAGCTGTTCCCTCAAGGACAGCTTGGGAAAGAGTTCTCTCAGCACCACCTACCTCACAGGGTGTCTGTTGTGGGGAGGGGAAGGGAAAGGAGTTTGTAAGCCGCTCTGAGACTCTTAAGTGAGTGAAGGGCGGGATATAAATCCAATCTCTTCTTCTTCTTCTTCTTCTTCTTCTCCTCCTCCTCCTTCTCCTCTTCCTTCTTCTACTACTTCTTCTCCTCCTCCTTCTTCCTGTTCTACTTTCTTCTTCTTCTTCTCCTCCTCCTTCTTCTTGTTCTACTTCTTCTCTTTCTTCTTCTTCTCCTTCTCCTCCTCCTCCTCCTATTTCTTCTCCTCCTCCTCCTCCTTCTACTACTTCTCCTCCTCCTCCTCCTTCTTCTTGTTCTACTTCCTTCTCCTCCTCCTCCTCCTCCTTCTTCTTGTTCTACTTCTTCTCTTTCTTCTTCTTCTCCTCCTCCTCCTCCTGAGAGCCAGTTTGGTGTAGTGGTTAAGTGGGCGGACTCTAATCTGGGAGAACTGGGTTTGATTCCCCACTCCTCCACTTGCACCTGCTGGATGACCTTGGGCAAGCCATAGCTCTGTACCAGCTGTTCTCTCAAGGACAGTTGTCTCAGAGTTCTCTCAGCCCCACCTACCTCACAGGGTGTCTGTTGTGGGGAGGGGAAGGGAAAAGGAGTTTGTAAGCCGCTCTGAGACTCCCTTGGGGAGTGGAGGGCGGGGTATAAATCCAATCTCTTCTTCTCCTCCTCCTCCTCCTTCTTCTCCTTCTCCTCCTCCTCCTCCTTCTTCTACTACTTCTCCTCCCCCTTCTTCTTCTTGTTCTACTTCCTTCTCCTCCTCCTCCTCCTTCTTGTTCTACTTCTTCTCTTTCTTCTTCTTCTCCTTCTCTTCCTCCTCCTTCTTCTTGTTCTACTTCTTCTCTTTCTTCTCCTTCTCCTCCTCCTCCTCCTTCCCCTACTTCTTCTTCTTCTCCTCTTCTTCCTCCTTCTGTATTTCCTTTTGTCCATCCTGATCAATTGCTGCTGAAGGCTTTGGTGAACCTGTTAGAGAACTGCACGGCAGACTTCCTATCTGAAACTCAGTGCATATTTTTCCAAACTCACTCTAATGCTTGATCCCGCTACCATCTAGAAATCCTGCTAGCTAGAATGTGCATTGATGCGTACCCCCTACTTTGGCATCCCCGACCACGGGACAACTTTGCCTACTTTGTCCTCAAGCCGAGCAGGCCGCTGTCCTCATGTCCCACCGAATACCTTCATTAATTTCTTTCTTTCCCCCTCACCTCTGTGTCCTCTGGCTGTGTCAGACATCGCAAAGGCCCAGTCCATTCTGCGCACTTGGCTGCCGATGCGCCGTGCGGGGGCATCGGGGGAGACCAGACAACAGAAGTTCCATTTAACATGCAGCTAGGAGCCTCGGGATTACAGGGTTTTAAGATGTAACAAAAGGTGAGCGTTGACTCGACATTTTGATTGACTTACAATAGCAGTTGTTAAGAGATGGATTATCCCCGCCAAGGGCAGAGAGGGGAATCTATTATTGGAGCAGTCAGTCTTCGGGACGAGGGAAGTCACAAAAGGAGATCTTGGGGCTAGTGGTCAGGTTGGGCGGTGTGGTCAGAAGGGTAGGGGGCAATGTTCCCTCTAAGATGGGTTAGTGTGAGCTAGCTCCCAGTTTTTTAGCCTCCGGTTCCGTATGGTCAAAGCCATGATATTCCCAGTAGTGACGTATGGCTGCGAGAGTTGGACTATAAGGAAGGCCGAGTGCCAAAGAGTAGATACTTTCAAATTATGGTGCTGGAGAGGACTCTTGAGAGCCCCTTGGTCTGCTACTAGATCCAACCAGTCAATCCTAAAAGAAATCAACCCTGACTATTCCCTGGAAGGCCAGATCCTGAAGCTGAAGCTCAAATGCTTTGGCCA
This sequence comes from Lepidodactylus listeri, assembly GCA_029233225.1. Lineage (NCBI taxonomy): Eukaryota > Metazoa > Chordata > Lepidosauria > Squamata > Gekkonidae > Lepidodactylus > Lepidodactylus listeri. Next base: position 7,715,582 of record JARCFY010000008.1, on the reverse strand, counting down.
CCAAATTAGAAGGGGGCACTCCCTGGAGAAGACCCTGATGCCGGGAAAGACTGAAGGTCAAAGAAGAAGGGGACGTCAAAGGATGAGATGGTTAGACAGTGTTATCGATGTGACAAACATAAAATTAAGCAAACTCCAGAGCATGACAGAAGACAGGAGGGCCTGGTGTGATGTGGTCCATGGGGTCGTGAAGAGTCGGACTCGAATGTGCGACTGAACAACAACAAAAATTAGATAGGAACTCTCGGTCTGGGGCAAGTGATGCTCTGTATTCTTGGTGCTTGTGGGAGGGGCAACAGTGGGAGGGCTTCTAGTGTCCTGGCCCCACTGGTGGACCTCCTGAGGGCACCTGGTGTTTTTGGCCACTGTGTGACAGAGTGTTGGACTGGAGGGGCTACTGGCCTGATCCAATATTGGCTTCTCTTATGTTCTTATGTCTGGGGCAAATGATGCTCTGTATTCTTGGTGCTTGGGGCGGGGGGCAACAGTGGGAGGGCTTCTAGTGTCCTGGCCCCACTGGTGGACCTTCTGAGGGCACCTGGTATTTTTGGCCACTGTGTGCCACAGAGTGTTGGACTGGATGGGCCATTGGCCTGAGCCAACATCGGCTTCTCTTATGTTCTTATGTCTGGGGCAGTGATGCTCTGTATTCTTGGTGCTTGTGGGAGGGCCAACAGTGGGAGGGCTTCTAGTGTCCTGGCCCCACTGGTGGACCTCCTGAGGGCACCTGGTGTTTTTGGCCACTGTGTGACACAGAGTGTTGGACTGGATGGGCCACTGGCCTGATCCAGCATTGGCTTCTCTTATGTTCTTAAGTTCTTAGACTTTCCGCTTCCGGCACCCAAATCCCTGCTTGGGAGGTCACCTCTACCCCAAATGCCAAATCATTCTCAGTCACAAGCCTGGACTGTCCGAATGCCTGTTCATTAGATATTTCGGTATACCGATACAGCCCCCTTCCACGTGAGCCGGGGGATTTATTATTCTGCACCGAGCTATCTATTGATCTGTCTGTACTATTTATCTAGGGCGTCTGTCTATTGTTGGCCTGTCAAGATAAGGCGGGCGGCTGCGTGTTTAAATATATGTATTCTTAAAACACGGTCCGTTGCCATCCATCCATATTTTCGGCTATCTATTTGAGCGAGCACGAACGGGGCTAAATGGGAATCCGATCCCTTCTTTCTCCTCCCCCCCCCTTCCCCCTTACAACCGTCAACAAGATTGCAGTTTGGTTCCAATTGCCTGAAACTGTGTCTTTCTTTCTCTTCCCGCCCCCCCTTTTCTGGTGCGGTTCAGCATCTAGGGGGAAACAAGGTAGTCCTCCGTTACTGAGCTCTTGAAGGTCAAAGCATCGACCTTCTACACGCTCTTGAGAGTGACAAAGATCTCCTTTTCTCGGTCGCATCAGCAACGCAGAGTCTGCTAACTATTAAATAAAGCATCCCCCCCTTTCAGTGTCTGTTCGTTTGCTTTTTTAAAAAGGGAAGGTCAAGCCACAAGAAATGCTGGCAAAACAAAAGGGGACTTCATATGGTTTTGAAATGGCAGCAATCACAGCCTGGCTGGGTTCCTGACTTCAGTATAATTAAACCGGGAAAGGGTCTGATGCGAAACGAACTTTCACAAGTACTCCATGCATGGCGGAGGAATTCTGGATCACACTTTCCTCGCATGAAAGTTGACAAGGGAGATGAAGATCTGGGGGGAAAAGGAGGAAGAGGAGAGGAGGAGTAGGAGTAGGAGCAGGGGTAATTTCATAGAAAAAGAGGTGCAGAAGCTCATTAGCATAACTCATTTGCATAACTCATTTGCATATGCCACACCCACTAACATACCGGAAGTGTGTCAGAAGGTAACACCCACCCCTCAGGCTCCACTCCACAGGTGAGTGAAACTGACCTGCTCTTCCTCCATTCCCCTCCCCATCCAATACTTTGTGCAATAAAAATAAGCATAAAGAACACACCCTCATTCTCCTCCTGCTCCCTTGAAACCACCAGGTTTCAAGTAGACTTGAGATACCCAGGACATGTGCACCACCCATCCCTTCCCCTTCCCCTCCCCACAACAAGACACCCTGTGAGGTAGGTGGGGCCGAGAGAGGTCTTTTGAGAACTGCTCATGAGAGAACAGCTCTGAGAGAACTTGTGACTGGCCCAAGGTCACACCGGCAGCTGCATGTGGAGGAGTGGGGAATCAAACTCGGTTCTCCCAGATTAGAGTCCAACTCCTGACCACTACACCAAACTAATGGGGTGGAAGCTGCTGAAGGGTTGGTGAAATTTCTCCAGTACTTATGTGCCATGTGCCCAGATAAAAAATGGTATACTTAGAAAATTTATATGCCACCTTGAGCAGGTCTCTGGAAAAGCAGCACACAGTCATAAAAGGAACAATGATAAAATTATCAATATTAAAACAAAACATTAAAAACAACAAAGATCCTAGCAGGGCTTTCCCCGGGGCGCTGCGCCTCTGCACTGCTCGGGGAAGCCGAGGAGGGGGCGGGGCTTGGTCATGTGCCTGCCCCCTGGGCTCCTCACTCCCGGAGCTGTGCTCCTGTGCGCTCCTGCTCCAATGGACCCCTGAGTAGGAGTAGATTTATACCCTGCCCTTCACTACCCAAAGGAATTTCAGAGCAGCTTACAATCCCCTTTCCCTTCCCCTCCCCACAACAGACACCCTGTGAGGTACGTGGGGCTGAGAGAGCTCTTTCAAGGACTGCCATTGAGAGAACAGCTCTGAGACAACTTGTGACTGACCCAAGGTCACACCAGCAGCTGCATGTGGAGGAACATGGAATCAAACCCGGTTCTCCCAGATTAGAGTCCGTGCTCCTAACCACTACACCAAACTGGGTCTTCAGAGAGTTGCCCTTGGCAAAGATTTTTTTCCCTCACCGTAATCCTGATGTGGCAATGCTTCCAAAATCCAACCTTGCAACCCTATTGCGTATTGCAATGAATATAAGTTACACATACAATCATCACTAGACCAAAATATTGGCGACACATGCAATAACCGCTAGACCAAACGCGTTTCAGTCCTGAGGGCTTTCTTCAGTGGTCGGAATAACAACACACACTGAAAGTACAAAATATCGATTCCAGGCAAGGGAGGTGGTCTATGAATCCTAAGAATAAAAAAATACCCACGCAAAGATATTATCAAATTGTATCATACTAACTGGCAGAGCTCTTTTTCTGGAAGACGAGGTGCCGAAACTCTCAACAGGGACATGAAGCTTTCAGTCTGTATACTGAAAACTCCTGAACTTCTAAACATTTTAAAAATAATTCTGTCCAAGGGGTTCCGGAACGGTGTACTGGCACGACCACCCAAAATAAAAGCCCAGGGAACTGGACCAAAGAAAGATATTTTTCAAAAAAAATATTCACAAATATTAATAAAGAATGGTTGCTACTCACAATGCATTCGAATAGTTCCAAATAATAGTTACAAAGCTTTGCTGTCAATCAGGCCTGCATAGACTGAGACACCCACGCCCAATTATCACCTGAGAGCCAGTTTGGGGTAGTGGTTAGGAGCGCGGACTCTGATCTGGGAGAACCGGGTTTGATTCCCCACACCTACATATGCAGCTGCTGGGGTGACCTTGGGTCAGTCACAAGTTCTCTCAGAGCTGTTCTCTCAAGGACAGTCCTAGAGAGAGCTCTCTCAGCCCCACCTACCTCATAAGGGTGTCTGTGATGGGGAGAGGAAGGAAAAGGAGATTGTAAGCTTCCCTGAGACTCCTTCGGGTAGTGAAGGGAGGGGTATAAATCCAATGTCTTCTTTCTCCCATATTCTGCCCTCAGCAGATCTCTAGGAATTTCCAAGTCAGTGTTGGCAACTCTTAGAGGATGGCCAAGTTTTTCCAGTATCAGAAGAGGAGGAGGAGGTGGAGAAGATTGGATTTATACCCCGCCCTTCACTCAGAGTGGCTTACGATCTTCTTTCCCTTCCCCTCCGCACAACAGACACCCTGTGAGGTAGGTGGGGCTGAGACATCTCTTTCCAGAACTACTTGTGAGAGGACAGCTCTGAGAGAACCTGTGACTGACCCAAGGTCACCCAGCTGGCTGCATGTGGAGGAGTGGGGAATCAAACCCAGTTCTTCCAGATTAGGGTCTGCCACTCCTAACCACTACACCAAACTGGCTCCCCTAAGGAGACAGGACTCGTTCTGGTCCCCCACATTAGCACACAACATGGTGTCGCTTGATATATAGGGTGTCGCCCTCCCTCACGAGTTTGGAGCACCAAGTCTTCAGCTCAGTACAATAACACTGTATCTTTTTGGTCCGCATCAGATAAGAAGTGGGTGATGGATGGGCATCTTCTAAGCGTGATGTTCCCTCCTTGGGCCACGTATTGTGTGTTCCGATAAAAAGGAGCCATAAATCTCTGCCGATGGGAACGCCACCCGTCCCCACTGACTCTCGCCCCTTCCCTGACCTGTTGTAGGCCTCGGCCCCCTTCCCCACATCCTCTAGTAATAGGATCTTACTTGGAAGTATAGCTGAAGTACCTAATGATGCTCACGGCACCTGTGAGACCACTCCGATAAGGCATGATCCGTGTTTCCTTGTGATAACTCCTGCCTCCTGATGTTTTGAAATTAGAATTGTGTCGACTCTCCCAGGGTAAGTCCAGCTGGGCAGAAGAAGATGTGCCTCGAAAGTGAGAATTCAAACAGGAGGTTTAACTAGCTTCACGCAGGGCGGAGCATCACTGGACACTCTATTGTGATGCTAAAAAATGGCTTTTATACATTCTGGCTTTCATTAGGAGTGCATTCGTTAACAATAATTCCGAATGAACTAAAATGCTAAAGCATCCTGTGGGTAAATAAATGCATGATAATTGATAATGATAACGAATGGTGTCGTTCACCATTTATTATTGTCATTGATGTTGTTGCATATACCATGTTTGGTGTTGAGAGCCAGTGAGGTGTCGTGGATAGGCCCGCGGACTCTAAGATTCCCCACTCCTCCACTTGCACCTGGCTGGATGACCTTGGGCAAGCCATAGCTCTGTACCAGCTGTTCTCTCAAGGACTGTTGTCTCAGAGCTCTCTCAGCCCCACCTACCTCACAGGATGTCTGTTGTGGGGAGGGGAAGGGAAAGGAGATTGTAAGCCGCTCTGAGACTCTAAGTGAGTGAAGGGCGGGATATAAATCCAATCTCTTCTTCTTCTTCTTCTTCTAATCTGGGAGAACCGGGTTTGATTCCCCACTCCTCCTCCGCGTGCGGCTGCTGGGTTGACCTTGGGTCAGCCACGAGTTTTTTCAGACCTGTTCTCTCAAGAGCAGTCCTCGAAAGAGCTCTCTCAGCCCCACTGACCTCACAGGGTGCCTGTTGTGGGGAGGGGAAGGAGATTGTAAGCCACTCTGAGACTCCTAAGGGTAGTGAAGGGCGTGGTATAAATCCAGTCTCCTCCTCCTCCTCCTCCTCCTCCTCCTCTTCTTCTTCTTTGTGATTTAAGGAATGTATGCCCTGTGCTTAAAGTTGCCATCTCCAGGTTGGGAAATTCCTGGAGATTTGGGTCTGGCTAGGGCAGGGTTTTTGGGAGAGGCGGGGTATAATTCTATAGAGTCCACCTTCCAGTGGGGTATAATTCCATAGAGTCCACCTTCCAAAGCAGCCATTTTCTCCAGTGGGACTGGTCTCTCTTGCCTGGGAATCTGCTGGAATTCCAGGGGATCCCCAGCTACCACCTGGAGGCTGGCAACCCCTCCTATTCCCCAAAGGTATACAATGTAAATCGGACATAAGAGAGACAAAAATGGAGGGGAAGGGAATAAACAGAGGAACGAATATCAGTTCATTCCAGCTCCAAAGGCGTAGGTTTAGTTTCAGCAGGGAAGGGAGAGGCATTCTATTAAGGGCTTCATTAAAAAGGTGGTGGGATTGAAGGTTGCGAAGGAGGGGTATCAGCCATGTGTTCTGGAAGTAGGCCTCCAGAATCCCCCCCGAAAAGCCGGTGGACCCGCGATACTCGCGGGGGGGGGGAGGTGAGCCTCTCTCCCCTCCCTCCCCCCGTTCCCCCCCCGAAAAGCGGCGGCAGCGGCAAGAACCGCCGCTCGCTGAGGCACTCCCCCCTGGCCCACTCTAGCTCAGGCCCGAGTGGCATTAAGCCACTCGGCCCCGGCGTTTCCCTCCCTCCTGCCCCCTCCCCCGGCCCATTCACCCCCAGCTCCCAGGCCTGAGCGGCCAAGCGCTACTCGGGCCGCCACTTCTCCCTCCTGTTCACCGCCTCCCCCCTCCCCGCCCCCTCCCCCCTTCCAGAGTTAGCGGCACAGCTAGACCTGAGGCCCGCTGCACTGCCTCCCCCTTCCCCGTTTCTGAGCCTGTGGCTCGGCCGCAGACCTCCACCACCACCGCCCGGCTGCTTGTCCTTTGCTTCCACCGCCGCCACTCAGGTAAGTCCGTTCCCTGCACATGCGCAGGGAACGCTTTTTTACTTTTCGGGGGATTTCAGTATCCCCCGAAAACTTTTTTTAACTTTTTTGATTTTTCTACAAATGGGGGGAGATCACCCCCCATCTGCAGAACCCCCTCCCCACCCCCCAAGTGCTCCCCCCGTGCGGATTTAAGTATCCGCACCGGGGGGGGGCACTTGGGAATTAGATATATAGATATGTAGAAGTACAGACAAGATATACTATGGCTGTGATCACACACACTAAATAATCCACTTTCAATGCACCTTCAAATTGGATTTTGCCAGTTCACACAGTAAGAATCCAGTTGGAAAGTGGATTGAAAGTGGATTATTTAGTGTGTGTGAGATTGCTGCCATAAATAGATCTATCTATATCTATCATCTATCTATAATCTATCTATAAATATACGGAGAGAGAGAGAGAGAGAGAGAGCGCAGTAGGTAGATAGATACAGATATATAAATATAGATAGATATAGAAAGACAGATATCTATCTATCATCTATCTCTATCAATCTATATATCACCATGATCATCATCATCTATCATCTATTCTTTATCTATTCCTATATCTACCATCTATCTATCTATCTATCTATCTATCTATCTATCTATCTATCTATCTATCTATCTATCTATCTAATCTAATCTAATCTAATCTAATCTAATCTAACTACCTACCTATCTAGCTCTAGCTCCATACGAATAGATAGATAAATTGGCTGTGCCCGCAGATGAAAGGCCAGACCCCCACCACCACCGCTGCCCCGTGCCCTGTGGCTTCTTCCGCTGGAGCCTTGCTGCCGGGGTGGGGGAGAGACATTTGGGTCTCCCCTTTCGAATGCCGTACTGGAAATGCGAAAAGTGGGTGCCCCGAGCCGCTGTGCAGAAGAGCAAGGGGGAAAAAGAACGGAGTCTTTCTCCCCCCGCCCCCCCCCCCAAGCCAGAGAACAGAATTAGCAGAAGGGTTGAAAGGAGTTACTATAGCGACCAGTCTCACCTCTGCTGGCTCCGACTGCAGGGTGCGAAAGAACAGAACAAGGAAGTTGTCTTGATGCTGGAGGGGAGAACGCTGTGGCGATGGTATCTGCAGAGCGCAAGAGCGAGGACCCGGATTTGGAGGGTCTCTTCTTCCAGGGAAATCAAGTTATATATCAGTCTTAGACTCCTTTCTTCCAGGTGTCTTAATATCAGGCACGGATGGCCGGAAGGCCTGCTGTCCTGTTTTTGGCTGGATCTCCATGTCGAGTTGTCAGCTCTGGACTGTGGGATTCCTGAAGATTTGGGGGGATGGAGCCTGGAGAGAGAAGCGTTTGGGAAGAGAAGAGACCTCAGTGGGGTATAATGCCATAGAGTCCACCATCCAGGGCAGCCATTTTCTCCTGGGGGCCTGATCTCTCTCACCTGGAGAAGAAGAAGAAGAAGAAGAAGAAGAGATTGGATTTATACCCCGCCCTTCACTACCTGAAGAAGTCTCAGAGCGGCTTACGATTCCTTTCCCTTCCCCTCCCCTCAACAGACACCCTGTGAGGTAGGTGGGGCTGAGAGAGCTCTGACAGAAACTGCTCTTTATCAAGAACAGCTCTGACTGAACTATGGCTTGCCCAAGGTCATCCAGCAGCTGTATGTGGAGGAGTGGGGAAACAAACCCAGTTCTCCCAGATTAGAGTCCGCGCACTTCACCACCACACCAAACTGGCTCCTGGAGCCAGCCAAACTGGAGACCAGTTGTAATTCCAGCCATCCGATCCCTGGCCACCCGATCCCCGTGCCTTTACTGAACCTAAGAAGAACGTGCCGAGTACAAGAATATAAGAGGAAGACATAATATAAGAAGAGTCTAAGACAAATAGAAGAAGATAGGAGATGGAGGATGGAGCGGGTTGTGATCACACGCACAATTAGCCCCGACATCGGTGCGAATGCTGGGCAGACTAAAGGAGCGCGATGACACAACAACATCTGGTAAGCGCCCCGCGGCCATCGGCAATCCGTTTTGCTCTGCCGCACGAGCGGATTTAAAAGACCTGGGAAAGTCCGGTAGAAAACGGGTTGCTACAGGTCACAGACGGACTTTCCCATGTCTGATCACTCCAGCGCGCTCTCATGATCAGGCCATCCTGACGCCATGCCGTTGTTTTTTGCCCCTCTCAGCATGCGCATCATCACACCCTCCATAGGGAGCCCTCAGGGCTGAAGTGCGATTCATCAATCCCTCGTTTAAGAGCATCGGAGATAAATGGCAAAAAAACAACAAACCCCGACTCACCTGCGCTTGCGTCTGATCATGCAGTGGCGGGCTGTGCCTGCAGCTTTAAAAGACAGTGTGATTGTTCAGCTGTGGGTCAACCTCTGCCAGGGGAAAGAGCCTCTTCCCCCCCCACACTGCTTTATCTTGGGCGTGTGACCGCAGCCGCAGAGTTGTTTTCTGTTGCCCCAGAAGGTCGGACCAGAACCAACAGGTTGAAATTAAATCAGAAGAGTTTTTGGCTAAACCTTGGGAAGAACTTCCTGACAGCCAGAGCGGTTCCTCAGTGGAACAGGCTTCCTCGGGAGGTGGTGGGTTCTCCTTCTTGGGAGGTTCTGAAGCAGAGGCTAGATGGCCATCGGACAGCAATGCTGATTCTGTGGACTTGGGCCGATCATGAGAAGGGAGGGCAGGAAGGGTTGCCTCAGTGCTTCGTTCTCGGGGCCCTTTCTTACACACCCAGGGAAATGCCGGTCGCCACTTTGGGGTCAGGAAGCAATTTTTCTCCGGGCCAGTTTGGCCAAGGATCCTGGGAGGGTTTTTTTTTGGGTCATCTTCTGGGCATGGAACAGCGGTCCCTGGGTGTGTGTGTTTCTGGGGGGTATTTGTGAATTTCCTGCATTGTGCAGGGGACTGGACTAGATGACTCTGGAGGTCCCTTCCAACTTGATGATTCTAAGAACTTGGCTGGATCTGACCAGGAGTCCATCTCCTCTATTCCCTGCTCAGCCTTCGTTTTTCAGGATCAGTCCTGGCATTTTGGAGGGCTAGATTTAGAACCAGTAGTCTGTGCTGCAGGTGTTTGTTCCGGCTTGTTCCATCACAACCTCCTCCTTCCCGCACGATAGAAGCCTTGGGAAACGTGGACCTGAGTCCGTGACACGATGGCTTCCGACGCCCAGGAGAACACATCGAATCTGAACAATTAACACTTGCTCAGTGTGCCAGCGATAGGGCTGCTCTGTCCGTTGGCTGCGGGGCTCTAGCAAATGGCGTGGGCACATGGCCGGGGAGACGCCTCTCCGAGAGCAAGCGGTCTTTCTTTCATTTGAATCTCATCAGGGATCACGATGGGGACTTTTCCACACCTACTTCATAGATTCGTTCTGAGCAGGTTCAGGCTAGCTTTCTTTCTGGTTTTGTTTAAAGGAGACCCCGTTGTCGGGCTTTGATTCTCTGCGGGTAGAAATTGCGAGCTCAGAAATTCGATCTTCCTGTTGTTATACCCTTTGGCAGCGGCTAGGCAGGAAGAATTCCACACTCTTTCTGTGTTGGCCTTGAACCGACAAGGTACCTAATTCTCAACATGGCCCAGTCGGGGAATACTTAAATCCAGAGGTCGGGGCCATGAACAGACCCGACAGAACGTCCCACAAGCCTACAAAGAAACAAACACCAGGTTTGTAGTAAAATCTGAAATCTAAATGAACAGAAGAAACAGAGGAGGAGGAGATGGGATTTATACCCCGCCTTTCACTACCCTTAGGAGTTTCAGAGCGGCTTACAAACTCCTTTCCTTTCCCCTCCCCCACAACAGACACCCTCCCTGTGAGGTAGGCAGGACTGAGAGAGGTGGGGGACTATGGGTTCCCCTCTGCAAGTACTAACAGGGTTGGACATCGATATCTTTGATCTTCAGATAACAGAGAATTAAACGGCGGCTTTGGAGGGGGTTTCTCCTCTCCCCAAACCCTGCCCTCCCCAAACCCCACCCCCAAATCCCCAGGAATATCCCAATCCAGAGTTGGCAACAGTAATGACTCGATAATGAAAAAAACACACAACAGCAATTTCAAACGCTTAATAATATCATAGCCTGAAATGCTACACAAAATATACAAAGGGAAAAGAAAGCAGTGGGGACTACAAAAGCGATATGGTTACTACAAAACGAATTTCCCATCTATTGTCTCCACATATCATCTGTTCGAGAAATATCATTATTGCAATTAACAGAATAATGAGTATTGTACTACCATGTGTTGTGGCTGTTAAGTTATTTAAAGGAATTTTTTTTAAAAAAAATGAGATTCTGGCTGGAGTGAAATGTTTTGCAGCTCACCCTTTGAAACAGCAGAAGGCTCCCAATATTGAGACTCCTAAAGGTTACAAGACAATTTTCTTAAAATAACTTCATTAGATTTGGAGAAGGTTCAACTAGATCGAGGGAAGGCCTTCACGTGTTTGAAGAAAGTTCTGGATTCTGTCAGAGACAAAGTTTTCTGTAGTTACCGTATTTTTTGCTCCATAAGACTCACTTTTTCTCCCCCCCAAAATGGGGGGGAAAGTGTGTGCGTCTTAAACCCCCCTCACCTTTCCCAAGCCACGGCACCAAGCAGAGCTAGGTGCGTCTTATGGTCAGGTGCGTTTTATGGAGCGAAAAATACGGTATATCTCTGTATCAGGCTCAACGGGAACATTGTAAATTGAGACTAATATGGCTGATGTAGGATTGCAGGTCCCTCAGATCAACAAGCAGTGGGGTGGCAGAAGAAGAAAAAGAAGAGATTGGATTCATATCCTGCCCCTCACTACCCAAAGGAGTCTCAGAGCAGCTTACAATCTCCATTCCCCTCCCCTCCCCACAACAGACACCCTGGGAGCTCTGACAGAAACTGCTCTTTTTCGAGAACAGCTGTGCCAGAACTACGGCTTGCTCAAGGTCATCCAGCAGGTGCAAGTGGAGGAGTGGGGAATCAAACCCGGTTCCCCCAGATTAGAGTCCATGCTCTCAACCACTTGAAAGCCAGTTTGGTGTCGTGGTCAGGAGCACTGACTCTAATCTGGGAGAACCGGGTTTGATTCCCCACTCCTCCACATGCAGCTGCTGGGGTGACCTTGGGCCAGTCACAAGTTGTCTCAGAGCTGTTCTCTCAAGGCCAGTTCTCAAGAGAGCTCTCTCAGCCCCACCTACCTCACAGGGTGTCTGTTGTGGGGAGGGGAAGGGAAAGGAGATTGTAAGCCACTCTGAGATTCTGTCGGGTAGTGAAGGGCAGGGTATAAATCTAATCTCCTCCTCTTCCTCCTCCTCCTCCTCCTCCTCCTCCTCCTCCTCTTCTTCTTCTTGCTTAATGCTCCTATATATTTGTTAGTTTTTAAGGTGTCGATAGATTCTTTTAAAATTTTCACCGCAATCGACACACTTACCCCAATAGATACCCCCACACACACCTGTTTTGAAAAGTGTGTGTTTGGGAAAAGGAGAAGGGCTTCCCAATAACGAATGAATGAAAACGTAAGAACATATTGAATCTATCATATGCGCTCCATTATCCCCCCTGGGGCTCTGAACAGATTCAACCACCACAACCGTATTTGACGTTCCGATTTCTCACAGAAAGCGGGTGATGGAAGATTCCAGCTCTGGGTATAGTAATGATCGCAGTGACCATAAAAACCATAACAATCATAAGCCATTCGCCCCCCCAATACTTCCCCCGCGACTGTTTTCCTCTTCCAGCAATTTAAATCCGAAGGGCACATTATTAAGATTTGTTTTACATTTTCACCAAGGCCCGTGAAAGAAAAGAGAGGGCTGATTTGCATAATTCATTTTTTTAATACAAGGGCCCTTTTATGTATTGCTTACCGCTACAACTTAATATCGTTCCCTTTAATATATACGCATTGATGTGACAGTAAAACAATGGCTTTCAAAGGACATGCCGGAAAAAATACGGAAAAGGATTTAGCATTTGTCTCCTACAGGTGTTTCCATGTACTTTATTAATCATTGAACGCAGGGAAGAAGAAGAGAAGAAGAGGAGATTGGATTTATACCCCGCCCTTCACTCCCCAAGGGAGTCTCAGAGCGGCTTACAAACTTCTTCCCCTTCCCCTCCCCACAACAGACACCCTGTGAGGTAGGTGGGGCTGAGAGAGCTCTGAGACAACTGTCCTTGAGAGAACAGCTGTGCCAGAACCATGGCTTGCCCAAGGTCATCCAGCCAGGTGCAAGTGGAGGAGTGGGGAATCAAACCTGGTTCTCCCAGATTAGAGTCCGCACACTTCACCACTACACCAAACTGGGAAGGGAGAGGGTAGTAGTTCAGGGATGCAATTGTTGGGAGTAGAGCTTTTCCTGTAGTGCTTCAGATTAATCCTCAACGTTTTGGGAAATTCCTGGGGATTAGGGGGTTAGACCCTGAGTTTGGGACAGGAGGAAGCTCCACAGGGAGTGTGAAGTCACAGAGACATCCTCCATCGCTGTCATTTCCTCCGAAGATCAGTTCTCATTTGGGGAGAATGCTGGGCTCCACTTTGAGGTTGGTAATCCTGAAGGACCAAAATGATTTCTTTCAGCGTCTAGTAACAATTCCGGATTCCGAGAGGCTGTCTAAGCTTGTAAAAATATGGCCAGTCACTCAGTCTCATGTTCTATTGTGGGCATTGCTCCCTCTAAGCTCTGGAGTCTTGAGCAAAAATTCTACTTTGTGGGCTACTGGCGTTAAAGTTGTGAGCGAGTGATTGGACTACTGCATAAATTAGTTTGCTCTGTAGCCTTCCTTCTGGAGCTAAGACAAAAATGTGTGAGCCGGAGGCTAAAAAACGGTGAGCTAGTTCACACTAACTCAGCTTAGCCACTGATGGACCTCTGCTCCAGATGTTTACCCAATTCCCTCTTGAAGCTATCCATGCTTGTAGCCGCCACCACCTGCTGTGGCAGAGAATTCCACATATTAATCACGCTTTGGGTGAAGAAGGACTTCCTTTTATCTATTCTAACCCGACTGCTCAGCAATTTCATGGAGTGCCCACGAGTTCTTGTATTGTGAGAAAGGGAGAAAAGTACTTCTTTCTCTACCTGCTCTGTCCCATGCATAATCTTGTAAATATTAACGATTCTGCAGATTTCCAACATTCTGCTGTTACCCTACAGGCTGCCATCAACATAAACACTATTAATACCATAGATGACACTTTTCCACACACACCCCACTTGTTAACCAACCAGCAATGGTGTGGCAAATATGATGCATATTCTCCATTTCGGTAAATATCCCCCCCCCCCAAAAAAAAAACCCTGTGACACTACAGGGCATGACCACCACATGTGGATACAGTCGCCTTGCTGGTTACAGTTTCTCCAACATTTTGTATTGTTTGGTGCCAGTTTGGTGTAGTGGCTAAGCTAGTTTGGTGTAGTGGTTAAGTGCACAGACTCTAATCTGGGAGAACCGGGTTTGATTCCCCACTCCTCCACTTGCACCTGCTGGATAACCTTGGGCAAGCCATAGCTCTGTACCAGCTGTTCTCTCAAAAACAGTTGTCTCAGAGCTCTCTCAGCCCCGCCTACCTCACATGGTGTCTGTTGTGGGGAGGGGAAGGGAAAGGAGTTTGTAAGCCGCTCTGAGAATCCAAGTGAGTGAAGGGCGGGGTATAAATCCAATCTTTTCTTCTTCATGTGGAGGAGTGGAGAATCAAACCTGGTTCTCCCAGATTAGAGTCCACGCTCCTAACCTCTACAGCAAACTGGCTCTCCATTTCAAGACAATACGTTCATTTTAAAAGGCATCGTGTTCCACCATAAACTATGAAGAATTACTATGAAGTATGGCATCACTCCTTGAGATTTCTGTGGTCGGCTCCGCCACTGGTGGCAGCCATTTTCTGACCGCATCCACCACCCTGTGTCAGAATTCCAAAGGTGTCCGCGGGCCCAAAAAACGTTGGGGACCTCTCTTCTCGACCTTATGACGGAAGAGGAAAAGCTTGTGAGAAAAGCCAGCAGACTGCCTCAGAAACCGCAGAAGATGACCCACACCGTGCCACAGGGCGGAGCCGTTATCCAAAGAAACTGAGAGCTAGAGGAAGAACCAGCACCCCTCTTTGAAGACAAGACAGCAATCCACTCCTATTAGAATTAATGGGGGTTTGGTCATTGCCGGCACTGGGGAACGGCAGATAGCTCTCTCCAGGCCGCTTTCTGTAGACAAGAACTGACGTCTCTCAAGCTGAAGCCGGAGTAAAACCCCTGAAAAGAGTAGCAGGAGAAGGAGCGCAACCACAGATTGCATTGAAATTGCCGCTGAATGGTTATTATTTGCCCAGGAAATTCCCCTCCCACCACCGTCTCCCCCCCCCCCCCCAAATCCTATTAATGGTAATGTGAGCCGGACTCAATCAAAACCCGGAGATAGGGCAATAATGGCTTAACAAATTTATTTTGCGAGAGTAATATCTTTAGGGAGAGGGAAATGATAGCCATTTCGAGAAGATGGCCCCTTGAAAATGAAGAATCAGGGCTCCATTAAGGGACAATGAAAGGATTCGGCAGAGGTGGATCAAGCAGAGAGGAAGGGACCTTGCCGAAGGGCTTTTTGCAAGGGGCGGTGGGTTTGGGCTTGTTCTTACTATGGGGGCAAACCTCACAGATCTGTATTGAGGCCACAGAGTTTCTCCCTGTGTGTAGCTGGACAGAAGGAGGAGGAGGAGACTGAATTTACAACACCCCCTTCACTACCCGAAGGAGTCTCAGAGCGGCTTACAAACTCCTTTCCCTTCGCCTCCCCACGACAGACACCCTGTGATCAATGCTAAGCTGTGGAGTCTTCTGAGCAAAAATTCTACTTTGTGAGCTACTGGCCTCAAACTTGTGAGCAAGCGATTTGGCTGCCTCATAAATTAGTTTGCTCTGGAGCCATCCCTCCTGAGCTAGACAGAAATGTGGGAGCTGGAGGCTAAAAATCGTGTGAGCTAGCTCACACTGACTCAGCTTAGAGGGAACACTGCCTGTGAGGTAGGTGGGGCTGAGAGAGCTCTTTCGAGGACTGCTCTTCAGAGAACAGCTCTGAGGGAACTTGTGACTGACCCAAGGTCATCCAGCAGCTGCATGTGGAAGAGTGGGGAATCAAGCCCAGTTCTCCCAGATTAGAGTCTGCACTCCTAGCCACTACACCAAACTGGCTCTTTTACACATCTGCCTCCTATTTTGACATATTTATTGCTTCACTGTCCCCCCCCCCCCCCAAAAAAATTAAATCCAAACAAATGGTGACCACCATATAAACTTAGCTTGTTAAATATCTTTGTTAAGTTGTATGCTAATTTGCTGTTCACCAGAAGGAGAAGAAGAGGAGGAGGAGGAGGAGATTGAATTTACACCCCGCTCATCACTACCCGAAGGAGTCTCTGAGTGGCTTACAAACTCCTTTCCCTTCCCCTCCCCGAAACAGACACCCTGTCAGGTAGGTGGGGCTGAGAGAGCTCCTTCAGGAACTGCCTTTGAGAGAACAGCTCTGAAAGAACTTGTAACTGACCCAAGGTCACACCAGCAGCTACATGTGGAGGAGTGTTAAAGCAAAGAGATTGAAGGCATGGACCATGTACATCTCTTGTCAAGTTTACCAGGATTTACGTGCTTTTCACTTCATTCCTATACTGCGATCCTCGGAGGGCAAATCCTCAGAAAGTATAATAATGAACTTCTTAGCCTCAAATAGGGCCGATACCATTGAAGTGGTAACCAACTTCCTTTATAGTGCATATAGGAGGAGAAGTTTGTTTGGTCAGAATGTTTAATTAACTGTTTTGTCTTCTTTCCTTTTTGTATACCTGAGCTAAGGCTGTTGTTATGCCAGTAAAGGTCTGTGGTTGTTGTGGTGGTGGTTATATTTGGAGGAGTGGGGAATCAAGCCCAGTTCTCCCAGATCAGAGTCCACACTTTTAACCACTACCCCAAACTGGCTCTCCTTGAATTGAACCTGGGATCTTTAGCACACAAAGCAGAGGCTCTACCACCAAGGCACAGCCGAGTTACCTAGCAGGTTAAGTTTGGAAAGGTAAAGGTAAAGGTTTCCCTTGCTCGAAAGCCAGTCAAATCTGACTCTAGGGATGCGGGGCTCATCTCCGTTTCCAAGCCGAAGAGCCAGCGCTGTCCGAAGACGTTTTTGTGGTCATGTGACCGGCATGACTAGACGCCAAGGCGCACGGAACGCTGTGGCCTCCCCACTGAAGTGGTACCTGTTTATCTACTTGCAATTTCTTGCTTTCGAACTGCTAGGTCGGCGTGAGCTGGGGCCAGAGACGGGAGCTCGCTCTGTCACGTAGCACTCGGTTCTCGACCTGCTGAACTACCACTCTGCAATTCAGCATCTTAACCACTTGAGCCACTGCAGTCCCAGTTTGGAAAACTTAACGTTAATTAACTTGCAAATGAACCTAGTGTGTTTTAAGCTCAGCTGAGCCGACAGGCGTTTCTCCCGAGCCCCTCTTCCACAGAGGAAAACACTGACTATTTTGCAAAGCCATTGCAGGCTGAAACCCAATGCCGGCCTACGAAAATAATAAAGCAAAGCTGTAAATACACTCCAACCAAAGTGACTGATATTTTTTAATATTCTACATCTCTGAGCCTCCGTGGGCTCTCTCTTTCTCGGCCGGGCAATTAAGAAAAGACGTTCTCTTCCTTGGATTGGAAAAAAAGCAGACGCTCTGAGAGCGAGCGCTATGGTATGGATGGGGGAGATCCTATATCTGACACTTAATTTCCTGCTCTCGATTGCTCAGACGCCGTCCTGCT
This sequence comes from Lepidodactylus listeri, assembly GCA_029233225.1. Classification (NCBI taxonomy): domain Eukaryota; kingdom Metazoa; phylum Chordata; class Lepidosauria; order Squamata; family Gekkonidae; genus Lepidodactylus; species Lepidodactylus listeri. The sequence continues at coordinate 7,698,359 of JARCFY010000008.1, read as the reverse complement.
CCTCATGAGCGTGCAACGGCCAAAGAGGGCGCAGGAAAGACACCAGCCCTGTGTGCTTTTTTAAGTCATCAAAGTTTCTCCTTTCTTTTTTTAAAAAAGCCATCTGTTCAATCCCATTCTCTTTCAGATGTGATCAGCAATAAAAGCAGCTGGGCTGGATATTCTGGGGAGGTGGAGAAGGGGACCTTAGTAGGGTTGCCGGCCTCCAGGTGGTGGCTGGAGATCTCCTGGGATCACAACTGATCGACAGGTGATCAATACATCTGCATCTGCATCCATCGTAGTTACTTCGGTCAGATTCTATCCCTATCTCTTATCTACCCTGTATAGAATGTATAGTATTGTACACCCGGAGGACATGGCTGCTTTGGAAGGAGGAGTCTACGGCATTGAAGCCCCTCCCCTTCCCACCAGCTTGGTGCAGTGGTTAAGAGCGGCGGACTCTAATCTGGAGAACCGGGTTTGATTCCCCACTCTTCCTTCCCATGAAGCCAGCTAGGTGACTTTGGGCTAGCTGCAGTTCTCTCAGAGCTCTCAGCCCCACTTGCCTCACAGAAAGAGGAAGGGAAGGTGATCGTAAGCCACTCTGAAACTCCTTTGGGTAGCGAAGAGTGGGGTATAAAACCAACTCCAACTCCTCCTCCTCCTTCTTCTACATGAGTAGACTGATGATCTCAAGAAACTGCTTCCTGCCTTCTGTTCTCATCTCTCTGTCTCTGTCTCTCTCTCTCTCTCTCAAACACACACACAAAGAAGGAGTACATCTTTGGCACCATGGATGTAGGACACTCATCTCTGCATCTGCATCCATCATAGTTACTTCAGTCAGATTCCATCCCTATCTCTCATCTACCCTGAATAGAATGGTAAAGAACTCTTTATTGGTTTTGAAACGGACAAGTGGCTCTGTGTCACTCTGTAACATGAAGTAAAACAGTTCAGGTATTCTACGATCCTTTAAGAATAACTGAGCAACTCGGGTTGTAGTCAGAGACTATATGGATCTGTTCAGTTCATATAATCTTCTAGCCATGTATAAAAGCTAGACCACGTGTTGTGAAATTTCTCTTCCTAGAAACCCTTTAAAAATAAAGCCAGTTTGTCCATTTCCGCAGTTTCCAGTATTTTACTTACAATGTCTTCTTTTAAAGAGACTTCATCCTTTCTCCAATATTTGGCATATAATATTCTCGCAGTTGTTATTACATGAATAATCAAATAAAAGTGCTCATTTCTACAACTTTCTGGTCTTCTATTCAATAAAAATAGCTCCAGAGTAAAAGGTATCGTAATCTTTAACATTTTTGTAAAATTCCACTTATCCAGGCCCAATACTTTTTAACTCTATCACAAGTCCACCACATATGATAAAAGGACCCAACACCTTTTTTGCATTTCCAGCAAGAATTTGACATATTAGGGTAAAATCTTGCTAACCTATCTGATGTCATGTCCCACCTGTAAAACATTTTATACATATTTTCTTTCTTTCTTACATGACGTCTCCGTGGTCATGTGGCCGGCATGACTAGACGCCGAGGCGCATGGAACGCTGTGACCTCCCCACCGAAGCAGTACCTATCTATCTACTTGCAATTTCTTGCTTTCGAACTGCTAGGATGGCAGGAGCTGGGGCCAGAGACAGGAGCTCACTCCGTCACGCGGCACTCTGGTCTCGAACTGCTGACCTTCCGATCTGCAGTTCAGTGTCTTAACCACTTGAGCCACTGCAGCCCCTATTGAGGATAGGGACCCCACTCCAAAGAAGAACGGGATAAAAAAAAGGAATGAGATGAAAATGCAGTGTTATAAGGCCATGAAGTTACAGTTTTTTCACTCCGTAAAACTCTTGCACCAACTTATTTAACACTTCCTGGTACCTCTGGTTTCTTATGTTCCATTAGCAGTTCAGACAAAGCAAAACACATCTTTGTCTCCTTGAGGTGCTTTGTAATTAATTTTCTTCACCTTCCACACTGCCTACACAAACTCACATAAATTTAACCTTGGGGTGCTTGTTTAAGGATTTAATTGGGTGTTATATAAGGAAGCTTGGAGACTTTGTTGAGAAAGGTGAGCTGCAAAGCCAAAGTAAATAAATGAAAGCTTCTCAGTTTACCTGTTCTTGTTCAACTGCTATATTTCTGGTAATTCACGGGCAGCGTTAAAGAGACACTGAAACTTGGGTAGGGAATCCAGGCCTCTTGCCAGCTTCTGTGCTGATATGTTCCTTCCGGGTACAATCCAGAAGTGACAATGGGTAGCTCTAGGAATCCCTGGAAACTCTATAGTTTGACCATAGAGTTTCTAGTGATCCCTAGAACTACCCATTGTCAATTCCGGGTTCTATCCAGAAGTGATGTAGTGAAGTCGCTGATGTCACACACATTCCATGCCCCTGCCCCCCTAACCCTCCGACTGGTCACCAGGCTCAGCCTGGCAGCTATATGGGGTGAGTGTTCTCCCAAAATGTCAAAGGTTTATGAGGGTATGACCAATTTTTCATTTGTTTCTTTAAAGCCCCATCTGGAAATGTGGCAAGGCAGTATGGAAGTCTAGGGAGTTCCTCCATACCAAATCCCATCCTTCTGGAAAGGTTGCTTTCTGCTTAGGCGTAACAACCAAATTCATTCTTATTTTGGCTGGCTGGACATGGAGAGTAGGGTTGCCAGCCTCCAGGAGGGACCTGAAGATCTCTTGGAATTACAATTGATCTCCAGTCTAGAGAGATCAGCTCCCCTAAAGAAAAGCACCGCTTTGGAGGGTGGATTGTTTGGCATTAGACACAGCTGAGGGCCCTCCCGTCTCCAAACCCCACCCTCCCCAGGTTCCACTCCACAAAAAAACCTCTAGGAAGTTCCAATACAGAGTTGGCAACCATAATGGAGGGGGAAGGAATTCACACTTGACTGCCTTTTGCTTGTTGACTGTAGCTTGAAGGGCAGTGATGCCCTGTCTTCTTGGTGCGTAGGGGGCAACAGTGGAAGGGCTTCTGGAGTTGAGGTCCTGCTGGTGGACCTCCTTATGGCACCTGGGTTTGGGCCACTGTGTGACACAGAGTGTTGGACAGGATGGGCCATTGGCCTGATCCCACATGGCTTCTCTTGCGTTCTTATAGTCCCGCTGGTGGACCTCCTGATGGCACCTGGGTTTTGGCCGCCGTGTGACACAGAGTGTTGGACTAGAGGGGCCATTGGCCTGATCCAACATGGCTACTCTTGTGTTCTTATGCGACCACCAATGAAGGTCCAGGGGTGCAACTCAGACCCAGGCAATGGCAAACCACCTTTGCTCGTCTCTTGTCTTGGAAACCCTGTAGGGTCGTCATAAGTGTTCAGGGACTTGACGGCACTTCCCGCCACCAAGAAGAAGGACGCCTTCTCTGCCTGACATCTTCTGAGACAACCTCCTGAGCAAGCCATAAAATCCACGGGGATTTCATACCAATTGTATGTGTGGATCACCTAGAGCCAAAAATGTGTTTCTCACGGAAACCAGATTGACGGGTTCCAAGGGTCACTCCCTGTAATTCCCCTGTTAAAGAAACACCACCCGAAATTCTGCAAATGCCATAAGAACACAATCTGAATTTAGCTGCAATCGTGTGGGCTCTGGGACTGTTAGCAAGCCATCCCATTTAACTACCCCCTCCTTGGAAAACGTCACCTGTTGCTTTCTGCATCTCAGATCTCTGCCTAAGGGATAGAAAGAGGGCCCAGCAGGTATTCCTCCAAGTCGGGTTCCCCCCTCTGGGTTGGGAAATACCTGGAGATTTGAGGGGGGGGGGTGGCTGGGGGAGGTGGAATTTGTGGAGGGGTGGGAACTCAGGAGAGAGATATGATTGCATATGGTCCACCCTCCAAAACTGCCAGTCTTTCCAGGGGAACTGTTAAGAACACAAGAGAAGCCAGTGTTGGATCAGGCCAGTGGCCCATCCAGTCCAACACTCGGTGTCACACAGTGGCCAAAAACACCAGGTGCCCCCAGGAGGTCCAGCAGTGGGGCCAGGACGCTAGAAGCCCTCCCATTGTTGCCCCCCTCCCATCAAGCACCAAGAATACAGAGCATCACTGCTCCAGACATAAGAACATAAGAGAAGCCGATGTTGGATCAGGCCAGTGGCCCATCCAGTCCAACACTCTGTGGCACACAGTGGCCAAAAACACCAGGTGCCCTCAAGAGGTCCCCTCAGCCATCGTTTCTCCAAGCTAAAGAGCCCCAAAGCACTTCAACCTTTCTTCACAGGGAAAGCGTTCCAACCCTTTTATCATCCTAATTGCCCTTTTCTGCACTCTTCCCAATGCCGCTGCCTGGAGATCCGTTGCCATTCCAGGAGATCTCCAGCTACCACCTGGAGGCTTGCACCCCTCTTTTCCAGGCCAGTTGGCAACCCTGCTGACAAGCCGAGAAACACGCTCAGTGTTAAAATAGGCAAGGCTGTGCTTGGAGTGTGAGGAGCAGAAGGCCTGTAATTTTTTTTTACACCCAATACACAGACCCAACAACCATGGCAACTAAAAGCCGACTGGGGGGGGGGGTGGTTTGGGTTTGAAAAAGCGGGGTGGGAATTGAAAAGCGACATTGTTTAGACTGTGCATTTTCTACTGACCTCCTCCCATTTTTCTCTGGTTCGTGCCTGGAAATGTCTTTCCAAGGCCTGGGAGAAGCCGGGGAGGGAAAGGGGGGGGGGGGGGACACACATTCTTGCATGAAGTTCGCTCCCTGCCTTTGGTTGCTAAGCAATCCGTGTGCTCTTCGGAGCCACTCAGAGAGACCCTTGGCTGCCGCGTCTCACCATTTCATTTGCAATTTAAATTCCCTGACAGGCAGAAGCAGCCAAGCTGTTCGCTGAAGATTGCAAAAAAAGAAGAAGAAAAACCCAGCAAAAAATAAGGGGGTGGGGGGGGGGGAGAAAAAGAAAGAAGCTATATTGAAATACAGGGAATATTGAGTGCCTCAAGCCCTTCGAAGATTTCTCCCTTTGATAGTTCAGGGGGAAGATGAGATGGGGAAGGAGAAAGTGGAGGGTGGGCGAAGCGATGGTGGGACGGAGAGGTGAGCTGACTCCAGGCCCAGTTCGTTTCTGCAGCAGGGTGGGAAAGTTGGCCCAGGAAAGGATTTTGTATGTTGGCATCATTTATACCTGCCTTTCTCCAGTTCTGGCTGGAGATCCTGGAGGTTTTTTGTCACCTTCTGGGCATGGAACTGGGGTCACTGGGAGTGTGGGGGAGGGAGGTGTTTGTGAGTTTCCTGCCTTGTGCAGGGGGTTGGACTAGATGACCCTGGAGGTACCTTCCGACTCTGTGCTGCTATGATTCTCCCTCATCAGGAACCAAAATGGCTCGTGTTGGTCTCTCAGGAGCAGGCCTTGAAAGAGCTGGGGGATACAGAAGGTAGAGGAAGAAGTCCTTTTCTCCCTTTCTCACAAGACAAGAACTCGTGGGCACTCCATGAAATTAAGAAACAGATCAAAGGATGTACTTCTTCACCCAAAGAGTCATTAACACGTGGCATTCACTGCCACACTGCTACAAGCTTAGACGGCTTCAAGAGGGATTTGGATAAACATCTGGAGCAGAGGTCCATCAGTGGCTATTAGCCACAAGGCAGAGATAGGATCTCTCAGTCTGGGGCAAGTGATGCGCTGTCTTCTTGGTGCTTGGGAGGAGAGGGCAACAGTGGGAGGGCTTCTAGAGTCCTGGCCCCACTGGTGGACCTCCTGAGGGCACCTGGTGTTTTTGGCCACTGTGTGACAGAGTGTTGGACTGGATGGGCCACTGGCCTGATCCAACATTGGCTTCTTTTATGTTCTTATATGGAGCAGAGGTCCATCAGTGGCTATTAGCCACAAGTTATAGATGGAACACTCTGTCTGGGGCAAGTGATGCTCCGTATTCTTGGTGCTGGGGGGGGGGGGGTAAGAGTGGGAGGGCTTATGGTGTCCTGCCCCCGCTGGTGGACTTCCTGATGGCACCTGGTATTTTTGGCCACTGTGTGACACCGTGTGTTGGACTGGAGGGGCCACTGGCCTGATCCAAAAGAGCTTCTCTTCTGTTCTTATGTCTGGGGCAAGTGATGCTCTGTATTCTTGGTGCTTGGGCGGGGGCAACAGTGGGGGGGGGGGCTTCTGGAGTTCTGGCCCTGCTGGTGGACCTCCTGATGGTACCAGGGTCTTGGCCACTGTGTGACACATAGTTTTGGACTGGATGTACCATTGGCTTGATCCAACACAACCTCTCTTATGTTCGTAACTCTTCAACGTTCCAGGCAGGAGCTCTGTTTAACAGGCTGCATTTAAAATCCGCACAGCCAATCAGAATCCCTGCTGGGCAAGTGCCCCACCTATCCCCTTCCACTTTCTAAAAACACTTTGCAGGCACCAGGAAGGGTGTCGGCAGATTCCGTGGTGCCTAGGGGTCCCCTGAGATGGAGGCAGATAACATTGCTTGGTAAATAACATCCCATTAAGCCTCTCTCTCTCTTTTTTTTTTAAATAGGACAATTTCCCCCCTCTAGGCACTTGGGCAACCCTTGAGGCCAGGAAGTATAGAAAGACATCTCGACTTTAGGGAAGCCTTTGGAACTCCCTGGCTCAGTGTTTCTCATCTACAGCTCCTTGGCCAGAGCAAGTATAGGAAAGAAAGGGTAGAAAGATGGAGGGTTTGGAGATGGGGGAGAAAAGTGATGGGCAGGTTCCCCTCGGCAATGACTTCTGCGCTGAGTTGAGCCCAATTGGTTGAGGGTTGCCATCCTCCAGGTGGCACCGGGAGAGCTCCTGCTATTACAGTTGATCTCCAGACGGCAGAGATCAGATCCCCCGGAGAAAATGGCTGCTTTGGAGGGGGGACTCTATGCCATCGTACCCTGCTGATCTCCTTCCCCTCCTCAAACTCTGCCCTCTCCAGACTCCACCCCCCCCAAATCTTCAGGAATTTCCCAATCCGGAGCTGGCAACCCTAAGGGGGTTAATCTGGCCCCATTCTAAATGGAATCCAAACCAGCGCACTGAGACCAAGCCCATTCCGAGCCAAGCCCATTCCGAGCCAAGCCTATTCTGAGCCAAGCCCATTCCGAGCCGAGCCTGCCATTGCCAACTAGAGATTGCCAACTGGCCCGAAGCAAAATGCCCTTTGATAGGAGTTTAACAGTCGGAAATGGACGGCTGATGCTTTCCGTGGCACAGAGCTAAATAACATCACCCTGTAAATAAAATGCTCATTAAAGCTCGATTAAAAGGAACAGGACATTCTGCTCCGGGCCAGTTGGCAACCCCATTAAGGCCAGCTTTTCAACTACCTTTAATATCAGCTTGATTATCAGCAAGGATCAGGTGATGTGATTCAGCTCCAGGCCATGAAAAAGCTTCCCTTGACCATTTCTGCATCTTAAACATCTGTTAAAGGGACCGGACTCTTTCGTCAGGTGGCCAACTTAGCAGAGCTCCATGGAGTTAGAGATGCCAGGCTCCAGGCGGGATCCCCTAGAATTATAACTTGACTTGGAGTCTTGTGTGCAGTTCTGGAGGCCTCCCTTCCAAAAGGATGGAGGAACACAGAGAGATTGGTGGTGGAAAGTGCCATTAAGCTGAAGCTAACTTATGGTGACCCATAGGGTTTTCAAGGTGAGAGATGTTCAGAGGTGTTTGCTATTGCCTGCCTCTATGTTAACATCCCTGGACTTCCTTGGTGGTCTCCCATCCAAGTTCTAATTAGGGCTGACCCAGCTTAGCTTCCAAGATCTGGTGAGACTGGGCCAGCCTTGGCCATCCAGATCAAGGCAAGAGACATCCAGAGGTGGTTGGCCACTGCACGCCTCTGCATAGGAACCCTGGACTTTGTCAGCTAATGCTGCCATCCCCTGCCCGGGAGGTGGGATGAGCGAACGTTGTACGTCAGGACTGTGGAATGTTACGTTATATTTCTCATGGCATGCTTATCGCTCTCTGAGCTACTCAGACCTTGAGACACTGAGAGCCAGTTTGGTGTAGTGGTTAAGTGCGCAGACTCTAATCTGGGAGAACCGGGTTTGATTCCCCACTCCTCCACTTGCACCTGGCTGGATGACCTTGGGCAAGCCATAGCTCTGTACCAGCTGTTCTCTCAAGGACAGCTTGGGAAAGAGCTCTCTCAGCCCCACCTACCTCACAGGGTGTCTGTTGTGGGGAGGGGAAGGGAAAGGAGTTTGTAAACCGCTCTGAGACTCCCTTGGGGAGTGGAGGGCGGGGTATAAATCCAATCTCTTCTTCTTCTTCTTGGTGCCGGCCCTTGTATCTATTCTCCTGTCTGATTCTTATGCTTCCCGCTTCTTTCCCTGGGAACTGTAAACCAGTATTTTAAGCGCCTTTTTCTCTGACCTGATTATTGGTTTCCATGCCTTACCAGACACTTTTTGAATTCTGTATAACTATCTTGAATGAGGCGGTGCCTGCCATTACTAACACAAGAAGTGCAGATGACCATAGCAGACCTTTCTCAATAAAGCATTCTTGTTTAAGGGCACTTTTTGGTGACTGACTCTGTAGGACTTTCACAGACTTTCTTGGTGGCCTCCCATCCGAGTACTAAACAGGGCTGACCCTGCTTAGCTTTTGTGATCTGCTGAGATCAGGCTAGCCCATACCATCCAGGTTAGGTCAGTCAGTAAATACCCTCCACTTAACGGAAGATGCAGCTTTCTTTGGTTATTGGATGCCTGATGGGAGTTTTCTGTTTAGAAAAGAGATGATTAAAAATGGGAGGCATGATAGAGGTTTATACAATCATGCACGGAGTGGAAAGAGTTGAGAAAGAGAACTGTCCTGTGTTGGCTAGGCAGGATATAAGTCTAAATAAATAAACTCTGCAGAGGCAGGCAATGAATGGCAAGCCTCCTCTGCTTTCCATTTGCCTTGGAAGTCCCTTGCTGGGGTCTCCATAAGTCGGTTACAACTTTTTTTTTTTGGATGGCACATACACATCAGCACTTTCGCACTCATTAAATAATTCACTTTTAATCCACACCTCATGCATTTCACGACTGTTTTTTAATGTGCGAAAAGGCAAAACCCTCCCACAAACAATTGCTGAACTACAGTGAAAATGGATTGAAAGTGCATTATTCAGTGAAAGCATTAATACACGAAGCCTAGTTCATTGGGTGTCTTAAAGTATATGGACACACTGGGACTTGTGGTCACTGATAGGGCATCTGCTTGGCAGGCAGATGGTCCCAGGTTCAATCCCCGGCATCTCCAGTTAAAAGGACCGGGCAGGAGGGGATGGGAAAGACCTCAGCCTGAGACCCTGGAGAGCCATGAAGTGGGTCTGTAGCTCAGTGGCAGAGCCTCTGCTTGGCATGCAGGAAGTTCCAGGTTCAATCCCTGGCATCTCCAGTTGAAAGGACCAGGCAGGAGCTGATGTGAAAGACCTCAGCCTGAGACCCTGGAGAGCCATGAAGTGGGTCTGTAGCTCAGTGGTAGAGCCTCTGCTTGGCATGCAGGAAGTTCCAGGTTCCATCCCCGGCATCTCCAGTTAAAAGGACCAGGCAGGAGGTGATGTGAAAGACCTCAGCCTGAGACCCTGGAGAGCCATGAAGTGGGTCTGTAGCTCAGTGGTAGAGCCTCTGCTTGGCATGCAGGAAGTTCCAGGTTCCATCCCCGGCATCTCCAGTTAAAAGGACCAGGCAGGAGGTGATGTGAAAGACCTCAGCCTGAGACCCTGGAGAGCCATGAAGTGGGTCTGTAGCTCAGTGGTAGAGCCTCTGCTTGGCATGCAGGAAGTTCCAGGTTCCATCCCCGGCATCTCCAGTTGAAAGGACCAGGCAGGAGTTGATGTGAAAGACCTCAGCCTGAGACCCTGGAGAGCCATGAAGTGGGTCTGTAGCTCAGTGACAGAGCCTCTGCTTGGCATGCAGGAAGTTCCAGGTTCAATCCCCGGCATCTCCAGTTAAAAGGACCAGGCAGGAGTTGATGTGAAAGACCTCAGCCTGAGACCCTGGAGAGCCATGAAGTGGGTCTGTAGCTCAGTGGTAGAGCCTCTGCTTGGCATGCAGGAAGTTCCAGGTTCAATCCCCGGCATCTCCAGTTAAAAGGACCAGGCAGGAGGTGATGTGAAAGACCTCAGCCTGAGACCCTGGAGAGCCATGAAGTGGGGCTGTAGCTCAGTGGTAGAGCCTCTGCTTGGCATGCAGGAAGTTCCAGGTTCAATCCCCGGCATCTCCAGTTAAAAGGACCAGGCAGGAGTTGATGTGAAAGACCTCAGCCTGAGACCCTGGAGAGCCATGAAGTGGGTCTGTAGCTCAGTGGCAGAGCCTCTGCTTGGCATGCAGGAAGTTCCAGGTTCCATCCCCAGCATCTCCAGTTTAAAAAGGACCAGGCAGGAGGTGATATGAAGGACCTCCACCTGAGACCCTGGAGAGCCATGAAGTGGTCTGTAGCTCAGTCGCAGAGCCTCTGCTTGGCATGCAGGAAGTTCCAGGTTCCATCCCCAGCATCTCCAGTTAAAAAGGACCAGACAGGAGGTGATGTGAAAGACCTCAGCCTGAGACCTTGGAGAGCCATGGAGAAGGGCTGTGGCTCAGTGACAGAGCCTCTGCTTGGCGTGCAGAAGGTCCCAGGTTCAATCCCCGGCATCTGCAGTTGAAGGGACCAGGTGGTAGGTGATGTAAAAAACCTCTGCCTGATAGCCACTGCCAGTCTGGTGGACCAAGGATCTAATTCAGGGGAAGGCAGCTTCATGCTTTTGTTCTCTGAGCCACCCTGAGTCTCATTGGAAAAGGCCAGCTGGAAATAAAGTAAAGAAAGTAATATATCCTGCTCGCTCTGTTTTTCAGCAAATCCCAGTTTTTTCCCAAGCAGGCTCAAATCGCTGTGTGTTATCTTGCTTCTGAACAGAAGAGGGCGCCCTGATCCACTTTAGCTAAGCAGCCGGCAAGCTTTGAATGCAGAGGACTGAGAATTGTTGTGGAGCTAAAATGATTCAAACCCAGGTAGGCAAGGGGAAGATTTCAGACACAGGAGGCCAAGGGTGTAAAACGGAAGGCCTACATGTGGGGAGGGAAGGATCTGTACAGAACCTTGGGGTCAATTGCAGAGAAAAGTTTAGCCCATAACCAGGGGTCATTTTGTAGAAAAAGAGGTGCAGGAGCTCATTAGCATAACTCATTAGCATAACTCATTTGCATATATCACACCCCCTAACATACCGGAAGGGTGTCAGAAGGCAACACCCACCCCTCAGGCTCCACTCCACAGGTGAGTGAAACTGACCTGCTCTTCCTCCGTTCCCTTCCCCATCCAATACTTTGTGCAATAAAAATAAGCGTAAAGAACACACCCTCAGTCTCTTCCTGCTCCCTTGAAACCACCAGGTTTCAAGTAGACTTGAGATACCCAGGACATGTGCACCACCCATCCCTTCCCCTTCCCCTCCCCACAACAAGACACCCTGTGAGGTAGGTGGGGCTGAGAGAGGTCTTTTGAGAACTGCTCATGAGAGAACAGCTCTGAGAGAACTTGTGACTGGCCCAAGGTCACACCAGCAGCTGCATGTGGAGGAAGAGTGGGGAATCAAACCCGGTTCTCCCAGATTAGAGTCCAACTCCTGACCACTACACCAAACTGATGGGGTGGAAGCTGCTGAAGGGTTGGTGAGATTTCTCCAGTACTTCTGTGCCATGTGCCCAGATTAAAAACGGTATACTTAGAAAATTTATATGCCACCTTGAGCAAGTCTCTGGAAACGCAGCACACAGTCATAAAAGGAACAATGATAAGATTATCAATATTAAAACAAAACATTAAAAACAATAAAGACCCTAGCAGGGCTTTCCCCCGGGGCGCTGCACCTCTGCACTGCTCGGGGAAGCCGAGGAGGGGGCGGGGCTTGGTCATGTGCCCGCCCCCTGGGCTCCTCACTCCCGGAGCTGCGCTCCTGTGCGCTCCCGCTCCAATGGACCCCTGCCCATATCTAGAGAAAAGAAAACATCAACTTCCCTCCCTGTAGTTCTGCATCTCGGTCACAAAAATGAGAAGCGCACATACTGGATGGGGATAGATTCAGGCAGGTAGCCGTGCTGGGGTGAAGCAGCAGGACAAAATTTGAGTCCAGTGGCACCTTTAAGACCAGGAAAGCTTAATTCTGGAGATAGTGTTTCCATTGATTCCTAGAACTACCCGTGTTGTACCTAGAAGGGATGTGCTGGCTCAGAGGGAGTTGGCAGTTAGACAAAAATATTCTCCCCATGCTACCCAAGCAGCAGCAAGCGACAGCAGCATTCAGCGGGAAGTTCTAGAGATGCCAGCCTCCAGGTGGGACCTGCGGATCCCCCGGAATTACAGCTCATCACCAGACTACAGAGATCGGTTCGCCTGGAGAAAATGGCTGCTTTGGAGGGTGGACTCTGTGGCATTGCATCCCACTGAGGTTCAGGGATGCCAGCCTCCGGGTGGGACCTGGGGATCCCCCAGAATTACAGCTCATCATCAGACTATCGAGTCAGTTCCCCTACAGAAAATGGACCTTTTGGAGGGTGGACTCTATGGCCTTGTATCCCACTGAGGTTCAGGGATGCCAGCCTCCAGGTGGGACCTGGGGATCCCTGGAATGACAGCTCATCATCAGACTACAGATATCAGTTCCCCTGGAGAAAATGGTTGCTTTGGAGGAGGGTGGACTCTCTGGCATTGTACCTCATTGAGGTCCCAACTCCCCAGGGTCCATCCCTAAATCTCCAGGAGTTCCACACTCCGGATCTGGGAACCATATCTCCCCATCCCTCACTAATGGTTGGGGGAGGGGACCTGGTAACCCTTCCTGGTTTTAAAGCATGGAAGTCCTCCAGGAGACCAGTGGCAAGTCTTCTCGTGAGGGACCCGGTGACCATTTCTTGGGGCTTGAACAGGGTCCAAGTGGAAGTCCACGAGGAACGGAAGAAAGGCAAGCCGATGATGTCCCTCGTCAAAGGAGACAGCATGAGGATTTTAATTTTATTAATTTATTTTCAATTCTTGATGTCCCACTTTCTTTCCTTAGACTCCGGTGGACCTCATGGGTCCACCAGTGGTCCGACCCAGCAGGGCAACTTCCTGTCTTCACTGGTCTCATCCTGTCAGCAGAAGGGAGCGGGCTAATGATTGGTTGCAATGTACTACTAGGCCTCCCTTTGAATTCTGTAGAACTATCCTGATTCCACAAGTGTCAGCCATTACTAACACAAGACGTGCAGATGACCATAGCAGACCTTTCTCAATAAAGCTTTCCTGTTTAAGGACACTTGTTGGGGACTGACTCCGTGGGACTCTCACAATGTTCCAGCGTTTTTCAAAAACTCTATGGTAAAACGATAGAGGGTTTTTAAAAAAAAAAAATGCCTAGAGCATCTAAATATGTCACTTCTGGTGATGCTATAGCAACCGGAGGTAGAGTGTCCTCAATGCAGATGAGGCCATCTAGTCCAACCACCACCTCCCCGGTCACTACAGGGAATACAAAGACAGAGGATTCCCAAAAGATGGATGACCAGTAGGGTTACTACCTGTGTAGAGAGAGAAAAATGTCCTGTCCTTATAATATAATGAGGAGGAGGAGATTGAATTTATACTCTGCCCTTCACGGCCTGAAAGAGTCTCAGAGCGGCTTACAGTCTCCTTTCCCTTCGCCTCCCGACAACAGACACCCTGTGAGGTAGGTGGGGCTGAGAGAGCTCTTTCAAGGACTGCCCTTGAGAGAACAGCTCTGAGAGAACTTCTGACTGACCCAAGGTCATCCAGCAGGTGCATGTGGAGGAGTGGGGAATCAAACCCGGCTCTCCCAGATTAGAGTCCGTGCTCTTAACCACGACACCAAACAGCCACCAAAGCAGCCTCATTTTAATCTCCACAGCCTATCACATCTCCAGTGGCCAATCAGAAACATTGCTGTGCAAGAGCCCCCTCTGGCCCCACCCACTTTCTAAAAATACTTGGCAGGAGAAGAAGAGATTGGATTTATACCCTGCCCTTCACTCAGAGTCTCAGAATGGCTTACAATCCCTTCCCCTCCCCATAACAGGACACCCTGTGAGCTCTTTCGAGGACTGCCCTTGAGAGAACAGCTCTGAGAAAACTTGCGACTGACCCAAGGTCACACCAGCAGCTGCACGTGGAGGAGTGGGGAACCAAACCCGGCTCTCCCAAATTAGAGTCTGCGCTCTTGATCATTACACCAAACTGGCTCTGCCTGGCCACGTTGTCATTTTATAACTGACAAGATGACAAATTATGTCGTTTTGTAACGGACGAGAGGTTGCAGCATCCCTTCGCACTCCCTGCCAACCTTTCTCTTCCGGGAGGCTAAATGGATTTTGCTCGCTGTCTCTGAATAACAAGCCTGCCTGTATCCCCTTTCTGCCCACTTCCCATTACTTGATGGACCCACAGGGCTGGAAGGGGCCTGAAGGTACATCTCCCCTGAAACACATCCCGAAGTCAGAATCATCCACATATTCTGGTTCTTTATCCCCCTCTTTGTCCAAAGAGATCAGGATAACTTACCAGGTTCAGTTCTCTTCCATTTTACCCCTGTGAGCAGGGCCGGTCCCAGGCTTTTTGGCGCCCTAGGCAAGGCTAACTACTTGCCCCCCCCCCACACTGCTAACCAATTATCAAAAACAGATGAAAATTAGGCGAAATTAAAAGCACAAAACTTGACCCTGCTAATTTTTAAAAAAATTGTGTGGGCTTGGGCAGGCAGGGTGCGAGGCAAAGCTGAAGAAAGCTGCTGCTGCAGTTGCCATGACTTTCTGGAGGAGGAAAAGAATGGGAGAGCCAGGACTGGTGAGTGAGTGAGTGTGAGAGCCTGTGGTCGGTTGGAGGGGCACTGATTGTCCGTTTCTGCACTCCTCTGAGGTCTGCGCCCTAGGCAGTCGCCTAACTTGGCCTAATGGTAGCACCGGCCCTACCTGTGAGGCCGCTTAGCATGGGGGGACTGCAGTATAGAAGAAGAAGAGGAGAAGAGATTATTTATTTATTTATTTATTATTTTGCATTTATACCCCACCCTCCCTGCGAATGGGCTCAGAGATTGGATTTATACCCTGCCCTTCACTACCCAAAGGAGTCTCAGAGCAGATTACAATCTCCTTTCCCTTCCCCTCCCCACAACAGACACCCTGCGAGGTAGGCGGGGCTGGGAGAGCTCTGACCAGAAACGGCTCTTTTTCCAGAACAGCTGTGCCAGAACTATGGCTTGCCCAAGGTCACACCAGCAGGTACATGTGGAGGAGTGGGGAATCAAACCTGGTTCTCCCAGATTTGAGTCCACACATTTAACCACGACACCAAACTGGCTCTCAAGTCATTAGAGTCAGCAGGGATGCACCAATCTATTCTGGAAGAGGAAGACGAAGAGAAGAAGATTTATACCCCACCTGTCACTATCTGAAGAAGTCTCAGAGCGGCTTACAACTTCCTTTCCCTCCCCCTCCCCACAACAGACACCCTGTGAGGTAGGTGGGGCTGAGAGAGCTCTTTCGAGGACTGCTCGTGACAGAACTGCTCGGAGAGAACCTGTGACTGACCCAGGGTCATGCCAGCAGCTGCATGTGGAGGAGTGGGGAATCAAAGCTGGTTCTACCAGATAAGAGTCTGCCGTCCTTAACCGCTACACCAAACTGGGTCTCACCAAACTGTAGGCATCAATTAAAGGTGCTTGTTTGGTGGGTACGCAAGACAGGGCCTTTTCTGTGGCAGCTCCACGATGATGGAACAACCTCCCCAGGGAGGTGCACCTGGCCCCATCATTGCTGAACTTCAGGAGATAGTTGAATAGTGGCCCTGTATAAATCGATGGTGCGAACTCATTTGGAATTCTGTGTGCAGTTCTGGTGACCACACCTCAGAAAGGGTATTATAGCATTGGAAAAAGTGCAGAAAAGGGCATCTAGAATGATAAAAGGGTTGGAACACTTTCCCTATGAAGAAAGGTTGAAGCGCTTGGGGCTCTTTAGCTTGAAGAAATGATGGCTGAGGGGTGACAAGATCGAGGTTTACAAGATGATGCAGGGGACAGAGCAGGTAGAGAAGGAAGTCCTTTTCTCCCTTTCTCCCAAGACAAGAACTCGGCGGCACTCAACGAAATTGCTGAGCAGTCGGATAGAATGGATAAAAGAAAGTCCTTCTTCACCCAAAGAGTGATTAACAGGTGGAATTCACTGCCACAGGAGGTGGCGGCGGCTACAAGCATGGACGGCTTCAAGAGGGAATCGGATAAACATCTGGAGCAGAGGTCCATCAGTGGCTATTAGCCACAAAGTATAGATAGGAATTCTCAGTCTGGGGCAAGTGATGCTCTGTATTCTTGGTGCTTGGTGGTGGTGGGGGGGGGAACAGTGGGAGGGCTTCTAGTGTCCTGGCCCCACTGCTGGACCTCCTGAGGGCACCTGGTATTTTTTTAATCATATTTTTTTTGAGTATACAATATAACAAAAAAAGTGAGGGGTTACATTCCATCCATATAACCAACAAAATAAACTTAATTCAAATCCAATTTCTATCCTCTTCTTTTTCTTATTCCCTTTTCCTACCCGCGTATACAACCACCATGCCACTCCCGCTAAATCACGTTCTAACCATTAACACCTCTTCCTTTAATTCTTCATAATATGTTACCCACTAGTGACAGAGTGTTGGACTGGATGGGCCGCTGGCCTGATCCAACATCGCCTTCTCTTATGTTCTTATGTCTGGGGCGAGTGATGCTCTGTATTCCTGGTGCTTGGGGGGGCAATCAGTGGGAGGGCTTCTAGTGTCCTGGCCCCACTGCTAGATCTCCTGAGGGCACCTGGTGTTTTTGGCCACTGTGTGTGACCCAGAGCGTTGGACTGGAGGGGCCACTGGTCTGATCCAGCATTGCCTTCTCTTATGTTTTCAAGATGGTGGAATTAAGGACTGCATTTTAATTGATTTAGCCTTTATCATCAGTTGTCCTAACTGGAGGTTTTTTTGTCTGTGACATTTATCGGTTTTATCCTTGCTGTTTTTCCTGTGTTTCCGTAATGTTTCATTTATATCGTAACAAGCTGCCTTGAGTTCCACAAGTTGAGAACAGTGACTCACAAATGTTTTAAGTAAAATGAATCAAATAAAATATTTTTATTTATTATTTTATTTGTTTGATGCACACCCCGTCCTCCCCACCGAAGCAGGCTCAGGGCGGCTTCAGAGAATAACATATACAATTGTAACACACAGGGCTATTTTTGGGCAGGAACGCACAGGAACGGAGTTCCGGCTGGCTTGGCCACGCCTACAGCCTCCCCCCCCCCCCAAATTCCCCAGGCGCCTGGCAAGCCGCGGAGTGCCTCGAGAAGCCAAGCCAATCCAGGGAGGGAAGGCAGTTCCAGGGAGGGAAGGCAGCCAAGCTGATCCAGGGAGGGAAACTGCCTTCCTTCCCTCGGGTTCCCCATGCACCCTGCAAGCTGTGGGGCACCTGGGGACGCCGATCCCGAGAGAGAGCCAGTTTGGTGTAATGGTTAAGTGCGCGGACTCTAATCTGGGAGAACCGGGTTTGATTCCCCACTCCTCCACTTGCACCTGGCTGGATGACCTTGGGCAAGCCATAGCTCTGTACCAGCTGTTCTCTCAAGGACAGCTTGGGCAAGAGCTCTCTCAGCCCCACCTACCTCCCAGGGTGTCTGTTGTGGGGAGGGGAAGGGAAAAGGAGTTTGTAAGGCGCTCTGAGACTCCAAGTGAGTGAAGGGCGGGGTATAAATCCAATCTCTTCTTCTTCTTCTTCTGTCAGGGGTGTGGCCTAATGTGCTAATGAGTTCCTGCTGTTGGGTGTGGCCTATTATGCTAATGAGTTCCTGCTGGGCTTTTTCTACAAAAAATGCCCTGGTAACACAGGTAGAACCATCTCACAATGGTTTAAAACGTACAGTGCTAGCTAGAAGCCTGGTGGAAAAGCTCCATCCTGCAGGCCCTGCGGAACTGTAAGAGGTCACAAAGGGCCCAGATCTCTTCTGGGGGCTCATTCCACCAGTATGGAGCCGCCACCGAGAACGCCCTGGCCCTAGTTGTTGCCAATCTGACATCTTTAGGGCCTGGGAGGGTCAATCGATGTTGTGACCCTGAACACAGTGCTCGCTGGGGTACATATGGGGAAAGGCAGTCCCTCAGGTATGTGGATCCCCGACCATATAGGGCCATATTATTAAAACACAGCGTGTATTGATTGATATGATTTGTGCAAAATCTAATTGTCTATTCAAACTATTGCCTGCTGAATGAAGCAAGTTAGTAGACCACAATCAGGCGGTGAGAGAACCCGTACACATGAAAGGAACTGTAGCGCATGGTTAAAAAGGGGTACAGTGAAACAAGCTGCCAAAGACCCACAAACAGACTGCTGAACTATCAAACTGATGGTTAAAAAATTGTGTCTCTATTTACAACTGGCAAACAGAGCACAAGCTGAACCACTGGATGTTTGTTTGTTTTTATTTATTTATAACTTTTGAACTTTATAACGATATCATATAGGAAGAAAATAGCGAGGAACTGTAAAGCTTTGATTTAACATTACAGGTAATAATCAATGTATATAAAACTTTTGCAGAACTAGTAATAAGGATAATACTGTAACTTCAATATCCATGGTTAATACATAACTATATAATCAATATAAAGACTGTATTAGGGTAGAATATAAAACTAAAACAATGCTATAATTTCTTTGTATCTCTGAGGGATTGAAGAAACCGGAACAATGGATTTTGAAAGAGAGGCCTCAATATATGGTAGCAATTTAGCATTGAAAAGAGAATGTGATTCGTAGGTGTTATTGGGAGGAATAGAAATAGTAATTTTTTCTGTAGCATAAAACTCCCAAGTTTTGACATGCCATTGACGTAGGATAAGGGAATCTGAGCTCTTCCAATTGCTTGCTATAACTGAGTTAGCGGCTATCAGTAATGTAGAGATAAGTTCTTTGCTTAACAATGGAATATCTATGCCTTGCCGCAATTCGAGCAACACTAATTCCGGGGATAGAGGTAAGTTTACTTTTGGAATCTATTCGATAGTTTGTATAATAATAACCCAAAATGTGTTTATCTTTCTACAGGTCCGCCAGCAATGGAAATAATTGGCCGGTTCACCACAAGCTCTCCAGCATAAGAACCACTGGATGTTTGAACATCCTTAGATAAATCCTCCGTGCCTTGCTAAATAAGTGAATAAAGGATGGGGAGAAAGATGGATACACCAAAAGTGGTCAGTATGAAATACCATTAGTAAAGAATGCAGCGAAAAGAGCCTATCACACGCCTACAACCCGATCCATGAACGATCGAACTGATGGTCGAAAAATCACATCTCTGTTCACCACTGGCGAGCAGAGCACAAGCCGGACCGGCGAACGTTCGAGCATCCCTAGATAGATGAGCTGCACCTCACTAAGTAAACCAATAAAGGGATGGAAGAAGGATGGCGACGGTGAAAGGGAGGTATTATTCCTGCATTACGCCGCCGTCTCAAGGAGAGAGCAAGAAGCTATCAAGCGGCAGCTGGCTGATCCTCCGCCATCTAATGCCTCTTGGAGTGCATACAGATGCTCTCGGAACGACCTGCTCGCCGGCCACAATAAAGTCAGGGAAAGCCGCTTTGCTTGCACTGGAATGGTGACTGACAAATTCAATCTAAAACGCAGCCCCTGAAAGCACTCTTGGCAAAATATGAAAGGGGGAATTAGAGGTGGAAGGGAAGGAGAAGGGGAGGGGAGACACTTTGCCTGCTCGCAAGAGCACTTTTGCCAGAAAAGGGGAACGGCTGTGCAGGAATTCATCATCCTCCCTTGTCAGGTGATTTACACATCTGCATATTTCTCTCCCCCCCCCCCCCAGTTCAAGGGCTAAGACAGGCAAGGGGGACACGCGTATAAAGGCTCCACCTCCTTAGGACCTAGAGCTGCCCATGTGGGGTTGGTTAAATTCTTGGAGATTTGGAGATGCAATTAGGGGAGAGCAGAGCAGACAGGGAGGGAACTCAGCAGGGAGATGATTCCATTGAGTCACCCCTCCAAAACTGTCATGTCCTCCAGGGGAAGCGATCTCTGTAGTCTGGGGATCAAGCATCATTCCAAGAGATCGCCAGACCCCCAACCTGGAAGCTGACAACCACGGCCCCTTGGCCTGCTAACCTCTTTGTGAGTTGGTGGACGAGAGGAGATTTGAACTACTAACCTCTTGGTTTATGTGTCAGTCAACCACTAGGGGAGAGGCCGTAGCTCAGAGGTAGATCATCTGCTTGGCATGCAGAAGGTCTCAGATTCATAAGAACAGAAGAAGAGCCCTGCTGGATCAGACCAATAGTCCATCTGGTCCAGCATCCCATCTCACACAGTGGCCAACCAATTCCTCTGGAGGGCCAGCAACAGGGCACAGAGGCTGAGGCCTTCAAAAGAACACACAAAGAGCCCTGCTGGATCAGACCAGTGGTCCAACTAAGTTCAGCATCCTGTCTCACACAGTGGGCAACTGGTTCCTCTGGAGGGCCAACAAGAGGGCATAGAGGCTGAGGCCTTCATAAGAAAAAGAGCCCTGCTGGATCAGACCAGTGGTCCATCTAGTTCAGCATCCTGTCTCCCACAGTGGTCAACCGGTTCCTCTGGAGGGCCAACAACAGGGCATGGAGGCTAAGGCCTTCATACGAACATCAAAAGAGATCTGCTGGATCAGACCAATGATCCATCCAGTCCAGCATCTGGTCTCACACGGTGGCCAATCAGTTCCTCTGCAGGGCCACCAACAGGATATGGAGGCTGAGGCCTTCCCCTGGTGTTGCCTCCTGGCTCTGGGATTCAGAGGCTTAGTGTCTCTGAACATGGTGGTTCCCCTCAGTTGCCATGGCTAGTAGCCATTGATAGACTTACCCTTGGATCTATCTAATCCCCAAATTCAATTTCCAGCATATCCATTGGAAAGGAGCAGGTAGCAGGTGATGTGAAAGACCTCTATCTGAGACTCTGGAGAGCAGTTGTCAGTCTGGGTAGACAATACTGACTTCGTTGGGCTGAAGTTCTGATTAATAATAAAGCGGCTTTAGGTATTCATGTGTATATCGGGTCTTAGGGCTCCCAGGTTCTCTCTGGCCACTGGAGGGGCGGGGGGAGAGGGTTGCCAGATTCAGATAGGGAAACTCCTGGAGATTTGTGGATGGAGCCTAGAGAGGACAGGAACCTCACTGGAGTACAGCATCATAGAGTTCACCCTCCAACGCATCTAGTTTGTCCAGGCAAACTGATTCTCTTCAGTCTGATGATGAATTGTAATTCCAGGGGATCCCCAGGTCTGACCTGAAGTCTGGCACCTGGGTTTTGGCCACTGTGTGACACAGAGTGCTGGACTGCATGGGCCACTGGCCTTTTCCAACATGGCTTCTCTTATGTTCTTGAGGCCCTGCTGGTGGACCTCCTGAGGGCACCTGGTGTTTTTGGCCACTGTGTGACACAGAGTGTTGGACTGGATGGGCCACTGGCTGGAGCCAACATGGCTTCTCTTATGTTCTTGTGGCCCTGCTGGTGGACCTCCTGAGGGCACCTGGTGTTTTTGGCCACTGTGTGACACAGAGTGTTGGACTGGATGGGCCACTGGCTGGAGCCAACATGGCTTCTCTTATGTTCTTGTGGCCCTGCTGGTGGACCTCCTGAGGGCACCTGGTGTTTTTGGCCACTGTGTGACACAGAGTGTTGGACTGGATGGGCCACTGGCTGGAGCCAACATGGCTTCTCTTATGTTCTTGTGGCCCTGCTGGTGGACCTCCTGAGGGCACCTGGTGTTTTTGGCCACTGTGTGACACAGAGTGTTGGACTGGATGGGCCACTGGCTGGAGCCAACATGGCTTCTCTTATGTTCTTGAGGCCCTGCTGGTGGACCTCCTGAGGGCACCTGGTGTTTTTGGCCACTGTGTGACACAGAGTGTTGGACTGGATGGGCCATTGGCCTGTTCCAACTTGGCTTCTCTTATGTTCTTGTGGCCCTGCTGGTGGACCTCCTGATGGCACCTGGTATTTTTGGCCACTGTCTGACACAGAGTGTTGGACTGGATGGGCCACTGGCCTGATCCTACATGGTTTTTCTTATCTGCTTACATCTGGGGCAGTGCTGCTCTGTCTTCTTGATGCTTGGGGGGCAACAGTGGGAGGGCTTCTGGAGTTCTAGCCCTGCTGGTGGACCCCCTGGTGACACCTGGGTTTTGGCCACTGTATGACACAAAGTGTTGGACCAAATGGGCCACTAGCCTGATCCAACATGGCTTCCCTTATGTTCTTATCTATAGCTCTTATGGCGCTTCCACTGTCCTGTCTCTGATTCTGGTCTTAAGCTGGCCAAATCTCCCTCCTTCAGCTCTCCCTCCGTTATACCAGAGCTGACACCCAAAAAGCCCATAGAGGGAGACCCCAGAGAAAAGAATGCAAGAGGCTTGTTTCTTGCAGTATGCTTGAAAGACAGGACGACTCCCATGTATGGCTCCCATCTCTGCATTTGTGTCGACAGCAGTTTAGGTCTTTGCGCCCCCCTAAACCCTTCTCAGCAGGCGCTATTAATAGAGACACCACCGGATTTGGCCTCGAGCGACATTTCAAGATGAATTTGGAAGTTCCTTTCTGCTCAGCGAAAACGTCTGACGGATTCTGAGGGGAGCTTCGAAAGAGTGTCAGCCAGCCTAGCAGAATACCTGGGAGGGGGGAAGAAGTTGTCACAGCCTCAGGTTGAAATCCACCCAACGCAAGGTAAAGGTAAAGGTTTCCCTTGCTCGAAAGCCAGTCGAATACGACTCCAGGGATGTGGTGCTCATCTCCATTTCCAAGCCGAAGAGCCAGCGCTGTCCGAAGACGTTTCCCATGGTCATGTGGCCGGCATGGCTAGACGCGGAGGCATGCAGGACGCTGTTACCTTCCCGCCAAAGCGGTACCTGTTTATCTACTTGCAATTTCTTGCTTTCGAACTGCCAGGCTGGCAGGAGCTGGGGCCAGAGACGGGAGCTCACTCCGTCACACGGCACTCAGGTCTCGAACTGCTGAACTACCGACCTTCCAGTCTGCAAGATCCCCACTTGGGTAAAGCAGGCTAAGAATGGTGTGAGAAGCTTAAAGCCGTCACGAAAAACAGTGAAGCACCCTTCTTCTGTCACACTCTCACATGGCTGAGGCCTTTAGATTTTTGGGGGGGGGGATTGAATACTTTGAGAGTTGTTGAAGGGAGCTTTGACTCCTGAAAGCTTATACCACAAAAATCTCTTTGGTCAAGAAGAAGAGGAGGAGGAGGAGGAGATTGGATTTATATCCCACCCTTCACTACCCAAAATAGTCTCAGAGCGGCTTACAATCTCCTTTCCCTTCCCCTCCCCACAACAGACACCCTGTGAGGTGGGTGGGGCTGAGAGACCCCTTTCCAGGACCGCCCTTGTGAGAACAGCTCTGAGAGAACTTGTGACCAATGCTCCTGCTAAGCTGTGGAGTCCTGTGAGCAAAAATTCTACTATGTGAACTACTGGTATAAAAGTCGTGGCCAAGTGATTTAGCTGCTGCATAAATCAGTTTGCTCTGGAGCCCTCCTTCCTGAGCCAAGGCGAAAACGTGTGAGCCGGAGGGTAAAAAACGATGAGCTAGCTCACACTAACTCAGCTTAGAGGGAACACTGCTTGTGACTGACCCAAGGTCACACCAGCAGCTGCATGTGGGGGAATGGGGGGAATGAAACCCAGTGCTACGGGACTCAAAACTCGCTGTCCTGCTGCAGACCGACACAGCTGCCCTTTGAAACGCTCTTGCAAGATCGGTTTGCCTATCGACAGATTTACGCAGCCCTTTCAAACCTGTCAGGATCGGGCCTTCTCACAGCTCCGAGTCCCACCCGTCTTGTTGATTCCCGTTGGCAGCCAGAAAAAGGGGAGGAAGCTGTCTTCTGCTGGGCTCGTTCCCGCTCTACGGTTTTGCATTAATTTGGAGTTAATTGTCAGGTAACGGATCCGATTTGGCTCCCCCCCCCCCCCCCCCGCGGCATTGAAATCCCGTATGCTCCCAGAGTCGGCACCAGGAAATCATTTGCATCACAAATCTTCTGCCTCTTTCCCGGGATTCACGGCTCACAGATCTTTCGCTTACTCTGCTTCCAAAGGTTCCAGCCAAATGGATATGGACCGGGGAGGCCCTGTCGTATAGCCCGTCCCTGCTTTTCTTTAAAGGGATACTTGAAAACATCATCTGCCTTTACAGAAATAGGCGCCTCATCAGAGAAAGATGTTTAACCTGTTTTAGTAGCTACGGCTGACGCCGATGAATCAGGAATTATAAGAACAGAAGAGAACATTAGAGAAGCCAATGTTGGACCAGGCCAGTGGCCTGTCATTCTGTAGCCAAAAAGACCAGGTGCCCTCAGGAGGTCCAGCAGTGGGGCCAGGACACTACAGTCCCCCCCCACTGTTGCCCCCCCCTCCAAGCACCAAGAATACAGAGCATCACTTGCCCCAGACTGAGAGTTCCTATCTATACTTTGTGGCTAATAGCCACTGATGGACCTCTGCTCCAGATGTTTGTCCGATTCCCTCTTGAAGCCGTCCATGCTTGTAGCCGCCACCTTCTCCTGTGGCAGTGAATTCCCTGTGTTCATCACTCTTGCTGTGGCAGTGAATTCCAACTGAGAGTTTTAAAACTATTCACGAAGTTTTAGAATCTAAGAGACTTAGGGTCACCAACTCTAGTTTGGGAAATCCCCGGAGATACGGGGGTGTAGCCTGGAGAGGACAGGGACCTCAAAGGGTTATGAGGCCATAGTGCGTCCACCCTACAAAGCATCCATTTCCTCCAGGGGAACCGATCTCTGTAGTCCGAAGATGAGCTGTAATTCCAGGGGATCCCCAGGTCCCACCTGGAGCCTGGCATCCCTGAACCTCAGTGGGTTACAATGCCACGGAGTCCATCCTCCAGAGCTGCCATTTCCTCCAGGAGAACCGATCTCTGTAGTCCAGGGGGGGTCTGTGGTAATTCCAGATCTCCAGGCCGCACCCAGAGTTGGGCAACCCAACCTGAACTCCAGCATGCTACCCAAACTGCAACTGTTCCAAATTTGGAGATGGGACAATATTTGCCCCTCCTGCTGAATAATGAAATAACTGAGGGGTGAGATGATCAAGGTTTACAAGATTACGCATGGGACAGAGCAGGTAGAGAAAGAGGTACTTTTCTCCCTTTCTCAGAAGACAAGAACTCGTGGGCACTCCTCAATGAAATTGCTGAGCAGTCGGGTCAGAATGGATGAAAGGAAGTACTTCTTCACTGAAAAAGTGATTAACACATGGAATTATGAGTGATCCCTCCCTTCCTTCCTTCCTTCCTTCCTTCCTTCCTTCCTTCCTTCCAGTAGAAACTGCAGTCAGGTCACAGCTGACTTCTGGTGACCCTAGGGCTGCCAAGTCAGCCCGGGGGGCGGGGGATCCCCCGCTACAGGGGTTCCCGATCCGCCAGCCAGCATTTGGCAGGCGGGGGAAACCCTTCCCCCAAAGTCGTCCAACCTGGACGACTTCCCCCACGTAATGACGTCACCTGGAAATTACGCCATCACATCGGGGGCGTTGCCAGGGCGACGCTCTGGCAACGCCCCCAATGTGCTGACGTCACTTCCGGTGACGTCAGCCGGCGGAGGACTCCCCCCGCCGGTAAGTTCAACGGACTTGGCAACCCTAGGTGACCCCTCATGGGGTTTTCAAGGCTAGCAATGATGAGCAGAAATGGTTCGCCATTGCCTGTTTTTGTGTAGCAACTCTGGATTGCCTTGGTGACCCCCCCCCCTCCAGGTGCTAACCAGGGCCGGCCCTGCTTAGCTTGTGAAATCTGATGAGGTCAAGCTGGTCTGGGTCAGGGCAGCAGCTCTCTAAAACCCTGAATAAAGTCCAAAAGTTCAGAGCAGCCCTGACACCGCACCACATGAACCATAATGGGCTCCCATGGGAAGGAGAGTTGCCAGCTCTGGGTGGGGAAATACTTGGAGATTTTAGGGGTGGAGCCTAAGGAGGGCAGAGTTTGGAGGGGGAGGGACCTCAGCAAGGTATAGTGCCATAGACTCTGCCAGTTTGGTATAGTGGCTAGGAGTGCAGACTCTAATCAGAGAACCGGGTTTGATTCCCAACTCCTACATATGCAGCTGCTGGGGTGGCCTTGGGTCAGTCGTGTGTTCTCTCAGAGCTGTTGTCTCACGAGCAGTTCTTGAGAGAGCTCTCTCAGTCCCGCCTACCTCATGAGGTGTCTGTTGTGGGAAAGGGAAAGGAGACTGTAAGCTGCTCTGAGACTCCTTCAGGTAGTGAAGGGTGGGGTATAAATCCAATCTCTTCCTCCCCCTCCTCTTCCTCTTCCTCCTCCTCCTCTTCCAGAGCAGCCATTTTCTCCAGGAGAGGTTGGCAACCTTTCTAGGCAGGTAGAGAGCAGCTGGTATACAGACGCAAACACTTGGCCAAAAGTGTTTTGTTACATTCCAAGGCAAGTAGGACCCTTTCGATTGCCTTTATTGTGACCAGTGTCTGCCAGACCTCTCTTGCTCTTTGCTTTGAGCAAAAATACCTGGGTCCTTGTGACCATAGTGAAAACCAGGGATTTCCCTGTGATTATCTGGTGAGTGTTCTCGGAAGAACGTCTCTGTAACTGGTATCCGCATGAGCCTAGAAAGATTACCTGATGATGAAACTGAAGTCTTAATGATGGGAACAAGGAAAGTTATGAACAAGTGAGTCTCAATGTCTACAACCAGTTGATGGGAAATGGCAGTAACGGCACGGAGCAGAGGACAAAGAGATTGCCTAGGAGAAGGAAGAGAATAGGGAACTATTTACCAGTTATTCCGGAGGTTGGACATAGGGAGGGACCACGGCACGGGGCTCTTCCACATTTCCCTTTCCTCACTTGTGTGTTCCTGTTTCTCCGGAAGTGTTTTTTCCTCCATTTTGCATGTCTTTTGCTCCCTCTAGTGGTCAATTCAATATTACATCGCTTGATGCATGGCGGAGCTCCCTGCAGATTTAAACTGCTGGTTTTTATGCCAGACATAAATCGCTGCAATATCGAATTGACCACTAGATGGAGCGGAACAGGGGAAAAAACCCTTCCCGAAGCAAGAGGAACAGACAAGCAAGGAACATGAGAATGCAAAAAGTTTCCAGTGGTAGAGCACATGCATTTTTGTGCAGTTTCGATGATGTCATTAAAAGAAACCCTACCCTAATCTGGGTGGCCCAGGCTGGCCCGGTCTCATCAGATCTCGGAAGCTAAGCAGGGTCAGCCTTGGTTAGTACTTGGATGGGAGACTACCGAGGAAGTCCAGGGTTGCTACACAGAGGCAGATAATGGCAAACCACATCTGTTCATCTCTTGCCTTGAAAACCTCATGAGGGGTCACTATAAGACAGTAGAGACTTAACTGCATTTTCCACCCCCACCCCCACACCATTTCTTGAGAATTCGGAGTTTTTCAGAACCTGAAGCACGCGCTGGAAGGAGGGCAAAGCCTATGAGCCAAAGAAGTTTTAAACTTGTCCTTATGCTGGGGAGGGAAAAAAAGATTTGTTGAGTTGTCTGTATATAGCCTGGAAGTATCTTGTTTTCTCTCCATTTTGGATTCTTGCCAGATTACAAACCTCGCTGAAACAAAATCTGCTTGTAAAGCCAGCTTGTTTCCCCTGCTATGGAGACCAAGAATGGCAGAGAGCTCGCTCCAAAAGGGAGTTTTGCTAAAAATATGGGAAAGTTTGAAAATTCTAACTGTAAAATTGAATATACAAGACTCAGCTTTAAGGATCTAGGCCGTAACTGAGAGAAGAGTGTAAAAAAACACTTGCCCCAGAAGCTGGCAGAAGATTGAATTCAAAGGCGGCACTGCCAAATTCGGATTCTACCATCCTGGCAGCCATAAGAAAATTAGGCGTGATAGCATGGTTTGATTCAATAGGATTCCATGATCGAAATAGGATCAATGGGATGAGTACAATCTTCCTCGGACTGCCCATCAGATCAAATCCTGATATTACAATCCTGGTAGCCATCAGAACATTCCAGATAATTACACAGGCTGATTCAATAGGATTTCACCATTGAAACTGGGACCCAACTCCTTTGGGCTGCTCCTCAGATCAAATCCAATTCCAAGGAATACTTGATAAGACAAAAGCATTCACGTATTAACCCTACAGAGATTTCCTTCTGATCCAGAAGGGCGCACCACAAGTAGACAGACTGCAAATATTTCTAGGCGGGTTAGGGAAGGGCCATGGCTCTCTTATAGAACATCCACTTGGCATGCAGAAGGTCCCAGGTTCAATCCCTGGCATCTCCAGTTAAAAGGACCAGGCAGGAGGTGATGAGAAAGACCTCCGCCTGAGACCCTGGAGAGCCATGAAGTGGGGCTGTTGCTCAGTGGCAGAGCATCTGCTTGGCATGCAGAAGGTCCCAGGTTCAATCCCTGGCATCTCCAGTTAAAAGGACCAGGCAGGAGGTGATGTGAAAGACCTCCGCCTGAGACCCTGGAGAGTCACTACCAGTCTGAGTAGACAATACTGACTCTGATGGACCAAATGGTCTCATTCAGTAGATAAGAACATAAGAACATAAGAGAAGCCAATGTTAAATCAGGCTAGTGGCCCATCCAGTCCAGCACTCTGGGTCACACAGTGGCCAAAAATACCAGGTGCCCTCAGGAGGTCCAGCAGTGGGGCCAGGACACTAGAAGCCCTCCCACTGTTGCCCCCCGCCAAGCACCCAGAATACAGAGCATCACTTGCTCCTGGCTGAGAGTTCCTATCTATACTTTGTGGCTAATAGCCACTGATGGACCTCTGCTCCAGATGTTTATCTATATGTTCATGTAGATGGCCGCTACATGTGAGAGTCCCATTCAGGGAAGGATGGATGACTCAATCGTAGAACATCTGCTTGGCATGTGGAAGGCCCCAGGTTCAATCCCTGGCATCTCCAGTTATAAAAGCCAGTTAGTAGCTGATGTAAAAGACCACTACCTGAAACCATGGAGAACTGCTGCCTACCTGGGTAGACAACACTGACCTTGATGGGTGGATGGTCTTTTTCACGTAGTCCTCTTTATTCATGAAGATGAAAGAACCCCTCCGTCTGTTTTACTTCCACACAGAGCTCTTCTGCATTCTTGTTTTCATGACTTGTGTGTCCCTTTTACTTTGCTGTTGTTGTTTTTCTTCTCTGCATGTGTTTGGCTCCTCCTAGTGGTCAGTTCGATATTACATCACTCTGTGTCCAGCATATCTCCTTGCAGGTTTAAAGAGCAGGTTTTTATGCCAGACATCACTCTGTGTCCAGCATTTTTTTTTCTGCATGTGTTTGGCTCCTCCTAGCGGTCAGTTCGATATTACATCACTCTGTATCCAGCATATCTCCTTGCAGGTTTAAAGAGCAGGCTTTTATGCCAGACATCACTCTGTGTCCAGCATTTTTATTTTCTGCATGTGTTTGGCTCCTCCTAGCGGTCAGTTCGATATTACATCACTCTGTATCCAGCATATCTCCTTGCAGGTTTAAAGAGCAGGCTTTTATGCCAGACATGCAGTGATGTAATATTGAATTGACCACTAGAGGGAGCGAAACATGTATGGAAACGAAAACACTCCCAAAGCCATAGGGATGCACAAGCAATGAAAATGTGAACGCAAAAGCCCCCACAGCTGCAATTTCTCCACCCTCACTTCTGTAATACTTTTGACTCTCTGGTCTCCAGTGACTATTACCACCTTGGATCGCTGCAGTAAAAGCTATCCCTGTTTAATAATTGGAGGTGTTGGGCTGGCCGCCGACAGAGGACTTACACTACAGAAAAAAAGGCTTAACAAAATACATTCAATATAAAGCAGGATGGGAACTTGGCTCGGAGCAACGAAAGGGCTTGGAAAACATTGATTCTGGCACCGTGTCGGCATCAGCATTCATAAAGAAAAAGTCCGTTAAACTGTCAAATAGTATTTCCGTGATTACGGGCGAGGCAAAACCCCCGCCGTGTTGAATGGAAAACCTGGGAAATGTTGTTGAACGAACTGTTTGAAGGTGAGAGCTTTGCTGTCAGAGTCATGGATGCCATCCTAGGACATCGTGTCACCTCCTCAAGTGTGTGGGGGGGGAAGTGATGGGCTGTTCCTTGGCATTGTGAATTTGAAGTGGATTGCGGAGGGGTTTTTTAAATGAAAAGGATATGGTGCTCTATGCAGAGTGCAGCAGCAGAAGAGAGAAGAGATTGGATTTATACCCCGTCCTTCACTCACTTAAGAGTCTCAGAGCGGCTTACAAACTCCTTTCCCTTCCCTTCCCCACAACAGACACCCTGTGAGGCAGGCGCGGCTGAGAGAGCTCTGAGACAACCGTCCTTGAGAGAACAGCTGTGACAGAACTACGGCTTGCCCAAGGTCATCCAGCAGGTGCAAGTGGAGGAGTGGGGAATCAAACCCGGTTCTCCCAGATTAGAGTCCGCGCACTTAACCACTACACCAAACTGGCTCTCAGCATCACACAGAAGCAAAAGAAGTCCAGGGAGGGTCAGGCCCACAGCGATATGGCATCTAAGCCTTCAAGAGGAAGCAAAACTCCACCTTTTCCAGATGTTCGGTTTCGGTGCTCCAGCTGTGAGGGGCTATGGCTCTGTGGCAGAGCATTGACTTGGCATGAAGGAGGAGGAGGAGGAGGAGGAGATGAGAGAGAGAGAGAGAACTTGTGACTGACCCAAGGTCAGCATGGATGGCTAACTCCAGTCCACCCCCTTCCAGCTTCTACTCCATTTCTGTTCTCGGGTTGCGACCGCAACTCCATGTGCTTCCGAAGTGGCAGAGGGAAGGTTGCAACATCTGCTCGTGGTAGAGTTACCAGGTCCTTACCGCTCACTGGTGGGAAATTTGGGGAGGGGGGTATTCCCGAATTTTGGATGGAGAATTCACAGGGGATTGATTCGCATGTAAATAAAACCGTTCTTTAATTGCCACGTCGACAATCAAAAGAGAGAGGAACGGAGTGGCGGAGGCATATCTCTGGCAGGAGCTAACTTAATTTAGTGCGTCTGCAACCCAACAATTATTTCTTTTTAAAAACAGAATTTGCCCAAACAACTTCCAGCCTTTTCTTTTAAAAAAAAATCCTCTATAATCACTGCATAATAAAAGTAATTAGTAATTTGTGTCACTCCTGTAATTTTTTCTCCTTGGAATAATCAGGAGGGGCGACGGAGTTCCGTATGCTGCACGCGTGTGCCGGAAAAGATACACCGAGAAAAAGGGGGTGCGTCCAAATTAAGAGCTGGCGTACTGAACCCTTGCGAAAGCAATAAGAAGTGTTTTGCTTCTTCAAAGCCGTGACTGATTCAATCCCCGTAATGTCTTAATTACAGAAGTCCTGTATAATGGAACGATTGGGGGAGGCAGGGAGGAAGAACTGCACGCTAGTGGAAATGTCTGCCAAATAGTGGAAATGAGGGTTCCTTTATTGCTCACCTGCGTAGGCTTGTATTTCATTCTCTGGCCATTGTTTTCGGCCCTCTAAGTTATGAAATGATTGCCCTTTTCCTTAACAGAGAGCTCTGCCAGTTGCTGGGCACGCAAATAGGTCTGAGATGAAGGTGGATATTGGTGGAACAGCTGCTAAAGTCACAAGGCTGCTGATAAAAGTTACCAGCTCTGGGTTGGGAGATATCTGGAGATTTTGGGGGAAGGAGGAGGAGGAGGAGAAGAGATTAGATTTATACCCTGACCTTCACTCGGAGTCTCAGAGCGGCTCACAATCTCCTTTTCCTTCCCCTCCCCACAACAGATGCCCTGTGAGGTAGGAGGGGCTGAGAGAGCTCTTTTGAGAACTGCCCTTGAGAGAACAGCTATAAGAGCTGTGGCTTGCCCTACAATTACATGTGGAGATGTGGGGAATCAAACCCATTTCTCCCAGATTAGAGACCCACTCCTAACCTCAACACAAAACTGGCCAAGGTTTTCATTAGAACATCAGGAGAGCCCTACTGGATCTGACCAATAGTCCATGTAGTACAGCATTCTGTCTCACGTAGTGGCCAACCAGTTCCTCTGGAGGGCCAACAACAGGGCAGAGAGGCCAAGACCTTCATAAGAACATCAGAAGAGCCCTGCTGGATCAGACCAGTGGTCCATCTAGCCCAGCATCCTGTCTCACACCATGGCCAATGAGTTCCTCTGGATGGCCAACAACAGGGTAGATCCAGGTGGTCAGCCATGTTGGTCAGCAGCAGTAGAACAAGTTTAGAGTCCAGTGGCAGCTTTAGGACCAACAAAGGCTTATTTGAAGTATGAGCTTAAGGTCAAATCTACATCTGACTTTCCCGCTGGAATCATTCTAGTTTTTTTAAAAAGTCTATACCTGTTTCAAGTTTCAAACCATACTTGTTCTAGTTTAAAAATTACCATCTACATTCGTTAATTGCCCTCTTGTGGTCAAGCTAGCATTACACTGCTTTAAACAGATCCTGTTGCTTACTGCTCTTCAGACCCAGGGGAAAAAACCAAAGTGAAATTTGAAACCAGTGTGAAATGAGTGTGGGAAAAGAACAGCAGTCAAATTACTTCCGAGGGGAGGTGCATGCACATGAAAGCTCATACCTTGAATGAAACTTTGTTGGTCTTCAAGGTGCCACTGGACTCTAAGGCCCAATTTACACCTTATGAAGTAGTTTGACTGCTGTCTTTTCCTGTGCTCATTTCACGCTGGTTTCAAATTTCACTCCCTGGATCTGAAGAGTACTAAGCAACAGGATCTGTTTAAAGCAGTATAATGCTAGCTTGACCACAGGAGGGCAATTAATGAATGTAAACAGTAATTTTTAAACTAGAACAAAGTATGGTTTGAAACTAGAAACAGGTATAGACAGGGTTTTTTTTGAAACTAGAATGATTCCAGCGGGAAAGTCAGATATAGATTTGACCTAAACTGGTTCTACTGCTTCACTGAAAACGTTTGCCACTCACATCTCTGCTAGTGGATGTTCCAGCAGAAGGTGAAATTCTGCAGATACAGATTTCCCTGCCACACTTCACACCTGTGAATCTCACCACCCATCCGGTGTTCCCTCTAAGCTGAGTTCGTGGGAGCTAGCTCACAGTTCTTGAGCCTCCGGCTCACACATTTTTGTCTTAGCTCAGGAAGGATGGCTCCAGAGCAAACTGATTTATACAGTAGCCAAATCGCTCGCTCAGTGTAGTGGTTAAGCGGGCAGACTCTGGGAGAACTGGGTTTGATTCCCCACTCCTCCACTTGCACCTGCTGGATGACCTTGGGCAAGCCATAGTTCTGGCACAGCTGTTCTTGAAAAGAGCAGTTCTCAAAAGAGCTCTTTCAGCTCCACCTACCTCCCAGGGTGTCTGTTGTGAGGAGGGGAAGGGAAAGGAGATTGTAAGCCGCTCTGAGTGAAGGGCAGGGTATAAATCCAATCTCCTCCTCCTCCTCCTCCTCTTCTTCTTCTTCCCAATAGTTCAAACTAGCATTTTTGCTCACAAGCTTAGAGGGAGCATTGCTCACCTGCCGTCCTGAGTTTCCTTGAGGTTTCCAAGATGCTTCTTTTGGTGCCGACTCCACACTGGCAGGCTGAACTGGCAGATACAGGCACGCTTTCCTCCGAGCGATGTTTCCCTTCCAGCCGCCATCGTTTTGCGCTCTTGCCACCGCCTCCGATCCTGTTAATCACGGCCGGCGAGGCCTTCTATTTACAGAACCTCTGTCCCATCCATATTAATGCGGCCTCTAATCCGTCCGTCTTCCTTGGCAGGGCCTAGCGGGCATCCTGATCTCTCCATACCCGAGAAGACTTTTCTCTTCATCTCTCCTTGTTTTTATGGGGGGGGGGGGGGCATGAAAAGCAAGCCTGCCAAGACAACCACTCTGGGCAGCGTCTGTCAGATGTCGATAAACAAAACCTGTCCGTTGGTTGCAGGAATGGAAGTTTGAGGGGCTTAGAAAGTTGGCACTGAGCAGAAGCCTTCAGAAGAAGGGAAATGGTGCGCAGGAGAAAGACATGAGAGGGCGAGAGAGAGAGAGGCTGAAAAGACCGGAAAACAATTGAAATTGAACTGGAAGATGGCAGGAACTGTTTGAAGGAAGGGGACGATATGCCCCCTTTTCTGGGCCTTGATGTTTGTCTCTGTTGTCGTGGCAAGCGTTTGGGTTGCATCCGCCTTTTGCTGCTGGTATTCCCCTGCGATCCTTTCCCTTTCAGCATTCCAATGCCATACAGGGTTGCCAGCCTCCAGGTGGACCCTGGAGATCCCCTAGAATTACAACTGCCACAGGAGGTGGCGGCGGCTACAAGCATGGACAGCTTCAAGAGGGAATTGGATAAACATCTGGAGCAGAGGTCCATCAATAGCTATTAGCCACAAGGTATAGATAGGAACTCTCAGTATGGGGCAGGTGATGGTCTGTATTCTTGGTGCTTGGGGGGGGGGGGGTCAACAGTGGGAGGGCTTCTAGTGTCCTGGCCCCACTGCTGGACCTCCTGAGGGCACCTGGTGTTTTTGGCCACTGTGTGACAGAGTGTTGGACTGGATGGGCCACTGGCCTGATCCAACATTGGCTCCTCTTATGTTCTTATAATGCATCAATCTCCAATTTAATGCATCAACCTCCTACAAAATCTGCAGCTACAAGCATGGAGGGCTTCAAAAGGGAATTGGATAAACATATGGAGCAGAGGTCCATCTGTGGCTATTAGCCCCAAGGTACAGATAGGAACTCTCAGTCTGGGGCAAGTGATGCTCTGTATTCTTGGTGCTTGATGGGGGGGAGGGACAGTGGGAGGACTTCTAGTGTCCTGGCCCCACGGCTGGACCTCCTGAGGGCACCTGGTACTTTTGGCCACTGTGTGACACAGAGTGTTGGACTGGACTGGGCCATTGGCCAGATCCAACATTGGCTTCTCTTACGTTCTTAGGTAAATAAAATAAGCAGGGTTCCTTTTTGAATCCTGTGATTGAATGGATTCAGAGCTGGAAAAAGGACAGGGAGAGGGGAACCAAGATGATTAGGAAGTTGGAGCACCTTCCCTGTCAGGAAAGTTTGCTCTCCTATAGATCCTGGCAGCACCATCAGTGGACCCAGCTACATCAGCTGTACTATCTCAGTTCGGTACTCCTTCTCATCCACTAATGTTATTTATGTCATCACATGTCAACAATGCCCTTCCACCCTCTATATTGGACTAACAGGCCCATCCCTACGACAAAGAATAAATGGACGCAACTCTGCCGTTAGAAACCACAACACTCAAAAACCTTCCAGGACATTCGGTTGCTGACCTAAAAGTAGCAGTTTTCTTACAAAGCAATCTCAAAGGGAGATTAGAAAGAGAGACTGCTGAATCGCAACTGATCGTGAAGTGCAAGACAATGCATCCTCCTGGACTGAATCGTGATCTGGGTTTCCTGTCTCATTACCAATGCTGATTTCTCCACACCTACTACCCTTCTGCATATCATACCTAATCCAATCATGCATGCTGTTGTCATTTACCTGCTGTTGTCGTTTCCCTCCCCAAAAGTAATTTGTAATTAGATAGATAGATGGATAGATGGATGGATAGATAGATGATAGATAGATAGATAGATAGACAGACAGACAGACAGACAGACAGACAGATAGATAATCTATCTATCTGTCTGTCTGCCTGTCTGTCTGTCTGTCTGTCTGCCTGTCTGTCTGTCTATCTATCTATTTGGCCTTTTTTGAATTTATTATTACAAATTACTTTTGGAGAAACTTCACTTGTGAATTTCTACCTGTGATTAACTTTACCTGTGAATTTCTACCTGTTTATTCATTGTGCCATAGGAAAAATTGTTCTGAGTATTATATATGTCATATCTATACATTTATTAAATCATTGACTTTTGGTGTTAACTTTGGGCACATGCATTTTGTCCTTGCTTACATTAAAAAATGGCGTTGCCAGTCTCCTAATGGTGACAGAGCTGGTCTCCGGGTGACAGAGATCAGTTCCCCTGGACAAAATGGCTGCTTTGGAAGGTGGACTCTTGGGCATCATACCTTACTGAGGTCCCTCCCCTCCCCAAACTCCACCCTCCGCAAGCGCAACTCCCAAACCTCCAGGAATTTCACCCCTCAGAGTTGACAACCCTATCCGGACAGTGAACCATATCGGCGAGTCGTGTTTCGCGGGCCTGTTGCGGCTGTCCGTTTTTACACCCTAGGACATTTTGTTTTCTACATCTTCTGCAGGTTCGAGGTATTTCAAGCTGCTTCCGATTTAAGGGCTCCGTGCATTTGAAGAAGATGAGGGGGGAAAAAACATTCTTTGGGCATTAACAGAGGTGACTAGTTCACTAATCTTTCAATCACCTTTTCATGTCTGTTGTGCCACCGTAATCCGCCCTTCGGCCGTAGGCGGAGCTAGGAATTATCTTTCCCAGTAATGCAGAATTGCTCTGTTCAGCGGGGGATTACAAAGAACTTTATCCAAAATCCCTTTCTCCCCCTCCACCACCCCCCCCCCCGACATAATAAAAAATACTTACAGAGGGGGGGAAATACAGATGGTTTGTATGGTAACCGTGGACAGAAAGGCCTTTATTTTGAAAACGGGTATGAGGGCTCAGGTTCGCTTCTGCCCCACATCTTCCCCAACATCCCACCCCAGATGAAAGGTTTACAGTTCCTGCTGCTGAATGGATGTCTTTTAAACTGCTGGCAAGCTGTTGTAGAGAAAAAGGAGAGAGTCAGTCCTTAATAGAATGGTTCCCAGCAGGAGTCCCCCATGTGGTGCATAAGAACATAAGAGAAGCCAAGGTTGGATCGGGCCAATTGCCCATCCAGTCCAACTGTGAGAGTCCTACAGAGTCAGTCACCAACAAATGTCCTTAGTTAAGAGGTTTTATTGAGAAAGGTCTGCAATGGTCATCTGCACTTCTTGTGTTAGTAATGGCTGGCACAGCCGCAAGTTGGACGATCATACAGAATTCAAAAAGAGGGCTGTTGGTACATCGTAACCAATCATCATGTCATAGAAAAAGCGCCTAAAAATACTAGTTTGCAGTTCCCAGGCAAAAAGCGGGGAACAGTGGAGCTAGACAGGAGAAAAGGGGCAGACAGGAGAAAAGGGGCAGACACCACCAAGCCTTCAAGATCGGAGCAGCTTGCAGAGCGATAAGCATGCCGTGAGAAGTATAACATAACATTCCACAGTCCCTACGTCAAAGGTTCACACAGCTCGCCTCACGGGCAGGAGATGGCAGCATTAGCTGACACCAACTCTCTGGCCCAGTCTGCATTTGCTATGTAAAGCTGTTCCGTGCTGCTGTGCTGCCGGCTTTCCAACTGGCTCAGTATAAAGCTCTCCCCCGTCTGCATCAGGAAACAAGTTGTTTAGGGAGAGCGCATGAGGGGGGGGGAGTGGCCTCCCGGAGGCGCCAGCAGGGCACTGCACTGCGCTGTGGGGAGGAAATGGCACCCACAACCTCCCCCACAGAAAGTAAAGGGGGTGACCTGGTGGAGAGGGAAGTGGAGGGGGGGGCGGGAAAGACGGCTGGGTAAAAAACACGCAACACTCGGTGGTTGTCAGGCGGGGGTGCTGGAGACTGCCCCAGGAAATAAATGGTTCGGGGTGGGCATGCTTCCAACCCCCAACCCCCCCCCCAAATATGATTGCAGAAAAAAGTTCCCTGGCTGCTTTTAAACACAGACGACTGGATTTTCAGCTGACTTGTTTCCTTTGTGACCGTTTGCGTCTCTCCTTAGAAAAGATGGGGGGGGGGGGAGGAATTCGGCTCCAGTTGTCTGCTTTTTCCTCACAGCGGCTTGAGGGTGGGGAGAAGCAAATTGTAGCACTTTAAAACCAAATCCAGGTGAGGCGATGAGACACTGTAGTGACCTCTGAGTCACCGCTAAATGGCAATAAAAAGATGCAGACAGCCGATGCTGAGATGAAACAATAGGAGGGTGGATGCGGCGTGAGATGCAGACAGAAATTTGTGAGACGATGTGAGATCATTACCACAATGGTGGGAAATACCAGTGCAGATTGGTTCTCTGTCACACACTGGCCAAAAATTCCAGGTGCCGACAGGAGGTCCACCAGTGGGGCCAGGACACTAGAAGCCCTCCCACTGTTGCCCCACCAAGCACTAAGAACACTTGCTAACACCTTTTCTGGTACCCCCAAAGGGTTTTTTTAGAAATTGGGAGGGGCCAGGTAGGGCTTTTTCCCAGCAAGTCTTCTGATTCGCTATCGGAGACTTGATTGGCTGTGTAGATTATTTTTTATGTTGCTCTGGCAGCAGCTTCCACCATAGCACAATAGTCCTGAAGTTAAACGGAGGCAGCCATGTTATGGTTGGCTCTGCCTCTGGCTGCTGCCATTTTGTGGCAGCCATTTTGTGGCTGCGTCCACCATGCCCTGTTAGAACTTCAAAGGTGCCCACAGGGTCAAAAAGGTTGGGGGGCCCTGGTTTACAGTCTCATTGTTTCATGTAGTGGTTAGGAACGCGGATTCTAATCTGGGAGAACTGGGTTTGATTCCCCACTCCTTCACATGCAGCTGCTGGTGTGACCTTGGGTCAGTCACAAGTTCATCCAGAGCTGTTCTGTCATGAGCAGTTCTCTCAGAAAGAGCTCTCTCAGCCCCACCTACCTCACAAGGGGTCTGTTGTGGGGAGGGGAAGGGAAAGGAGATTGAAAACCGCTCTGAGACTCTGAGTGAAGGGCGGGGTATAAATCCAGTCGTCGTCCTCCTCCTCCTCCTCCTCCTCCTCCTCCTCCTCCTCCTCCTCTTCTTCTTCTTCTTCTTCTTCTTCTTCTTCTTCTTCTTCTTCTTCTTCTTCTTCCAACCTGCATTCCTTTCTGGCTGATCAGTTTCAGCCAACACATACCTACTTAGGTGGCCAAGCTCCGTTGTGCTATGGCCTGCTCATAGTTTCCAAATTGTATTTCCAGCAGACCTGATCAATCCTTTCCACTTTAATCACGAGCCTCGGTTTCTCCTGATTCTCCTCTTTAAAGAAAGGCTGGTTTTCTGTTGGCCCCCTTCCGTCCCATTTTGTGTCTTCTCTGGCTGTCCCCTGTGGATACATTAAGCTTTTATAGAGGTTCATTCATCGGAGACTTCGATTAAACATGCAGGGCAGAAAATGGCCGACGCCGGTGCCCACAGAGTTGGCCAAAAGAGATCCATGTCTACCAAGTCACCTGGCATGTTAAGATAAGAACTCCCAGGGCAAAGAGAGGGGATGCCCTGGGGGGTGGGCTGCTCTTGGGCGATTTAGTTAATTAACCAAGTCACCCACATCAAAATCAATCTGAGGAGGAGGAAGTCAATTAGCGGCATAACAGCAAGTTAGGAAGCATGGCTTTTAATGAGAATTTCCCCTCCTCTGCTTCTTTTTATTATTAAAAGGGGAGATGAAACGTTTTCTGAGCTCTTGTGGTTAATTGAAACATGCGTCAGGGTTGTGGGTGCCGTTGGAATAAACAACAACGGGTAGGTAATCCTTTTTTTAAAGGCCGCATTTGAACTTGCTCCAGCCAAGATACAGGCAAAGGGCTCTCTATTCCTTCTTTGTCCCAGTTTGACCAGCAAACGAGACTCTGAAACTCCTTCTTATATAGCTTAGCCTATGTGCTTCAGTAGACTGGCAAAGGGCTCTGTCCCCCCATGGCTCATCCCATTTTTAGAGCCAGTTTGGTGTGGCGGCTAGGAGTGCGAATTCTAATCTGGGAGAGCTGGGTTTGATCCCTCACTCCTCCACATGCAGCTGCTGGGGTGACCTTGGGTCAGTCACAAGTTCTCTCAGAGCTGTTCTGGAAAGGGCAGCTTTCGAGAGAGCTCTCTCAGCCCCGCCTACCTCACAGAGTGTCTGTTGTGGGGAGGAGAAGGGAAAGGAGATTGTAAGGCGCTCTGAGACTCCTTCAGGTAGTAAAGGGTGGGGTATAAATCCAGTCTCCTCCTCCTCTTCTTCTTCATCTTCTTCTTCTTCATCATCTTCTTCTTCTTCTTCTGGTTTGGTAGAGTTATCCTTTTGTGACAAAGAAGAAGAAGAAGAGATTGGATTTATACCCCGCCCCTCACTACTAAGGGAGTGTCAGAGAGGCTTCAAACTCCTGCCCCTTCCCCTCCCCACAACAGACACCCTGGGAGGTAGGTGGGGCTGAGAGAGCTCTGGCAGAAACTGCTCTTTTTCAAGAACAGCTGTGCCAGAACTATGGCTTGCCCAAGGTCATCCAGCAGGTGCAAGTGGAGGCGTGGGAAATCAAACCCGGTTCTCCCAGATTAGAGTCCGTGTTCCTAACCACTACATGAAACGATTATGAAAAATGGGATGAATCGGGGGGGGACGGGGACAGAACCCTTTGCCAGTCTACTTTGGACACAGCTTACCCTACTTACTTCAGGAGACCAGCAAAGGGCTCTGACCCCCCCATCCCATTTTGAATAGCCACAGTGGCTTTGGAAGAGCCCTCCCCTTGTTTTATAGCTCACCTATTCACTTCAGGAGAGTGGCAAAAGGCTCTCCCCCCCCCCCATCCCATTTTGAATAGAAACAGTGGCTTTGGCAGAGACCTCCCCTTGTTATACAGCTTAGCCTAAGTACTTTATGAGCATGGCAAAGGGCTCTGACCCATCCCTCTCCATCCCATTTTGACTAGCAACAGTAGCTTTAGCAGAGCTCTCCCCTTGTTATAAAGTTTAGGCTATTCACTTCAGGAGACTGGCAAAGGGCTCCGATCCCTCCCCCTGCACCCCATTAGTTCTCCCCTTGGTATACAGCTTAGCCTATGTACTTGAGACTGGCAAAGGGCTCTTCAAAACGTGCTTCCTTGGCGTGAACAACCAAGGGATATGTAAAGCCTTCTCTTCATCACACAGCTCTGTCACCCACTGTGAGAGACTGGCAAGGGCCTCTCTAAGTGCCACTTACTGCTGACGCTTTCGCCAAGGTTTCCATGATATTCTGCAGCTCATCCATTCACATCAACAGTCTGGCAAAGGGCTCTTTTCACCCTGCTTCCCCAGTATGTACTGTAAGAGAGGATTTGGAAGAGTTTCCGCATCATAGTCCCAAGCTGCAAACACACCCCTACATATGTTGTTTGTGTCTTGGCCCAGTCCTGAAAATCAGCAACTGAACCCAATGTCTCTGTTGCATTGGGGTAGGGAGGCATTCAAGAGGCCTTTGGCCTGTGTCTCAGTTCATAGGAGAAAGGAGCTATGATGCTTTATTTATTTGTTTGTTTGTTTGTTTGTTTGCCCTTTCGGGGCCATACCTCAGTGGAAGAGCCTGTGCTTGGCATACAGAAGGTCTCAGGTTCCCCAACATCTCCAGTTCAAAGGCGATGGTAGTAGGTGATGTGAAAGGCCTCTGCCTGAGACCCTGGAGAGCTGCTGCCAGCCTGAGTAGACAATACCAAACTGGATGGACCAAGCGACTCAATCAGTAGAAGGCAGCTACATGTGACAGTTCCATTCAGGGGAGGGGCCATGGCTCAGTGGCAGAACCTCTGCTTGGCATGCAGAAGGTCCCAGGTTCAATCCCCGGCATCCCCAGTTAAAAGGACCAGGCAGGAGGTGATGTGAAAGACCTCTGCCTGAGACCCTGGAGAGCCATGAAGTGGAGTTGTGGGTCAGTGGTAGAGCATCTGCTTGGCAGGCAGAAGGTCCCAGATTCAATCCCCGGCATCTCCAATTAAAAGGACCAGGCAGGAGGTGATGTGGAAGACCTCAGCCTGAAGACCCATGAAGTACAGCTGTAGCTCAGTGGCAGAGCCTCTGCTTGGCAGGCAGAAGGTCCCAGATCCAGTCCCCGGCATCTCCAGTTAAAAGATCTGGCAGCAGGTGATGGGAAAGACCTCTGCCTGTGACCCCGGAGAGCTGCTGCCAGTCTTGAGTAGACAAGACACTGCTCTTGATGGACCAATGACCCATTTCAGTAGAAGGCAGCTTCATGTCATCTTCTGGGTGTGGAACAGTGGTCACTGCGGGTGTGGAGGGGAAGGTTTTTGCGAGTTTCCTACATTGTGCAGGGGGTTGGACTAGATGACCCCGGAGGTCCCTTCCAACTCTATGATTCGATGGTTCTACGTACGTTCGTTTTCATAACCGATGGAGCAGCT
Organism: Lepidodactylus listeri; assembly: GCA_029233225.1. Classification (NCBI taxonomy): domain Eukaryota; kingdom Metazoa; phylum Chordata; class Lepidosauria; order Squamata; family Gekkonidae; genus Lepidodactylus; species Lepidodactylus listeri. The sequence continues at coordinate 7,656,225 of JARCFY010000008.1, read as the reverse complement.
AGTGCTTACAACAAACATCCTCACTGGCTTCAGAAAACCAACGTGGACCAGGCTGAGCCAGTCGGGACACCCGTTGCTACTCCTAGAACAGCCCCCCCCCCCTTACTCCGTTTGTTGTAGAACCCTCCCTCCATAGCAGTTGCTGTAGTAACTATTTGTTCATTTATTTATATCCCGGTTTTCTCCCCAGTGGGATCCCAGGGAGTACAATGTAAACAGAGAAAAAGGAGAAGGAGGAAAAGATTTCTGAATACTGATCGGAACGTCTCCTCTACCCGCCGGCAGGTTTTCCTCCCAATTAAGAGTTAGAGGCCATTCCCACGGGCACACAGCTTTGGGCGCGCCCAAACTACTTGCAGCCAGATCGGTTCCTAGCCGACAAACTGGCTGTCCTGTCTCTCCGGCCAGACGTGCACTAGATGCTGTGCTGAGTGAAGCCTGTGTTCTCCTACGCCAGCATCGCATGACCCCGTGAACCAGCGATACTAATGTGCGAAGGAACCTCACCCATCACCCTCCCTGTGGCATGCCTTCCAGCAGATACTACTGGAACGAGACGGACTGAGACCCGGAACCTAAAGAGGTAAGTCAAACAGAACAGGGAGCCAACAATAAAAACTTAAAAAAAAAAAATTAAGTGTTTATAAAAGAAAAGAAAAAAGAAAAAGCATACAAAGATAAAAACATACTAACAGATACAGAGTCCATATCTATACGTATCTATATTAACATTTCTACTAGAATCAATATCTAATTCACCAAATTAGCTTATCCCAGTTTTATAGGAGCATACAGTTAGAGTTAGTTCATTTTTTACCAGAACCCACATGGAGGCAAATAGATAAAAGTTTCAAAAGTTACGGCTGGAACCCACTGAAAGGATTTAAGTCGCAAAATCATAGAGTTGGAAGAGACCTCCAGGGCCATCTAGTCCAACCCCCTGCACAATGCAGGAAATGCACAAATACCTCCCCCTCACACCTCCAGTGACCCCTGCTCCATGCCCAGAAGATGGCAAAAAACCTCCAGGATCTCCGGCCAAACCAGCCTGGAGAAAACTTGCTTCCTGGCACTTCCTGGGGTGCTTAAGAAGGGCCCCGAGAACTGAGCACTGAGGCAACCCTTCCTGCCCTCCCTTCTCGTGATCTTACCAAATTCACAGGATCAGCATTGCTGTCAGATGGCCATCTAGCCTCTGGTTGAAAACCTCCCAAGAAGGAGAGCCCACCACCTCCCAAGGAAGCCTGTTCCACTGAGGAACCGCTCTAACTGTCAGGAAGTTCTTCTGAATGTTTAGCCGAAAACTCTTCTGATTTAATTGGTTCTGGTTCTGCTCTGACCTCCCGGGGCAACAGAAAACAACTCCGCACCATCCTCTAAATGGCAGCCCTTCAAGTACTTGAAGATGGTGATCGTATCCCCTCTCAGTCGTCTTCTCTCCAGGCTAAACATACCCAGCTCCTTCAACCTTTCCTCCTAGGACTTGGTCTCCAGACCCCTCCCCGTCTTCCTTGCCCTCCTCTGGACACGTTCCAGCTTGTCTGTATCCTTCTTGAATTGTGGTTCCCAAAACTGAACACAATACTCTAGGTGAAGTCTATCCAAAGCAGAGTAAAGCGGTACCATGCATTTATTTATTTATTTGTTTATTTTTGAGATTTGTATCCCGCCCTCCCCGCGAACGGGCTCAGGGCGGCTTACATGGGCCCAAGGCCTAGTCAAACATCAATACCATTAAAACCAATAAAACATTCAATAAATGCAATTTATACATGTAAAACTTCCATAAATATCCCTTCAGATGGCCACTTAATGGCAGGTTCAGCCCCCCCCCCTCGTGCCGGGACCCTATACTTTTGTATGAAGTGGACTCTATACTTCTGTTGATACAGCCCAAAGATCTGGACACTATAAGATCTGGACACCATCCTTCTGTTGATACAGCCCAAAGTGGCAATTGCCTTTTTATTTACCGCATCACACTGCTGACTCATGTTCAGAGTATGGTCTACTAAGACCCCTAGATCCCTTTCACACACCCTACTGCCAAGACAAGTCTCCCCCATCCAATAATTATGCATTTCATTTTTCCTACCTAAATGCAGAACTTTACATTTATCCCCACTGAAATTCATTTTATTTGTTTGCTCAACGTATCCTGGTGACACTGAAGAGAAAAGACACTTTAAACCGGAGCCCTGTATTTATAGTAAGGTTTATTTATATTAGGGTTGCCAGTTTAGTGTAGTGGTTGGAAGCGCGGATTCTAATCTGGGAGAACCGGGTTTGATTCCCCACACCTCCACATGCAGCTGCTGGTGTGACCTTGGGTCAGTCACCGTTCTTTCAGAGCTATTCTCTCAAGGGCAGTCCTCGAAAGAGCTCTCTCAGCCCCACCTCCCTCACAGGGTGTCTGTTGTGGGGAGAGGAAGTGAAGGAGACTATAAGCTGCTCTGAGACTCTGAGTGAAAGGCAGGGTATAAATCCAATCTTTTCTTTTTCTAGGTGGGCCCAGAGGTCTTCCAGAATTAGAATTTGTTTCCAGACGACAGAGATCCCCTGGGGAAAATGTCTACTTTAGAGAGTGAGCTATATGACATTTTACTCCACTGAAGTCCTGCCCCTCCCCAAACACCTCCCTCCACAGGCTCCACCCCCCAAATCTCCAGGTATACCCCAACCCAGAGTTAGCAGCCAGTTTGGTGTAGTGCTTAGGAGTGTGGATTCTAATCTGGGAGAACCGGGTTTGGTTCCCCACTCCCTCACGTGCCGCTGCTGGCGTGATCTTGGTTAAGTTACAAGTTCTTTCAGAGCTGTTCCCTCAGGAGCAGTCCTCGAAGGAGCTCTCTCGGCCACACCTGCCTCACAGAGGGTGTCGGTTGTGGGGAGGGGAAGGGAAAGGAGACTGTAAGCCGCTCTGAGACTCCGAGTGAGTCTCCTCCTCCTCCTCCTGCTTCTTCTCTGGGTGATTTCCTAATCATAGGTAATCCCCTTCCAGGCTGTCCAAGGCCAGTAATGTTGGGCCATCTCTGCATCTGCTATGATTGGTGCACACAGTAGCTTCCTGCAGGGGTCCGTTGGGGCCGGAGCGAGGCAGAGCAAAGCTCCGCCAGCTCAGGAGTGGCCACTAGGGCAGCCACGGGCCGAATCAGATTCTCTGATCTGATTCGGCCCGCTGCCGAATTGCTGCCGAAATTCGGCGGCAACTTTAAAAGCCACTGGAGGGGAGGGGGTTTGAGGGAGAGGCTCCAAACTTGCAGGGTAGCTGCTGGGGCCTCTCCTCGAAAAACTCACCAAGTTTCAAGAAGATTGGACCAGGGGGTCCAATTCTACGGGCCCCCAAACAGGTTGCCCCCATTCCCTCCATTGTTCTCTATGGCAGGAAAAAAGGTAACACTTTTTCCCAGCATAGAGAACAATGGAGGGGATGGGACAACCTGTTTGGGGGCCCATAGAATTGGACCCCGTGGTCCAATCTTCTTGAAACTTGGTGGGTATTTTGAGGAGAGGCCCCAGCAGCTACCCTGCAAGTTTGGAGCCTCTCCCTCAAACCCCCTCTCCTCCAGCCCCTCATATACCCTATGAGTTTTTGCCATTGATTTCAATGGCCCATAGGGTATAATGGGGCTGAAACTGACATTCCCTTTCTGACACACTTCTGGTGATGTCAGGGGACGTGGCACACGCTAATGAGGTATGCTAATGAATTATGCTAATGAGCTCCTGCACCTCTTTTTCTACGAAAGGACCCCTGGCTTCCCATATAGAGAAGCAACCAAATTACCCTTGGAGGAGGCTGCCTGTTGTATCTCTGTACGAATTTTTGTTCTGGACTGGCCTCTCCCCTCCAAAAAAGCAGCTCCACTGTCCATAGACAATCCTTATACTTTGCCTACCCAGAAAGTAAACTTTTTCAAATGAAAGAATGAAGTCTGCCTTCATTTTTTCATTTAAAAAAAACAAACCCCTGAGCCTTGGCTTCCGGAAGACTGGATGATGCTGATTGAAGGGGCGATGTGTCAGAGTTATCAGGAAGAAATGTGAGTTCTTCAGGGGTCTTTTAATGGTGCACAGAAGAAGGGCAACACAAGAGGAGCTTAACTTTTCACTTAGTTCAAGGCGGCTATCTAACTGGGATACGACCTACCTACCAGTCCCATAGCTACGTTGGGGCATCTTGGGGCTTTGTCCCCTCAAATATCAGGCATGCCCCACAACAGCTGCTGCCGCTCTCCTCTCACCTCCCTCCCCTCCTGTGACATTTAAAAGGCCCTCCAGCTGATCGGTGGGAGCACGTGGCCCGCCGATCAGCTGGAGGGCCCTTTAAATGCTGTTTTTCTAGCAGGGGCTGCCCACGCCTGATCTCCAAGTGGCAAAATCACCACTTGAAGTTCAGGGAAGGTGTGCAGCCACCCCTCTCCCTCCCCTTCCCCTCTATCCTCCCCCCCCCCCCCCGGCTGGCTGACAAATTTTCCCCATGTCTCACCTACCCAAAATTTCTGGTGATGGGGCTGCTCATTTCCCCATGTACACGCTCAAGTAAACCAAAATTCTCTTGCTGCCAGAAGGCCAGGGCATTTTAGAAAAAAAAATAAATCATCTCTGCCAAGTGTGGATTTCAATTTACCGTCACCTAAGCTGTGGGTCTTTCTCTCCGCAGACATGGCAAGGCTCTGAAGATCTCTGCTCAATGATTATTTATTTATTTGTTTGTTATTCGCATTTCTACCCCGCCTTTCCAGACAAGCTGGCTCAAGGCGGCTTACAACAATTAAAATGTCATTAGACAATGGTATACAGTTTTAAAACATAGCATAAGTTACACCAGAAACACCAGAAAAATGCAGGCGGCAACAGAGTCACGCGGTGACAAAAAGAAGGCGGCGGCCAGGTTGAGCCAACTCCAGCAAGGGCTCGGCCAGTAAGTTCCAGGACAGAGTTGTTCTTGATATCCCGGTGGCAGCTCCTATCAAAAGCCTGGTGGAAGAGCTCTGTCTTACAGGCCCTGCGGAACTGTAATGGGTTCCACAGGGCCCTGATGTCATCCGGGAGCTCGTTCCACCAGTATGGAGCCACCACCAAGAAGGCCCTGGTTCTTGTGCTGGCCAGCCGAGCATCTTTTGGACCGGGGAGAGTCAAGCGGTGTTGTGAGTGTGATCTCGGTGCCCTCTGGAATTCGTTTGTGGCAGGTAAGACTGGGGAGTTGGGCTCCTTTGGGAAGCCTCTGTCCTTTCCCTTCATCCCTCGGTATCTCCCCTTAATATTTGTACGTAAAGTAACCAGAGGACGAGGATTTTAAACTCAATTAAGAAGGCAATGACATTTCCCAGCTATCTGAGGGTTTGGTGGTGGTGCTGTTGGTGGGGAGAATATAAAAGAGGCAGCAATTAATCATGTCCTCTCCTGTGGGGAAACAATTATCTTTGTCTTAATGGTGGAAACTCCAATAAAGATGAAGCGGGGGGACGTTTGACTGGTCTCCTGCCAATGCATTTCCATATCCGAGAAAGAGAAATGCAGACAGCTGTGTGGGTGGATTAGTGACGTTTGCGGGAAAGCAATTAGAGATGTGTTCAGTCTTAGGGGCCGAAGGACAGGCTGGGGAGTCAGGGATCCCGGTAAATAGCAGCCTGCGTGGTGAAAGGAAAAACACGCACAGATTGGACACAGAGGACGAGAACAAGGGGCGGAGATGCAAAGCAAGTTTGGTTTCGGAGACCCCGTTCAGAGGCTTCGCCAGATTTGCAGGACAACGGGAAAATAGGTTTGTCCCCATCCTCTCAGGGATCCTCTGTGGTTGGAGGGAGAACAAGGGAGCCTAGTCTTTGTCTTATCTCTTCAGCAGAATTCATCTGATGCCATGCAAGGATTGCCAGCTCTGAGTTGGAAAATACCTGGAGATTTTGGGGGTGGAGCCTGAGAAGGGCAGGGTTTGGGGAGGGGAGGGGGTATAGAGTACCAACCAATTGCAATACAGGTAGAGAGCACGTCTTCATTCGGAGTGAGAGAGAAGCAGGAAAGGGAAATTGGTCCCTGAGAACACAATCTGCATTTCAAAGAGGACAGTGGCTGAAGAGTAGATACAGGAAGAAAGGTCAGTGCGCCTCTCTAGCTCTCTAGTCTCTCTTGCCACTCAGACTGGAGGTCTGAGACAGGCAGGGGTCATGTCGAGCAGGAATGCGCAGGAACGCCTTTCTGGGAGTCACAAGCCCAGGAGCGGGCACATGCGGTGATGCGCTGTGGGAAAAAGAAAAAGCATGCTAACTTGATCTGTGTTCTCGTGCTTGTTGTGGGGTAGCTTCCCTGCAAGAGCAAAGGAATCTTAAAGTGTCTTTAGTCAAAGTACAAAGCAGGCTCACCAGCTCTGAGTTGGGAAATACCTGGAGATTTTTGGGGTGGAGCCTGAGCGGTGGGTGTTGCCTTCTGATGGACTTCCGGTGATGTCAGGGGGTGTGGCATATGCAAATGAGTTATGCAAATGAGTTATGCTAATGAGCTCCTGCACCTCTTTTTTTACAAAATAACCCCTGGACAGGGGACATCGCATCTGGAACTTCCAGCAAAATTTACCCTCGCAAAAATTAAACGGGGAAATGACCGGGGACCGCGGGGGGGGGGGGGGTCGTACCTGCTTAAAGAGAAGAATCCGATTCAATCCCCATCAAAACGGGCAACTCTCCTTCTGGCTTTTAATGAGTGTAAAATTGAGCCCGGTGGAGTTTAGCCACGTAATTGAGTCACGGAAATGTCATGTTCTACAATGCAGTCAAGTTAACAAGGTTGCCCGCTGAGAGAGAATATGTGGTCGGGGAGGGGGGAATTAGGGATCTCCTGTGCCTCGGGAAACCCCCCTTCTCCAAGTTCTTCAATTGTGACAAAAGCAGCTGCCGAGGATACTCCCTCCCCAGTCCCATTCACAACTGTTCCCTTTTGGAATGGATTAATGGAGGGCACCCTCTGGATGCCCCCAGATCAATCCATTTCAGTGCAGCTGTCCAGCTCATAAATCCAGATCTTCAGGGGGGCTGTCAAACTGCCGGGGGTTTTCCTGTATTTTGGAAAGTCCTGCAAATAGTCTTCTTCTAGTGTAGAATGTAAGCTCAGAGACTGGGCTGAACCAGAATTTAAGGTCTCGTGTGGAATCACCCTTAGTGGGAGGGCTGAGTCAGGAAACATGGGTTGGGGGCAATGCTCCCTCTAAGCCGTGGAGTCTTGTGAGCAAAAATTCTACTTTGAGAGCTACTGGCAATCAAGCGGTGAGTGAGCAGTTTGGCTACTGCATAGATTAGTTTGCTCTGGAGCCATCCTTCCTGAGCTAAGACAACAATGTGTGAGCTGGAGGCTAAAAAAACTCTGAGCTAGCTCACGCTACCTCAGCTTAGAGGCAACACTGGTGGGGTGTTTGATGCTGGATGTGGCGTCATGTCACTTCCATTTAAAAAAAAACCAGAAGAGACATAGGTAGCTCTAGGAATCGCCCAAAGCTCTATGGTAAAATGATAGAGTTTCTGTGATTCTTAGAGCTACCCCAGAGGTGACAAAGGGTAGCTCTAGGAATATCTGGAAACTCTATGGTTAAAAAATTTTATGGTAAACTCATATAATTTCCAACTATTCTTAGTGCTAGCCTTTGTCAAATTCATTTTTTTTAAAAATCTGGAAGTGACAGCTTTTTAAAAAATTGCCTCCGCTGTTCTTGGTCGTCTCCAGACTGCAGAGTTCAGCTCCCCTGGAATAAATGGAACAGGGTTTGATTCCCCACTCCTCCTCATGCAGCTGCTGGGTTGACCTTGGGTCAGTCACAAGTCCTTTCAGAGCTGTTCTCTCAAGGGCAGTTCTCGGAAGAGCTCTCTCAGCCCCACCTACCTCACAGGGGTTGTGGGGAGGGGGAGGGAAAGGAGATTGTAAGCTGCTCTGAGACTCCTTCAGGTAGTGAAGGGTGGGGGTATAAATCCAATCTCCTCCTCCTCCTCCTCCTCTTCATATTCTAGGTCCATAATCCTCTTCTCAACAGTCTTTTACATGGTCCTCAATTGCACAAAAGGGTATACAAGCATTCAACACTGGGGGGGGGGGGGGGGGAACCGTTTAAAAGATAAATGATTTAAATATGCAATAGTGTGACAAATGTAAATTGAGCAAAAGTGGGCAGATTCATTTGTGGCAGGAAGTGAATCTGTGGTTGAAGAATTTCACAATGTTTGCTCAGAAATTTCAGAGCCCTGGGGGTACATCGCCCTTACTAGAAATGGGAATGGCGCATCGCTGCTTTGTTACAGAGCTAAATTTATTTTAAAATGGCAAGTCAAACTAAGGGAAAGACGCGACTAGTTCTCAGGAAGCAGGTCCATCAGTGACTGCTATTGCCGATTTTTAAAAACTTTGTTAAAGGCTTGGTCGGTGAGCCATGAAATAGCAAAAAAACAGTCTCCTTGATATGGCATGTTCATTTGTGGCTCATATTTTGCACTTTTGATATGCATCCTATCAGTACAGCACACACACACACACACACACACACACAGACAAATCAAAGTATGCCAGAAGCCACACCTAACCATGTCATTTGATTGGCTGTTCTGTAGCAGCACAAGCTGCAATGTCAGAAAGTGATTTATAGCAACCGTAGGGATGAATTCCAATTTCCTTATCCATGCCATTTCAGTCCCAAAAGAAGAGAGAAGAAGAGAAGAATCTCAGAGCAGCTTACAATCTCCTTTCCCTT